>JAREYC010000002.1:192777500-195177500 GCA_030015325.1 Cryptoblepharus egeriae
ATGAATAACAAATACTACTTTCTTCTAAATTATCCTTCAGAAAACATGCTTTATTTGTAAACCCACCCAAAGCACAGTAAAAAACTGAAACCCAATCCATAGCTCTTACTGCCAGCCCTACACCGGGCTGAGTATCACAAACACGCCATAAAATTTGTTCTTGGATCCTCAGCTGCAGTCTAGCTCTGGAGCTAGCTCAGGGCCAGCCAGTGCTAGACCAGTGCTCTTCCACTCCACTGCCAAGTGGTGGAGAGGTGATTTGGGATGGGGGGGGAGTGTGGAGAAGGTGCTCTGGGGTGATGCAGGAGGAGGAACAGTGGGGAGAGGACATGGAGGAGACATGCTGAAGAGTAAATGGAAGGCAGAAGGAGGGCAGGCTCAGTGGAACTCAGCTCCACCAGATCCAGAGTCTCCATGCTGGGCCTTGTGGATACTAATTTCAGATGTTGCGCTAGTTCAGTGACTCCCAAAATTTCTGGAGTCCCTAGAGCTGCTGCCTTATTTATAAATGCCTAGGGGTGTAGCTAAAATGGTGATTGGGCAGCAATTCCCCCCCCCCCGGTAGTTGCTTGTCTAACACTGCAATTTTAACCACACAATCCTGGCAGTAAATACTAGTGAACTCAATGCTCCTTACTTTTGAGTAGACATGCTTATGTTAGCACTGTAACTCTTGATGCCCATAGCCTAAACTGCCCTGGCAGTTTTGTGACTCAACAAAAATTGGGTCCTGGACTGTTGAGCAAGATGATTTGTTTTTTCCTTTATTTTAAAATATTTTTCTGCCTTTTTGCCACAAAAGTTCCAAGGCAGCTTAGGAACAAAACATAAGAAATTAACAAAACATAATAAATTAATATGTTAAAAAGAGTAATACACTGATCAGAATCTATAAGTGCTTTGAATGGAGTTATGTTCCCAAAATCAGTGGATTTTCACCAGGGTCCATGGTCTCTGCTTTTCTCCATTTTACACATTTTTCCCTCCATTTGTTTTATAGTTTCTGATTGCTTTGTGGTCGACCAGCATGAAATCTCATTCCCCCGATGGCTTTCTTCCATTGCTAACAATGGGCTTGGTTACCCACAGGCACAATATACACAACCAATCTCCTAAAACTTATATTGCTCAAGTAACAGAACTAGTTTATTGTTTTTGTGTGTGCCTTCTTCATCTCTGTATTTCTTCAACTTCTCCACTGAAACATTTTTAATTCAAGTTTGAATCAGTGGTGGGCACTTACCAGTACGGGCATACGCACCCATACCGGTTCTTCCCGTTTCCCTGCCGCTAGCGTATCGCCAGCGACAGGGAAACGCAAAACATAGCGGACCGGTACGGTCTGCCATGTTTTGCGCCCACCGCAACGTCGGCGCTTGCGCAGAGCCTTCCTAGAAGCCGGTGCCAGCCTCTAGGAAGGCTCTGCGTGAGCTCTGCGTGAGCTTGCGCAGAGCCTTCCTAGAAGCCGGTGCTACTGCCAGCCTCTAGGAAGGCTCTGCGTGAGCGCCGGTGTCGGCGCTTGCGCAGAGCCATCCTAGAAGCCGGTGCCACTGCCAGCCTCTAGGAAGGCTCTGCGTGAGTGCCGGTGTCGGCGCTTGCGCAGAGCCTTCCTAGAAGCCGGTGCCAGCCTCTAGGAAGGCTCTGCGTGAGCGCCGGTGGCAGCGCTTGCACAGAGCCTGCTTAGAAGCTGGCAGGCCGGCTTCTAAGCAGGCTCTGCGCAGGCGCCAATGCCGCCCCGCCCCTCGCCCCTCCCCAGTCCTACCCCTCGCCCCGCCCACACACCCCTGACCCCGGCTGGCCCCTCCCACTTCCGGCATACCGGATCTTGGGATGGGGCCAGCCCATCTCTGGTTTGAATGTATTATTCAGGAAATGTAAAAACACTTTTAGTTACAAAGAATGTATAAGGCCTATCTCTTGCTTTCTTTTTTTTTAAAGAAAAAAGTTATCGCTCTTGTCTACACTTCTTGATTTTTTCTCTCCAAGAAGATTGCTGTGTTTATGTCTAGACAGTGACAAGTCTACTTCAGATTCATCACAGGTTAGCCTAACACAGGGGAGGAAGACATGCAACTCTCTAGAATATATAAAATCAACACACCAATTAGGAGCCCAATAACAGTCCAGGCAACAGTTAGTACTGTTATAGGCTGGGCAACAGTCAGTACCATCCATAAAAGGCACACTGGCAATGGCTGAGTAACACATTGCTGGAATGCTTGTAGGACAGGGTGACCAGACGTCAAATGCAAAATTCCTGAACCCCATGACCAAAATTCCTACCCTCTTAAAAATTGTAGGACACACCAAAAATGTAGGACAAAATGTAGAACATGTTAAAATAAGCTAAAACACTCATGTTGCTTTCCTGTTCTTAATTTCAACACTACAGTACTTCTTTTTAAATTGAAAATTTCTTTGCAACACCTGTTTTCACCAACAATGCACATGTAAGTGGTTCAAAGCAGACACTCAGGGTAACCATATGCCATAATCAAAATAAGAGGACAAGGCCCCCCAAAATGTACGACAGCCAAGAAAAATGTAGGGCGTGACAAAATAAAATCTGAAAACACTCAAATGCTGAAAATACTCAAATGCTACCTTGTGGAGCATTTGCTGAGCTCCAGGTGCGCAGGATCAGGACCACCTTTTCTCTGTAATGCTTCAAATGAGTCAGACCAGGAGGAACCAAACAATGAACATGCAGTAAGGCACTTTTCCTATTTCCAAGCCCAACCAATTTTGTTCCAGCAACTCATGCACACTCCAAAGGATGATTGTTTAATTACTTTATTAGTCACAATTCAGTTGCTTTACATAACTGTATTTGGAGATAGGCCAAATATAAGAACAAGCAGTGTTTTCACATATCACTGCTTCGTTTGCCATGCAAGTGCAAAAGTGGAAAATGCAGTTTGATGAAAATGGGATGCAGCTCAACACAAAGAAGACGGAATGCATGGAATGTGACCCAAAGATGATTGGCATCATAACCATCAATAGCCAAGAGTTTTATGGACCAAATCTATCCAGTTTAAATACCTAGGCTCAAAGATGCACGTTGATGGTGACGCCCTTCCTGACTCCCATATTAACGCTGCCTGGCTCAAGTAGCCTCAAGTAATGAGGAGTCTTCTATAATTGAAAGATGCCCATGTACCTTGTGGCCAAAATCTATAAGATGGTGGTGAGACCAAAGGCCCTGTAAGGAGCTGGATGCTGGCCAGCAGCTCTGAAACATGAACAAACACTAAAGAGCATGGAAATGCAGATGCTCCACTGGTAGGGTTGCCATATGTCCCAAAAATGGACAATCCCAGTTTGGGGGTTGTGTTCACATACTGGCAAATGGGACAGAGGGTCCTGTCCCAATTTTGTGGAAGAGAATTATGGCAACCCTATCCTCTGGACACTTGGACTAATGTGTCTGGGCCATGTGATGAAAGCGGAGGTGCAGAAAATTATGGGAGTAGCTCCCATTACTGAGAAGATGCGCAAGACCCATCTGCGTTGGTACAGCCATGTGTTTAGAAGCAGTGAAAATTCAATAGCCAAGTCAGCCCTTTATCTCGACCTGGAGTGGCAACAACCATGCAGCAGGCTAAAGAAGCAATGGATGGACAGATATGTAATTTTGCAAGCATGCAAACAAGTGGACCCTGCTCCTATGTGGGATAATATCTAAAAAAAGACTGCTTCTTTTGCTGTTCTTTTGTACCAGAGACTGTATAGTCTCTATGGGTCCAATCCTAATCCCCAGTTAGGCCGGCACAAGTCCTGTGCTGGCCTGGGGGTGCTACAAAAGTGCCATTAAGTACTTCAGCACCACTCCTTGAGGGATTACGAGGCCAGTGCACAGATATGTGCCGGCCTTCCCACACCACCACGAGAACAAGGAGATGGGTGAGTTGTGCTGGCCTATATTGGTTACGATTACAACTTCAGAGTGCAATCCTAAACAACTTTCCAGCACTGGCATAGCTATGGCAGTGGGACATGTGCTGTATCCTGCAGTTGCAGGGCAGTCATGGGAACCTCCTCAAGTACTGCAGTCTCTCATGATTCTTTCAAAGGGAGTGTGTGTGCAGGGCAATTGTCCAGTCTGCCAATAGAGGGCAAGTGGGGTGCTATAGGGACCTGAGACAGAACTCCCCGCAACCTGCATCAGTAGTCCTTCACACTGCCATCTTGGAGTTTTAAAATAAAAATTTCCATTAGGGTCCAGTGATCATAATTTCTGGGGCTGGGTGATAAATCAGTATTGTTTGGATTCACATTCTCACTCACACATAAACTAAGCAGAAAATATAAAAAGGTGTGCCATAGGCTTTCCTATAATACTCATCCCGTAATCTTCAGATTTTTCTTTACACATAGGTAATAAAAGGAAAATAAAAGGATTTTGCAAACTGCCATGAGTTTCTATATACAGGATTAATCCAGGTAAGTTATTGGCACTTTTATGGAAGGTCAGTAATCAGTGAGAATCTATTTGATGAATGGCATCCAATGGAGAAGGTTTTTTTAAGCAGAGGTGTGCATGTGTGTGTGTACGCGCATGTGTGTGTGAGTTGTTGGATTTTTATTGCAAGGCTAATGGATAAACAGTTCACTGCCTCTCTAGCTGCTGGCATATGGCATCCAGGAGGACAAGTCGGACCAGACAGCCTATCAGATTAACCATGTAATAGACCCAGAAGCAGCTTTAAAGCTGTTAAACAAAATTGCTTATGGAATCTGCCAAAGTACCAGATGCTGCTGTTGGAAGAAATATTTTCCAGTGCTTAGCATCTGGGTTCCGAGATTGCCAGCAAAAAAAGCAGAGAAAAACTGGAATCTGCTGTTCTCCATCCTGGTCTGGAGAGAAATTTACTATTAGTAAATAGTAGTGAAATAAGTTGTTTAAAAAAAATTATGTAGGTTGATATGAAAAAACCTGTACAATTAATTTCCAATTTAGGTTGATGGCATATTAACATAATATGAATTTAATGGAGAACTGCAAAAGAACAGAAAGCACTGTATTCTTTCTGTAAAGTATTCGAGGAGATTGTTGCCAATGCCAACATAGAAAACTGATGGATCAGGGCCAATTCAAGACTCGTCAAAAATAAACAAAAAATCCACGGTGGACAAGAGAGCAAATGTTTTCTGAATTCTATACATCAGTGTATAAAACTGTGGAAAGTATATAGTTGTCCCTCTTTATCCATAAGGGTTCCATTCAGAACCTCCTGTGGATAAAAAGTTAAAAACAGTGGAAAAATAGATTTAAGGACTCTTTTCCAGGTTTCTTGCATCTCCATTGTGCCAAATTGAATAGGATTGTGCCTCAGTATCTGTAGAGTTTGGTTCTGGAACTCTCTGCTGATACAAAAAATGTGTTAGATAAAAGCAGTTAAAAATAAAAATGTGTCCCTTTATAGCTGTTTGAAAACAGCTTTTCTTCCTGATGTAGAGAGGCAGTCAGCAATTAGAAATGCAATCTCAGATGAGGAATGGAATGATTGCTTACATGTCTGCCTGCCTACAACAACAGAAAAGCTGTTTTAAAAACTGTGGTTTGCAACAGGGTGACCAGATGCCAAACGCAAAATCCCTGAACGGCAGGGCCAAAATTCCTGTCCGAAGGTCAAAATTCTTACTCTCCCCAAGCAAATATTCCTGACAAAATTCCTGCAATTAAAAAAATGGTAGGACATCCCAACAATGTAGGAGAAAATGTAGGTTTTGTTAAAATAAGCTAAAAACACTGGTATTGCTTTTCTGTACTTAATATATTACACTATATTACTTCTTTTTAAATTGAAAAATGATGGAACTCTCTGCTCATCCCGTCCCAGTCTGGTTGGCTGAGTTTGTCAAATGAGGCATTCACTTCATGTGGGTTCTGTCCAGATTTGAATGAATTGGGGGGAATTAGCACTTGTGTTTTGGCGTTCTGGAAAATTAAACAGCAGATATTTCTTTTAATGACCAGGCACTAGGCTTTTGCACCAACCTTTGCAATCAACTAGATGCAGACATTTGCACCAGTGGGGGAAATGGAGATTCTTTTGCAGGACTGAGGCCTCAACAAGGAGGACAGGTCCTGGAAAACAGGACAGATGGAGACCCTGACTACTTTCTCCCTGCTCACAAGGTTAAGGAGGACAGTGAAGATTTTCGTGGACATGATGCTTAAAAAGAGGACAGATAGTCCCCCTGGCTATCGGCTGCTATTCACAAGGAAATGGAGGGACATGGAGATTCTTTTGTAGGACGAAAGCCTCAAAAAGGAGGACAAGTCCTGCAAAAGAGGTGGCCACTAGTGGAGTCAGTCAGTCAGTCTCTCTCACACACACAGACTTCTACCTCTGGGGCACATGGCTGCTACTGCTGCTCCATCCCAGACCCCACTCCGAGGCGTTCATAATTCTGCCCCCTCATTAGTGTAGCTCTTGGGAGCAATGCTGGGGGACTCAACAGCAGAGGGAGAGGGAGAGAGGGGGAGGGAAGCTCTGGGGGAGAGGGAAGGGGGAAGAGTGTCCTGGAGGCCTTGGGGACTGGAGGGGAGCAGAGCGAGCCCAGGCCAGCGAAGGAGGGAGCAGGCAGGCAGGCAAGCGGGCTGAGCAGCCCTGTGCTTCCTGGAGCTTCTCCAGCTCCACAGTTGCCTTCCAAAGAGGCACGAAAGAGGCACGAACAGCCAATCAGAGTGCTCCCAGAGGGGATGGGGAGAAGATTCCTTCTCCCACCCATTCTTTCTCCCCCTGATGGTCCCAATCAGGACCAACCACAAGCGCACACAACTGCAGCGCACGAAATTTAAATGGCGTCCACCAGGAAGCTATCTAGTCCAGCTTCCTGTACACAGCGGCCCACGAGATGCTTCAGGGAGCACACAAGATACCTTCATCCAGGTGCCCTTCCTGCATCTAGCAATTTGAGGTTGCCACATCTACACACACCCCTCATGGCTTGTAACCTGTGATGATGGTCCTTTCCTCTAGGAATGTATCCAATCCTTTCTTAAAGGCATTGAGGCTAAATGTCATCACCACATCCTTTGGCAGGGAGTTCCCAGAAGAATAGGAGGAAATAATCCTTGTTAACTGGCACAGGGATAGGTTTTTGTGATCCTCTAATTTAGCAGGAGGAAAGCAAGTCTATTCACTCCAGCACAGCATCATTTATCACAGGCATGTCAAACTGGTGGCCCGAGGGCTGCATGTGGCCCTTTGCAGGCACACCTGCGGCCTGTGAGTGATCTCTCCACCCCCAAAAGCAGCTCAGTAGTGGTGGCAGCACACTTGATTTTGAGCTGGAGAAAGAGCCCAGGAGGAAGGAGGGCTCATGCACAGCAGCAGCAGCAGCTTCCCAGGGCGGGAGAAAGATCCCAAAAGAAAGGAGGGCACTTCTGAGTAGACATGCAAAAAATTGGATTGAGGCCCTCAGGAAACACAATGAATGCTAATGCGGCCCTCTGTATGAAATGTGTTTGACACCCTGGTTTATCGTGACTGTTGGCATTTCAGAAGAAGAATGAAACAGAATGAAGCAACTGAGATTCTCCGACTGACTTCCCCAACCAGCTTCATGGACACGTATGTCCTCCCAGCAGGGCTCATGTGTTCCTAAAGTGGCATCCTATAATATTTAGCAACTGTCCCTCTTCACTCAGGATGGTGTGTTTTTTAATCACTGGAGTCTCTACTGTTTCATTTTAAAGATCACGAATCCTTTGGAGAACCATTTATTTTGCTATGTAAATGTCGACTACTTTTTTGTTGAAAAAAGTGTTCTTGCAGCTTTCTCTGCCAGTCATGACCATCTCTAAAAGGCAGCACACCACTCATGCCCATTACAAGTCCAAAGAGCTGGAGTTGTCCAAACATGCCTCCAATGTCATGTGGCTAGCATGCCTAAACATCTAAAGTATATAGACTGCTACCACTGAAGTGATATCTATTTTTCTACTAAGCTTTTGTTTTTGAACTGCTAGGTTGGCAGAAGCTGGGCAAGTAACGGGGATCACTGCATTGTGTGGTACTTGGACTAAAACCACTAACCTGCCAACGTTCAGGTTGACAAGCATAGCATCATTAGGCACTGAGCCAGTGCAACCCGCTTTTGCTGAAAAGCCACTAAGGGCAAAATCCAGAGTAACTATGGGGAGTCCTTGCTCCGGTGTAAGAACAATTTACTCTGGATTCCAATATGAATTTCCCATAGGTTTTCACTAGGTGGTGCAGTATCTACGGGTTCCGGTAAAGTCTCTTACGTGCTCCTGAAGTTACTCTGGATTTGGGGGTATATAACTATTCTTATTATTAATACTAATAGCATGAAAAGATAAACTGATAACTGTTAACTATAAAGGATTTCAAATTGAGCCAATCTGAGCAAGTAACAGCCAATCTGAGCCAATCTGAGCAAGTAACTTTATTTCTAAATAAATAGGCTGTATCGCTGTAGACAATAGGTGGCAACTGAGCACCTTCTACTGCTCAGTCTGCAAACTATATTCCAGTTCATTCCAGTGCTTCTGGAAACAGAGTAGTTTGTTGTGAAAAAAACTCAGAATAAATATCACATCCATTGCTTCTAATTCCTAAAAAATCAGTGTTAAAAGCTTGCAAGCTATTTCATGGCAGCTTGGACAGGTGGTTTTAGAATGTGCTGGATATATTGTTGTGATAGCAGTGAATGGGGAGGAGATTTAAGGCCCGTCACAGTACACAAGCTTGGTGAAGAGAAATTGAAATGTTTTTGTAAAACATTGCTTTGTCACTACTTCAAAGCAGGAGAGGTATGTAAAGAATAAAATGGTGCATGGATTGTAATTTTAAGAAATGAGAGTGGATGACATGGAGTTTTAGGGGAAGAAAAAACTCCAAGAATGTGTAAAATGAATTGCTTTTGATCCAGGACCTTGCTGTCCTTGCAAAAGTCTCTTTTCTTGGACTGCTTTGTAATTTCTACTAATTACAGGGTCTTTCTCAATTTGCATTATAAATCTCAGGCTCTCAGCATGTAAATCAAAAGGCCCAATCACTTTGTGCGAGTACAAGAAAAGAGTGGAACAAGTCTTTTGTTTCTCTCATTGTTCTTGCTATGTATGATAGTGTAGCTAATCAGAATGTTGACATTTCTTTGGGGACAAATATACAAATAAAAATGCCCCCGAGCGCACATGCATGCATGCACAAACACAAACAAAAATAGGGCCAGTGCAGCCCCTGGAACCTATTCTCATCTTTGGAAGGTGAAGCATGCACAACAGCATCATCTCATTAAAACCATCAGGACCTGATCAGTAACACTAAATGGGTTTGGAAGAATTTTCTCTATACAGTATGTACATTTTGTAAATGTTTGAGGGTGCAGTCCTAACCAATGTATGTCTGCACGAATAATCCATCTCCCAGTTCCCATAGTAATATGAAAAGGCCCGCACATCTCTATGCGCTGGCCTAAGCCTCCTCCAGGAATGGCACAGAAGTGTCTTACAGCACTTTTGTGACACCCCAAGGTCAGCACAGGACTTGTGCCGGGACTTGTGCTGGCCTAACCCAGGATTAGGATTGCAGAGGTGAGTAAGCTAAGATCTTAGTGCAGTGGTTCTCAATCTTCCTAACGCTCTGACCCCTTTATAAGTTCCTCATGTTGTGGGGACCCTCAACCATAAAATTATTTCCATTACTACTTTATAACTGTAATTTTGCTACTGTTATGAATTGTAAATATCCGATATGCAAGATGTATTTTCATTGTTACAAATGAAATGTGTGTTCTATGCACAAATTGAACACAATGGGATTTATTTCAGAGTAGGCATGCATTGGATTGGGCCCTATCTACAGTATCTATCTACCTATCTACAGTATTTATATACCGCTTTTCAACTAAAAAGTTCACAAAGCGGTTTACAAGAAAATGAAAAAATTAATAGCTAATTAATAGCTAATGGGTGCCTGTCCCAAAAGGGCTCACAATCTAAAATGCAATAAGAACACCAGCAGAAGCCACTAGAGCAGACATTGCTAGGGTGTGTAGGGCCAGTTACTTTTCCCCTGCTAAATAAAAGAGGAACACCCACTTGAAACAATGTCTCTTGCCCAGTTAGCAGGGGTTCAGTTAGCCCCAGTGTGCACACAGCTACAGCCAGAGGTCTGGCAAGCCTGACCTGGCCCCCTGCACCAGGGGTCTTTAGGCGACCCCCAGGAAAGCTCCAGGTGACCCCCAAAGGTGTCCCGACCCCCACTTTGAGAAATGCTGTCTTAGTGGCTCTGCATCAAACTACTCCCTTCCTTCCACCCTCACCTCATCAATAGGAGTTCTTTCCATTTCAGTTCAAAGATGGACCCATGTTTGCTATAAATGTTTTTGCCTCTGGATGCTTCGAAGATGACCACTTTCTATGCAGCTGCATTTCTAGGGAAGCATAGAAGTGACCCCTCTCCTCTGTCCCTCTTGCAGACCAAGCGGTGAACTTCTTTGGAGTCCAAAATGGACCTGGCCCTGCAGAACATTCCCCAGCCATTACTCTGCGCATCAGGCTGTGCAATTGATTTCAAGGTAACAGACAAGAAGGAAAGGGTTGTCAGGCCTGACTGCCTCCTGTCACTGTGGGAGGCTTGAAACAATGTAATTCAGCAAATTTTTGTCAATTGGGTGGGGGTAGCCTGACAGTATGATGCTTAACTTGTCATGCGGCATGAAGGTATAGTGGGAATCCATTCTTCGGCTCTTCAGATGTGACTGGACTGAATATATACCAAGACGCCATGATTCACACCTCAGTTTCTCTGGCAGTACTCACAGTGAGCATGTTGTTCTGAAGGCAGAAACCAAAAGATCGGAGGAAAACGAATGCTGAAGAAGAAAATGAAAGGTCTTATTTTTATTAGACACAGCCCAGCTTTCCACTTTCGCTTTGCATTTACAGTGTCATTTGCAAATTTTCAGGAAATAAATTGGAGGGGAGTTTGGAACTGGATCCTGTTGCCACTCCTAGCATCTGGCATTTGGATATAGCTTGGGTGACCGTATGTCATAACCAAAAAAGAAGACAATGCCCCAAAATGCAGGACACTGAATAAAAATGTAGCAATATAAACCAATATAAAAGCTAAAAAACAACAATATAACAATATAAAAGCTAAAAAAGATTTATATATATTGCTTTCTATATTGTTTAATATTAAATTTAAAACTATTATATGTAATTTATTACATATAATTTATGCATTACAAGAAGGCTGTATACTGCCTATTCACAAGGAAAAGGGCAATGAAAGTTTTTTTTTTTCCCCACAAGGCTAAAGTCTAGGAAAGAGGATATATGTACCCATCATGGCCTGTAAACTGTATTAGAGTTTTCTTTCCAAAATAATTGTCTAAAGGCATCTAAGCCAGACATCATCATGACATCCTGCAGCAAGGAGTTCCACAAATAATTTTACGCTGGGTAAAGAAATGCTTTCCAGTGTCAGTACTAACTCTACCAACACTTAATTTTAGAGGATGTCCCCTGGTTCTGGTGTTGTGTGAGTGACAGAGCAAACTGGTGCAGACCCCAGTTAGAGGATAATTGTCTGAGAGTGGAACATCAGAGACTAGCTCCATCAGGTAAAGGGGGGACATTTGATGTGCCACCTCAGTCATCAGGAGATCTTGGGTTGGCCCTAAGAAACTGCTGACTTTTCAACAAATTCTCTGTTGAAACTATAGGGCACAAAATCAGTGTTCCTTTTTGTCTGCAATCCTACACACAATTGTCTAGGATGAAGCACTGTTGAACTTAAAGCCTGATCTCTTCATGTTAGTGGTACATGCATACTGCCAGCTTTCGGTGTTGCAAATATGACATAAAGCACATTGATGGTAACCAGAGAACAAGGAGAACGGGCACTGGATCTCAAAGCCAAGAAGATTTCACTAAGATGCTGGGAGTAAGTAACAGTGAAACTTGTTGGGGTGAGGAAAGCAAGGAAGAAATAGATTTGGGGCTGGGAAAGGCAAATGGTCCAGGAGGGATCAGGTCCAGGAGGGACCAGATATGGTGGTAGACGTTGCCACTATATCCTATCCACATTTCTTGGCCTGGGAGCCCAATTTTGGACACCAATACATGCTCACTCAACATGGGACACTGATCCAAGGATACTCATTGGAGTTGTAACACTGTTCTCTTCCTCAAGGAGAATTCTGGAGGTATCCCAAGCATGCAAAGGATGCCACAGAGACCTGTATCTTCTTCTGAGTGTTTATTTCTTAGTGGGACTTAATTGCAAGAACTGTGCTTTTTTGTATGACAGGCTGCAAAGAACACCATAGAACCTGTTTAGTCCCTTGTTGCAATATTAAAAGTTTAAATTGCTCTTCAGGACATGCGACATGCTACATATCCTGCCAGGGGAGGGCTACTCTGGAATCCCTGATGGAGTGTGTCAAGAGGTGAAAATGTTCATTTACAGACCTTTCCTCCCTACTTTTAATTTTTGAGGGGTTGTTTGATTTTTTTTTACATTTACACAGATAGCTTTAGCACACGGCTCACAGCTGTCTTGTGGTGAGCTTTAAGAGTTCTCCAAGTCACTGCATGTAAATTAGCTGTAAGCTTTTCCATGATCCTTCCACAAATCTATCCTCCAAGTAAGCAGAAGAAAGAATGCAAGACACAAACAACCCCCAAATATGCAAAGGGCAAACAGATGACCCAAGGATGAGGAATATTTGCAGAATGTGCTCTTTGAACACATTTAACAAACCATTTTCTAAGCCTCTAAGGCAGCATGCAGATAGCGCAGAAACAGAAAAATGGGCAAAATTAATTGAAGGGATTATTTCTGGTGAGTAGTTCACCCTGTTTGACTGTTCTCTGAGATACGCACCGCTAAAATACAGAAATCACAGCTGTGATTCATGTAAAACTGAATTGCCTGTTTCTTCAAGATGGTGCATCCCCACAGTTCTCATTGAAGTCAGCAGGCTTTTAGGGCACTAAACAGCTTGCAAGATTGTGTCCGTATAATAGCTTTGCATTAAAAAAGAGAGGGGGAGACTGAATTCTTTCTTTAACTAAATGACTACTGCTTGACACCAGCATCGTTTTATTTCACAAGTGCAAAAGATCTCATTCTTCCCTCCCTAGTTTTCCAATTAGGAATCACCTTTTTTAATTCCACCCATTCCATTTTTATAAGTACTTATTAATAATAAGTTTACTGGAAGGAAGAACGAGATGACAATTGTAAAAGCACTGTGCAGATTAGCAGGCCAATCCAATTAGCCACCATGCTAATGAAGCAATCATGGTTTCTGGCTGCCATAAGGATAATAGTATCAACACAGGGAGACAATGCATATCCTTGGGTTGGCTGGTAGAAAAATACAAATACTGAGGATCTTGCTTTGCTAGCCCTTTCTCTCTAGCTCCCAGCTCTTATGGGATGTGATGTGGTCAATACTTTATTTCTGTTAATTCAGTTTAATTCAAGGCACTCAGGAGACATGCTTGTATACATGCATACTAGGTGCTGGCCTGGACAGAAGTGGCATCCCTGGCCACTGCACTGCCTGGGGCATGCCCTGAGAATGCCACCTCCTGTACCCACTGTATCCCCCTGATATTCTGAGGGCTGAGGAGCTGTGCACAGAAGTGACATTTTCAGCCTCCTTGAGGGGGGCTGGGGAGGCCATACTTTTCCTACCCCCAGACCACCTCAGGGGGTAGCCCTCAGATAAGTACAGTGATATTGATGGTCAACTCAGTGCTTTAGGGGGGAGGGTGCTGCAGGGGGGGTGGATATCTGCCATCATCCCAAGCCTGGCGCTAAGGGCATTTACACCTCTCTCTCTCTCTCTCTCTCTCTCTCTCTCTCTCTCTCTCTCTGGGTGCAATCCAGAGTAACTACGGGGAGTCCTTGCTCCGGTGTAAGAACAATTTGCTCTGGATTGCAATATGAATTTTCCATAGGTTTTCACTAGTTGGTGCAGTAACTACGGGTACACGTAATGTCTCTTACGTGCTCCCGTAGTTACTCTGGATTGTAGGCTCTCTCTCTCTCTCTCTCTCTCTCTCTCTCTCTCTCTCTCTCTCAGCATCCCTTCCTTCCTCACCTCCCTTTTCCAAACTGCTTCCTTATTACATGCTAAGGATCAGCTTCATAGCCCTTTTCCTGTTGTTGAGATTCTTCTTTGCCTAGTTTTTCCTTGGCCACCATGACCCTTACAAGGAAACACTATGAAGACCTGCAAGATAAGAATAGGTAACCTTGGATCTTGAGACAGCCTAGTCAAAAACACATCAAATCACCACTATTTTCCATTCCTTCCTCTTGTGCAATGCCAAATGAACTGCAGGCTTTGGGACTATCTTTTTTTTCTCCTCTTTGGGTATGTGTGGCATATGAGTGAGTAAAAGCATTTTCTAATTTTTGGACCCTTGAACAAACCAGCAAATCCTCAGAATAAGGAGACTCTTCCTTACTGGTGGTGATCTCTTCCCAAAGCCTGTCTGCACTGGTCAACTGTTCTTGTTCAATGGGAAGTACTGGATCCCCAGAGCCTGTTTATATCCTCACCACCAGCTTGTAGCAAGGAATGTAACTAGGGTTTGTGTCACCCCCTAAGGCGGTTTTGGACACAATCCAGAGTAACTACGGGGAGTCCTTGCTCCAGTGTAAGAACAATTTGCTCTGGATTGCAACATGAATTGCCCATAGGTTTTCACTCAGTGGTGCAGTAACTACAGGTACACATAATGTCTCTTATGTGCTCCCGTAGTTGCTCTGGATTGTAGGGTTAGTAACTTAAGAAACACCTTATTGCAATGTTTCTCAAGCCTTTTTTGCTTAGGACCCACTTTTTAGACTGACAATCTGTTCAAGGACCAACCAGAAATGATGTCATGGCAGGAAGTGACTTCATCACGCAAATTAAAATAAATAAATAATTGTATATACATTAAAGTAAACCAAGTGAATAAATTCAAACCCCCACCCCACCCCCAAAAAGTCAGTAAGATTTTTAGTCCTTCCCAATGCCCAGTTCAGTGTAAGTTCTCATATTCAAGCTAGTTCAGAGTAATTTGAGATAAAATCAGTTTTAAGTCCAGCATGTTTTTTGTTTGGACTAGACTGTTTTTTTTTAATGAAAACATCCTTAACCCCTCTACCCTCAAAATGCATTAAAACCTCAGAGGGATGAGGATAGGAAATCTGGCTGCAGGGGAAAGAGGAGCTTAGACCTGGCTTTACAAGTAAAAAAATATGGTATATTTTAAAATAAAATTCACATTACCTTCTGAAGCTGGTTATAATCCTTTTCAGTGTGTGGGGGTGGGGGGAGGCTACCTTACTGAGCATCTGCTGAGTTCCACTTTCGCTGGATTGGGACCATTCTTGTGGCCTTTCATTCCTCTGTATCTGACCTTAACAGGAGCCAAGGCATCTTTGCTTGCTTGCAAGTAAGGCTGCAATCCTAAAGACACTTTCCTGGGAGTAATCCCATTGAACTCAGTGGGGCTTACTTTTGAGTAGACAAGGTTAGGATTGTGTTGTAAATGTGGTTCAGATTCACTTTCAAAAATGAAGCAATGCTTTGTGAAACGTGGAGGAAATGCTTCCTTCTGGAGTGATTTGCAGGAGCTGTGTTCATTGGATAAGGATGCTTCTGGTGTCCTTGTATTCCTCTCAGTCTGGCTTTTCCAAAGGACTATGGCACATTTGCCTACTCATGGGTAAACAGGTTACTTTCACTTTCAATAGAGTTCTACGCATTTTTTAATTTCAGTTTTTTTGCCATAACCTTTGATAGGAACAAGCTATTTCAATATGGATTCTTTGCACTGGATTCTGCTTAAATTCTGCATGAAATGATATATGACTTGATAGGGTACTGCACACCATCACAAAGTTCCAATTTTGGGGTGTCACAGCCCTCCAGTATGCATCACTCCTCCTAGGCACATCACCTGGTGCAGGATACACCCCCTGCAACCTCTAATGATGCCCCGTCTGTAGACTTTCATTCAGGGCTAGGCTACAGGGACCCACTGCTAACTGCAATCTTTTGCCACAACCTAAAACAGCAGAACCCCTGTCCCTTCTTTCCTACTAATCTCTCAACATTTACCTTGTCCTTTTTGTTCCCTGTACTCACACCTGACTTTCCTCTGACGATCTCTGTGGAGTCTATCTCATCTCTCTAAATTCCTTATCCTGCCACTTTTCCCCATTCATTCTTCCCATTTCCTTCAAAAGAGTTCCCTTATTTGCTTTATATTTTATTTTTTAAGAGAAACATTCAAATATTACTATTCATCACAGGAAATGTGTTCCTGCCCGCTTCTTGCACAAAAAATGACAAATATTCCTTGCACCACATTTTGAGCCAAAATATAAACAAAATGGGACATACCCTACAATCCAGAGTAACTACGGGGACACGTAAGAGACATTACATGCACCCATAGTTACTGCACCACCTAGTGAAAACCTATGGGAAATTCCTATTGCAATCCAGAGTAAATTGTTCTTACACCTGAGCAAGGACTCCCTGTAGTTACTCTGGATTGTGCCCATACACTCTGTTTTAGTAAACTGTACAATGTTTCACAGGCTGTCAGCAGCTACATTTCTTGTTTTGCTGCTGCATTAAATATTTCAGCCCAAAAGAGATAGTGGTCTGAGACTGGAAGCCCAATCTTGTGATCCCTGGAGATCCACTGCCATAAACTGAGATCTTATCTCCCTTTCCCTGCATTGAATCTTCCCTCCTCAGACTCAATAAATTGTTGATGTAGATCCAAAGAGAGCTATTGGAGACCAGGGAGCCTACAAAGAGTGACTCTCCTAAGACTATCTGGCGCTCCCCCACCCCACCACCAGCGAGCAGTATGTGCTCCATCAGTGTTGAGGCTTGGTTTGAGCTAGCAGCGGCATATAGGATTGGGCTTTGATAATCCTTAAGCAACTTCAGAATATACAGCCATATGCAATAAGTTTGCAGTGAAAATGCTAGAGAGATATACAATCATAATCACATTCCAGACAACAAGAAGATTAGGCTTAGGAATACATTATAAAAGGTGAAGTCAGACTTTGATTCATATTTTAATGTGTTTTTTGATGGGATTCATTATCATTGCCTCCAGACATCTGGAAACAGCTGTTTGTGTCCAAAGCATAGCTAGGTGTTTATACAGTTATTTTTTTGCATCATTTTGCCTGAGTTTTTTCCCCCCAATCCATAAGCGAGGATGGGCCTTTGGGGGTCATTTGCAAAGCTCTCTTTGAAGTTAAAAAAAGTTCCTCACTTAAAATCCTTGAGAGGTGATGAAAAAATGCTCAAATTGTGATAGCCAGTAACGTAAAGAGATCAGAGCTTTGATTCATTGTAGCTTGTCCCAGCCTTGTGTTGATCCAAAAAAAAAAGTCAAACTGCTTTAAATTCCATGCAGGATTTGTCAAAATGATGAAAATCACTCTTCAGCTTGGCAATATTGTAGATGTTCTTAGTTTCAGCTCTGTTTGTGGCAAAATACCAATTTGATTTATTCTGCTACTGAAAACTCTCTACCACTTTTATCTGTTTT
The DNA here is from genome assembly GCA_030015325.1 of Cryptoblepharus egeriae. Classification (NCBI taxonomy): domain Eukaryota; kingdom Metazoa; phylum Chordata; class Lepidosauria; order Squamata; family Scincidae; genus Cryptoblepharus; species Cryptoblepharus egeriae. Next base: position 192,795,085 of record JAREYC010000002.1, read on the forward strand.
GTGAGCTGGTAGGTTTGCTGTGACCAAGAAAACTGAAGAATCATTGAAGATACAATGTGATGTCTTCATTTAATGAGGAATGCCATTTAATGGCTCTGAAGTGAAATGCAAATGGGTGGATTTAATCTCTCTGGGAACATATCCATGAAGTAACACTTATGATCTCCTTCTTATCTCCTTCATATCAGTGTAATACAGGCATGCCCCTTATCTGTGAAGGTTTCCTTTCTTCAATTCCCTCCCAATAGCTAAGAGGCCCTTCTTATGGCATCTTATGAATCAGTTTCTGTCCTTTTCCTCCTCCCCATGTAAATCATCCTATTAAAGGCTTAAATTGTACAGACTGTTATGTAAGAAATAAAGTTCTGTGTAAAAACAGGCATTAAATTTTATGAAATTGCTCAAGGTTTAAAAGGGTATAAATAATGACGGAATTTCTCCCCAAATATTTCATCTATTCTTTTTCTGGGCTATTCAGTGCTATAATTATTCATTCGCATATGGACAATTCCTAATCAATAAAAAAATCCTTTCTCCCTTTCAGTTTTCCTGAATATCTTTATCACAAATATAAAAATAAAACCATGAATCAGGAAACCCAGATCGGCAGTGACCATAATCAGATTGTTCAGCCATCGGTTAGACTGAGTCACACAAATGAAAATCTGGACCAGTCAGGCGAAAAAGTTATTATTTATAGCCTCATTTGTTTGTTTGTGGTCCTGAATAAAAAATTAGCCACCTCTAGAAAGTGAAATTGAGACTCATTTTTCCAGCACAGTCTGGAGGAAGTTTCTTGGATGTAGCAGGCTTAACCCTTGAAGGAAAGCACATTTGTCATGTCATAGAAATGGCAGAGATATTATCAGGGCTTTAGGGAAAATGGATTTTTATATATGTCTCTCATCACTCAGAATACTCCCAAGCCACTCCTTGTTGAAAAATGCATGATTCGTTTAGACCTTAGAGGATATAACTATGCTTCCATATGATATATGAACACCTGTATTGGACACCTTTGGACACCTGTATTGTTCTCAGGGGCTGGTCTTCAGAGACATCTGTTTCTAGACTTGTTTCAAGTGGGAATATACTGAAGTTCTCTCTGTTTAACCTTTGCTTGAATCAGTTGGTTGATCAAGGCAGTTGGATTTCAGGAATTACCTAGAAACACCCACCCTTGTCTATGAAAGCTTGGCCTAAACTCAGAGGTGGCAGCACAATATATGACATCTGCACTTCACACACCTGAAGATATTTGTTAGCCCTTGGTAAGGCTAGAACAAGACACAGGGGAAGACCTGCTAGATCAGCGGTGTCCAAACTTTCAACATTAGGGCTCCTGGACCGTTAGCAAGTGTGTAAAGGAGGGAAATCCAGCAGGTGCACCTTGTAATATTTGAGACGAGAAACTGCCCCTGCTGAAATTCCCTCCTTTACACACTTATTAATGGTCCAGGAGTCCTGAATTTAAACATTTGAACAACAGTGCACTAGATGGAAGATCTGTAGGGCAAGGGAAATCAATGCAAAGCTATGCTGCAGGGCAGAGCAATTTACTTGACTACTCAACAAGTTGCTCAGACTGCTAGTTGGGACAACTTAAGCAACAGCTGACTCACTGTTCTTTAAAAGTACTTTTTATTCATAAAGTTTGGACAAAAGATCAGAGCTGTTGAAGGGCTATATCAGTAGTTCGCAAACTAGTGATGAACCACTGTGAACCCTAATAGGGCTCACTCCACTATAGCCCTAATAGAAAGCCATAACCCATGACCCAAAACATCAAGGGAGCTGTCAGTTGGAAAAAAAATTTGGGAATCACTTGACTAGGACATGGATGGCACAGGAGGAAAGCATCAGAGGGGTTCAAGGCCACCCCTTCTCAATCACTACATGATCAGCCTTCAATCACTTCTCAAACACTACATGATCAGCCTTCCTTTGGCAAGCTGCTCGCCCTCAAAATGTACAAAATGCACAATGAAGCTTGCAGCAGCATCATCCAGCAGATCCATAGCAGAATGCCTCAGAATAGTGTTCAGAAGTCCTATGCAGGAAAATAGCTTTTGAAACTATGAGTGCAAAGTAGATTTAAAGAATCTTTGGACTGCCTCAGTTCATGGATTTTTGGATTAAAAACATCTGTTTTGATGTACTATGCTTATGAGAGCTACCCTCCATTTCTGATAAAATCTGCTTCTAGTTTTTGCCAGTAACCCCTGACTCACCCCCCACTTAACTGTCAGTTGTAATATACAGTGAAAACTAGGAGGAGGAATGGTCTAATTAGGTCCCCAAAGCTTGTGTATAATACTTGCATCCTGTTAATCTAATAAAAGCTCTTACCTCCAAGCTTTTGTCATAGATTTATACCTCATAGGTAAAGTTGAAACTTCCAGGATAATAAATTATTAAACATCCATAGCTCATAAATTGAGCTTTCATGCAAAGCTACTTAAAATAGGAAGTCCAAGTATTCCAAATTAAACCACATTTATTACATGATTGTGTTGGGCTATTACTTAAAGAAAAGGGGAAAATTAGTTATAAGGAGAAGGACACTTAGGAAAATGTCTCAAATTATTGATGTCATATTACCTCTTGGGTTATAACTTCAATGCTGAACTTTTTCCCCTTTAAAACTCATTTTAATAAGTTTATCAGTGTCTGCATTGACATTAGATCTTTCATAACAAGACTAGTCTGCAAATGTTTTTGTTTCATAAAATCGAGGGTGAAGTCCTATACACACTTACCTGGGTGTGTACTGTCATGGAATATAATGAGACTAACTTGTGAATAAACATGTATTTGATTGTGCCTTTTTAATTTCTCACGTCTCAGAAGAGTTGTCAAATTACTTTGCTTTTCATTTTAACACTATGTTAAATACTATGTTTAACAGGAATAAATCAGAATCCACCAGCTCTAGTCATGGGAGTTATTGGATGACACAAACATACATACAATGCTACATATTAGCTGAAGACTTAATTTTGTAGACCCAGTAACAGTGGCAGATATGGTGTAGCTCCACCAAGTCTGGACCACACTTCTGGTGTGGGTCCAGCAATGAGGCCCCTGTATTGTTGCCAGGTTGAGGATGCTGCCATTGCTATGTGAGGAAGTAGGGAAGAGCTGTCGGTGCTAGGACATTGTGGGGGGACACACACATCCAAATATGCTAAGGGGATTGGCAGGGTTTTGTCATGAATTCTTTTGCCAATGCAATTGTACTGAGTAGATCAGTTTGTTGGATGTAATAGTTAGCTCACTTAGCTCTTTCTGTTCAAGTCACTGTGATCTAAAAGTGCTTATCACATGAAGAATTTTCTTGGATCTGGGTTCCCCAGGGCCAGATCTAGTGCCAAACAGATAGTGTATTTCTCTGTGGTAGTAATAATATCTTTGACCTTCTTCACCCCGGTCTTCAGAAACAGATACTGCTAAGGGTGGTGTCAAGGATGCAGCCAGATTGGGCACTGTTTGAAAAATCACACCCATCTGTGGGCCAATTCTGAATCCTTAGTACTTGTGACAGTGGCAGTGGCCAATGTGCAATGTGCAGCAAGAGAGTGCACAAGAGAATCAAGGACAGCAAGTCAAGGACACAAGAGAATCAAGGATAGAATCAAGGAAAGAGAGCACAAGAGAATCAAGCATTGCCCCATAGCCCATTGCAGCACCAACCAGGCACCACATAAGGATTGCTTTATCTGCCTGAATGCTAGAAAATATGAGGATAATATCCAAAGCTTCTTCATTGCACTGTGTCTTATATGCCAACTGGAATTAATGATAATTTGCAATCATGGGGCAGTACATTGCCAGGCTGATCATTTGATAGGAATTCCCCAGAGACCTCAGGAAAAAGCAGGGTCTACCAAAGGATAGGGAAAATCTCCCTCTCCCTCCAGGATCTGGGCCTGGCAGCCATTTGATTGCATGGGACAGCACTGAGGCGGGACCAGGAGGAAGGTCCTCCTCTATCTCATGGCCTCGGCTGCAGCTTCTCTGGGGACTCCATGGCCCCTGCAGCACCCTCCACACCACACATTGCCTTTGCTGGCTCTCTATCCAGCCCAGGTCTCCTGCACCTCCCCTCCTCCCTCTCCAGCCGGCCATGCCACTTCTGGCTTGTGTATGCAGCTTGTCTGTGTATGTGTGTGTGTGTGAGAGAGAGAGTGAGTATGTGTATATGATTGCATGCATGAGGATATGTGTGAGAGAGTGATTGCATGCATGGGGGGTGTTTGTGTGAGTGATTGCATGCATGGGTGTGTGTGCGTGTTCAGCATCTGGTCACCCTACCTCCCTACTTAGCTATTCCAATCTCTACGTATCCATCCCACCTCCCTTTCCCTTGCATGGGTTGTGCTGTTGTAAACTGCTTTGAGGGCATCTTACATGTATGTGTCACAACCATGTATGTTAAAGTAACTTGCATGTGTTGTGTTGCTGCAAACTGCTTTGAGGGTGTCTTACATGTGTGTGTCAGAATCATGTATGTTAAAAGGTTTTCAATTTTAAAAGTGTTGAAATTAAGTAAAGGAAACCAATACAATTATTTTTGCTTTATTTTAGCATGTCCTACATTTGTCCTACATTTTTACAGTGTTCTACATTTTTTAACCAGGTAGGAATTTTGGCTAGGGGGACAGGAATTTTGGGGACCTTGGGGGGATTTTGGGTTCGGCATCTGGTCACCCTGTACATTGCACACTGAATCATGCTTCTCCTCATTGCATGGTTCCTTTCCATCAATAAGAGTTTCATGTCAATAATCCAAGAGTTTCATTTCAATAATCTTGAAAATTTAGCATTTTCAAGAGAAGTGTTAAGCATGTGTTTAAATTACTCTTGGTGAAATTAATATGCTTTAAAGTTTTTTAACTTTGGCTGAATCATGCCCCTTCTGCTATCAAATCCAAAAAGAAATGGTTCCCTTCAGGCATGATATCAACACTCTCGGGGAAGGACAACAGAAGAGTTCCACAACCCATTGGTGAGAACTATGACTGGTAAAATATTTTTATTTGCCTCCTGTTGGCTACTGATTGCCCTCCTTTGGATAGAGTAGAAGCTCCATCAGCACAGCTGCATCAACATTAATGGTAGGGGATAGGATTGGAGCAGTAATTCAGTACTGACTGACACTCTGATTGACAATGGTTCTTTTCCAGCACTACTAGAGATGCCAAGGATTTCATCTGGGACTTTCTGCATGCCAAGCTTGAACACTATCACTATTGCCCCATCCCTACTAACATTAATCACCTACAAGAAGGTTCCAAGAAATACAGAACTTTTCTTGGCACTTTCCGCTATTGTTTGTCAAGTCGCTCTGTTAGCGTCCAAGGGTAGAAAGCGCAAACTGGCATCAAGACTCGAAGAAAAAAGAAAACAAAAGTTTCATATGCTCAGGAAGGCTTAGCTGTTGTACTAGAAGGAAGCCATGTGCAATGATAAATGTCTCTTGCTGAATCAGCATTCTCAACTGTTTAACTCTGTGACCTTCTTGAAGTTGACAGTTTCCCCCCATAGATTGTCTCTGACACAGCCGATAACATAGACTGTCAAAACTCCTGGAAAGAGAGAGAAAAAAGAGAGATCTGTATTTATTTCATAGCTAAAGAATCCTTCCTCTGTGTACATCTCAGGTGCCTTGCCATTCTCCCGGACAATTTTATATGCCTTTTTGATTCCATCAACCAAGAGCAAGGGAGTTTTATCGCCTTTTTGTTTGCTCTGATTCTGTCACCTTGACTTTTCACATCAGTTTTCAATGCCAAGACCCCAGGTCCAAAAGTCAAGGAATACTATACACCCCCAGACAATCTAAGCACTGTTACACTGAGATTTCTTATTTCAAAGCCACTGGGGAAGTTTTTGTTATTGTTTCCAGCTTAAGAACAGCATTCAGAGTTTCACTTCTAAAAGTAAGCTTTTATGAACTCTCATCCCCTTCCAATAGGAAAAAGAATATTTTGCATTTTGACGTATAGTTTTCTAGGACTGCCTGTACTTCTAAGATATGCTTCAGTATTCAGTGTTATTATACAGTCACTCTGATCTCAAGAGTCACAGGGCTCCAGCACAGTCAAGAAGATTAGCAATTAGGGATTTGCCACATGTTTGGACAGCTCCACACGAACATGCCAAGCTGCCCGTGGCATTGAAATATATGGGGAAACCTCATCATTAATAAGGCTTTGGCTTGCCTTGCTGCTCTGTAACATAAGATGGTGAAATGGATTTTAAGCAACAGAGAGTTCCAAGTTCAAGGTCTTTGCAATAAGCTTTTTGTGTGCACAGGTGTATGTGCATGCGTACTCCTATAAACAGTCTACAAAACTAAGTGCTCAGAGACCATTTCCAGCAAAACTGTAGCTAATAGCTATATGCTACAGTATGTTTCAATAATCACGTGCATTCCTCTATATCTAATGCCCAGTTCTATGGAGCTATAGAATTGCCACAATAAGCTGGAGGCAGGTCAAGTACAATGCGGTTTGCTAAGTGCAGAAAGGGTTCAGTTCCAAAGAATTTATATGCAGCATTCTTTCATCCCAACCATTATCAGTAAAAGTCCATCCAAAGCGTAATATGGATGGTTTTCTCAGCATGCCAAGTTTTTCCATTTAAATAATCAATGTATTCATGCTGTGTGCAATGAGGTTAAGCATCCACTTTTGTATCCTTAATGTGGAAAGAATCTGGGAGTGCAGGGGCAATGTGAACACATCCCAGAAGATAGTGCATGTGAAGGAGGCACAGAAAGTCAAGTATACAGCTAAGTGCAATTCCCGAAGCAACTGTTTACAAGATGAACTACAGGATTTCTTTTTTCCCCAAGTGTATCACACAAATTCAAAAAGATAGTTTAGCCTTAGGACACAATCCGAACCAACTTTCCAGCACTAAGGTAAGGGCAATGCAAACCCAAAGTTAGGACAATGCAACTTCCTCCCCCAAATGCAGGATGCAGCATGTGCCACTGGCACAGCTATGCCATTACTGGAAAGTTGCTTAAGACTATGCCTTTAATGAGCTTTCATATCCGGTAACTGGTCCCTTTTGAACCTACCTGATGATAGGGTGGAAGGCACTGTTTGTCCATTATGTACATACCGTATTTTTCTGCTTAAAAGACACACTTTTTCCCCTCCCAAAGGGGGCAGAAATGTATGTGCATCTTATGGAGTGAAGAGGCCAATCCTGGAGCACCTTCTGCAGCTGTACTTTGCTCTCCCCCGCCCCATGGCAGGGCAAGCTTATAGGAAGGCAAGGGCATGCTGGGGAGTGAGGGACAGAGGCTTCCCCACAGGCTCTTCACCCAAAGAAACAAATAGAGCCCAGAGGAATAGCAGAGAATGGAGGTAGGCAGGCAAAAACATAGGAGCACTGGTGGGAAGAGGGGAAGAAGAAGCAGCCCAGGAGAGAGAGGTCTCTGTCGCTGGAGTCCTATGCATGCTTTCCAGGAGTGGATGAGGCTTGCAATTTAGTATGCATGCACAGGATCTGGTTCTTAGGGCTGCAATCCTATGCATCCCTGCCTGCCTGGATCCCTCCCCACTTACCTGCCTGCCTGGATCCCCCTACTCCCCCCAAAGAAATACCCCACCCTTCCTTATCTACCTAGATCCCCTCACCCTTCCCTACTCACCTGGATCCCCCCAACCTCCTCTTCCAAACTTACCTGCCTTCCTGGACCATTTGCAATGAGATTTGTGCAAAAGCCTTGGCATCTGGTCATGTGCAATGAGATTTGTGCAAAAGTCACAAATCACTGACTAGTGATGAGTTCTTGGGGTTTCCAGAAAATTAGAAGAGTGATTGAACCTTAAAGTCTTTTCCCATTTTTAATGACAGTGATGATGGTTCTTAATACCACTGTTGACTTTACATGGTTGTAATATTATCTTGCTATATTTTATTAAATATAGTAGTGCACCATTTGGTTCAGAATTTTTTTCTTGTTTTGCCCCTCTAAACATGGTACTCTGAGACGAATAAGGAGAACATTGTGTGCTAGCAGATTCAGGAGTGTCTGACAGCCCCAATAATTTTATATTTATTTTGCATCGGTAACCATTTGCTTGTGGCCTCAAAGCAACTAACAAGAAAATTCAAAGAATAATACAATAATAATGCAAACAATAACTTCAGAGATAGCATAAAACCTGACAATGAAATCAGCAACAAAATCACAGTCCAATGTCTCGCACTTGCTAGTACATAGAACTGCTGGAAAAGGCTTTACAGGGGCATGGCATGCTTTCTGGCAGTCACTGATGCGATTTGCCAGTGCGCATGATCTGGATGAAGATGAGAGTGTTGTGACCAAATGTTCTTGGCAATGGACACCCTCTACCCTCTGCCACAAATAGTGCAAATAGAGTTGCATGGGAGGTGGGAGTGGACAGAAAAGGATAGCAACAGGGTGGAGAGGAGGGTAGATCAAGTGCAGATAGGCCTGAATAGAACAGGATAGGTTCAGCTGTAGTGCTGCCTTCAGAATCCTATTTCCCTTCCTGGACTTAATTCGTCTTCATAGGTCCATGTGAACTTTGTGTGCTGAAACATAAATGCTGGGGTCTGGATGCACTTAGAAGATGAGTTCAACATTGCTAGGGTTGGAGTTAGGGTCTTAAAATTATAATTGTGTCGAAAGGAAAAAGTGAGAGGAAGAGGTGAACACACCACACTCTGTGTGCTAAAGTAGAGAATGAAGAGTTATGCTGAGTGTGCAAGTGACAGATACTTGTTAGCCTCAGACACAATAGCAGCTGGACTTGTGCATATGACACAATTATTTAATAAAATTATGGCCTTTTTATATATTTGTCCTATGCCCTTTATGCACAATAGCCAGTTCTATCTCTTTTATGACTTTCATTTTTCCAAGAAAGCGGAGCAATACCATGTGGAACCAACATTTTCACAAGTCAGCTTAAGGGATTCCAAACTCTTCCCTCAAATCCTAAATCAGTGAGCATCAAACCCCATCATTTATCTTCTCTTGCTGTTAGTTGCTGTGAATTAGCTCCTCCTACCACTTTCAAGTATATAAGTGACAGCTGATAATCCTGTTATCGTCATCATTTTGAAAAGCCAAGAATGTAACAATTAAAGTCCCTTGAAAAATATCAGAGAGAAAATTGTTGAAAAACCATGGAGAAAATAAAATTGGCAGGGGAATCACAAAATGCAAGTCTCAGAAAGCTGCTTACTACTTTCCATAATATGTGCTGATCAAAGATCTCTGAAATCCTCCACAATAACATCTATAGTTGAGATTGATTAGTGGTCAGAGGCTGCTTTAAAATCCATACGTAGTGTAAATAAAATGGTCTGTTTTGAATCCTTGCTTCAAGTAGAAGCTTTGATTTTATTGATAAAAAACAGCCAGAGATTGATGCCCTGACATGGTGAATGACATTTTTATTTGAAACACACCATTATACCTAACCAATGATTGATAGCTCAGCAATAACATATACCAAATATGCATTTCTATTTTTAAGCCTATACAATATGCATGTGTGTGTGTGTGTGCTTTTTTTGTGCGTGTAAGTCCTGACTCACTGTAAAGGCAGAGTGCTGAATAGCTACAGATTGTCCTTTGCTGATACCATAATGAGATACAATAATGTCTGGTTCTGCAAAAACAAAACCAAAGCAGAAGCTGGCCATGTTTCTGACCTGGTGAATTTAGATGTGATAAACTTTTTGAACCAGCTCAGAAAATAGCAATTCTGAATAAAGGTATCATTAACCAGCTGAAGATACCTTCAGCTTCATTCTCAACATCCATGCACTGAATTCAGAAGAATGTCTTAATGCGAGAGGTCTTTTACACAAGCAGTCTACTATCTGTATTATGGAGTGATACTTACTCTAAGATGACTGTACCACATCCCTTCCAAATCAGTTGACATGTTCGCCACATATTGAAAACAAGTTATTCAAGTTCTAAGGTTAATTATTTCCTCCTTTCTTCAATGTGGTGTTAAAGATTCATGACTCTTATATTATTATACACTGAGGCATTCGATTCATGCATGGGAACAATACTATAGGTCCTCACCTGATGTCCTCATCTGCTTGACTGCTTAGAATAGCACGTGGGTGGACAAACAAATGAGACAAGGTGAGTCCTAGTGGAACATTGAGTGTAGTGATCTGCTCCATTTTGTAGGGTTACCTGGTAAGGAAACCAGAAATTCCAGCAGGAGTTGGTTTGGGGCTGGTCCAGATGGTTCTGTTGTAACAGAGAGAATCAGTGGAACATTTTAGGAGAAGCATGAGGAAGTCAGCAGCTTTCTTTCTCAGACTGAGTTGCTGCCATGAGAAACAAGAAAAGTAGAGAACCAATTGAAGTGGCTATGTAGGCAGCAGGTTTGAGGTAGGTGGGTGGATGGCACACCATTCATTGCTTGAAGCAATCAGTGCAGTTTATGTTAAAATAGTCTTATGGCTAGGCCGGCCCTGTCTGGAAGATAATAAAAATAGGGCCGCATGTATCTGCCAGGAAAGTTACAGTGCCATCAAAAAGGGCATCCAAAAAAGGTTCTTATTCTTGGTCAAAGAATGACCAAGGTTGCCATTTGTCCTGAAAAACTGGGACAGTCCCAGTTTGGGGGGGTTGTGTTCACATACTGGCAAGTTGGACAGGGGGCTGGACAGGGGGCAAGTTGGACAGGGTGAAGAGATGATGACCATCTCTGTTGATTGTGTTAGTACAGTATCCAGAAATATACAGCTTTCACCCACAGAGATTTTCTTTAGCAATTTGTCCTGGATTTTAGCCTTGTGTCCTGGGGAAAAAATCTTCATTGTCTCCCTTTTCCTTGTGAGTGATGTCAGCCTTTATTACCCACTCATCACCCAATTTTCCTTTCTCCAGTTTTAATGAAGCCTTCACACCTAGAAACAAGGAATCTGTTAGGCATCAGCACCATTACCCACCCCATGTTGTCTCTATCCTTCACCCTCTGGCTAGTTGCCCTCATTGAGCCATTCAGGGTAAGTCATGCTCACAGAGAAACAGCAGCAAAGTAAATTGATAACAATTAATTTGCTCTCAGAAGTTCACTTGTTTTAAACATATATCCAGCTTGTCATGAGAAGAGCTGCTAAATATCCCATTTTGCTAGAATCAGAGTGAGAATAATTCAATGCAAATTATCCCGTGTGTGACTCAGCCATTGAAATTCATTATGTGAAACTAGGGAGACACCGTGACTTTTAAAAAAAGTGATGCTAGAAAAAAATGAGCATTAAACCATCTATTATTGCCATGTTGCTTTTGCAGAAAATGAATGCAATTTTTAAAAAAATAAAATAAAAATCTGTACCTATCTACAGTATCTATATTCTGCTTTTCAACCAAAAAGTTCACAAAGTGGTTTACAAAGGAAGTGAAAAAATTAATGGCTAATGTATAGTGCTTGTAAACAAACGTGTGTGTAGGCAGCGGCAGCCGGGATCCTTGTCCCAGCAACAGTACTGTGACGCAAGAGAGTGCTTCAACATAGGAGTAAATTGTGCGCTTCCTCCTTCAATGCCAAGAAGTGAACATTATCAGGCGAAAGCACAGACCATTGTTTTCAAAAAGTCTGGATACAAAAAAAATCATCCTGTTCCCATCAAGCTAGACTATGCTACAAAGAGCCGCATTTAATCTTTCCCATGGACGGAGAAGATAAATGGAATTCCCGAAACACACGGTGTGCTTTTGCTGCCCCCTTAAGACAAGTAAATATAAATAACACTAAGCAAGCTGCTGCTCCCTGATCACATTTTCTCTAAAAGGCTTTCATCAGTGAAGGATTACAGGATGATCATAATAAGGGGCTTGCTCATTGGAAGCCGGAATAACAATAAATCCAGGACTTTTTAATGGACTTAGAATACCAATGGAAAAAAATATCAGGCTTGGTTTAAAGACTTCAGAGAACCTGAGAGGCAGAATGTGCAGTCAATTCATATTAGAGAATTGTAAGATCAGGGTTCCCATTTGACCGGAATCCCCCGGAGGCCTCCTGAAAACAAGCTCCACCTCCAGGAGACTCCTGCCCCCCTCCGGAAGCGGAAAAACGCTGGCCGCCACCGGCAAAAGAGGCTTGGTGGCGGCGGCCACTTTGAATCTTGCGCTGCACAGCAGCTGTGCTTATTCGGAGGGGTGGCTCCTCTCCCTCCCTGCCTTGCTGTTTCTGAGTGGCTGGGAGGCCAGAGAAGGCAGGGAGGGGGAGGAGTCGCCCCCTCAGTAAAGCGCGGGAGCCATTGCAAGCGGCTGCCTGCCTGCTCGCTCTGCCCAGCCCTGCTCCTCCAGGGCTCCCCGCTGGGCTCAGCATCGTCCCTGGCCAGGAGGGAGAAGAGAGGCTGCCAGGGTCGGGGCTGCAGGAGCCTCCAAATGCTCCCAGCTGCTGCCAGAGGGAGCCAGGTCTGAGGGGGATCTTCAGGATTGCAGCCTTAGAAAACACTCCTGACCATGTCTACTCAAAAGTAAGCCCCTCTGCAGTTAATGGGTCTTACTCCCAGAGAGGGATCTTCATACTGGCAGCCTTAGAAAACAATCCTGACCATTCCTACTCAAAAGTAAGCCCCCACCAGCCTACCTTACTACCTTACTGCCTGTAGCACCCACTATCCTGTAGCCACCCCCACGAACTCCCCTGGCCCTGCCTGTGCCCACTACCACAAAGAAAACCCCCACCAGCCCTGCATTCACCCCCTCCCCCCACAAACCTCCCACTTACCTGCGTTCCCCACCCCAGAGAAACCCTCCACCAGCCACCCCTGAATGCACCCACTGCTCCTCCCCCCCCCCCGGGGTGTGTGTCTGTTACCTTAAAAAGGTAATATAGTGTTGAAATTAAGTACAGGAAAGCAATACAAGTATTTTAAGCTTATTTTAACATGTCCTACATTTCATCCTACATTTTTGTACAATTTTTTTAATTACAGGAATTTTCTCAGGAATTTTGGCTTGGACTGGGAAGAAATTTGGCCTTAAATCAGGAATTTTGGGGTTGCTGTGCAGGAATTTCCAGTTTGGTGTCTGGTAACCCTGTATAAGATAACAAAACACACTCTGTGGAAATAGGCAGAGAACAAAAATTATTCAAACTTTCCATTGGTGTTACTAGCTGTGGGACAAGAGATTTCATTTGTGGGCTTTTTTTCCCTCCCTGATCTTACAATGATATATTGCACAGGGAGCCAGACAGACCATGAGATGATAATCCCAAAAAAAAAAAAAAAATATAACAAGGATGAGTTATCATCATTTTCCATTCTGTTAACCTTTGTGAGGAGACCTGATTAATGGCAAGTCAGTGACTTCTCTCTTTATATTGTGCCTAAGACTTTGATATTAGAATATTAATATCCAGGATTCCCTTTGAAATGCTCACTATCATATCAACTTATGTCAATGCCCGTTATTATTTTTAACTCAACTGCTTATTATTCTCTTTTTTAATTTAGGCTCAAGAAGTTGAGTGGAGAATAGTCCAGAAATTCAATCAAAATACATCATAATATATCACTTAACAAGATGTGGAATTAATCATACAACCTCAGTACTCAGGTATGCTTTAGAACAGGGTTGTCCAAACTTTCACAATTTGGGCTTTGGGTCTTTTAACAGTTCTATAAAAGAGGGAATTTCAGCAGGTGCAGCTTGTGATCTGTGAGATGAGAAGCAGAACCTGCTGAAATTCTCTCCTTTACACAATTGTTAAAGGTCCAAGAGCCCTGAAGTTGAAAGTTTGGATACCCCTGCTTTAGAAGAAAGGTCTTCAACCTTTTTTGAGCCACAACACAAAAAGGTAAGTTACTAAGGATGCAATCCTCATTTACGCGGCACAAGTCATCAGTCTTCCCATTCCCATGGTGATGAAGGGAGGCAAGCAAATGTATGTGCACTGGCCTACCCTCCCCCTGGAGGGGCACAGAAGTGTCTTATGGCACTTTGTAATACCCCCGGTCAGCATAGGACTTATGCCAGGGTTTAGGCAAAGCCTAACTGAAGATTAGGATTGCAAGTAAGTAATGAGGACCCACCACTGATCCTATCCCCTCCATAGTCATGATCCACATACCTACTTCCAGCCTGCCCTATTTCCCACACCTCTTATGCCTTCACAATTATCTTATGAGCAGATGGGCACAGCCAGAGGCCATATTTGCCAAATTCAAGACCTGCCTCCAGCACCATGACCACCCCAGGACTGCCCTCCCCTGCCCTGGAATGTCTTGCTCCCACCTCCTTTCTGACCTCCAAACTTTAACTTTGTGCTCAGTTCCTGTAGTGGTATGAGAAAGTGCAGAGCACATGACACATGCTGGCCTTAAGCCCCGGGAGTGACAAAGTGCCTTAAGTCATTTTTTGACACCCTCACGTTGACACAAGGAGTTGTGCCAGCCTAACCCCCAGTGAGGCTGAGAACAGGATGCACAGGTTTCTTTACATATATAAAGAACGCAGCTGCAATCCTAATCTCCAGTTAGGCCAGCCTAACCCCCGGCATAAGTCCTGTGCTGACCTGGAGGTGTTACCAAAGTCACTTCTGTGCCATTCCTGGGGAAGACTTAGGCCAGTGCACAGACAAGAATTGACCTCCCTATATTAACATGGTAATGGGAAGACCGATGAGTTAAACCAGCCGAGGTTAGGATTGCATCTTCAGTTTTGATAAGGTAACAGCATTATTGGATTAGATCCAAGCCCTCTTTTGCAGGGAGAGTGAAGCTTGAGCCATTGTTCCTGTAAGAGGTGGGCTTTGAAAAGTTAGCACAACGCCCAAAATAAGGCTTCGTGTCCCTTTTGGGATCATAACCCACAGGTTGAAGAACATTGCTGTACAAGAAATGTAGAGGAGCATTAATGAGTTTCAAGAAATATAGGTCCAATCAAATGATACTGTTGCTGCACGTGTATCAGAAAAGCTATGTACTGGCTGGCTACCCTTATGCTGAACAGAGAAGAAGCCGTAGGGTGCGTACAGATGTCGAGATGAGAGGAATGCAGCAAAAAAGTGTCTTATTAGCACCAGGGAACTATGACTAGGCTTCCTCCCAGTTTGGAACTGATCTTATTTGATTATCCAAGTTGTTCCCTTACAAGGAAACGAACAGATGGCAAAACAATGTTCCAGAAGAATGTATTTAAAATAATTCAACATTTCACCGTTTTTACAAACAGCAACAATGTCTCAAGCTGTGAAGTTTGCATGAGCTTCAAAGACATGCTTGCACCCTGCAGGAGTAGTCCGAACACAGAGTGCAGTCCACTGATGGCTCGCCAGTCCTCCTTCTTTCTGGTGGCCTGACTAGTGCCTGCTGATGGCTGCTATTCTTGCAAATAATTCCAGACTTGAATGTGTTATAGTCCAGATAGGCAACATCTTGAAAGTGATGGGAGCATCCTGATTTGTAATTGATTGGGTATTATCAAGACTTTTTTTAAAAAGGGGAAACCTCTTTGAAATATTGGAGGCCTTTTCTAAGAATTCTCCAAAACTATAATAAATAAATAAATAAATAAATAAATAAATAAATAAATAAATAAATAAATAAATAAATAATGCAGTGTGAACATTTGCCATGCACATTAATTGGACATCACTTCAAGCATAAAAATGCAGATTGAACTTTTATGCATGTTAGCTGCAAACCTTCAATGAGATCTCAGTCATAGGATCCTGCAGCACTGAGTTAAATTCAGTGAGATGATACCTTTTTAATTACCAGAAGTCTGGCAATTATTTAACTCTGTAATTTTTTCTGTTGCAATGAAAGGGTGTGCTTTGCATGCATATTACTTCAATACTATATTATTTAATGCCACCAGAAGGCTAAATAAAATGAACAGATAGAAATAACAGAAAATTCTGAATGCTTTTCTACTCTCTTTTGTTCTTTTTACTTCAGCTGATAAGATATAGTAGCAAAAGCCATGTAAAGAGTTACAGTGTTGAGAATGTACTAGAAGGCAGATCAGAATCAGGCCTACAGTCTTGATAATATGGATCTATTCTGGGGCTTATTTTATATCATCGTCTTTAAAGCCTTAGGCTACTTTTTTCATATGTCGTCTCCATTCTTGCCCTTCATCGTAAGCTTCTACTTTTCCTTATCCTGTCATTTTCAATATTTCTCTCCTTTAAGCCATGCAGTAGGAACTTGGCTAGACTAGATTCAATGCTTATTTTTCCAAAAAGAAAAGTTGAAATACTCACTTTGTGGTGGTACACCCAGCAAATCTTTTTCTTTAGTTGTTGTTCTTTCTTTATAACCCAAGCCTATTTGGCAATGCTGCTGTCTTGGTGTTGATTCCACTCCATCCCATGGGAATTTTGGGGTGCAAGAGGTCTTTTCAGGGCAGAGAGACATTTATCCCTTTGCCCCAAGCTAAGTCAGCAGTCTGTGCATTCAACTAGGACCTGTGTCTGTGGAGCCTGACCTGCAGGGGTTCAGGATTTGACATGTGCTACTGCAACTGAATCTGCCCCCACCACAAGCCTTGTGATCTGTCTTCTTCCTCACTCCGTCACAGCCTTGTTACACCCATTCATCCCCTGCTCTGGCCACCCTGCACCATGTCTCCTCCCACTATCCCTTGCACAGGCAGGTATTCATCAGTTTGCCTTCCTGACCTTCTTGGCTCTGGCCATCTTGCCGGAGAGGAGGTTGTTTGCATTACTACATAGTCATTCCAGACCCAACAAGTATTTGGATACTAGTCCATTAGTTAGCTATTAATGGAATTTCCCCTTTTCAGTGACCCATTACCTTCCCATGTTTTTGGAAATACATTTAGAACACAATCCTAACCATGTCTATTCAAAAGTAAGCCCTATTTTGGTCAGTCGGTCTTACTCCCAAAAAAGTGTCTTTAGGATTGCAGCCATAGTTTTCAGTTGTTAAAGATTTGTCAAGTTAAATTAAAGGTCTCAAAATTGGGTGCACGTTTGGCCTGTTTCTGTGGCTGAAGAAGCTATTTTTCTGTAGTTATTTTCATGCAGCAATCTGAGCCTAACCTTATGACTCTGTGAAGTCCTGTCCTTATCTTGCTAGGCCACCAGGTTGGCAATGAGCCTCTTTGAACACATACCAGCTATTTTTCTTTATTATTTTTCCTATTTTTACGCTATGCTTCCTCCAAGGAGGTCAAGGTAGTGCACCTGGTTCCTACTTTTGTTCCCAAAACAACCCTGTAAGGTAGGAGAGGCTAAGAACTAGTAACTGGCCCAAGGTAGTTGATGTACATCCATAGAAAGGTGTAAGTTGGACAGAAGAGTGCATTCCCAGCACAATCCAGTAATGCTCTCCTTCGCCTTTCTTTCCTATTTTGCATTTTCCTTCCTTCACCCCAAGGCTCATTAGTCTCCAACTGAGAAATTGGCTTCTCAATATTTGAAAGTAATAACAGGAAGTAATTAAACATGGGTTTAAATATTTCTGCCTCCACCCCATTTTGAATTAAATATTGAATCAATTCCAACTCAACATATATGAATAATAATAAACAGTGGGGGGAACCTACTGCCTCTAGGAAAAATATATAGCGCTCGAACTTCTTGGCACGACAAAGTACATGGCCTACTCCCAAGGTGATTTCCCTTGTTTTTTTGCATTTGCATGTTTTAATTTGTTTTCCTGTGCAAAACATAGAAAGAATAACCTTTGAAAGTTCATTTTTATTTTAATTTCTGATTCAGTAGGCCACAGAGATGTTAAGCATTTTGCTCACATCTTAATCTCTACTTGGAATAAAGACATAATCAATGTTTGGCAGCGAGATCATGTTTCTCCAATGATGCCATTGACAAGATGGTTTATTTTCTGCATGTTGCTGCCGTTTATCGCTCAGTAGCAATCATTTATGAAACTCCCTCCTTCTGCAAATGTTGACACAGGTAGATTAAAAAAATTTCAATCAACCCCGTTGCTTGCTTACTAGTTTATTTTGTTAAGAACAGTGAAGTCATATATAGCTGAATAAAAGAACTTACATGTGGTTATTTGACCCTATGCACTTCCTCCATGTCTCACCTTTTCCTGTAATCCTTTTTATTCAATGTGTAACTGAAACCATATTGGAATGCCTATAAATCACAGTGAAATCTGACTCCTCTTTTTTTTGGCACCTTCTTGGTACCGATTTTCATAAATTCTTCAAGCTTCATCCGACAACCCCAATAAGAGGCATCATCTCCTTCTACACTTAATCATAAGCTGTACAGGTAATTTACACAGTCCTTGACATAGCAAGGTAGATGTGATTATATCAGCATGAGTTCTCGATGGCACCAATTTACTGCTGTGACACTGTAAAAATATCTGAAGTTTCCCGTCCTGAAAATATAGCTTCTTGTCTCCTATAATTAATCCATTCCATAAGGAGCTGTACTTGAGGTTCGCAAAATCAGAGTGGGGTTCCAAATTACACTTTGATATGTTGGCTTCCCAGGAGACAAAAATATTGTTTTGTTGAAGAAATATACAGATTTTACTCACAGTCAAGGGCCCTTTGAATGTTACCCTAGCTATGTAGTAGCCACTTTGCCATATAGCTGAAATCACATTTCCATAACCCAACGTGTGGGTATGGCCAGTTGTATGGGTCTTCTTCACTGGAATGAACCCCCTTTCTTCCAATATTGGTGACTACATTCTGTGGTTAGAACTTGCACAGTCTCCCCTGCCCATCTTTTGGGATCAATGGCTAGTTACTCCAGCCAGACAGGAGCTCATAAAAGAAATATGGTCATGACATATAGTTGCCCTGCCATGGTCTAGAGTACTGGGTGTATTGGAGGAGCCATGCCAAATAGTTACACCCACGGTAAATGAAAATTGGAGCAAGTGAACCTAATTTGATTCAATAATCCATTCACCATCAGAGGAATGGACATTTTATCTTGTAGACTGAAACATTTTATTTATTTGATTTATATCCTGTCTTTCTTCCTAAAAAAGGAAATACAAGGTGGTGTTTTTTTGTTTTTTGCAGTTTTTCATAATAATTAGTAAAAGTATTATGTCATACACTGGGCTCAGTGGCACCAAATCCTGCATCCCTCCCCTTCAGCAATAGTTTGCTTTTAACTTTGAGACCACATTGTGAATTATCGGTAATCTGTAAAATAAATAGTCCAAGGAAGAGTGTGAGGAGAAAGGAGAGGGAGAAACGAATCTATTATCATTCATCTTTCTCACACAATTTTTTCACCCTTTCTACTCTCTTTATAGTCTTGGATAGCTCCTGCATTTTCTTTGTTATAAACTGTTCTGATTTGCTATTCATTTCTGAATGGAGGCTAATTGATATTGATTTCTATGCCTTGCTTATTATCATTGTCCAGGGAGGAAGTGGTTCAAAGGGTGGTTATTTGGAGTGAGTTGTGATGCTAGAGGCAAAATCAATATGCCCTGGAAAAGCTACAGAAGCAGCTAAACCTTACTGCTTATTGTTTGTGAAGGAGATATATTTCAGGGGCATACAATGGATTGTCACATCATGTGAAATTTGCCAAACATCCTCCATCTATGATGGCGCTAGCAAAAGGGAAGAAATTTTTAAACTTTAAAAAGGTTGGCAGACTCTTCCATACTTCCTCCATACCCTTCCATACTTCCATAATTCTCACAACAGTGGTCTGTCAGTACTCCTATGTTCTCGCAATGGGTTATAGCAGTTTGTCATTGGATTCTGATCTCCCCGCCAAAGCATGACCATGATGATCCTACATACCTCCTTCAGGAAAGGTCAGCCATGGTGGCAGGATGGCTGTGGAGGACAGGAGAGTTCTGAATAGGGGCATTTAGGTGGGTTTGGGCAGTAGCTGTTAGGTTGAATCCTAATCCCCAACTCGGCCTGGCATTACACCAGCCAGTTCAACCTGGCTTTACACCATCCTGTTGGATCTGCACCAGCAATTTCATGGTGTAAATCCGAGTAGCTCCATTGTAGCCCCCAGTGAGTTGGCTGCCTATTCAGACTCAACTCTCCCATCTTCCTTCACACATAAACTCTATTTAGGTTGAGCAGCAGAATTAGGATTCAGAATGGTGTGTAATTGACAATATTATATTTCCTGGGAGTAAGACCCATTGAACACAATGGGGCTTATTTTTGAGTAGACAAATCTGAGTGCTCAGTGTCAATCCGGGAGGAGGGGTATTACATTTAAATCAATAGGATAGTACATTTAAATCAAATTGAGAGTTGTTAAGAGTGTATCCACAATCTTTCAGGTAGGAATAGGAACTAGAGAAACATTAATCAAAGTGGGCCCATTGAATTAAGCAAGCTCTTATTCAAATGATGACTGTGACTCAAAGGGGAGAAAATGTGTTTTGGAGACAAACAATGAGTAGCCTCGCAGCATCCGCCTTCATTTCTTGATGAATGCATGGTGTGAAGAACAGTGTCTGTTTTAGAGAAACACTGTTTCATGCTCAGCAGTGATGTCTGCATCCATACTCCGTGTGCTCTTCAATGCAAGGCGGCATTTCGAGTTAAAGCCACTAATTTCTCACGTTGGGGCAGATCTCAAAATTGGGCTGTTCTCCCAGCAGGGTAGATGAGTGTAATCAAAGAAAAGCCCTTTTTGGAGAGTAGTGAACATAATGGAAAAGAAAGTAATATATTTGCTGAGCAGCAGTAATAGAATATTCAGTAATAACACTCAATTTGAAACATTGCCAAGACTTTCTTAAAGGAGTAATGGAAATTCTACGTCAGAATGAATAAGAAAAGCTTATTTTCTTCCAGAAAGGGAAAAAACTGGAGGGAAAAAAAGAAAGAATGATAGAATCCTTTATTATTGTTGCTGGAAAATTTAGACACACCGACTCGTATAATTCATCACATGTCATAGAACATTGCATTGTCTTCCTAGGGAAAAAAGATCATTTTTATTTAAGATAGATTGTATTTTTACTAGCTAGTGGAGGCCTCATCGACTGCAGATCAGAGCAATCAAATTGATGCAAAGAAAATTGCTGGGAGACGAGTGGAACAATAGCCTGATTAGCAGGTCTTCAGCTGCGCTGGTGTTTTTGCTCATTTTCCAAGAAGGTCTTTGCAGGAACATACAGCAGGGAGCCTTTCACAAAATGAGATGCGAAAGTTTAAGTACACCTCCAGGTACGCAGGGAACTTCAGGTTTTTAAAAGTGGAAACAATGCTCTGTTGCGCCACTCTGAGTAAATGGTGTGGGAGCATTCTGTTCGCCGAGACATTTTAATCACTCCTTTTCGTTGAATCATGTACCGTTTTTATTAATAGAAATAACTTCTTGAAGAGTCTCACTCGGCTGCATTCAATAGGGCTGAGTCAGTACCGGCCACATTAGTGTAATGAAATGATATGTAGAAATGGAACTATTTTCACATATCTCACCTGGAGAAAAAAAGCGCAATCTGAAAATTATTTCCATGGAGGATGAGCAGCACCTTAAAAATGGTTCATTTTATCACTTAAGGCTATTTCTGTTCTCAGCTACTTTTCGGCAGTCCCCAGCAGGATTGCTCCAGAATAATGATTGACCTATATAGGAAGGACTTAACTTTGAGGAATAACTAGATGTCCTGAAAAAAGGCAAAAGGTGGAAAGAAATTGGAGAAAAGTGCAACAAAAGGTAGAGAACCGGTCTGGTAGCTGGCCTGGATTCTTTCTGATTAGATAAGAAATTAATCCGTTAATAGAAGAGTAATCCTCAAATCATGTTTGTTCCCCAGGATTGTTACATTTGAGTGAGCAGGAGTGAGAGACACTAAACAATATAAAATGTGCTGCAGTCGAACTTCCTGTTCCTGCACCTGTTAAGTGACACATGAAAGTCTGCCCACAAGTGTCCCACATGTTCCCCTTGCACTGGTGCATCATTGTTGCAAAAGTTCTGTAAAGCACATTTGCACTAACATAAAGGGAGATAGGCTGATGCACAGATGTGCACTGGCATCCTTGTGCCGATATAGGCCCTGGGAATGGGTGAGTTTGTACCAGCCAAGTGTTTTTGGATGGGGGAGGTGTGTGGCAGATATTCCTAGGGGAAGGTAGATAGAAGAAGGTGGGGCCAGGATCTGGCACTTATTACGGGGCCTGATTTTGTTCCTGAGCAGTCCCGAGCAGTTTGGGGCAGCTTAGATATGTGCCATCCCATCAGAATCCAAGTAATCCCACTTGGTTTGCTAAAGCTCTCCCCAAGGTTAGAGGAAATGTTTCCCTTTGTGTTGGGCCTTGCCAACTTGTGCTCTGTTCAGTGCAGCCATGCCATCCTGCCTGTTCTATTGCAAGATAGGATTGGGCTGTAGTGTATATAGCATGGGTTTTGTTACCCAGTTATAGTTAAGTTTGTTAACCTGTTACATTGGGATGCAAATGCCCAGAATTTTTTTAAAGATGCAAATATCAGGGACACCAATGACTGGGATGCATTTGACTAGGACATATTCACCCAGTTTGATCGAGGACACAAATATCTTTGCGCCAGATGATATTGAGGAAATGTGTATTTTTCTGTTAGCTATTACAGACTTGGTTATAAAGCATAAGCACAGACTAGGCTTGGGAAAGAAAAGAATAATTAGGAACTTTTGCATCTATGATAATTAGAAACTTTTGCAAATAAATATATTTGCAAAAGTTCATAATTATTCTTTTCTCTCCCATCCCCCACACTAAAATAAAATGATTAAGGTATAACTATGACTGAAAACACTTATATGGTAATAACTTCCCTTTTCTTTCCCACTTTCTTTTCTCTCTCATTTTTTAAAAGGTTTTGATTGTCAGAACCTAATGAGAAACAAAATATATCCATAATCCTTAAAGGTTCCAAATCACATTAAGCCTGATGCAAATTAGTTTAAAATAGGATTGGCTGTTTAATGGTATCCATTATGATAATAAGAAAAGACATAAAACAAAGTGAAAATAGGCAGTTATTCTGTTACAGTTAACAAGTAGGAATACAAATTATTAAATTAATGGAAAGTCATAGAGGTTGTTAAATAAGAGGATCCAATATTGTTTTTGTTTTCTGTGGTCTATTGATGTATGGCAGCAGAACAATTTCCATATTTTAATCAAATTAAGAATTCCGTGAATTGCATAAATTCATATTTCCATGTGGTCAATGTAATGTTGAAGAAAATGTCTGCTTGTAGAAGGAGGTAGGTTCTGAATACTTTAGGTCCACACCAAATCTGCTATAAGGGTTTGGAACTGAGATGGTATGGATTATAGTGAATGTGCTAGTCCACTGTACCCATCCACCCCCAAAAATTTTACATGGAACAGTGATATTCAACCTTTACATGTCATGAAACAAACAAAACACAAAATGTGAAACTGGAGTCCCACAATCTGTTCTGCCCTCATCCCAGGATCCTATCTGCCAACCCCTCCCCATCTCAGAATACCCTCCACCCCCCATTACGTTATTGCGGAGTTATTCACTATAGCCAAATATTATAGTTAGAGCAGAAAAAGTTACCAGGAAACTTGGTACTAATGAAAACCATTTGGGCACAATTGTTAAAAACCTGAGCAGGACTAGGACATAATCTCCTGGTACCTGAAAGTAATTGGACAAATTCCCAAAGAAAAAGTGTGTGTTCGCGCGCTGGGATAGTCCTGATTTTACGGGAAATGTGGCAACCCTGCCTCTATACATAGTGGAGACATAATGTATGGGTCTGTTTAACAACTCCAGTCTGAAATGTTTACAGAGCAAAGAGAGGTGATTGCAGAATCAATACTTGTTTTAAAGCTAAAGGTTTGGCTGTTGAATATTTGATGTGGCAAAATGGGCTCTACTCACTGTATGGGAGGAATTGATGAGAAACACACTTCCTTGCACATTTTATGAATTAATGGAAGTTGTACTTACTCTCTCAACATGGGAACCTAAAGCCACAGGGGGACACGACCCAAATCCAACTCACTAGTGGTGATGCATCCATACCCGTGGGGTGCGCACTGCATCTTGTTTCAGGAAGGCAGTCATGAATGTATCCTCAAAATAATGGCTACGTAGCCGCTGCATCAGTGCTGGAAAATTGGATAGTATTCGGTCCAAAAGTAATATCTCAATGTAAAATGCTTCATAACAACAGTAAATTATGTGAATAAGAGCACAATCCTAACCATGTCTACTCAAAAGTTAGCTCCATTGTGTTCGATGGGTCTTACTCCCAGGAAAGTGTCTTTAGGATTGCAGCCTAAATTAATTTCAAGTAATAAATAAATGAAGCAAATGCAAAAATGTCACCTAACACAATGTTACAAGTACTCTGAGATCCATTTCAAAAGTGCTATTTATAAGGGGATGTTACCTCATTGACTTTCCAGTTTCCTTTGGAATAGCCTACATTGAGGCTTTTGAGATGCTATTTAATAAATAATAGATGCTTAATAAAGAATAACAAAATATTTGATTTAAATAATGGTCAGAATAGCCTTAAGCATGCTAACTTGGATATATGTTCCGCTCTGAATTTAATTGGAATTTTGCAGCCTGAAAGTCTAAACTTTTAAAGGTTAATAGTATATATTTATCAAGTTAGATAATACAACTTTTAGTTTTCCTAAGCAGTTTTCCAAATGGGAGACAGGTTTATTTCTTTTTTAAAATTTTCAAAAATGTGATATCTGTTTGACCATGCCAGATGAGTAGACATTAATTTTTTTGTCTGGATTTACACATACTTAGGGTGCAATCCAGAGTAACTACGGGGAGTCCTTGCTCCGACATAAGAACAATTTACTCTGGATTGCAATATGAATTTCCCATAGGTTATCGCTAGGCGGTGCCGTAACTACGTTGATGTAAAGGTCTCTTATGTGCTCCCGCAGTTACTCTGGATTGTAGGGTAAGACAATGTACTATATGTCTGCTCCTGCTTATTATCTTCACTGAAAAAACTACTGTGTGCATACATGGGGATATTCAGTATTTATTTCTTAATGTGTAAGTGCTTAGTCTTTCTTCAGTTCTGCAGACTGAGATGTATGGACTCATTCTAAGTCTCATTCTATGGACTCATTCTATGGAATCTAAGATCTATGGACTCATTCTATATTCTCTGGATATAAGCTGAGGTGGGCTTCAGCAGGTTCTCACCTACTCTACAGAACCTGTTGTTAATCCCACTGGTTCCACTGAGTTAAATGGGGGGCAAAATCCCCACATACTCTATAGAACCTGTTCTTAATTTATTTGAATCCTACCACTGGATATAAGTATTAGAGGTCAAGAACATAACATAGATCACTCTTTCACTTTATGGCAACTGAACAACAGCTCCAAAGTGGAATCTGTCATATAGTTGTGCAGGGGGACAATGTACCATTTCTGTTTCTTAACTGGAGTTTTTGAGACTTGCCATTCAGTTTGGGGCAGAAAAATGAGCAAAAGGAAAAAAAGATGCTGAACTGAACAAAAAGTTGTTTTTTTTCAAATGAGGCTAGTCATTTTAAATGTAAGGAGGTCAGGCTAGCAAAAACATGTCCAGAGGCCAGACACTGTTAAGGGGTTGTTGGGTGTGCATTAAGAAATTAAGCCGGCAAGGTAAGAGAGATGCAGCGTGACGATCAAGTGGCCATTCCATCTACGCCGGCACAGAAGTGATTAAATAAGCAACCTCTATCATGATAATTGCCACCAAATTGCAATTCCTTGAAGTGACTCCCTACCTGTTTTATGTTGCATTACTTCCAGCATGGTATGAATCACCAGGAAATGCTGCATAAGCCTGTGACCTGGGGCTAGAGAATCTCTCCAAAAAGCAAATCAGGACTATTGCATCCTTATTACTCAAAATGCTCCCAGGTCAGACTGCATCATAAGCAGCCTTTAGCAAAGTGCCTCCAGCATTTGGAGAAGTGCCCTAGTTTGCTCCCTCTCACATTGAGTCATTCCCGGCCTGATTTTCAACCACACTTCCAAGGACAACATGCGGCTTTCGTTTGGGCCGGCCTATATGTAATCCGCTTTAGCCTTCTAAAAGCAAACCTCTTATTCATAATTTCCTTTCCGCCTGCTGAGTACTTTTCCTGGGAATTTGCTCCAGACCGAAGGGATTCAGAAATGGCAACTGAAATGGCAAAGGCACCTGTTTCACATTAGCCAGCTTTCATAAGAGTGGATGTAGATCTTGGTTTGCATAGCTGGGTTCCAACTTCCTGAAGTCAGACTGAGGCTTAAGGGACTACACAAAACCCACATGTTTTTCCCCCAGATTCTTGGCAGCACTCCTACCCCTGTGAGCACTATGTAGGAAAAGCTCATGCAAAAGCTACTAGCCCAGGCTTCCTTTGGGAATATTTCTTCAATATAAATATCCCAATCATATTTCCACCCACGGCATCCCCAGGCATGCAGAGCTGCCAGCAGAATGCACACTGCATACAATGATGGAGCAAGCTACTAAACGAGACTCCATGAGTTAAGCTAATATTTTTTTACTTACCTCCCTCTTGATTGCCAGTGGGCCACCTTGGCCCTACATCCAGTTGTGTCACTAGGGTTTGCATCACCCACTCTGGGAGGCCAGCGTTTCACCCTTATCATGGACCTCCTTCCATGCAGTAGGCAGGTAAATACCCTAGGCAGAGGGCATACTGCTGCATCATTGCCCTGAATTGCTAGTTTTTGGCTTTTAATTGAATAGAGATATTTCAACATGGTTCATTGCATTGCATTCTGCATGAAATTACACAACTGATATAAAACAAAATGGTATTTCTGAAAATACCAAAATTTTAAAAATTTTGACCAGAAGTGGTGTTGTCCTCCTGGGTACATCAACCAGCATGATCTGCACCACTGGCACACCCCAAATGATGCCACTACCTACACCTGCTAATTTGCTAGCATAAGTCCTAAAATCTTCAGGAGCAGATCTGGGTAAGGATAAGAGCTAGCATGTGCAACATCCACCAAGATCCACCCCATTCTACCCTTGTACTTTCTCCCAGTTTGGCTCACTCTGGCACCAATTCTTCCTCAAACTACCCAAAAATTGCTTCTGGCCAATTCCAACAATGACTCTGTAGCACACAATAGTAGTTCAACTTTTGTGCTATTGCAAGACTTTTGTCAGCAGATCAAATTATCTTCTGCTATAAATCCCATTGGATCAGGGCATAAATTAAAGAGACAAATTATTGGCCAATCCTATTTGATCCCATGCCAACAGTGCATAAATGTTCGTGCAACATCCAACTGAGCACCAATGCCAACACAACAAAGGCCAAATATCAAACCATTCTTTACAAAATAACACTAATACTAACATTCCCAAAAAAAACCTGCAATTGGTGACACTAGTTTCTGAGTGAAAGTTAACTTTTCCCCTATCTGGACTGTGTTCCATATTGTAGCTCATTCATGTTGTCACACAGACCACATTCAGTTGCCACCTGCACTCTTGCAATGCAGGGAATTGCATATCAAAAGTGGTTCTGACTGCACAAGATTTTTTTAATTATCTGCAAAGATTCCCCCTTGCTGCCAAAGATTTATTTTATTTGTCCGGCAGGAGAGCAAGACAATTTTCCAATGGAAACCGTAAAACTGGTTCAACTATAGAAGAACTGCCAGTGATATATGCAGAAGAAAGATTTCCCAGTTTCAATTGAAAAAATGTTCAGTAGGATATATAAGCATGGAAAGGAAATGCCTAGTTTAAATCAGTTTATATGCTCATTATTGGTCTCTGTGAGAAGTGGAGAGAGAGAGAACAAGGAAAGATGCTGCCAATATATTTCACACATGGTTCACAGTGGAAAACAAAACTATTAGTATACCTTGTTTGCCCTTAACTTTGAGCAGTGAATACAAGGTAACTGCTTATAGCATTTTACTAGTAAAATGAAAGAAACAGATAATATGGCTCACTCCTATGTGGCCACCATTTAGAACATGTATCTAGTGGAGGAGAGGCTGATTGAGCCACCCCATTCCCATCTTGTTTCTACCTCTCTGCTGTTGGAGTTAGGCAAGTGGCTAGTCTGTACCCATTACTTGTGCATATGGCTTTCTAGCTGGTGCACTAATCTGCACCTGTCTGTATAGCAGTTGGTGATAAGCTTCTGAAAGGACAGGACAATTTGGTGCAAGCATACTTATGGCACAGAACTGGTTTGGAAGTTTACTCATACACTGCTCACTACCTTCAAATGAATGATGCTTCTCATAAGCATGAGAACATAAAAGCCCTGCTATTTTAGGCCAAAGGTCCCTCTAGACCTGTTTCGTGCATCTCACAGTGGTCCACCAGATGCCTCAGGGATCACACAAGAATAGAAGATTCCTAAATCCTGGTACCCTCCATTGTATCTGGCTTTCTGTGTTAGTCACCTTCTAAAATCAGGTCCCGTGATGGACTTCTAGTAGTCTATCCAATTCCCTTTTAAAAGCATATAGAACAGATGCCATCATTAGCTCCTGAGACAAGGAGTTCCATAATAACACGGTGGGTAAAAAATATTTTCTTTCCTCTGTTCTGTCTCTCCCAAACACAATTTAAATGGATTGTCTAGTGTACTGGTGAAAAGATGCAAATCTGGTGGTGGTCCCCAAGCTTTGGTGGTCTGGTTCCGGTGAAGGAGTTGCCTTCTTTGGTTTGTTCTATGGTCCTCCTTGATTTTGCTTTACTGGGTTCCTCCAGACTGAATTATTATTTTTCTGCAAGGGTTTAAATTATCTAAAATTGTCTGCAAGGGTTTCATATTTCAGCCAAAGCAATTTAGAAGTCCCATTTGAAGCACAAACAATAGAATTTCAATGTCAATGAGTCATTAACACAAAATAAGAGTTAGAAACCTAAAGTGGCAATAAACAGATCCTTTACACTTTATGCTGAAATCAATGAATCTGGTAATTTGAGAGCCATTCTAGTCAATGTATCTGTCTCCATGTAAGTGATCCGTAATTCACCTCTGGACTTTACAGTCATTTAGGAGACACTTTAACATTCACTTCCATCAGTAGAAGTGTACTAAGGGATATTTTGCAACCCAATCCTATAAAACTGTCATTCAGAAGACCTGTCTCCCATGAATTTGTCCAATTTCATTTTAAAGCTATACCTTCTGGTGCCATCACAACAAGTAGCAAGAAATTCCACAGATTGATTATGTGCTTTGTCAGAGCAGTCTAAGACAACCTCCCTCCAGAACTCATCCCCAATTCTGCCGCTTACCTCCAGAGCACATTCTCAGAGCACTTTCATCCCACTGTCTTCAACTCTGTTATCCCCCTGCAGAACCTGCTGCTTCACCTCTCTTCCTTGTAAAGTAGCAGGCATCTCTCCACTCCCAAGTTTCTCTCCATCAGCCACATTACAAGATGCAATGGCAGAGCTGTAGGCCTTTCTTTGTACCCAAACTTTCTAAATTTGTGGCCTGAGGATGTAGATAGCCAGTTACAGCCACTGCCAACTGCCACCTCCAACCAGCTTCCTGTGGAGATGGGTTTCCAGTAACCTCTTGATGGCTGACTCTACATCTATGTCAGAAGCATTTGACGAAGTACTTCCTTTAGTCCATCCTAAATCTCTTGCCGATCGGTTTCCCTGGATGATTCCTGTTTCTACCATTGTGTATGGGAAAAACACAGGATCATAGAACTTTTGATCTGGACGGGTCTTTGGAAGTCATCTACATTGATCCTTGCTGTAGTATCCAAGACTGGCTACCCTGTCTTGGGTAGCAATGCTTGAACATTGCCTGTAATGGTTTCTCTCACATATGCTTATGTCTCAATCATATCCCCCTTAATCATAATTCTTTCCAAGTAAACATCCCTTCCCAAAATTTTTGCTTTTCTTTATGAGTAAAGTGCTCTAGTCCTCAGATCATTTTGGTTGCCCAATTTTGCAAATTTTTCCAGCTCTAAAATATCCTTGTTGAAGTGTAGCAACCAGAATTCGACACATTATTCCAATTTTTTTATCAGTAAGTTCCATAATATGATATTCTTCCCTTAGTTGCAACATTATACCACTTCATACAGTGGAATCTCTCTTTCAAACAGATTTCCTCCCGAGTCCACCTGGGGCACGGGAAATGCATAGGAAATGTTGCCCTAAAGCCATTTTCTTTCTAGACCCTTTGGTGACATCTCTGAGCTGGAATCAAAGGTGCACCTGTTGAACTGTGTCAACGGATTTAGAAATGGAGATAATAGCATATCCTTGTCCACACTGGCATGAATTGCAATAATGAATTGCAAATGATCCTGTGTACATGCTGGCAGTTAAGATGCTATTGATATAATGGAGTTAAAAAATTACAAAAGGAATATTAAGTAGGTTATGACTATCTGCTGTCAATCAAGATTATTTGTGGGTTACCATCAGGACAGTTTGTATATGCATGGTTGCTCTACTAAGACAAGGTTCAGAATGTAAAGTGTTGAGAGGAAAAGGTAAACAAGCAATCAATGGGAAAAAGCCGTCTGAGAACTATTAAGCAAGCAGCAGGCCGCAGTGGGAAAAATGCCCTGATGGAAGGACACTGATTTCCTCATTAGTTCACATTTTGGATGTTGTTTTCCAAAATTTGCTCATCTTCAGATGCATGATATTGCTGTTAAGAAACCTTTTACTTTCTGCATTGATAATTAAAATTTCTTGTCAAAGCAAAACCCTTGTTCACTTTGCTGGTGTAACTCATGAGAGCCATCAAAGCAGCCCAGAGAGAGGCTGGCGAGAAACAACATATCATTTACTTTGCCTGTTTTCTTGCACTCGTTAAGCGAGGTACCACTGTATATTTATTGTCTGATAGGAGGGCTGCAGTGGCTCAGTCAATAAAGGCACTGTGACTATTGACCTGAAGATCAGCAGGTTAGTGGTTTGAGATCAGAGTGCTGCAAAACAGTGCGAGTTCCCATCAGTTGCCCAGCTCTTGCTAACTTAGCAGTTCTAAAGTATGGAAATGCAAGTAGATTATAGGTATCACTTTGGTGCGAAGATAACAGCGTTCCTTGCACTTTGGCATTTAGTCATGCCAGCCACATGAAAATAGTAACGTCTTTAGACAATGCGGGCTCTTTGGCACCAGTGCTGTAGGAGCATTGCACCCTAGAGTCGGTCACAAATAGCAGGGCAAACTCCAGCGGACACCTTTAGCTTTGCTGTCTGATAATTGCTTGTTTCATTAAACCTCAATGTCATCACACTTTTCTTTTTTGTTTATTTTTAATGTATCTCTTCTGATAGAAAGAACTGCCCCTCTCATCTTTGTTTTAAGCTTGTAAAATCTTTGTAATATATACCGCCTAGATTGAAGCACTTTCCAGTCATGCAATATCCAGCATGTTTCCACTCAGCATCTAATTTTGGAATTAGATGAGCTATTTTAATCTAAACCATTTAAGTCTATATTTATGAAACATTAATTTGATAGAATCAATAGCTGTAGTAAGAACATATTGTCCACTTAACACACTTAATGGATCATCAAGCTTTTCCTGGACAGTTATAAAATAGAGTCTACAAGGAAATAGCCCTACGAAGCACGCAACAGAAAGGACTGGAATTAGATTGTGTTCATATAAAGCAAGGCATTCCTGTTTTAAAAGTTTGGGAAAGTTGATGTTGCTGTTCAGTTTTGTTTTTCTCCGCAATCAATTCAATCCTAACAGGTTTTGCTTTCAGATATTTTCAGCATTTGTAATAGCTGCCTGGTGGGGCTAAAAACTCATTGGAACAATAAAGTGCATGCCTCATCAGAAAAAAAATGACTTCAGAATTTATTTGTATAAGAGCAATAAAATGGGGAATACGGTCACAGTGAAATAATTTCCTTGGGAGCAATCCATGACAAATTTGAATGCAGAAGGCTATGATTCTAAGAAAATACTTACACTTTTTTTCTCTTGAATATCTGATCAGACTCTCCCTCCATCCCCTATCACAATTTGTTTTGGAAAGCTACTTTGGGCTACGATCCTATGTGCACCTTCCTAGGTGTAAGCCCCATTGAGCCAATGGAACATGTCATTGAACACAATGTCCTGAATGAACATGCATAGGATTATGCTGTCAGTTTCAAAAGTTGCATCGTGTGGGAAGCTGGTATTTCAGAAACGCAAGCCACTTCAGGTGCTTGGAAGGACTTAAATAGCTGTTTGGATCCCAGCTTTAATTTGCACACCATGCCTTGAGTAGTGACCACAAAAAAACACAATTTTTTAACAAAAAACGCAATTACATTCCAGTTTATGAGGAAGCACACGCTAGGGCAGGGTTTTCCAATACCTATCCCAGAGGCTAGAAGGAACCCACAGCCAGCCTCTAGTTCCCTAAGAGGCCATGTCCCAGTTGACCAAACATGACTGCAATGGTTGGGTGGGAGAGCCATTTAAGTGTGTTCTTTATTTCTGTAATGTATGTTGATGCTTGCAAAAATTCATTAATCTAACAAATAAATTCATTAATGTCTACATTTCTAATGTATTCATTTAAGTTTCATATTTAAAACTTTTTCCAACTCTCAGATATTTGTGCCAGATATTTGATGCACCTCTTTAGTCAAAAAGTTTTGGGGATGCCGATCCTAGGACATTCAAAGGGGCTTGCGCCCTAGTAAGTATTTTTAAGATTTCGGCCAAAGAGTTGAGAATCTAAGGACTGCATGTAAACACTGTGTATGTACCCAAGATTATTCAATTTGTGAGCAATGAAACTTCAGACCAATCTTGCCCAATACTCCTTCCACTAATGCAAATTCCCAACAGATTTCAGATATCAATGATACAGCAGGAATAAACAAAATCAAGACCCTAACAGAAAAAAGGAAATGTCTCTAATATTATTTAAGAACATTCTCTCTCTCATCCTCTCATGATTTTGATCTAGTACATTTAACACCCAAGTGTAACAATTTAATTTAGAGAAATCTCCCAGAGGCATCAAAACCTCTATCTCACTAATATCTATGTGCAGAGATATTATTAATTTTCCCCAGTGGAACACTATAATATATATTTTAAAATGCTTGTGTAGCAGAAAAGAATGTAATCTTGGCTTTTAAAAAAATTCAAATTCTCCCACATCTGAGGAAAAAATCAAATTGCCTGAGAATTTTAATTTGACATTGACATACTCATATGCTATAATTTACTGTTTAATATTTCTATTTGTTTTGCACTTAGCTGTTCCTTGGCATACTTTGTTTAAATTATAATGCCTTGATATAATTCAATTTTACGCAAACTTTTCACTTTCATGCCTTATTCCCCAAACAGTACTTTCCTCATCATTTTCAGCACTTCTGTGAACACATTCAATTACACTATATGGGGCTAATATAATATTAAGTCTTTTGTGCCACAATACACATACTTGATATATGGCGGCTGTAAAGCTTAATCATTTGCTTTATATAATGTTTCTTTCACTCCACACTACATCAGTTTCATCGACAATGGTAATTTGAAAACTAATAGAGGTCTTTCTTATCAGCTACAGTTTAGAGTTTCCAAATGTGATGTTCCACAGTTGGCATAAATGGATTTATTCGTAATAGTCGAATATGTTTACCCAAGATTAACAGCAGCCATATGCAATACCATTTTGTACACAACCAAGAGCGTCGCAGTGCCTTAAGAAGATTGAAAGAGATGTTCTCTAATCCTCTTTGCTTCATCTTTTGTGTGCCCAGCTTGTGATAATTTGTGCATCGTGTGATGCGGACAGTTTCTTCCACTACTTTCCACAGGGATGGAATACTTTTTGCAAAATAGCATTGATGGCTGCACACATGAGATGATGTCCTTTCAGAAAGAGCATGCAACACGTCTGTCCCAACAGCCTCATGAACAGCATGTGTGCTGGCTGATTGTTCATAGATCTCTTAAAACTACTGATTTTTGCACATAAGGTGACATGAGTGATTTCCAGGAGTCATTTTATATTTGCAAAAATTAAATGTAAGAGAAGCAGCTTTAGTTATATTATTGTGTAAGCTTCAGTGAAGTTGCTGTGCAAAGAATCTCATTCTCTGTGGCTAGACTCTAGAAGCAGATATGCCTCAAATCATTTATTCCATTTTAAGCAATAAACCTTTTTAAAAAGTAGTTGGCCAACAGACAAGTAGTCAATGTGGTCATTTAATGCATTAATGGGATCTTGACAGGCAATATTAACAAAATTCCATTGCATCCCATATGGAAATTTTGGCTACTGGATGTCTCCCAGAGTAAGTCCCCGCAGCCATAATGAACCATACCTGAACCAAATATCCCTCGTGCAAATTTGAGTTGAATCAGGCCTGGGAAGGGGGTTTGGATATGGCACTTACCATTTCCACCAATCCTGCCCTCCGTCCTGGTCTGATCAAAGTATCCTCCCCCTGTTGATATACTCCCCTCCCCCTTTCTACGCCCTCCCCCCTTTCCCTGCTCTTCCCCCTCCCCTGCACTAGACTTAATGCCTGGCAGACATCTGTGTGAGTACACTCTGGAATGTTCTGACCTTCCCACCAGCACACTAGCTAGAAGCATTAATATACGCTATCCCTGTGGCTGTAGTGGCAAAAGTGGTTAAGATGCTGTGCCTGTCAACCAGCAGGCTGGGATTTGAGACCCAGGTGCTACAAGATAGAGTGAGTTCCTATCCTTTGCCCAGCTCCTGCTAACCTAGCAAAGCATGGAAATGCAAATAGATAAATAGGTTCCACTCCAATGAGAAGGAAAATGCAGTGTTCTCTGTGTCAGTCATGCTAGCCCCATGTCCACAGAACTGTCCTTGGATAACACTGACTCTAAAGGCTTTGAAAAGGGGATGATCACCACACCCTATAGTTGGTCATGACTAGCAGTACAACCTGCAGGGGACATCTTTCTCTTTGTTCACTATCCTTGTAATCAGGAATGATTCCATATGAATATATCATTCAGTTATATAAACATTATACCATTACCCTTTTATTTTGGTTGCTACCAGACTCTATGTATACCCAAATACCAGACTCTAAAGCAGTGTTTCTCAAAGTGGGGGTCAGGACCCTTTTGGGGGTTGCCTAGAGGTTTCCTGGGGGTCGCCTAAAGACCCCTTGTGCAGGGGGCCAGGTCAGGCTTGCCAGACCTCCGGCTGTAGCTGCGTGCACACTGGGGCTGACTGACAGCCTCAGGGCCCAATCCTATGCATGCCTACTCTGAAATAAATCCCATTGTATTCAGTGTGTGCATAGAACACACATTTCATTTGTAACAATGAAAATACATCCTGCATATCGGATATTTACATTTCAGTTCATAACAGTAGCAAAATTACAGTTATAAAGTAGGAACGAAAATAATTTTATGGTTGGGGGTCCCCACAACATGAGGAACTTATAAAGGGGTCACGGCGTTAGGAAGATTGAGAACCGCTGCTCTAAAGGATCCAGCCTTCCTATTGAAGCCAAAGTGGTCTGGATCTGAATAAGACCATGGCTGGGACCCCAATGCATAATACTGTTCCATGATTTCAAAAAAGATACAGGTAGGCCCCTATATTTATAGATCCTGTATCCACCGATAGCGCAAGTTTAACATGTGATGGATTAGGCAGGCTGGTTTGCCTGCACTGAATCCAGCACAAGTATTAGGACTTCTGCTGCCCTACTACAGCTAAGGGGAGGCTTATTCTTTTTCCCAGTGCAGAGCTTGTAGCAGGTCTCAGACTGAGGTTAGGTCACATCATTAGGTGCCCTTATGCACTTATTAACAATAGTTTAAAAAGCTTACCAGGGTGACATTTTATTGTTTCTTATAGGTTGCCATAAGAAGTTACGCTTATAGCACTACTGAGTAGGCTGCCAGCAGACTGAACGCTTGACGATACCAGCTGTAATGCAAAACAGATAGTGGTTAACTTCTGCTTCTTGTTTGGTGTCAGCGGTACCTTCATCAAACATTCATGCTACCATATCTGAAGAACAAGAGTTGTGATAGACAAGATTGTACTACTCTACATTTTTCTCCAACTGGGAACATGGCATTTCTGTCACATGCTTGTTATAAGAGAAGAGATGCCTTATTCAAAGTGTCAGCTTGTTTCAAGAACTTAGTAAGGACAGCAAGATACTTCTGCACTGGAGGACTCTAAGATGATTATTGCACACCAGGGGTCCTTCTTTCTACCTTCACTTACCACACAATGATCAATCTTGACCTTCAACCTCGCTGCCAATCTCACCAAGCTAACAACATCTGGATTTTGAATGGTTTATGAATGACATAGCATGGAGACACTGCTTTCTAGGAAAATAGTGCTACATGAGCAAATTTTGATTTCTATAACTTCTATCAAATACAAGCAGAATATGTGGGAAAACCTGAACTACACTGTTGCTTTTTTGTCTGATTCACCTTAGGTGAAAATTAAAAATGATTCAAATAAAGTTTAATTTTCAGTAAGTGGTGGTTGTTTCATGACTGCATAAAATTACTCATATTTTGTGTATTTCTTAAGTGACTTGCTTAACAAAGCAATTTATCTCACTGTGAGTTATCTGTCATCCTTTGTTTAAATTTAAGTACTTTCTATAATGGTTTTTTATCTGCAATCATCCAAGGGAATATTTTAAAACCATTTACTTTTCAATATGAATTGCACACTTGTTACTCTCAAGATCACTCTAAGTACACTACAAGTAGCTAAGATTAGGAAATATCTTGTAGATTTCAACCTGGTAAGCTGAAAAAGAGATGAAATGAAAACATTTGCTTCGGCAAAGTTGATTAACATTATTGGTTTGCTAGTCAACTGACTTCTATGGCATTGTGTTTGGAGGATTGTAACGTCTGAAAAATTTGCCTACTAGCATGTATGAGATGAAACGCAAATATATGTGTTTTAATTTTTAAGTATCAGCACTATATTTGTCTTAATTTCCTCATAGATTTTAATGAGATGATGGAAGAATGACACAGTTCCATGGCACAGTTTACTATCAAAGGGCAGGACAGGTCAAACACTTCCTTGAGATTTAAACAGTTCGATTGGGAAGAAAACACACAACTGTTGTCATCAGCACCTAATGAATGAATCAGATTTTGTTACCTAGAGAATTTCTTTAGCCCAGAATATATAAATTGTCATATTTAACACTTTACAGCAGCAGTGGACAGGCATTAGGCCTTCAAAAGCTGCTGCTGTTGTTGTTAGAGTGAAATAGGAGCCATTCCAGAGCCCCATTACTTATCTCCCAGCAACTCTCTCTACAGACCTCTGTAGACATCAGAAACTTCTACAAGCTACTTCCAGATTTTGGAAGCCAGTTCCAGTTTGCTTCTGAAAACTGGCATACAGATATATTTCTGAGGCCTGTAGAATGGGCTGCTGACCCAGGAGAAGCCACCAGCACCACCAACAGCGCCACAGCCCACTGCAAAGAACAAAGTGGGTTAAGGCATTGCAAAATAGAGAATCCCCGCTGAAGTAGATTCATCCCTGCATGGATCGTGGTGTGAATGTGAGTCATTGGCCCATACCCAACAAAACCATAAAGGTGACACCTACCTTGCCTACACGATCAGTGTTCTTCCTGGAAACCATTCCTGTTTTGGTTTCTGGGAATAACTTATATGCTCCTGTGCACCACGGAGGAGGCTCTTTCCTGAAGACACTTGTAATGATGAAGAGAGACAGTTTGCAAGCCTTATTTCCTAATACATTCAGAGAAGGCAGGGATCAGTGAAGCCATTGACTGAGATAGGAACCTCTGTAAGCAAAGTGCATATAGCCAGGAGCTGTGGAGGTGAAAAGCCTGAGTTCATATATTGATCTGAAATTGCCAGCCAGAATTTTGGCTTCAGGCCACTACCATTTTTTCCTTTTTAAAGAACGAACGCCTTTCAGGTATATTATACTGGGAAAAATAGTTACATGACATTTCCATCAATAGGAGAAAAAGACCTATTGGTGAGAAAGGCCAACTAATTACTAATTGCTCTATTGCGCCAAAACTGGCAAAGATACAACTTGTATTCCTCACTCTCCTCATTTCACTTGCTAAGTGCCATCAGGACTAATTGTAACATTTGCAAGTGAAAAGAAGTTTTGACCTTTCCAGTATTTTCCGTTGTAGACATTTGGCACTGCAACACTTGACATGCCACCTCTAATGTAGCTAGATAGCAGAGTTCATTCTGTGATAAAGAATAAGTACCTATGAGCACCTTAATGTTTTTACATTGCAGACCTCTGTGTATTTACTTGGAAGTAAGTTTCATTGTGTACAACAGCACTTACTGCCAAGTAAGTATGGAACAAGAATGCAGTCCTGGTTATTTTTTTCCCTTTCTGCATCCATTTTCAAAATCATAGAATTAGAGAGTTGGAAGGAATTCACAAGGTCATTGAGTTCACCCACTACATGTAGCAGGAAACCCTTCTAGAGCATCTCTGGGAGAAGATCATCAGCAAGTGAAACTTTGGGTAAGTGGGCTGCAATTATTTTAAACACCACATTTCCTCCATCACCTACTGATATTCCTACTGTGTACATGAGAAATGTTCTTCTGGTTGCTTACATAAGGCAAGTACTGCAACTGGTGGCTTGTATTAGGAGGGTGCTGCAAATTTTGGGGATAACTTGCCGGGTAGGCACTTGATAGAGAGTTCTAAATCATTCAGTTAAAGCAGTAATTTTCAACCTTTTCCTTCTCACAGCACGCTGTCAAGGAACTAAAATTGTCAAGGTACACTATCAGATTTTTTATTATTGACAATGCACACCATCCTGCAGGAAGGGGACTCAGATCCCCCAGTTCCCCTCCTAATAAATGAAAGTTGCTGAGATAAGCCTCCTCAGTCAGTGCCCCCTTTGTTGACATGTGCTAAAGGTGCAGGAGCTTGGCACATGGGAAGGAAGATCATTAGCAAGTTGGTATGATTAGATAGTACATTCCTTTTCCTTTCTTCATCTGTTCACAGGATATGTTTGGGAGAAGACTGAAAGGTGCAGCACCTGAAGAAGATGCAGTTAATATTTAATCAATTCAAGCTGTTCCTGTTGTTTTGTAGAAATAATAAGTTTGTAATGCAGTATTTGCCGTGACAGGCATTTCACCTCAAGGTATATTTTCTTTTACCTCAAGTAGTTGGAGAAATATTAGCTGCCAGGAATTTTGTGGCCCTTTAAACAAATGACTGATTTTTGCAGATAATCATAGTTCAGCCATTGTGTTAACGTTTCTAGAATCCATCGCAAGAATAGATTACTTTGGTATAATTCCTTTTTCATTCTGGTTAAGTCTTTGTCCTGAGGGCCAGTTAATCACTTATACATTTTCTTGCTTGGCTACAGTTTCAAAATTGTCAGAAGAAGGATAAATTCCATGCCATTTTCTCTTCTCATTACAATCCTCAGATTGTTATGAGAATGGATTAATTTTGCTCCATTTTCTGTCCTCATTACAGTCTGTTATGAGAATGGATTAATTTTATGACATTTTCTTCTCTCATTATAATCTTTGTTATGGGAATGAGAATATGTAATGAAATTGAGAACATATCAAGCATTAAAGAGCTGGGAGAACTCAAGGCAAAGATGTGCAACAAGAATAGAAAATGGCAGCCAATCTATTTTTTGTGACAATCCTAAACCTGTAAAAGGAAACGAGAGCGACACTATATTCATTCCTTCAAAAGACATAGTTTTCTGAGGAAATGAGAATTGGGAAAAAAGATAATCAATTATTTTGACACTGTGATGTTAGGCTGTGTTTATTGTCCGGTGTTACACAAACAGTTCAATCCTATTCGTGTCCACTAAGACATAATTTCTATTGAGTTCGATGGGTTTTACTCCCAGGAAAGTGCTTTTAGAATTGCAGCCATAAGATGTGAATGTGAGTGAGTGAGTGAGTGATAACTGCTCCTTCTAATGCTGAATTTGAGAGTTTGGTGCCAATATGTTCCAAGCTGAAACTTAGGGCGCAATCCAGAGTAACGACAGGGAGTCCTTGCTCCAGTGTAAGAACAATTTGCTCTGGATTGCAATATTAATTTCCCATAGGTTTTCACTAGGTGGTGCAGTAACTACAGGTACACGTAATGTCTCTTACGTGCTCCCATAGTTACTCGGGATTGTAGGGTTAGCCAACCACACAGAAACAAAACATGACCTATTTGGAGTTAACCCTTGATTTGCATGTTCCTACTTTTTGAAACAAGAAAACATTTGAAAGAAGATAAAAATTTTCCCTCCCATTCAGAAAGTGTATGGTGCATATGTGATCTCATGGAGTGGAGGGGAAAAAAATTAAAGGGGTAGCAGTTCTGAGAACTGAGCCACACAAATGACTAGAAGCTGCCATTATTGACAGAAATCCTAGCTGCTGAAAAATCTCATTCACTGCAACATGCCTGGTCTCATCTTGCTGTCTCTCATGAAAACAAAAAACATAGCTGCTGACATCACCATGACAGTAAGAAAGTAAGAGAAAGAAGGAGAATGGCAGAGGAGGCAGCAACAGTGTTGTTTGCTGGCTGCCCAACCAGCTAATCAATGGATACACTTGCTCAAACACAAAAGCCTTTCAATAGCCTCTAGCAAAAATCCAGTAAGAGATAAGAGATAAAAATCAGGTAAGAAGAAGACCAAAGGTTTTTAAAAGATGGGAGAAAGAAAGAAAGAAAGAAAGAAAGAAAGAAAGAAAGAAAGAAAGAAAGAAAGAAAGAAAGAAAGAAAGAAAGAAAGAAAGAAAAAAAGAAAGACTTTTTCCTAACATGTGAACCACCTACTTCCATATTGGTTTTTGGTTCATAAAGCCTCTCAGACACAACAAGAAGGTGCTTCTGGTTATGTTCAGGACATCAAATGACATACCCCAGCACATTTGTAACCACTGCTAAATTAAATCCATGAGTTCCAACCTGCAGATAAAAGTGACCCACTTATGTTCACCACGCATGATTTGGGGCTACTGCTGGTAGAACAGTAGATTGCAAGCTCTTGATTGTTGTACACCATGTTTATCTTAGGTTATCCCCATTATATCTTAAGTTATCTCCATTATCTTCATGCCTCTATAGAAGCTGTCACACCAGTAGCACAGGCCTTGTCTTGATAGAGAGAAGAAAGGAAAGTTGGAAATTCAGAAAAATGTGTAGAGAAGAAAAGTCAGATCAAGTCAAATTAATTTTCTCAACCCTTGACCAGTTGTAGTTAGTGCTTGGTCCAATATTAATGCATGCAGTGAAACTGATCGATAGGAGAATCAGGTCCAGCAAAAGGAAGTACCTCTTCATCTGCAGCGTAATTAACATATGGAATTAGCGGCCACAAATGTGATTATGGCCACTAGCTGAGATCACTGGTAGAAGAGCTCCTCCTTGTGGGCTTCCCAGAGGCAAGTTTCTGAGAAACAGGATACCAGACTCAATTGATCTTTGGCCTGATCCAGCAGGGATTTAGTTATATTCTTCTGGGTATACCTGTCTGCACAACCATGTACAGAAATAGTAAGTGAACTGAACACATGGATACATCCATCAGTGATTTCTCCAATTGCAGCAACATTTTTTAAGATCAAAACAACATTTCTAGGGGAATTTCTGAAGTAAAAATCAATGCGTCCAAGTAACCTCTCAGAAGACCTGCATTGCTCTTTTACCTGGGAGTACAACTGCATGCCAGTATCGACAAATTTCTGCTTTCTGACTTCCCATTGAAACTGAGTAGTGCTTTCATTCCTCTTCACCCACCTTTTGAATAGTTTTTAGATTTGGGTTCATATCTAATAAGATTTAAGCCTAATTAACTAACACTACAATCCAGAGTAACTACAGGAGCATGTAAAAGACATTACATGTACCCATAGTTACTGCACCGCCTACTGAAAACCTATGGGAAATTCATATTGCAATCCAGAGCAAATTGTTCTTACACCAGAGCAATTACACCTGTAATTACTCTGTATTGCGCCTTAAGGCTGCAGTCCTAAAGACACTTTCCTGGTATTAAGATCCATTGAACACAATGGGGCTTTCTTTTGAGTAAACATGGTTAGGATTGTGCTCTAAATGGAAGGATCCCCCAGTCTTTGGTGTGATGACCACCCAGTAGATAAAAGAAAATGAGTTTGAAAACTGGCAGAAATAAGAACTGTTTTTTAAAAATCACTTCTGCACTTTATGGCTGTGGTTCCCAAACTGAGCAGAGGAAAACATGGAAACCAGTGAGGGGAGAACAAGGAATATCTGCAAAAAGCTGGCCACCCTATAGGATTATAGCCTTAATGGAGGCCATAATCAATGGCCCTGTAGGTCAAAGGAGCCACCAGCTGAACAGTTTAGGAACAAAAGACATATGATTTAATGGTAACAGAAATTGGGCTATTGTTACTTTTTACTTTAAAAAACAAAACATGGATGCAGATAAAAAGACCTACACAAAGGATTATTAGAAAGACCTACACAAAGGATTATTGGTGAATGAAACGGCTTTATCGTGAGACTGGCCACTAAGCCATTGAACTAAATTTTATCTGTTCCATTTGGGACTGACCTTACATGACATTTCAAAGGATTGAATTTGAGATGTTCTTCAGGCATGGTAGGGACTATACCACTAAGCAATGCCATCTCAATGAAAACTAGTGGGATAGTGAAATATGTTTCCATGGATATTGATATGTATAGGTCCATCTTGCATTTGTATCTTGCATGTATATGTTGCATTTCATAGCAACATGCCATACAATCCAGAATAACTATGGGAAGACATAAGAGGCACTTACTCTGGATTGCTCTATGCATTTCCCATAGGTTTCCCATAGGTGGCACCATAACTACATCGCTGTAAAAGGTCCTGTAGTTACTCTGGATTGTAGCCATGGTTAATAAAACAAATTGACTCGGAAAACCTGTTGGAGGAAACGTGATTCATGAAATTAAAATTCTTTGCAAAATCCATCGTGACAAAATGGTTGGGTTTTGTTAAGAGACTATTTTTAACCTCACGTTGGATGACATCAATAGAAGCACTGCTCTTGGGAGCAATCTAAACCGAAATCAGTAAGGATGATTGATGATACCACTTCATATTAAAAATGTATATCAGTGGCGGAGATCTAATCACATCTCCTTTGGCCAGTGAAGTAGTGCTTTAGTGGGAAATTCATTCTTTTCACTGTCTGACTGTTACATTCTCAACAGTTATTGTTAAAAGGTCAGCTGCAGTCACTTTGCACAGAGGTTGTACAAGAAAGGAACATTTCAAAAGGATTTCAGTTGGACTGTGATTCACAGGGTGACCAGATTATTCCTGAACCCCAGGGCCAAAATTCCTAATCCCAGGCCAAAATTCCTACCCGCTTAAAAAAATTGCCCAAAAGTGTAATTTTTATTGTGTTTTTTTACCATAACTTTTGATAGGAAGGAGATATCTCCAAACTGATTTTTGCATTGGATTCTGCTCTTCAATACGAATCCAATGACATATGGCATGATGGGGTACTGTGCACTATTGCGAAGTTTCAAAATGAAGCCAAAAAGTAGGACAATGAAGCCAAAATGTAGGACACCCAGACAGGAGGCTAAAAATCTGGGTTTTACTGGTCATATGGTCACCCTGACTGTGAAGTGTATAACTCTAATGTAACCAGATTATGATCTCACTTTAAAAATCATAAGGACTTCAAGATTGGATGTGTTCCCTATAATATCATGCAGTAATGTTTTCAGTGATATTAAAGCCTTAACTGTACTGTCATTGATCAACAAATTACAGTATGTAATGTGAAGGACC
The DNA here is from genome assembly GCA_030015325.1 of Cryptoblepharus egeriae. Taxonomy (NCBI): domain Eukaryota; kingdom Metazoa; phylum Chordata; class Lepidosauria; order Squamata; family Scincidae; genus Cryptoblepharus; species Cryptoblepharus egeriae. Next base: position 192,838,868 of record JAREYC010000002.1, read on the forward strand.
CAAAAAGAATTATGAATTTAATGGCCCAATGCTAGCCAGAGACAGGCTGCAGTGTAAGTCCACAGTGTACTGACACAGCCTCTACTGCATACCTTGGGCTGCCTATGTACCAGGCCATGGTAGAGAGGTAAGTAAAGAAAGATTATACTATACTATCTACTCTGCAGCTTCCTGGACCCCAATGGGCCAGAGGAGACAGGGCAATTGTACATTACTATGTTCACTGCCTGAGGTCCTGTCCCACCCACTGCATGAAAAGAAGTCCATCATAGATATAACGCATTGGCTGATGCAAACTCTAGTGACACCACTGCCAGTGAGACCACTGCCTGGAGCTTCTTCAGAGCTCTTTGTTTAGGACTCAGGCAATGTTGCACCCACCCTTGTTGTCACCAAGGAATAGTCTATGATTGGATGACTCCAACTATTATTCTTTGACTGGAATATTTCCCCATCCCACCCCTGTTTCCAGAAATGTGATGGGAACTGGCAGGTATAGTTCGTATAGGTATAGGATAAGGGATCTTATAAGGATAAGGTTGGTATAGGATAAGGGATCTTGTGCACAGCTTTAGGTATGCAAAGGCAAATGAGGAAGCCAGTGCTTATCTCAAGAAACTGTCTTGTTACTACAAGGGCCTGAACTGTGAATCCATCTTAAGGCTTTTCCATCTTGGGATGAGATGAGCAATTTGAATGCCTTGATCCCTTTTGAAGGGATTGATGAGGAAGACCAGAGGGTGGCTTGAGCTGATCTCAGGTTCGGATGAGGGTATTAGTGCCAAGGGAAAAGCAACAGTTGCTCCTATGTCCCTCAGGGTCAGTTCTCAGATTAAAACAGGAGGTGCTTAGTAGTCAGGTTTTGCAGGAGGATATATGTTGATTAAAATAATCAATAAAATAGCACAATTAATACCAAACAATGTTACTGTCTCATGTGATTTGTACTGGGGTAGGTCATCTCTTTGTTTCAGCAACCACACTGACAAATTCCATATTTTTCTATGACAAAATTCTGATAAAGTATTTAAACTCTGACAGTCTACCCTGCTTCTAAAGATGAATGGTATATTTCAATATTATATTTCGTATGGTGCAACATTTTTAATGAGTTTAACCGTTATAATTTTCTTCAGTTTCCAAATGACATTAGGATAATTTATCACAGCAAAGCATTTGTCTAAAGAACGGCAGGCCAATGATGGCTTAGGTTGGTCCAATGTATTTGTCAATAGTTAGGAAGGGCAGGTGGTGAATCAGCCTCTTGTAAAATTTAATTGCATTACAAGGACCTTTTTACATTCCTCACATATTGATAAGTTTTCCTTCTCATTTGTGCCATAAAAATCTCTTCTCAGTTGATGCCTTTAGAGGCCATTAAGTGTGTATTCATCTATTAGGAGTGAAAAACAGCCTTTGTACAGGTTGGAAAGTATTTATATTTACTCCACACAACAGTTTGAGTTATTTTATTGTGGTTGCAGTGAACTAGAATCTATGAGACAAAGACATACTAAAAATAAAAATGAAAACTTTCAATTTGAGTCATTTGTGGATTGGATTCGAGAGAAATAAAACCACTTTACTGATACATTCTTTCATATTCTGTAATCATGGACACATTAAGTGAACATTTGCTGTACCCCTGCTGTTCACCTTGTGTATTTCTCCCCCCCCTCCCCAATTTACAAATTGTTTATCAGGATGTCAGGTGCTGATCGTTTTAAAGGGAAATATTGAGATATGTGGTCCAGGTGTCTCCTTCATCTCTGCCCCCTCAGAGGATCATGGTCATTTGGTACTGTGAGAGCATCAAATTGTTTTCAAAAATTACAGATAATTATCTACTGCTTCCTTTTGGGCTTACATATTCTTATTAGGTTAAGATTCTGGCATACTGATGGGTAAGACTTACTTAATATGTGCTTGACTTCTCAGAGTGCCTAAAATTCTATTCCATCAGAATTATAATTTTCCTATTCAAAAAGATATTGCATTGAGTTGTATTAAAATTCAAAGGAAGTTTGGGAACTCAAAACATTATACCAGGCATAATGGTACTATTGAAATAGAGTATCTTTCTGTTCTTTTTTCCCTTTCAATACTCATTCAAAAAATGTAATTGAAGAAGTGACACGTAGGAAATGCACGTATCAAGAATGGCATATTTCTTAGAATTGCAGAGAACAGTCATTTGCAAAAATCTTAAGTCCCAGCTAGACCAGTGGAAAGCTTACTGATGCTAATCTGTGCTCAGTCACAGACTTCCTTCCTCAGACAAGTCATTCTTCGCGTCTGCATCTATGATATGAAAAGAAAAACAACTTACAAATAATTTCAGGTTGTTGTAACTTGTACTCATGAATATATTGTCCATATTAGGAAAACAAAAATAAAAACCTGTACTACTGTAATTATTGTAATACATTTTCAAATTGTAAAAAGACATGCTGTTGCTAAAGTCAAAAGCAAAGTTTTTTTAAAGAAACCATGTATTAATTCAGTTTTAAAATTCTGAAGTACAAAGACAATGTTGATTGCTATTAATTGTTCTCAGTTAATGAAGTGACTATTGACTGACAAGGCACAATCTAGAAGTGCCAGCCTCAATACTTAGCTCTACTTGGCCTTGCACCGGACAAGGAGCTGGTGCAGATCCAAGCAGACTCATAGGAGTGGTGGCGTAGCTAGGGGAGTGCAGGGGATGCAGTTGCACCAGGCTACAAGCTTGACACTAGTGGTTAAAATTGTGAAAACGGGGTACTGTATGAATGATGTTATATAGTGATGGAAAGGTAATTTAATGCAGAATGTAATGAAACAAACTGCATTGTAATAGCTACTGGTATATTCTATCAAACATTATGGCTAATTAACTAAAAAATGAAAACACAAATGCCTATGGGACAAAAAACAGATTTACTTAACTTTCCCATGATACTGATTGTTTTGGGAGACAATGAGATGTAATTCTGATACTGTGTGGAACTAATAAGCTGTTAATAAGAATCAGCTCTCATCGTATACAGTAGAGTGGTGCCTCACATGAAGAGCTTAATTCGTTCCGGAGGCATGCTCTTTAAGTGAAATGCTCTTTAAGTGAAGCAGATTTTTCCATAGGAAATAATGGAAACTCAGACAATTGGTTCCACAACCCCCAAAATATTCGTATAAAAATATTAACTAGATGTAAAAATGATGACAAAACACTGTCATTGAATTCAAAACATTCATTCAGTGTGCATGATCCTATGAAGTCTACTTAGGCTGCAATCCTAAAGACACTTTCCTGGGAGCCCCATTTAACACAATTGGGCTTACTTCTGGGTAGACATGGTTAGGCGATTGCAATCAAAGACATTATCCTGGGAGGCTTACCTGGGCTGCTGTTGGAGGTTCAAGGTGATCGGTAGGGGCACTTGGGGGCAGCTAGGGGCAGCCGACTCTGGCACCTCCAGGCAACTGCCCCTAAGTTAGAGGCAACAGCGCTGGCCATCAGCCCTTTTAAAGCGCCTCCATGTGGAGCGTCAGGGCTGCATAGCCCACAGCGCACTTGCTTGTTAAGTGAAGCGGAACTTGTTATGTGAAGCAAGATTTCTTGGACATTTTTGCTTGTTGTGTGAAACACTTGTTAAGCGAGGCACTTGTTAAGTAAGCTACCACTGTACTTATATAATAAAACAGTTAACCATGCGAATTGGGTATGCAAGCACTTCTAAGAGGTGCTCCTCTTATATTTAGCCAGGAAAGCATAACCATTCCTTTTTGCCCAATCAAGTTACCCTAACCAATAATAAAGGACATAATTTTCATTATTTTACCTAATTATATTTGATTTTGTTGTTTGGGGTAGGGCAACATAACCTTCTTTGACTCCAGAAAGTAAATAGGTGCTTTAGCTATTAATAGGTGTCATTAGCAGAACAAATGGGTGGTGAACTGCTGAGGAGAAAGAGGTAAGTTTTTTCTCATCTCTTTTCTTAAAAAAAATTTTTAATTTTCTTTTAAAAAATACCCAGGGACGACATCACTTCCAGGGCAACATTTGGAGCTTTGCACCGGGCTACCTGAGCATTAACTACACTACTGCATAGGAGATCATGGTGCAGAGGAGTACGTGAAACTTTAATTGCTGCTTTGATATAGTTCCTCCCTGCCCACGGGATGCAGCTGAGCTTGTGCCAGCACCACTGTGTCCTGCAGGCAGGCACTAGTAAGGGTTGATCTGTTTATCTCATGGTCTATTGTATTAACTAAGGAACAGATTTTATTAATCTGTTATAATCTGTTATCTGTTATGTCTTTTGCTACTGTTACGTTTATTCAACTCAACTCAACTCAACTGAACCTTTTGCATTGGTTTATTTATTATATTATTATTTTATTATTATTTATTTATTATATTGGTTGTATATTATATATATACAAACCCATAGTTATTTTATTAATATAATTCATAGACTTATATTGGTGTAATAATTCGTAGACATTTTATTAGCAACATTCATAGACTTTGGCTTCATAAACATTTGAAGCCAAACTCTTTGCATTGAAACGTTTTCTTCTTTATATGGAAACAACTTTCTCTGGGGCAAAGGAAGTCGCTGATGAAATACAGTGGATTTGTTGCCTATTCAATCCCCCCTTTTAAAAAACTAGTCTGTTTTTCTGTCTTTTTGACACACCAAAACAGGTATTTTTTCAATCATGTTTTTGACTCTGAACACTGTTTAGAGGGTTTGGGGAGTTTGGAGCCTCCAGGGAACTGACTCGAAGAGAAAAAATTTAATTTTCAAGTACCTTCTAGCACTGAGCTAGAGGAGTCTTGACAGGAAACAGCAAATTTGAGATCAAATACGGTAAGAATAGGTGATGTAAGTTCAGGAACAAAGGATTTTAACATTAGGAAATTGAACCTTTGGATTTGGGCAAGTCTATTTATGACATCTATTTGTACAGCCACAATAGCTAGATCATTATCATACAGAATAGACATATTTCGATACAGGAGGATTATCCCTTATCTAGCCAACCCCATAGTCAAGTAGCATTTCCACAGCTGCTTCCTGAAATTGCATAAGCTAAGGGCAAAATCCAGAGTAACTAGGGTGAGTTCTTGCTCTGGTGTAAGAACAACTTACTCTGGATTCCAATATGAATATCCCATAAGTTTTTAGTAGGTGGTGCAGTAAGTACGGGTGCATGTAAAGTCTCTTATGTGCTCCCGTAGTTGCTCTGGATTTGTGGGTAATTTTGGTGGCCTCCTATGGACCAGCAACAAGTTGACCTGTTGAGCTTCATGAGCTTCCATTCAGCCAGCCGAAGCTCTGCTCTTTCTTGCAGGCCATGTTGGGAGCTCACACACTGCTAGCAGAAGTATGGCTGAGGGTGACAGTGGAGAGGGTCATCTTTGTGATGGCACCTCATACATTGAACTCCCCATCAGTAGAAATTAAAGTAGCTGTTTCTCTTCCATCATTCTGATGGCAGCTGGAAATGCACCCTTTTGGGCTGTGTTTGGGGCATTGGCTGTAATCCTAAACTCCATTTAGGCCATCATTTATCCTGGCATAAGGCCTGTGTTGACTCAAGGGATGTCACAAAAGTGCTGACAAGCACTTATTCCCCACTTCTGGGAAGTGGAGAGGCATATGTTAACCTCCCCACGCTATCACAGGCATATATGCCAAGTGAATTAAGCCAGCCTAAACTGGTTAGGATTGTGCCCTTACAGCACAATCCAGAGTAACTACGGGAGCTCTTGTGTCAACATAAAATACATTTACGTCAATGTAGTTATGGCACCACCTATGGGAAACCTATGGGAAATGCATAGAGCAATCCAGAGTAAGCATTGACGCAAGAGCTCCTGTAGTTACTCTGGACTGTGCTGCTAGTTTCTTTTTTAGGTTGCTTAATTCTCTAAGGATATAATCTTTCAGACTTGTTATTATACGTTCACCATACAAGCAGTGTATCTTTGTACAGATGTGGGGATACTGATTTTTTTGTGTTTGTTTCTAGATTTTTGTTCATTTCTTTTCTTCCTGCCTTCTGTTTATTTAAATTGGTTATAAGCCAATTGATGGAAGGGAAAAGCAAATAAGCAAATAAGTTAAATTTAACGATAAACAAAATAAGCACAGAGAAATGTCTGCTCATTGAAAACATATTAATATTCCCCTGAAATGCTTGTTCAAAGTGTCGGAATAAGCCCCACACTCTGATATCAAATTTGAAGAAGCATTTCTGTACTGGAGAGATAGCATTAGAATCATGTTAATAAAAGAAATGTGATGACAATTCCTTCTCCTCACTGAATAGGTAAGTAAATTGAGCTTGAAAAATTGCCATAAATAGGAAGTGTGGAAGTTAGACCTTCCCACAGGAGGCTTAACCTAAATATCAGTATTTTTGGCCTTAGACAAAATCCAATCATTCTTATTTTAATAAGTGTGGTTTGCACATTTTAGGAGAAACTAAGAGTCCTTTTCCCTCCAGATTTTAGACATTCTCTGATTTATTGGTCTGAGAATTAAGTTCTAAAATTTGAAAGGTCCCCATTTGCATCTATGAAAGTTTGATAAATGGGGGAGGGAACCCTGGAAACTTAGCAAACATTTTGCATGTTTAATGTCCTGAAATAATGAAGATTATGGGTGCAATCCAGAGTAACTGCGGGGAGTCCATGCTCCAGAGTAAGAACAAGTTACTCTGGATTGCAATATGAATTTCCTATAGGTTTTCACTAGGTGGTGCCATAACTACAGGTACCTATAATGTCTCTTACATGCTCCCGTAGTTACTCTGGATTGTAGGATATTGTAGGATATATAACATTTATATATCCTGGATTGTAGGATATATAACATTTAGAACCAAACCTTCTTTTTACTGACAGCAGAAAAAGAAGGGCTTATCAAATGGTGATTGGAAATGTGTGTATGTGCATCCACATTGCAGCATCTAATGGTATCTATTCAACCCTGGTTGAATAATCACCCCCTTCAGATGGCAGCACCCAAAGAAAGTTGGAATCCATAGGTAAAGGATTGCAACCCAATTTTTGGGAAAAAGTCAGACCTATTCATGCAGAAAAAACCTTTCAGATATGTAGCAATAGCCTAAAACAGTAGTTCCACAAGTCCTAGGCCGACTTTTGGAGATCTGTAATTATTTTGTTTTGCAGCAAAGGTAGTCCTGATCTGCCTTTCCCCTGCCCTGTCACTGCTCCGTCCCACTCTCATCCTGCTTCTGACACTGCTTCATTCCACCTTCCTTTGCCTACATACCTTTGCCTACATTCCACCTTCCTTTGCCGTGGAACAACCTGGCATAGTGCCAATTATATAGTATCATATATATAGTACAATTATATAGTATCAAAAAAGGAAAATCAAAGCTTCATTATTGTCTGTACATACCTATCCACACATGGGTGCACATCAGTGGGTGGATTGGATTGAGCTTTATGTTTTTTTATTTTTTTTATTTTAAAAAGACAATACCAGATAAGCCTAGAGATGGGAAATACTGAATCTTTTTTCCTCTTCTATTGTGTGTATCTTTTAATCAAAAATCTTACAACATGAAACAAGGAATTGTTTTAGGTACTGGAGTGGAAACAGTACTTTGTGCAAAAACACATCATGTACTGGATATGTAGGGGCAAATTGCTACATCTTTATCTGGATGGCTCCAGGAACAATATATTTTTTGCAGGTTGAGTGAAATGGGAGACCTTAGTCATGGAAAGTTTTGACAGTTTCTGTCACTCACCTTGGAGAAAAAATTTCATAACACTGATTTTTCATGGAAGGCTATGAAAATAATGTTGAACCATTATGCAGAGGCAATGAAACCAGTACCTGCAGGCAGCAACACAGTCAGTATCTGCCAGAGTAGACCAGCAGGAGTTCATTACTTTTTCAAAGTCAGGGTGATACAGTTTGCTTTTGTTTGCCATAATGATATTATTCCATAGCCAATCTCTGAATGATTACATGTTATTATGACATCAATACACTGACCATATGTTTGCTGATGGATTGGTATCTTTATGCCCAGAAAAAAAATCCAGTTCAAATACAGTAATACTGAAGAAGTTTCTATGAAGAGCAGCAAACAGATGCTCCAGTGACAACACTCCTCTTCCATCTGAAACTGACACCAATTGGACATTTTCCATAACCTCAATTAAAATGTCTTACTACCAATAATGTTCTTTCAGGATATGGCCACAAGGGTTAAGCATGATGTACAGTGCATCACGGTGTCAGGGACTGGACCAAGGGGAACAGATATGAAAACCCTCCTTACTTCTGCTGAAACAAATAGGGCAGATTCTGCCAAAAAGATATTGGCATTTTCCAGTTTTGTAGCTATAGGAAGAGAGGGCAGCAATTGCAATGGCAACAATCTTGGGGTTGGAGGACAAGCTGAGCTTGACACTAATGTTTAAAACTGTGAAAACCTTGGTAAGTACAAAAAATACCATCATGTTATATATCAATGAAAAAGTAATTAAATGCAGAAGGCAATGAAGAAAACCACATTGGAATGTCTGTATTATATCCAACATTACCAGTTCACCAGAAAATGAAAACACAACTGACTTATGGAACAAAAAGCGAATTTATTTATCTCAAGAGACTGTTTTCAGAGACAATAAAATATCACTATATAGCATTAAAATAATATGGTGTTAATATGATTTAGCTCTCATTTTCATTCAGTGCATCATATCACAGTTACCTCCTTTTAGTGGATAGAGAGGCATTTTTTAAAGTGATGATTCTCATATATTCAGCAGAGGGAGAATATCTGTTCCTCACCATTCCAACACAGTGTCTCTATGCAATAAGGAGAAACATTATTTATTTATTTACTAGCAAAAAGCGTACCCGCGTTGCGGGAGTAACATTTCCCCATGCAACATCCCCCCGTGGCGCATCAACACCCCATGCACATCAACACCCCATGCACAACTTCCCCCATGCGCATCAACACCCCATGCGCAACTTCCCCCATGCACAACATCCCCCATGCGCAACATTCCCCGTGCGCAACTTTCCCACATGCGCAACTTTCCCACATGTGCAACTTTCCCCCATATGCAATTTCCTCCCATGTGCAACTTCCCCATGCGCAACTTCCCCCATGTGCAATTTCCCTCTATGTGCAACATCCCCCATGCGCAACTTTCCCCCAAGTGCAACTTCCTCCCATGCGCAACTTTCCCCATGCACAACTTCCCCCATATGCAACTTTTCCCATGCACAAATTCCCCCATGCGCAACTTCCTTCCATGCACATCAAACCCCATGCGTATCATCCCCCATTCGCATCAGTCCCCCATGCGCATCATCCCCATGCGCAACTTACCCCCATGCGCAACTTACCCCCATGCGCATCTTCCCCATGCACAACTTTCCCCCATGCGCAACTTCCTCCCATGCGCAACTTCCCCCATGCGCAACTTCCCCCATACGCAACTGCCCCGTATGCACAACTTCCCCCATGCGCAACTTCCTCCATGCGCAACTTCCCTATGCACATCTTTCCTCCATGCACATCATCCCCCATGCACAACTTCCCCATGTGCAACTTCCCCCCATGCGCAACTTGCCCCCATGCGCAATTTCCCCCATGCGCAACTTCCCCCATGTGCAGCATCCTCACCAGTGCAACCTCTTCCTCCAAACAACATCCCCCAGTGCACCAGGTATTGAGCACCAAATTGGCTGGATGTTGGTCAGTCTCCCATGTTAAGTATAGGACAAAAACATGTTGACCCCTTTTCAGCCCCTTAAGGGTTAAATTTCTCCAGATGGGTTCTTGGTGGGTGTTCAGGTGACAGAAGGAACTCCCTCCCCAAATTTCACGCTTCTAGGCCCAGCAGTTTTGGCAGGGCGGTGATGAATGAGTCAGTCAGTCAGTCAGTGACTTTTCTCTTTTATATATATAGATTTGTTTGTTTGTTTGTTTAGATTTTCCATGGAGGAGAAAATACAAAATCTTTTTTTGGACCCTCCTCCAAAGCAGCAGATAATGCAACTGGCTGGGAGTGGTAGCAAAGCAAGTGGGTGGTGAACTGCTGGGAGGAAGTAATGGGTTTTCCCCTGATGCTCACTGTTTTAAAAGCTCAGGTATGAAGTAATTTTTGGTTGTGAGATCACATCTGGGCACAATTTTGAGCATGCTATCAGGCTACGTAATTATTAGCTATGCCGCGGGCATTTTCAGTTTAATTCAGAGGCTTGAGTCCTTAGAAATATTCTCACATTATAGAAAATAATGTCATCATTTGGAAGAAGTCGCCTGGCATAGAATTAATTCAGCTCCTCCTACACATGTAGCATCATAAGTTAAATGATTGCATTATTTTGCACAAAAGGAATAAACAGATCAGCCCCATCAATCAACATCCACTTACTGTATAGACTAAACTACAGATAGCAAATAACTGGCAGTAGTGACAGTAAGTAATAAGCAACTGCTACTGAATTTGCAATGAGTTTTGTCCAATATCTGATTGGGAAAAAGAAATCTCCCTAAGAATGTAGAGATCAGCTAACCCAAACTTTGGTTAAATTAGTTTTCTTGAGAAGCTAATGACAAATGCAAATTGGTCGAGCTGTAATGCAAGATAATTAAGAATGGTGTAAATAACGAGAGAAAAGCTGGAACAAAACAATGGTCAGTAAGATAAAACAGAAATAAAAGGAAGATTATCAGTTACAGGTTGGGCTTTTGGACATTTCAGAAGTAAAAGAAAGATATTTAATGGAATGAATTTTTAATGGATTTTCAAGGCTCAACAAACAAAGAACCGGTTTTATTGAGCCAGAACCTATTTACACCTTTGTTGTTTTATTCTCTGCTAGAAGCCATGTTTTAAAAACAGTCTAATTGCTCTCAAAGGGAAGCCATAAAAAGTAAAGCAAAACAAATTCAGGCATCAAAATCTTTTAAGTATGAAGAAGAAAAAAGTTGGCCTTGTTTTTGAGGAAAGGTGAAGATTTTGTTTTAAAATTACAAACACTTCCTATCACCTTTATGGCTAAAATGTCATTACAAAGAGATCATACATCAAAAGAAAATTAAGCCAAGAGTGAATTAGTTTCATGTAACTAAACTATTTCAGTTTCATTTTTACAGGAATAATTGGATGATTGATTTCAATAATGTATTAACTAATTATTAACATGATGATAATATTCCATACAAATTTTCTGCTGTGGAGATTATAAACACTGAAGGTCAGTCCTGATAAATGGAAGGTTCTGTTAGTGGATAGTTCATCTGAACAGTGCTTAGCCAGATTTTAATGGAGGCTATGCACAGATTTATATCATTTATTGCTGGATCGTGGCTTATATGGAGACCCTAAGTGCAGTGGTGGGCACTTACCGGTACGGGCCTACGCGCCCGTACCGGTTCTTCCCGTTTCCCTGCCGCTAGCGTACCGCCAGCGACAGGGAAATGAAAAACATGGCGGACCGGTACGGTCCACCATGTTTTCTGCCCACCGCCGCCTGCCTAGAAGCGGGCAGGCCGCTTCTAGGCAGGCTCTGCACAAGCGCCGACATCGGCACTCGCGCAGACCCTGCCTAGAGGCGGCTTGCCCGCTTCTAGGCAGGCTCTGTGCGAGCGCTGACGTTGGCGCTCGCGCAGAGCCTGCCTAGAAGCGGCCTGCCCGGCCAGCTTCCAGGCAGGCTCTGCGTGAGCGCCGACGTCAGCGCTTGTGCAGAGCCTGCTTAGAAGCCAGCCTGCCAGGCCAGCCTGGCAGGCCGGCTTCTAAGCAGGCACTGCACAGGTGCCAACGTCGCCCCACACCTCGCCCCTCTCCAGTCCCGCCCCTTGCCCCGCCCACACCCCCTGACCCCGGCTGGTCCCTCCCACTTCTGGCGTACCGGATCTTGGGATGGGGCCAGCCCATCACTGCCTAAGTGGCTTTGGTGACTTGTACCTTCTGCCATTTTCAGCTGGTGAGCCAGTTAGACCCTTTCCTAAGCAGAGCTAGGATGGTTATCTTAAAGCTAAGCTGCAACTTACCAAATGTGGGGATGACTTTGGTGAGAACCTGTAGGCAGAATGCAGGCTAAAAGTACTATACAGGTGGGGCTTCACTATCCATGCGGGATCTGTTCTAGAATTTTGTGAATAATTTAATTTGCGATTGGTCCCACTTGAACCCTAGGGCTTTTTAGAGGGCTTTTTTGGACCTCAGAAAGCCTTATGTGATAAAAAAATCACTGATTCAGTCCTGACTTCTGGCTTCAATCCAGGCTTTTCGATGGTGAGTCCTGACTTGCTTTCCAGTCCTGACTTATGAATCATCTGTATTTGCTGCCCATGTCTTGTCAATGGAGAAGATTGTCTGGCATGGATTGGGCCAGGAGAAGATATATTTATTTTCTCAGACATTTCACCTTGTGATATTGGCTAGTTGTCATTGTTCTTCTCAGCTAGATTTTTAATTCAATTTTTGAAATGCTTATTGCGGCTTTTCTTTATCCTTGTTGTCTCATATTTGCTGTGTGATCTTTATTACTACTTTCCATTTTAGACTTGTGTTGCCCTGGTAGATTTTCTGTAGGGAAGTCTAGAAATCTCTTAACTAAGAACCTGACACATGTAACTCTGACAGACGCAGGAAATGCCTTGTCTGTTTAAAGCTCTATAAACTTTGCTCTGTTCTGATGAGTTATTGTTTACATGTATATTCCCATTGGATGCCAAGTGATCATGTGCAATCCCACTGAATCCACCATGGAAATACAGAAGTATGTGAACCTCCTGTTTAACAGAGCCGAGAAAATGCTCATGAATGCATTTTGCAGATCCATAGGTGTACAGCAGGGTTTCCAATGTTCACAATTGATGAACTGAAGTCTGTCACTATTGATGTAAATGTGCAGAATGCTATATCGTAGACAGCTGCCTTTTGATCACAATGTGATATCACAATGTGAGTCACAAAGCAGGAATTCTGAATAGGTTGGGAAGAGATAGCCACTTGCGCTATGGCTTTGTTTAACAACATACAATATATTAGCAACCTGTCTCAATGATTTGCATGCAATGTCTCTCTTCACTCTTACTATTCTTCCTGAAAATATGCAATCGCACAACATAATATCTTCCTTCCTTAGCAAGAACTTGATTTGCATGGGAATGCCATTGATGATGGCTGAGTTAGGCATCAGATATATAACAGAGGGCACAATCCTAACCAGCTTTCAAGCGTGGGCATAGCTGTGCTACTGTGACACATGTTGCATCCTGTAGTTGGGGGCAGGCATAGAGGCTTCCTCAAGACAATGGTTGTTCACCTGCACCACCACCAGTACCACAAGTATAGTCTATTTTGGCACAGCTGCATACTATGGTGGGAGAAAAGACAAGATTGGGCTGCTAAGATAATAACTTTATTTTCCTAGTTGCTAACTAAGTGCAAAGCTCCATAGGCTTAACATAGCAAAACATGTGAGGGACAAAACACTTATATTGGTGGTGGGTTAGGGAGTTATGTTTGAGAATTTGAGTAACTCCCTATCTGCTGGGCATTACTGTTTACTGCATTCATTTAACATTTTTTTCTTGTGTTTTCTAACCAAGCTCCAGCATTTTCCATCAGCCTGAATTCTCATGCGTGCACATTTTTGCAACAGTTGTTGCAAGTTCTTCCAGGGAAATAACCTTTCTCTGCTTGGACACCTGTGAGGAGAATCACAATGAACATTAATGTGCCTAAAATTGGGGACATTTGCAAGTGGTCAAACCAGGTTACGGTGATTCAACCTTTTGTGGGAACGTTTGAGCCTTTGTGAGAGATGATAATGATGGGTCACAGAGGTTTAAATGTTAGTGAATGTTCATTTGGACTATATATGAAAGTGCAGCCTGATGTTAGGCTGAATAGTGGGATGCTCTTGTATCCTTACTGCATTGCACATGTCGTTACGTGCATGTATATTACACCCTTGCTGGTTTTTCTGTCAGGGAAAGATTGCAGAAGATCATCAGAATGCAGGAGGTCTGAGAACGTTGAGGGAATATAGATAAAACTCTGCATAATGCTCTTTTCTGCCAGTGTGGCAGTGAAAACTAGTACACAATCCAGGGCTAGCACATGGCCCAGAATTAGTTGGTCTTCAAAAAAGATGTAGGGTGCAATCCAGAGTAACTACGGGGAGTCCTTGCTCCACTGTAAGAACAATTTGCTCTGAATTGCAATATGAATTTCCCATAGGTTTTCACTAGGTGGTGTAGTAACTACGGGTGCACGTAATGTCTCTTACATGCTCCCGTAGTTACACTGGATTGTCAGGGAAGTTTACATCCAGCAGATTTCTCAGTAGTTCTATCTGTCTAAATAGTGATAGCATATGATGGAGTGCAATAGTTCATCTCTGATGTCATGACTGGTATCTCATGAGGATGGTTGATGTGAAGCAAGAAGGTAACCAGCTGTCCAAATTTCCTGCTGGGAAAATGAGTTCTTTCCGAGTGCTAAAATCTCTTGAGGGAAAACTACTTGAATAAGTAATATTTTTGTGTTGAAATGTTTATATGTTGAAGCTTACATCCCTGAAGAGAGATCATTGAATGGAAACTTCTGCATAGAGCCATTTCAGTGTTGAAATACCAACGTTTATAAAGACGTTGGTAATTTTAAAAAAATATCCAAACTAGTAATAAAACAACAAAAAGAGAAAATCTCAAGAGAAAACGTTTTTTTAAAAAATTATCCCCTAGAGATAAATATATTACTTTACCTAGAAGCGTCAGGCAACATATCACACTCTCAAGTGATGGGGCTACTGATTTTATACTGAAAATTGCTAGCACTGGAAGCCATTCAATACAGTATAATGAGAATTATAAAATTATTTCATATGATGGTGATGTTTGGTCCAAGTGAGTAATTTAAAGAGAAAGTTATTAAGTAGGATCCGAGAGGCAGTGCAATACTAGTCCAGGTCCAGTTACATTGCTAGCACTGCAACTATAGATAGCAATATGAAGGAAAACTTATGGGTAGCGCACGTGGCTAAGACACTGTGCCTGTTAACCAGAGGCCAGGGTTCAAGACCAGGGTCAGCCCCACAAGACAGGGTGAGCTCCTGTCCTTAGCCCAGCTCTGCGACGCCAGCTGGATCCAATCGTATTGGCTCTGCCTTTCCATTGGACTAATTCAGTGGCGTGGAGAGGGGGGATTTGCTGCTTGGGTAACAGCATATCCTCCATAACAATCTAGCCCAGGCTTTCGTGCTTCGCATGCAGCGTATGCAGCTCCGAGCACGATACCATAGTCTTCCAAGACTGACGGAGGCCGCGTTTTTATATTTGTTTGCTGCCTTCTTCTCAGGCTGGGGTATAACAAGCACACCCCGTTTCTTTCCAAGCCATGGAGGAGCATGCTTTTACTCAAAGATGTAAATATGAAATGAAACTGCCTGTGCAGTATAGCAAGGAAGGGAGCATTGGCCCAGTTGCCCAAACAATATGGACCATTTACCTTCTCCCAACACACCCATACAAAAAGAGCAGCAGATGGGCAAACAATGGCTGCAATTAAATTGAGTGAGTTTTTTTAATGAACATTTCCATCCTCTTCCCATGGCAACTTTCTGCAGAGAAAAAAAAATCAAAACTCACATAACATTGGTGATGCTTGAGCAAGTACATAGAGGAGAATATTTTTGTGCATTGGTTGTTTGGCATTATTTATTTCTGATGTTGCAAAGAGACCTTGTGGAGAATGAGTTCTGGCAGCTTTACTATTTTAGCACAGCCAGGTGGAGATTTGGGATACTCATACAAAGTTGAAATGATGCCTGTTTGATTGCATTCAAGATATATGATGAACGAAGGGGGTGATAGATCCCTCTATAGACACTATATAATGGAAGAAATGAATAAAAAATAGAGGCGCCATCTGACTTTCTGAACAATGAATAAGCAACATCATATCCTCTGGTAATGCAAATAGTGAGCAAGCACATATGCCAATTCATGCAACATTTAGCAGCAACAGCAACACAGGCATTGTGACTTACAGGACGAGGAAGTCCTTCATGCCCACCGTTTCATGGTGTTTGTATTACACCTTAAAACACAATGTGTACATTTTTGGACAAGCTCAAACGTAAAACATTCTGATGTGGTTTGTACAAATTCCTGCATCTTGCAGGAATTGCAAGATGTGTATAGATAAATGGTAAGTTTCAGAGGTATTCCTGGAAGGGGGCAAAACAGTTTATTCAGGTATCAACTGCCTGTGTAAAGCAGCCCATTTGCAAAGGCAAGGGCAAACCCACGGAGGATTCTCCACTTTGTGTTGTTGTCCATCACTTTTTAGCAATGTATGGCTTGGAAGTGACTTTACAGTGCCTGACGAAATTATTTTGCCCCTGCTAGGAATACCTCTGATGTCTCTAACTTCAAAAGATACAAAACAGTATGAAGACCAGAAAGCACAAGGAACTTAAACTTTCAGTTTCTGCTTGCCCAACAGGCAATGTATTTGATTAAAAAATGGATGACCATATGCCTTAACCAAGAATGTATGCCCCCCAAAAATGTAGGACACCCAGGAAAAACATAGGACATGACAAAATACAAGCTTAAAAACATTCATATATATTGCTTTCATGTGCTTAATTTAAATACTGTGTTCCTTATTATTAAATTAAAAACCATTACATATAATTTACTCCATATAATTTATTAATTACCAGAAGGTAATTACTAGAAGCCTGCTTTAGTGGAAAAGGAGGACATAAGGCTAAAATCCAGGACATGTCCTAGAGAAGGGGGACATAGGTTCACCCTAGAACATAACCAAAGATCATCATCATCAGTAACCCATAAATATTTGGACAATAAGAAGAGTCTCTAGTCATTATTCTTACCATTTTTGTTTGACATTTTTGGCTTTGCTAATTCAAACGAGTAATGCACAGTTGGGCCCAGTGATAAGACATGTAGCAGAACAAAGCAAGCAATTATTTATAAATGTGTCATTTATTTTCCCAAAGTGCCAGTGAGTCATGAGTCAGTGTCATGGCCTATTCTTAATGAACATGAATAGCTTTTTAAAAAGTCTATGTTTCCCCAATCTCTGTCCATTAAATCTTAATATCCACACAACTCTTCACCCTCAAACTTTCTTACTCTACAATAGTATTATGAACCCAGGTACAAGTGCTTATTTGAATTTGTTTGGTCTGGAGCATCAGATGCAAGTTTCCTTTGAACCACTGATATAGAACTCCTTTTTATGGATGTTTCTGCAGGATGGTGAAAAATGGATGATTTTTTCATGGAACAGAAAACAGTTCCAATGTTCTCAGAACCAGTGGCGTCGCTAATGATCACGTAGCCCACTGCAAAGCTCAAAATGTAGTCCCAGAAGTGATGTCACAACTTGATGTGACATCATACCTGGGTATTTTTAAAAAGAAAATTGGGGAAAAACCTGCTGCCCCATCCTCAGCGGTTCACCACCATTTGCTCTGCTAGTAGTATAGCTAAATTATGGGCTGTGGGTGGCACAAGTGGCTAAGACACTGTGCCTTTTAACCAGGATTCGAGACCCGGGTCAGCCCCACAAGACAGGGTGAGCTCCTGTCCTTAGCCCAACTCTGCGACGCCAGCTGGATCCAATCGTATTGGCTCTGCCTTTCCATTGGACTAATTCACTGGCGTGGAGAGGAGGGATTTGCTGCTTGAGTAACAGCCTATCCTCCATAACAATCCAACCCAGGCTTTCGTGCTTCGCATGTAGTGTATGCAGCACCAAGTATGATACCATAGTCTTCCAAGACTGACGGAAGCCTGCTTATTGTATAGCTAAAGCACCTATTTGCTATCTGGAGTCAAAGAAGATTTTGTTGCCCATCCCAGCCCCACAACAACAAAATCAAATTTAATTAAGTAAAAAAAAATGAAGATTATGTCCCTTAATGGTTAGGTAAGCTGTTCTTGGACAAAGAGAAATGGTTATTCTTGCCCTACTAAATATAAGAAAAGCACCACTTAGAAGTGCCTGCATACCCAGTTAGCATGGGGTGACTGCTTTATGATATATGTATTGTATGTGATATATTTACTGAGAGCTGATTCATATTAGCACCTTATTAGTTCCATAAAGTATCAGAATTACTTCTCATTGGCTCTCAGAGCCATCTGTAACATGGGAAAGTTTGAGTAAGGAAAATCCACTTTTGTTCCATCTGCTCTTACATTTTCATTTTCTTGTTAATTGGCCATAATGTTTGATAAAATATAGATATTTCAATGCAGTTTGTTTCATTGCATTCTGCATAAAATTACCTTTCCAATGATATATAACATGATGGGATTATCATTCAAACAGACCCCATTTTCACAATTTTAGTCACTAGTGTCAAGCTCAGCTTGTAGCCCCCCATACCCTACAATCCAGAGTAACTACAGGAACACGTAAGAGACATTACGTGCACCCATTGTTACTGCACCACCTAGTGAAAACCTATGGGAAATTCATATCGCAACCCAGAGCAAATTGTACTTACACCAGAGCAGGAACTCCAGGTAATTACTCTGGATTGCGCCCCAAAGCTTGTATCTTCACCCCCTGCACAGCCTAGCTACACAACTGCTCAGAACATTCATTTAAAAACTGAAGACAACTGCTGTATATTTTCCATCCACATGGATGCATAAATGGAATACGAGACTGAATGGTAACCCAATCTGTGTTCAAGAATGTTTGTACATTAATACACAAACTGTAAAGGTCTAATCAACTTCCATTTCTGAAACCATGCAAATTCAGTTTTATGTGGGTGTACTGATTATACGCCAATGGGATGACATAGCCATACATCAATGTTATAAGTGGGAAAAAGGAGAAAAATGCTTTTTTGCGCTGTTGCTGAACATGTTGGCATCTCATTTTAAGAATTTAAGGAAGAATTATGCAATTCCAGAATTTTATTTAAATGCGTTGACAAACATCACAAGAGCAGGCTCGTAAAAAGTGCAAGCACCTTGCGGAATGCAAAGTATTACACACACACCACAAATATATTATTTGGTCTTGGGTTTTCTAGTGTCCTTGACTGTAGATGGCAATGGTTTCTCTGAAGAAGGAAATGTCAGCGTAGCAACAGAAGGACAGGGATGTGTTCGATTGACTGGTTTATTGGTTTATAGCAAGGAAAAGGACAAAAGAGACTGAAATCTGAGCCTTTGCTTCAAAGTAAGTTATTCTGTACATTAACTATAGGGGCAATGTGAGGGTCCATCTTGTTGACCACTAATCAAGGGCCTATGTTCATCAACCCACCTGGCCGGGGGCACAACCCTAACCAATTTAGGTTAGTGCAACACACCTGTCTCCCCTGGTGCTGGCACTGATTAACACCCATAGATGAAACACAAAAGCTGTGTGTGTTTGATGTGCTGTTAGCAACATGTGCAAGGACACCATTTGAAAATGGGTGCAGAATCCAATCTCTTATGAATCTCAATGCTGATAATTTTAAGTAGGTTTTTGTTGGAAAGTGAATCAATTCAGCAGAGTGATGACCACAGAGCATCCCCTTCTGTGGTTCAGAAGCCTTTCCCTAAGAAGCTTTTCCCTAAGCTGTTTGCTTAGGTGCGCGCAAAAAATCAAGGCTGAGACCAGAATCAAGCTTTAGAATAGGTTTACTTACATGAAGGCTCATATTTACAGCATCTGGTGAAGACCAGAGTTTCCTAACACTTGAATGGACCAGAAGTACTAAAGCTGTTCCTGCTTGCATGTGGGTTTGGGGGCCTGGTGGAGAACCATGTGCTCACATCTGGAGAAAGAGAGAACGAGAGAGGAAGTGGAAGAGGAGAAAGGGTCCAAGCCATACCTCTTGCAATGGTCACTGAGAGGGGACAGGTAGAGATGTCTGTCAGGGCAGAGGATGGTTCACTGCCCCCTTTTCACATGTGCAGGTCGGTATTGTCTTTTTTTCCCAACAGTTTTTATCCCATAAAGTGCCAAAGGTGGTTTAAAAGTGAATGGTCCACAACTTGTGATTGCGGAATGCTTAGAAGCAAGTGAGATGGCTTTATGACCTTGTCAGATCATTGGTCCACCTAACTCAATATTGTAATTTTGAGATTTAATGCACAGGACTTTCCCAGCCTTCCCTGGATTTCCTGTGGATTGAATATCGCAAGGATTTTCACTTTTGCAAAGTAGATCTGAGCAAATAAGATTCCCAGTTCTTACACATAAGACTTCAGCGATATGCATAGCAATTTGTCCTGCCCTTGGATGAGAAGCAGAATACAGCCTACAAGATAAACGAATACACAACATACATTGGGTTACATACAGTAATCTACAAACAGATTTCAGATTTGCTTGAATGTTAGTATGCAGGCTTTTGAGTCTTTTCTTTTTCAGCACATGTCATGCCTACTCCCCATGAAGCCCCAACAGCATGCATCAATTGCACCTCGAGTGCACCACAAGAGTCATACTTCTTTCATTCATTGTGTCCAGAGGAAGCATATCAAAATGCTTGCCACTTGTATGCTGCAAAGAGCGCACAGCTTTCACTTCTCCAGACACAATTGATTTCGCGTGCGACAGAAGAGCAAATAGCCTTATGGGGGAAAGTGGCCTTTAACCATCAAAGGAGCAGTCAATAACAGTCCCACCTATGGGACAGGCGATGACTCAGTAGAAAAGCATGTGTTTTGTGAGCAAAAAGGTCAGAGCCAATGTAGTGTAGTTCTTCTGGTAATAGATTTGGAAGGTGCAGGTTCAAATCCCTATCGCGCCATAAAGTTTCCTGGGTGACATTGGGCTAGTCACGATCTCTCAGCTTAACCTACCTTACAGGGTTGTAATGAGGACAAAAGCGAGGAATAACCATGTAAACCATTCTGGGCTTCTTGAAGGTAATGGTGGTATAAATACTTCAAAAATAAAGAGCCTAGGATCAATCTCTGGGACTGCACTCCTAACACTTGCAGGACAATCCAGAGCAACTAATCTGTCCACATAAGAGCCCTTAGGTTGCCCTATCTAACACTAGGTTGGAGCAACTGCAAGATGCTCCAGCCCAGCTACTCTGGAAGAGGCTTAGGGCAGAGCAAGGCAAGATAGGGTGCCCTAAGAGAGGTGGACCTGCTCTGCCCTAACTGGGGCAGCCTAAGCAGCCCAGGAGAGGCCTGTTGAGGGCATGTTTAGCATTGCCTAGGGCAGAGCAGTTACTCTGAATCCAGAGCCTGTTTCCAAGGCAGAAATGCCCTCTTCCAGCCCTCAGAGTTATACCACGTCAGGAGCAGGTATAGTAATGAGTAGACCCATAGGGGTCCATGGTAAGGCCCAAGTAAGAATGGCAGTGTTGACCAAAAATCTGAGTTCTTGGCCAGCCTAGCTGCAACCCCTTCCTCTCAACCTCAGGATATGGAACAAACTACGGCTGCCCACAAACCTCAGGATACAGCAGGCCACTCCAAGAAGCCCCTTGTATTCACTGCAGAATGTACTGGCATCTCATCAGGGACTCCTTATAAGGCAGGCACCCAGTGGTGTCACCAGACTGGTGCGGCTGGTGTGGGCTGCATTGGGGGATGTGTTCCGTATGGGGTGATGTGCCAGAGGAGTTTGACTGTCCTTTGGCAGGCCCCGGGCATCAGCACTCCCATTCAGGCCTGCTCCAAGGCGGAGAATCAGCCAGAAGCTGACACTTGTCTGAGGAGCTGGCCTGAACGGCCATCTGAGGTGCACTGCGCAGAAACACACTGAGCATGCCGAACAGCTTCAGAGGAGACTTCCTTAGAGCAGAGAAAGTCCGCGCCTCTGCACAGCCATTCAGCCTCACTCAGGAGGCAGAGCGGCAGCCGAATGGCTTCAGAAAGAGTACTGCACAGGCACCAACTCTGATGCCTGCAGTCTCCCCCAAAGCCAAAAGGCTTCAGAAAAGTACTGCGCAGGTGTCAGAGATGGTGCCTGCGCAGTACTCTTTCTGAAGCCAGTTGGCTTCAGAAACAACTGCGCAGGCGCCAACTTTGGTGACTGCGCAGTTCAGGAAGGGGGGGCACACATCCCAGGGATGACGCACAGACTTCCACACCAGGTGATGTGCAGAGTCATGTCACCACTGTAGGCACCACAGCTGTTCTTTGTTCAGTGTGATCTGAGGGCTGTCTCCTCAGGAGCAAGTCTTCCCCTTGTGTCAATTACTTAGCATGCTCTGGAGCAGTTAGGGCAGCCCAGGCTTCCTGACTCTCTGGATTCAGCATAACTTTCTGCTCTGGATACAGAATAGTTAGGAGAGTGCAGTTAGGTCAGAGCAGGCTGAATTTGCTCTGGATTGTGTCCTTAGTTAGGCTGGCATAAGTCCCAGCAAAAGAGCCATGCTGGCCTGAGGGTGCTGCATGTGTGCTGTGAGGCAGATCCGTGTCATTCCTGGAGGGGTTACACCAGTGCAGCATCAGCCTCCCCATACCACCATGGGAATGGGTGAGTTGTGCTGGCCTAAATTGGTTTGGATTGTGTTCTCAGATATTTAACTAGGATTGGGAAGAGGAATACCATTGTCTGAAACCCTACAGAGCCATTGTAGGCAAGAAAATTCTGGCCTGGATGGACCCATGCTCAACTTAAGCCTATATCCTAAAGTGAAATTAAGCCCCGTGCTCCAGAGCAGTTAAGATGACTTTCCATAAGATAACACTAGAGGGTGATGTAACTGTGTGGACCCATAACTGCTATGGATTTTGCCCTTAGAGACACTCTATGAGCACAATCCTATGCAGGTCCTCTCAGAAGAAAGTTCCATTATAGCCAATAGGTCTTACTCCAGGTAAGTATGGTTAGGATTGCAGCCTAAGTAAGATGTTCTGGCTCCTGCAAAATAGACTCTGGCAGCAATCCTATACACACTTTCCTGAGAGTAAGACTGCAATCCTATCGATACTTTTCCACAGAAAAGAATGGGACTTACTTCTGAGTAGACATGCTTAGGATTGCACCTTCTGTATCTTCATCTCTCACTGTGGGAAGAATAAACAATTCAATTATTTGAGCACAGACTTCATCTTGCTCCTAATGACTTAGTATTAAATGCAGCATGTTCTACAGGGCCTCTTTCTGTGGCATTCCTAAATAAAGTGCTTAATAACTAGGCTCATTAATGCTAATAGTAAATCAGTGAGATTAAATAATTCTATAAATCATTTTATTAATAAAACAGGAGGGCTCATTAAAGAATTATTGGGCTGTTCAACAGCAATACTTTCTGTTCAACAGCTTTTCATAAACATTTCAATTAGTCCAGGTTGACAGCATAGGGCAGAAGGTGTAAAAAAATACCAGATCCCGACAGAGTAGGAAGCTGGGTGCGGACTCAGCGTCTTATGATAAAGTGGTGAAGTTTCCGAAGGACTGTAACTCCACTATATACAGGAACCTCAATTTTTCTTTCAAATATATATGAAATATATATCAAATATATATTTCAATATATTTCAAATATATATCACAAAAATGTATGCACTATTTAATGAGCTCTAATTACTTTATTGCAGAAAATTTGCAAATTTAAGCTGCAATCCTAACTCCCACTTAGGCTGGCATCAGTACTATGCTGGCCTAGAGATGTCACAAAAGAGCCACTCGTGATGTGGGGGTTAGCCCAGAGCACCTTACAAAACTACGGGAAGTTATGCTAGGTGAGTTATGCCAGCCTAAATTAATTAGGATCTCACCCTAAGGAAAGCCATATACATGGAACCATCACAGTACAGACATTGATGAACATCTGTAGATCCCTCAAGTCAATTATGGCTGCAATCCTAACCCATTTAGGCCAACCTAATAGCACAATCCTAACCATGTCTACTCAAAAGACATGACCCCAATGTGTTCAGTCAGCCTTACTTCCAGGAAAGTGTCTTTAGGATTGCAGCCTTAGGCCATAAATCCTGTGCTGACCTGGGGGTGTCACAAAAGTGCCATAAGGCACTTCTGCCAAACTCCTGAAGAGGTTAGACCAATGCATAGGCATGCACTGACAACCCCACACTATCAAGAAAGTTAGACCAGGTGAATTAGACCAGCCTAAATTTCTTTGGATTCTACCCTATGTCAATAGTATATAGATCCCAGTGTGAAATGTTTTAAGCACTTAATCTAAGCAATTTACTGGATGAGCCATGTCACTATAGCACATGTTGTATCATGTGCGGTGCAAGCCTAAGTGGAGCTGGGAACGCTTATCAAGGCCAGGTAGGGGAATAGGATATCACCACTGCTGCTAAAACATCCCATTTGCTGGACTTGATCCCCCTCCCTCACTGCCCCAGTCAGCCCCCTTCTGCCTTATTGTGAACTAGCGAAAGGCGTACCCGCGTTGCGGGAGTAACTTCCCCATACAACATCTTCCACAGTGCATCAACAACCCATGCGCAACCTACCCCCATGTACAACATTCCCCCCGTGCGCAACTTTCCCCAATGTGCAACTTTCACCAATGTGCAACTTCCCTCCATGCGCAACTTCCCTCCATGTGCAGCTTCCCTCCATGCGCAACTTTCCTACATGCGCATCATCCCCTCATGCTCAACTTCCCCCATGCGCATCGTCTCCCATGCGCAACTTCCCCACATGCGCAACTTCCCCCCATGCGCATCGTCCCCCATGCGCATCATCCCCCCATGCGCATCGTCCCCCCATGCGCAACTTTTCTCCATGCGCAACTTTCCCCCATGCGCAACTTTCCCACATGCGCATCGTCCCACATGCACATCGTCCCACATGCGCATCGTCTCTCATGCGCAACTTTCCCCATGCGCAACTTCTCCCCATGTGCAACTTCTCCCCATGCGCATCATCCCCCATGCGCAACTTCCCCCCATGCGCAACTTCCCCCCATGCGCAGCATCCTCGCCAGTGCAACCTCTTCCTCCGAACAACATTCCCATTGCAATGGAACCGAGCACCGAATTGGCTGGATGTTATTCAGTCTCCCATGTTAAGTATAGGACAGAAACAGGTTGCCGCCTTTTCAGCCCCTGAAGGGTTAATTTCTCCAGATGGTTCTTGGTGGGAGTTCAGGTGACAGAAGGAACTCCCAGAATTCCATGCTTCAGGCCCAGCAGTTGGGGCAGAATGTTGATGAGTCAGCAATTTTCAATGCAAAGTATAGGGAGGAAAACGCGTTGCGCCCTTTTCACCCCCTTCCAGTTGGAATTTCCGAAAACCGGTTCTTAGTGCACCCCTCCGTCACGGAAGGAACACCCACCCCAATTTTCCCGCTTCTAGGCCCAGCGGTTCTGGCAGGGTGGTGATGAGTCAGTCAGAGAGTCAGTGAGTGAGTGAGTGAGTGAGTGACTTTTCTCTTTTATATATATATATAGATTATTCCCAATACTCCCACATTCACTACCCTCCCACATTGATGCACTGGTGCTTGTTGGAAGGCCACTCGCACACTGCTGTTTGCACACTGTGAGAGTCCTGCTGTGTGAAATTTCGTACAGTGGTACCTTGGTTTATGAGCATAATCCATTACAGAAACATGTTCATAATTGAAAATGTTCATATAGCAAAGCAAATATTCCCAGAAGAAATAATAGAAACTCAGATGATTCATTCCACAACCCAGGGCACATCACACATCGGCACTCCCAGCCCAGCAATGCCAATCAACATGAGCACTCAGGGTACTGATGTAGATCAGCACCCCTGGGCGCTCATGCAGATTGGTATCTCAAGCCTAGATGTCTTGCTCATTTTGCAAGATATCACTCACAAACTGAGCAAAGATATCTTATAAATCTTTGCTCGTCTTGCAAAAACACTTGCAATCCAAGGTATTCGTAAAACGAGTTATCACCGTATCATCATTTGTGACAGCTGCAAGGCATGCTGTGCCATGGAAACTCATGTGATACCATGTGGCAAAGTGTGCCCGTAGGATTGGGCCTTTATAGCATGTGCATGAATAATAAATGTGACACTATAAATGTGTGTACAGTTTCTTGAGATATCCTGTGTGCGAGTTTATATAGTCTCTCTTAATTCATGCTTTTCAATGACATTCTAAACGTCTAAGTGTTACACTATGTGATAATAGTTTTACGATTATCCTTCGAAGGATGGCTGTCAGAGGCTTGAAAGGAATTTCAACAGTCGAGGACAAAGGAGTCATACTTAACCACATAAAGAATAATGATAGCTTTAGCTTAGCAGAACAAAGTGAGGAATAAAGTGCCCTTCATAAGAAGGCTTAACATGTGTAAGTAGTGAAAAGTGAGAGCTAAATGCCTGCATCTGAGACAAATGTGAACCAAGTCAATGACCGCACTGTAAACAGAACTAGGATATCAAACTACATTATATTCTTCTTCGTTCATGTACAAAAACCTTTCTATAATTCCCATCTCTAGGCCCTAATTGGCACTTATTGTTATGAAAGAAATTGCCCAGTGAATAATATTTTGAAAAGAAGAAATGAGAAAGCTGTTGGATGGTTTGCCCTCCAGGCTTTCTCTATGCTCCAATTCTAAACAATGATCTCTGGAAAATAAGTGGATATCTTTGGACAGGTTACCAAAATCTGGGAGGAGAATCATAACTAAAGGCATGGCAAGAAAAGGGGGAAATTATTGAAAAGTTTTCTTTCCAGTCAAGAGTCATTTCTATATTTAATTTTCTTATAAAGTGCTTATAGACATAGGAGGACGAAGAATGCTGGGTATTCACCATGTCAAGGAAAATAATGGCCAACATGGTGGTGTCCAACTTTGTGTGACAGCCTGAGCTGACTCACCATAGCACAGGGAGGTTGCCTTGTAGGGCCTGGGTACTTGCTGCATGGCTTGTCCTCTGGCTACTCTTTGCCTGATACAGGGTTATCCACACTTTCATGGGAGTAAGCCCCATTGGCCACACTGAGTCTTGCTTCTGAGTTGGCATGCCTAGGATGGGGTTCTGAGGCTGCAATCCTGTTCACATTCTCTTGGGAATAAGCCCCATTGAACATAAGGGGACATACTTCTGAGGAGACATAAAGAGGATAGGGTGCAGGCTGCAAGCCATACTTTCCTGGGAGTTTCCAGAGACAGACTTCAATGATTGGGCAAATAAAGATTGATTGATCTTTCTGATAACTTCCAGTGTTGCCTTCTGATTTTCCAGAAAAACAGGTCTTCCTCAATTATATATACTGGCAGAAAAGCACATTGCTAGGAACAGCTAAGATACTGTGCAGAACCCTCAAACTCCCAGGCCTCTGGTAGAGGACCCGAGATATATATATATATATATATATATATATATATATATATATATATATATATATATATATATATATATATATATTGCCCACTTGCAGCAGTAGAGCTTCCATGGCACCCTGGAGTGGAGTGCTGTTCCAGAAGTTGGGGGGCAATGCACTGATGTACTCACTTTACCCTAACCTTCTGGGCTTAAATGTGAAAAGCTCACCTCTAAACATTTGGCCTCTGCTGGACCCATTAGCCTAGTATTCTCACAAGCGAGCAGCAAAAACCCTATCATCACTGAAGTCCATGTGGTGGCTGGTCACAGAGCAGACTGAAGATAGTTAAATGGTGGATCAGGCAAGATGGAGTCACTCCTTCTGACCACACAACCTGGACCCCCAGAATGATGTCACTATTCCCTGGCTTGACTTGCTTGATAAGAAATTGCTTTGAATAATTTTGAATAATTTAGCTGCCTACAAAACTCACATTATTTGCGTTACCTGGTAGAGTTCTTCTACCTTTAACCAATGCATAGAAGAAGGAATGTAGGCACATGCTGCTTTTTAAACCCCTTTATGTTAAGCTACACCTACCTAAATTTTCTCTTCTATGCAATGCTGAAAGGCAAAGGCACTCTCTCCTCCATTCTATATGGTCACCCTGGCATCAGGGACTGGTTAGAAGCCCCACCTTTCCAAGCTAGATACCAATTTCTAAACCACAACCCCAAAGATTCCTACTTGTTCACTAGGCTTTCCATCAAACCATGAATTCATCCTAATTAGATAAAATTATCAAATTATCTGATTAATTGTCATCTTAATTAATCAGAGAAGAGTAATTGTGGTGGATCCTGAACCCAGAGTTATGCCATGAGACATGCACAGTAGATGGGATCTTTTGGATGCAATCAAATATGGACATTTTACCTGAGAGAAATAAAATGGGACATATTTCACATGTATTAGTAAACATGTATTAGGACTGAGTAGTGCCTTAAAGGCTAGAATACAAAAGGTGTTTCTGAAGTCAAGCTAAATTATTGAAATATTTTCCGGTGGATGTTTGATTTAACAACGATTAAAATTTAACAGAAATTAACATTTAATGCACATTAACATTTAATTCACAAATTACCACTGATTAACATTTAAAAGTAACTATTAGAAATGCCTTATTTCATTGTCTTCCTAATACGACCAAACTTACCTTTCATTAACATTCACATATGTACAATACAAAGAGGAAATGTGTTGAATTGTCTCATGAAATGTTGGGCTTAATATCATTAGACACAAGAGAGTGAAGTAAGTAGTAGAATTTTGCAGTGCAATGTCGGTAACATTGTATGATTGTGTTAGTGCTACTTTATCTGCATTAAAAACATAAAAGTTCACCATAAAATAGAAAAAAGTGATTATTCTAAATTATGCAGTTCTTTAGCTGATCACATCAGTTCATTAATGATGGTCACATCTTAGTGTGTCTTTTTTTGGCTTGTGTTTGAAGAGGCATTAGGGAGATTTACTCCCTAAGTATGTCTGCAGGTGAGGAGTTAGGACAGCATGCCTCAGCAGGGGAGAAGGTATTTTAGACTACATTTAGTTGCTATTAGGGTTTGAGGGAGTGGGAAGCCCCATAGAGCTCTTGCAGGGCTCCACACAGCTTCCAAACAGTGAAAGTTGCAATCTCAAACTCCCCACACCCTCTGTACCCTGATGGCACCTACGTTTATTATAAAAATAAGATCCCTTTTCCTATGGGTCAAAATCCTGGGGATTACACCACCACTTTTCTTCTTCCTGGCCCCTTAAAGGGAACAGGGCATCTCATTGTTACACAAGTTGGGGACTAATGAACCCCCAATTTGAGTGATTTGAGGAATTTCCACCCTATTCTACCCCACCTTTCTACCTCAACCCAAAGCAAATGGCCAAGATCACTTACAAAGCTTTTTATCCTTTTGTCATCACAACAGCCAGGACAGTAAAAGTGGCACTATGCCTAGGATGAGAAGCCTGATTGCTCCCCATCCCAATTCACTGGGATAGTAGAGGTTCATTGAAAGTTGATTAAAACTGAACTGGAAACTCAGCCCTGTGAATAAACTGAGATTGAGGTACCCACATTTATCTATATTTATAAAATTGAAGAGTCACTAACTGACTGACTGGCTCGCTCACTCACTCACTCACTCACAAAATTTGGGGAGTGTATTTCTTCTGTGATGTGGGCACCCACCAATATCAAATTTTTAGAAATTCAAACCTGAAGGAGGTGAAAAATGGTGCAACATATTTTTTTCCCTATACTTAACACGGAAGAATCTCTGACTCCTCAACGTCCAGACCAAGCCCATGGACCTAGGAGCATAAAATTTTTATATTTATTTTGGAATTTTTTTGAAATTTAACCCCCAAGGAGTGAAAAGGGGTGCAACGTGTTTTTGTCTCTGTACTTAATATTGAAGACTGGCTGATCAATACCCAGCTCCAACCGCTGGACCTAGAAGCATGAAATGCAAGGAGTGTACTCCTTCTGTTATGTAAGGACCCACTAGGAACCAATTTGGTACCCAGTGGTGCCTGCTACCTGGTGCTCAGTAGGGATGCCCAGTGACCATTGTCCATTGAGGCACAGGGATGCCTGCTTCCCACTGGTGCCTGGTGGTGCCCAGTGGAGCCCTCTGCTGGGTGGTGTCTGGTGCCCGATAGGGATGCATGATACCCGATGGTGTCTGGTGACATGTGCCTGTTGCCTGGGAGGGATGCCTAGTGCCCTGTGCTGCCCAGAGGTGCCTTGTGCCCGGTGGTGCCTTGTGTCTGCTGCCCAGTGGTCCTGGTGCCTGGTTGGGGTGCCCAGTGGTTCCTGCTGCTTGTATGTGAAGTTTTGATTTCTTGCATCAGTGTGTATTACCTTACACATACTTAATATTGAATTGCATCAGCCATTTTGCTACCCCACTGGTCGCTGCCGTGCTCTCTCTGATACGTTCATGTGCTGTAATGTTCCAGCGAGGTTGGCCTATATGCAGTGATGTATGGTGTTGAATCTTACTGTGCTGGAAGTGGTGCTCTTTGCTTGTCTCCCACTGTGGCTAAGTTCACCTTCCTGCTCAGCTATGATGAAGTCCTTACTGCCAGTGAAGGACAGGATTAAAATGTAAATAAGGATTGAAGAAGAGATCATGTTAATTAGATTGTGCAATACTTGTTGCAGAAGATGTTTGCCCAAACCTTCTTGTCTGGATTTGTATTCAGGATTGAGAAGTAAAGGAGAGTTAGTTGACACTTTGACCGCTGTGGAAACACTAGGTCTTCCCTGCTCTGGAAAATACTGTATTTACTCAGTATAATATGCCATTGAATCTAATGCACACCCTGATATTTTGAGACTAAATTCAACTGAAAAAGGTGTGCATTATATTCAAGTAAATATGGTTAGATTTCAGGAGTTTATTCCTATGTGTTGAGTCAAAAACATAGCCTGAGACTTGTGACACTGGAAACAGTGCAATTCTAAGCATATCTACTCAGAAATAAGTCCCATTGTGTTCAATAGCACTTACTCCCAGGAAGGTGTGATTAGGATTGCAGCCTTAAATTATTTTATTTGAAAGCATTGTTGAATTGTGTTCAGTTTCCACCTGTTTTCTCTCCCTGTTCAAAGCGGAGGAAGAGCCTTGTGGTGTATGGATGGTGGTTGAAAGGATGGCTACGGAGAGCAAATGTTTTCACTGAATCCTGTTAGTCACTACCCCAGTATATTAGTTTTTTGCACAGTAGAAGGTGTGAAATCTCTGTTCTAAGGAAACACGCCTAGAGCTTTTGTCTTAATGTCCTTTCAAACTTTTCCTGATTGTGTTTGTTTATACACACGCAGGGCGTTATTTCCCCTTTTCTCCCTGTGTAGAAGGGGACATTATGAGAGAGGATTCCAAGACTCTGGTGGCTTTGTTTTGTTTTGCATTAGGTAATTCCTAAGAACAATAGCGTCTTATAGCAGCTCAGCCAAGGATACCTCCTGCCAACTTTACACTGGGGAAATAATAGGAACTTGGTAGAAAGCCTAATTAAACTGTGTGTTAATGTGACACAGACATGATGTTAAGGGATTTATTAAGCAGTGAAATAATTTCTTTTCATTGCATAAATGCCTTGGCACAGCTCATGTGGGAATATTTTTTTTTATAAATAGCTTTTTTGAAAACAAATACGAAAAAATCAGGCTCGGAAAATACTATCACAATGGGCATGGGTGCCAGCTGATATTCCCACGGTCAGGTTGCCAGTCTCACGTTTTTTTAACTGGCACCACTATCAGAAAGAACAGAGTTTTGAGATACAGCTGGAGGAAAAGCCGGAGCTGCCAAAATGTGTGGCCGAGAAAGGAACTGCTTTGACATTCAACAGAGTGGCAGCAGGTTAAAGTGCACGGTTGATATTTGGGATGTGATGAGAAACTCCAAGAAAGGAATCACTGGGTTTTTTTTACTTTGTAAAAAGAAAATTCTCACATGTTACCACCTGTATAAACAAGTCACTCTTGGATTGTACTATACTATTGATAAATGCTCCTAGATGCACATTGGTTTGTGAGAACATTTCATAGTGTGGGTGATGAGGAAGGAGGCAGACACATGCTCTGAACACTTGGTACCCCTGAGCACTCTTTGTTTCCTCAAAGGAAGACTGAAACACATTAAGTGGTCTGTCATTACCCTGTTCTGTCATCAGAGGTGGAGTTACACCTCCATCATATTTCTGAATTGGGTGTAGCTAGACTTCCCTAGAATGGAAGAATGTTGTGGGACGAGTGAATGAATTAGCAATGCAGTTCTACACGTCTACTGAGAAGTTAGCACCACTGAGTTCAATGGGAATTTCTCCCAGGTAAGTGTGAGAGGCTGCAATCCTAAAAGCCAGTTAGGCCAGCCTAAGCCCCAGCACAAATCCTGAGCTGACTTGGGGGTGTCACAAAAATGCTGTAAGGCACTTCTGCACCACTCTTATCGGAGAGTTAGGCCAGTGCACAGACATGCGCTTGCCTCCCAAAATCACCAGAGGAATGGGAAGATCAATGAGTTATGCTGGTCTAGGTTAGGACTGCACCATAAAGCAGTGATTTCCAACCTTTTTTCACTTCATGGCACATTGACAAAATGCTAAAATTGTCAAGGCACACCATCAATTTTTGGACAATTGACAAATCACACCCATTGACAGCAGGGCCTTGCATCCCACAATTGCCCCACTAATTATTGTACCCAGACACTCATGACATACATGCAAACCATCTGTGGCACATCAGTGTACCATGGCACAATGGTTGAAAAAGACTGATGTAAGGTCCAGTAAAACAATTTAAAAAAATTAAATTTAAATTGGTGCAAGATTAAATCCCACATCTTTACAGAGCAACTCAGATGTGTGCCAGTGATCAAGCTGGTGCAAGTTCAAGTTGCCCCATAGCAGTTGCTGGAGTGAAGGAGGAGGAGGAGGTAATTTGATTCTTCTAACTCATGTTCAGGTCAATATGCTGGTAAGATGAGTTTTCTTCAAAATTCAAAGCCTTCTCCAGTAAAATGAAATTCATGCAATTCCACCACAATATTTGGAGTAGTCTATGATTTATGAGTGGAGTAACTTTCCAAATGTGACAATGACAATATTAATGGCACAATGCTAACCAAATCCATCTTACCCTGTAATCCAGAGTAACTATGAGAGCATGTAAGAGACATTACGTGCACCCGTAGTTATTGTACCACCTAGTGAAAACCTATGAAAAATTCATATTGCAATCCAGAGTAAATTGTTCTTATACTGGAGAAAGGACTCCCTGTAGTTACTCTGGATTTTGCCCATATTTTGTCTTCTAGGATCATTTCCAGAGTTAACAGCCTAAGGGGAGTCCTTGCTCTTGTGTAAGAACAATTTACTCTGGATTGCAATATGAATTTCCCATAGGTTTTCACTAGCTGGTAACTACGGGTGCATGTAATGTCTCTTATATGCTCCCATAGGTTCTCTGGATTATAGGGTTAGTCACAGTCACCACTGCTAATGTTCTCACCTATTCGGAAATCTAAAAGGTTTAATTCCATTATTTATAGAGATGGCTGGCCATACAAATAAGGGGGGTGTAATTGAAATAAAAAGTTGCTGACAAATTATATGTGAGTGCAGAATATCTTCAGCAACACTGAACCGTACAACATGAAAGCAAACAAAAAAAGTCAAAATACTAAATGCACTTGGAACGCTGATCCATTTGCCCCCCCAATAATGGAACTTAAAAAGATATTCACCAGAAGTGCTGAATGGTTGTCCCCATTGCATTCATCTTGCCATTTCTCTTTAACCCTGTCAGAATCTAATCTCCTGCCCTTATCTGAGCCATGAGTGTTATGTTCAATTTTGATATTATTTCCCATCCGCTCTGATTGTTGTAACTCCGGCTGTTTTCTCCAGATGTGAACAGCATTTGTCCTTTGAAAGGCCAAGTCATTGCCAGATAAGCCCAAGTGTGTCAGGAACATCACTTCAGAAAACAGCTGCAAAGGAAAGAAAATATTGTTGAAGGTGCTGGAAATCCACGGCTCCTTTTAAATTGTGGATGCTCACTACCCCATTCATCAAATCAACAAGAAAGCCTACACATTGTACACAGTGAACTGAAATTAGATCAAATCCACACCCTGTGGACATCAACAGGCCTGAAAGACTGTTGGGGTACAATCCTATCCTACATTCCAGCATTTGAATAGTTGTGCCAAAGGGGCATGTGCTACATCCTGCTGTTGAGGGGTAGTCGCAGGACTACCTATAGGTCAGGACTGACAGATGTTCAGAGAGGGAGAAAAAAGTCCCATCTTTTTTGTCAAAATACACCATGCCTGAAAAACATCTCTACTCCATTCTAAAGTTTCATTCAAGCACATGTACTCTGGGTGTGTCACTCTTGGTACTCCAATATAAAGCAAGCAGAGATGGATTGCCAACAAAAAGCTCAGATTGAGAAATTAGCCTAGAATCAGCAACTTTATAGGATCAGATGGATCTATTGGCTGTCCACTCTATTCCTTGCTAAATTGGTAAATGCAAGACTACCCTCTAGCAGTCTGCATTGCTACTGCTGAAGTTCTGGCGACAGAGTAGAAAGTCAGATCAAAGGTTCCTCTATATTTTCTACATTGGCCAGAAGCTGTCCTTCCAGTTTCATATTCAGGGGCAGTGATTTTCCTAAGAGATCTGTACTGTCTCCAGATGTTTGGTGATAACATCATCATACCATAGCTGAATTTCTGGGTTGATGTGCACCATGCTGCATGTAGGTTGGCTGGGATGTGTGCAGCCATGCCACTCTGCCTTATTTCAACCTGTGGGTCATGCCCCCTCATGAGGTAGGAAAGCTTTATTTAAGGAGTCACAGCAATATTTAAAAGCCTGTGCAAGGGAAGGCTTGGATCAAATCCAATATATACCATACTGGTTTCGATCCAAGCCTTATCAAAACTGAGTGGATTGGGTCTCAAGAGTGGAAAAGTGTCAGCAATTCATTTCTTTCTTTCTTTTTTCTTTCTTTCTTAAAAAGAAAGAATCCACTGCATCCAACAGAACATTACTCAGGGGTTTTTCCCAGCCATACCTTAATATATAAGAGATCACCCTGGGACATTCGGTATGTAAACCATTTCCTCTGCTATTGTATTTCAGCCAGTGGTGTAGCTAGTGATCATGTAGCCCGGTGCAAAGCTCAAAATGTTGCCCCGGAAGTGATGTCACAACCAGAAGCGATGCCATCCAGAGTACTTTTTAAAAGAAATTAATTTTCACCTGCGGGAACAAAATCAAATTTAATTAAATTTTAAAAAGAAAATTGTGTCCCTTATTGGTTAGGGAATCGTTTTTCTTTCCCTACTAAATATAAGAGGAGGACCACTAAGAAGTGCCTGCCCACCTAGTTAGCATGGGTTACTATATTACGATATATCTTTACATAAATGAGAGCTGATTTGTATTAACTTTGTATTAGTTCCGTACAGTATCAGAATATGCCCTACAATCCAGAGTAAGAGACGTAAGAGACATTACGTGCACCTGTAGTTACTGCACCATCTAGTGAAAACCTATGGGAAATTCATATTGCAATCCAGAGCAAACTGTTCTTACACCAGAGCAAGGATTCCCTGTACTTACTCTGGATTGCACCCTACATCCCATTGGCTCTCAGTATCATCAGAACATATGATTTAAAAATCCACTTTTTTGTTTCCACTTTTGAATTTCCACTTTTGAATTTCCATTTTCTGGTTAATTGGCCATAACATTTGATAGAATATAGATATTCTAAGACTGCAATCCTAAAGACACTTTTCTGGGAGTAAGACCTGTTGAACACTATGGGGCTTCCTTTAAAGTAAAGAAGGTTTGGATTGTGCTCTAATGCAGTTTGTTTCATTGCATTCTGCATAAAATTACCTTTCCAATATGATGGTATTATCTTTCATACATACCTCGTTTTTCACAGTTTTTAGCCACTAGTGTCAAGCGCAGCTTGTAGCCCCCCCTAAATATTGTAGCCCGATGCAACTGCACCCCCTGCACCTCCTTGCTATGCCTCTGGTTTCAGCATTCCCCAAAGAGATCAAAGAAAGGAGCAACCTCCTTCAATAAGCTGCCACCTTGCCATTTACAGCTAGTCATCTGGGATCTGCTTTTAGACTTCTTGGTTCAAGATCACTGGTGTCAGTCTGCCAAAAAAAATAAAGTAATAATAATTCTTAACATTTGTGTAGCACTCACCAGTGTGCAAAGTACTTCACATGCATTACCTTTTAGTCTTTATAATGATTCTTTTTTGGGGGGTGGGAGAGGAATACAGCTTGAGAAGAAGTGATTTATCTCTACCTGTGAGTTTATGGCAGAGGTGAGATTCAGAATGGGACTTTCTTTCTCAATTTCTCATGCAACATCAGAATATGTCCTAATGGCACATGTTCTGAGTATTGCTGGTCTTTTCCAATCATTGTTCTGTCCTTTTTGTCATACAAATACTATGGCTGCAATCCTAAAGACACTTTCCTGGGAGTAAGACCCACTGAACGCAATGGTGCTAACTTTTGAGTAGACATTGTTAAGACAAGCGTTGTAAGCACAAGAAGGAAATAAAATCACTACTAACTTTTCAAGCATTAATAATTTCATCTGTCTCTCCCTTCATGATACAGTAAGAGCACAATCCTAACCATGTCTACTCAGAAGTAAGTCCCATTGTATTTAATGGATCTTACTCAGTGGTGGGCACTTATCGGTACAGGCCTACTCGCCCGGAACTGGATCTTCCAGTTTCCCTGCCGCTAGCGAACCGCCAGCGACAGGGAAATGCAAAAACATAGCGGACCGGTACGGTCCGCCATGTTTTGCACCCACCGCGCCTGCCTAGAAGTGGGCAGGCCCGCTTCTAGGCAGGCTCCACGCAAGCGCCGACATCGGCGCTTGTGCAGAACCTGCTTAGAAGAGAGCCTGCCAGCTTCTAGGCAGGCTCTCTGCAAGCATCGCTGTCGGCACTTGCGCAGAACCTACTTAGAAGCCGGCCTGCCAGCTTCTAGGCAGGTTCTGCGCAAGCGCCGACAGCGACGCTTGCGGAGAGCCTGCCTAG
This sequence comes from Cryptoblepharus egeriae, assembly GCA_030015325.1. Classification (NCBI taxonomy): domain Eukaryota; kingdom Metazoa; phylum Chordata; class Lepidosauria; order Squamata; family Scincidae; genus Cryptoblepharus; species Cryptoblepharus egeriae. The sequence goes on from JAREYC010000002.1 coordinate 192,875,810, forward strand.
AAGCTGGCAGGCCGGCTTCTAAGCAGGCACTGCGCAGGCGCCAACGTCGCCCCGCCCCTCGCCCCTCCCCAGTCCCGCCCCTCGCCCTGCCCACGCCCCCTGACCCCAGCTGGCCCCTCCCACTTCCGGTGAACCGGATATTGGGATGGGGCCAGCCCATCTCTGATCTTACTCCCAGGAAAATGTGCTTAGGATTGCACCTGGTGTGTGCAAATCAGTGAAGGCTTGTGAGTGTACAAGACTCACATATGCTGTCCCAAAGGTCACATTTCACTATTATAATTCTGCTGCTAATTCCATCTCCATAAATGTCATGTGAGCTGGAATATAGTTTCATTCTTCCTATTTAACACAACCCTTCCAGACATTATTTAACAAAAGCCTCAGATTAAATGTGCTCTGTCAATTGCACAGGGTAGAGAACTGTTAAGATAATAAGAGTGGTGCTGACTTTAATTGCAACCTTATAATCTGCAGACCTGAAAAACCTTGGGGACTCCCAAGATATAAATGTCTTTCTGTAACTCAGGTGCGGAATTCATTTTGCATTTTAAACTTCTGTTTAAAGACAGAAAATCCCAAACATTTTGGAAATACACTAGTGGTTCAGGTTTTTTTGTTTTTTGTTTTGTTTTATAGGAACTACTTTAAATATTATTTAGACAAGTTTAAACACAGTACAACTTTGTGTACCTGGAAGCAACAAAAGGAAAAGTAAGGACATATGATCAGGAGACAAGCAGCAAAAAATCATATTCATTATGAGGTGCCAAGTTTTGTATCAAAGAGAGACTATTGCTTGCTTATACCTTTTATCTTATTTTTTTTATAAGTGCATAATTAAAACCAGTTGTGTTGTGGGATCTACTGCTCAATCCTGTTCAAATTTCCAGTGCTGATTTAACAGTGTTAGCAGGGTGTGTGGGGTAGGGGTCATAGGGGGGGTCATAGGGTGGGGGTCAGTCATGGAGGCTTTATCAAGTTAAGGGAATGTTATTCCCTTACATCAGGGCTACATTGTGTCTGCAGTGATGCTGGAAAGTTGATTGGAGTGGGCCCTGGCCCTACAATCCAGAGTAACTATGGGAGCACGTGAGAGACATTTACTTCGACGTAGTTACAGCACCACCTAGTGAAAACCTATGGGAAATTCATATTGCAATCCAGAGTAAATTGTTCTTACATCAGAGCAAGGACTCCCCATAGTTACTCTGGATTGCGCCCTTAGTCTCTCCCACTGAACAAGCACGTCTGCTCCAAGCCTCCAAAAGTGATCCCAATAAAATCTTCCACAGAAATTCTCATTTTAGAGGACTTGAGGAACAGCATCAGGGGATACCTGTGTGTCTGTCCAGCATGTGACAGTCCAAATTGCTCTCTCCCCTATACCGTTTCCCCTCCACATCCTAAATAGCCTGTTATCTGCCCTCTTCACTTCCTTACCTTGGCAACTGGAGCACCAAGGCATGTTTGGAACAGATGCAGAACTGCCAGCCACTTCTTCCAGTACACCAACACAATGGGGCTTATCACAGCAGACTGTGAGATCCACTGCCACAGGCTCTTGATAAGATCGGGTCATTGCTGCATGATTCATTTTCCCACAAGAAAGCACTGTGAACATGCACACATATCCTTTCACAGACTCCTCCTTGCTGAAGTGGTACATTCTTGCAAAGCTTCCCTCCTACTGAAGATGGAAACTCAGTATAAAGTAGAACCAGGTCTGCCACTCGATCATATCCATGGGCAAACTCCAGAGTAACTACAGGGAGTCCTTGCTCCAGTGTAAGAACAACTTACTCTGGATTGCAATATGAATTTTCCATAGGTTTTCACTGGGTGGTGCAGTAACTACAGGTACACGTAAAATCTCTTACGTGCTCCCATAGTTACTCTGGATTTGGGGGTAAAATTCATAGCTTATCATAAAGAATGCAATAAGAAATTAAAAATAAAATCAAATTCCTTCTTTTGCCTTTTGTTCGTTGTATGATATGTTATACTTTGAAATTCATTATTTTCAGGTACAATATTAGGGCTGCAATCCTAAAGACACTTTCCTGGGGTTTATACCCATCGAACATAAGGGGGTTTACTTTTGAGTAGACATGGTTAGAATTGTGCTCTTAGAAGCATAAATATATACAGTATAGTATGCTCTCTCTCTCTCTCTCTCTCTCTCTCTCTCTCTCTCTCTCTGCATTTTAAATAATCCCTCCATGTACACAATAAGTTTCCTTTCTGAGACAGAGGCTGAAATGGCAATATGCCAATTGTTTGGGCTTCAATGTATTATTTCTGCAACGATTAATTAAAATCATTTTAATGAGAAAACCTCTTGAGATGGAACATATAATTCGCAAGAAAATGTTGTCTGAAAGACAGTTCAATGGGATCTATCAAAACAAGTAACCTTTAACATGGGTAACCTAATAATGCTTATAATTGCAGCAAAATAGTGATAATAACGACCATAGGAAAAGAGAATATTTGTCCATCAATTTCACATCTTGTTCATTTGTGGTAGGAAGGAAAGAGTGTTTTACCATTTATAAGTGGAAATGTTTAGATTGATTATTTAAATTTCTTCTTTTTTGCCATGAAAGTTTGTTGTCACAAGCGAAAGCTATAATTATCATAGTCACTAATTGGTATTAGACATTTAGCATCAGTTCTTTCCAATGTAAAAATAAGCTTGTTTAGAAGTTTGCAAAATAAAGATGTTAAGAGTAGACTTTTACAAGGACATTTAAAATAATGTATGGTTTGATTCTAACTGTTCATAAATTACTAGCTAATTGCTAAATCCTTGAATCTGGATTCTGAGACTGCAATCCTGGTATTAACTCCCTCTTAATGCAGGAGGCTTACTTCTGAGTAGACATATGTAGGTTTGTGCAGTAAAATCCTAACTAAAGAAACAAGAGTGAACAATTCAGGTATACTGGTTGATATTTATTTTGTTATTTAGTTTAGGGCTACAATCCTAACTCCCAGTTCGGCTGACATAAATCCTGTGCTGAAAATAAAAAAGTGAGGTGTCATAAAAGTAAGGTACTTCTGCCCCACTCCTCAAGGGTTAGGCCAGTGCACAGGCATATGCCGACCTCCTCACACCATCATGGGAAGTTATGCCAGGTGAGTTAGGCCTAAATTGGGTAGGTTTGCAGCATAAAAGATTTATAGCACAATCTTACTCTCTTTTCCCAGAGGTAAATCTGTCACCAGGAGAGGTGACAGATGTGACGACTAGGAGCAGGGCCTTTACGGTGGCTGCTCCCCAATTGTGGAATTCCCTTTTGCATCCCTCTGCCCTAAACCTCCACCAGTAGTGGCACGGAAGTGTCTTATGGCACTTTGGTGACACCCCAGGTCATCACAGGACTTATGCCAGGGCTTAGGCAGACCTAACTGGTGGTTAGGGTGGCAAAACTAAATAAAGTTTTAACCTGGTCCTAAATAAGATATAACCTGATTATGAAGTTGTCACACACAGAGAAAGAATATATCAATTCAATTCAGTCCTTTCTTACAGTCACAAACCAGCTGAAAGTAAAAACAGCTCAACTACACAGGGAATATAACAAGTAAAAAATAAGATAAAATACAATATATCATATTAAGATAATATACAAATTTCATCTGAAAATTTAAAAGAGTTTAAGAGTTTAAAAACATTTTGACTAACCTCCAAATCCAGAGTAACTATGGGAGCATGTAGGAGACTACACGCACCTGTCGTTACTGCACCACCTAGTGAAAACCTATCAGAAATTCATATTGGAATCCAGAGTAAGGGCACAATCCAGAGTAACTACAGGGAGTCCTTGCTCCGGTATAAGAACAATTTACTCTGGATTGCAATATGAATTTCCCATAGATTTTCACTAGGTGGTGCCGTAAGTATGGGTGCACGTAAGGCTCTAATGTGCTCCTGTAGTTACTCTGTATTGTAAGATTAGTTGTTCTTACACCGGAGCAAGGACTCCCTGTAGTTACTCTGGATTTTGCCCTTAGTCTTATGGAGCCTCTTCCACCCGTAATAGTTCCTCTCACCTCTGTTATAATGCCGCACCCAATAACAGATACAGATAGTCTGCATACTCATCCAGTTAATTGTTGTTTCTTGTAGTCTTCTGACAGGCAAGTCCTCAGTCTGGATTAATTAGACCATACTCTTTCATTGTGGTTTTCCTAATGCTCATGGATGCAGCAAAAAATTTAGCAACATTATATGTAAGTTCTGAATTACGATCAGCTAATAACAGATGTGTGTATTGTTGGCATGTACGTCCTGGAAATTGGCTCAACAATGGTAAAATAAGATGAACATGATTATCCTTATAAAAAGTGCATCTCAATAAATCATGTTCAGTCATTTCAGTCTCTTCTAATCCACAGAGGCATAGCTGCTCTGCATAAGGGGTCCTTGTATAACGGCCCTCTATTACTGCTGATGGTAATGAGCTAAACTGTGCTAACGTGAATGCCCTTCTGTGGTTAAATATTTCCAACTGAGAAAGATAAGATGCAGATACAGAATATCTAGATTCCTCCCTGATATAAAATTCTGTAATATTATTAAAATCATTTTGTCTTTCAATGTCTAAAATGCATTGTTCAATGATTAATCTTGCCCACTCAAATCCCATTGATAAAATAAATCTAATAAGAAAAGTCCCAGAGAAGCTATTTTCCTTGTAATTTTCTGGGACCAAATGGAATGGCAGCCGTCTCGTAATATTAATGGGGCAAGGCCTTTGGGGAAGTACAATAATCTGAGTCAATAGCTGAGTATAGTCAACCATACCCTTGCCTCCACTTTGATCAGTCCAGCCTCCAGTCGTATCTTGGCATTGGCGACATTCCTAGGCACTCATAGTATTGCCCTCAGAAATTTTAATTGGATGCCTTCTAATGCTTTAATATTTGGAAAGGGGCCCAGTTGGGATCCATATAATAATTAGGCCATAACTTTGGTTTGAAATTTCTTAAGTGCAACAGGAAAGGAGTTGCTACCTCTTGATTTCATATATTATATGGCTGCTGAGGAGCTTCTCTGTGCATTTAGAGCACAAACCTAACCATGTTTACTCAAAAGTAAGCCCGATTGTGTTCAGTGGGACTTACTCCCAGGAAAGTGTCTTTAGGATTGCAGCCTTAGAGTTACAAAGTCTCCATGAGCTTTTCTGGAGTTATTAGATTGAAACTCCACTCCCAAATATTTATAGACTCCCAAATACTGAGACTTGTTCTCTTCTATGATCATTAATTGTCCATGGGTAAATCTTAGGTCTCTTACCCAAGGCCATTATCTTAGTTGTATCATAATTAATTGTTAAGTGGTTTTCTTCACAACAAGCTTCTATTTTCCAAAGTGCTCTCCTAAGCTCAATTCAAGTCCTGGAGAGTATGGCTGCATCATCTGCATAAAGTAAAACAGCTAGTTGTCTCCTAACAATTTTAGACAGATGGAAATCAGGGTTGGTCAACTGGTCAGCCAGTGAGTTAATATAATAATCAAATAGGAGCGGAGCCAGGATGCAGCCCTGTCTGACTCCTCTAACCCTACAATCCATAGTAACTACGGGAGGATGTAACAGACATTTACATCGACGTGGTTACTGCACCACCTAGTGAAAACCTATGGGAAATTCATACTGCAATCCAGAGTAAGTTGTTCTTACATCGGAGCAAGGACTTCCCATAGTTACTTTGGATTGTGCCTGAAGTGTTGTGACAACATTTGTAAGGTGGCCCTGAGTAGAGCATCTCACTTGAAGCAAGGTATTTTATATATAAGAAGAAGCAGACGTTTATCGATGTTTGAGAGCTCTAATTTCTCCCCTAGCTTTGACCTAGAGATTGAGTCAAAAGCGGTCTTGAGATCTATGAAAGCTACATATAGGTTGGTATACTTTTCAATAAGGTGTTGTAGTACCAGGCATTGATCGATTGTTGAACGACAATGCCTGAACCCTGCTTGTTCTGCCGCCAAGATTTGTTCTTGGTCCATCCAGTCTTTCAGTTTTACATATAGGTGTCTCAAGTATATTTTACTAATTGTGCTCAAAAGACTGATAAGCTGATAGCAAGTTGGATCGTTTTTTGGGCGCTGACACCCCAAAACTGCCTCCCCCAGCTCGAGAGAGAGAATATTGCTAGTATGACCTATTTTTTACAAGGTTATATCCACATATTGGGGCTAAGCGCAGTACAAATGAAAGGCAAACTGATTTTATATTATTCTTCCATAATACAAAGATGCATTATTGTGACACCTGTTCTGTTTGGGAGAAACCCATACAGCAGATTGGTGTATTTAAATGGAGTGATCCATTTAAATGGATCAGAATTGCGTTGTGAGTATGATTGTGAAGGAAAAATTAAAGAAGTTTGCCTGCTGCGTACTATGTTGGCTTTTGCCCATTGTTTCCCTTCTATAAATGGACTGTTTCATATTAAGTGCTCCAAAACCATGCAGCTCATTTCTTGTGGTTAGGAATATACCAGTGGAAAAGAGTTTATGCCCAACATTTATGTGGGAAAAAACAAATAAAAAACTGATGTTTCCCATTCAAAAGCCAGGCTTTGTTGGGCAAGGTCTCCTTAATGTTTGAAATGCCAAAGCACATGAAGCCTGGGATTTATACTGAAATTCAGAAAGTTAACAGGTTTGGAATGGTTGCCAAAGTATTGATTTACATTCTGGTTAGAAATTCTTTCTTTCCTGCTCTACTCCTATTCCCCTCTCCTTCTTCCACCCCTTATGGAAACAGTACTATGTGAGCACTATAAAACATTAAATTAATGGTACATCAAGTGTGAGAGGCTATAATTTTAAAAGTATATTAAAAACTTTTAAGTTTCTGGCTAATAATAATGCTTTTAAGGGGATGTACTGGCTTTTCTTTGAGTCCCTTTTATTCTATTATCGACTGCATGTATGGAATATCCATTTTCTGTCCTGAATGAAGTGGCACTTTAGTGAAAGATTTGTGCAAATCCAGGTCCAAAGACTTGACAAGCTTCACATGCATTTAAAACCAAAATGCAGACCTTTTGTTTAAAGGAACACTTAGTTTCATCTGTGAAATGCGTCATCATTAAATATGCATTTTCATCTTCAAACACCTTGTTTAACAAAAAATTGCCATTTTCATTTACCTCACCATGGCGTTATCCTCCCTTCCTCCCAGTTTCTACACTCCACTGAGAACTAATGATAAATTCAAACCCTAGAAAAGCCAGGCTAGAAGTTTGGGTTATCTTAAGTCCATAAGGAAATGGATACAGTTCTTTAAAGCCTAGTTACAGGAAGTTTAGTCTGAGCAATAATTTAAACTGACCCAGAGAAAACAAGAATCTAAGTTATTATTAGCTAAGTAAATGTGGTTGAGATAAAAAATGAGGTGGCAGGAACTCCCTGTAGTTAAGATTGCCTAATACATTCCATGATAAGAGCCCCCTTTTATTTGCTGTGATACTCTATACTATAAATCTCTCACAGGCTTGCTTTTATATTGAGTTTTTTTAAATCAAAAAGAGAATACCCTTGATTTAGGGCCAGGATCTAAACTGTGAAACTTGTTTCATGAGACCAAGGGTACTTTTAATTGCAATCTTGTGCATGCTTACATGGAAGTAAGCCCATGGAAATTGGATAGACTTTGGCATTTACTTTTTGGGGAGGGAATATTTGAGTGTTTTTTCTTCTGCTTTCAGTAACAGACCTCTTGTGGTACTTGCCATCAGTACAATCAGATTTTGATCCAACAATCAGATTTTGATCCATGATCCCACCTGTGATTTCCAAAGCCGGACACTGTATGGAATGTATGTGAAACTAAGTTTGGACCTGGTGAAAGGCACCGAGCCAAGGAAACTCCAGGACTGCATGCAAAGCTTCCGAGGCTCCTGACACAATCAGAAAAAATACTTCTGGTTATCTAAAAATACTTTCAAGACTGTGGGGAAGTCTCGGAATGCTTCAAACAAACAACAAGCACAGGTTTTTACAAACCACTTTTCTGGTCATTGGATTTCTCCTCTGACTGTAATTCAAGGTGATTTACATGGGCAGACTTTGTACCCCTCAAAGGGTTTTATGATCAACAAAGAGGTTTTCTTGAACCTTCTACATTTTGAGATGAACATCTGGTCTCTTCTTCTCTGGCCTTTTTTTCCTGCAGCCGGCTTTTCTTATCTTTTTCATACACTCAGCCCAGCGTCAAGGTCTCTCCTCACACAGCTTCCAGTGTTTTTGAGCCAGCAACTTTCAATGTTTCAGTGTTATTTTATTAACAACAGCTTAACCCTCTAGACCAGACCTTCCCCAGTCAGTCCCCGAGTCACACAGGGCTCCACCAAACAAGCTAAAAATGGGGACAGCACTGCAGATCTTTGCCATACAATGCATTGAGGGCATGTCTGTTGCTGGTTAAACCCCACAGATCAAGCAATGTAGACCTTAGACCTACACACAAGTAAGTCCCATTGACCCCAATGATTCTTCCATATTTGTTGTAGTTTCAACAAATAATAAAAAGCCCCTTTTATTGAATAGCTTTACTACATAGACTGCCAACTCAGTGATGCCAACTCACTTGATGTTGCCACCTTAGCATTTGGTTGTTCTTTTTGCTCCTTTAAAGAAGAGCATCAGTTCAGAGCATCAGTAGATAATATTAAAAGTCATTAGTAAGTTCTACATAGTCCTACATATAAGTTCTACATATTTCATAGTTCCTATAGTGCATTTCTGTTCAGAAGCGTGCCCCCAATGAGCCCAAGGGAACTTATTTTCAGGTAAGTACGTACATATAGAATTGCACCTTATAGTACAGTCCTATGCTTGTCTGCTCAGAAATAAGTCAAAGGGACATAGAGCACATTACTAACCATGTATACTCAAAAGTAAGCCCCATTGTGTTCAATGGATCTTACTCCTAAGAAAGTGTGTTTAGGATTACAGCATTAAATGGGTATACAATTAATTGGACTTAAACGGGTATATGAAATACCAATTATAATATTGTATAATATTGTAGCTTGAGTGTCTAGACATGCCCACTCAGAAGTAGAAATATCATTGTGATCAATGGTGCCTACTCCTAGCCAAGTGCAGATTGTGGTCTCAGCCCTTATCAAAACTTAGTAAAGTTTGATGTACTCCATTATTATTATTATGTTTAATTAAAAACATTTATATGCCACATCTCAGTACCAATAGGTGCCCTCAATGAGCTCACAAACTGAAATGTCACAAACTGTAGATTCATAACAACAATAAAGAGACATCAAAATCCTAAAAGCAATATAGAGAGTAAAAGTTCAAGATGAACCAAAAACTTAGTAGAGAAATGTTGGAGTGATAATTAAAATTCCAGGAACAAGAAGGCCGTATGGGCTTTTCAAGGGAGATCCAACATCCAGGCAGCATGACAGAGAAGACTCAGCCAAAAGCAGTGGAATCCAAATCAAATACATCTCTGATGGATGTGGAGCAAAGTGTTTAATGATGGATGGAGCCTCATATATAAGTTCTGTCAGAGTGAAAATCTGCCACTTTTAAAGCAGCGAGTGCCACAACATCACCCACCACCAGAGCTCTCCTGATCTCCTTGCTGGCTCCTTTCCAGGGCATCTCAGTTGCAAGTGTTTAGAGGAGTCTTTAATCTCCCTGGATGACACTAGGTGGTGCAGATGCTCAAGGATCCTACCTGACCTTGTATGCTTCAGACCTTCCCAGCAACGTTTTCTGTACACAAGGAGCAAAACGGATACAGTCAGTGGTGGGCTTCAGGGAGTTGTCACAGGTTCTATAAAACCCCTTGCAAATGAGCACCTGGTTCTGAGAACCAGTTACTAAAGGGACATAAAACTTGTTGTTAATTTAGGTTATGACATAGAACTTGTTGTTAATTTATTTGAATCCCACCACTGGCTACAGTGGCATTGTGTGTGTATCTAATGCCTTCGTTCTTGGGTTCTGGCTCATCTTAAGGAAGTGGGGAGGGGACTGAGAGAGGTGCCGGCAAGGTCAGGTCCCACATTTAGGTGCTGTCTTGTCCCTCGGATGCCACTTCACTTCTCCCCCATCCCCACTGCATAAGCAAGCTACTGATAGAGTTAGAAGGGACCTACAAGGTTATCTACTCCAGTCCCCTTCCTATAGCAGGAAATCCTCCAAAAGCATCTCTGTGGATCATCTGCTTGAAAATCACCAGCAAGCAAGAATCCACCAACATGGAAGAATCCACCACCTGCAATCTGTTCCACTGCCAAACTGCCCATATCAACAATAATTTATTCCTGATGTGCAACCAGAATCTCTTTTCTTGCAGTTTATATTATCTGATTCCTGCTTCCAGTTGCATCTTCTATATATATAAAAGGAATCTTCATCATCATCACTGACTCATCAACACCCAGCCAAAACCACCGTGAAATTTGATAAGGGTGTTCCTTCCATGATGGAGGGATCCACTAAGAACCAGTTTTTGGAAATTCCAACCAGAATGGGGAGAAAAGGGGCGCAATGCTTTTTATAAAACTAATCATCATCATTACTGACTCATCAACACCCTGCCAAAACTGCCAGGCCTAGAAGTGTGAAATTTGGGGAAGGTGTTCCTTCTGTGATGGAGGGAGTCACTAAGAACCAGTTTTCGGAAACTCCAACCAGAAGGGGGTGAAAAGGGGTGCAACGCGTTTTCCTCCCTATACTTTGCATTGGAGAATTGATGACTCATCGACATTCCGCCCCAACTGCTGGGCCTGAAGCATGGAATTCTGGGAGTTCCTTCTGTCACCTGAACTCCCACCAAGAACCATCTGGAGAAATTAACCCTTCAGGGGCTGAAAAGGGGAGCAACGTGTTTTTGTCTATATTTAACTTGGAAGACTGACCAACATCCAGCCAATTTGGTGTTCCGTGCCTGGTGCACTGTGGGGGGGTATTGTTCAGAGGAAGAGGTTGCACTGGGGAGGATGCTGTGCATGGGGGAGTTGCACATGGGAAGATGCACATTGGGGGTTGATGCGCATGGGGGGATGATGCGCATAGGGGTTCATGCTGCACATGGGGGATGTTGCGATTGGGGGTTGATGCACCTAGAGGTTTGATGCGCATGGGAGTTTGATGCACATGGGGGTTTGATGCGTATGGGGGATGTTGCGCATGGGGAATTGATGCACATGGGGGAATGATGCACATGGGGAGTTGATACGCATTCAGTGTTTGATGCGCATGAGGGATGTTGTGCATGGGGGGATGATGTGCATGGGTGGTTGATACGCATGTGGGGAAGTTGTGCATGCAGGGACATTAAGCACGGGGGACTGATGTGCATGGGGAATGATGCGCATGGGGCGATGTTGCGCATGGGGGTTGATGAGCATGGGGGGTTGATGCACATGGGGGTTGCTGTGCAAGGGGAGATATTGCACATGGGGGAAGTGGCGCATGGGGACATGATGCGAATGGGGACATGATGCGCATGGGGGGAAGTTGTGCATGGGGGTTTGATGCATATGAGGGATGTTGCACATGGGTGATGTTGCACATGGGGACATGACGCGCATGGGGGGTTGATGTGCATGTAGGGAAGTTGCACATGGGGAAAGTTGCGCATAGGGACATGATGTGCATGGGTGATGTTGTGCATGGGGGGTTGATGCACATGGGGGAATGATGTGAATGGGGGTTGTTGCGCAAGGGGAGATATGGCGCAAGGGGGAAGTTGCGCATGGGGACATGATGCACATGGGGACATGATGAGCATGGGTGATGTTGGGCATGGGGGAAGTTGCACATGCGGGTTGATGCACATGAGGGGAAGTTGCGCATGGGGGAAGTTGCGCATGGGGGTTGATGCACATGGGGATGAACATGGGGAATGTTATGCACGGGGGATTTGCGCATGGATGGTTGATGAGCATGGGGGGCTGATGCGCATGGGGGGTTGATGTTCATGATGTGCTATATGAATATAAACTATTTTTTCCTGCATATTCCTTCTAGAGCACAATACTAACTTCATGGGGCTGGCATAGCAGTGCCAGTGGAACATATGCTGTATCCTGCCATTGGGGGACAATCTTTTTTCCCTTACTTTGGAGTTGCATTGCTCTTACTTTTGTGCAAGAAAGTTGTTTGGATTGCACATTTATTCTGCACCAGTACTCTGCATGCTCTATAATTGTATAAATTTATCTCTGAATATATGGAATTCTGGGTTGGACAGGAAATTGAAATATGTGGATTACCTCCAAGACCTAGACTGATGTCACCAAAATTTTGTTTTTCATCCCAACAACTTAAGCTATTTCACTTTTAAATAATATGCTTATTAAAACTATTCTATCACAGCAAATGCCCCCATCCCAAAATAGCTGTAATTTTTGGCTCTGAATGCCTTTCATGTATTCTGTTTTGGATGCTGAGACTGACGCCTGACACTTTTGAAATAGCCAGTGACTTTTATAGTACTCCAGGGAACAGGCAATACCAGTGAAAAATGTTGAGAGAAATTCATATGATATTTAATACGGGGAAGAAATGTCATGATTCACATTTTTTCTCCTAATGTGGATCATTTCCTGATGTGGCGCCAGCTCCGTAGCTTGTTCTCATATGGTTGAATGTATAAATCTAATTTAGAAATGGACCCTATTGGTCTCCCGTTCACTGTGTTTTCATAATACTGTCATCCATCAGGACTGACTCTTGGTGGCATTTATATTGCTATAAAGTAGGAATCAGCAGGGTCCATTCTTTAAATTAGTTTTGTCATCTAAACTTATAATTCTGATGTGAGCAATTCTGCCAGAAATTGTCTAATTTTATCAGTTTCATTCTGTGCTCTCATCAGAGGTTTACACAGAGCAGTTAAATTTGGCAGAGAGATTAGCCCAATGATAATTGAAATATATTGCATTTCCTTCATTCAAGAAACTTGAAAAGGGACATTTCTGTTTTATTATGACACAAGAGACTGAAAATGGGGAAAGAAAAGGTCCACATGCAAAACACTTGGGGAAATTAGACCTCATACTGTACATGTCAGGTTTGCTTGACTGACATTTCCACCAAAAATAATGTTATTAAATCATTTGACTTTTAAAAAAGTATCTGTTAATACTGTCAGCGAGGAAAGCAAAATAAAAGTATTACAGAATTGCAATAAGAAAACAAAAATATAGCTTTAGAAGTGTGGATTTTCCCAGCCCATTGAATGCAATCCATGGAGCAGGTGTGAAATTCTACCTGCTAGTTTAGTTCTAAGGTTGGAGAACATAAAATGCAAAGATCTCCACTGCAACCCTTTTTTCACAAAAAAACACAACTGCATGATTATACCAAGCCTGGTATATATGTGCTGTCCAATGTGATAAGAATTATTTTTCTTCACATTGCAAGTGGAGGATCACATTTTCTGCCCTGCAAGTATAGAATAACTGGAGGAAAGCAAGATAAGAAATGTGCTCCCTGATCTGCTGTTAATATCCTATTTTCATTGATTTTTTTTTTAACCTGGGAGGAATTCAAGACTGAATTGTCCACCTGTAGCCTGAATGATACAACTCAGGGTGCAATCCTAACCAATTTAGGCTAGCACAACTCACATGTCTCTCCATTCACACGGTGCTGCAGGGAGGCTAACACATGTCATTGGACTAGCCTAACCTCCCAGGGATAGCACAAAAGTGCCTAACGACACTATTTCATCACTCCCAGACCAGCACATGATGTGTGCCAACCTAACCGGGGGTTTAGGATTGTGCTCTTACCCTATCACTTCCATATTTTAGCACCTCATTGTGCAGAATGTGTCAGCTAGACTGCAATAGTGCATTTATGTCAGTGGATGCAGGTAGGTTTGCTGCCATCTCAAACTTCTCAGAGGATCTGCTCATTGTCCTGATGCCCTTTTATGATCTGACAGATCTGTCTGGCTATCCAAGAATTCACTCCTTTTTGTGTCTAGTCAGAAATAAGTCCCTTTGAGTTCAGTGGGATTTACTTCTATGTTAGTCCATTTAGGACTGTAGCCCCAGTGTCTAGTCCATCATCGTAACCGAATAAATTAATCTGCTTATTTTATAAAAATTATATTTCAAACATATATTTCACACAAACACTTCCATGTGTTCTGTAAAAGTATGGAGAATGATCAGGTCAATGCTTACTGTCTCTTAACCCTAATATCTCTGTCCCTTAGCCCTAATATCTTACTGTCCCTTACCCCTAATAATAGCCCTAACCTATGCTCTCTGACCCAACCTCCCAGTGCCACTGGCACTCATGTGCACTTACCGTCCCTTTCAAAACAGCTTGCGTAATCCTTTTTTAACACTTTCTGTTAATGTTGTTAATTAGATGCAACATGTTAATGTTGCAGCTATAGTGTTAACAGTTGTTCTCCTGAATATTCTTTCAAACATTATTCTGATTTATGATGTATCATGTGAAAACCCAGACCTTATAAACTGCTACAGCAGCTAAATTTGGTGCAGATAACACCTGCATCACATTTTGAATTGTGCCAATTTTTTGTATGTATTATAGCACCTCATTCCAATAGCTCTGTTGTACAAGGTAGAGCAGTGAGTACTACAGAGTCCTCCTCCAGCAGGTTCAATAAGGCTAAGGCCTTAGATGCTGATATAAAAGTGTGATAAATGTTCATCTCTACTTTCAAAGATTTATTGATAAACTTCGCCCCATTGGCTTGTATCCGCCCCTTTTAGGCAATAATGAGTTGTCAACAACCAAGTGGATAATTATTCAGAGACTTTCTGATATAGAATGCCAAACAATTATGGCAGCAGCGAACAAATTTTCCCCCCTTTTTTCAATTATCTCCTGTCCTAGGCCAGTGCCCCAAATATTTCTCTCTAGTCTTCGAACTATAGAGGCGCCGCATGCTCACTGCAATGTCTCTGGCTCGCTGCAATGCCTTTCCCACACGCGAATTAGTTTCTAAATTCCATTTTCAGCTATTGCCTTCTACCAATTGCTCATGTCAGGTAGGGACTATTGAGTCACTTATACATATCCTATTGTCCCCATTACATCGACATTAGAGCCAGATTCTTATCTCACTGTAAATTTAATTTACAGCACATTCAGGATGTTGCCAAAATTCACTGGTTATTTTCTTCGGATAGTTTGGTTGTTCTCATCTCTGTCAGTGATTTTCTCGTAGAAGTGTTCAAGAGACGCACGAATTTTATCTAATTTGTCAGCGGGATTTTATATTACTTATATCTTTTCTTTTAATATGATACTAATTTATTTTGACCTTGTATTTACACCAGTTGTTCATACTTCATTGTATTCATTTCACTCTATTTGTTATTGTATGATTATGTTTTATGCCTAATAAAGGTCAATGAAATGAAAAAGCGTGATAAAAGGACCATACATTGTTAATTATTTATTTTAATTAACCAACCTAAAGAGGAACCATTCGGATTTTCTGCTTCAGACATCAGAACACAGTTGGCCATGTTGGGTCCATCTCCCTTTAAAAAATTTATTTCTGCTACAGCCTCTCACCACTTGGTGCCTGCAAATTCAATACTCATTAAGAAAAACCCAATTTGCCCCAGTCCACCCAGAGGCTCAAACCCCTAGATATGATGTTCTTTTCCCAATATGCTTATTAAAGTCAACTTGTACCTTGCTTTTTCATTCAACAAATTTCATCAGACTTCCCCATCACTGGAGAGACACTATCAAATCCTTCTACAGAGGTCACCATGGTAGCTATCAAACTGGAGCAGCTTGATGTCATTTTCAACCTGATATGCATTAGAGTAGCTGCCTATGTGGCAAAAGGTTATATTTTGCATTAGCAAGACTGCGAACTCTTCAGTCTTGGTTTCCTTTCCAAGGACTGTAAACATAACGTTTGTATATGGAAGTACATCATCAGCATATTTATAAAATATCAAATATACATTTCCTCTCCTTTTTTCTGCTTGCTTGCTGGTATCAATTTTAGAGCTCTATTGCTTCCTCTGCCGTTTGCAGATCTGACTGCATCATCAGGATGGTTATTACCAGTCCTGGGAAAGTCGCTGTTGAAGCACTGCTCTTAGGAGTTACATGCAGAGGTGAAACTAAAGGCAGCATGAAGACTTCTGCTACCAAGATATCTTATATATCATTTTGTTAGTACATTCAGTGATGGTACAGTTGAACCAGCCTTCCCTGCTTATGAGGTCAAACCCTAACACAGAACTCGGTTTTCCTGTCCTTGTTGACTTGAGGTACAATCTGCCTGTTTTTCAAGATGAATTTGTTTGCATCATATGGTATATGGAATGGGTATATCTTAGTATATGTATACACAGGATACAGTAGTATATAGTATATCCGGAAAAAATTCCTGACGGTGAGGGCGGTTCGGCAGTGGAACAGATTGCCAAGGGAGGTGGTAGACTCTCCCTCACTAGAGATCTTCAAGCAGAGGCTCGACGAGCACCTGTCGGGGATGCTCTAGGGGGATTTCCTGCTGCAGGCAGGGGGTTGGACTAGATGACCTACTAGGTCCCTTCCAACTCTATGATTCTATGAGTCTATGTAGTATCTACTACTATTACTAGATCCTGTAAGTAGTATCTACTAGATGATACTACTAATTATATCTAGTAGATACTACTTACAGGATCTAGTTCATGTTAGTACTACTACTACTACTACTACTATATATATATAGTACAGATTGAACCTCCCCATTTGCAACATTTGGTTCCAAGAACATGTGTGATTAACTGTTTTTTTTTGTGTGTGTTATACAAAGGCAATTAGTTACCTTTTGATAACAAGGCAGGCAATGAATCAAGATGAACTGAGTCCCTTTTCAAGTGCTAACTCCCCTGCAAGGTGCTGAGCTCCTGCAAATTTGTAGCTCAGAGCAATTCACAAGTGATTAACACTTGAGGGAAGTAATTATCACTTGAGGGCTCGGCCGAAACGAAACTAAAGTTCACAACCTTTTCTTAGCTTAATTACCTGCCACATTGCCATGGTTAGCAGGCTGCCTTTAAGCCATTGACTGCTCCTTAAGGGAAGCTTCTTTCAATTTAAAGAGCCAACCTCAATTGCTTTGAGACAAAATCACATATCAATCAATCAATCAATCAATCAATATAAAAGAGAAAAGTCACTGACTCTCATTCATCACCGCCCTGCCAAAACCGCTGGGCCTAGAAGGATGAAATTTGGAGTGGGTGTTCCTTCTGTGACTCTGGGATGCACTAACAACTGGTTTTCCGAAATTCCAACCGGATGGGGGTGAAAAGGGGTGCAACGCATTTTCCTCCCTATACTTTGCATTGAAGAATTGTTGACTCATCAACATTCCGCCCAACCCCCGGATCTAGAAGCATGAAATTCTGGGAGGGATCCTTCTGTCACATGAACACCCAACCAGAACTGATGTGGAGAATTTAACCCATTTCCTGTAATTTCTTCCATATTCTTTATCCACAGGTTTCCTGCATATTTATTTATCCACATGCATCTTATGCAAATCCTGGTTCTTAACTTGCAGAGGACAT
This sequence comes from Cryptoblepharus egeriae, assembly GCA_030015325.1. Classification (NCBI taxonomy): domain Eukaryota; kingdom Metazoa; phylum Chordata; class Lepidosauria; order Squamata; family Scincidae; genus Cryptoblepharus; species Cryptoblepharus egeriae. Next base: position 192,893,387 of record JAREYC010000002.1, read on the forward strand.
AGTAATGGCATAAAAAGATAACTGGGGTCCAATTTGACTAACTGATGGTCAGATCCTAAAGAGGATCCTACATTACCCAGTGATGTAGGTGTACTCCTTCTGCTGACTGCAGAAAAGCAATCGGGGTCAGTTGTAAAAGGTACTCCAGGACCATGCTCAGTAATGTGCTTCTTGTCATTTACTGCAGCTTACCATTTTTCTGAATGGAAAAGCAAATCAAATTCACATTTAATTTATTGTAAATTATCTAAAACAGATTTTCTCAGTAAAGATAACTGCATAACTTATTTATCACATTAACATCAGGAATGAACATTTTTACAGGGATTAGTGTGGAAGGGATTGCCACTCTTGAACTGGCCGTTTTAGCCACACTAGATGTTGTTTCAGGACCTCCAATCAGAGCATGATACCATAGTTTTTCGAGACTGAAGGATGCCAATGTCTATCTGAAATTAGTGAATTAATTAATTAATTTAACTGCATATCAGTTAGTAATTTCAGCCCTACTTATACAGTAATTAAGAATTAGGAAATTCTTATACATTTGAATCTGAGATAGTCCGTGTTAAATTGACTAGAAACATGGTATGTTAAAAATTTTCATTTCAATTGCTGTAGTTTACATTTTTGATTTCAAAATAAACAATAAAATCCTGAATATAGATATACATTTCTGGTTCTAAATAGTGAAAAATCATACATAGTTCTGCGTTTGAAGTTTAAAGAAGATATATAACCATTAATTTCTCAGATGAATGACTAAGGGCGCAATCCAGAGTAACTACGGGGAGTCCTTGCTCCAGTGTAAGAACAATTTACTCTGGATTGCACTATGAATTTCCCATAGGTTTTCACTAGGTGGTGCAGTAACTATGGGTGCACGTAATGTCTCTTACGTGCTCCTGTAGTTACTCTGGATTGTAGGGTAAAGTTTATATATAGGCAGGACAATAGCACGGAAAAGCATGTGCCATATAATGAGCCAAAAAGAATATTTTCAGCGAAGAAAAACTTTTTGGGAGTGACATGTCAGAACAAATAATGAAGATAAAAGAGAGACAAGGGAGACTTTGAGAACAAATGATCAGCTGCTTTTCCAAAACTACCCCTCTCAAAGAGAATAAACTAGAATCTCTAATGTCTGAATAATTAACAATAAATAGAAAATGACCACTCATCTATAGCCCATTTTTTTAATTAAGCAAAGATTTATGATGGAGTACTCATCTTGTGATATGACCCCTGGAAATATCTACAGCTGTCACTGCAATCAAGAACATGTTCACTATTTGCAAAATCTCTGCAGGAATAAAATAAAAAGGAGATAAATCATAGTTATGGCTACAAATTAGGGTTTCTCAGCACTGAAACCTGGGAAATATGTAGACATACATACAAAGGTTTCCACTGAGCTGCGACAAACATTCAGATTGGTGCTCAATGCACTGCCCTATTTGGGAGCCATCATTTCCAGATTATTAACCTAATCATTTAAAAAGAACTTTTCACAGCATTAATCCCATTTAAATTTAAAGATGGAAACATTCAGTAGAAGGGAAGCTCTATTAGCTGCACAATGTGAAACAAATGGGAACATGGAATGCAGCTGAGCTAAATCCTGAAGGAAAGTGGAACTTTCTATAGGCATAACTTAGCCCGTTAGTGTCAAAACTAAGCAGCAGTTTACTCAGAGGGCTGCCTCAGCATTTTCCCCAGCATGAAGGACACTTGAAGACAAAGTTCATGCCAGCTAGAAGGATGTGAAGAAGTAGAAGGGAGAACTGTGGCAGCCAGAGAAAACTGAAGAGATCATACATTCAATGGGCCACATGATTCTCACTGATCTCAGTAAGTTAGGAAATAGGTTACTCTCTGTATGGATTGTATGGAAAAGACTCATGTGATTGAGAATCCAATCTCATGGTCATTGTTATCCCATCCACTCACTGATGCAATAGTATCAAAATGTCTATTGCTATGTCCTGCTATGGGAGGTGAGGACACAACAGACGGGTAGGTCTCTTGGTAAAGGAACAATTCTCCCCTACTTGGGCTGAAATCCTGAAGTGCACTTAGGATAGCCTCTCTATCATCGGGCTGGGCCATTTCCAAGATGGGCCAGTCCAGTTGGGCTGTTAACATGTGGCACAGGAGGGTCTACTCAGACCTGTGCTAAGTGGCTAGCACAGGACCATGTGGACTGATACGAAAGAATCAGGTTCAAAAATGGGGCTTCTGCTGATAACACTAAATCTACCCTTCTTTGTGAACCTGATCTGCCCATTTGTCACCCCATTGCCACCTTGTTTTACTCTGTCCTGCCCCATGACTGCTTCATTTTGTTTTCCCTTCCTTTGTTCCACCTGAGCTTTGCATGCCCTAAAGAGGAAGCCTCTATAGGAAAAGGAACTTCTCTATTGGGAGAACAGGGAAGGTATTAGGCAACACATTATGCCTGCCTCTCTCTCTCTCTCTCTCTCTCTCTCATGTGTCTCGTGTGTATGTATGTGTATGGGCATAGCCTTTGCACCATCTCAACCATCCCAAAGAAGAAAATGCTAATATCACTTTCAATAGACAAAGGCACTATAAAACAAGATCAACTAAGGGCAAAATCCAGTAACTACAGGGAGTCCTTGCTCCAGTGTAAGAACAACTTACTCTGGATTTCAATATGAATTTCCCATAGGTTTTCACTAGGTGGTGCAGCAACTATGGGTGCACATGAAGTCTCTTACATGCTCCTGTTGTTACTCTGGATTTGGGTGTAACATGCATTGCTTCTTTATCTTTCATAATTTTTTCTTTTTTTATTAATGCCATGCATTGCAGACATTCTGAGTTTCAGTGATGTAAATTAAAGTGCTGCTGCGGAAATTATATTTTGTAACATTAAAATATTGAATATTTGTGAATTCATTAATATTAGTGTGGACTTTTTTGACTGTTAATGTTCTCAGCCTTCTTGAATTTCAGCCTCTCATTAATTTACAAAATATATAATATGCTGAGATCTCAAAGGAGCTTGACATTGTGTATGACTTCTGGTTTACATTTCCCAACTTTTGAAGTCTACATTCATTGCATTGTAACTAAGCTCCTTTCTTTGGAACCTTCCCTATTCATTAGGTCTTGTTTCATATTAGATTTGTCAGGCAAATATAACTATTTGCAGGCAAATATAAATATTGCTACTGATTTGCTTGTGTAACTAGTTTGAATTTTAAATTTGTATTCCGTAAACATTAAATTATGGAAAATGTACAATTAACTTTTTATTGGTGCTGTTAAAACTCAACGGCGTAATTTGTATGAAAACAAATATATGATAGTCAAGCAGAGCAGAAGGAAATTAATTTACAATTCAAATGCATATTCATAAATACGTCTTCTCATAATCGAGGATATCTGTTGTATATACAGAGTTTATCAGTGGGTAGGGGGCATTCACAGGGGTAGGCAGGCCTTGAAGCTGGCATAAATCCCAGGAGACCAATGGGGATACAGCAGATATGCCCTGGGTAAGGGGAAAAGTTTAGTAGCACAAAAGCAGTCCCAAAACTTGCACTGTTGAGGACAGGCTTAGTCAGCCTGTCTGTTCCAGCACAAGTTAGGATTGAGCTGAGAAGGCACAATTAACCTAGGCTGGCACAACTTCCCATTCCCATGATGATGTAGAGAGGCAAGGGCATGTATGTGCCCTGGCCTAACCCTCCCCCAGGAGTGGTGCCCAAGTGTCTTAAGGCACTTTGTGACACTTTCAGGTCAGCACAGGACTTGTGCTGGGGCTTAGACTGGCCTAACTGGAGCCTCAGTGTGTTTGTTTTCCTTCAGTAGAAAGATTGTGCATATAGTTCAATCTGTTAGTTGGAAACATTTTTTTACAAGTATAAAAAAGAAAACAAAATGGAATCTCATGTCATCCAGCCTGTCATCTATACTTCCTGGGAATTACTGCTAGCTTTTATATCTCATTAACCAATCAATTCAGAATCATTAGGGCTGGAAGGCTAATGAAGGCCTTTCCCACTCAAATGCCTATTAAGAACAGCTGACAAATTCTTAATGTGGTGTAACTTCCAATTAATTTTTTTAAGGTCAGCCTGTCACACCACAGTTGGGTGAGCAACTCCCATGTGCAATTTCTACAAGAGTATGTTCCTAGGATGAACTTTTCTCCCATGGGATAAACTCCCATAGGACTTTTCAAGTCCACTTCAGCTATTTTGCTGGCATAGATTTGAATGACTCTGCATTAGGCTTTGCAATACAACATGGATAGGATACAGCAGAGCAGGCCTCTGCTGGTCTCACCCTCCACTTGTCCTTGTTCTTTTCCCAGATCCCACAAATCTTACTGCCATTGAAAAGTCTTTCCTTGCATTGCACCAACACTAAAGATCTTGGGACTGGGCTCTAAACATTCACTGCAGTGTTTAAATAAAAGACATTTATTGGAGAAGTTGGAATTGTCAATATTTGTGATATATTTTTAAAAAGAAACTCATAATATACTGTAAAGTGAAATAAAAATTCCTTAAAGGCTTACAGAAATAATATAAAATGAAAATGTATTTTTTGTTAACAGGAACTTGCTTTGAACTTAACCAAGTCTTGAATTTTTCATGGGATTTCCCCCCAAATGATTGCTATCAAATAGCCATGCAAAATAGCGTACAGATTGTTAAAGTGATTAATGAATTGAGAGTTAATACGCTACAGAATGGAATTGCTTAATACAGTCTGATCCTAGAAATAAATGCTTTTTCATTGGGCATCAGAGGAATTGCATGCTTATAAATGGTAAAGCAGGTAATTGGGCATGATTGTATTTGTCTCCGGTGGTTGGCTTAGCTACTAGAAAATCTGCACCTGTCACATTTAAATATTTTCTCAATTTTCAGAAATATTGCTGAAATCAAGTATTGTTTTCCCATTTGACAAGTAGGAACTAGCTTACTAGATTGTAAAGCTGAAAGCAAGTAAAGCTGGAAAAAATTGTGTAGCAGTAATACTAACCACACAAACAACACAAACCAAGTTCACTTAGAACAAAATTAGGCCTCCATTATTAATCAGCATTATGAACACCCATCTTGGGTGAGATAGAGCACAATTCTAACCACATCTTCTCAAAAGTAAGCCTCATTGTGTTCAATGGGCCTTACTCCCAGGAAAGTATTTTTAGGATTGCAGCCTTCATCTTCTAAGAATGCAGAAGAGAATGTCCAAACAGATTGTGGAGCTAGAGTTCCTCCATTATAAGGAAAGGATACAGCACTTGTGGATCCTCAGTCTAGAAAAAAAAGATACTTGTGGGACTGCATGATTGAGGCATTACATATAAAATTGTGCCCGGGGTGTATGGGGGGGGGATACCAGAACCAGAGGACATCTGCTAAAATTGAGTGTTGGTAGAATTCTAACAGATAAAAGAAAATATTTCTATACATAGCACGTAATCAGTCTGTGGAACTTCTTGCCACAGGATATGGTGGCAACCTCTAACCTAAATGCGTTTACAGGGGGATTTGAAGATTCATGGAGGAAAAGTTCATCATAGGTTACAAGCTGTGACAAGTATATACAACCACCTAGTTTTAGAAGTAGGAAACCTCAGAATGCCAGACATAAGGAAATAGCAACAGGATGCAGTTTTGTTGTTGTCTTTAATGCTCCCTAAGGTGGACCACTGTGAGATATAGAAAGTTGAACTTGATGGGCCTTTGGCTGATCCAGTGGGGTTCTTCTTATGTTGATAAGCTTTCCACTCCCATTAATGTGGGTACCTACTGTAGATGAGACAGCCAGGATTCCCCCCCCCCCCTTGGGTGTCACCACTGTGATTCCAACCTGGGTTTGTCTTCCAATGATCCTAGCTTTTCAGAGTCAATCCCTGGAAAGGGGTCAAGAAAGCTGAATTTCTCTGTCTGTCCCAATCTGGATAAGCCTTGAGGCAGGCTTTGCAATTAGGTCACAAGAGGTCACAGCCTGAAACCTTGAGTCAGGCAGGTTCTTGAGACTGATTCTGGTTTCTCCATGAACACACCAAATCACTTATCTCTTGAACATACCAAATTGCTACTACTAATCTCACACTGTTGACTGTGGCTACTCTGGGTAAAATCATCATGCCTTAATTAAGAACAATCTTAATCATATGCAAGGGTTATTATAGTGGAATTAATGCCCAAACAGCTCTGTGCCTGCCAGAAGATCCTGGAAACCCACCAGAGCAGGTATGGTGGAGTGGGAGGTATGCAGGGGGCAGTTCAATGAGATTAAAATCAAGGATTGAGCTAAACAGGAGATAGAAGGAGAACATCAGCAATTGCACAACATGCCATTACCTCCTTCTCACCCTGGACCCACTCCCTGACTCCTCTTATACCAGAAATCAGACTGGCATAGGTAAAAGATGGGTAGTCCAATCCAGAGTAGCACATGGGTTGCCCTATCTATCACTATGGGGGAGCAACTGCAAGATGCTCCACCCTTGTTATTCTGGAAAAGGCTTGGGACAGAACAAGGCAACATAGGGTGTCCCAAGAGAGGTGAACCTGTTCTGCCCTAACTGGGGCAGCCTAAGCAGCTCAGGAGAGACATGTTAAGGGCATGTTTAGCATTGCCTAGAGCAGAGCAGTTTCTCTGTATCCAGAGCCTGTTTCCAGGGCAGAAATGCCCTCTTCCAGCTCCTTAGAGTTATACCACCTCAGGAGCAGGTATAGTAATGAGTAGACCCATAGGGGTCCATGATGAGGCCTGAGTAAAAATGACAGTGTAGACAAAAAATCTGAGTTTTTGGCCAGCCTCACTGCAACCCCTCCCTCTCAACCTCAGGATATGGAACAAATATGGCAGCCCAACAACCAGGGGATACAGCAGGCCACTCCAGGCATCCACCCGCCGCTAGAGGAACTGCTGCTGTAAGTGGCTGTCAGGAACTGCTGGGCTTCCTTATAAGGCAGGCACCACAGCTGTTCCTTGTTCAGTGAGATCTGAGGGGGTCTCCTTAGGAGCAGCCCTTCCCAGCTGTCACTGTCTTAGCATGCTCTGGAGCAGTTAGGGCAGCCCAGGCTTCCTGACTCTCTGGATGCAGCATAACTTTCTGCTATGGATACAGAATAGTTGTGGCAGACCAGCGAGGGCACTGCTCACTGCCCTTGCTCTGGATTGTGCCCTAAATGGTCAAGGCAGCCTATGGAAAGATAATGATAAATTAATTATTTATACATACCTCTTCTGGGTCATCTGGTTGCACCCCCAAGACCATGAGATGAAGTATGCACTTCATTGGCATCACAGTAGCATACAAACTGGTTGGGATATAGGACTGGGTTGTTAAAATGTTGCTTAAAGAGAAGCTACAGTAAATAAAAACAGATTTTTCATATTCACAAGCATTCTTCTGTCTTTTGTGCAAGGGAGATGTTTTTGTGATAAACTTCACTTTTAATGTCCTTTCCCCCACAGTTGTATGCTAAGTATTTAATAAAGATATAATAACTGTGCTACAATCATGTTGTTCAGAAAATAAGAAAATATGCATTATTTTGCTTGATGTACACTCTTCTAGCAATTTCCTTAGCACTAGTTAGTAATTCAAAGTGATTAAATTAAATTGTCTTTATATCTTCATAATAAAATTAGAGAATACAACCCTTTCCTCTCAGCTTAGGCTGTGATTTTATGACTTTTCTTGATTTCTGCTTATAATTGGTCATTTTAGCTCAATGGGCTATGAATAAAATCAGAGTTGTTCTGGATTACATCAGGGAATGAGGTGTTTTCAGTATTATTAAAAAATGAGGGTGGTTATTATTTCACTGTATTTCAAGTGCAAAATAAAAAGATTAGTGTAACAGAGTTCATCCACAATTTTATTTAATGAGTATTGGCAACTCCCATTTTATTTCTCATGGAAAATATATTCCTATCATTTTGAGATAATTGTATAAGAATGGATGAGATAGCAAATGAAGAACTTTGGTGTAGATATACATGCTACAAAAGCTAAATTTCTCACATTGTGGCACAGAAGTTGAAACTGCTGGGACATCTTTGCTGCACACCATATTTTGTTGAATGATACCTTTCATATATAATAATTCGGGAAGTAGGGGCTGATGGAATTAAGTTTAAGAAAACAGCATGCTTTCAGTGTAACAAATTTAGATGCATACTACCTTGGGAAAGTTTTAGTATGCAAGAAATTTTGAATATATTCAGTTTTGGTGTACCATCTTTAACAGACATACTAACCCCCAAATCCATAGTAACTACGGGAGCACATAAGAGACTTTATATGCTCCCGTAGTTACTGCACCACCTCGTGAAAAACTATGGGAAATTCATATTGGAATCCAGAGTAAGTTGTTCTTACACCGGAGCAAGGACTCCGCATTGTTACTCTGGATTTTGCCCTAAAATGTACAGTACATACATAGAATCCAACTCTAGGATTCTAGGATTCTATAATTGGATTATGTAGTACAGTGGTACAATGACACTGGTGTTTAGTGGTACAATGACACTGTTATGCATGCTGTGCATTCTGGCATATCATCTGCCCTGAAAACTCTGCAGCATAAAACAAGGGGTGATTGTCTACTAGAGTATTGGCCAGTGGACACCACTTTAGCCAACAGCCAATATAGTAATGGTGATTTAATGTCACAATTATCCTTAATTTTAAGGTCTAAATCAGTGGTTCTCAGTCTTCCTAACGCCGTGACCCCTTTATAAGTTCCTCATGTTGTGGGGACCCCCAACCATAAAATTATTTTCGTTGCTATTTTATAACTGTAATTTTGCTACTGTTATGAATTGTAATGTAAATATCCAATATGCAGGATGTATTTTCATTGTTACAAATGAAATGTGTGTTCTATGCACACATTGAACACAATGGGATTTTTTTCAGAGAATTGGGCATGGGATTGGGCCCTGAGGCTGCAATCCTATCCACATTTACATGGGAGTAAAGGCCCCCCTGACTATAATGGGATTTATTTCAGAGTAGGCATGCACAGGATTGGGCCCTGAGGCTGTCAGACAGTCCCAGTGCGTGTGCAGCTACAGCCGGAGGTCTGGCAAGCCTGACCTAGCCCCCTGCACCAGGGGTCTTTAGGTGACCCCCAGGAGACCTCTAAGCGACCCCAAAAGGGGTCCCGACCCCAACTTTGAGAAACACTGGTCTAAATTGTCCCGGGGAACATTATTTTAAGTACCACCTTTTCTCTGTGAAATTCACCTTGGAACCCTCTTCTGAGAATGATGTTCTGTCCGGGACCCCCTGAAGTGATGTCATGGCTGGAAGTGACATTAAAGGTGTCTGGTGCCAGATTCCAAGATGGCTGCATTCATCTTTTTGCAACCCCCCTGAAGTCTCAACGTCCCACGGGGGTCCCAATCCACACTGCAGACCGCCACAGTTGTCACTGAAGACCACTGCATTTAGAGCAAGGCCTCTTCAGTAGCAGCAACATAGTTATGGAAGTCCCTTCTCTGGAAAGCTCTTCAGGCAGTGGTGGGCTCCAGCAGATTCGCACCTACTCTACAGAACTGGTTGTTAACGAGAGATAGGACATATAAAGTTTAAAAATAGCCATTTAAAAGTGCCTGCCAGATGGGCATAGAACCAGTTGTCCCATCAGGCACCCTCTCTTGTGGTTTTGAAACAACAACTCAAAACATTTTTTTCCACCAGGCTTTCAATAGCTAGATTTATTGTAGATTTTATTGCCTTGTTTGATAGAGCCCAGCAGGATCATGCTAAGCAGCATCAAGCAGGATGCTTTGGATGGGAGGCTGAGGCTGTTGGCAGATACCTGCCATGGCATGTGGAGGAGTCAGCTGGAAAGAAGCTGATAACATCTTGAAAAACCAGTCTGAAGCATGTAGGTGATGTTCCAGAGGTGGTCTATGGACCCAATAGTGTGCCTCTCTGGACTACCCTAGGCCACTGCCTCTTAATGCTGATGCCAGACCTGACAAATTCCTCAAATTTTGTCTATCCCTTCCCTCTCATCCTTTTAACATTAATCCTCTCACCTGTGATACAGAGGAAGCAGAGATGGAGGAGAGACTCATGTCTAGAACATAATTTTAGAAATCTCTACACAGTATCACATCTGTCTTAAGTGCTTTAAGGTAGTGCATGTGACATTTCACTATTCCTAACATTCCTTATAATGTGTAAGGAAGAGACAATCATATATAGATGTACAGGCAACTGAATTGGCTGATTTGGCTTGTAATGTCTACCCACTGGGTGCACAAATGCACCAAATAGTGCCATAATTCTTCAGAACATGATTCTATATACAGTATCTGTAATAATTTCCAGGAAAAGAAATTTTCCATGGCTCACTTATGTGAGCAAGGCAGAATGGACTGGACTTCAGGTCTGTTTCAACCAGGCTTTGAAAAGAAGCACTACACAAGCAATCCAAAGTTACAGTACACTGATGAATTGCATTCAGAGCTCTATTGGGGCTGCTGCCACAAAACTGTGGGGCAAAAGGAAACTTGAATCTGAGCAACCTCTGGAGGTGGCATACATTTGAGTACATGGATTCCCCAACCTACTACCCACAGTCCTGCCCTCCACCCACCCTGGAATGCCCTACTGCCACCTCCTCCCTGCCATTTCTCTGCATCACATCACCCAAGCTTGGACAGTTGGATCCAATGTATGGAAGTTGGATCCAGTGCAACTTACCCCAAGGTGATACAAGCATGCTTTGGAGCACATTTGTGATCCTCCTGAACTGGCGTAGGATTGTGCTCTGAGCCTCCAAGTTCTCACCTAAAGTAACTTGCCCTACAATCCAGAGTAACTATGGGAGCACATAAGAGACATTACGTGTACCCGTAATTACTGCACCACCTAATGAAAACCTATGGGAAATTCATATTGCAATCCAGAGCAAATTGTTCTTACACCGGAGCAAGGACTCCCCGTAGTTACTCTGGATTGCGCCCTAAGGCTACAATCCAGAATAACCATGGGAACTTTTACACCGATGTAGTTACAGTGCCACCTATGGGAAATATACAGAGCAATCCAGAGTAAGTGCCTCTTGCATCTTCCCGTAGTCACTCAATTGAAGGGTAAGGGTGCAATCCTAATTAAGAGTCCAGCACCAATATAACTGAAAGGTCAGGGAACATTCCCTTATCTTGAGGAGACCTCTGTAACTGCTACCCCACTGCAGGATGCCCCACGGTCACAGATGTGGGGCATCCTGTACAGGAAACTTGCACACAGAAATGATCTCAGCTTATCCTAACAGAATGTTTGGAATGAAGCCTTAGATAGCATCATGTAAACTGTTGCACAGTTGCTTCAAACTTTCTTAGTTAGCCTGTCCACACTGAGATAAATTGGCACTATTTGTCTGGGTTTACACAAGGGAGTCTTTAATACCAGATGGCATTGCACTGGCAAACTTGTAGGGAAAAGCTTCTGTGAGCACTAAAGTTCAGTGAGTTTGAAAATGTATATATTTATATCCCCCAAATTGCCTTTTAGGAAAGAGTGCTCAGATATCACAAGTCAAAAGTAAAGTCACATAGCACAGGTAATGAAGTGTGGTCTTCCCTATTTTCCTAATATAAATTGAGAAAAAAGAAAGCCTTGTTCAATAGTCTGTTTCTCTCCTCCTGTACATTTTATTGGGAAAAGAAGCAATCTGGGTCAGCCCCCTACTGGGGTTCCAATTAAAAGGATATGCCCTTTATATACTTTTGTACTTTGTGAGATGTCAGGTTTCAACTTAGAGTCAGCAAAACTAGTATGGCCTCAATTTGCAAAAGATTGTATTCTATTCAGTAATGCATCCCTTTACTGGACAATGTACTGAACATCCAGTCTTCACAACCCCAGACATATTTTGATGGTCCATTCTTTTTCCGTGAAATTCACAGCAGTTTTATGTTCAGGTAGCTAATAGAAGTATTCTCACTTATGTTTTATCAGCAATGAACTGTCAGCTCGATACCTGCTTTCTTATTTTGGATTACTTTTGGTTCTTCAGCTTCCAAACTGGATACTGCTGTGCATGAGGAAAGCCTTTCCCAGCACAAATGGCACTTACCATTCTTCTGTGTCAGCTCTGGGTACAAGATCTGGACAATGTGACATTCTGGGCAGTCGTGATCAGGGTGTAATGTCCCAACATGCATTGCATCCAGATTTCCAAGTAAAATTAACTGCCCAGAGCATCACATCATCCATGCCCATCGCAGCAGAATGGTTAAGTCCCACTCAAGGGGTGGGTTTTCAGAAATGCTGGATACAGCAGATAGGCCAGGGTTTGGAGAAAACTGATTTGAACCAATGCCTTTCACTGATCTCTTGTCTGCAACTTTAATGACTGATCACCAAGTAGTAAAGGGGGAAATGAGTGGGATTTGGAAAGTGCTTTTCCAATAGATTCTGTAAAAAGATAGAAGGGGGAAAGTGGATGGTAACTGGGTTTACAGAAAAATATCAAGTGGAAAACTGCAGAAAGAAAATATAAAGTATAGTGAAAACTTGGATTGAGAGTGTTTTGGATTGGCACATTCAACTGATAGCGCTGCACACCTGTGCATTAAGATTTGAACTGAAATTTAGTTTCGCCTACTTCAAACTTAAGGGATGTACACAATGGGGCTTACTTGAACACAATGGGGCTTACTTGAACATAATGGGGCTTATTTCTGAGTAGACATGGTTAGGAGGCTGCATAGAGGATAGAGGGCTTCCCTGGGCTGCTGCTGGAGGCTGGAGGCTGGTGAGGGCTCTTGGGGGCAGTTAGAAGCAGCAGCGCACTGGCCGGCAGCCCTTTAAAACAGGCTCCATGCAGAGCGTCGGGGCTACCTAGTGTGCCACTCATTAGGAAGCAATGCTTCCTGTTCCTCCATGCACCTGCCTTTTGTGTCCCCAGATAACCTGGCCAGGTCGCTTTCAGGTTGCCTGGGGCTTGTTAAGTGAAGTGGGCTTGTTAAGAGGAGCACACTCCCAATGGGAATTTATGCTTGTTATGTGAATCACTTGTTATGTGGGGCACTTGTTATGCCAGGTACCACTGTACTAATTTTGGCAGTTTACTACTGAATTAGTATTCATTTCAGTTTGCTCAAAGACTAATGATGTACACAACAGCAGGAATGAAGTAGGATAGTAACATCAGGCCAATTTGTTTCATCGCTTACTTAATAAGGCATAAGTAATTATTTTATTTGTTCATTCATAATAACTGTTTGGAAAGCTGCTGCTATATTCCATACATTTATTGTCAACAATAGATTTAAATAAAAATGAGTTTTCTCAGGAAGCATTCTGAAAAAGTCCATGTGGTTTTTTCCCCCCTAGTTCTTAACGCTGGCACATTCAACTAATAGCACTGCACACCTGTGCATTAAGATTTGAACTGAAATTTAGTTTCACCTACTTCAAACTTCAAGGGATGTACAGGACTCTCTAAGAGGTTTCACATCTTTTCTTGAAACCCTTTGCCTTGAAAATATTCAGCTATTTTGCTATGGGAAGAACACTAAACCCCACATTGCATTTCAATTTTTGACATTTCTCATGTGAACCCTTTCAAAAGTGAAAACACCTGGGATGGAAATATTTAGTGTGTGTTTAGGAGATAATCAACACATTGAATGTTTTCAAGAATAATTGGGAGAATTGATTCAAATAAAGATACTCCCAAACAAAAGGCAATTTAGTAAGGAGGGTTGATCAAACAGTTCACAGCAATCAATATGAGGAGTTTAATTCACTAGTCAAATGTAAGAACATTTCCACATGAACAAAAGCAATTGGTTTGGGGAGACTGGTCTGCTGAATGCATGTGCACAATATCTGATAGAAGATTCTGTGCTGGAAATAATAAAAGGTGTTTTTTAAGAGAATCACACTTTAACATTCTGTCCTTTTGCATAAATGTTGGTTAAAATTGAGCCATTTGAAAGTCATACAACTCCATTTCATTATCAACATGGGATGGGGAGAGATTGGGTACTACTGTCTTCAAGCCTTTGGCGATCAGCTGAAGGGTGGGGGCGCTTTCCCATATACAACCTCTTCCTCTGCCCTAAAATGGTAGACTCTTCTGCCAAGCAAACCAGGGAGAGAGAAACCATCAACTGCATAGAAAATCTCCCAAAGTCTGTGCTATAGAAGGCAGATAAGAGTCCAGGAGGACAGGGGCAATGTATTGACTCAATTCAAATAACAACAGCAAATGATAAGACAAAAAAAGAGGGAGATACAAGCTGGAAAGAATAAAACATGGGCAGTGCAATCCTAACTTGAGCTATAACCAGCAGGCCAGTAAGCTTGTGCTGTATCCAGCATAAATTTGGGACTGGCTGACATTCAGCTGGGGGCAAAGGGGAAGATTTTCTTTATGCCACGTAGAACTGCAGGAGCCCCAATGGATCTGCACCACCTCAGAAGACACCACAAATACAAGCAACGTAGAGCTTGCCCACACACCAATGGACAGTACCTTTTCGTGGTGGTGGGATTGTGTGCTCCAGTGATACAAAGGGCTATGCTGGCAGTAGCATAGTTACTGGCAGGAATTCCCATGCCAGCCAGGCCTTTATTGAGGAGCCAGACTAAACCTGTCCAAAATCCCACTGAATGTGGGTTGTCTGGAGAAGAAAAACTCCCACCTCAAACCTCCACTGCCTTGTGGCTATACCCATCTACGAGAAAGGCTTCAGGAGTCAACCTCGAGGCAAAATCCAGAGCTGGAGTCCTGGAAGCAGTTCGTGACTGTGTATAATCACATTCTGGTAACTCCTGCGACGCAGCTGGAACCAGTCGTATTGGCTCTGCCATTCCATTGGACTATTTCAGTGATGTGGAGGGGGGGATTTGCTGCTTGGGTAACAGTCTATCCTCCACATTAATCTACTCAGGCCATCGTGCTCAGGAGAGGACACTCAGTGCACAATATCATAGTCTTTCAAGACTGAAGGATGCCAATGAATGATGAAGAGCTTTCCCAGGCTGCCCAGGAACAGGCCTAGGATTTGGTATAAGTGTCCCCACGTTCTGCTTCCAGTCCTCACACAGGAGTACCCCATGTTGAAGGGACAGCACTCTGGTTTGAAACTTGAGACCTCTCTCCTGTTCCCCTCCAACAACTCCTTCCTGGCTCTCTGCCACACTAGGGATTAGGTATGGAGAATTGCATGCCATGTCTGGCTTTTCAAGGTAATTGGGGCTAAGCAGGTACAGATTCTGAGTGTTCTTGTTCCTACAGCTTTTGGCTGGTGGGCTCAATCTCTGTTTTACTTCCCGAGTCAGTTTCTTGGTCCTGTGCCAATACAGTCTGCTCTTCCTCTTTGGGCTCTGTGTGGACATCATAGCAAAAATTTTGAAAATGACAGCAAAAAGTCAGTGATACCAAATACCTACATCTATAGCTCAAGGCTATTGAGCTGCTGCACTGGTGAAACAAGCATTCCAACACTTGCAAAAACCATTCCAGAAATACAAGGAGTCACACAATGCCAGAGTGCTGATAGGATGCAAGTGTAAGAGGGATGGGGTGAGTTGGGGGTGGATCAGGTCCACCAAATCCTAACCCCATATTCAGTCTTGATCCACCTTCACAGGATAACTTGCACTTGAACCAGCAATATTGCTGGTGCAGATTCCAAACTGATCCATCAAACCAGCAATGACTTACTCCCAAGAAGACTTCTTAAGGCCAAAAGTCATGTGCGGGATACAGTAAGCACTGCATTGGTGCAGCTGCCTTACAATTTATGTAGACTTAGGGTGCAATCCAGAGTAACTATGGGGAGTCCTTGCTCCGGTGTAAGAACAAATTGCTCTGGATTGCAATATGAATTTTCCATAGGTTTTCACTAAATGGTGCAGTAACTATGGGTGCACATAATGTCTCTTACATGCTCCCGTAGTTACTCTGGATTGTAGGGCTGTTAGCTGAATCTATGCTTTTAGTTGATACTATGTTATTGTCCTTCACTACTGTTCAGCACTACTTAATTTGCTTATGGGCTCAATCCAGAGTAACTAGGGGACCTCTTGCATCAGAGCAGAAAAATTTTGGTCTGATCTTGGACCTCAATACAAATTTGCAAATACAAATTTGCAATACAAATTTTCCATAGGTTAACACTAGATGGCGCCTTAACTGTGTTGACGCAATTTGACTTTGCATCAGTGGATCTCTTCACATAACTGCTCTGGATTTGGGGGTATATCTCATCCTATTTTTATGTTTGACCTTTGACCTTTTATGTAAAGGCTTCAGTGGCTCTGTGGTTTAGATGCTGTGCCTGTCAACCAGCAGGCTGGGGTTCAAGACCCTGGTGCTACAAGACAGTGTGAGCTCCTGTCCCTTGTTTGTTTCCTGCCAAGCCAGCAGTTCAAAAGCATGCAAACGCAAGTAGATAAATAGGTACCGGGGAAGTAACAACATTCCATGCACTTGGCTTGTAGTCATGCCAGTTACATGACCACAGAGACATCTCGGATAATGTTGGCTCTTCGGCTTAGAGATGGGAATGAGTACCACACCCTCACGACTATCAGTATAACCAGTGTGTGCGGACTCACCTGTATTTTAACAGGTACAAAATGCAAAGAAAGTTTGAAAAAAATGTATTTTTACTATTTGATCATTAAAGATTCAGTATCACCATATTGTTTGCTAATCCTTCAAATTAACCGTTAAATGGCTAAGAGTTGATCTGTCTCTTTTATATCTGTTACTCCCTCCCCCCCACCAATCACCAGAAGAGTTTAACTGTGGTGAGTTTGAAAAACACATTAATTGTAAGAGCTGTTTTCAGCAATGCATGTCATTTAGAATTTCCCAGGCTGATGGGTCATCACTACAAAACGTCATGCCTAGTTACCTCCGTCTGATACTATTATGTGTCATGGCTGATGATAATGCATCAGCCCAAAGAAAGTGAAAAACAAGTGGATTAAATTTTTGAAGGGATGCAGTTAACCGTTTCAGGGGAAAAAAAAAAACAAATTACTAGACTTTCATTCTAAAAGGGAAACTACATGCTGTGCACAGAACAAGATGTGGCCAATATTTATTTCCAAGGCCTATGAAAGCAGCATGTCCTGCTGTGTTTGTCAGGTGCAACTTAACTATTGGAAGGAAAACTGGAAGGTTTTTCACTTTCAGTAAACAAGAAATAGCTTCAAGGAAATTAGCTAAGGGAAGGCAAAGAGAATGTGGAAATCAAGGCTTCTTTGGCAAGGGTTCATTTTTGCTCGCCAGGTGGTAGAAAAGGCTGGATTATCCATCATGTTAAGTAAGCTATGGAGAAGGACGTTGGCCAAATTAGATCCCCTGATGTGGGATAACTATTTGGAAGTTTCCAGTTGTGGAGAGTTGATCTATTCTGCTTCTTACTTTGGCTGTAAAACCAGTACCTGCTCTCCGAATGTGGTAGCTTTTCCTCTAAAAGAAGATGAATGGTCATTATTCCAAATCTGAGAATAGTTAAAATATCGGTAATCTATGAAGCAAAATATCCTTTATCTATCCTGCAAAAGATGTACTTTGTCCCACTGACTTTAGTGCCACAGAACAGTTGTAATTGCCAGTTTTCATATATGAAAAGAAATTATAATTTATAAATCATTGAGACTTGTCAATGATAACGTCTGTATAATGATCCTCTGTCAATTCCTCTGTCATCATCCTCTCTCAATGATCTTCTGTCATCATCCATATTAATCAGTTTTATTTCATCTTTCTGCTGGACCAGCACTCATGCATGCATGCATCCATCCATCTATCCATCTATCAGGACAATCCAGAGCAACTAATCTGTCCACATAAGAGCCCTTAGGTTGCCCTATCTAACACTAGGTTGGAGCAACTGCAAGATGCTCCAGCCCAGTTACTCTGGAAGAGGCTTAGGGCAGAGCAAGGCAAGATAGGGTGCCCTAAGAGAGGTGGACCTGCTCTGCCCTAACTGGGGCAGCCTAAGCAGCTCAGGAGAGGCAAGTTGAGGGCATGTTTAGCATTGCCTAGGGCAGAGCAGTTACTCTGTATCCAGAGCCTGTTTCCAAGGCAGAAATGCCCTCTTCCAGCCCTCAGAGTTATACCACCTCAGGAGCAGGTATAGTGACGAGTAGACCCATAGGGGTCCATGATAAGGCCCGAGTAAGAATGACAGTGTTGACCAAAAATTTGAGTTCTTGGCCAGCCCAGCTGCAACCCCTTCCTCTCAACCTCAGGATATGGAACAAACTACGGCTGCCCACAAACCTCAGGATACAGCAGGCCACTCCAAGAAGCCCCTTGTATTCACTGTAGAATGTACTGGCATCTCATCAGGGACTCCTTATAAGGCAGGCACCCAGTGGCGTCACCAGACTGGTGCGGCTGGTGTGGGCTGCATTGGGGATGCACTCCATATCGGGTGATGTGCTGGAGGAGTTTGACTGTCCTTTGGCAGGCCCTGGGCCTCAGCACCCCCATTCAGGCCTGCTCCAAGGTGGAGCAGCAGCCAGAAGCTGCCACTTGTCTGAGGAGCTGGCCTGAACGGCCATCTGAGGTGCACTGCGCAGAAACACACTGAGCATGCCGAACAGCTTCAGAGGAGACTTCCTTAGAGCAGAGAAAGTCCGTGCCTCTGCACAGCCATTCGGCCTCACTCAGGAGGTGGAGCGGCAGCCGAATGGCTTCAGAAAGAGTACTGCACAGGCACCAACTCTGACGCCTGCACAGTCTCCCCCGAAGCCAAAAGGCTTCAGAAAAGTACTGCGCAGGTGTCAGAGATGGTGCCTGCGCAGTACTCTTTCTGAAGCCAGTTGGCTTTAGAAACAACTGTGCAGGCACCAACTTTGGTGTCTGTGCAGTCCAGGTGGGGGGGGGGGGGCGCGCATCCCAGGGATGACGCACAGACTTCCGCACCAGGTGATGTGCAGAGTCATGTCACCACTGTAGGCACCACAGCTGTTCCTTGTTCAGTGTGATCTGAAGGGTGTCTCCTCAGGAGCAAGTCTTCCCCTTGTGTCAATTACTTAGCATGCTCTGGAGCAGTTAGGGCAGCCCAGGCTTCCTGACTCTCTGGATTCAGCATAACTTTCTGCTCTGGATACAGAATAGTTAGGAGAGTGCAGTTAGGTCAGAGCAGGCTGAATTTGCTCTGGATTGTGTCCTATATCATTCTCCCCTAAGAGGGCAAAGAGTAGGAACTAAAAACATATCAAGGAGAAGAAAATCAGAGATAACAATACATGATCCTCTGTAAATTCCTCTGTCACCATCCCTTGTCTCACAACTCAAAGGGTGCAATCCTAGCCTAGGCTGGCACAACTCATTGGTCTTCCTGATCTCATAGTGATGTAGGAAGGCAAGCTCATGTTTGTGCACCCCAGATCAGCACAGGATTTATACTGGGGCTTATGCCAGCCTAACTGGAGGTTAGGATTGCAGCCTTAGTACATTTGCAGATTACAATCAAGAAAATATGATTTGATCAATTTATAGAGCTGCAGTTCCCCACTCACATCTCTGCAATGTAGTACAAGTATTCAATTTATTTTAGAAGTAGAAAGATGCACCCTATGCCTTATACATCTTTGGAGATACCTTAAACAAAATGAATGGAAAGAAAACAATTCAAGCAAAAACAAATTTTAAAAAGAACAAAGGAAAAATGTATTGCCAGAATTGTACTGTTTCTGAGCTCACTTCAAGATGACTCTAAGGTCCAAGATCAGGAAGAAGAGCAAGACAACACACTGTGGGGCCACCAAGAGTAAACAACTATGTATGAACTGAACCTGCTTCTGCAGGAGACCCCCAGTCTTCAAAATCCCACCGCCTCTGACTCAGAAGCAGATAAAAAAAAACAGAAACAAGAAGCAAGGAGGTGAACGTGCCATGGGGGAAAAAAAGAAGCCCTCTTGCACATCTGACATATAAACTTAAAGCAAATGCAGAGAAGCTGACTTGAAGAGTTTCCTCTCAGCTACGTCTAGCTCTCTACTGACAGGGAACATGCTCAATATACGTGAACTTTTGATTATCGTGGAGTTGGAGACATTTTTTTATCTTGCCAGGCACAAGAGCTGGAAGAAGTAGAAGAAAATCACTTCTGGGGAATGTTCCTTAGCTGAGAGTCTTCTTGAGGAGACATATTTTCCAAAACTGAATTGCATTTGTGAGTTTGTGTAAATAGGGGATGTAGGTAAGAGGACAGAATAAAATAATGGGTCAAAGGAAACATGTTTGTCATTGTGAAACCACTGGTGTTTCAGATTGATTGTGCAAATGATGGACAATAGTTACAGACCAGTAGCTGCTACTGAATATTATGATGCGGTATCTCCAGAACTGGTGCCAGGTTGTTGTGCAGTTCTACTTCCAGTTTAAATGCAATAAAACCTTAGTGATTGGTAGTGGAAGGGAGTCCTGGAACAACACCACACCTCCCAGGCTCTGGCAGCCCCAGAGTTCAATGTAAATGAAGTACCATTTTGCCCACAGGGGCTGAATCCTGGGGATCATGTCAAACCCCAGCCCCTCATACACAAAGACTTACTGAGGTAGTAAATCTTCCTAAAAATTTGAGAAACACTGGAATAGAGTGACTGAAAACAGCTTCCCGAGTACAAGAATGTAGATACCACTTGGGAAATGTGAGAGATATTATGCAAAGAACCAAGTTAACTGTATCTTATCTGCCTTTGATGTGATGCGTCACACATTAGTTTCCCACTCCCACTCCCTTACACAAACACATTTGGCTTCCATATGTTTGTGCTGCTGGGACAAGTTGGGCCAGAGACATACCCTACAATCCAGAGTAACTACGGGAGCACGTAAGAGACATTACGTGTACCCGTAGTTACTGCACCATCTAATGAAAACCTATGGGAAATTTATACTGCAATCCACAGCAAATTGTTCTTACACCGGAGCAAGGACTCCCCGTAGTTACTCTGGATTGAGCCCATAGGAATGCAATAACCATACATTTCCCAAAATGCAAGGAATGGGCATTACTCACTCGGTGGGCTTCCATCAGAGTTGTAGAAATAAAACCAGTCTTTGTTGTAATGTTTGAAGTGTTTGGGTTTGTGTTCACTGGTTTCTGCTAAAACAACCAGTGCAAGTAAAGTTATTTCAAAAATGGTACACCACAGCATTAGAAAATAAAGCACACCTGTGCTACAACCCAGCAGAGTTGGCTGTGGTGTTTGTGTACCACATGCTCAGAAGTATAGTTCTATAATAAAATTAATCATCCTTTACAAAGAACGTTAGAATATGTGTGCTGAATAGTTTATCACAAAACCTAGCATCTGGTGCTTTACTTTTATTTGTCGTCAAATTATATTATTATACTAGATTTTATCTATTAATTACCAGTCAATAGAAGTGATACCATCATCAAAAGATAAAATGAAACATAATATGCTACAAGTACTTGGCAAAATAAGATGGTACTACTACAGACATTACAAATTGTTTCATCACATCTAAAATGGATCCTGGATACTATCTATCTATCTACAGTATTTATATACTGCTTTTCAGTTAAAATGTTCACAAAGCAGTTTACAAGAAAAATGAAAAAAATTAATAGCTAATTAATAGCTAATGGGTCCCTGTCCCAAAAGAACTCACAATCAAAAATGCAAAAATAAATAAATGCAAAATGCAAAAAGAACACTGGCAGAAGCCACTTGAACAGACATTGTGGGGTGTGGAGGACCCTGCTAAATAAAGGAGGAACACCCACTTGAAAGAGTGCTTCTTGCCCAGTTAGCGGGGGAATATTTATATATCCATTAATTTTTTCCCGGCTAATATAGCCCATATGTGGCTTAATCCCTCCCACATCACTTAAGAATAAAAGTCAAGGTGGCATCTTGGATCAGTACCTCATCAAGACCTTTCCACCCTTCTTCTATCTCTTCATCTGGCCTAAATACTTTCATTATCTCTTCACCTTTGGTTCTTTTCCATCTCCTGGTTTTTTAACTCCCCCCAGCATTGTTTATCCTTCCACATAGCATTCATGGTGACAGAGCAAGCCATCTTCTGTCCCTTTACCCTTTCCCTGCTGGCTGTCAAATGGATCTCTTCCCATACTACAATTTAATATGTATACTAAAGGAAGTTCTCAGACCTTTAGTATACATCTCAGATGTACACTAAAGGAAGTTCTCAGAAGTGGCTCCCTTAACCTATGGGTCATTGGCTGTGGCTCCCTATTAATCCATTTGCTCCAAGCCCATGGGTGTACACATTTGATCTCTGTTGTGTATACAAGTGCCCCTCATTATCCACTAGAGTTCCATTCCAGAACCTCCCATGGATAAAAAAAATCCATGTATAAAGAAAACAATGGGAAAATTGGTTTAAAGACTCACTTCCAGGTTTCTTGCTCCTCTTTTGTGCCTAACAAAATAAGGTAAAACAGCAGAAAAGCAATTTTTTAAAAATTGAGATTTGCAGAGGCCACGCAAAAGGGTCAAATCCACATATAAAAAAAATCAATGTATAACAAGATTGGACCCTTATTCAAAGTTGGGCAGAAACAGCTTAAGTATACAATACAGTATGTTTTATAGGGTGTGGATTTTTCATGAGGTTTCTGCAGCTCCCCTGTGTGGTTTCCATACCCCTTGGCGAGCCGTGGCTCACAATTTGGGAACCATGAGTTTAAAGTGTAAAATTAAAAATGTAGAGCATGAACACAACAAAGATGTTTGGTACTTGCAGTCCCCAGGGAGTTCAGAGAGAAATATTGGTTCTTCTTTCAAAATCCATGTGTCTCAGGATGCACGAAACACAATATATGCTCCTTTTCTCAAAGCTGCACTCTGGTACCCTCTATTCAATATGTCTTATTCACAGGAAAATGTGTATAGGATTGCAGCCTTAGGGTGCAATCCAGAGTAACTACGGGAAGTCCTTGCTCCGGTGTAAGAACAATTTACTCTGGATTTCAATATGAATTTCCCATAGGTTTTCATTAGGTGATGCAGTAAATACAGGTGCATGTAATGTCTCTTACGTGCTCCCGCAGTTGCTCTGGATTGTAGGGTTAATTTCAGTTGCATCATGTCCCATATTTCTTTTAAAAATCTGGGCATTTGGGGAAAGGGGCAAGGAGGTTTTTTGGAGACATCAACACTACCTATACAAGTGAGCCATGGTGCAAGTGGCCCATATACCTGAAAGGAGGAGTAAAGATTAAAATCCATTTTATCTTTTTCCCCATCTTCTTTTCTAAGCAGTTAGATGGTCTTAAATGATGCTCTTCTGTTCCGCACTTAGATGAAATCTTTATTTTCCCTCTCTTCTCCTTCTCACAATTGTTTTTCATGTTATATTTTAAATTGTATTCCATGGATTTCAGAGATTTATATTATACTTTTATGCATCTCCGAGGAACACATCACACTTCTGGCCCAGTTAAAAACTAACTCATAAAGTTACAAACTCTAACTGTTGCTGTGAGATAATGAGCTACTTTACAAATTTAATCAGGAACACCTCCTAACCCAACTGCTTTCACATGTCCCCTGACAGAGGAGCCAATTTGAATGGGTTAAGGAGGATTATTAGATAAGTGCCTATTATTAGCTTTGCTTTCCATTTGGAGCAAAACAGAAGCATAGACATTGTGCTTTTCAGATCAAGATGGCTTGCAGGGTGAGATTCTGCCCTACTTTAAACAAGGCAGCTGACACTGATGTGTACTCTGTCTGCTGGCACTTGTCACTTGTATTAAGTTCAAGGCAAAATAATTGTGTCCTGTTCAACTTCTGTGTTTGAAGAAAGGCAGGAGAAATCACAAAGGTATACAGAGCAAGTATGAGGTGTTTCTAGTGAGATTACTTGTCTAATCAGCTTAAATTGACACCAGGCTGGTATTATTCTGCAGCTGAGGGGCAGTAGATACACTACCCACTGGCTTAAGTGATTGTCTTTCTCCTTTACCTGACAAGATTTATTTTCTTGTTAATCCAACAGAATTTAATTTGTGGCTTACTTTTAGGTGAGCAACCAGTTCTGCATCCTTGGTCGTTTCTTAATGAAATGTACTCTTTTGGTAACGTTGTTGGCACTGTGATGGAATGATACTGTAATTGTCCAGTTGGCCCCATACAATTAAGAACAATTTTTAAGAGCCTGCCCCCATGTACTCAGATTAGTTTTCTCAACTTCTTTAAAAGTTGGTTTAGCCATGCTGGGACTAAACTTAGATGTATTTAGATTTTTTATTTTAAATTAATTTATTTTTTCTAGTCCTCAAAAGTGTGTCTAATATTTGATGCACTGCTTTAGCCAAAAGGTGTAGACACCCCTGCTTTACACGACTGAAAAAAAAACCATGAATATCTAAGTGATAGCATATTTTTATTCATTTTTTATGGGGTGGTGATATTGAAAACCTGAGCAATGAAGTGGCTATTGAATTATCCTGCCTCACAGCCCGGTTATTGTACCAAGAGTTGTTCTGAGTGACATTCAGAAGAGATGCTGAGGATGCCCCAATGAGTAGTCAATAACCTACTTATTCACATTTGAAAATTAGAATTAAAACTGAAATATTCCACATATAATTTTTTACCTGATCCATAATGAGTGCAAGGACTCTACCAAAATAATACTCACTCTTTTTCTTTCTTTCTTTTTTTACTTCAACCTGTAATATCAAATAGGCTTTAATTATAAACACCAGAAGCAAGCACCTCATTATATTGTTGCTACAGAGCACTGATCCAAATTAATTTAAATGAAATCGAGTGTACAGTTGAAAAGGAGCATCTGCACAGGATAAGTAAGCAGCTGAGTTGTGAATCAGAACTTCCCTGGTTTGAGTCTTGTTTCCATCATGAACCCATGGAGAGGCCTGAAGCAAGCCAGCCTCCAAACTGCAATATGGGAACAATAATCCTTGCTTACCATAATGGAAGGTTGTAAGAATGACGTCAAGATAATACATATTAAAAATTCTTTGCATGCTCAAGGTCTAAGCTTATGCTTGGCCAGCACCATGTGGTACAGCAGTGCTGAAACTACCACAGCTTTATCCTGTGGTGCCAGAGACGCAGCTAGAGTTCTCCATAAGGGAACTGACCATCTCTTTCCCTGTGTAGAGTCCTGGTGGTTCAGCTAAATAGCAGTTTTAGAACCAAGGAGACATGTTTAGGGCTCTGATGCTCAGGAGAGGAGATAGGATTCAATAGCAGCCACTGTCACCCTTGCTGCCCCTCCAGTTAGGCCTAAAGCACCTTCCAACCACCTTCTTCCACACAGTTTAACACCTCCCCACCCTCCCTGGCCCTAAATGAGCTTCCACTCCCTGACCGGAGACTTAACCCAGTGCAATCCCACTGCTCCTCTCACCGGTGCAGAGGCTCAGTACTTCTCCTTGCCCAGCCAACACAGCATGTTTGCAACTGCCATTGTCAGGAATGTACACAGGACATTGGCATTGTCCCTGGGTGAGATGGGGACAAATAAACACATTCACAAATCAACTGATCTCAGAAGTTCATATGAAAAGGCAAGATAAAGAATATTAGCAACCATTTCAAAACACACACACACACACACACACACACACACACACACTTACTTACTTACTTACTTCTTCCAGTACTTGAACATTTCTGTTCCAAAATGAAAGTTAAAAAAACATACAGAAGTTTTTTGAACTGTACTTCACAAACATGTCTTCAGCTGTGATGAACTAGGTGATTTTTCAGAGTATCATCAGTGGAAGTCATGCTTACTCTTTCAAATCCTCAGACCAACCTGTCACTGTCAGTTCTTGCAACTTTTCCTAGAAGTAATCGCTTGCTTTCTCCTTCCCTTCCCCCATTTTTAGACCGGAAATTGTTATTTGCCATGGATTGTTATTTGCCATGTAGCCTTGATTCATCTCCAGGATCTTTGCCCAGAAATAACTACTTTTTCCTCAAGCTTCAGCTGGACCTGAACAGAATAAGAGTGAGATCTGAATAAAGATGAACATACCTTCCTTGATGTGCAGGATTTGCTGCAATTCCACATTCAGAAGGCAGTGAAAGCATTTAACTCTCCTATCTTCCAAAACTCCTCCAGTCTAGTTACATACTGAATTGCTTTTTAAAATGCAGAATGGCAAATGGTGAGATGTTACTTCCTATCAGGATATGTGTAAAATACTTATTATCATTTTTATTTCACTCTTCAAAATTCCCATATCGCTGATCTGCACCCCAATCCTATAAGCAAGGTCATTCGTATTTGTAGTTTACAACAGTGGAAATGAGGCCAAGGTCTTTTTCGCTTAAGGGCAACCTGGATGTTCACAGATGTAGTACAGAGACTTAAGCATCAATCCAGTAGGCACAAGAGACATGTGGTAAGGTCTAGGCCCAGAGCTCTAGGGAGAATTGTCTACCTCCCCACAGCTGCTAAGTGGCTGCTAACAGCCCTGCAAAGAGCTGAGCTCCTGCCATTTGCAAGCATGTGCAAGCAGTTTCAGTTCAGAGCAATTCATGGGTGATTCTCACTTGGGGGAATTCAGCTGCCTTCTAGCTGAACAGTAAAAAAACTATTAGTTAATGAAGTTTCTAAGACAAGCTTAATTGTCTGCCAAGTTGCTATGTTAAGCAGGCTGCCTTTAAGCCATAAACAGCGACTTAAGGCATGCTTATCTTTCAGTTTAAAGAACCAACCTCATTTGCTTAGTCAAACTAGCAAATAAATTAATCACATATAATAAGGCTACACATATGCTGTTTAAATTAACCACATGAAAGTCATATATGAATGTTTTGGGGTTCCTTACCCTCTTTTGGAGTTATGACATTTGGTCATCTTGAGGAGTAGTAGTAGCCGTCGTCGTCGTAGTAGTAGTTCTCCCTTCCTCCAAGGATTTCAGCATAGTGTACATGGTTCTTTCCCTTCTTTTGTCCTCACAATAACCCTGTGAGGCAGATGAGGCTGAGAGATGGGGAAGCTTCATGGCTGAGAAGGAATTTGAACCTGATCTTTATTCAATTGTAGTTTAATTTTAATGTATGATCCCCAAATCTTGTCCCCATTGTAACCTGGGCACCATTAATAACACTTGTTCACTCTAGACTTCAGTTTATCAGCACTCACTGCGAGTACCCTATCTGCCACTCTGCAATAACTGATAGGTTATCACCACAAGAAATGCATACCATAGAAAGCAATATGGTGTATTTAAGTATACATTGTTTATCTTTATTTTCCAAACTTCAACACTGCTTAGAATATAGACATTTACAGTGAAAGAAGTCAATGTATGCTAAGCTTACAGCAATATATGCTAAAGTCAGAGATTTTCTCTTATACAGAGAGCTATGTAGAAGTCCTTTAAATTTGATAGGTTATTTCAGTTCCAGTTTAGATTTTCTTAATGGAAAATGATCAGACCTTTGCTTATGAAATAATTTCTCATAAAGACACAGTGATATGCATACTCATACAATCACTTACGTCTACCATACATAGGAGATGCAACATTTCTTTCTGAAATATTACTTGACAGTCAGTGAAATACATAAATTCATATTCCCAATGTTTTTTTTAAAAAAATTTATTTGACTACAAAGTAATATCTCAGAAGGCTTTTTCATCTTGTAAATAGTCATCACCACATGCACACACACACACAACCAAGCTTCTGGTTTCTTCAAAGAAAGACACATTTTCTTCTGTACATATTATCTTAGGTCCAGCAGCAAAACTGTGAAGCAAGATAATCTTATCTTACTGAGCGTAGGTACAAGAGTTTGATACCACAGGAGATGTCTGACAAGAGAAAAACACTGAACATAACCTCCTCTCTTCCAAAAAAAAAGCTTCCTATGCAGGGTGACCATATGTCATAATCACAAATAAAGGACAAGGCTACTTCAAAAAGTAGAAACACCCAAGAAAAATATAGTACATGAAAAAATTATAGCTAAAAACACTCATATACAGGTGTAACCTAATTATCAGCATTTTATGTATCAGCAATTTTGACTCAACATAAATGAGTTTGGCTCTTTAAATTAAAAGATAAACATCCCTTCAGCAGCAGTTAATGGCTTATAAATAGTGTGCTTACTATGGCAATGTGGCAGGCAATTAAGCTCGCCTTAGAAATGTTCGGAAAGGTTTCAGCTTTGGTTTCAGGTTTCAGCTGGGAGGCAGACCCTCTCCCTTCCCCTCTCCATTATCACATGGAATTAAAAGTGATAATCACTTCTGAATTGCTTTACAAAGGGAAGCTTCTTCTCAATCCTCATACACTGTTTTGCCTTTAGACATTAGCTCAGACAGTTTCTTTCTTCTGCTGTGCTATCCCTAATCTGAATATTTGTTTAATCCCCTTGACCAGTCAAAACATGCCCACTGGAAATTTGAGCAGGGTCACATTTTATAGAGAACTGCATCTGTATCAAGAGTCTTTGCATTTTCTTCCAAAACGTCTATCTCCTTGTTCACAAGTAACCTCCGCAAATAGCTGTATATGTTCCTTTTTTCAGCTGACAAGGCATCATAGGCTGCGCTAATTCAGTTTAGATATGCTGTATAACTATCTGCATGGGCCATATTTGTGTCACAAAGTCACTGTTTGGAAGAGGACATGCAAAACATCCAGCAAAATGCTGAATACCAAAAAGATTGTCCCGTTGCATTTGCTTTCTTTTATTATCTTTGCCAGAAAAAGCAGTATCTCTTTGTGACAGTGATAGCTTTTTGTGTGGGTGCACAAAATGATGAGAATAAAAGAAGCATTGGACATGATTTGCCTGAAGAATTTGTTAATGCGTCTTCCTGTCATCTACTCGGGGGTTTATATCCCGTCTGTAAAGCTACTCAGTTTCTTGACCAACCGGGTCATTTGGGATGTAACAAACCATGAATATGTACACATAATCACTGTGAGAAAATCAGCTCTCCCTTGAATGAACACATATTTAGCCTTGCTCATTAAAGTAATGAATTCTGACCTCCTGAAGGTAATACCCTGCTTACCTAAGCAAGTGGAAGATGTGCTCCAAGAGGATGCTTCTTTCACTAACTCCTGTTTGTCTTATTCATCAGATCATAAAATGCCATGTTTCATATCTGGGTAATCTCGTTGCTAATTATGTGCCACTGATTTTGCAAATGTGAAGGAAATGGCCAACGTCCATTGGGATCAATTATCTGACTTTTGGGACTGTTTTGACTTTTTGGGGGAAAAAGCTTAGGACTGCGGCAATAGCTTGGCACCTGTTTTGCATACAGAAAGATCCTTGCTGCAATCCATGACTTGTACACGTTTTAAAAAGTGCATCTGGCAGCAAGATTGGGACACTCATCTGCCTGAGAAGCTAGAGAACCTCTGCTAGTAAGAATAGGCCAGGCTAAGTGAGATGGATGAATCATCTGATCCCATATAAATTAGCTTTGTACGATCACAGCATTTGCATATACTTCTCTAAGAAAAATTAGGTTGTAGTCTTAGACTGCAATCCTAAAGACAGTTTCCTGGGAATAAGACCCACTGAGCACAAAGGGGCTTACTTCTGAGTAGACGTGGTGAGGATTGTGCACTTAATCTCCAGTAATGCTGCCCTAATCCCTAGTACACATCTTATGGTAACCTGGGAGTGTCAACAAAATGCCATAAGACACTTCTGCACCATTCCTGTGGGAGGGTTAGGCCAGTGCACAGGGATAGGCTTGCCACCCTACATCACCATGGGAATGGGAATACCAGTGAGTGGTGCCAGTCTAGGTTAAGATTACAAGGAGGCAATTCTTGGTGAGGCAATTCTACTCTCTACTCTGTCAATGAGAGTTTGTGGTGTGGCCTCCTTTTTCAGAACTGAACCCAGTACTAGTGCTCTCTACATACTGGCTGCTCTGAATGTGCTTTATGGCACATTTGTAGAACCCAGCATCAATGCTTGGGCACAGTGCCAAAACTGGGTATGTTTAGGATTGGGCCTTTCGTCTATTGAGACTCCTGGGGTGAACCCATTCTCATATGGAAGTTGTACATACTGAGTATCTTCTAGGCCTGGTGACATATTCACAACTGAATTTTGAGCTCCTTATGTACTGTATCTTAGGGAGCCAAATGAGTGATGAAGAGAAAGAAAATAATCATACCAATCTTCATCTCAAGTACAGTGTGAAATCCATCTCATCTTTTTTGCATCGCACAGCAAGTAATCAAATACATACCATGAGATATAGCTGATGTCTGTGGCACTGAAGCACATTAAAGTCAGCAGGGGGAACATTGATCCAAACTGTAGAAACAAAACAGTCCAGAAAATGGAGTGGAATTTTCTAACCTATACTTTATTATGGAATGCATTAGTTTCTGACTACCAGCATTTTCTAAATAGGCTTTGATACAAATGTGCTATAGAAATTAATAGAAGACATGAAAAAGAGACTCCTACAAGTACCCAGAGTTTTTTGGTTCTTGTATTCTACCTTCCCACCAGATCACAGTAGAGAAATAGAGCTAGAAAAATCTGTGAGATTGATTACTTCACATTAATCCACAGCCCAACATTGTTTGATTTCAAGGGATACTCAGCAGTTACAGTTTACACACACACATATACCTCTGCATTCATATATAGATATCTATGCTTATACACACATATATATTATCTTGTCTCATGTGATTTATGTGTTTGGAGAGGGAGGGGTTACTTGGACAAATAGATGTTGGAGATAGAGAGATCTTGTAGGATACTTATTCAATAAGACTGTAATCCACGTAAGTGATCATCCTCCAGTAAATAGCAACTCTACCAAAGGAAAACAAAGTCTGCACTGTCAACAATTAACATCTCTTTTGTACAACATGTTTTCTTTGGCCTGTTCATTGCTGGAATGAATGGACTGTCTTTTTTATTGTGAACTAACTGACGGCAGAGGGGTGTGGTGATGCAAGTGGATAAGACACTGTGCTTGTTAACCAGCAGCCATGGTTCAAGACCTGGGTGCTAAAAGATGGGGTGAGCTCCCATCATTAGCCCAGTTCCTGCCAACCTAGCAGTTTGAAAGCATGTAAATGCAAGCAGATAAATAGGTACCACATAGGTGGGAAGGTAAAAACAGTGCTCTGTGTACCTTCTGCAGTCATGCCATGGAAGTATCTTTGGACAACGCTGGCTCTGAAGGCTCCAGAGAAGAACTACAGACCTTATAGTCGATGAAGACTAGCAGTACAACCTGTAGGGGATTCACCTTTACCTTTTATTGAAAGCGGATTCCTGTATTGTAAGAGGCCAACCTCTTTTGCAGACAATGACTTGTGCACTGGAAGTGTGTTGTATCTACTTGCCTGCATTCCTGCAAATAAATTAGTCTATATCGTCTACTCATATATGTCTACACTGAGAAGATCTGAACTCTTTATCTGTGGTTTGACTTAAGATACCTTTTTGACAGACTGTACTTGATATGGCTATACCAGCAGAATGTACTTTATCACATAAGTGTTGGTAAAGTGCTTTGCAGAAGTATTCATAACCAGCAGACTGGTAGGTAGGAAGGTCAGAGCCTTCCCATGTGCAACTGCAGCCATCCTGGGGCCTACCAGACCAGTAGGTCTGGCAAAGGAGTGATGGAGGGGGAGAGAAGAAGAAGAATGGGGTGATGGTGGAAGATTCCACAACCCATACTATTGGCCTCTTCCAGTCAAAGTGAAAGTTGCACCTGGTCTTTTCTGAAGGGCATTCTGGGGCCAACAAAGACTAATAGAGTGGATTGTGGGCTCAATCTTCCACCATCATACCATCTCTTTTCCCTTTCACTCCTTTTCACGCCCCTGGGTGGAATCTCTGGGGCCTTCCAATAAGGCATTGCTTTGCTACAGGAACCACAGTGGTGAGCCCAGGGCACATGGAGTCACATCCCAGCACCACACATAGGCTTGACACCTAAAGCTAACAAATTTGGTGAAAATAAATCTTATATGCTCTTTCCAGAGAGGAAAAGTGTTGTTTAGTCATTCATTATGTCATTATGCCTGACTTTTCATGACCTGATAGACTGCGGCATGATAGGCCCCCCTAACCCAACCAGCTTCCTAAGTCCATCCAAATTCATGTTCATAGCCACAGTAACACTAGCTAACCACCTCATCCATGGCCATCCCCTTCTCTTTTTGCTTTCAGTTATTTCCAGCATCAAACTCTTTTCTAAAGAGTCCTCCCTTCTCATGATGTGGCCGAAATATTTGAGCTTCAGCTTCAGTATTTGTTCTTCCAGTGAACAGTCAGGGTTGATTTCCTGGAGGTGGGACTGGTTTGATTTCTTTGCAGTCCAAAGTCTCTCAAGAGTCTTCTCCAACACCATAATTCAAAGGCATCTATTTTTCGGTGGTCAGCCTTCTTTATGATCCGGTTCTCACAGCCATACATTACTATAGGGAAAACGATAGCTTTAACTTAATGAATTCTGACCTCCTGAGGGTAATAAACTGCTTACCTAAGCAAGTGGAAGATGTGCTCTAAGACAATGCTTCTTTGGCTAACTCCTGTTTGTCTTTAACACAATAGGATTTACTTTTGAGTAAGGACAGTGGATAGGATGGTGGATAGGGTGGACCATAGAATGCTAGGATGGTGCTTTAAGTTGCTTTGGTAGGGTGTTCCATAAACAGAGGTGCCACAACTGAAAAGGAGAATTTTCTAGTAACCTATATGTGTACAATGAGGGCTTAAATTCTTCAAATCAGTATTAGAGAATTGCTTCAAGCCACTTGTTTTATTTCTCTTTTAAAGTCTTCATGGCTATATTTTAGCTTTTGCTAAGGAACTTTTTGCTGACAAGAATATTTCTGCATAAACATTTTCCCCTTCCTAAAACAGATCTATGTGTGTAGTCAGTCCAATGAGGGCAAAATAATACCAATCTGAAATAAACATAGGCAACGATGTACTAATCAACATATTCAAATGTGTTATAGAATAAAAATGACCCTTCTTATTATAGATATGAAAAACTTCTTCCTTCTTATTGGTTCTAAATCTCTAGTAAGAGACTTACCCTACAATCCAGAGTAACTACGGGAGCACGTAAGAGACATTACATGTACCCGTAGTTACTGCACCACCTAGTGAAAGCCTATGAGAAATTCATATTGCAATCCAGAGCAAATTGTTCTTACACCGGAGCAAGGATTCCCCGTAGTTACTCTGGATTGCGTCCTAACAGCCTAATCTACCCTTTGGAAGCTGTGAACTTGAGATAATGCACAGACATAACATTGTCCTGAAGGATGACAGGATTCTGTGATCTGTTTGGCTTTCTTGCGATGACGCTGTGTAGGTCAATAAGGCATAGAGCAGGATAGGACTGCAAGGCAGGGGCTGAAATGGACACAGGAAGCACTGAAGGACAGAACAGTAGAAGCACTAATGGTAATTATTTGTTTAAGGGATTTATACCTTGCATTTCCCAGGCAAAAGCAAATGCCCAATACAGCTTATGTAGTTTTTATACTTTTGTCCTCACAACAACCCTGAGAGGTAGGTAATTGTTCTATGGGCAGCTTGTAGAACTCTTCTCTTCCAGATGGAATCCTTCACAGCATGATCATCCCATTTGGCATAAGGGAATGCATTCCAAGCTTCCAGCAGGAGCAGTTTTCAGGTCAAACTGTAAACAGCGACTCCTTCTGGCTTCATGTCAGCTTAAGAAGCTTTTTGGTCTGTCATCCAAAATTCAACCCAGCCCATTCCCGCTTAGTAGCAGTTTGGCAGTATTTTGGCGACTCAACCACCAGTGGATCACACTTGCTGATCCATACCCAGCATTACTATTTCCATTTCATAAGGAAGGTATTCCCATTCCCTTCTTGTGAAATGCCACCTGAAATGCTACATCAGGATGTGACAGAGGAATAAAAGGAGAGGTGAGACAGTTTGTATCAAACTGGGTTCAAGGAGGATGGAAGAAGGAGGACTGGAGGACCATAGCTCCTCTGAATCTCATTCGACTGTGGCCTCATATCTAACAAGGTCTGTAAAAGAAAAGAAACATCTGAGAATGAGAAATTGTTACCTTGAATACACGGCAATTGGTTCTTTTTCTTTTGTTTTTGTCCATTGCAGTTCACCCACCAGCAGCAATTTGGAAGCTTGACACATTAACAAATTATCTTGCACTTAGTTTGAAAGAGTTTTACTGCCATTGCCTCACCACTGCTCCATGGAAAAATCAATTGGAATAATATAGTGTATGTTAGAAGTTTTATTCTACAGGGAATTTGCTGCATAAACATTGGATTGTGGGTGAGCACAATTGTGACATCTTTTCAAAGGAAACTGGCCACACTATTTCATCCTCGGGTGACCTATATTCAACCTGTGACATACTGGAAGTCCAGATATCTGGTTTTTGTTGTTTTGGCATTTGTCAGAAAATGTATGCACTCTAGTACTGGGAGCCAATAAAGGTTATAGTAGGTTCAGTTGCAGAGTGTGTTTTTCCTAAGAATCAGTGTTATGAGTAAATGGAAAAAGAGTTTCCAGATTCATCAGGTATAAAATGTAGTCTCAAAAATGTTGGAATTGCAAGATGATGTACTATGAGATCTAGAGTGTATCTCATGATGTACTATGAGAATTTCTCTGGGACAGCATAGGTCCCTCACTGGCTTGGAAATGTCCCAGCATGCCATAAAGCACAGCTGTGTCTCCTCTGAAATCAGCCAGGCTGCAAGGATATGCAGAGGCTTGCAATTCCAACATGCAGCCTCTCTGAAGAGGGAAAAGGATAAGTTCAGGCCAGCTGAGTTTGGCTAGTGTGGGTGTGAAGGGCATGGTTATGGTGAAGAGGAGGCATTTGGGGGTGAGAGGAAAATGGGCAGCAGATGGGCCCAGGGAGTGGTAGAACATGGGTGGACCAAATACTAGATCCTAACCCCTTTCCTACATAGCCTAGAGTAGCTCTGGGCTGCTTGGATCTGTGCCACCTCTTTAGATGGTGCAGATCAGAGTAACGCCTTTTGGGGTTTCTGTTGCTTTACCCAGAGTGAGAGGATGCAATTCTCCTTGCCCCAGGCTGAGCTACTTTGTGCCCCAACTTTGCACTGGATATGGAGCAAGTCAGCCATCCTTCCTGTTCCAGTGCAACGTAGGATTAGGCTGCTAGAATTTCTTCTTTAAATACATTTGCTTTCTTATTTTTTAATATATATTGCTTCTTTAAGTATATTTCACAGCTTTTCGGGAAATATTGGTTTAGATTCTTAGGATGTTTTTGCCCAAACATTTGGCATTTCCCTTCTGAAGGAAAGATGGCTAATTTTCACCAATTCCCCATTCTCACTACAGCGTCTGGTTCCCCATCCCATTGTGGCTTTCAATAGAGCCCCCATCCTCAAGAGCAACGTTTCTATGGCACAAAAAACTACAACTCATCTTTGACCATCGTTCTATCAACTGTGTCAATTGCCAGAGTTCTAGGTTTGATTCAGAATTCTGGTCTTAGGGCCAGAGTACTCAATCTGTTCTTCATTCAGGATTCCTGGGGGACATTCTTCATGCATCTGCAAATATCTTCCGGTGGTAACACATAAGTACAGTTTCAATATGGAACATGAACAGGAACATAGAACTCCGTTTCCTGTGTTGTAACATGTAAAAGTCATGAACAAATTCAGAGGCAGCCCAATCCTAAATGGGTGTTATGACAGCTGAACATTGATTCCACTCTTGTAAATGCACAATCTTGAACCACCACTGCATAGGCAGTGGTATCAGAGGACCACTGTGGCAGTCCATACAGAGAACTGTATGCCACTGCATACAGTGGTACAGTTGATGGCCTGTTACTACAGGTAAGCTGGCCTGGGCTTGGGAAGGTGATGGGAGGAATGGGACAGGGAAGAGGAGACAGTGTCAAGGTAGTAGGGAGCAAGGAATAACCAGAACATAGGAAGGAGTGAGTGGCTTATGTCCCTGGGTCATAAACCTTTTCTCCCCCTTTCCCTCTCTCTTGGTCTCTTTGGTTCTGTGCCAGCAAAATAATTGGTACAAATTTGAGGAGATCCAGGGTAAGGGGTAAGGAAATCCAGGGTAAGGGAATTGATGTGAGCTATGGGCACCTGATGTAGGCTTGCTCCAACAACCTGGTGGGGATATTGGGTAAAATAGGAGCATTTCTCAAGAAGTATCTATTTTTGAAGTGTGCTCATCATTAGTATACTGTACCTTGTATAAGTCTGTATTGGAAACTGATTCTTCCAGCACAATCCTAACCATGTCTACTCAAAAGTAAGTCCCATTATGTTCAATGAGTCTTACTTCCAGGAAAGTGTTTTTAGGACTGAAGCATTCATCTCACTATGGAGAGTTTTTCAGGTTTATGCTGAAAAGGATACCAGACAGTGGCCTCTATTCAGTCAATCTCTTGATTTTCCTGCCTTTTCCCTTTTTCCCCTACTTCATTCCACCTCTATTTTGTAAACCAGTCATGTGAGATTTTCCCAAAGCCATAAATCTCTTTTGCTCATTTGATGCCCTCAGAACTGCTTAAGGTTTTATTTCTGATTCCAGGTGAAGCTATCATCGGAAAGAAAAGCAGCCATGGTCAATAGATAACTGTCCAGTTACAAACGTCTTAGCAATTCCAGTTCCTTAATTAGTGGGCATACTGGGGTCAATAGGAAGCCTAATATCACAACCTTGGAGCTGATGATACAGATTCAGGATGAGGCTATTTGAGCAGTGACATTTCTTATTAGCTACAGGCAAGAAAAAAAACAACAACAGAGAGAGAGAAATTATGAAGTGCAGAACTGCTTAGGGCACAGTTGCCCCACAGTTGTCACAGAAGTCAAGCTAGGAAGACAGTCACCCTGTCAAACAATTTAATTCTGAGACTATAAATAAAGGAAACTCAAGAAAGGTTTTTTGCTTAAGACCCTTCTACGAACT
The DNA here is from genome assembly GCA_030015325.1 of Cryptoblepharus egeriae. Lineage (NCBI taxonomy): Eukaryota > Metazoa > Chordata > Lepidosauria > Squamata > Scincidae > Cryptoblepharus > Cryptoblepharus egeriae. The sequence goes on from JAREYC010000002.1 coordinate 192,930,345, forward strand.
AGACATACCAATAATATAAACGGTAACTGCCATTTGCACTAACAGGTTGCTGCAGCCCTCCCTGTTGACTTCACACTGTCAAGTACAGTAGCTCCATTATTTCTGCTATTGATTTAATAAGCACGATATCTTTAAGGCTGTATGGGGGATGAGCCTCTGCCACATCAGTGACAGGTGACTCCTGGAACAAAAGTCACTAGTGGATAAAACTGGCAGTGTGCTTCTTAGAAATCCTATCCCCCACACCTATCCCACCATACTTAAAAAGTTGCATGTTGCCTACTATGGGTATTCTCGGAGGGATTCAAAAAGTGAAAGAGAAAGTAAAGTATTTGTAAGCCCTCAGGCTGTCTAAGGCTGTAGTCCTAACCATACTTTCCTGGGAATAAGTACTATTGAACACAACGGGGCTTTCTTTTGAGTAGACATGTTTAGGACTGCATTGTAAGTTTTTTCTCCAACAACTGGCCACCCATTTTGGTAACATATGACTGAAATGAGAAAAGGGACAGGAAATTTTTTAAAAGAAGAGTTAGGGTGAAATCCAGAGTAACTATGGGCAGTCCTTGCTCCGGAGTAAGAACAAGGTACTCTGGATTGCAATATGAATTTCCCATAGGTTTTCATTAGGTGGTGCAGTAACTACAGGTGCACATAATGTCTCTTACGTGCTCCCGTAGTTACTCTGGATTGTGCCCTAAGTTTCAGAATTCATGACTATCAGTAGATAAAACCTCCTCTGTTCCCAGTTCCTGTTCTTCGCTTTCCTACCCCTGGTCCACCCTGTTGCCAACTTACCAGTTTCAGGGATCTGAATTACATGGCTGGAGCCATTTGCTCTTTCTAGGAGTGGCCGGGGAGTATGTAACAGCACAGCATGATTTGCAATGCAATAAGTTGGGCTTTATTGCCCAAACATGAGTTCCTGCAATGAAGCTTAATAATAGGGTTGGGAGTTGTGATAGGAGTCTAGGAAATCCAAAAGGGACCTAGACAGTGGTGGGCTCCAGCAGGTTCGCACCTACTCTACAGAACCGGTTGTTAATGGGAGATAGGACATATAAAGTTTAAAAATAGCCATTTAAAAGTGGCTGCCAGATGGGCAGAGAACCGGTTGTTAATTTCTTTTGAGCCCATCACTGGACCTAGATATACATTATGGGAACTCAAAAACTAAGGAAACATGGGAATGTAAACAAGCACATACCTGCAGATGGGCTGTGGGTGGCGCAAGTGGTTAAGGCACTGTGCCTGTTAACCAGCAGGCCAGGGTTCGAGACCCGGGTTGGCCCCACAAGACAGGGAGAGCTCCTGTCCTCAGCCCAGCTCTGCGACGCAGCTGGATCCAATCGTATCAGCTCTGCCTTTTCATTGGACTAATTCAGTGGCATGGAGAGTGGGGATTTGCTGCTTGGGTAACAGCCTATCCTCCATAACAATCTCACCCAAGCTTTCGTGCTTCACATGCAAGGTATACAGCGCCGAGCACGATACCATAGTCTTTCAAGACTGACGGAGGCCTGCTACCTGCAAATGCTCGAACCTTTGTGGACAATCCATCTCTTGCAAAAGTTTGAATGTGCCCACAAAACACCAAACCTGTCCACTCACCAACACCTGGCTGATTCATTTGAAAAGGAACATTTGAAAAAGTGTCCAATTTCCCCTGAAAAGTTCAAACTTCTGCAAATGAAGTCACTTCCTTGCAATCTGCCACTGTAACAGTCATGTAGCTTCATATTGATTTATAGCTTTATATAGATTTTTTTTTAAATGACATGTAAGAAAGCAGGTACTGTTCAATACAGTCCATGTTTCATGTGATAGCAGCACTTATCTTTATCAGCAGGAGTCTAAATATTTCACTCTTAATTCTCTCCAAACAGATTTTGCTGCAAAAGGGAATGATTTTATCGAAGGCCAGATAATTTCTTCTTAAGCAAAGAAGAATATAATGCAGGCATCATTATCCATGGATTGCTCCCTAGACCTCAGTCTGATTCCCTCTTCATTGACAAGCCCGCCCATTCTGTTTCTACAATATGTTGTGTTTAATCCATAAAGTGACTTATGGCACCTGTCACCCAGAAAGATGCGGCAGAATAGCACAATCTGGGATTGTTGTGGATTACAGCCCTTGCCTGCATATTCGTGCTCTTGGCTTTTGTATTAATTGTTTATTGCACAGGAGGAATCCTGCAGAACAGCTGGTGCCTCCGACTAAGCCTTCTCATCTGGCACATGCCAATTTGACAACAGAAGTTTCTCTCAACTTTGTAAGCAAGAGCATGCCTTGTAAACCCCAGGCTGTCACTCAAATCCCACGGTGCACAATTGCTCTTGTTGCTTCATGCACCTGAGCTTCCCGTCAAAAGACCGAGAGCAACAAATGCTGCCGCTTGAACTTAACAGTATCACCAAGCAAAAACATCTGTCAAAAAGTCTTCAAACAGTATCTTCGCAGCCACACAGCATAGAGTTGAAAGCAAATTAAAATGGATTCATTGTTGCTATTTTTTTACCGGTCTCAGGGCTTGTAAGCACATCTCACCCAAGAGGCTTGTGATAAAGTTGTGTATAATCTAAACAATGCAGGCAATTTTCTCAGACCCAAATCTGTGTTGATCACCATATGTTCAAAGCCGAAAAAGATTTGATTTGGCAGAACTCAGTTTGGGTCTGATTTTGCTTTACTCACAAGCGGTTGCAGATTTTGATCTTGATCACAGCACAGCAACTGGTAAAGAAGCATTGAAAGCTTCTCTGTTGATTTGGTGTCAAACTAGACACAACCTAAAACAAGTCAACAGCTTTTCTGGTGATGCAGACCTCAGTATACTGAAGCTGTGAGGAAGACAGAGCTTTTTCCCAACACTTGGTTCCTACAAAAATTCCTTTCTTGTCGTATCCTCTAGTTCAGGGGTGTCCAAATCCAGGCACAGGAACCAAATGTGGCCCACAGCAAGCCTCAATGCAACCTGCAGCAAGACCTCTCCATCTGGCACGCAGGCAAGCTTTCCAAACTTCTAGATATGTCTCTAATATACTTATATGTAAATTTATGTAAATTTATTCAAATTATAAATGTAAATCATTTTTTCTAGCCAGCAACACATTGGTTGGCCCTCCTGCCAAACACTTTGCTGTACACCCTCGCTGTAGTTGTTAATTGCCCCGGAAAGGTATCTGTTATTTTCTTCAGAACTTTCTAGAAAATGTCCTTTCTTGGAAAAATTATTTTCATTAGGATCCAGATGCAGAGAAAAATGTTATACCCCTCCTGATGACATGCCTAGTTTACCCTAAATTGTGTCCTGGAAGCTGATAATAGTTCTTCTGTAGGGAAAAAATAGAGACAGATCACTTGTTTCTTGGGAAGGGAGGCAATTTAAATTATGAAAATGATACAAAGAGAAACATTGGCTTCTCCAGAACTGCTTTTTTTCTTAAACTGAAGTGTGCAATTGCTTCCACATTCCATCTGTTTGAGCCCCTATTCATATATGCATACTCTTTTCTATCCCAGTCTGCCATAAGAAACTGGAAGATCTGCCTTGTCAACTTTCTGAGTCACAGATATTTACATTGGCATCTCAAAGTCCCACACAAAATGAAGAGATTTGTGTTTCTGTATTCTGGGTTTCTTGACTATGATTAGTCCTATTTGGTCATTACATTCAGACTGAAACCCTCTGCTTCAAATGTCCCTTTTAAGATTCACAAAGATTCACAAAGGCAAAAAGGTTTTCGGTTTGAGAACCTGTCAAAGACAACACCCTATATATACCTTGCTGATTTGTACCTGATCATTACAAGTTGACTTTTTATCATTCTTACTTGCATGTATATATTGTATTGTATTTTGTACCCATGGTAAGCTGTCTTGACAGTCTGTTATCAGGAGAAAGGCAGGATATAAATTGCCTCAACAGAAGAATATACATATCGTAGGACAGAGGGCAGAAATGAATACACAGTGTTAATTAGGATCCTCCAGTGTCACAATAACTCCTATCCATTAGAAAGTATCCTATCCATAAGAAAGAACATCACAACAGAATTAATCTTAACATTATGATTCAGAACTTTGTACAGGAGGTTATTTGTACAGAAGAACTGTACAAATGTGGGTGTTGGATTGTTGGTTGATGGAATAATACGGTTGCTTCCCCAGAGAGGTAATGAAAACATGGATCACACAGATCAGATTGACAAGGAACTGAAAACCACTTAACTTGTCTAAATGAATTCAAGTCATAGAATTCAAGTCATTTGAACTGCATCTTACAGCCCAATCCAGAGCAACTAATCTGTCCACATAAGAGCCCTTAGGTTGCCCTATCTAACACTAGGTTGGAGCAACTGCAAGATGCGCCAGCCCAGTTACTCTGAAGGAGGCTTAGGGCAGAGCAAGGCAAGATAGGGTGCCCTAAGAGAGGTGGACCTGCTCTGCCCTAACTGGGGCAGCCTAAGCAGCTCAGGAGAGGCAAGTTGAGGGCATGTTTAGCATTGCCTAGGGCAGAGCAGTTACTCTGTATCCAGAGCCTGTTTCCAAGGCAGAAATGCCCTCTTCCAGCCCTCAGAGTTATACCACCTCAGGAGCAGGTATAGTAATGAGTAGACCCATAGGGGTCCATGATAAGGCCCGAGTAAGAATGGCAGTGCTGACCAAAAATCTGAGTTCTTGGCCAGCCTAGCTGCAACCCCTGCCTCTCAACCTCAGGATATGGAACAAACTACGGCTGCCCACAAACCTCAGGATCCAGCAGGCCACTCCAAGAAGCCCCTTGTATTCACTGTAGAATGTACTGGCATCTCATCAGAGACTCCTTATAAGGCAGGCACCCAGTGGCGTCACCAGACTGGTGCGGCTGGTGTGGGCTGCATTGGGGATGCGCTCCGTATGGGGTGATGTGCCGGAGGAGTTTGACTGTCCTTTGGCAGGCCCCGGGCGTCAGCACACCCTTTCAGGCCTACTCCAAGGCGGAGAATCAGCCAGAAGCTGACACTTGTCTGAGGAGCTGGCCTGAACGGCCATCTGAGATGCACTGCGCAGAAACACACTGAGCATGCCGAACAGCTTCAGAGGAGACTTCCTTAGAGCAGAGAAAGTCTGCGCCTCTGCACAGCCATTCGGCCTCACTCAGGAGGCGGAGCGACAGCCGAATGGCTTCAGAAAGAGTACTGCACAGGCACCAACTCTGACGCCTGCACAGTCTCCCCCGAAGCCAAAAGGCTTCAGAAAAGTACTGCGCAGGTGTCAGAGATGGTGCCTGCGCAGTACTCTTTCTGAAGCCAGTTGGCTTCAGAAACAACTGCGCAGGCGCCAACTTTGGTGACTGTGCAGTCCAGGTGGGGGGAGGGGGCGCGCATCCCAGGGATGACGCACAGACTTCCGCACCAGGTGATGTGCAGAGTCATGTCACCACTGTAGGCACCACAGCTGTTCCTTGTTCAGTGTGATCTGAGGGGTGTCTCCTCAGGAGCAAGTCTTCCCCTTGTGTCAATTACTTAGCATGCTCTGGAGCAGTTAGGGCAGCCCAGGCTTCCTGACTCTCTGGATTCAGCATAACTTTCTGCTCTGGATACAGAATAGTTAGAAGAGTGCAGTTAGGTCAGAGCAGGCTGAATTTGCTCTGGATTGCAGCCTTACAGCCCAATCCAGAGCAACTAATCTGTCCACATAAGAGCCCTTAGGTTGCCCTATCTAACACTAGGTTGGAGCAACTGCAAGATGCTCCAGTCCAGTTATTCTGAAGGAGGCTTAGGGCAGAGCAAGGCAAGATAGGGTGCCCTAAGAGAGGTGGACCTGCTCTGCCCTAGCTGGGGCAGCCTAAGCAGCTCAGGAGAGGCAAGTTGAGGGCATGTTTAGCATTGCCTAGGGCAGAGCAGTTACTCTGTATCCAGAGCCTGTTTCCAAGGCAGAAATGCCCTCTTCCAGCCCTCAGAGTTATACCACCTCAGGAGCAGGTATAGTAATGAGTAGACCCATAGGGGTCCATGATAAGGCCCGAGTAAGAATGGCAGTGCTGACCAAAAATCTGAGTTCTTGGCCAGCCTAGCTGCAACCCCTGCCTCTCAACCTCAGGATATGGAACAAACTACGGCTGCCCACAAACCTCAGGATCCAGCAGGCCACTCCAAGAAGCCCCTTGTATTCACTGTAGAATGTACTGGCATCTCATCAGAGACTCCTTATAAGGCAGGCACCCAGTGGCGTCACCAGACTGGTGCGGCTGGTGTGGGCTGCATTGGGGATGCGCTCCGTATGGGGTGATGTGCCGGAGGAGTTTGACTGTCCTTTGGCAGGCCCCGGGCGTCAGCACACCCTTTCAGGCCTACTCCAAGGCGGAGAATCAGCCAGAAGCTGACACTTGTCTGAGGAGCTGGCCTGAACGGCCATCTGAGATGCACTGCGCAGAAACACACTGAGCATGCCGAACAGCTTCAGAGGAGACTTCCTTAGAGCAGAGAAAGTCTGCGCCTCTGCACAGCCATTCGGCCTCACTCAGGAGGCGGAGCGACAGCCGAATGGCTTCAGAAAGAGTACTGCACAGGCACCAACTCTGACGCCTGCACAGTCTCCCCCGAAGCCAAAAGGCTTCAGAAAAGTACTGCGCAGGTGTCAGAGATGGTGCCTGCGCAGTACTCTTTCTGAAGCCAGTTGGCTTCAGAAACAACTGCGCAGGCGCCAACTTTGGTGACTGTGCAGTCCAGGTGGGGGGAGGGGGCGCGCATCCCAGGGATGACGCACAGACTTCCGCACCAGGTGATGTGCAGAGTCATGTCACCACTGTAGGCACCACAGCTGTTCCTTGTTCAGTGTGATCTGAGGGGTGTCTCCTCAGGAGCAAGTCTTCCCCTTGTGTCAATTACTTAGCATGCTCTGGAGCAGTTAGGGCAGCCCAGGCTTCCTGACTCTCTGGATTCAGCATAACTTTCTGCTCTGGATACAGAATAGTTAGAAGAGTGCAGTTAGGTCAGAGCAGGCTGAATTTGCTCTGGATTGCAGCCTTACAGCCCAATCCAGAGCAACTAATCTGTCCACATAAGAGCCCTTAGGTTGCCCTATCTAACACTAGGTTGGAGCAACTGCAAGATGCTCCAGTCCAGTTATTCTGAAGGAGGCTTAGGGCAGAGCAAGGCAAGATAGGGTGCCCTAAGAGAGGTGGACCTGCTCTGCCCTAGCTGGGGCAGCCTAAGCAGCTCAGGAGAGGCAAGTTGAGGGCATGTTTAGCATTGCCTAGGGCAGAGCAGTTACTCTGTATCCAGAGCCTGTTTCCAAGGCAGAAATGCCCTCTTCCAGCCCTCAGAGTTATACCACCTCAGGAGCAGGTATAGTAATGAGTAGACCCATAGGGGTCCATGATAAGGCCCGAGTAAGAATGGCAGTGCTGACCAAAAATCTGAGTTCTTGGCCAGCCTAGCTGCAACCCCTGCCTCTCAACCTCAGGATATGGAACAAACTACGGCTGCCCACAAACCTCAGGATCCAGCAGGCCACTCCAAGAAGCCCCTTGTATTCACTGTAGAATGTACTGGCATCTCATCAGAGACTCCTTATAAGGCAGGCACCCAGTGGCGTCACCAGACTGGTGCGGCTGGTGTGGGCTGCATTGGGGATGCGCTCCGTATGGGGTGATGTGCCGGAGGAGTTTGACTGTCCTTTGGCAGGCCCCGGGCGTCAGCACACCCTTTCAGGCCTACTCCAAGGCGGAGAATCAGCCAGAAGCTGACACTTGTCTGAGGAGCTGGCCTGAACGGCCATCTGAGATGCACTGCGCAGAAACACACTGAGCATGCCGAACAGCTTCAGAGGAGACTTCCTTAGAGCAGAGAAAGTCTGCGCCTCTGCACAGCCATTCGGCCTCACTCAGGAGGTGGAGCGACAGCCGAATGGCTTCAGAAAGAGTACTGCACAGGCACCAACTCTGACGCCTGCACAGTCTCCCCCGAAGCCAAAAGGCTTCAGAAAAGTACTGCGCAGGTGTCAGAGATGGTGCCTGCGCAGTACTCTTTCTGAAGCCAGTTGGCTTCAGAAACAACTGCGCAGGCGCCAACTTTGGTGACTGCGCAGTCCAGGTGGGGGGGGTGCGCATCCCAGAGATGACGCGCAGACTTCCGCACCAGGTGATGTGCAGAGTCATGTCACCACTGTAGGCACCACAGCTGTTCCTTGTTCAGTGTGATCTGAGGGGTGTCTCCTCAGGAGCAAGTCTTCCCCTTGTGTCAATTACTTAGCATGCTCTGGAGCAGTTAGGGCAGCCCAGGCTTCCTGACTCTCTGGATTCAGCATAACTTTCTGCTCTGGATACAGAATAGTTAGAAGAGTGCAGTTAGGTCAGAGCAGGCTGAATTTGCTCTGGATTGCAGCCTTAGAGTCCTAAGGAACTTGCAGGTGTTTATGCAGAGCCTCTGTCAATTATCCTTGAGAAATCCTTAAGGATAAGGGAAGCCCTAGGGCTCTGTCTCGGGCCCAGTTCTCTTTAATATCTTCATCAATGACTTGGATGAAGGGATACAAAGGAACCTCATCAAATATGTGGACAACACCAAGCTTGGAGGAGTAGCAAACACAAAAGAAGACAGGAGAAGCCTTTGGGAGAATCTGGACAAAATGGAATACTGAGCTGAAATGAACAGGATGACGTCAACATGGAGAAATGCAAGGTTTCTGCGCTTAGGCAAAAATAACCAAAGACTCAGATTTAAAACAAGAGATATCTGGCTTGGCAGCACAATGTGTTTGCGGGCATTTGGAGTCACCATGGATCACAAGCAGAACATGAGCCAACAGCGTGATGCATCTGCAAAGAAGGCAAATTCAATTTTAGCCTGCATTAAGTGATCTGTAGATTCCAAATTGTGCAAAGTTATAGTTCCTCTTTATTCTGCACTGGTTAGAATTCAGCTGGAGTCCTATGTCCAGTCTGGGCACCTCACTTTAAGAAAGATGCAGCCAAACTAGAGCAGGTTCCGATGAGAGTGACAAGAATGATCAGTGGTTTGAAAGATAAGCCCTATGAAGAAAGTTTGGGTGAACTTGGTCTGTTCTGCCTGGAGAAAAGGAGGCTAAGAGGAGGTATGATCACACTCTTCAGATACCTAAAGGGCTGTCATATGAAAGGAGGGACACATTTGTTCTCAGCGGCCTCTGAAAGTAGAACCAGAACCAATGGGTACAAACAGGGCCTCCAGGAGAAATGTTTTAAAGCGGTACAAAACCCACTTGGGGCCCCTAAGAATTGCAAAAATAATTTTAAAATAAAAAAATTGAGGCTAATTAATGTGCAACAAACTTCAACAAGTGCTTATTTATTGATCAAATAAAACATTATGGTAAAACATACCAATATTCAAGTAATGTGACAATATAAAATGCTAAAGGAAAAAATTAGAAAAAATTAACTATTTAATAAGTGCTTTTCTGGCTTCCTTATGTGCAAAATTTCTAATAATGCTATCAAAATCAACTAGTTGTTTTACTGTGAAACAAAAGTAAAAAAAACTTACATTGTTTAAAATTGTATGTATGTATGTCTATGTATGTGTGCATGTGTGTATGTATATATGTGTGTGTGCACATATACCGTATTAATTTGTTAGTAACAAACACTCAAATGGTCCTTCAGTCATGGGCCCCTCCGTAGCTCTTGGGTCCCAGAACAATGTACCTGCTGGACCCCCCTCTCATAGGCCCTGGGTACAAACTGCAAGAAAGGAAATTCTGTTTGGATATCAGAAAAATTTCCTGTCATTCAGGGCAGTTCGGCAGTAGAATAGATTACCAAAGGAGGTGGTGGATTCTCCTTCACTGGGGATCTTCAAGCAGAGGCTCAATGAACACCTGATGGAGATGCTCTCGGAAGATTTCCTGCTACAGGCAGGGGGTTGGACTAGATGACCTTTTAGGACACTTCCAGCTCTATGATTCTATGAATTAGGGATGCCAGTACAACAGTGAAGTTGATGTTGTTCAAACGCAGTAAATGTCTGCAACAGAGATGCATCCTTTCACCAGTTGAAGAAAATCGTTTTGCTTCACCTGATAACTGAAAAGTATCTCCAATACGTTCCATACTACAGTCATTAATTGCAAACACTATCAGCTGATATGGCAAGGTTTTCAAATGTTTCTGTTATTGTGTCCATCCAAAGATATGGCCGCTATACACATTTCACAAACACTCCCACTTAAGACAAAGCATTGCTTCTATCATCTCACTTTGACAGATAATGTCCTTCTCTTTCCCAGGGAACTGTTTGGTTTGACCTTCAGGAAATGGCACATGCTTCAGACAAGTTACTAAAATGATGCCCATTTACCTGTGTAAAAAATGTTAGAGGTTTTTGAAGCATTTTGAGTTAAATCTGTTCCTGGAAATAAGCTGAGCTGCATCATGTCCTGTCCTAAGAATAACAATATATGCTGGACTTACTTCAAATTTTCAGTGCTTAAGCAATATAGATTAATTCCACTAAAAATTGAGATTAACCAAACAAACAGATGAACCCTATTTTTTTTTTTCCTAACTGAAGATAAACCCTTGCAGAAAAACCCTGCATGAAGCATCGGATATCTGAAACCTAATCATGTCTAGTAATTGGCAGCATATCCTAAGAAATAAGAAACAATGCTGGTGGCTCTTTGAATGGATGATTAAAATAATGTGGTTTTTAGCTTCTGGCTGGAATATATGCCATTAACAACAGAGTGATATAAACTTGGCAGGTAAGGCTTGGCTAACCATATGTGACTGTATGCCCGAGTGATTTGGAGTTTGCATGATGTAAAAGCATCTGCTTTTTCCTGCCTGTTATAGCAGACAAAGCATTCATTTCCCATCTCTTCTTTTCAAACAACTTCTGCACAATGTGGAAATCGTGCATTAGCAGTAAGGAAAAGGCACCACTGTCTTTTGTCACACATAACATGGGAGAAGAAACATAAATGAGATGCAAAAGTCATTTGTGAACTTCTACTTCCTGTCATGGGAGATACAATGTGAGAATCAGACTTTAGTGTGAGGCCTTTGGACCCATTTTACCTGTGCTTTATATGTACATCTGTGTTGTCTCTCCCATGTAGTACCAGGAACACTGAAAAACTAACACAATTTTATTCAATGATTTCAGTGATGTATCAAAATGGACACATGATTTTACTTCATTTTTACAGATGCAAGAGTGGCATTTATACATATGCAAGAGATTGCCACTGCATGTGAGATGCATTTCTTGCAAGCGTTGGAATCCTAACAGCCGTGCATTTAATGCTGGCCACACTGAGTGATACCCTCAGAAGAGGGTGACATAAAACTACCAAATCTCCATTCATTCATATTTGTCCCCTTTGGGGCCCAGCTGCCTTGTGTTCTCACCAACAATTGAGTTTTCCCTGTTCACTAGCAAGAACATGAAACAACTGGGGCCAGAGCAAATTGATGATTGCCCAGCAGATACAGTGTGCATCTTTTCACATTTACTGCAGTGTGATAACCTGGATAGACTGGGGAGAGCAACGTGATTACATCAATATATCATTCATTATATCATATCAATTATGTGGGTGATGCAAGTGGTTAAGACACTGTGCTTGTTAACCAGCAGGCCAGGGTTCAAGACCTGGGTCCCCACAAGTCAGGGTGAGCTCCTGTCCTTAACCCAGCTCTGCAATGCAGCTGGACCCAATTGTATCGGCTCTGCCGTTCCATTGGACTATTTCAGAGGTGTGGAGAGGGGGGATTTGCTACTTGGATAACAGCCTATCCTACATATTAATCTACCCAGGCCTTTGTGCCTCGCATACAGTGTCAAGTGCGATACCATAGTCTTTCAAGACTGATGGATGCCAATACAATACTATTTGATAATTATCATCTATATATAATTACTTCATTAAAACATAAAACTGCTGAAGGTGAGCACTGTGCCAGATGAACCTATCCAAGGGATGACCTCTAATTGCAAGTAAAGATACAGACCTGTTTTTCTAAACCTGTTTTTCTTTATACCCATGCAAACTTGACAAAGATGCATATTTTTAAAGTAGGTTGCTCTCTTCTGTTTAGAGTGAGTGATCCTGCTCAGTCTAACCAGTGTCACTTGTAGAAAGACTTTATTTGTCATCATCATAAACTAAGGTTGGAATATCTATATTTGAAAAAAAAACGGCAAAAACAGTCATGGAAGATGTGCAACTACATTGTTTCAGACAAGTTTAAAGGCCATTTCAGAATATGCTATAATGAGGCATTCAATGAAATTGCATGTACCACTCCTCTGCACACTGAAAACCCATCCATTTGCATGGGAGATCAATATAGCCTAAGAAGTGAGTGTATTAGCATATCAAGTTCCAGTTCAACCCCACTGGTTTGGTTGAATGCTTTGACTTTTGTCATCACCAAACTGTAGACATGTCAATAGCCATTAGAGCCAGAATGGTGTGGTTTGTAGAGAGTTGGATTGTGACCTGGAAGATCCAGGTTCAAATCCTCCCTTAGTCATGAAACTTCCTGGGTGACCCTGGCTAGTCACTCACTCTCAGCCTCACCTACCTCATAAGGTTGTTGTGAAGACCAAAGGAAAAATGCTTTGTAACTGCCTTGGACATTTGTTTCAGGATGTGAAAGGTGGGATATAAATATGGTAAATAGCTAACATAGGCGCCCTGCACAGAGTCTCTTCCTTCCATATAGGTATTTTACATATGTTTTCAAAAGCATGCCAGTAACAACATACTGTATAAACAATGCATACTCCAAATCCATCCATTTCAGGGATAGGATAATACGTTCCTCACTGGATGCTTAGGAAAAGAGAGAACATAAGAAATCACTGAGGGAAAGAAAGCGAAAGAGAGAACTGAAGACATTTACTGACGTTAAGAGAGAACGAAAGAAATGAGGTTGTTCAACTGTCAGGAAGAAGTCTACTTTCAGTATTCCCAACCTTGCAAACCCAGGGCCCTTATTCCACAATACTCAAATGAATACATTGAGGCTTATTCATTTTATCACATTGTACAGCAATGTTTGAGAGTAGATTCAGAAAATCTTTTTCCTTAGATTACCCAAGGACAAAATTGCCCCAGTTTAGTCCTAAATGCATGTATAGAATGTTAGGAAGTGAAATCTGGGAATCATCAGGACCCAATTTAGCTGTCTTTCGTTTGTCGTGATGGGAACCGCTATCTAGATTTAATTTTAATATTTCACTATTTTTCCCATTTAGATCCAATAAATAGCTGCAGGACAGTCAAATAGCATCCACCACCTGAGACTTGCATAATGTTCCGGGGCAATTTGCCTGTTATTTTCAGAATGCCAGAATAGCTGCAGGTCTGACTGAGAGATGTTCATTTAAGAATATGAACATGCTTGTTCAAATATTACTTATTAGGAGAGAAAATAATTGCAGAGGAATTCACACACACACACACACACACACACAAACAAGTTCATACAACTACTGTCTGATTGAAGGAATTGCTAACTAATTACACTGTCAAAAAATAATCTTCTTAAAAGACCTGACTTTGTTAGAAGTGTGAATTCAGCAACGTTTTTTCTTAATCTAACACCTAGCTAGGGATATTAATAGTTTTGTATTAATGTACAGTTTAAAGGCTCCCTTTATCAGGAAGCTGCGAGAAATCATATCTGACATATAGTCTTTCATTTCTTGCCTGCTTACTTTGATTTGTTACCTGGTATGAGTTCTTACAGAGGAGTGGAAAACAAGCTGAAAATCTTAACAGTATTCTTATCTGCATTTTAGTACAAACTTCCTTTTTTTATTATGGACATAGTCGGGTGTTGAAGTTACTTGGGACTTCCAGTATACATACTGACATGAAAGGGGGAAGATTTCTGGCAACATCCTGGGCAGAGATGTCGAGTGCCAAGCACTCTTTATCTTCCCAACCTGCACTCTTCCAATCAGTTTACCCTGTAACTTGGTGGGACGAAATCGGGTAGATCTAGTCCACTACCACTAGCCCCATTTTGAACCTGAGTTTTTTTTCAGAGACTCATGAGTGCATGTGACTCATGAGTTGCCAAGGCAGCAGAAAATATGAATTTTCACATCTGAGTTACTTGACTGGAAAGTTTATATCTGGAAAGTTTAATGAATATCTAACAATGGAAGATCAATGTTGCTAAGTAAAAGAAAAGAACATATAGCAAAGAACCAGTTTCACTGCCTGACCTCTGGCCAGTTCCTTATAACAAAACTCACAGTTCAATACCAACCAGCTTTCCACTGCTGATGCAACTGCAATATAAACCCAAGGTAAGGAAACAAATATGATGGCATCCCTCCCACAGGATGCAATGCACACTTCATTTGACTGACTGCATTGGCGCTGGAAAGTAAGTTATGATTGGGCTGCCAATATCGCTAATATCCCAGATGAAGATAAGGCTCTCTGAACTCTTTGAGCAGACTTAGGGCACAATCCAGAGTGAGGGCAGTGAGGAGTGCCCTATCTGGGCTGCCCCAACTAGTCTGACTCCAAAGAAAGTTATGCTGCATCCAGAGAGTCAAGAAGCGTGGGCTGCCAGAGCATGCTCCAGAGCATGTTACAAAGGCACCAAGTCAGTGAGACTGACTTGCTCCTGAGGAGACCCCCCCTTAGATCACACTGAACAAGGAACAGCTGTGGTGCCTGCCTTATAAGAAGTCCCTAATGAGACTGCCAGGACAGTCTACAGTGAATACAAGGAGCTTCTTGGAGTGGCCTGCTGTATCCTGAGGTTAGTGGGCTGCCATAATTATTCCATACCCTGAAGTTGAGAGGCAGGAGTTGCAGTTAGGTTGGCTAAGAACTCAGATTTTTGGTCAACACTGCCTTTCTTACTCTGCCTTATCATGGACCCCTATGGGTCTAGACATTGTTATAGCTGCTCCTGAGGTGGTATAACTTTGAGGAGCTGGAAGAGGGCGTTTCTGCCCTGAAAACAGGCTCTGGATACGGAGAAACTGCTCTGCCCTCAGCAGTGCTAAACATGCCCTCAACGTGCCTCTCCTAAACTAACTACGCTGGCCCAGCTAGGGCAGCCAGGTCTACCTGTCTTGGGGATGTTGCCTTAGGCTGCACCAAGTGTTTTCCAGAATAACTAAGGTGTCCCATCTTGCAGATGGGTCAGCCCAATGATAGATAGGGTAACCCAAGTGCACTGCTGGATTGTGTCATGACTCTCTGAACCGTCTCAAATAAGGCTCAGTCTTTCTGAGCCTGCTTTACAAGTGACCTAACTTGTACTTTTACAAGTAGATGTTTCCATTGATTGGAAGCCTTGAGGCAACCACAGAGAAGGCCTCAGACGGCAATGGAGTCTGCAAGAAGCCCTCACTGCAGGATCTCATGAAGAAAGCAGATTCATGTAAGGGATAGGGGTTCTTCATGCACATTTTCCTGGGAATAAGCTTCATTCAGTTCAGTGAGATTTACTTCTGAGTAAACACTGTAGCAACCTGATCCTTTGTCACAGTAGCAACCAGATACCTCTCCTCTCTCTCCCTCTGTGGTACATACAATACTATTGATATACCTTTACTTCCTGGAGAATGGACACTAATCTCTCTGCAAGCCTTACCAAAGATTTGGTCTGTTCTACTCTTTCATCAGAGTTCCTTGAAGTATACATAGTAAAGTTTTCAGATGTGCTAGGGTTTATAGGGCTATTTTTCAAACGCACAAGATAAATTTGAGTCTGGAACATCAGCGTGTGTGTTTAAGCGTGCCAAGTGCTCATTTTTTAATCACTGAAGGAAAGCGGATTGCAGGTTGGGAGGGAAAAGAAATACTCAAATTGTGCATTAATCAAGCAGAACTTGACCAACAGATCATATACTGCACAGAACAGCGAGTTTCAGATTTCAAATGAATTAAAAAAGTAAATACTGAGAGGGAAGAGATCTCTTCACTCTGCTTTCTTGATTAAAGTCAGTCAAAAGGAAATTTTACAAAATTTGGGAGATGAAATGCAAGATTGTTCACGTTCAAGTTCCTTCTCACAGAAGATTGAGAATAATCTATATTGAGTGATTCCTAGGCAGGCATGCTTACCTCAAGGCTTCAGCAAATGGTAAATCTTTCAGCAAACTTCGAGAAGTTTAGTTTAGTGCTAAGTTTAGTGCTTTTAGCAAATCTTCAGCAAACTTTCAAGAAGTTTAGTGCTAAGTTTAAAGCTTACTAAAGCCAGAAATGCTGAAGTCCATATCATAATTATGAGACAGTACATCCACGTTGGGTATGAACTGTACAGTGAGTCCCTCTCAAACCCAGTTCCCTAATACTGCAATCCTAAAGACACTTTCCTGGGAGTAAGACCCAGTAAACACAATGTGGCTTACCTTTGAGTAGACACGATTTGGATTGTGCTGTTAGTAGGCGAACTGCTGATATACACATCTAGAAAAGCGTGCATATCATCAAGGTCAGTCTGTGCATAAGGCTGATTGATGCTGTTGCATCAGGAGGAAGGTTAACAAAAGATTTCTTCTTTCCCTTGAATGTGATGTTTCTGCCCTTGCAGTCCAACCTCTAGCAGCCAGGATGGTACATGACCCTGGCATTCATGCTCCTCTCAACTGTGTCAAGGCAGAATTGGCGGTTATGTGATGGTGTCTCTGTGAATTACCTCCAGTGGTGGGCTCCAGCAGGTTTGCTCCTACTCTATAGAACCAGTTGTTAATGAGAGATAGGACATATAAAGTTTAAAAATAGCCATTTAAAAAGTGGCTGCCAGATGGGCATAGAACTGGTTGTTAATTTCTTTGAATCCCATCACTGATTACTTCCACTGAACTGCCCAAGTCTTTAGGCAAGATCAGATGGCAAGCAGCAGTGGGTATGGTGGGAACTTTTGATCTCCATGTCACACTGCTGCAGCTCCTCCTTTTTATCCAAAGGTTAAATTGGAAAGACACAGACAGGATATTACAAAAAGCTGCTGAAGTAGGAAGTGGGCTCCAGAACTTTTGGGCACCACAAAAAAGGGCTTTGTGGGCAGTGTGTTTAACCACTGTGTTCTGTTTGACGATTGTCAAATATAAGGCCCATGGGCTCAATGTGGCCCCCAGAAGCAATTTATCCAGCCCCACACCTGCAATTAGAATTGGCCTCTCCCAGCTTTCACTCCCTTTTTTAGATGTATGCTTGAAAGTCTTATCCGCATATATAAACAGTTGCATATAAACAAGTCATTTAGCACCTGGAATCCACATTTTTTGAAACCCCCATATGTCAAAATTATTTAATTAATTATTAGCAGTATTAATACAACAAATCAGATATTATTATTTTTATATTTTAAAAATCACTTACTAATTAAGCCTCTGTTTTAGTCTTTTTGGGAGGAGGTGAGGCTACCTTCTGGTGCACTTGTTGATCTTCACTTTCAATGAATTGGGACCATTCTGGTGATCTTACATTCCTCTGTGCCTGATCAAAAAATGAGCCAAGGCAGCTTTGCTAACTCACGATTAAACACAGCTGTGTAGCTCAATTCCACTTTGCATTGGATTCTGCTGGAAAATACACATCCAATGGTGTTTGACAATGGGCTTACTCTAAATGATTGCAGCAAATTTAGGCTACAATCCAGAGTAACTACAGGAAGACATAAAAGGCACTTACTCTGGATTGCTCTATGCATTTTTCAAGTCCAGCTTCTGATATCACAGTTGGCAATCTGATACGTACTTCCAGGAAGTCAACTAGCTACCATCCAGTAATATTCTGAATGGTAACTCTGAACAGAGACATTCCCAAAAAGCTATCTCATGTAAATGTCATTGAAAGTCATCAAAATTGGTGACACAGTGACATGAAAGGTCATATATATTGCGTCCAGAAGTATGTTCTTTTATCTATCTACAGTGAATGTCATTGAGTGATCCTAAATTCTGTGCTGCAGGAGATGGGTAAAAATATGGGTAAAAATTTTTTAATTTTTAAAACCTCTACCCCACTTCCCTGAGTCATCCTTTTTCAAACACTACAGGGATGCAAATGCTTTTACTCTAAATTTTTTACCATTTCTTCCCTTTTTCAACTCTGCAAGATTCTTTTTTTGAGTTTTGAAACTACCAGAATATATGAAGTTGCAGAGATGTGGCATAGATAACATTTGGCTTGTTATCTCCTTGCTAACCACTACAAAGACTGATGCACAAAAGAGGTTGAGAGATCAATGCACACACCTATGTGGAATTCCCTGTCTCACTTTGTTCCCAAATATAGCTAACTGCGCTCACCGATGACAAGATGCACATGCTGAAATTCCCTCCTCAACAGAATTGTTAAAGACCCAAAAGCCATATAGTTGAAAGCTTGGCCAACCCTAGCCCAGTTAAACATGTGCTGCTTCTTTCCACCACTGTTCCATTCTTCTGGACATTAGCAGAAGGTTTTTTTAGGGTCAGGAAAGATTCTAGCAGCCATCCAGTCTGGCCTCTTTTAATTACAAACCAACACACACTTGTGTTTTAAGGCCGTGGTGTCTCATTAACTCCACTTGGACTAAATTGTCTTGTATTCAAAACCGTCAACTCAATTGGCTGGTGGATTGGACCGCTAGTCTTCCACATCCCCTCTAGTTATTATTAAATGAAAGTCGGCTTGTGTTTAAACAAATCCAAGCCTTCGGAGAGCTGCTTGAAGAGCATGGCATATTGAGAATCCACACTTTACCCGAGTGCCTATTGTGGCTGCTGCTCACTCTCATTAATAAATATTTGTCTCTTATTTCAAGTTTGTAGTTTGTGCTGCTCTCCCAGTGGTCCCTCTCAGCCAACTTTCTGTCTCTCACAGCAACTCTCTTCAGCTCCTTCACAGAAAGAAACCCAATACCAAATAAACAGTGGAACAGCACTTAAAGTCACTACCTGCTACTGGCTGGCAAATACCCTGAAGCATGAAAGCGCAGGTGACAATGTAAATGAATGAAATAAAGGATGGTCTCTCAGAAGTAATTCTTGCCATATGGATTTTAACAGCAGTGACAATCACAAGATACCAAAGTGCTGTGGATAAATATGCATTCATTAATCTGGGGTGTGGATTTCCTCACTTTAAATTTTTTTTTTCTGTTTTAGCTACAGTCACTTTCATTGAGAAGCATGTAGTAGGGAAAACAAAATGGGGAAACAGCTAAAATCTAGCTGATTATATTGTATGGCAATTCTCCAACTTTTAGCACTGGGAAAGTGAAGTCATGACTGGAAGTGACAAAACCAAGCAGGACATTTTTCATAATTATGCAATGATCCTACCCACACTAACCTAGGAGTAAGTCCCATTGATTCTCATTGTTAAAAACACTACATAGCCTGTTAAAAGTACAGGTCAGTAGCATTTTCACAAATGAAGAAATATATTACTGTACAAAATATGATTGTGTGTATTTTTAAAAATATTGAAATGAATTGGGACCCACCTGAAATTGGTTTGTGATTCCTGTAGTGGGTCCTCACTGACAGTTTGGGAAACACTGTTGTATGGCATTTCCATTTTATCTTGATGGAAATGAAAGGGAAAGCATGTACTGCATAAGAGGCTGCCAGACTAGCTGTTAATTATGGAATTCCCATCTTGTGCTCTCTCACTGAGAGAGAGAGAGAGAGAGAGAGAGAGAGAGAACTTCAGTATTTGTTCTGGTATCAACTCACCATAATTTGTTTGGGATTTTTAATGTCAAGTTTCCCTTCCACACTTTTTCTATTCCTCCTGTCTCATTCAACACATTTAAAGGGGAAAAAGGCTGGTCGTGTAATGCAGTTAAATAAGATAGGAAGGCCCAAATCTTAATCAATTTTCCAGCACTGATACAGTTGCACCAATGGGGCATTTCCTGCATCCTGCAGCTGAAGAGTATCCGTCCATCCATCAGCCCAGCCACTCACCCACCACCGCTTTTCAACTAAAAAGTTCACAAAGCAGTTTACAAAGAAAATGAAAAAAATTAATAGCTCATTAATAGGCCTCCTAAAGACAAGGGAATTGCAACAGGTTTGTGTATTAAATATATATAGTTGTCTCAAGCCCAGCTAAAGTGAAACTGAAAGTGAAACTTTAGATTACCCTGTTAACTCTAACTTTTTTAAGGGAAACTTCGAACATTCATATTTGGGTGGGCTTTTTCAATAATTATGATTGGTTAAGTTCCTGTGGGCCAAGAGTGTAAATTACAGGCATTTGCCTGCTGTTCCTCAGTTCCAGTTTGAGTAAAGAAATGTTGGTGCTATATTGGTCTGCTTCTTGCCTACTAATGCCCACTTCACAATAGTACATCTTATATTTTCTTCATATTTCTTCTTTCTTCTTTCTTAAATATAAAGACTGAAAACATCACAGCTGATCACAGTTGTTCAGTTACAGAAGCACGGATATCCAAAAACTCAATTGATGTACTTTAATATTATCATTTTCAGAAAGCTTCTCAATCCAATTTTTCTAACCTTTAATGTTATGAGAACATTTTCATTCTCTCACAGAAGAAACCTAAGCATGAAGTTCTGAAGCATTGCCTGCCAACCTAGTCAATGAATGACAATTTTGTAATGAGGGCAATGCTGGACTGCAAATATAGTAGTCAGTAAGATTTAGTTCACTTTCATGCTTTACAGCCAACTAAATCTAATCGGTATAACTACCAACCATTAATTATTTTATTAAAGAGTCTGAGCTTCCTCCAGTCGAACTGCCCAATCTTGGTGATGACATAATCCCTCCGTTAAACTGCATGCTCACAAAACCATCAGAAGATGGTATAAAATGTGTATTATATATTAAAAGGAAGGAAGAATGCCAGGTTCATTATTAAAATGCCAGGTTCAAATTAAGCACAAATAAGGCTTGAAGGGTCCCAACATGACAAATGTAATCAGAGTGCCCTGTTGATGCTTAAGTCTGGTGTCACAATCATTCAGCAGCTGCAGGACCAGGCAGGGCCAATCACTGATCTAAAGACTTCTTGCAGGATGTGGATTTCTTTGCAGCTGCAGTGGTGACATCTTTTTATTCAAAGTGCAGTGTTCCTGTCCAAATATTGCATGATTGGGACACTGCAACAGCACTAGGAACCTGCATTGTGGGTGATAATTATTATTATTATACAATGTTTCTATACTGCCTTTCTCACTGATTCTCACAATGTGAGGTTCCTTCAAACCTAAGGTAGTTCACATAGGCAAGCTATCACTGAAATCATGGCCAGAGTAATTCCCACTTAGCATCTTCAGGCAGGGAAACGGTTTAAATATCCAGACCACACATCCTGACAGCTTCCAGTATGGCCATTTAGAACTTGAATATCTAGGTTTGCCAATATCCCATGACCAAGGTGATCCCTGCTTGAAACTATGGTGGCCTTCCCTTGGTGATAGAACAGCAGTGATGGCCTAGATCAGAGGTCTTCAACCACCAATCTGGGGCCCAAATGTGGTATTCATCACCTTATGGACTGGGCCACACCAGGATTGGTGGTTGGAACAGGGCAAGGAAGCAACCAAGCACTTCCGCCCCACTTCTCCTTGCTCAGAGTTCTGCAGGAAAAAAACTTGCACCACACATGCACAAAGTTTCTTCAGACAGATCTCAGAAGTTCCAGCATGTGGCCAGCAACCCAAATGGACACCAGGGCATTCGAGGGAGAAGAGAAGGTGGAGGGTGAGTTGAAATGCCTTCAGAATGTGCCTGTCAGAGGTGGCATAAAGTCTATAAGAGGTGGCATAAAGTCTGCTCCTGCTTCCCCTCTCTACTGGGCTGAGATGAAAAATTAACCCTTTCCTCCCTCCCAGCTGGAACTGCCTGTTGCTCTCCCCATCTGAATGACATCTCCAAAGTTCCAGTCTGAATAATGCAAGTCAAGTTCCTAACCCTGATGTACGGTACTTGTATACTTCATATATACTGATGGCCCACAAAACAGTCTGGTGCATTCATCCTTCCAAGGAAAAAAGAGGCAAAGGTCTTAGAGGTCTTAGGAAAGATCACACTACATTTGCGATCTGTCAATTGGTCCTGTTCTGTTTTTTTCCAGAAGAGCTACACTGTTATAAGAAAACCAAAGAAAATGTGTGTTCAATTTTGATGTGGGTTGATCATTCATTAGTGAAAACCCACTACTGTTTCTCCCATTTCTCCCTGCAATCCTATGCACTCTTACATGGAAATTTACTCATTTGAAATTAATCAGATTTATTTCTGAGTAAACAGGCATGGCATTGTGCTGTTATAAATTTAAAGGCATTGTAGATGTTACATCTGCAATGATCAGTATTGTGATGGCTTATAGTCAACATCTTGATTGTACTTCTACAGTCAACTTCTGATTGTATTATTGTATTTCTGGATTTTTAATTTATTCTTAATTAATTCCGCCTCTTAAGGAAGGGCAGAAAGCAAGGAATAAATGACAGATAATTAAAAAAAAAGATTATATTCCTTCTTGATCCCATAAGATTCACACCGTATTGTGGCACATAGTATTTTGTACAGTCTCCATATTTTTGTATTTTATGGTGCATTGTATTTTGTGGGTGACACATTGTATTTTGTTTTAAGTGACCAACAGCTAATATTTTTTAAAAGCAACTATAAACTCACAAGCCACAGTTTCAGCTAAAGACACATCCAAAAGATGATATCAAGAAAAGCAGTGAAACAGGTTTACATTGAGCTGCTGTAGGCCAAGACTGCAGTCTGTGATGAAACTCTAGCATAGGCAATGGCTTCAATCTAAGCATGGTCTTCTGACACTTCCACTGCACTCACTAGAGCTAACCAGTTGCTTTGATCAGAGCAGCCTTCACTCTCTTGTCTTTCTTAGTAAATCAGACACCCATCTTGCAAGTTCACTGGACAGTGCCAATTTTCTTTAGCCTAATGGATAATAAAACAAGAGGGTTTCCATTGCAGCTGCTTGTGATGAACTGACATTTGGCAGCAAGCAACCTTTCTAAAGTTCAGGAACTGCATTAAAGAGAGGATTATAAAGGGCATCATTACAATTTAGGAGGAGGGAAACTGTTATTCAGCATTTCAATTATCGAGCTGCTGGAGAGGCAGAAAGGAATAATAGACCCAAATTAGTACTATTGAATGTTCCTAAATATCCATTCAGCTGTCTTGAAAAGTGATCTGGCCTCAGATGCTGGTATAAATTTGAAAATATTCAAATAGACTCCTCTTCTTGACAAGCCAGTGCTTTCTCAAAGGCCTTTGTTTAAAAGCGCTTTATCAATGAAGAATTATAGACCTGGAACATCCACCTTATTAGCCTGATTGTAGCTCTATTAGTGCTTTCTCCACCTTCGCCACTGCTGTAGACACACATAATTTATTTAAGACTTACTCACAAGTTACGGTCCTGGCAAAATCAACAAGAACTCTCCTTCCACACCATTTTAATTAGTCCACAGAGACTGCAGTTGCAATACCTTGCCATGCATAATGCTCACACCATATCTCAGCATGCATAATGCCATCTCTATTGTAGTAAATCACATGGCTCAGAAAATAAAAATTACTTAGTGGAGGGTGGAGGCAAGTTGGAAAAGTCTATGACGGGGGAAATGGAGGATTTCTAAGCAACTCATAAACATGTTGACTTCCTCTATTACATGGTATATTCTGTTCCATAACTAAAATTATGTACTTTTTCTTCTTTTCATAATTAGGTTGCTGTTTTCCTGAGTAATTACCCTGGAGAAAACAAAGCAAGAATTGCTTATATTTTTATGTATGCATAATAAAGTTCCGTTGATTTTGGAAGTTGCATAAATACAGGTAGCATTATAACACCAATAATGTGGGAAGTTCCGAGTTATGCCAACCAGGCTTATAGTCACATAACATTACAAACCTTTATTAGGCATATACCACACTCAGCTTGCTTACTCATCTTTGCCATGGTTTTCTTACTGATCAAGGTAGGTTGAAATGAGATGACTGGCATTTCATGAAATGAGATGAAGCCATTTGATGCCTTCAGCCCAAAGTTCAATTCAGCCTATAATTTTAGCATATGGTTGGATTGTATGATAGCTTGAGATTCAGAGATACTACCTCTGAGAGGTAGGAGGAGGAGGACATTCCAAAGAAAAGGATAATCATATAGAATTCAGAAGATCTAGTGGTCTCTTCCAGTTTAGAAGATGGTCTACTGCATTTGCAAACTATGAGCACAATCCTAACTATGCCTACTCAAAAGTAAACCCCATTGTGTTCAATGTAAAGTGAAGTTTAGGATTAAGTGTGTTTAGGATTGCAGACACCAAATCCAGAGTAACTACGGGAGCATGTAAGAGACTTTAAGTGCACCCATAGTTACTGCACCACCTAATGAAAACCTATGGGAAATTCATATTGGAATCCAGAGTTAGTTGTTCTTACACCGGATCAGGAATCCCCATAGTTACTCTGGATTTTGCCCTATGTCAGGCCCAGTGATGGGCCCACCGAGCCCCAAGATCCGGTTCGCCGGAAGTTGGGGGGTGGGCCTGGGGTCAGAGGGCGTGGCTGGGGTCAGGGGGCGGGGCGAGGGGCGGGTCCTCACTGCGCATGCGCCAGGCTTGGCGCATGCGCAGTGTGTCTCCTCGAGGGAGACTCAGTGCACGTGTGTCAAGCTCGACACAGGTGCTCAGTGCGCTTGCGTCGAGCTTGACGCAGGCGCATCTCCTGAAGCGTGGCTTCGGGCGACTGAAGCCCCGCTTCAGGAGACCTGGTGGCTGCTTGCGAACCGGTCCCCGCGGCTCTTGCCAGCTGCGGGTCTGGCCGGTTAGCAAGCGGTCGCCATGTGGGAAGATCCGGTTCGGACGAGTAGGCCCGAACCAGCATCTGCCCACCACTGGTCAGGCCCCAGGAACAGCTTTCCCAGCTTTGAGGCTGCTCAGTAGTGCCAAAGCTTCTTGTTCACAGTATTGCATTAACCAATGCAATTCTGCAAGCCATGAAATGATTCCTCAGCATTGGTTAGGACTGCAGACACTTTCCAAAGAGAGAAGAGCCCTCTTCAATACACATATACTTGTACACAGAGGGTTGTTTAAGACAAACCAAAGTCTGCTACTACAATTTGTGCTTGCATATTTTTTTTTTAAAAATCCATAAAGGACTAACAGTGTCAATTCTCATTATCTGCCATGTTAGATTCCTGAAAAACCCAATGGATACAAACATTTCTGTTACTGAATCACTAATTCGACAGGATTTATGAAGTTAGGTTCAGCAGTCTATTCATTACCATTTTTATTCAAATCTCATGCATAATTGAATCTAATGTGCAGCCCAATTTTTAAAATCTTGAAATGAAGAAAATGTTTACTGGCAATTGTAATGTACAGTTGCAAAGCAGGTGTAAAATTTTTTACTGCGTAATACAATGCGTTATATGATATGACAATGGGTTTAATGTCATGATTTTTACCTATAATAAGTAATAAAACCCTTACAACAATGGGTTTATTCCATTTTTATTACAATATAGTAAACTGATAAAGTGAATACTGACTTATAATCTGTATTTACTTATCAAATGCACCATCAAATCTAGTGCGCACCCGCATTTTTGGGACTAAATTTGGCTGAAAAAAGTTAGCATTAGATTTGAGTAAAGAGGGTGTATTTATGGTTTAAAAGGACTGCCTATTATCATATTCATTCCTGTCCTCCCTTTTCTAACAAGGCCCCAATGGAGCTCACATGAATTAATAATAATAATAAAAACAATTTGAAGTTTATAATTTAAAAAGTACAACTTTAAAGTTTTAAAGCAGCCCAAGCCAGCTATTGTGCTATAAAGCATTCTTATATAACCCACTTTTTATGGGTGCAAAATAGCTTCAGAATGGATAAAGAATGGCCATGCAAAAAAAGTTGCAATTGGCTGAAAATACATTCAGAATGGTCATGGATGCAGTAAATAGCTGCCCTTTGACTCAACTGTGACACTTTCTGGCTCTGATGACTCATGACAGCTTTATCAGATTATAGTCTCCCATCCAGGTCCTTCCCTGCTTAGCTATCTTCAGCAGCCCTGCACTCAATCATCAGACCATGTCTACTGCTCCCTAATGTTCCAATCTCATCTCTAAATAAAATCTCTGCTATTCATAGAGTGAATGCAGAAGTAAAGTGCCAGTCAATTTCTTACAAACCCCAGGCAATGAACCTACCCCATTCACATTTTGACTTCTGATTCCATCCTCAGAAGAAGTGCCAAGCAGCATGCCACAGATGGACCAACAGGGAGGAAGGGAAGGAAGAGGCATCCCAGCTTGGCAAGGGGGAGGAAGCACAAGTGAGAGGACAGAAGCAGTGGGGAGGCAGGCAAGCCAGGAGGCAGGCATTGCAGTTATACCAAGAAGTCTCATTCTGAGTCTCATTGCTGTCAGTGGGGCTTCCAACTAGGTGGCTGTGGAGAAAGATATTAGAACTACACATTCATTGATCCCAAGAAAAACTTCTGAGTCACTTTGGATTTCAAAATCCACACAAGTCAGGAAAAACATGTGTTTTGAGACTTGAGTCAGATCTTTTGAGTCAAGTTACCTATCCCTGATGTAAACAGATAATGTGATCATTATAAATAAATAGCTGTCCAAAAGATTGGTGCGATCATAAGTCATTTGTAGGATGCTTTCTCTCATCCTGAATTACAACTATACACTTGACATGGCCTACTGTTGCAAAATGGATCATCCAACACCAAGAACTCTTTTCTGGAGATAGAGATATTGTTCAAGAGATATTGCTCTTTTGAACAATATCAGTTTGAACAGTAGCAGCTACTAGTCCTAGTCACTCACACAAGCCAAAAAAATCTGCAATGATGGACATGCAGAAATGGATTTACAAGTTTGGGGGAACAAAATGGAAAATGCCCTTATTAAAAACCTGTAATTTTTCATCAGGGTTTGGTTTCTTTAATAAATGTAAGAATAGGTTTGATTTCATTCAGAAGTAATGTAGTTTGAAATTGAAATGAGTCTCACTTCCTCCCTCAAAGAGGTCTGCTGACATTTCCAGTGTTGTGGCTGAGCCTATAAAAAAGATAAAGCTGAAGATGGATAAATAAGATAAAATTGTAAGAATTTGCACAAAGCACCAGCTTGCTGTGGTTGAGATCAGTTAGATTTCAAACAATGTTGGTTGGGAGAGCTCAGTCCCTGTTTGTTTCACTATGTTTTGGCTTCACTGTAAAAAAAAATAAAATGTTTTGAAATTGACTAATTTCATATGGGCACAATCCTAACTATGTCTACTCAGAAGTAAGCTCCATTGTGTTCAATGGATCTTACTCCCAGGAAAGTATCTTTAGGATTGCAGCCTATGTCATTCTTCCATACAGGAAATTTTATATATCATTTTTCCATACAGGAGTACCCCTGAATTTTGAATGCTGCAGGCAGTCTTCTGAGCTTCCTCCCTTCACTCCACCTTGTCCCATAATGCAAGAAATCATTTCTTCCTACTGTAAACTGCTTGGATACAAAGGTGCACATTTGCATGTTTTGTAATCAGTTGAATACCTAAATAAAACCCTATCATGCATTGGACACGAAGAGTCCAGTGTATTTTTCATCACTTATCTCATTTGAAAGAAATATAAAAATTCTCTTAATCCTTCTTAATTGCGATTCACTTCCCAAGATGCATTCGCCCTAACCAGCAACAAACACCTTTGTGCATCGGATGACAGCATGAAGTCCATTTTCTCCCTCCGTCGTCTGTTCTGATTATCTTGCACAAAAATAGAAATGGTACAAAATGTACACATGCAGAGCAGGAAGAAGTTTGACTGCTGTTGTTGGTAAATACATATTCGTTTAGTTTCTTTAACAGCTGCTCCTGTCGGCATTTTGTCTGTTTGATTTTGATTCTCGGAAAAGCTGGGAATATTTGTCCTGGGGCTCGCAGGATAGCAAAAGAATAAAGATGGCACCTGCTAAAGGAATGATATAAATATAGAATAATCAGCCAGTTTTGTCAAGTCAAAATTTAGGACACAGCAGTAAACATCTATCGAGAGATCACAGTGAAAGAAGCCCAAAGAAACCCAGCAGGGAGATGTGCCCATTCTCATTAGTACGAGGGAAGTGAGTTGTTATGGCCTTGGGAGATTTTGTGAGTATTGTAATGTGCAGTAATATGCAAACGCAGAAAGAAAATAACTTAGCAGCTATGTTAAGAACACAGAGCTAAAAATATCTGTAAAACACTGAAGCTCTGTAAAACAGGGGACTCAGAAGCAAATTCTTGCATGAATTTATGGCCCCAGATAATCCCCCACACCTGCCTTTGGAAACATCACAATCACCTTTCTAAAAGCACATGGAGATGGAGACTCACACTTTGGCAAGGCCAGAGCAGCTTCACACACAGCAGCAGCTCCTTCAAGGACCTCAGATGAAGGTAGGATCAAAGCAGGGTGGAAGTGTGGTAAGAGGGCTGGAGTGATGCTGGAATGGGAAGAACGGAGAAAATGGGGCAGGGAATAGGGCTGATAGGGTTAATTTCTAGCAGTATATCTAGGGCCAGTGAAACATAACGTGTTCTTTGTTGGTGAATAACAATCTGAATAATGAATTCATAACTCTAGAAATTCACCTTTTCTAGATTGAGTGGCATTTTCTTTTTTCCTACTTTTTAATACATTTTTCCCAATGATTTCTTAGGTTCTCATCTTTTCATAACTTCCACTCTAAAACTGTAGTTAAATATCTGTCTGTTTCTAAGATTTTCTTTTTTCCCTTTTGTAATATTTGATAGTTGTGAATTGATTTTGGATCAAGTCCCATCTCTCCATAGTACTTTTCTTTACCACAGAAATAGCAAAAGCTTAAACCTCAGATGATTTTCTCAGATGATTTTACAGTTTTTCTCTTTTATCATTTCCTGCCTCATGATGCAAGCTGAGTTTGGTTTCCTTTCCTTCTCCTTCTTTTCAGTCAGATCCATCCTGAAGTTCACCCACTGCCACAAAATAAATACCATTCAACCAAGTGATGAAGAGTGCAGGGAATCAAAATGAGCAAGACGTCTCCAGTTATGAACACTGTTTCAGGAGATGCCTCCAGAGAAGACAATTGACATTTTGAAGAGAGGATTGAGGTGCCTTCTGGAATTTTGTCAAACTAATTCCGAGGACCTTTCCCTTCCATGTACCACATCAGGCAAATTCACCCTTCCCTGCACACTTGCAGCACTTATTTTGTAATTTGTTATCTATGGAAAATATTGAAAGACATTTTCTGACAGTAGGGGAAGCATGAATAACCTTAAAGAAACAAGATGTCAAACTGTATCTCCTAGCGCTGCATTCATAATCCTAATTAAGCTTTACTTGCACTGCAATGTGTGGATTTGCTTAAGATTAAATTCATCCTTGTTTACACATATCACATAATTCTGTCTCATTTTTACCCTGAGGGACAGCATGGAGAATTTTAGAGGCATGAGTAAGCATGCTAATTTTGAAGGAAATGAAGCAGATCCAGTTAATGAACGTCTTGTGTGACTATAACACAAAAGAAAAAGGACTTCAAGTGCCACTTAGAGATCACCATCTCCTCTCAGCCAGACAAGCAGCTCCACTAAGTGTCTTTGCTTCAGACACTCTTCAGGGATTTAAATCAATCTACCTAGCCATCTATTTCTTTCTCTAGACACACAAGTGAAAAAGAGAGTGGAATTTCTTTTTCCAAAGTATTTCCTCCGTCTGCTGGCCTCTGTTTTTTGTAATGACTATTATGACCACACAATAAAAACACTGTAATATAAGGGCTTGAACTGACATTCCTCATCCTTTGGACAAAATGCATTCATTTCTATGCATCTGTTTGGGAATAATTTGTTTGAGATAGCTAAAATCTTAAACATCCAGTTAGGGGCCTAACCCCCAGCCTAAGTCCTGCACTGACCTGCACAGAAGTGCCGTAAGACATTTCTGAGCCACTTCTGAGTGTTTGGCCAGCACTTGCCTCCCTACATCACCACGGGAATGGGAAGATTGAGTTGTGCTGGCCTTGGTTAGGATTGCACCCTAAGCAAGCCTAACCCAACAACTTTACAGTGTGTTCAAAATGAGACACACTGGGTCTGCAATCCTAACCATCAGTTAAGCCAGCATAAGTCCTGGCATACAAGTCCCATGCTGGCCTGGGAGTGGTGCAGAAGAGCCATAAGAAACTTCTGCATTACCCCTGGAAGAATTGGGCCAGTGCACAGACATGAGCTGACCACCCCACACCACCATAGGAATCGGGAGACAAGTTAAATATGCTGACCTAAATTGGCTAATTGCACTGTAAGTGTCTCAGGTAAGTTAAGGAGGAGGAGGAGGAAGAAGAAGAAGTTGATGATGATTTAGGGCACAGTCCTAACCAATGTTCCTAAGTAGCAGGCATGTACCGCATCATTCAGCTGGGAGTCAGAGAGGCCTACTCAATGTAAGACAATGTTTGTTCCCTTATCTTGGAGCTGCATTGCCCTTAAGTATTAGGTGATAAAAAAAAGATCCCTTAGTATCTCAATGTGGTCTAATAGACCACACCGGAAGGATCCCTTAGTATCCCAATGTGGTCTAACAGACCACATGTGGTCTATTAGACCACATCGGTAGTAGGTGATAAAAAGCTGGGATTCTAAGGGTTAACAGTCTTTAATAAGGGACTCCTTGAGATGTACATTTTCCAGGGTGTTTATACTCAGAAGTGTTTGTGGACGTTCAGAAAAGGTCAATGCTTTTACTTTACGCCAGCGAAAAATTCCTTTCATTCAACAGTAAGAGAGGCTATCTAACCAAAGCTGTTCTTTTAGCTATTATCTTTTAAAAAGCAGAGTGAAGGTAGTTTTTGGGCATTAATTTAACGCTTTAACTGTGACAGACTAGTGAGATTGGATTGAACAGTCTGAATAACAGGACTGCATCAATCAGTCAGATGCCAAGCTGAAATGGCCTGTGCTTTTTAAAAAAAACTTAAAGATGGTTAATGTTAACACATAATGATAATGATTAAGGTCTGGGTGATCAGAACTTCAGATACTTAGCCTTGGATTCAACTGTCAGAACCAATTCTTCTTAGAGGGATGCAGTGCTCCTGACACTGAAAGGCTGCTAAAATTGCATCAGAAATTAAAAAGGATAATTTTTTCATATCATATCATAAATCATAATTCAGAAGAAACAAAACAGTGCTGTTCTATCTATCCAATAGAAGCTCGTAGGCTATGCAAACCTCTCCAGTAAGAGCACAGCACCTTTAGATTTATCAGAGTGACCATATATCCCGCTTTTCCAGGACAAGTCCTCTTTTTTAGCCTTGTGACCTGAAAAAAACTCTTATTGTCCTCCTTTTCCTTGTGAGCAGGCAATATGTAGATTTCTTGTAACCAATAAAGTAGAGGTAATAAGTTTTATGTAGTAAGTAATAAGTAATACTGTATAGTGTTTAAATTAACCACATGAACGCAAGAGCTATGATGAGTGTTTTTAGCATTTATTTTGTCATGTCCTGCATTTTTCTTGAATGTCCTACATTTTAGGGATCTCAGGGTACTTAAATGCAGTTTAGTTGCCAGGAGAACCCTAATTCTGAAGCAAGCCTTGGAGAAACAGAAATGGCAAAGGAGAGACCATTTTAATCTTTGGCCTCACAAAGATAACATTGCCCCTTCTCATTGTCCTGCTGTCTGTCATCCTAATGAAGAATAGCCACACACCATATTTACCCACCAAATGACACAAGACATGATCAGGATTGGTATGAAATGGGCCACTTTAATAAATTACAACATGGTTTCCAATACATCCTTCTGCAGGCATTTTTATTGTTGCCCAAGAGTTATGGGATGGAAAATGTACAGTCACTGTGTAATATATACAATGACAATTCCCATCAACAGTAACAGGAGGTAAAACAGACTCCCTGGCAATGTTGAGTTTATGAACTCTGTTAAAGTATGGTGTCAGCAACAGAGGTTTTCCCATTACAGGGAGCCCTTCTTCCACCACCCTAATCCAGGCCTCTCTTTGCCTGTTTGCATGAGGCAAGACAAGAAGTATAAGCACCTGCTTGGCAGTGATGTAGCTAATGATCATGTAGCCTGGTGCAAAGCTCAAAATGTCGCCCCAGAAGTGATGTGACAACCAGAAGTAAAGTCATGCCCAGGCTTTAAAAAAAAGAATTGGGAAAAAAAACTTCCACCTCCTCCAGTTTGCAATCCATTTGCTCCACTCCCTCCCTCCAGCTAGTGGCATAGCTAAGGAACCGATCTGCTATCAAGGTCAAAGAAGATTTTGTAGTCCCTTCAACAACAAAATCAAATTTAATTAAGTAAATAAATAAAAAGTGTGACCCTTATTGGGGAATTGTGCAGAGGCAAAGAAGAATGGTTATTCTCTCCCTACTAATTATAAGAGGAGCACCTCTTTACCCAGTGCCTCTTTACCCAGTTAACAGGGGTATTATGATCTATCTACAGTATTTATATACCGCTTTTCAACTAAAAAGTTCACAAAGCTGTTTACAAAGAAAATTGAAAAATAATAATAGCTAATTAAAAGCTAATGGTCCCTGTCCCAAAAGGGCTTACAATCTAAAATGCAAAAAAGAACACCAGCAGAAGCCACTAGAACAGACATTGCTGGGGTATGTAGGGCCAGTTACTCAACCCCTGCTAAATAAAAGAGGAGCACCCATGATATATGGAAATGAGAGCTGATTCTTTAATACCTTATTAGTTCCATACTATATCATAATTACATCTCATTGACTCTAATAGCAATCAGTTTCACTGGTCAGTTTTGAGTTAAGACAATCCACTTTTTGTTCCATAGGATTTTTGTGTTTTCATTTTCTGGTTAAATAGGCATAACTTTTGATTTAATACATATTTTCCAGAGCAGTTTTTTCATTGCATTTTGCATTAAATTTCCTTTCCAGTGATATATAATATGATTGCATTATTATTCATTTATGACTCAGTTTTCACAAATTTGGCCACTAGTGTTGCCCTCCTAAACTGTTGCTACCAGTTGCAACTGCATCCCCTGCACCCTAGATATGCCATTGCTTCTTGGTGCTCCAAACCCAAAATTCCAATCAGGGAGGCTTCATGCCCCAACTTTGGAGATACTATGAGATGAGTTAATGGGTATTTGGGAGCCAAGTAGGAATGTTTTGCTTTCCACTTGATTTCGAATTGGTGTAAAGTTTTGAAGCCCATCCTAGAATGCCTTAAGCAAAGCTGCTATTGGCAGGTACATGGGGTGAGATGAGGAGTGGATGAGGGATCTTTTGTACATTTAAGGTAAGCAAAAATCAGAAAGGGAACCAGAAAAACCCCAAGGAGCTAACTGGCTCAAGGTTGCAGGATGGTGACCCCTCAAAAGTTAATCTCAGAGGTTGTCTGGCTTGGGGTGGCTGAAGTAATTCAGCTCCCTTGAGCCTCTTTCTTGGTTTTTGGGCAAAATCCATACCAGTTATGGGTCCACGCAGTTATGTCACCCTCTAGTGTTATCTTATGGAAAGTCATCATAGGGTGCAATCCAGAGTAACTACGGGGAGTTGTTGCTCCGGTGCAAGAACAATTTACTCTGGATTGCAATATGAATTTCCCATAGGTTTTCATTAGGTGGTGCCCAGTGATGGGCATCAAAGAAATTAAGAACCGGTTCTCTGTCCATCTGGCAGCCACTTTTAAATGACTATTTTTAAACTTTATATGTACTATCTCTTGTTAACAACCGGTTCTATAGAGTAGGTGCGAACCTGCTGGAGCCCACCACTGGTGGTGGTGCCATAACTATGGGTGCACGTAAAGTCTCTTACGTGCTCACGTAGTTACTCTAGATTGTAGCCTTAATTGCTTAAGAGTAAGGGGCTTGATTTCACTTTAGTATATAGGCCTTTGTCTGCAATAAACAAACATGGCTATTCCTCTGGAAGATATTACACAGTGTACACATATATGGCTGGGACTCTCTCTGCATTTTTGTTTATTTTTCACACCACTCATTCTCCAAGGAGTTTCTCTTCTCCTTTATTCTTCCTGTGAGATAGATGAGGCTGATTGTGACTGGCCTAAGATCGCCCAGAAACCTTTACAGCTGAGTAGGGATTTGAACCCAAACTTCTATTCCAACTCCCTAACCTCTACAGTCTACACCAGCCTGGCTCTCACAAAGACAAAATATTTTCTCATAGATCCAAGAATGGAATTTTTTGCAGTGTTCTGCTTGATATCAAAAAGTGTAGGTAAGGCTTAGGTGTATTCTAAACTGGCTGCTAATATTGTAGCCTCAGCAAAAAAGGAAATTGATTCTGCAAGTCTCTCAAGTCAAAATGAGTCATATTTATAGGGTATAATAATATTTATATAGCTTGAAGTCTTGGATTTATGGGGGAAGTACCACTTCTAGAGCTGAAAAAGTGACCTCCAGTGAGCAATAATGCCTGTAGATTCGAGCAATATATTGCCTTGTTGGTGATTATTGCAGTTTTCTCACAGATATTTTATCCTGGTAATATAAGAACGGCATATTTGATCTCTTGCTCTGTAAGCATACAGGATGTGTTTTGGTGATAACAATATCATAACAAATTGAAGGATGGTATACTGTGTAGTCCAATTTCATTTCACTAGAATTTACTAATATATATATATATTAGACCAATTTATAATCTTTATAAGGTTATAAATTACAGTTTATATTAAGTGCTAAAGTTTGTTTCCTAGCCTCGACCATTTCACATTGCATTTTTAAATTTTTTAGGGTTTTTGTTTTTAATGTGTGTGATAACATCAACCTGATCCCACCAATTTACCATCTTCTGGGAAGTTAAAAGCATCCAAAGACACAGAAAAATGGGCAAGAAATAGCAAAAAAACCACAGGGAATTCATCACTTGTACTAAAAGATACCCTTTCAAGGCTCCCTGCTCCTTATCTTGGGAGAAGCATGGAACAGCAAAGACCAGGAAGGACATAATCGCTCTGCTCTCTGGATACTGTCCAAGCACCTAAAAGTATTGACTTGATTATCTGTATCTCCTGGTCCAGAATTTAACCTTTTCTGTTCCTGTCTGTCCTCTCCATCTGCCTGAGAGTACTTACCAAACAGATATTATTTTTCCTAATGCTGCCCATGGGCTCATCCTTGCCAAAAATAGATAAAGCTTTTTTGGGATGGTTTGGACAGCACAGTAAGATACAGGTTATCATGCAATAAAACCCATATTGGGTCATCCCTCATGTGGCTGGAGACATCATACTAGGCATTTTTGAAAAGCTGTCGTCCAATAAGTGACTGTTTTCAAAGTTGTGCACTGTTGGTCACATTCTACACAGTACAAGGCAGCAGGCATGGATTGTTGTGAAGACAAACAAAGGAGCACATGGAAGAATGTACGGAAAATAACATTTGAAGCAGTCAAGTTTATGGCATTTGGCTGCAGTGGCTCAGTGGTTAAAGGCATTGTGCTTGCTGACCTGAAGGTCTCAGTGGTTCAAGATCCAAGGGCTGCAAGATAGAGTGAGCTCCTGACTCTTGCCCAGCTCCTGCCAACCTAGAACTTTGAAAGCATGGAAATCCAAGTAGATAAATAGGTACCACTTCAGTGGGAAGGTAACAGCATTCTGTGCACTCTGGCATTTAGTTATGTTGGCCACATGAACAAAGAGGTGACTTCGGGCAGTGCTGGCTCTTCGGCCATAGAAACAGAGATGAGCGCCACACCCTATAGCCATGGAAGGTACCTACAGGTGGCAGGTCAACCTAGAGCCAGGCACAGCTGGTAGGTCAACCTGCCAGGGACCCTTTACCTTACCTCGGGCAAACTGGAAATTTCACCAATGGCAAAAATTATTCCACCACCAGAATCTGGACTAGAATCTGGACTTGAAAAATGAATAAACACAGGACAGCTCTCCTCCTTTCAAGTTTTTCTTTTTCCAGTCAAATATCTCCTTAGTGTCATACTTATGTGTTAGTGGCAAACCTGGGTTTTAACATCACTGATAAAAAGGAAGTAAGGTATTTTGGCTCATTCCCAACTTACATTTTTTGCTTCTACTGTGAGAATAGTTGAGAGGCAGGCAACATGACAGCTTTGTTGATTTCCAAGTCTGGCACTTCGTTTGAGTAACAGTCTGTTTTAGTTACAAATATAGGTATGAGTCATAAGCTAATTTTGTGCCCAGCATGTGCTCTGTTCCACTGAGATGAACGAGAAGAACGCATTTAATTTAAAACAAAGTTATTTCAAATCCAAAAATAAATAGTACAAATAACACAAACAATAAATATGGTTAATAAAGTTGCTTTGTTTTCTCGAAGTGATAATTAAGACTGTACCTAGTTACTTGTGATCCCTGATTTCAGAAGGATATAGTAGTTAGGAGGGTGCTCTTTAATTGTCGCCAAGACAAAAAAAAAAATCATGCTGTGTGTTATTATAGTTGAAACAGAATGTTTTTTATGATTATATTTTCATTAATGCATGTGTATAATGCATTGTTAAAAATTTAAAACAACAAAATATAGTAACTTAATAAAAATTAAAGTTACCCACTATAATTACAGCTTCACCCAGTAGTGTATGTCTCAGTTTTTGAGTCAAAAGCACTTCTTTCAAAGGGGAACAAAATAATTCCACCAAAGTTTCTTCATATATTCTTGATTCTGTTGTCAATCCTCCCAACTACTCATTTGCTTCATCCTAACCAGTGTTTTTTTCTTTCCTGGATCAACAGGTAAGGGGGCCTGTCTGCCCTTCCATCTGGGCTTCACAACATCCCTTAAAATTGTTCATGCCGCCAGGTTAGAACCAGCTCTGCCAGGTCACCATCTCATTCATCTAGTTCCCCAGCCAAGGGAAACCAACTTCCCTTGCTACTAACTTCCCTTCCCAAGGGAAGCCAACTTCCCTTGCTCAAGCACCCAGCTACTAAGAGAGGGCAGAACAGAGACTAAGGACACAATCCAGAGCAAATTCAGCCTGCTCTGACCTAACTGCACTCTCCTAACTATTCTGTATCCAGAGCAGAAAGTTATGCTGAATCCAGAGAGTCAGGAAGCCTGGGCTGCCCTAACTGCTCCAGAACATGCTACGTAATTGACACAAGGGGAAGACTTGCTCCTGAGGAGACACCCCTCAGATCACACTGAACAAGGAACAGCTGTGGTGCCTACAGTGGTGACATGACTCTGCACATCACCTGGTGCGGAAGTCTGTGCGTCATCCCTGGGATGCGCGCCCCTCTCCACCTGGACAGCACAGTCACCAAAGTTGGCGCCTGCGCAGTTGTTTCTGAAGCCAACTGGCTTCAGAAAGAGTACTGCGCAGGCACCATCTCTGACACCTGCGCAGTACTTTTCTGAAGCCTTTTGGCTTCGGGGGAGACTGTGCAGGCGTCAGAGTTGGTGCCTGTGCAGTACTCTTTCTGAAGCCGTTCGGCTGCCGCTCTGCCTCCTGAGTGAGGCCAAATGGCTGTGCAGAGGCGCGGACTTTCTCTGCTCTAAGGAAGTCTCCTCTGAAGCTGTTCAGCATGCTCAGTGTGTTTCTGTGCAGTGCACCTCAGATGGCCGTTCAGGCCAGCTCCTCAGACAAGTGGCAGCTTCTGGCTGCTGCTCCGCCTTGGAGCAGGCCTGAATGGGCACGCTGACGCCCGGGGCCTGCCAGAGGACAGTCAAACTCCTCCAGCACATCACCCCATACGGAGCGCATCACCCAATGCAGCCCACACCAGCCGCACCAGTCTGGTGACGCCACTGGGTGCCTGCCTTATAAGGAGTCCCTGATGAGATGCCAGTACATTCTACAGTGAATACAAGGGGCTTCTTGGAGTGGCCTGCTGTATCCTGAGGTTTGTGGGCAGCCGTAGTTTGTTCTATATCCTGAGGTTGAGAGAAAGGGTTGCAGCTAGGATGGCCAAGAACTCAGATTTTTGGTCAACACTGCCATTCTTACTCGGGCCTTATCATGGACCCCTATGGGTCTACTCATTACTATACCTGCTCCTGAGGTGGTATATCTCTGAGGAACTGGAAGAGGGCATTTCTGCCTTGAAACAGGCTTTGGATACAGAGTAACTGCTCTGCCCTAGGCAATGCTAAACATGCCCTCAACTTGCCTCTCCTGGGCTGCTTAGGGTGCTCCAGCTAGGGCAGAGCAGGTCCACCTCTCTTAGGGCACCCTATCTTGCCTTGCTCTGCCCTAAGCCTCTTCCAGAGTAACTGGGCTGGAGCATCTTGCAGTTGCTCCAACCTAGTGTTAGATAGGGCAACCTAAGGGCTCTTATGTGGACAGATTAGTTGCTCTGGATTGGGCTGTTAGTCCTATATCCTAAAGTCAAATTAAGCCCCTTGCTCCAGAGCAGTTAAGGTGACTTTCCATAAGATAACACTAGAGGGTGACATAACTGCGTGGACCCATAACTGCTACGGATTTTGCTCAATCCAGAGTAACCACGGGAACTTTTTCACCGACGTAGTTAAGTACCACCTTTGGGAAACCTATGGGAAATGCAAAAAACAATCCATAGTAAGTGGCTCTTACGTCTTCCTGTAGTTACTCTGGATTGTAGGGTCACAAGCAATCTGGTCTCTTCCCTCCCCAGGAGTACCCAAAAATGCAATAGCATATGCAGGTGTCCCTCACTTCCTGACAGTTCATTTTCTGACAATTCTGCTCTTTCCACCCCTTTCAGTTATACCCGGAACTAATTCATTCAACAAATGCTCCTTTCTTTTAACCTTTCTCTGCTGGTCTAAAGACTAAAATTGTCTTCCCTGATATTGATTTGCACATGAAATGGTGATCAAACTGTTTTTGGCATTTCCTTATGTCCTTCTTTAGTAAATAACCATCATTCAAATATATAAGATATTCATTGCCCACACATGCCTTTGTTCATTTTACTGTAATTTGTGATGTATGTTGGACATGTGTTAATAAATATGTGTTATTTAGGCTTTGGCATGTGATATTTATGTCTGTTTTGGTGACCATTTTACATTTGAATGCTGAAAAAGACTGGGTTCCACTTTTCAATGTTTTTCACTTTTGGACAGTGCTCTGGTCCCTAACCCATGTGATAAGTGGGGGATGCTTTTGTAGCATTCTGTGGTTAAGGCAAGCTCTAGACTGGCATATTTGCAATAAAGTAGGATGTTTGAATGTGTGCCAGCTGTTGAATGCCAAATATCCACAGTGTGGGGAACTACAGGTAAATACAGCACAGGCCGGCCAGCCTGCCTGGTTCGGCTCAGGTTAGGATTGGGCTGCCCTTTTATCTTACCTTCAGAGCTTGCACAAATTTCCAGAAACCCTATAACTGTCATGTAACTGTAACAAATGAGGAGTAATTCACTCACCCCCAGTATCTTCTAAGGGCACAGCAGTGGCACAGCTTTCATAATTTTAGTCTGGGCCTTAACAGTTGCAGATTTTGAGAACCTACTACCAGAAGCCCTGGAAAGGATTGCGCTGCCAGTTAAATAATGAACAAATAAAGCCCATTCAGAGTGAAGGCAGTTTCACTTTCTCAATTTGTGAAACAATTCCCCTCTTTTAAAGCAGTGACCAACATTTTTTGCTTTTCAGTGCTAGCATTTTCATTAAAGCCAATTCTCAATGGCTTCAGCGCTAATTATAATCTAGGATATGTTTTGTCTAATAATTTTTCAATCTACTTTCTCTGTGCTGTCAATTTTACTTCAGATGGATATGGTGATTGCCATCACTGAAGAGAAAATGTTCTTATGAAGGAAAAGTGGTTGGAGATATATTTGCACAACTGTCATTTATAAGATTCGCACTGGGTCCAGGTACAATCCCATTATGGAAAGGAAAAGACATGATTGTTAGACAAAAAGAGCACTGTATGTTTGTTGGAAAATTAAAATCTAAAGAATCAGAGAGCAAAGTAGTCAGTGGGCTGCATATAGCAACTAGGATTTAATCCTAAGCATCTGTTTTGGCCAGTACAAGTCTCTAACATTGACTGAAGAGTGTTGCAAAAAGTGCCATAAAGCACTTTTGTGCCACTCTCCGGGAAGATAGACCAGCACAGGAATTTTGCAAACCCCTTTAAAGATAATTACAAGAAATGGAAAACAAATCATTCCAGTCACAATTCAATGTATGGAAAGCCTAGCTCTGCAGCCCTAGCAGGGCTTTATTGTATTTTTTTTTTCCAAAGTGGGACTACTCAGCAAATTGCTTTTGAAATGCAGATGAGTTTCAAAAGCAGCTTGTGATGTGACATTGAGGTTCAGCTATTCAAAACATTAAAAAGATCCCTCCGGGCACATGCAAGCCCTAGGCAATGCCTAAAGTATGTTTCTATAATGTTCCCTTTCTTGTGAGTTAATGGCTTCAAGTGAAACCATGTGGAATCAAGGAAGGGTTGAAGAGCACACCTCACACTTTTTTCTATTTGTTAACTGTTCTAGCCAGAAGATGTCAACCTGTTTTCCATTACCAGTTTCCTAGTTTCAGCTAATGTACAGCTGTCCTTGATCTGCTAAATGAAAGAGACCTCCTGACGTTCAGAAAACACTCAGCACATCTATTCCGCTGGAGTTAGTTCTTAATAGCTTGCCTTGACCTATTAGAAATTGAGGCAGAAGCACACTTCTGGGCAAGCAGTGAAATTCATGTTCAGTTCTGCCACCTTTTTGCCATCAGCACAGATAGGTAGCACAATCCTACCTTGCCCTGGAACAGTCAGGCTGGTGTGGCTGTGATGCATCTAGCAGAAGTTATGGGCTGCTGCTGCTGCAAACTGAAGCAAGGAAAAACTTTTTCCCAAGTAACTCTACAGCAGCTCCAGTGGGTCTCAAGATAGGAAAAGGTTTACCCTTTTTTACTCAGGGTGCAATCCTAAACAATTTAGGCCGATCTTCCCATTCTTGTTGTGGTATGAGGAGGTCAGCAAACGTCTGCACAGGCCTAATCCTGACTTCCAGGAGTGGTGCAGAAGTGCCTTACAGCACTTCTGCAACACGCCCAAGTCATCAAGGGACTTGTGTCAGCCTACCCAGGGGTTAAGATTGTGTTGCCAGAGCTGCATTGTGACTGCATCGGTACTAGGAAGCAGAATCAGATTGAGCCCTGTGACTTCCTTCATGAGCAAAGCCAGTCACCAGCAAATATGATCAATTCTCTTTTGGTGTGAATACAGACTCCACAGACAGGTGTTGACTTGCACCATCAATATTGCTGGCTCAGGTCCGTGTTGACCCATTGCTTTGACTAGGACATACCCCTGAGCTTATCTCCCCTTACCCCAGGGAGACCTCAGGCAGCAAAAATTCCCTGTGGAGAGCATTGTAGCCTCTGATGGTGCTGCTGTATTGCTGCACAGTAATTTAGGTTGGATTGAGCCCTGCAGGCAAGCTCCCAAATCTGCCCTCTGAAAACCACTGGATCCAAAAATGCTCCCTACATCTCCTTTCTTGCAGTTTGTAACCATTGGTTCTAGTTCTGTTCCCAGAGGCAGCAAAGAAAAAATGAGCCCCTTCCTCCCTATGACAGCCCTTCAGGTATCTGAAGAGGGCAATCATGTCTCCTCTCAGCCTTCTCTTCTCCAGGCTGAACATCCCAAGTTCCCCCAACCTTTCCTCGTAGGGCTTCCCTTCCATCCCACTGATCATTCTTGTCGCTCTCCTCTGGACTTGCTCCAGTTTGGCTGCATCTTTCTTACAGTGAGGTGCCCAAAACTCAACACAGTACTCAAGGTGAGGTCTGACCAGTGCAGAATAGAGGAACTAGAACGTCTCATGACTTGGAAGCTACAGTCCTCTTAATGCAGCCTAAAATGCCTTTTGCCTTCTTTGCAGACACATCATACTGTTGACTCATGTTCAGCTTGTGATCCTCGATGACGCGAAGATCCCACTCACATTTGTGCTGCCAAGCATTTTATACCTGTGTTTTTGGTTTTTATTGCCTTAGTGCAGAACCTTGCACTTCTCCCTGTTGAAATTCATTCTGTTTTTTACAGCCCAGGATTCCAGTTTGTCCAGATCCTCCTGGAGGTTTCTCCTATTATCTGTTGTGTTTGCTACTCCTCCCAGCTTGGTGTTGTCTGCAAATTTGATGAGGCTCCCCCATATCTCTTCCTCCAAGTTGTTGATGAAAATATTAAAGAGAACCGGGCCCAAGACAGACCCTGGGGCACCCCACTCGAAACCAACTTCCAGACTGATGCAGAACCATTTACTAAAACCCTTTGAGTGCAGCCATTGAGCCAATTGCAGATCCACCTAACAATTGCCTCGTCTTCCTATTCCTACAACTTCCCAATCAAGATGTCATGCGGCACCTTGTTGAATGCTTTGCTGAAATCAAAATAAATAACATCAACAGCATTGCCACTGTCCAGTAATTTCATAACTCGATCAAAAAAGGAGATCAGTTTGGTCTAGCAAGATTTATTCTTGGTAAATCCATGCTGGGTTCTTTTGATCATGGAGTATTTATCTAGATGTGCACAAATTGTGTTTTATGACTTTCCCCCAAATCCAGAGTAACCACGGGAGCACGTAAGAGACTTTATGTGCACCCGTAGTTATTGCACCACCTAGTGAAAACCTATGGGAAATTCATATTGGAATCCAGAGTAAGTTGTTCTTACACTGGAGCAAGGACTCCCCATAGTTACTCTGGATTTTGCCCTTTTTCTAATATCTTCCCTGGGAATGAAGTCAAATTGACAGGTCTATAATTTCCCGGGTCTTCTTTATCCCCTTCTTAAAGATTGGGACTACATTCGCCCTCTTCTGGTCCAGTGGCACTTCTCCACTCCTCAAGGATTTCTCAAATATGATCG
This sequence comes from Cryptoblepharus egeriae, assembly GCA_030015325.1. NCBI lineage: Eukaryota > Metazoa > Chordata > Lepidosauria > Squamata > Scincidae > Cryptoblepharus > Cryptoblepharus egeriae. The sequence goes on from JAREYC010000002.1 coordinate 192,973,201, forward strand.
ACAGAGGCTCTGCAAGGACATCTGCCAGTTCCTTAAGAACTCTGGGATGCAGCTCATCTGGTCCAAATGACTTGAATTCATTTAGGCCAGTTAAGTGGTTTCGAACCAGTTCTCTGTCAATCTTTATCTGCTGTTCTGCACCATCCATATTTCCATTACCTCTTTGAGAATGCAAGCATATCCCCCCATCAGCTAACAATCTCGCATCCATGATCCACCAAGTAGGAGTTGAGCAGCTCCGCCTTCTCGTGGTTTCCAAACACCGGTTGTCCATCTTCGTCTAGGAGCAGCCCCACTCCCTCGTTTCTCTTCCTGTTTCTTTGAGCATATCTAAAGAAGCTCTTTTTGTTATCCTTGACACCCCTGGCCAGCTCAGCTCATATTGAACTTTAGCATTCCTGAGTCTGACCCTCCTCCCTACAGGACCAGGCTATCTGCTTGTACTCCTCCCTGGCAATCTTTCCAGTCTTCCATTGCTTATACTTCTCTTTCTTTAACTTCAACTGATACCCAAGTTCCTTGTGGAGCCATACTGGTTTTTTTAAGGCTTCCCCCCCCCCTTTCTTTTTCATAGGAGATGTTTCTGACTGTGCTTGTAGAAGCTAATACAATATAAGATTGTATTAGAGATATTACAAGGCTTGCCCATGGCCAGATAATGGGTTCTTGACAAGGACCACATTGAAACTTGCCGCGGGCCACATTCAGCCCCATAGCCAGGGTTTGGACACCCCTGCTCTAGATCAGTGGTTCCCAAACTGTTATCCATGGCTCCCTGTGTATCTACAAAAATTGGGCAGGGGAGCCACACTTTAGGAACTGCAATGGCTTGAAAAACACACTATCCTATACAATGTACACTATGGCACTGTAGCCCTAATTGAGATCCACAGCCGATGGCCAAGGGAGTCAAGGTAGCCTTGCCACCAGTGAAACAAGTTTGGGAATTATTGCAAGCCTAGATTAATTCTGCAATACTCCAGACAACCAAGCTATCTGTGGAGTCATTCACCCAATATTCCAAGCATGCCTCTTTGGTAATGTAAAGCTTTATCCCAAATCTATTGCATTTTCCTCATGACACAGAAATTCTTATGTCAAGACTCTTTCAGCAATACATCTTTAGACAAAAATTTTCTTAACACGGTTATCTTGAATTGCCTTTTCAGTGTGTGGTGGACTTTTGTTTCAGTGCGGAAAAATGGATGGTTTCTATTTATATTTTAAAAAATAAGAACTTGTGATTTCTTTTTATAGACCATGATAACACATCCCACTTATTTTATAGGCCTACATATCATCAGATGTCTCCCATGACCATTGACTCTTAAGTCCCTGATTGTATATACCTAAAGCCAGATGATGTAATGGGTAGATGTCAAAGCAAGTGAGAATTTATTGAATACTTCTTTTTATTTATTTAGTCTCAGGGCATGTAATCCATTCCTTTGAGAGGTTTCAAATGAATAGAGAAATACTGTGTTGAGTGCTGCAGCCCTTCTCTCCAGCTTTGCAACATGGTTATTTTGGTATATCAGATTAAGAAAAGTAGCCATATGGTGTTATGTTGATTATTAGAAATGAACCAAAAATATGTCTGACATATCTGAACATTTAGAAGAGACGAGACTGATGGCTGAAACTGGCTGAAATAGACAAAGGATGAACTGGAGGCTATGCAGACAGTGGACTGAAAAATTGATTAGGGGTCAGTGGAAAGAGGATTTATCTAGGGTTCTGGGATACAGGAGATAGATGGAGGCAAAGAACGGTTCAGGGACTAGAAAACTGATTGGCAAGCCAGTGAGAAAATATAGGATGGATTGCTGGCAGAGATTTGATTGAAGGAGTGTTTATGGGATGAATGGATCAACAGCAGATGATTGATGGACTATTGAGTTTACAAGTTGCTGCAGTTGCTCTATGGCACAGAACAGACAAATGGGGGAAGAAGTGAAGGGACAGAGCAAAATAAATGATGTCCCCTTAAGGCATCGGAGAAGAGAATAAAAATATTAAGCAATTCTTGGAAGCAGCAAAGTAATTAAGGAAAGAGAAAATACCAATCCTTTTTATTTCTATGTGCCCCACATCAGAGTAGATTTAAATATGAGAGGGGAATGAAGGGAAATGTAGGGAAATGTAGACCACGTTATAGAACTGAAGGTTGCCAGTTTGAGAATACCTGGAGCCATGCGATGAGATCGTGAAGCTGCAGTACTGAGTGGAATTGAAGATAAGGAGCCAGCTAGCAGCTGACTCTCATTTTTCCAGACAAAAAACATGGTGAGGAAGTTGACCAAGACAAAAAATGGATACATCTAAGACTTAGCAGTTCTTGAAAGATATAACTTCTCTGTTAATTACAAAACCCTTTCAAGTGTTAGAGTAAAATGTCTTGAATAAAGTTAGATGAGAAATCTAATGGCCAGAAAAGCAGTATATAAATACCTGTGTATTGTATTGTTCAAAGGAAAGTATTTGAGCATACAAACACAGGATACAGCGCCAAAATCCCAATAAAATATAAAAATTGTTTTCCATCAAGAACATTTGATATGGGTATGTTAAAGGTCTCTCTGAGCATGTACTTCACTCATCCCTCACAGACACATTTATTCCACTAAGGGAGCAATCCCCATAAAGCACTTTTTCACCACCAGAGGAGACTTTAGGCTGACGCACTGGCTTACATCAGCCTAACTCTGCCAGTGCAAGCAGAATTGCACTGTCAGAAGGGAGAGCTTGGGTTCGTGGATGGACACCAGCTCAAGCTCTCCTGAGGGCATGGGAGAGTGTGGAAGAGGTGGGGGGAGAAGGTGGACAGAGGCGGGAAGGAGGATGATGGGGCAGGAGTTGAGATTTGACAGTTGAGTTGGATTCTGGCTGCTCTCTGAGGGCAGGCGAGAGCAGCTCATGGCCATTCTGGTCTTCTCAGATTTGTGCTGCCTCTAGAGGTGGCGCATGTCTGAGTAGACCCAAAGAAGCATCTGAAGCTACCACTGGATATAACACAGGCACTTTAGCCTGCCTGTATCCAGTGAGCGCAAGTATTGCACTGCCCATACACAGGATTGTACTATCCGTACAACAGCACAATCTTGAAGATTATTGTCACAGTAAAAGAAGAATGTTGCTGAAAATGTACTGAAATATTATAGTATTTAACTACTTTTTATGCATTTTGTTTTATTTAAGTGCCAAAATACTTAAATATTTATAGGTTAAAAGTTTCAAAACCCATTAACACTAGCAAAACTAGATACCATTGACTGCACATTTATTTCCTGGGTAAAAGCTCTGGAATGTTCACTTAATTCTGGAAGGGACAGGTGAAACAAAATGTGTGATCATTGATGCATATTTTCCGGCCTCAAAGACCCCCCCGCCCCCCGCCGCCTTTTAAACAGACCTCTGAAAACTACTGGCAGGTGGAGGGAGTGGGGGAGAAACAGAGTATAAATTTTAAGATGAAGTTTGTGACCCTGTCGCCATTTGATGGTCAGCAAACATCAGGACCCCTAGACCTGGATCATCCCTGAACATTAGTAGAGGTGCCTCCAGCACTACCAGGAGTATCACGACCCACCACAAAGATGGATCATGGCATTGCAAAGTTTGAGAAAACTGGTCTAGGCCACAATCCACACATAAAGTAGCCAAGTAAGGGCTCAATATCAGCTCTATGGTAATATTCCCGTGACTGCCCCTCACTATGGGATGCAGTCTATACCCCTACACATGCAGAGGACCCAACTATAGGTCAGTACATTATGCAAACTAATTGCAGTAATAATGTAATATGATTTATTTCTTGCCATCATCAATGAACTGCCCATTAAAGTAACAATCCTATGGTGTTTTTGGCTTGTTTTCAGGACTTGGGCAACCTTTCCCAGATCTATGGATAAACAGAGGGACCTGTCTTAGCAGCTGTTTGGCTTCACATTTTATAATGTTTTAAGTCCAAAGAATGAAGATGCATTCGCTCATTAGAAATGATAAATAGCTATGGAGTGCAGCTGGTGACCTTGATAGAGGGGTTAATATCAAATTCATTTCATAAGCTTGTGCGTAGGAACAATGGAAGAATAATGTTACATATTTTTGAGAACTATATGTTCCTTGTGGTGGCTTCCACAGTATGTTTTGACAATGTAGTTAACATCTCTCTCTCTCTCTCTCTCTCTCTGTGTGTGTGTGTGTGTGTGTGTGTGTGTGTGTGTGTGAGAGAGAGAGAGAGAGAGAGAGAGAGAGAGAGAGAGAGAGAGAGAGTCAGGTAAGGCCTGGCCAAGTTCAACACTCTTTCTGTCAAAGGTGACAGCACTGACTTTCTGTTGTGGCCTTGATATAGGACTGAGTGCACCTGAGTGTACCACCCCAGGACCTGGATGAAGTTGACATGAAAATTGGATGAAGAATGACCATATGCCATAACCAAAAAAAGAGGACAAGGCCCCCCAAATGTACGACATCCAAGCAAAATGTAGGACAACAAAATAAAAGCTGAAAACACTCATATGTATTGCCTTCATGTGGTTAATTAAACACAATATTACGTATTATTAAATTTTAAATTATTTAGAATTTATTACATTGAATTTATTAATGACAAGAAGGCTACAAGGAAAAGTGGGACAATGAAGATTTTTTCCCCAGGACACAAGGATAAAATCCAGGACATGTCCTGGGAAAAGGAGGCACAGGGTCACCCTGTGCAGACTGCTATTTTCTATGTGCAGCTCTAAATACAGCAAGATGGACATTGGCTTCCCCATACCAATCCACCTTCCTGGATTGGAGAGAATGCCTCTTCCAACTCACATCATCAAGCTAAAAAGGAATTCTTTTGTACTATTCTTATGTACTAACTTAGGCATGCTGTTAAAGTAACTTCAGTTGTTGTCTCCTTCTTAGAATTAGAACTGGAAGTAAAAAAATTTGGTGCTCCCAAGCAGCATATTTTTAGGTGTAATGTTGGGCAACATGGCAAGACTGAATGGTGCCTCCTAATATTGCTTTGAGGAAGGGAATGAGAAGGTTGGGATTGGTGAGACAGTGCCACAAGTTGGATTTATTAACCTTGATGATCTGGCAAACTATATTAAATAGTTTTTTGGGAGAACTGTTGGAGATGGGAATGGGCAAAATGAGGTTAGTGGGAGTAAGCAATACTAGTTGGTTCCCTTTTTCCAGGTGCCCAGGTAGAAAATGCCTCCTCTGTTCATCCCAGCTGATGACAACAACAACCAGGCTTCTGCATAATGAAGTGGGAGTGCTCATCCATACACACCCAACACTGGTCTGTCCCTGTTTGGACTGGCCATATATGCTAGGGACAGGGCCTATGAGAAAACAACCATTGAGAATGTACTCGTACCCTCACAAATCAGGATGGCAGAAACGACAAGAAAGGATGGCAAGGCAGAAAAAACGGCAGGCTGGGCAGCAGACACTTTTCCAGGTTGGGCTGTTAGGGCCTAATATACTTCAGGCAGATGACTCTCTAAGGTGCAATCCAGAGCAACTACGGGGAGTCCTTGCTTTGGTGTAAGAACAATTTACTCTGGATTGCAAAATGAATTTCCCATAGGTTTTCAATGGGTGGTACAGTAACTATGGGTGCACATAAAATCTCTTATGTGCTCCCATAGTTACTCTGGATTGTGCCCGACTAAGCATTGAGTCTAGCATTGCCAGACAAGTTGATTTTGATAGTGTTATTAGAAATTTAGCACATAAGAAAGCCAGAAAAGCACTTATTAAATACCAGTAGTTAATTTTTTCTAATTTTTTCCTTGATAAGATTTTAGTATTTTATATTGTCACATTACTTGAATACCGGTATGTTTTAACATAATGTTTTATATCATTGGTTCTCAATCTTCCTAACGCCGTGACCCCTTTATAAGTTCCTCATGTTGTGGGGACCCCCAACCATAAAATTATTTTCCTTGCTACTTTATAACTGTAATTTTGCTACTGTTATGAATGGTAATGTAAATATCAGATATGCAGGATGTATTTTCATTGTTACAAATGAAATGTGTGTTCTGTACACACATTGAACACAACGGGATTTATTTCAGAGTCAGCATGCATAGGATTGGGCCCTGAAGCTGAAATCCTATCCACATTTACATGGGAGTAAAGGCCCCCCGAATATAATGGGATTTATTTCAGAGTAGGCTTGCATAGGATTGGGCCCTGAGGCTGAAATCCTATCCACATTTACATGGGAGTAAAGGCCCCCCGAATATAATGGGATTTATTTCAGAGTAGGCATGCATAGGATTGGGCCCTGAGGCTGAAAACCTATCCACATTTACATGGGAGTAAAGGCCCCCTGAATATAACGGGATTTATTTCAGAGTAGGCATGCATAGGATTGGGCCCTGAGGCTGAAATCCTATCCACATTTACATGGGAGTAAAGGCCCCCCGAATATAATGGGATTTATTTCAGAGTAGGCATGCATAGGATTGGGCCCTGAGGCTGAAATCCTATCCACATTTACATGGGAGTAAAGGCCCCCCGAACATAATGGGATTTATTTCAGAGTAGGCATGCATAGGATTGGGCCCTGAGGCTGAAATCCTATCCACATTTACATGGGAGTAAAGGCCCCCCAAACATAATGGGATTTATTTCAGAGTAGGCATGCATAGGATTGGGCCCTGAGGCTATCAGTCAGCTCTAGTGCGCGCGCAGCTACAGCCAGAGGTCTGGCAAGCCTGACCTGGCCCCCTGCACCAGGGGTCTTTAGGCGACCCCCAGGAAAGCTCTAGGCGACCCCCAAAGGGGTCCCAACCCCCACTTTGAGAAATGCTGTTTTATATTATCAATAAATAAGCACTTGTTGAAGTTTGTTGCACATTAATTAGCCTCAATTTTTTTATTTCAAAATAATTTTGCAAGTCAGGGGGCCCCAGATGGGTTTTGTACCGCCTTAAAAAATTTCTTGGAGGCCCTGGCCAGGGAAGGTAGTGAGACCTTAGAAAAGGCTCAACCTTAAAATGCCAGGAAGTTATAATTTCTAAGAGTGCAGTCTTACCCGAGGACAAAACATCAATCTTCCGTTCCTGTGGTGATGTAGGGAGGCAAGTGCAGGTCTGTGCACTGGCCTAACACTCCCCAAGGAGTAGTACACAAGTGTCTTATGGCACTTGTGACACCCTCAGGTCAGCACAGGACTTATGCCAGCCTAACTGGAGGTTAGGATCATAGGTCTAGGAATGAAGGCAGGTTATTCATGTTTGGGTGATCAAAAGGAAAAATGCAAAAAGCTGTCCCCTCTCAGGCCCCACTTCATCAAAATTCTGCCCTATAGCATTTTCTGCTACACCAAACATCTACCTTTTGTGGTTTCTCTTCATAATCTTCACATTTTTGCTTACACTGCTAGTCCTTTGAAAAAAAGAGAGGAAAAGCTACATATTTTGTTTTCTATGCATGACACCGTTTTTATTTTGTTCAGTTGCATTCATGTTTTATAACCGGATCACTTCAGTTATTTTAAGCAGCGAAATATTTCATCACCGATTGAAATGAACAAAAAATTCTCTACTCATTGAGCTGCTTTAAACTGTTTGTTGCAAATATTAGAGTGAGAAGTGGACATTAAGGATCAAGGAAAGCATTTTCATAGTTACTGGTTAATAAGAAAACTTGATCATCTCAGAACTTGCATTATCTAGAACTTGAGAGAGAATGTATTAAAATGAAGTCCAGAAATTTACTTTGAATAATGTCAACAGGTCATAAACCAATTACAAGCAAGTTATTTTAAAAAGGAGCAATGGCTTATGTTTGTTTTGTTAACATTCAAATTGTTGTCAGAAGATGAGGTCACAACAAAAGAAATACTAAATTTTAAGATGACGGAGTTCACTTACAGAACAGTAAACATAGTTGGGCAATTTTATAATTTTGCTTTTAGAATCATTTTGATCCAGTTTAGGGTGTTTGACAGCAACAGAAAAACTCTATTCATAAACACAACTCCTAAGTAAATTCAGTTCTCTCTGTATTGCAGACACTGTTATATTTCCCACTTTTGTCTGCTTGCAGAACATGTCTGTCCTGAAATAGAAAAGCTGCTTTGTGTTCCTGTAATTATTTAAAGAGTAATAGAGAAAAGCAGGTAATTCTAGTCAAAGAGGCCTACATTTTCTGGAAAAGACATAGATAACTGAATACTGAACAAAATCTGCCATATAATTCTATATAAAACCTGTAAAGGGCTAAAATAAAAAAGAATCATAGAATCATAGAATCCTAGAGTTGAAAGGGACCTAGTAGGTCATCTAGTCCAACCCCCTGCCTGAAACAGGAAATCCTCCTAGAGCATCCCTGACAGGTGCTTGTTGAGCCTCTGCTTGAAGACCCCCAGTGAGGGAAAGTCCACCACCTCCCTCGGCAATCTATTCCACTGCCCAACCACCCTCACCGTCAGTAATTTTTTCCGGATATCCAACAGGAATCTCCTTTCCTGCAGTTTGTACCCATTGGTTCTAGTTCTGATTTCAGAAGCAGATATGAACAAATGAGCCCCTTTCTCCCTATGACAGCCCTTCAGGTATCTGAAGAGGGCAATCGTGTCTCCCCTCAGCCTCCTCTTCTCCAGGCTGAACATCCCAAGTTCCCCCAACCTTTCCTCGTAGGGCTTCCCTTCCATCCCACTGATCATTCTTGTCGCTCTCCTCTGGACTTGCTCCAGTTTGGCTGAATCTTTTTTAAACTGAGGTGCCCAGAACTGAACACAGTACTCAAGGTGAGGTAGAAATAGCATTTGTATTATGTATTATAAATCGCACCATGCTCCCTAACTTTTTTTTATAGTGAACACTGTATAAGCAAAAGTCGCAGCGCTTTTAAAAAAATAAATAAAGTAGTCACTGAGAATCAAACTGGCTCAAAATATAGATGCCATCAGAATATAATGATGCTATTCTGGGCATCCTGACTGTAAGTCATGTATTACAGTGAAGACTTTATGGGTTTCATGGTCAGTAATTCCAGATGGTGGAACTGTGCACAGACGGTGTTACTATGTGTAAATCATCTTAATCAGAATCATCCTGTATCCAAAAAGATCCTAATTCAAAACATTTTACCTCACCTATTTATAGAGCCTTCATTCACAAAATGAGATTTTCTTGATTGGAGCCAAAAGATTTGGTTTTATTTTGGAAAGAAAGCGCATTTTGGAAAGCAGTACATTTTCAAAGTACATACATATTTCTGGAGACAATGGCTCCGTTCAAATGCTGATAAATTTGAAATGCTGATAAATTGGCATTTTAAGGGTATAGATGTCCTGATACATGCTTGCAGAATTTCATGCACGGACACTAACTGCATTACAAACAGTGTTTGTAATGTCATGCAGATGTATGTTTTACAGCACAAATGCAATTGTCCTGCTATCAACTCGGAGAACCAGTGTCATTAATCTTAATCAGAGAATACTTTTACTACTTGTAATTAATGCAGGCTGTAATTTGAATTCAGATTTCAGACAGAACTCCCTGCCTCCATACATTTCAAAGTGTGTTTGTACACTTGCCAGGACCAATATTGTTTCGTCTACATGGGAATGAGCAGGCCCGTGACTGACATAGGAATAATTTGTGTAGACCATGTGCATTAATCTTGTTTAGAAAGTCCAGCTTCACTTTTCAAAGCAGAGAGCTTTTTTGTGGTTTACCTTGAAACTCTGCTCAACACAGACACCACTGCACTCATTTATTATATAGTTTAGCACAGCAGGAAAAGAGCTGAATTCAGTCACCCTTTTATACTGCATGTGTTAAGGACAGCTAGCTTGACTGCACAAGCTGCCAAAGCAGTCATTTGCGGTGTGTTATGATAGAGATGTCAATGAAGCATCATGTAATGATAGGTCTACTGCAGGATCCCTTGAAAAGTCAGAACAGATACTCTGATGTATACTTCAGTTTGTACATTGTAACAGTTAGCCAGCAACATTTATTTATTTTATTTAGCGTATGGCAAATACATGGATTTATGGAAAATCAGATGTCAATGTTCCATTGCCATCTATTTTGAGAGCCAGGAATTCCACATTGATGCCTGTCTGACAACTGTCATCAACTGCCAATTCTCCAATGTAGTCTGGCTCCCAATTGTTGCTAGTTGTTTATTTCACACTTTTGTGCTATCCGGGGTGCACCATGAGAGGCAATCTAGCATCATACCGTGATCAGCAACAAAACATCTCAGACCAACCGGGGACCCAAAAACTTGTTTTGGATGGAGGATAATGTGGATCATTTTTGAATTATGTTTCTGCTTTGCTAGGAAAAAACAAGAAACCAGTGTTTACATACCTTCTTCTGCTTGATAAATGTGAGTGGAAAGGCTTATCAAATGACAGCCCAATCCAGCATTGGCACAATCAGCTGCATGACCTGTGCTATATCAGGCAGCAGTGGGGAGCCGCCTGGAAGTTTCCTTGGGATAAAGAGTTATTTTTCCCCTTACCCTGATACCCTTGCCTATCCTACAGGGCTACTCAAATCCCCACAGCTAGTTGGGATATTTAGCTAATGGAAGTCTGAGCATTCCAGCTGCCTGGCTTAGGAAGAGGGTTAGGATGAAGTGGAGAATGTTTTCTTGAGCTTGCCTTCTCTCTGGCCTATTCTGGGATCTGTTGTACATTCCTCCACCCAGAAACATGCCACCCCACCTCTCATCACTCTACCCATATCCCTGTGCTACTAAGCACCATGTTGGCCAGCTCATCCAGAAGAACTGCAACATTACAAGATGTATCTTTTTCCTGTAAATCGCTGCACCCTGCAGTGTTTGCTTCAAAGAGAGCTGTTGCAAGTTCCGAAGTTGCTTGTTAGTTGCCCCCCTAAAGCTTGCTGCCTAGTGCGACTGCACCCCCTGCACCCCTTAGCCAAGCCACTGCTACAGAAATCTAGTTAATAAAAAATCCTAAATTCCGGCATTAGAACATAAAAAGAGAAATATAGCATTGGTAGAGGATTATGCAGTGTGACCTGGCTGCCAATTCTTTTATTACTAGGCAAGTTCACTGATAATAATTTAAACTGCTTCCTAAATGGGAAACATCCAGATAGGGCTGGACTTAGGACAATTTGGCTAAATCAGCCAAATCAGAACCTGCATTTAGAGGGGCATTGCACCACTCCCACCTCACTCATGATGTTGTGCATGCCAAGGTACAGTAATCAAAGTGCAGTGTGGGCCCTCACACCCATCCTTATGGCCTCAGCTGGACCTCCTGTAAGCAGTTGGTGGCATTGTTGTCACCACCAGTTATATTTGGGTGCTCTGCTTTGTATGCCGTACCATCAGCCCTAGGATTTCAGTGGTCACCCAACAATGCAGCAGATATCAGCCCCACTTGATGGGATGAATTGATACGGGAGTGAAAAAAAGAAAGAAGCAGTGATAGGTAGACAAAGGAACAGCTGGAATGCCACAGCAGCACTTTGTAGGAACAAGTATACCTGATCTGAGGAATGGATATAACCTATTGTTGCTTACAGTTGCATACCACAATTTGCCTCTGTCAATGTATATATTAAAAAATAGCGTATTTCAAAGACACTGTAATCTTCCCATGATCTTTGCTCCAAATCTAGGTAGTGAAACACTCCTCTCATTGCTTCATGAAGTAGCAAGCACATGTAACTGTATATTAAATCAATTCCTTCATATAAGCATCTCTTCCTTGCTTTGGGTGAAAAGAAAACATGTGTCGGCTGGGACACTTCTCTTTGGAAGTAGGTATGCATAAACTGGAGCTAAACTCAAGTATTAAAATTTTTGTAATAACTGTTCACAGTGTCTTCCACCAGAAGCAGAATCTCACATTAATAGTGTTTTTTTTTGTTGTTTTTTTTTTTTGCAGGAATATTGATTTAAGCAAATGGGGAACAATAGTACTTGGGCACTTGTGGAGCCATAAGTGTTTATTTTCTGAAGGGGAAGAAAGCTCAAGATAAAGTTTTTCAAAATGAATTGAAGATTATAATATTGGTTTAGTCTGCATTTATCTTCAGTGTGGTTTTGGGTTGTATTTTTCGACTATCAGAAGAACTTAATTCAGTTAACTGTGTTTTCCTTATAAATATCTGTCTAACGTGCATATATATTTCAAAATAATTATTAGGAAGAATTGGTAGATTTATTTTTAAGGAATAAAGCAAAACTCTATACTACAAATTTTTAAAAAGAACTTTTTTATGGTTACAATTAAAATTGTCCTGGTCTAGTAAAACAATGTTTTTACTTCACCAGGGTCTTTAATCCTGGACAATTTTAATTGCAACAACAATTAAACAACAATACTATGAAAGCATCAGAATGCATTCCAAACCTTTTTTAAAAAAAAATTACATGTTAATTTCAAACGATTCTATGACCAATTGCTCACTTGGTTAGCTGGGATGGTAGAGAAAGCAGCTGCTGTTACTAGTATTGGAAAAACAGCTAATTCCCATCTTTTCATATGATGAAACTTAGGGTGAAATCCAGAGTAACTATGGGGAGTCCTTGCTCCGGAGTAAGAACAAGTTACTCTGGATTGCAATTTGAATTTCCCATAGGTTTTCACTAGGTGGTGTAGTAACTACGGGTGCACGTAATGTCTCTTATGTGCTCCTGTAGTTACTCTGGATTGTGCCCACCGAAACAATTCATCTGTTTCACCTTTTGGGGATCACAATTTCTTCTTATTCTTTGACGCTACTGACATTTCCACATTGCCTGGGACAGGAGAGGAACTTTCTCCCCTCACTTCCATTTCCACTTCTTTCATCTTGTGAATTAGGTGGCCGGCTTGAGGAAACTGCATTATGATCCTTCTGGAATTCTAAGCATTGGTTCAAGTCTTAGCACTGTGCAACCACCAATCACTACCGTACTACTCAGAAAGACTTCTCATTATTCCTTGAAGCCCACCATGCCCATTCACCTGGTCGAAGGTGATCAGCACGGAGATAGCTTTAAACAGGCAGTTAAATTAGAAACTCTATTTAAAAAAAAAATGATAGAATGCTGCAGTTCTACTTTTTCTCCTGTTGCACATGAAATAGAATAATTTTTTTTCCCTTTTAAGAAAAAGACATTTCCTAACACCTAACCATGAATGGCAGAAGATGCATTCTGCTTATAGTTCCTCTACACATCTGTCCATCAATTTTGTGTGGGGTAAAGGAGCTTGAAAGGCTCTTTATGTTTAGACATTTTAATTGATTTGCTGTTTAAACAGATTGTGAAAACAGAGTACTTTATACTTTTTTCAACTTCAGGTGTAAATTTTACTTAATACACTGTTTTTAATAGGCCAGTGTTTCTCAAATTGTGGGTCAGGATCACAACCAATTTCAGTTAGGACCCTTCATGTGTCATGTCTTGCCTGATCCCCACCAGTTATGGGAGGTGGACACACCATTTCTTTCATCTTCCATCCTCCCAATGACTCTGGCACTGGCTGGAATGGCAACATCCCTAGCCAGCATAGGATTTGTCCTGGGAATTGTGCCTGTCTAACTAAGGTTTAGGTTAGGATAGGTCGCACACACCCACTGTACCAGTGCCTGTTAGGATTGGGCTGCAACTCTGATTTCCGAAGAGCACAATCCTAACCATGCCTGCTCAAAAGTAAGCCCCATTGTGTTCTTAGGATTGAAAAGGTGTCCTGAGGACAGAGTAATCATAGGACCAGAAATTTCTGGATTGGTCTTTTTTTTAGTCTCTTGTCCAGGTGTCCTCCAAAAGGGCTTCATTGCAACAACAATTGGCTTCAAAATGCAATGGTGTGCAGTACCCCATTTTGTCATAAGTCATTGGATTCATATTGAAGAGCAAAATCCAATGCAAAACTTGGTTTTGAAATATCGCCTTCCTATTAAACATTATGGCCAAAAAAACAAAAATAAAAATATGCATTGATCTCTAAGGGAGTGAAAGTGCCCAATATGATGGGTTTACTCACGAGTAGGCATACATGCCATTGTCCACCAGAAAGTCCAGACTGAGAAGAATCCAAGACCTTGTCCTCCTTTTGAGGTTTGGGAAGCTTGTCACTCTGCCTTAGGATTGCAGCCTTTGATAGTTAACCAGAGAATCCAGAGGACACGAGTGACTGATGTTGTTGTCATATATGTCAAAAGAAAAATGAACTATCTTCATTTTATGTAAGTTATAAAACATGTATCAATGCCACATTGAATTTGTGTGTGTGTGCGTGTGTGTGTGAGAGAGAGAGAGTCTATTGATGCTATTGTTGCTATCCCATACTTAAAAAAACCATATTTCTACATGACAACTTCTAAGCTGCTAGTCAAGTTGAGTGTTATTTAACTTTAGAAGTCAAAGAAAGAAGAAAAGGTCAACTTCTGCATATCTCTTTGAAATATTAAGAATTAAGGCTGAACTGAAATGAACTTTAGATCAAAATTAGGGGGATCTGATTGAGGGGGAAATAGGAAACAATTTCAGGGATTGGCAAGTGTTTTGAAGGATTGGAGAGATTATTCTTATTGGCAGTTCTTTTATGTAATTTTTCCCAGTTTAAGTGATTGCTCTTTGCTGTCTTTGGTGACAACACAAGCAGAGATTCTCTCAGCAAGTGACAGCTGCCATATTTCTTTCCCATAATTCCCCAGATATAGCATGGCTCTGGGACATCATGGGAAAGTAACATGTCAGCTGCCCACTTCCATATGGAGCACTGCTCTGTTTCCAGTAGAAGTGGCAGTGAGAAAATATTTTAGATGCTTTACCAAAAAAAAAAAAAAGCCCAGTTTTTTTTTTAAATTAAAAGAATGGTCAAGGATGCCCTTTTCATGAGAAAACCTCCAAACATTCTAAAATGCCAAAGCCACCCACTCCAAAAATGTCCCCCAACTTTGGGGAAGGTGTACATTTATTTATAAGAGAAGAGTATATCTCAATATCCATGCCAAAGCAAATGCCCATGGCAGCTTACAGAACTCCATAGTAGAGTACATAGGAGGTGTTTTGTTTCTTATTTTAACAATTATTGTTCAATGGACAGTTCATAGAACTCTTCTAGTTGGTGTCCTTCATGGTGTAATCATTGCATCTGACATGCCTTTCAAACTTTCAGCAGAAGAAGTTTCAGGTCAATTTCTCTTCCATTCTGCATTTATTAAATACAGTAGGTCCTTTTTATCTGTGGATTTGAAACCCAGATTTGACCCACCACAGGTTCAAAATTTGCTGCTGGAGAACCCACTGAGGACCCACCAATACCTTCCTGGATGCAGCCAGAGGTAATGTCTGGGAAAAGTCTTGAGAAGGTCTCCGTGATGGGCCCCCCACCCCAGGCAACAACCCATACCTCAATGGCACAGCATGCATCAGTACTGGAAGGTTGGATAGGATTATGCCCTAAGTTATGTTTTCCTTTGAATACTGTGTACTGTTTTTCCATCACTACTTCAGCATTTCACTGTCACCTTCCAACCTGTGTTTCTGAAAGCTAGGAGTTCTTTTTTTTCTACACCACTTTCTATATTTCCAAACTATTCCATTTCAAACTGCTTTAATTTCTATACAGTTCTCATTTTTTTCTTATGATTTTCCCAGCATTTCAACAATAATTAAGAAAACTCCAGTTATTAAAAATTCTGTGTCCATACACTGAAATATTTAGTGAGTAATGCTCCATATATTAGAACTTCTTTTTTCTGCTTTAAAATAAACAGCAAACAGCCCATAAACGTACACCTTACAGGCATATTCCCTAAAGCACACATACAATATCTCCTTCATTTCCAGGCATGCCTTAACCATCTACTCACATTCTGTCAAATCCAGGATTTCTTGCCGCAATAGAATGCTAACGTCTTCAGACCAACCCTGCACATGCTGGGTGTGCATAAAAGTTAATAATATAGGTTTACATAGGTTTGATAACTTTTGTATGTAGGCATATCCATAGAGACATTAGTTTTACCTTCAGCTGCTAAGATCACATCGTTAAAGCTAAAGAGTTCTGCACCATATATTAAAACTCAGGGGATCCTTGCAGAATATGGCTTTGAGAGTTTAGACCAACATTACCGTTTAACTCTTGAAATTCATTTTTCCATTGGGAATGCTTCATTTCATTGCTATGATGATTAAAGCTAATTTACATTTTTAAAAGCAGTACATTTCTAGCAGGCTTATTTTAAAAATTTTTTTAAAGTGTGACTTCATTCAAGTTGATTGTCTTGCTCTGTTAGGCTTTGCTGTAACAGAAAAGGAATTTTTAAAAATACCAGGTTGCAAATTATTGTGTAGACAAAGAAAACCATTAAAGTGCTCTTTTTTGCTGTGATAAAATTGATAGAGCAAAGTACTAACTACCAAGTTTGGCCAATTAAGCTCTAGAATAGTTATTTCATTCTTTCTGAAACCCAATGAAGCCAAAAGGAATTACCCTTGAAAAGAACAAACACTGCACAAGGTAAGGTATTCATAAAAATGAGAATAGGGCAATGAACAGAGCATTCAGTAGGAGTATGGATAATATAGAATGAAAATGGAAACTAAGGGCAAAATCCAGAGTAACTATGGGGAGTCCTTGCTCCAGTGTAAGAACAACTTACTCTGGATTCCAATATGAATTTCCCATAGGTTTTCACTAGGTCATGCAGTAACTGCACGTGCGTGTAAAGTCTCTTATGTGCTTCTGTAGTTATTCTGGATATGGGGGTCTATAAGACATAGCCACTTCCTTTCATGCAGACAAATTGTATACTGTACCTGTTGTATTCATTTCTAATTGTTCTCTGAGTGACATATGCAGCTGTGCCAGTGACTTGTCTTAAGGCAATTCATATGTCACATTAATGTCATGTTCATGTTGAGTTTTCAGTCCAGAGATTTCTACAGAGAGGTAGTCAAGAATTGGTACCAAAGCACCAATATAATTTATTATAATACAAAGTCATCCCAGAATAAGAAACATAGGATGCAATCCTAACCTAGGCTGGCACAACTCATCTGTCTTCCCCTTCCTGTGGTGATGTAGGGAGGCAAGTGCATGTCTGTGCTCTGGCCTAAGCCTCCTGAGAAGTGGCGCATATGAGCACAATCCTAACATTGTCTACTCGAAAGTAAGCACCACTGTGTTCAATGGGTCTTACTCCCAGGAAAGTGTCTTTAGGATTGCAGCCTAAGTGTCTTATGACACATTTGTGACACCCCTTGACAACACATGACTTATTCCAGGCTTAGGCTGGCCTAACCAGAGGTTAGAATTACAGCTATAATTAACATAAATAACTTCATACAGTATTTCACTTTTTAAAAATCACAATTTCCACCTGGTTCTGCAGTGAATGGCAGAGAACATGTTGCACCCATCCTTGGCAGAGAGGCAGTTTGGATAAAGGCCTTATGGATAAAGCTCACCAGCTATAAAGCTGTCCCAGTGAAACAGTTACTGGCTTAGCATAGTGAGGGATTTATACCCTGCCTTTCCCATACTAACACAAATGCCCAAGACGGCTTACAAAGCTTTACAACCACCCTGTGAGGTAGGCAAGTCTGAGAGTGAATGACTCAGGGGGGATTGGAACCTGGATTGCCCAACTCCATAAACCATTATATCATCCTGGTTTTCAACTGTACCCAGGCCCAGGGTCAAAAAGGGGACCGAAGATCCGAAGGAGGAGGTCCAAATTTCCTTGAATCTAATATTTTCTGATTTCACCAGGGCCCATGAGCATGGGGTGCAGAGGGTACATTATATGGAGCAGTGATTTTCAACACCAGTGTGCCACAGATATTCCTTGGGTGTGCTCAAGAAGTTTGGGGAAAGTCTTTTTTAGTAGGAAAATTGGGGGATATGAACAGCAAGGTGTGCCTGGTCAGTGGTAAAAACAACTGATGGTGCGCCTTGACAATTTCGTTGCCTTGTTAGTGTGCCATGAGATGAAAAAGGTTGAAAATCACTGGTACAGAGGGCTGTATAAAGGGTACCCGGAAGCCAAAAAAGAGGACCCAGAAATTTTATGGTATGCAAGGATTTATATTTCTTTGTAGGATTTGATGTAGGGTAGTGGATCTGCTCCCTTGTGGAAAAAGGGTTCCCATTTGTCTCAATTTGGATTCTGCTTGCATATGTTTAAGCAAAGCCAAGATGGCCTAACAACCTCGTTGCTCTCACCGATGGTGCTCATCATTTCACTGGAGGAAGAGGGGAAGGTGCAGCCACCATGGTTGGCATGTTCCCCATCCCCAAGCAGGACATCCTTTGAAAGGATCGATGAGGAAAGCATCTTGGAGACATGTGCAAAGGAGGGAATCAACCAGTGGGAATCAAGCAGACTGCGCTGGGATTTCTGGCAAAACAGGCCAGTACCATCACTGGTTTTTATTCACATGCATCCTGGACTCTGCACCGGAGAGCAGCAAGCAGGGAGTCAGGGCTGAAGGACTGTGTTGCCAGCACTTCTGCTGGGCTGGGGCACTGGTGGACTCCCAGCAGGAAAAACCAGCCAGACACATGGAAGGGTATGAGGAGGCAGAAATAGCAGCTGCTGCTCTCCCAGCACTCCAGTGGAGAATATATGGGATGGGAAAGATGTTCTCCCAGTATGAGGGAGGTGTACTCCCAGTGCCTCCCTTCTCAGCCACCTCCCCCAAGACTCCTGTGGGGGAAGCAGGGCTGGAGGGCCCAGACTGGCCAGGAGGAGGGTTTGTGAGGAGACGGAGGGAGGGAGAGGAAGCCAAAGGCAGGGACGGAGGTGTTGGGGGCGCCTGGTGGTCTGTGGCAGGGACTGCCTTCCCCAGGAGGCCCTGCTGGGACTGGGACTGGACTGGGACTCTGACCCTGAAGGAGGGGAGGGGAGCGGAAGGCCTGGAGAGGAAGGCCTGGAGCAGGTGTGTGGAGGAGGCTCAGCCCAGCCAGGAAGGGAAGTGGCTCCGACTGCAGAGAGAGGCTGCCCTGGGAAGCCCAGAAGGGCCTGCTGGGGCCTCCTCTCCTCTCCTCTGCCTGGGTGGACGGGCAGCCTCAGGCGCGCTTCAGCCCCTCTGGGGATCCTGTTCCTCTGGCTGTTCCCCCAGTGACTGCCAGCCAGCCTCCCCCCACCCCGGCCCTGCCTTCCCTTCCTTCCTTCCTTCCCTATGAAGCAATCCCTGGTTCTCATGAGCAGAGACCTGACCCTGGTCTCCTTCTCTCCCTGGCAGGCAGTAGAGAGACCCAGTCAGAGGAAGGACTGGAGGCCCTGTGGAGGAAGCAAAATGGCTGCCCCTCCTCCAGGCCAGGTAAGGGAGGCTGCAGGACTGCTGGGGCTTCTCCTCTCACAGGCTGAGCTCAGTCTGCACTCTCTGGTTTCCCCCTCTTCACCCCCGACTTTCCCCATTCCCTGAACCTCAAATCCTGCCTTCTCCAGGGTTCCTCAGGAAGCCCAGCTCATCCACCCCATCCCTTCTCCCACTTCTCTTTCTCCTCCATTTCCTTTGGGGCTCCATTCTGTGGGATTGCAAGGTAGTGGTCAGAGTCTCCCTAGACAGTTTAGAAGTCACTTGGGACACTTCTTTCTTTCTTTCCTTCCTTCCTTCCTTCCTTCCCCCACTTCTGCCCTTAGACTGCAGTCATGACCAGGATATGATATTTCTCCTTTTCTCTTTCAGAGCCCACCTTCATTCTCAGAGGCTGCTCTCTATTTCAGCAGAGAAGAGAGGGCTCTCCTCAGCCCCTGCCAAAGACTCCTTTATGAGGAGGTCATGATGGAGAACTATGAAAATGTGCTCTTTGTTGGTAAGGAGGATCCATGGCCCTTAATTGAGAGATGTCCCAAGTAGGATCCTGCTCCAGTAGCTATTGCCAATGGGCAATTGTGGCCAGGCTGCAAGACCTGGGCATAACTGCAGTTTTACCTGATGATCCCACATCCTCCACTTCTGGCTAACCTGGATTTGGGTTTGTTATGAGGAATGTATTTCCAACCTGGGAACATGGTGCTTACATTAGCTGGTGGTCCCTTAGTTGCCCTTTGCTGGAGGGGCTGTGTTTATACTTGGTCTTTCTTCTTTGTTCAGGATCTGCCCAAGAGAGAAACAACATTGTAGAGACTTGCAAAAGGCAAAGTTATTTTTATTAAAGGGGTATTATTCTTTGTCAGGAAAAATAACCTCACCTTTTGCAGGTCCCTGAGCATAAGTATCACTGATGTGAATTTGAGAGCTCAGATGGGAGAGCATTGGGGACAGTCTCAGGATGCTTTGAAACTTCCTCATGTAGGATGTGAATGTAAGGATGAATATTGAATACAAGGATGAAAATGTTGTTTTCTTGAGTGAGTACAGAGCAGAAATGGAAGAAAATATCTTCACTGCAGGCTTACATTAGGTAAAAATGTTATTACCCCTAAAAATGTGTAATAGGGACACCCTCTCCCTGGAGAGAACACATCTCTTTTCTAACTCCTTTACTGAAAACCCTTAGAGACTGGAGACCCAGGATTATTCTTTAGGTCTCAATCCTGGAGTAAGATTAATTAATAGAAATAATCAACATGTTAATTAAAATTTTTAAAGTAATAAAAATGAATAGATAAATAGTGGAATAAACAGTTATATCGATCAAATTATTTTGTTAAATAAAATAATATAATTTTATTTTCATGTTTTTAGTCCATGTATTAGTCTTAAGGTACAATCCAGAGTAACTATGGGAACACGAAAGAGACAGTTATGTTGACATAGCTACGGCAGTTACATAGTTAGTAATAATAGAAAATTGTATTTTCCAGAAAGGGTGTTGTTGATAAACCATCCATTATTGTGTCCAGAATTTTGATGACTATTGCCTTGCAGGGACACACTGGGCCAAAAAATATACCTGGACTGCATACTGGTTCCTTCAAAGGGAGGGCAACCCCATCTACAAAAGGCAACCCCATCTACAAAACCCCATCTGTTTCCCAAGTTCAGAACAACCTGCACACTGTCTTGATCTAGTTTCTATTTGTTATTTCTAGATCTAGACCCTTACTGTCTCCTCCAGACTGATTCTCGGTGTGCTTTTCAAATGCACATAAAAAGCATAGGGACCATAGGACCCTGTGAAGGAGCTACTGCCAAAGATCACTGGTTCACAAGAAAGAGGAAATGGATGGTATAGGTCAGTGGTGGCGAACCTATAGCACACTTGCCCTCTCTGCTGGCATGCAAACCATGTCACCTCAGCAGCAATGCACACTGGCGCACTCTGCTCCGATGCCCAGCGCCAGTGCCAAGAACTCTGAGCATGCATATTGGGCCAGGAACATCCTGAGCCTATTGTTTTGGGCCCAGTATTGTTTAGTGAGCATGTTCACTAAACACCGGTACTGTCAGCTGACTCTGCTCCAAATAAGAGTAGGGTGCTCCTTTTTGGAGTAGAACCAAAGGATGGCACAGGTGCTCAGCGCACATGCCTGGAACTCCAGGCATGTGCAATAGGCCAGGAGTGCCCAGCCTGCTGAGCACTGGTACGCTAATGGTTTTGGGCTGCAATTTGGGCACTCAGGCTGTAAAAAGTTCACCGTCACTGGTTTTGGTACAGCAAATAAATTGTTAGTGATGATGTTAAAAAAAAGCAGTGCAGGGGAATTACAATCAAAAGGCAATTTAAAGTTTCTTAGCAGTTTGTATAGCTAGGCCTTAAATGGTTGTCATCTACAGGGATGAGGAAATCCTTTCTATAGAAACAGGAACTTTCTGGCAGTAAAGTGGCCTGAAAAGAAGGGAAAGAGAAAGATTTAGGTTATAATGGGTCAAATGATAGATTAAAGAAGCAATAAAATGGATTGATAACCAAAGAACATAATATTCATGAAGTCATTTATTGTTCAACTTTTTGAAATCAAATCAATTACTTTTAAAACCCTCCGTCAGGCGTAGCTGTTTGACTCCACTGTTGGGCGCAGTGCGCACAAAATTCCACTGTCAGAAAACTGTCATAAGCACCTAATTAACTCAATTGTTAAAACTCTTAAAGTGTTACGTGACATTCATTAGGATGTACAAAGAGACAATGATCAAAATCTGATTCAAAAGTCCTCATTTGTTAATCATACAGCAAGGAAAACCAAAATCACTGAAAATTAATACCCACCTCCACATTGCCTTATGTTTTCACTAGCGAAAGGTGTACCCGCAATGCGGGAGTAAAATTCCCTCGTATGCCATCCCCCCATATGCATCAACCCCCCATGGATAACTTTCCCCCAGGCGTAACAACCCCCCATGCGCAACTTCCCCCATACACATCAACCCCCCATGCGCAACTTCACCCATGCAAATCAACCCCCATGCGCAACTTCCCCCATATGCATCAAACCCCATGCACAACTTTCCCCATGCGCAACTTCCCACAAGGCGCAACTTCCCCCATGCACAACTTTCCTCCATGCGCAACTTTCCCCCCTGCGCAACTTTCCTCCATGTGCATCATCCCCCATGCGCAACTTCCCCCATGCACAACTTCCCCCATGCGCAACTTTCCTCCCATGTGCAATTTTCCCCGTACGCAACTTTCCCATGTGCAACTTCCCCATGAGCAACTTCCTCCATGCGCAACTTCCCCCATGCGCAACTTCCCCCATGTGCAACTTTCCTCCGATGCGCAACTTTCCCCATACACAATTTTCCTCATGCGCAACTTTCCCCCAGGTGCAACTTCCCCATGCACAACTTTCCCCATGCGCAACTTTTCCCATGCACAACTTCCTCCCATGCGCAACTTACCCCATCCGCAACTTTCCCCATCCGCAACTTCCTCCCATGCACAATTTTCCCCATGCGCAATTTTCCCCATGCGCAATTTTCCCCCGTGCGCAACTTCCTCCCGTGCACAATTTTCCCCATGTGCAACTTTGCCCTATGTGCAACTTTGCCCCATGCGCAATTTTGCCCCATGCGCAATTTTCCCCCATGCGCAACTTCCTCCCATGCACAATTTTCCCCATGTGCAACTTTGCCCTATGTGCAACTTTGCCCCATGTGCAACTTTCCTCCCATGTGCAACTTTCCCCATACACAATTTTCCCCATGCACAACTTCCCCCAGGCGCAACTTCCCCCATGTGCAACTTCCCCATGCGCAACTTTCCTCCATGCGCAACTTTTCCCTGTGCGCAACTTTCCTCCATGTGCATCATCCCCCATGCGCAACTTCCCCATGCACAACTTCCTCCATGCACAACTTCCCTCCCATACGCAACTTCCCCCATGTGCAACTTCCCCATGCACAACTTCCTCCATGCACAACTTCCCCCATGCACAACTTCCTCCATGCACAACTTTCCTCCGTGCGCAACTTTCCTCCATGCGCATTATCCCCCCATGCGCAACTTCCCCCATGCGCAACTTTCCTCCCATGTGCAATTTTCCCCATACGCAACTTCCTCCATGCGCAACTTCCCCCATCCGCAACTTCCTCCCATGCACAATTTTCCCCAGGTGCAATTTTCCCCCATGCGCAACTTTGCCCCATGTGCAACTTTCCCTATGCGCAACTTTCCTCCCATGTGCAACTTTCCCCATACACAATTTTCCCCATGCTCAACTTCCCCCAGGCGCAACTTCCCCCCATGCGCAACTTCCCCATGCACAACTTTTCCCATGCGCAACTTCCTCCCATGCGCAACTTTCCCCATGCGCAACTTCCTCCCATGCACAATTTTCCCCATGTGCAATTTTCCCCATGCGCAATTTTCTCCCGTGCGCAATTTTCTCCTGTGCACAACATTCCCCCGTGCACAACTTTGCCCCATGTGCAATTTTCCCCATGCGCAATATTCCCCCGTGCACAACTTTGCCCCATGTGCAACTTTCCCCCATGCGCAGTTTTGCCCCATGCGCAACTTTCCCCTGTGCGCAACTTCCCCCATGCGCAACGTCCCCCGTGCGCAACTTCCTCCCATGCGCAACTTCCTCCCATGCGCAACTTCCTCCCATGCGCAACTTTCCCCATGCGCAACTTCCCTCCATATGCAATTTTCCTCCCATATGCAACTTCCCCCCTGCGCAACTTTCCTACATGCGCAATTTCCCCTCATGCGCAATTTCCCCTCATGCGCAGCATCCTCGCCAGCGCAACCTCTTCCTCCGAACACCAGGCACTGAGCACCAGGCACTGAGCACCAAATTGACTGGATGTTGTTCAGTCTCCCATGTTAAGTATAGGACAAAAAACACGTTGACCCCTTTTCAGCCCCTGAAGGGTTAAATTTCTCCAGATGGTTCTTGGTGGGTGTTCAGGTGACAGAAGGAACTCCCAGAATTCCATGCTTCAGGCCCAGCAGTTGGGGCGGAATGTTGATGAGTCAAAGTATAGGGAGGAAAACGCGTTGCGCCCCTTTTCACCCCCTTCCCGTTGGAATTTCCGAAAACCGGTTCTTAGTGCACCCCTCCGTCACGGAAGGAACACCCACCCCAAATTTCACACTTATAGGCCCACCGGTTTTGGCAGGGCGGTGATGAGTGAGTGAGTCACTCAGTGAGTCAGTCAGTGAGTCGGTCAGTGAGTGACTTTTCTCTTTTATATATACAGATGAAAAAGAAAGACATATGAACATTAATTATGAGCTGAACTGGAAATATAGGCACAGTAGAGTCACTCTTAGTCGCTGTTGGGAAGTTCAGCAGTTCTGAACTTCAGATCTGAAGTTCTGAACTTCAGTCACTCTGTGACTGAAAGGCTTGTCCAACAAGAGCCTCGAGGGCCGCATTTGGCTTAGAAAACCCATAGATGTGGCCTTTGTTGGCCTGCATGTGTTCTCTGTTCCTGTTCAAATCAACAGGAAAGAGAACAATAAAATTCAGGAGATGCAGCTATCCCTGGAAGATGAAACCAACACCTCACCAAAGTAGGGGGAAAGAGCCTTGGAAAGGAGAAACATCCATATCATCAACAGGGTCAGGACAGAGTCAGGAACCCCATGAACAATGGGAGATTCCTACCTCAAGGCAAAGAGGACTTGTTCATTAGCATGTGTATAGATAGCAATCAAAGGTGTGAAGACAACATGATCAAATGGTCAGTAAAATGCAGGCTGAAATGGCTTTTTTCAAAGACAAGAGAAAAAGCAAACAGGAGTACATGCTTGAACTGTATCTAATTGGCAACCCTAGGCAAAAATACATATTTATGTGCAAAATATGTACAATATTATGAACAAAATCATAATATCCACAATCTTTGTAATTTCCATTCATAAAAAGAGCTAAATAAACAGTTATGATGAATATAAAAGGAAATAAGAAACTTCCAAAAGTCAGCTTAGGAGGGGCGACGGTGGTAAAAATTTGCCAGGGGGTCACTACTGCTCCCCAGAAGAGAAGCTGGAAAAATGAGTGGGGGGGGGGGGTTTCAGACAGCACCTAGAACTAGGAAGGTACTAGGAGGGACAGGCCTCTTGGCCATCATGGTGCAGAGAGGGAGCAAAAACAAAATCACATGGAATTCAAATCCTAGCTACGCCTAACGTAGAGTTAAGTCATTAAGGCTGCAATCCTAAAGACACTTTCCCGGGAGTAAGACCCATTGAACAGAATGGAGCTTACTTTTGAGTAGACATGCTTAGGATTGCACTGTAAGTGGGATCTGAAATGTAACAGAGCCTTGTCCATCTGAATGACTGTGAACCAACCTCCAAACATCTGCTTGGTTTGGATCCTTGTCCCGGTGAAGAAGGGAACTTCAGGGTCTGCTTCACAGATCCCTGTTAGACACCATGCTCCTCCCAACTCCGGGTGATAGAAATCACAGTTCCCCAACTAGCTGCAGCTTTTTCCTTTGGTATCTTAATGCATTTCATTTTTATTTCAATAGAATCAGCTTGGAACCAGTTTGGAAGAAAGACGGGTCAGGCTCATTCTTTACAACAAAGAACCCAGACAGGGAGGAAAGTCTACAAGTACCATATGTGCAGAAAGATCCTCACTAAGAGTAGTGTATTTAGGAGCCATATAAGAACCCACACTGGGAAGAAATCCTATAAGGGCCAAGAGTGTGGAATGACCTTCAATTGTAATAGGGTACATAAATCCCACCAGAGAATGCACTCATGGGAGAAACTCTATAAGTGCCAGAAATGTGGAATGACCTTCAGCCAGAGTGGACAACTTAAGTGCCACCAGAGTACCCATACACGAGAGAAACCTTATAAGTGTCAGGAGTGCGGAATTACCTTCAATTGGAATAGTCACCTTATATGTCACCAGAGAACCCACACAGGAGAAAAACCTTATAAGTGCCAGGAGTGTGGAATGACCTTCAGCCAGAGTGGACAACTTAAGTGCCATCATAGTACCCACACAGGAGAGAAACCTTATAAGTCCAGGAGTGTGGAATGACCTTCAACTGGAATAGTGTGCTTAAATCCCACCAGAGAATTCACACAGGGGAGAAACCCTATAAGCACCAGAAGTGTTAT
The DNA here is from genome assembly GCA_030015325.1 of Cryptoblepharus egeriae. Taxonomy (NCBI): domain Eukaryota; kingdom Metazoa; phylum Chordata; class Lepidosauria; order Squamata; family Scincidae; genus Cryptoblepharus; species Cryptoblepharus egeriae. Next base: position 192,999,647 of record JAREYC010000002.1, read on the forward strand.
CAACTTAAGTGGCACCAAAGAACCCTCACTTAAAAAAACCCTATAAATGCCCAGAGTGTAGAATTAACAACTGGAGAACCCAGACAGGATCAAAACCCTATAAGTACAAGGATTGTGAAATGACCTTAAATCAGATTAATTTACTTAAAATTCACCAGAGAACCCACATAGGGGAGAAACTGTATAAGTGTCAGGAATATAGAAATGCTTTCATTCAGCATGATAGTCTTATTAGGCCACTCAGGAGAGAAACGTTATACACCTTAGGAAAGTTAGAACTGTTTTTGAATTCCTTGTTTGAAACAATTATGTTTGAACAATTCTTGTTATTCTGCAGAATTCATTTGAAATGGAGATGATGTACATGTTGTTGTTTTATTTTGTTTGTTTGTTTGTTTGTTTGTTTTGAAAAATACAATTTGCTAAAATTCCCCTTTTGTTATTTCCAAGAGTCTATGGACTGGGTTCAATTATTATTATTCAAGTTGGGTTCCAGCACCAAATACTATGATACAGTGAACCTCAATTCTTTGAATTATTTTCTGTTATTACCTTTAATAATCACTAACGGAAAATTGAGAAAGAACATGTTTTATGGCATTTACAAATAATCCCAATTTCAGAAACCCAACTGTTTAGGATTCCCAGTTTGCCATGCCCTGATCAATAGATAAGCATTGCCCCAGAGTGTAGTAAATTCTGGAGAGGGAGCATCTTTGTGACACTTAAAATGGGACTGAGGCATTTTGTGTTTGCTTTATGTATTTACTTATTTCTTTCCTAGCTTAAAAGCCATCTTTTAAGCTAGCTCCTGCCTCTGGCGATTTGGGCTGGATAAATAATTCCAGTGTTGGATGTTCAGACAGCAGATGAAGGGCAGATTTTCAATCTCGGGATCATCCTGATTCCAAAAAGATATAATATGTTTATGTGGTAGTGTCTGCTGTATGTTCCTCAGCCATTAAGAAATAAAGCCACAACACAAAATAATAGGAAAATAATACTGGCTATTATCATCATCAAGCGGAAATATGAAGCTTTGGGGAGGAAGATTAGGGATCTGGGGGATACCCAAGTGGTATTCTCATCCATCCTCCCAGTAATCAGCAAAGGTCCTCAGAGAGATGGCAAGATTTTCCAGGTCAATAGCTGGCTTCGAAAATAGTGTCATCGAGAAGGATTTGGATTCTGGGATCACAGGATGAACTTCCTTGAGGAAGGACTCCTAGCAAAGGATGGACTGCATCTTACGGGTTGGGGAAGAGTGTCTTCAGACGGGAGATGGCCAACCTTATCAGGAGGGCTTTAAACTAAATAAGAAGGTGGTGGGTTACGTCCAAAGGAAACCTAGGAATAAGGAAAATGCTCTGGATGGAAATTGCCAGGGCATGGCTGTAAGTCAAAAATCTTTAGAGGGGCCTGGCCTTACAAAAAAGGAGGGAAATGCATTGAGTTGCAACCTCCAGGGCTTAAGTTGCATTTACACAAATGCACAGAGCCTGGGAAATAAACAAGATGAGCTGGAACTTTTAGCAAGTGAAGGGAAATTTGATTTGATAGGAATAACTGAAACTTGGTGGGACGACTCCCATGACTGGAACACATGATTCTGCTGTCATTCATATTAAACAACACAAAACTTGGTTATCAAATGGCAAAAAAAATCATTAAAAAATTAACTATTTGCTCTATATGGATGACTTGAAGTTGTATGGAAAGTCAGAAACAAATTCAGTCACTGACAAATACAGTGTGAATATTTAGTTCAGAGATCTCCATGGAATTTGGCCTAGAAAAATGTGCCACACTGTCTATGAAGAGAGGTTGAACAACAGAAGGAGATGGCACTGAAATGCCAAATGGCCAACTAATAAAGTCTAACCACAAAAAAGCCTATATTATCTTGGCATTTTGCAACTGGATAACATCAAGCATGAAGAAGTAAAAACAACTGTCAGAAAAAAAATATACTCAGAGAGTCAGAAAAATTCTGAAATTTTTGCATGCAGGGAAAGTTGAATGGTGGGAACATAATTAGGACTATTAACAGAACAGAAATAAAGAACAGAAACTGGCTAAAAATTAAACAAAGAAGGAATATAAGAAAAAATGTATTAAAAACACAAAATGAAAGCTGGCACAATAAAACACTGCATGGCCACTATATGAAAAAGATCAAAGATAAACTGATAATAATAAACTTGGCTATGGTAACAACTTTAAATAAGGAAACAGAATCATTGATATTAGCAGCCGAAGAGCAAGCTATTCAAACAAATGCAGTAAAGACCAGAACCAGGGGCATTATTAGGGTTCACATCACCAGGTGCGGGAGGCCAGCATGTCACCCCCATACATTGGGTAGGGCAACGATATGGATGGTGGGTGTGGTTATATGCCATTTCCCCACCTTCACTGGTTGGTGCAAGTGGTTAAGACACTGTGCCTGTTAACCAGCAGGCCAGGGTTCGAGACCCGGGTTGGCCCCACAAGACAGGGTGAGCTCCTGTCCTTAGCCCAGCTCTGCAACGCCAGCTGGATCCAGTCGTATCAGTTCTGCCTTTCCATTGAACTAATTCAGTGGTATGGAGAGTTGGGATTTGCTGCTTGGGTAACAGCCTATCCTCCTTAACAATCTAACCCAGGCTTTTGTGCTTCGCAGCATATGCAGCACTGAACAAAATACCATAGTCTTTCAAGACTGACGGAGGCCTGCTTTTTTAATTTTAGCCATTTAGGTCACAAGAGCTGCTATCCCCTTCAAAGGTGCCCCCTTTGTAATGCCCCAGTAGCGTCCCTGATCAGGATCCTTTTGGAAGTCTTGTATTCTCCTAGTCTGACCTTCCACTCCAGCCAAAGCATGTTTGCTCACTCGCCAGTAAACACAGCTTCATTTTCAATGAATTTCATCATTAGGTACCTCCTTCTGGGGTACTTTGTGGGAGCTGTGTTCATTGGATCAGGACAATTCTGGTGTCCTTAGACTCCTCTCAGCCTGCCCTTTCCAATGAACTATGGCATGTTTGCTTACTCACTAGTAAAGTTGTGATATGGGTCACTTTCACTCTCCAGTTCAATGCATATTTTAGGGTGATTTTTTTGCCATAACAGTTGATAGGAAGGTGCTATTTCAAAACAGACTTTTGCATTGGATTCTGCTCCTCAATACAAATCCAATGGTATATGACATCAGGAAGTTACAATTTTTAGGTCCCCCAGTGTGTGCCATACCCCCTTGGGCATGTCACCTGGTGCGGACCACACCACGGGAGGGATGCCACTAGCCAGAACTGATTCAAATCACTGAATGATGCTAAATGCAGGTTGTGCAAAGAAGCTGAAGGAACAATTGACCACATATTGGGCTCCACTGGAATTTATGTGGAAACATCAAAACAATCAATAATTGGAGGAAGCATAAACCAAAGAAAGTAATGGAAAATGACAAAGTAAAGATCTTGTGGGATTTTTTAATCCAAACTGATAAAGCCTTGGTGTGCAAAACATCAGACATCACAGTAATAGAAAAACATTAAGTTACCATCATTGATGTGGCAGTACCTGGTGACAGATTGACAAAAATGCAGGAGAAAATAAGTAAATTATGAAATTCAAAGATTATGGCACAAACCAGCAATGGTTGTCCATGTGGTGATTGGCACTTTAGGTGCAGTCACAAAAGAGCTTGAATTACACCTAAAGCAGCTCAGCATTGGCATGATCACAATTGGGCAAATTCGAAAGGCTACTCTGCTTGGCTCAGCAAATATCTTACACAAATACATCACAATGTCCTAGGTCCCTAGGTGGAACCTGACTAGTGACTGGTGCCAAGTCCAGCTAAAGACTTGCTATGACTCTATGGCTGCTATGACATGTGATTGAGATTAAAATAAAATAACAACAATAATAATACTAATAATGACTCTGGACCAACCTGGAACAAGGCTCTGGTCACATTCTGAGACCAAGGTGGGAAGAAGATTATGTATTTATCTGCTATTTTCTGTACTTTCAGGGAGCCCGGGAATGGATCCTCTCTAGATACAAAGGCCTCACCTGCATTTCTTTCCTTTCCCCTGAGTTGATCTGAGGCGCATGCCTAGCACATACTGTAGTTGTATAGAACATCCCATATCCTAGGTTTCCAGTATACTCTGCTTTCCAGTCTTCTCAAGACAAAGTGATGTTCTTCAGCATGCTCCTACCTTATCTCTCACAAAAACGGGGGTTTTCACTGTGATTGTGTGTCTTTCCTACCTCATAACCCACCAGGTTAGACATTAGCAAGAAGGAAAAGCTGCAGTACTCCAAAGGACATCATAAACAGGTGGTGGGATCTAATAGGCTTTCCCTTGGGTGTGCAAAAATGGAACGCTAGTAGGAAATGAGATGCAACTATTAACTCTGCGGCCGCACAAAGGAAGGAACTTAGAGGCTTGTGGTGCAACACCTGTTGAAACTCACTTAGTACAGTCTTGCTGAGTTATTTGTCTTCAGGCTAGGGGAAAAAATAATCATTTTGTTGAAAAATGGGTGGAATGGAATATGGCTCTCTAGTGGGAGAAACACAATGAGCAAAAATGTTCTTTCCTTACATTCTGAGTTTTCCTTAAACTTTCTTTAGCACCACTTTAATGACTTATTCTGGGCTCATTATAAAAAAAATTTAGCACAACCAAGCATTTTTTGTGTGTTTATTTTAGCATCCAGTTGATAAAACCAAAAGGAAATAGGCTATAAAAACATTTGTTCTGCTCTCCTCTTACACGTTGTAAATTTCTATGGTGGAAGATGATCTTGCTAATAAGCTGACTTTTGAAAATGCCGTGCAGCCCCTGCTATCCAAATGACTAGGTATGCTGAAAAAGTTTTAATAGCCAGTTTTTATACAAATATAAAGAGGAGGACTTGTTATAATGAATTATACTGAAAGCTCCAAATACCTATGCGATATTTAAAAGATTTAAACTATGTCTAGTCAAAAGTAAGCTCCATTGTATTTAATGGGTCTTACTCCCAGGAAAGTGTCTTTAGGATTGCAGCCTTAGTTGTGGGTTTGATTAGTATAAGGTTTGTTTGTTTTTACTGCTGGTTTACTGATAGGTTTATTGGTTGATGTATTGGCTCCTGCTTGATCTACAGGCCTTTTTGCAATGACCTTTAACTATAAGTGTCCTTTACAATGTGATACAATGCATCACCTCTCTCTCTCTCTATCTTTCTCTCTATCTCTCTCTTTTTTTACACAGTTATTGGCAGTTATTGGGAATACAGAGTCCCAGGTGAGATCCCTTCACCAGCTTGATTGCTGTCTGAACCGTTAGACTCAGGCCCATATCCTAAAGTCAAATTAAGCCCTTTGCTCCTGATCAGTTAAGGTGACTTTCCATAAGATAACACTAGAGGATGACATAACTGTGTGGGCCCGTAACTGCTCTGGATTTTGCCCTCAGTGTCACTAGCAATGAACTAGATGGCTAGTGCTCTGATTTAATATAAGGTAGTGGCCTATAGTCCTAGAGTGATAAAACCTCAGACTTCTCAGATTTTGATAAGAAAGTTTTTCCATGTTAGAGATTAGCCTTTTCCCTCTTGAGTTTATGAAGTGGCCTATAAACATTCTGTTAATATATTTTGCAGCACATAAAATTAATTGATATCATTAGGATGATGTATAAAAGTTAATGCTATCAAATTAAGTTTATTACTGCACTCTTTATGATATGAGTGATGAGTGCCAAACAGCATTTTCCTTTTCATCCTTTCTGGGGGTTGAAGTGTTCATATAAAGACATGAGTGGGTAGGCAACCTAAGCCTATATTTTAAAACAGAAAAGGAAAACTAGCCTACTGTTTTTAAAAAGTTGGTTTTGCTTTCAAGTCTATGGCCCAGCATGTGTTCTCTTATTGAGCTGATCCAGTAGAGGGAAATAAACTAAAGGTATTATTAATGCACAGGAACATCTTAATATCCAGCCCTGTCTCCAACCTCACATTCAACCTTGTCCACACAGACAGATGGGAACAAAGCTACACAATGCTTCTTCTATCTTTGCATTGGAAGTCATTCTTCTTTCCAGCAGCTGTCACTTCTTATATTCCCCCTGGATATCAGTGTACATACCAAGCTTACCTCTGATCAGCACAAACGGACATCCTAATCAAATGCACAAGGACATGGGATGTCTGAAATATGAAAGCAATGTGCCACCTGGGAATACAATCTTACCATCACACTCCATTTTATGATGATCAGTCTTCCAATCTGAAAATCACATTCAGAACATTATTTACTATACCTTCTCTTTGTATGTATCTGTTGTTAAACTCCAAAGGTGAACTCAATGACTTTTAACCTGTGATAATATCTTCTGTGTGAGATTCTTGCTGTGCTGCAATCACTGAAGGGTTTTGCTGAAGTCATAGAATCCTAGAAAAAAATATTCCACTGTAGACCACCAGGCATGACTTGTCCTCAGCAGAGATCAGGAAATCAATAATATACTATTCAATATAGGACAGTGATGTCCTTTCTAAGCATTTTTAAAATCTGAATTTGTACGTAACTGTCTACATTTTCTCTGCTAAGAAAAGGGTATTTTTTCTGTACCAAGCAGTAGAAACCTAAGCTATTAAAATAACAAACTGGTTATGGCATCTTAAGGACTTCAACAATATGATGCCATGACCTTCTATAGGGAAAGACAGCCTATTTCATTGACCCAGTCAGTTAACAGGGAAGGGGAGTGATAACTATGTATACACAGATAGACCTGTGGAGGACGTGCCAGTGTTTTTAGGAAATGAGTATTAAACATAAAATAGTATGTCTGGAAAGTGTTTATATGATACAACCAATACACAGACGCTTCTAAGCATCTTTTTCAAGGGAGCAACAGCAAAAGATAGGAATTGCCTTCATGCCAAGTGTATTTATTGATTCTATTTTAATCCTGTCCTCTCTATAAAGACCTCAAGTCCCTGAACATGGAGAAAGCCTCCAACTTTTATTTCCCCCATAACTCTATGAGGTAGATTAGACTAATAATCAAACACAATCCTAACCATGTCTACGCAGAAGTAAGCCCCACTTTGTTAAATGGTTCTTACTCCCTGGAAAGTGTCTTTAGGATTGCAGCCTTAGCAACACAAAATTGATCGCCCTAAGGTTGACTGAAGATTGCCTAGTGAGCTTCATGAGAAGTCAAGCAGGGATTTGGACTCGAGTTTCCACAGTCTAACACACTTGGCATTATATTAAACTGGGTCTCAGTTATGCACAATTGTTTCAGTGTCAAAATTTGTCAATGAAATAATCTAGCTATCTATCTATAGTATTTATATACCAGTAAGAACAACTTAGGGCGCAATCCAGAGCAAGTTCAACCTGCTCTGCCCTAACTGCTCTCTCCTAACTATTCTGTATCCAGAGCAGAAAGTTATGCTGCATCCAGAGACTCAGGAAGCCTGGGCTGCCCTAACTGCTCCAGAGCATGCTAAGTCAGTGACAGCTGGGGAGGGCTTGCTCCTGAGTAGACCCCCCTCAGATCACACTGAAGAAGGAACAGCTGTGGTGCCTACATTATAAGGATGCCCAGCAGTTCCTGACAACCAGTTACAGCTGCAGTTCTTCTAGTGCAAGATGGATGCTTGGAGTGGCCTGCTGTATCCTGAGGTTAGTGGGCTGCCATAGTTGTGCCATATCCTGAGGTTGAGAGGCAGGGGTTGCAGCTAGGCTGGCCAAGAACTCAGATTTTTGGTCAACACTACCATTCTTACTCAGGCCTTATCATGGACCCCTATGGGTCTACTCATTACTATACCTGCTCCTGAGGTGGTATATCTCTGAGGAACTGGAAGAGGGCATTTCTGCCTTGGAAACAGGCTCTGGATACAGAGTAACTGCTCTGCCCTAGGCAATGCTAAACCTGCCCTCAACTTGCCTCTCCTGAGCTGCTTAGGCTGCCCCAGTTAGGGCAGAGCAGGTCCACCTCTATTAGGGCACCCTATGTTGCCTTGCTCTTCCCTAAGCCTCTTCCAGAGTAACTGGGCTGGAGCATCTTGCAGTTGCTCCACCCTAGTGATAGATAGGGCACCCTAAGGCCTCTTATGTGCAAGCAATAGTTGCTCTGGATTGGGCTGTTACTCTGGATTCCAATATGAATTTTCCATACATTTTCACTTGGTGGTACAGTATCTACAGGTGCACATAAAGTCTCTTACACGCACCCCGTAGTTACTCTGGATTTGGGGAATACAGAGCTTGGCAGTGGATCCATTTTTTTTTCCATGGCCAGCTTTTTAAAGGGGATGGGGTGACTCGACCCAAGTCCTAAAGAGTCACGGAAGGGTAACTTGGTCTCAACCCAGTTCATACATTACCTTGGTGTTGTGACTGATGCCAAAAAGCCTATTTAACATGGTTGTGGATGAGGCTTTTGGCAGTAATTGGACCTGTAACTAACTGGACAAGTGCCAAACTACACACTCACTTTGATGTTTCCAAAATGATTGTGGTTGAACTTCATGCATGCAGATGGCAATCTCATGGGTCACCTGAACTACATAGTCACTTCCCAGGTGGACATTCAGTATTGGTTTGGGTAGTAACCCCCTTTGCTGAAGTGGCTCCCCCCAATCATACACAAAACAAGCACGATTTGATATAAAGCAGGGCAACGTATTAATTCCACAATTCAAAAAACTGAAATCCTGCAGCATATCCTGTCTCTCATGTTCCTCTCCCTTTAAGAGCTGGCATGTACCTTGCAAGAAATAGAAGCAAATGTTCACTTTCCTTTTGGGGGTTTGCACCTTGACTTCAACCAGAACTCAGCTCATTTCGTGCCAAACTCTGATTTTCACCACCCACCAACTCCTGGAAGTGGAACAGGGAAGCCAAATTTCCCAGCCTAGTTCAAACTGGAAAGACTTTAGGATAGACTTTGCAATTCAAGCCTTAAGATTTCAGTTAGCTTCCGTCAGCCAGACATGGGATTGGTAATGGTTTCCCTTCCAGCCCTTGTATAACTTAGCATGCATAGCAGATGGGTGCCACATTGCCTGAGCTCCAAATAGCTAGCTCAGTATAAATGGGAGATAAAATGCAGAGAGAGAGAGAGAGAGAGAGAGAGAGAGAGAGAGAGAGAGAGAGATGCCTCTTTCCCAGTCATCCATACCACTGATTTTTGTCTCATGGTACACTTAACAAGAAGCTGAAATTGTCAAGGCACACCATCAATTGTCTTTATCATTATCAAGGCACACCAGACTGTTCAAATCCCCTAATTTTCCTGTTAATGAATGTCAATCCCCAAATTCCCGCGACACACCTGAGGACTATCCACGGCACACCAGTGTGCCACGGTACACTGGTTGAAAATCATTGATCCATACAGTGAAAATTTTTTTGTCCCTGTCCTCATGCAAGCAATGGGACTGAATAAGAAGACCACAGCTTGGAGTGTAGTGTGGCTGCATTTCAGGCAATTAAACTGATCTCCATAGGCATGCGCTATTGTTGGAGGTGTGGATTTTTTTCAGGATTCACACAAAATATATGAATAGGCTGTATACTTATTCCAAAGACAGTTAAAGTATTTTTCATTTGGGCATGAAATGCAGGAGTTATTAAGTATATTTTTAAATGTATCGGTCCAACCTTGTCATATATGAATTTTTTTACACACTGATTTAACAAATGGCCACTGCAAATCAGTTTTAAAAACTGCTTTTCTTCCTGCTGTAGAGAAGCAACCATGCAAGCAATCTTTCCATTCTTCAGCAGAGCCACACAAAGCTCTGTCCATTGCATTTCCAAATGCTGCTTGCCTCTCTACAACAGAAAGAAAACCTGTTTTTAAATCATTGTAAAGGGATGCATTTAAAAAAAACTGATTATAATTTACACATTTTTTTTGTATCAGCAGGGAGTCCCAAAATAAAACCCCTGCAGATTCAGAGGCACAACCATTTTCCATTAGGAGCATCAGAGGAGCAAGAAACCTGAAAATAGATCTTTAAATCTATTTTCCACTTTTTACCCACTTTTTAAATCCAAAATAGAACCTTGGTGGATAACAAGGGACATACAGGAACACCTGTATGATTATTTTACAGTATTTTGTTTTATAAATGCTGTTACAAAGTGTATTTCAGCACCATGGTTGTTGAAAGCCATGGGTCTGCCATTCACATCCATTTATTTTTATTGGTGTAATAATAGTGAGCCTGGGCAATTGTGACTATGGGCTGTGGGTGGCGCAAGTGATTAAGATACTGTGCCAGTTAACCAGAAGGCCAGGGTTCGAGACCCGGGCCCCCACAAGACAGGGTGAGCTCCTGTGCTTAGCCCAGCTCTGCAACGCAGCTGGAACCAACCGTATCGGCTTTGCCATTCTATTGGATTATTTCAGTGTTAGGGAGAGGGGGGATTTGCTGCTTGGGTAACAGCCTATCCTCTTTATTAATCTACCCAGGTCTTCGTGCTTCACATACAGCATCAAGCACAATACCATAGTCTTTTGAGACTGATGGATGCCAATGCATGCAATTGTGTCTACCATGAAAATCATGACTCTGTATTCAGTATCTCATTTTTCCCTGCCAACACGTTGCTTTCCTGTTTGCCTTATCTTTCTCTTCATGGTTTATAAGTGGTTGCCATATCTTTCTCTTCATTAACATTTCTGAGTAGTCATTTAGTTTAATGAACAAAGTGATTTAATTGTAAAAATTCCCAGCTGGGCTTCTAATGGCGCTGATGCATGGCTATGAAAGGATCAGAACTGTACCGTCCATCAAGTGGGATGATGCTGTAGAAATTAACACTCTTAATCTGAAAATTCACTGTGTAAGTGATAGTTGTGGTTGCAGCAGAGCCATTTTGTATTTCCCATTTAATTCACATCTTAATTCTAAAATACTGTGACATTACATTAAGTTAGAATTTTCTGAACTGCTTCATAAGTTTTAAAGCATACCAGATCACCATTATTACCATATAATATTCTTGTCCTTTCTGCCAAATGTATTCAATAAAATTCCCAGTAATGCAATTTTGTTTTTCAAGGGTACTTCAGCTAATATCTCTACCACTCATAATGTATAGTATTACACATTTGCATGCAAATGTGCTATAAATTAACCTCAAATTATATTGTGTAGTCCAAGTAGCCTAGGTTTTATCACATGGATGCACAAAAAGTGATCACGAGCCACATTGCTATCACTGAAACAACATTGCTCCACATTGCACTGTCTGGACTAGCTGTGGTGGTGGTGGTGATGAAAGGCTGCTTTCTCAGCACATTGAGGTGCCCCACAAAACTCCCCCCTTTGGAAACACCACCAAAGTTTAGCACCAGTCACCCTAGGAGGAGAGAGTTCCCCTCTATTATTCTATATGGCAATAACTTTCACTGAGGATTTAGCTGTATTGATGTGTGTACCAGCTACATATTTTCATACTTGCTTTTCCCTCTTTTACTGTAAGTGTATCCTCAAAAAAGATTGATTTGCACTGATGTACAGAGCAATTGTATATCAATTCTTTATATGCAAATTTGCTACTTGCAAATTTACTTTCTGTGAGAAGAATTGCTACCTTCTCTCATTATCTATAAAATGGCTGAGGAGAGCACATATTTTGGCAGTTCCTACTGCACTCTACTGGCTGAGGGTCTCTGCTGAATTATTCTAATAACCAGAAAGGTACCCCTTCCTCCCTCCGAGGCACCCCTTCTATGGGATCAATAGTTTATCTGCAAGTGCATCATCTTCTAGGGCAGGAGCCTCCAATGTTTATGGCATGAGGGCCACATCTCTCTCTTACACAGTGTTGGGGGGCAGAAAACTAATTTTCATCTCAAATTTGAATACATTTATTTAAATTTATGTATAAGAACGTATTGGAGTGGATTCCAAGGCTTTCCCAAGGGCCAGATAGAGGGGTCTTGTCAGGGGCCACATTGAGGTTCACCAAGGGCCCCCAGGCCAGGGAGGTATAGAGATCCCTAGGGTATCCAGAAACCTAACTCTAGCAGAAAACAAGAACTGCCTGTTGTGGTCTATCATCAATATAGTGTGCCAGGAGTCATTTACAAAAAGTCCTTGTATATGTGTTTTGTTTAATCCAGGTGTTGCAAGTTACATGTATTCTTTAATGCTCCTGTGACAATTTCTTTTTTTCTCCTTTTAAAAAAAAATGATATAATGGTGGTTTTTCCGAATAAGGGTCATTATCCTGAGGAATTGGATCCCTCGTGCAGAAAATGTCCTGGATAGAACTTTATTTATGGCAAAATCCAGAGCAGTTAAGGGTCCACACAGTTACGTCACCCTCTAGTGTTATCTTATGGAAAGTCACCTTAACTGCTCCAGAGCAAAGGGCTTAATTTGACTTTAGGATATGGGCGTTAGTGCCCAAAACTCTAATCATTGTTCCCTTTGCTATTTGGAATTTTGTCCAGAATTAACTGCACTGTCATATGTTTTAAAGAAACTCCAAAGTGGCCAGCACTGCCCCATCAAACATCTGCCTGACACGGCATGTACAGATATTTGTGTATGGCTGTTCCATAGAAAAATCTGTGGTCTGAAACCTTTTGTTCTCAAAGCTATTTTCCCCACTTGTGCTGAAATTTCAGGTATTTCAAATACAAAACAGGCTGTTCTCAAATGCTTGCTCCGCATCCTCATTCAGACAGATAATGGAAGACGGTGGAAATAAGACTCTCAAACAGAAGGTTTGAAATCATCCTGCTCTTTGGGTGATGGATTAAATGTAGCTTTAATCTAATCTCCAGTGGCATTCTCTCAAGTTCAATCCAAAAGCTTTGCCCATTTGAGATCCATATATAATTCTAGCACTATCAATTCATAATGATTTCTTATTGGCTGTCTAAAGGCCAAAATATGAATTTCAGACAGATTATACATTTAGGAACTCTCAGTTTTGTATCACTCATTTGAGCAGCTGAAATTTCCATCATTTCCAAGAGTGAATATTTCTTAATCAATACACTGCAGTTCTAAAAACTGAGTATTTTATACTCCTGTCAGAAGTCATTTGGTGCATGACCAATATAAAGTAAGATGGCTTTCCTATTTTTATGATTGCCTTAGACATGGCTGTAATAATCACTTATGTTCACTTAGCCTAGCCATTTCTCCTTCTTGCCCATATAACTCCTTAAAGTTACTTGACTTGCTCCTTGGAACATTTAAATTCAAATTGTAATAATTCATTGAAAAAAAATGTGTGCTCAAAAAAGACAGTGCTTAGGATTGATTCATATAAATAACAGGTTTAATATTTCATCTCTGATATCAAATTATGAAAACAAAACACATCTTTCGTGTTTGTGTAATTACATTGTTCATGGAACTAGCCACAAATCATTCAGATCACACTTTTTCCATTTTTAGTTTGGAAGAGGATGAAACCAAACCAGTGAGATTACACAAGAGGCTAGAAACCCTTATCACTCAGTACTATCCAGAATTGGGCCATCAACATGGTTCTCTTTAAGTGCAATCCAAATTTGCACCAGTACAGGCAGGCCAGGATGGACTGCTGCTGCACTACCACAGGGCAAGGGGAAACATTTTCCCTTAACCTGTGTAATACAGCAGCAGCCCCAACAGACCTACTCAGATCTGCACCACTGAAATTGGTGGGACTGATTGGTGGTGCTCAAGCACAGACCTGTACAGGACAACCTGGAGCAATTCTGACTGCCCAGGAACAGGACTTGGGGCCCAGCCCCACTCTCTGTCCACCTGCCAGAGTCCCTTCCACCTCCTGCTTTCCCCCACCCCAAAACACCTTGTCCCCATCCTACTCCTGCCCCAGACCCCTGTGCAGGCCAGCAATCCCTGCCCTGTTCTTCCCTCCACACTGTGTGTCACCAATGTACTTTATGGCACTTTTGTGACACTCCTCAACCAGCTTAAGGGACTTGTGTCAACCCATGTGAGCAATCTGGATTCTGTCCTTTGTGCGTTATCCCTTCTAGGAAGAAAAGGGGTTCATTGACTAACCCTACAATCCAGAGTAACTACGGGAGCACTTAAGAGACTTTACGTGCACCCGTAGTTACTGCACCACCCAGTGAAAACCTATGGGAAATTCATTTTGCAATCCAGAGCAAATTGTTCTTACACCGGAGCAAGGACTCCCCGTAGTTACTCAGGCTTGCGCCCTAAGAAGGACTTGGAGTGAAGAACACATGCCAATGAAGTTTATCATGCCACAAGACAACTATTTCATAAATGAATTTTAAGAATTATCTTTGAGGAACGTTCCTCATGAAGAAAGGCTATAGCATTTGGCACTTTGCCTTTTAAAATAGATTTTACAACATGGTGATGAAGGCCTGGTTAGTGCTTGTAAAATGTTGCATGGAGTGAGCAAAGTAAGCAGAGAGAAATGATGCTTCACCAGTTCAGTTTACTTGCAGTTGCAGAGGAACAATGGTAAAAGATGGGTACTCTTCATTCCTGCTTCCTGATTTTGGATCTTTCAGAGATGAAAGGAGGGACTATTTGCTCAGTAGTACTAAAATACAGATTTATCCTAATTATTACTGTGTCAGTGTTTTTAATTATCAAATATTTTGTCTCAACAGAAATGAAGTTGGCTCTTTCAATTAAAAGATAAACATCTCTTAAGTTGCAGTTAATGGCTTAAAAGCAGACTGCTTATCATGGCAATGTGGCAGGTAATTAAGCTTGTCTAAGAAAGATTCAGAAAAGGTTCAGCTTTCACCTGGGAGTGATATCCCTTCCTTCCCCCATGTGATTATCACAAGAAGACAGAGTGATAATCCTGAATTTCTTTGTAAGGGGAAGCTTCTGCTTCTGAGCTGAAGGAAAATAGATTCATACTGATTCATTGCTGGCCTTGTTACTATGTAAATTGCTTTTGTATAACGTGAAAACGGATAACCATGAAGGTACCTGGAACCAAATATTACAGATGGCAAGGTTAAACCTGTACATACATTGTACGCAGAAGGTCCCAGTGTCTCCAGGAGCCATGACACCCAGGTCAGTAATGTCACGATGGGTGCAATCCAGAGTAACTACGAGGAGTGCTTGCTCTGGTGTAAGTACAATTTATTCTGGATTGCAATGTGAATTTCCCATAGGTTTTCACTAGGTGGTGCCATAACTACGGGTGCACGTAATGTTTCTTACGTGCTCCTGTAGTTACTCTGGATAGTAGGGTAAGTCACATGACATCTTAACATCACAAAATGTCATGATATACGATATCGTATTTCCATGTTCTTCCAAAGGGTGCTGTTTAAAATCACTGCAACTGCTGCTATAAGTGCACAAGCACTCCAATTGCTTCCTGAACATATGCGCACTCACAGCAATGGCTGGAATGATGTAAAAAATTTAGCTAAGCCAACCATGAGTGTGCACATTCTCCAGTCAAATAATGAGTGAAGAACCAACTGGAACACATACACATGCATACTTTATGACTCCTTTTTTGGCCTGGCACCAGAGATGGGCCATTTTCCCATGTCTACTTGCCATTGGTTCAAACACTGTTAACTCCAGGCAGAACTGACAAAGAACTCTGGCCTGGAGAGCCACTGGCAATCAAGAGAGCCATTGGCAACCATTGCAGACCTCAATGACCAATGGTGTAAGTTTCTATGAAGCATTTGGCTGGCCACCAAGGAGACAGCATGCTGGAGTAGATATGCTTGGAGCCTGCCAAGGTATAACTTTTCATATAGGATTGAGTTTTTGCTAAATAAATTAACCTAAAAGATAAAGTGAGCTCAAATGTGTGTTTTTCTTGATTGCTAACTTTTCTCTGTTGATCTCTTGAATTCAGTGTGGGGAAGAAACAAAATGAGATAGCATATATGCAAAACATGCTTATATCATTTAACTAATGTACTGTGATACTAAACAGGTTTCATCATGGAGGAACGGAATGCCTCTTAGACAATGAGTCATTATTAATATGTTTAATATAAAGCCTTGGGCTGTCTGGCTGTACTGCTTAGTCTCCAAAACAGTTTTCCACAAGTGTCCTTAAAGCTATACCAAATCTGTGTTTCTTATTTATTCATCTAAATGTGACTGTCAAGCTTTAAATGTATTGGCTATCACAGTTTCTGAATCACCAGGCCTTGAATTGGTTCATACTGTTCTTTGAAATAAAGACAATTGTGTATTTGTTTATTATCTTTTTCTTTTATTTAATACTTCAGTTAAAGTTCCTTTATAAGCAGAAAATTCACTGTTTTATTGTTAGTAAATCTGGCACAAAGATGGAAGCCACAAGATCATATCATAATTACCACATGCCGATGGTTGCCACTATTGTGCGCTACAGGATACTTCAGTACAAATGATTACACAATGTGACTGATAGTAGAGAGAAGGATCAGAACATGAGATAAAGAAATCTGTAATCTTTTTGAAAATGGCTTTCACAAGACAAACGGATTTTAGGGAATTGTTTCCTGTACTCCTTTCCCCTCCTATCCCAACATCTGAGATTCTAATTTCCAGTGATGGGAAAAGTCATGGGTGTGAAGATTCACCAGTCCCCCCTCACATGATTCATGTTGAGTGACTCTGAGGTTTTACCATGAGTCCCCAAGCTGCACATTTTTGAGTTAAAAGCACTTGAATTGACTTGACTCAAGTCAACTTGACTCTTCACTTTCGCCAAATACCCCGGCACACAGTAAGCAAGGACCCCATCCAGATGCAGGAAACTTGGTGACTCAACGAGGAAAAGATTCGAGTCTGGGTAGCACCAACTGTTTTAAAGTTTCCAAACATTTTGCAACTCTACAGTCTTTGAGTGACTTGAAAAATGGAACACTTGCAACGTGAATCTGAGTCATTTAACTCAAGTTCCCATCTCTGCTAATTTCTACATATTGCAGTCCAATCCTATCTAAATCCCCATCTCTGCCTATGCAGCTGTGCTACCCGAATGGAATGCACACTAAGCCACCATATCAATGCTATTATTATTTTGTTCATAATATCCTATCCAAAACATGATCTCTGATTTAAGCATATTATGCAAGCTGATTTTTTTGCTGGCAAAGAAATCAAGTTTCCATGGGCTCTGGATACCTTTCTGCTGTGGATGAACATTTTGTGCCTTCATTCCATGTTCATTCTCTTCAGCTTTAAATTTGATTGATATGGTGGACAGTGAATTCTAAAGAAATGATACCTTCTGCCTTCTTAATATTTTCCTATGCTTTCTAAATGCAAAACACTCCAACAGTACATGGGAGACAAGAGTGTTCTTAGACATGGGTTGTATTTAGTTTCTCCTGGAGTGTGCTATGCCTCTAAGTCATGACTTTGCATTTGTTATTTATTTGAGATGATGTGTTTTGAAGCTCTTTTGTTCACTTAGTACATTTGGTAGGACATTGGCCAGGATAAAATGCCTCTTGTCAGATTGATGAGTCAGGCTTGATGTTACACTTGCATGGCTCAATAAATCTGTCATCGTCTTTTGATACATTGCACTCCTTCCATTTAGCCTTTCACTGCCATCTCTTTAACATTTGTGTATTTGTGTCTGGAATAACTTAGATTTGCTTAGTGTATCTATTTGCTGTTCATAATATTCAGAAGAATAGAGTGCACATGGCTGTTTATGTTTCAGGGTTCAATCCTAACCAATTTCGGCCAGCACAACTCATCCATCTTCCCATTTCTGAGGTGGTATGGGGAGGCCAACACATGTCTGTGCACCAGCCTAATCCCCCCAGGACACCACTAGGCCAGCGCAAGACTTGTGCTGGCCTAATTGGGGCTTAGGATTGTACACACTAGCACTAGAGTTCTGATTAATGAAGGAGTCTGAGATCTAACTGGTATGTAAAGCTTCAATGCACAGTAAATTAGATTTGCACAATCTCCATCAGTGTGACCTTAAGCATGACCCAACCCTAGCTTCATCTCCTATCTCCATCAAAAGTTAATAAGCCTAAGGGCACACTCCTAATCAATTTAGGCCGGCATAACTCACTGGGCATATCTTTCTGTGGTGGTGTGAGGATGTTGGCAGGGACCTCTGTACTGGCCTAACGCCCCCAGAATGGCGCCAAAGTGTATCTATTTCTTATGGCACTTTGTGACACCCCCAGGTCAACACAGAATTTATGCCAGGGTTTAGGCTGACGTAACTGAGGATTAGGATTGCAGCCATAAGGAGTATGTGCAACAGGAATGTGTGGTATAGGGGCAGCTAGGGTGACCATATGCCCCTTTTTCCAGGACGTGCCCTGAATTTTAGTCTTGTGTCCTGGTAAAAAACTTCCATGTCCTCCTTTTTCTTATAAGCAGGCTATAGCCTAAAATAATCTATATATATATAAGAGAAAAGTCACTCACTGACTGACTGACTCACTCACTCACTGACTCACTCATCACCGCCCTGCCAAAACTGCCGGCCCTAGAAGCGTGAAATTTGGGGAGGGTGTTCCTTCTGTGACGGAGGGGTGCTCTAAGAACCGGTTTTCGGAAATTCCAACTGGTAGGGGGTGAAAAGGGGCGCAACGCTTTTTCCTCCCTATACTTTGCATTGAGAATTGCTGATTCATCAACATTCCGCCCCAACTGCTGGGCCTGAAGCATGGAATTCTGGGAGTTCCTTCTGTCACCTGAACTCCCACCAAGAACCATCTGGAGAAATTTAACCCTTCAGGGACTGAAAAGGGGGCAACGTGTTTCTCTCCTATACTTAACATGGGAGACTGAATAACATCCAGCCAATTCGGTGCTTGGTGCCTAGTGCAGTGGGAATGTTGTTCGGAGGAAGAGGTTGCACTGGTGAGGATGCTGCGCATGGGGGGAAGTTGCGCATGGGGGGAAGTTGCGCATGGGGGATGATGCACATGGGGATGATGCGCATGGGGGAAGTTGCGCATGGGGGAAAGTTGCGCATGGGGGAAAGTTGCACATGGGGGAAGTTGCACATGGGGGAAGTTGTGTATGGGGGAATGGTGCGCATGGAGGGAAGGTGCGCATGGGGGAAAGGTGCGCATAGGGGAAAGGTGCACATGGGGGATGATGCGTATGGGGGAAGTTGTGCATGGGGGAAGTTGCGCATGTGGGGAAGTTGAGCATGGGGTGAAGTTGAGCATGGGGGGAAGGTGTGCATGGGGGGATGGTGCACATGGGGAAAGTTGCACATGGGGGATGATGAGCATGGGGGGATGATGTGCATGGGGGAAGTTGCGCATAGGAAATGTTGTGCATGGGGGGATGATGTGGATGGAGGGATGATGCGCATGGGGGATCATGCGCATGGGGGGAAGTTGCGCATGGGGGGAAGTTACGCATGGGGGGAAGTTGCGCATGGGGAAGATGCGCATGAGGGATGATGCGCATGGGGGAAAGTTGCACATGGGGGAAAGTTGCACATGGGGGATGAAGCGCATTGGGGAAGTTGCACATGGGGAAGTTGCGCATGGGGGATGTTGCGCATGGGGGAAGGTGCACATGGGGGAAAGGTGCGCATGGGGGAAAGGTGCACATGGGGGAATGGTGCGCATGGGGGATGGTGCACATGGGGATGTTGCGCATGGTGGGATGTTGCGCATGGGGGAAGTTGCACATGGGGGAAGTTGAGCATGGGGGAAGGTGCGCATGGGGGGAAGGTGCGCATGGGGGATGGTGCGCATGGGGGATGGTGCACATGGGGGATGGTGCACATGGGGAAAGTTGCACATGGGGGATGATGATCATGGGGGGGAAGATGTGCATGGGAGATGATGTGCATGGGGGAATTGCCCATGGGGGGAAGTTGCGCATAGGAAAAGTTGCGCATGGGGGATGATGCGGATGGGGGATGATGCGGATGGGGGATCATGCAGATGGGGGATCATGCGCATGGGGGAAGTTGCGCATGGGGGGAAGTTGTACATGGGGGAATATGCGCCATGGGGTGATGTCATATGGGGAAATGTTACTCCCGCAACGCGGGTACGTTTTTTGCTAGTATGTAATAAATTAGAAGTAATAAAAAGTAAAATAGCATTTAAATTAAGCACATGAAAGCTATGTATAGGAGTGTTTTAGCTTTTATTTTGTCATGTCCTCCATTTTTCTTGTGTGTCCTACATTTTGGGAGGCCCTTGTCCTCTGTTTTTGGTTATGGCATATGGTCAGCCTTGGGGCAGCAAATGAGGCAGAATCGCCCTGTTGTAGTCCACGGAAAAGCTCCAGAGCTGCCATGACTGCTCAGACCTGAGGAGGTTCTCCTTATCTATCTACAGTATTTATATACTGTTTTTCAGTTAAAAAGTTCACAAAGCAGTTTACAAGAAAATGAAAAAAATTAATAGCTAATTAATTGCTAATGGGTCCCTGTCCCAAAAGGGCTCACAATCTAAAGTGCAAAAAGAACACCAGCAGCCACCACTTGACCAGATGTTGCTGAGGTTTGTAGGGCCAGTTTCTCTTCCCCTGCTAAATAAAAGTGGAACACATACTTGAAGCAGTGTCTCTTGCACAGTTAGCAGGGGTAACTCCCTGCTCTCTTACTCCCAAGGAAGTGGATATTAGGACAGCAACCTTGAACAAAAGGAGAAGTTACTTGGATATAAGCAGACAGGATTGCTCTGGTGTTTTTCCACAGACTACAACACTACAGTTCTTATGTGTAACCTGCTGTTACCCACACTGCACATCTCTGATGTTACCTGCTGTTGCCCACACAGTTGCCCACACTGCTTGTCCTTATGTGCAACTCCCTGGTTTTAGACATAGGCTACCGCAGAATGCCAAGTGCAAGGGAGGACACCAGGGTGCAGGTCTCTTGTGGTCCTATGTGCTCCCTGAGACATCTGGTGAGCCTCTGTGAGATAATAGAAAGCTGGACTAGATAGGACTTTGACCTGACCAGCAGGGCTCTTCTTATGTTCTTATCATCTTCTTCAGGAAAGTTGTAGGCACTGTATCGTGTCTGGCAGAGATATGAAAACCCTCTCTGCAGATTGACATCACCATCACTTGGTGATGGAAAGGTGGGATAAATATCTATTAAATAAGGATTCTGTCTGAGATCCTGAACACTTCAAGTGTTTGAACAGTACAAAGTGCTGACAGAGAAAGTCGCTTTCAGTATCTTGAAAGCATAACGTATCTCCAAAATTCTCAGCATGTGATTCTTTTAGCAATAGTTGTCACTCTCTTCTTAATACTTTGTTCTCATTCAACTTAAGTCGCTCTGACAGCAAAGACAAACTCTGGGGCAGTGAAAATCTTAAAGTGGCATGATTAAGACCCAAAAAAGTACAGATTCATGACCTCTGATTCCCACCTTGGTGTTCCACAGCCTGCAGCCTGATACCTGCTGAGAGCCTTCAAAAAAAACCTAATGTGTGTGAGCCCCAGTTACTGGTGTGGGAATAAATAGCCATCTGGCTCATCAGAGTTCCCCTGATCCTCTCCTCCCCAACTGCTAATCAAAAGCAACATTTATAGAGACCATTCCATTTTATTTTCCCTCTCCATTCCTTCTTCCAAGGCCATCTGGTTGATATTTATTTTATCCTGTTTAGTCAAAGATGTGTAGTGTTTTAGACCCATGCTTATTTCTTTCCCCCCTTCTTGCTGTCTCAGCTCCCGAAATGCTGTGCTTGAACATGTGTGAGGTTTTTTAAAAAAAATCCTTTTCATTCAACTCCCCCACCTCAAGCTCCAAATAACGTTAAAAGGTAAAACAAAAGCTGGCTCAGAGAATGTCCTTAAGGGTGCCAGGTGGGATCTGTTCACCCGAGTTTGAAACTTTAGGCAATTGCTTTCTTCAGCTAATGGAGTTTGCAATGAATGTTTTTGACTCAAGCCATAAATTAGCAACATATAAACTGTATATACCAAGAACAATCTGGGCTATATGTTTCCACTGAGAAATCCAACCTTCCTTTAAACTTGCCCCAAATCTCAGAGGAACAACACTCCATTCAGAGGCATGATCCAAGAGATGAATAAACCACTATGGAAAACTGCTCCAAAATATTTGTAGTTAAACATTATCCTTCTCTGCTTTCACATCAGAACTAATTATGAAGCCTTTATATTTGATTTGGATTTGCCAGATCAACACCTCACAGTCCATCATTAGGCTTTAAAAAAAAATTCCAATTACGTATGCTACAGAAAATTTACAAAGCAGCTTGTGAGTTGGGGGTTTCAGAGCCAATTTGCCTGGGGGATCGTTTCATGAAAGAAATATTAGCCTCCTGTTTAAGTGTTAATAACCTTAAATTTCCAGTTCGTGTTCAGGGCAGGCTAAGTTCCACACATTAGCATCACCCAATTCATGTTTGAAAGCAAGGCACATGGCAAACAGGAATGAGAAAATGCTGTGTGGAACCTGGGGGTTTAACAGCACACCATTGAAACTGCCAAAGGAAAATCACCATATATTTTTCCATGGACAAGAGATACAAATTAGGCAGTGTGGCCATAAACCGTAGAGCTCTCCCTTTAGTGCTTGCTCACATCACTTTGTTGTCCTTTATGTGGGAAAGGTTAATGAGTCCACCTAATTCCTCATGCAGAAGAACTTTATAGGTTTTTCCCCCCTTTGGTTAAGGGCTAATGGGCCACCTGGGAACTGCTAACTGAAATTATTATGCATAGAGGAGAGCCTTGTGAACTAGGAAGGAATGTTTGAGTTGGGGCAAAGGTGTCACTTCTGAACGACTCTACCACCTGCAAAAGCATAGCCTAAGTGATGGTAACTGCAGAAGTTTAAACACTGAAGCTAGGCTAGTCTTTCTATTTCCCATGCTCCACAGCTGTTCTCAGTATAAAAACAAGACTACTTTACTTACAGGAACCACTAAAATCACCAATGAAGTACCATCAGTAGTAACCATACTGAGAACTGTGATACCACCAGATTAGCAGCATCAAAAGACTGTTACTAGGTCTGGAGAAGTTAAAACATCCAGTTGGTTCCCTTTCACTGAGAGGGGAATGAGAATGGAGCAGGTTCCTTTTTCAAACATATCAATGTTTCAAACATTTCAAACATATCAAAATTAGATCAATGGCACGGGGCCAGATTTCTTTTTCCAAAAAAAAGTCACAAGCAACCCTGTTATTTAATGGTATGAAAGTACAAACTGGAGTCCGTAAAAGGTAAAGGGATGTGTAATAGTGTCAGTATAGGGGGGAGAAAGTTGATAGAGAAGGACTAGGGAAATCGGAAAGGGTTCTCAGAGATAACTGGTACTAAGGAATCAGGGGTTTTGCAGTATTTGGGAAGGAAGGGAATAAAAGAGAAAGAATTGTGAAGCATTCAAAAATGAATCTACAGCTGCAAGACCTATGAGAGTGCCACAGCCTTAAAGCTATTTCAGGGGTCTGTTAGCAACCTGATTCATAACAGTTACGCTTGTTATTGTCATGAAGTGTGAAAGTTCATTGCCTATCCATTCGGTAACATCTTTGCAAATTCTCAATGAATTTTCTTTCTTTATCTGTTCAGCACTTGATGGTGATGACCTTAACCTGCCTTCAAGGCAGTTTTGACATTTGAAAGCTGAGAGACTTGCTCGTTTTAACATTGTTTACTAAGGATGATTCTATTGATTTCCACAGTATTCACTTCTAAATAAGCAAACTTATGATAACTTATAGGTTCTTCCCCATAATAGAATGACTAGCTCTAGACAACATACAGCAATATGCAAAATCATGTGGGTTTGCATTATCATTCCATTTGGTGAGATAAACTCCAAATACTTTGAAATCTCATTCTTTTGGATCTCAGGGAATGATTTCTTTCCTTTTTTAAATCCTATCCCAATTTTCTCATGCAGCTGTGCCACTGAGATTGCTATCCTAACCTATTTAGGCCAGCATAACTCATCAATCTCTCCATTCCTGTGGTGGCATGGGGAGGCCGGCACATGTTGGAGCATTGGCCTAAACCCCCTCCCCCAGTACAGAAGTACCTAATGGTACTTTTCTGACACACTCAGGCCAACATGGGACATGTGTTGGGACATGTCTGGCCTAACCAGGGGTTAGGATTGCGCTGTGAGTGCCTGCCATGGGGGAATTCAGCACCCAGGGGCTTCCAAGAGTTAAGGGAACATTTGTTTCCTTGTCTGGGGGTAAGTCCATAATAGCCAGATGAATCTACTCATACTTGCAGTAGCCAGATACAACTCCAACCTATGTATAACTTTCCATTTACCTGACCTCTTTCTCATGGAGCATCTGGCCAGTTCGTATCAGTAATTTCTGGCTAGGAAACCCCATTCCAAAGTGCTTTTATTCAAAAAGCTCAGGAAGAGAAGTGTTTGTCAGGATTCCTAGAAGAGATGAAGTCACCTGAATTTACCTTTTTACCTTTTTATTTTTATTTATTTGATGTCTTGCCTTTCCTTAGCAAAAAACAGATGTCCAAGGCTGCTAGCCATACATGTGAAGGCTAGCCCTGACATAACTAACTCCAGAACACAGACAGTATACAATCCAAAAAGTGATTTTAAAAGAACACAGATTGGCCATATTTACTGTGATAGGAAATCCATTTTTTCCAAGGGAAAATTTGAGTCAATTAAAATTTTGTTTTCACACCATAGAGCTAAATCAGCCCTAAAAAATGTGCTCAGCAATATTAGAATAAATGCTTTTTTGACACTTTAGCAATGTCAACTGGCACTTCACAATGCTCTTGAACATGAAAAGGATTGTTGATGTCAGGGCTTTTAATGCAAATCAAAGGTGGTGAACTTGTCCTTGCCAAGAAGTGAGACCTTTAAGTGCTCTCGACAAACATTTGAGAAAGACTAGCATCTGTGGACCTGCAAATGCAGCAGCATGAGTCTGTGTCAGATCATGCCTAATTAGCTATCATAACTCAGGTGATAAGAATGATAAAGCTTCTTGCTGCACCTGCTTCAATGTGGCTTCCAATGCTTTATGTCATCAGATGCTGCCAAATAAGGCAAAGATTTTGAATCTCATCTATAGTGTTAATTCACTGGATCTTTTCAGATTTCATCCTGAGATAATGATTAGCCCAATCCTATTCCCTCATTGTTCCAGCAGAATGTCGGTTCTCCTGGAACCAGTAGATCTACTGGTGGCATCTGAATCCTTCAATAGATCTATTGCAGGATGCTGTCAGAAGTAAAGTTTTGCCTCAAGCTCAACAAGGGTGCAGCACAATGGGCGGTAACCATGATGTGGACCACTCATAAATTGCAATTTCTGAATTATGCACTCATAATTTATTAATTACAAGAGATCTGCTCACAGGGAAAAGGAGGACCATGAAGACTTTTTCCAGGACACAAGGCTAAAAAAGATAAAAAATTTAATAAAGATAAAAAACTCAAACTTGAATGGTTAACAGTCTTGATACAAAGTAGATTACAGAGTGAGAAGGATAGAGGAAGGGATAAACAGGGAAAGCATATAAGAACATAAGAAGAGCCTCCACTGGATCAGGCCCAACACCATCTAGTCCAGCTTTCTGTATCACACAGCGGCCCACCAGATGCCTCAGGGAGCACATATGACACTTGCATCCTAGTGCCCCGCCTGAATCCAGCATTTTGAGATTGTTCACTTCTGAGGTTGTCCACCTCTCATATATAAGCATCTGCTGCTAATATTTAAGTTTAGATACAACAGGGAACAGGAACTAAGGCCTTGTTCCAAAGCATGTTTCTGTTTACTTCAAACTCTCAGGTCACATCTGTTTTACTCATGGCTATCTGAACAACTTAAAGTTAGCTAAAGCAGGGGAAAGGGAATAAAGCATTCATCCTCTAGGTGAATATTTTAATATTTCTATTTTCTAAGACTATTTTAGGGGGGAAGCATTGTAAGCTGTTCAGAAAGTTGGGGAAGCAAGGGAAAAGGAAAGGGAAAAAAGAATGGGAGGAGGAGGAGAGAAAGGCAATAATCATTAGAGAGCCAGCCGTATCCCAACCACATCCTAAGAGCCATTAGATCTTAGCAAGGAACATCAGGAGACCATTCTCTGCTCTATGTACAGCAACCTCTCATGCCAAGGAATGGCCAGTCAGCAGTCATAACAGCACTTATAGAAAAAGTTGCTTTTGTCAGATGCAGGAGGTGCCACTTTTATACTTTTCTGGGGGATTATAGAATACTTACAGAGTGACCATATGACCAGAAATTTCCAGATTTGTCCTCTTTTTCAGCCTCCTGTCTGCATGTCCTCCAAAAGGGCTTCATTGTCCTCCATTTTGGCTTCACATTTTGCAATGGTGTGCAGTACCCCATCATGTCATATGTTGTTGGATATATATTGAAGAGCAGAATCCAATGCAAAGATCAGTTTTGAAATATCTCCTTCCTATCAAAGGTTATGGCCAAAAAAACTAAAAATAAAAAATATGCATTGAGCTCTATTTTAAAGTGAAAGTGCCCAATATTACAGCTTTACTCATGAGTAGGCAAACATACAATTGTCCACCAGAAAGGCCAGCCTGAGAGAAATCCAAGACCTTGTTCTCCCTTTGAGGTTTGGGCATCTGGTCACCCTGAATAAGTATGACTAATGCATATGAGTCTAGAAAGGCTACAAGACAACAAAACCGGTCACACAGATATAGATGATTTTTTGCACTTTTCCCACACTTGCCTGCTCTGCCTATCTGCTGGGAAAAATGTGCCAAGCAAAGAACATGATTTGTAAATGATCCACCATGCAATTTTGTGCGGGAGAGTGATATAGCTCGGATCAACTCTAAGGCCACATCCAAAAACACTAATTCAATTCTCAGGCCAGTGAACATTACATTCTATCTAGGAAGCTTCAGTGTGCAATATGCTTGCTGGAATTAAAAAAAGAGTGGGTTAGAGATATATATGATCATTTCCTGCGATACAGGAGATTATTAAAAGCTTCAATAGCTAGGAACGGCCCCTCAAAGCGAATCCCAGTCTGTACCATTTTGCTATCCAGAAAACATCAACTGAGATACAACCAAGACGAAAGGCTTGAAATTAATGATAGCAATGATGTTTCCTTTTAACTTCCTAAAGTTTTTTTTTAATGTATAAAGGATTATCAACTGTGTACACTTCAGGTGTATGCAAAACTGCTAAATGGAGTTCTGATGGAATTTCCTTCCTCAGCATGTTATTATACCTTTGTCAATTAGCAAAGATTTATCCTTTTCCGGCAAAGCAGCTGGTACTGGTCACTGCTTGAGATGGGATGCCAGTCTGAATGAAGAATCTGTCCTATGCATTTGGTAGTGCCACGTGTTCCAGTCCTCCTGGAGATTTACCACCTGATTTTTTCATAGCACACACAGCTGAGCACACAACAGCTTGAATTCATTCCGTGTCTAAAAATACTGACCTAAAACTGGGCTTGTGGGCTTTACTGTACGGCAGTGACACCTAGCAATAACTTAACAGTTCTACAGATTCAAACATTTAAGTTGAGATCCTTTTCATCTTTTTTTATGTTGTGTTTTTTCTCTATTACTTTGGCAGTGTGATATGCAAATAAGACATACTGTTAATTATACTCCTTTTGGGTTGAGTGAATGAACATATATATTTGTGTATGAATGAAATTATGTTCCACAATATGTCCAGCTGAAAAACCCATGATATGGTTGGGGTTCACTTGTGGTAAGGAGAAATATATCCCCCCATCCCAGCCGCCTCCTGAGTTGGATGCAGTATAGCCATGTTTCCTGGTTGCATCAGTGCAGTTTCGGATTGTGGTGCAAGTAATCTTAGGTTTTCCACCATTTAGGATCATGATAGAACCATAATAGATTCAAGCTCTAAATTCATAGGTCATCTTCCTTCTTATAGCATACAAACTATAGCCATAGTAAACTCAGGTTCAAATGGGAAACTAATATCCAGTGCAAGAGATGAAAACAATAGACAGGATAATGTTTACATTAAAAAATAGGAGCAAATTTGATTTTTTGCCTTTTGCTTCTTTTGTCTTCTTGTAGCACTTATAGCTAAAAATCACCTTTGAGGAAGTGACTGTTTTCAAGTAGTGGAGCCATACTTTACACACAGAAGTTTCCATATTCAAATTTAATTTTTATAGAAAGTGTTGGGAATGACCCCCGTCAGAAAGTGCAGAAACTGAAATAATTACTTGCAGTATTTCTTTTTTCACGTTTGTATACCACTTTTCCTCCAAGTAGCTCAGGTAGTGACCATAGGTCCTCCTTTCCTTTTGCCCTCAGAACAACCCTGTGAGGTAGGTGGGGATGGGAGTTAGTGACTGTGATGCCCTAAGTCAGTATAAAGCAGCAGTTTTCAATCACTGTGCCATGCCACACTGGTGTACCACTGATGGTCTGTCTGTAGTGGGACTGTGCGGAAGGTAAGGCAGTCACAAGATCTGAGTTCCAAAGCAGCAGCATAGTGTGCCTTGTCAATGGTAAAAAAAACTGGCGGTACCTTGGCAATTTTAGCACCTAGTCAGTGTGCAACAAGATGAAAAAGGTTGAAAACTGCTGGTATAAGGCAATTCAATGATTAGCTAACTTTTTGATCCATTGTAATAATCAGAACTGTACATGCACACACAGATTTACACACTTGCCCTCTGCCACCATCTGTTGTAGGTAAGGACAGTAAGATTTGCCCTGCAACAGCAATGCTTCAGTCTTGTATCTTCTAGTGCTCTGGAAGTCCCAGAATTTTGAATCATGGTCTTGCAAGTCTTAAGTCTAGAGACCTAGAAAAGCCACATTCTTGATCAGCCTGGTGAGTTAAGAGGGTGTTTGCGGACATGGGAGTGTCACATGGCAGGGATAACACTGATGCATACACATGCCTAGTTGTGCATGTATGTAATTAATAAGGAAGTGTATTATTTTTCTTCTTTCATAAGCACTGTAGAGGGAAAAAAGGCAGTCTTCTTCTGTAGCATGAATTAATGGTCTTTAACTCCTTCATGATTTAGGAGCTTTCTGCTGAGACTGTTCTTCAGAGTAGTCTTAAGGCTTTAAAAAAATGAGTTTTGCAGGCTCTCGCTGATTTCCCTGTGGCGTTTTTATGCAAGAGATTTGGGCAGCTCGTGGTCTACCTACAGTAATCTATCAGGCAGATTTCTTTTTTTTATAGGCGTGGAGCACAATGGTGCTGAGTGGGAATAGGAAATGAATAAGGGCTAAAATCAAACATCGTGGAAACTCAGGTAGAATGTCACACACACTTGGCTTTTAAAGGCTGTGCAGAATATGATCTTTTTTCCGCAAAGATGCCGCTGGTTAACTGTAGGACAGGAATGCAAACCCTGGCGGGGCAAAGAAACAGTTCCTTTGGAAAGCAGAGACAGCTCAGAGGAAATAACTGGGTTAGTAGAACTTCATCTGTGTTCAGGATGACTGGCTACAAGCCTTCACCATTTTTCTTTCTAAAGACCTACTTTCAATGCCTTCAGCCACAACATCTGCACTTTCCAATTAGTGTGCTGTAAAGTTGAGTTGATTAACACATTGCATTAATGGATTCAAATATTTTGATGGCCCAAAAATGCACTGAACTTAGTCGGCAGATTTATTTCAATTGATTCTTAATACAAATACAGTGGTGCCTCACATAACAAATTTAATTAGTTCCAGAGGCATGTTACATGAAACGTTCATTACATGAAGCTGATTTTCTCATAGGAAATAATGGAAACTCAGATGATTGGTTCCACAACCCCAAAAATATTCATATAAAAATATTAACTGGATGTAAAAATGATGACAAAACACTGGAATTGAATTCAAAATGTGCATGATCCTATGAAGCATGAATCCTATGTGCATGAAATCAATGTGCATGATCCTATGAAGTCTACTTAGGCTGAAATCCTAAAGACAATTTCCTGGGATTATAATACATTAACACAATGGGGCTTACTTCTGGGTAGACATGGTTAGGAGGCTGTAATCCAAGACACATTCCAAGTGTCTCCCCACTTTCTCCTTCTCTTCATCCCTCTCTCTCCCCTGCTCCCTTCTGGCTAGCCCTGAGCTGCTTCCCTCTTCTCCACTTCTGTTCTCTCCCTCTGCCTGGCCACAGGAGGAACAGCATGCAAGTGTTGCTTTCGCTATGGGCAGGCACACTAGGCAGCCCTGACACTTTTTAAAAGGCCAATGCATCTGCCCCAACTGCCAACGAATGTGTTTGTTACATGAAGCAGAATTTGTTATGTGAAGCAGAATCCTAGAGAAATTTTTGTTTGTTACATGAAACATACTTTACATGAGGCATTCGTTACGTGAAGGAGCTACTGTACTTGGATTTCCTACAAGTGTTTACTTTTGACGGCTAGTGCTATCTTAAAAAAAGGTGTTAGTAAGAATTTAACACCCATCACACAAACACACAAACACACACCCCTTTAGACAACTCAGTCTAAATCTGAATCTTGCAAATGAATCTTGCAACTGTCCCCAGTGTTTGTCCAGTTCTGGTGATGCATCAGCACCAGTTGGTATTGTTCTAATGCAGGTTCCAACTGGTACTCTACCACTCAGTGGCTGCCTTAAGCGCCTGGTGGTGGAGCTGTAAACAGGAGCATGGGAGAGGCACAGAAGAGGCATTATGGGAGGCGGAGGGGGCATACTTACTTGTGGTTTCCTTTCCCCATTATTCTTAAAGTCAGAGATGTATTATAATCCTGAGCTCTTTAGCACCATTGGTAGGAGTCATACTGTGCTGGGTGTCATACTGTGCCACAATGCACATTTACAGCACCCTCAATGTAGGGACTGCTGGCACCAGCCCAGAAACAATCAATGCTGAGCTGTTAGATGCCATCCACATCTGAACGGTGGTAAACAGAAAACAGTTCTGAGCAATGTTAAGGTTTATTGGGGTGGGAGGAATAATTCCGAGGTGTGGAGAAGGTGGGTGAGGGCAGGGGACAGAGCTAGTGTGAGAGGGCAAGGGATCTGCAGAGCTCTGCTCCACTGGAACCAATGACGTGGCTCTCCAGCAAACTGCACTGGTAAAAGACTGGCACAGACTGGAGGAGACCCATTGGAAATTTCTCCTTCCCCTGAGGAGATTCTGGCATTTTGCTGGTGGTGCTCATATGGGCACAAGACAAGTTAGGATTGGGTTAAATATCTAAATACATACCATGATGAGCAATACTAGGTTTTTTGGGGGGCGGGGAAGCAGGTTTCAAGCACAAACCTACCACCAAGACAGACATAAATATCACTTGCTACCTCTCAAAGGATATGATGGTCTAATGTCTTTTTCAGTGTGTGTGTTCGTGTGTGTGTGTGTGTTTGCACTTGGGCCCATTTCTCTTCCTCTCTTTGATTTGTTTACCAAGAAGGCCTCCAACAACTCAGAATATCTTATGTTTGGAAAGGGATTAAGGGCAGTTTTTTCTTCTCCCCTGAAGGTAAGGCCCACAAATACATCAGTCACTCATGTCACTTTCTGACACTTCAAATCACCAAAGGCAGTTGGTAAACTTTAATCGCTGTCACCAGTGTAAAGGTTACACAGGGGAGTAGAGCACAAATCAATTACAAAGCTGGAACACAAGAACACGTATGTCTATGTATATATAAAGAGAACTTCATGGGGAAGAGTATGCGGGCATTTCTCTTTTCATTTAAGGGACAGACTGTCTTAAAGAGCTATAATGCAAACCTAGAGCTCAAAAAACATGAAGATTAATACAAAGGAGTGTTGAACTTGAAAGATGCAATTGTGTTTAAAGTCACATTGGAAATCTTTGAGCAAGAAATGAAAAACAAGAAACAATAAAAGCAAGAAACAACAACACAATTTTATTTTCCTCCTGAACTCAGGGAGGGACCCAAGTTACAGAACTTTTTGTTCTACTAGAACTATTTTGGACCATACTTATCAAGGTGGTTCTTCCTAATTGTGCTGTGAGAATACCATGAGCATAGATGCTCCTCACATGGCCTCTGAATGGAAGTTTATCATGGGGTACAACAATTCTTTTGTGTTCCCTCCTTATCCATTAGATCAGTGGTTCTCAAAGTGGGGTTGAGGCCCTTTTGGGACCCACTAAAGATCCTTGTTTCATGGTGGAGGAAATAAAAGCACTAAAGAGCATACACCTGCCCAGCATGTGTACATGGAATTGGATAAATGAAGTGATTCATATCCATTGCTGAGCAGAAAGGAATAAGCAAGGATTTTTTTCTCTTTTGGATAATGATGTAGACCAGGGCTCCTCAACCTTCATGGACCAGTTTTTTCTAAGGACCAGCAAGGTGATTGGGATGATTCCAATACAAAACATTTATTGTGCACTTAATTTTTATATTGCAATATATAATGAAATAATTATACAACTCACCATAACAGAGAATCAGTGGGAGGCTTTAGCTTGTTTTCTTGCAACTAAATTGTCCCATCTGGGGGTAATAAAAGACAGTGACATCGGAAGTGTTTTGCTTATGTCCAGTCTACTCCTTAACCACATTTTGGTTGCTGTCACTGCAGAAAACCCTGCTTCACAAAGATAGGATGCTGAAAATGGAAGCAGGCTTTTCAGTGTTTTGTAGCAACCTCAGTATATTCTGCCCTGACTTTAATCCAGAATGTATTGAGATTTGACGTTGTCTCACACATACTTTTAAGGCCACCATCATATATAATCTCAAGCAGATGATCTTCTTACATCACAGACAAAGCTGATTCTCTTGGCTTATTCACAAAGGAGTTGCTGATCCATTTTTTACCAGTGCGAGGATCTTTTATGGTTGGGAAGCAATGCTCAAATTCTTCTAAAAGTTGAGATAGGTGATCGTGCACGAACTGTGAGAAAGAAGGCCCTGGCTCAGTTCCTCTCAAAATCTCTGTTAGTGTTTGAAACATGTCAGAAATCCCAACATTCACTTGTCTCCTCCATACCTCCAGTTCGGCTTTGAATGTAGCCACTTTATCTGTGGAACTGAGCACAGTTGTCATTCTCCCCTAGAGTGACAGATTGAGTTCATTGAGCAGGTTGAATATGTCACACAAGTAACCAAGTTTTGTGATCCATTCGATGTCACTAAAATATGCTGCCAGTGGTGATAGTTTTTCAGAAAGAAATCTCTTGAATGGCTCTTGTAACTCAAAAACTCTGGCCAGTGATCACCCTTTAGGAAGCCATCTCACTTCTGCGTATAAGAGAAGATGAGGGTGCTTTGAGTCCATCTCCTCACAGAGCTGTGCAAACAGATGTGAATTAAGAGCATGTGCTTTAATGTTAAAGCACTTTAATAACATCTTTAATAACTTTAATCACATCTTGCAAAATGTTGTTAAGTTCAGGTGACTGTTATTTGCTAGCCAGCATTTCTCTATGAGTGACACAGTGTGTAGACTCACATACAGGAGCAACTTCCTTGAGCCGAGCAGTGAAATCAAAAACCCATCCACTCACGGCAGCTGCTCTGGCTATGCAAATACCAACACAAAATGACCAATTCAATTTTTCTGAGATGTAATCATTCAAAGACTTGAATAGTTCTGCAGCAGTGGAGTGGGTTGGCAATGAAAGAGCACGTATCTTCACGCACATCCTCCTGAAAAATATCTCACAAAAACAAGCATTGTTGCCTTGTTGTCAACATTGGTAGACTCCTCAGCTTGGATTATATACCATGGTGTCTCAAACCCTTAAAAACCCGGGATTTTTTTTTCACGCCTAAGACCGCATGGGTGAATGTTGACCCATACGACCCTGTACTATAGTTAGGTACATATAATGTACATATGATGTAAATATAATATACATATAATGAATAAATGTTGTGTCAAGTTTTAGCATAATTATTTTTATTGTGAAATAATGATTTTTAGTACAATTTTTATCACCTAAGACTGCACGGGTCAATTTTGACCCATGCGATCCTGTACTATAGTTAGGTACATACAATGTTCACATAATGTACACATAATGTACATATAATGCACATATAATGAATAATAATTATGATTATAATTAGTATAATGATTTTTAGTACAATTTTAGCTAGCAAAATATTGAATAACCAATAAAAGGCAACATGGGCCCAATATGAGCCAACTTGGTATAATATGTATAAACTGGATTTTACAGAAAAACTGTAAATTCAAAATCTTCATGCTTTTGGTATTGTGACTCCCTAATTAGCAGAAAAAAAGTCAGAAAGTCTTGTCAGGTAATAATAATAAATTCCAGTAAAAACACAACACAAACTTCCTGGCTGGTGATGATTGATCCGGTAGGGTTTTTAAGGGTTGATCCTCTCTAACAACCGTGTCTCAATATCCTATGCTGTTTCATCAATTCGTCTAGATACAGTGATATCTGAAAGAGGAACCTGCACCACTTTTTGAGCAGCAGCCTCTCCTAAAACATCACGGCAAATATCCATAGCAGAAGGCAGGATCAACTCTTCACCAACAGTAGAGGACTTTTTAGCTTTAGCAAAACGTTCAGCCACAAAGAATGATGCTCTCGGTGCAGATACATGTATGGAGGTGGTGGCCTTCAATAATTACTTCTGTTCTTCATGTTCTTGTTTTTTTTCTTTTGAAAAACTCTAAAGCATTTTTTTTTTAAAGTAGGGTGCTTGATTACTATGTGGCAAAGCAATTTTGAAGGTTTCGTGCCTTCATTGGCAAAGCCGATCACAACATATTATACAAAGTAGGCTTGGAGGATGTGGATAACCTGTTGCAAGGAACCCATAATTTAAATAGGACTCTTGGTATTTTGTTTTAAATGCACCTTTCTTTTTGCTGGCAGTCTTACATTCATCAGCTGTTTGATCATTTCTCCCTTTTCAAAGAAGCTCTTTAGTGAAGTTTATATTTTACTCGTTTTGGCTAGCTTTACAATTGAAGTGAGAAGGTCACTGGCTATTACACAGCCTGCCACCAGATGCAGCTTGACTGTCACTTGCCAGTCACTAATAGAGATTGTCACTTGCCGCTCACTGATAGCCACTGATAGAGTCTGCAAGTAACAGATTTATTTTGGTCAAATATCTCTGCTAATGATAAGCTGTGTTGTGTCTGCTGTGTCTACTGCACTGCCTTTCCTGCTGTTGCTCCTGCTGTAAAAACATCAGAACATCAGAAGTTCCTCCACTGGAGCAGCCAAATGGCCTATCTAGTCCACCAGATGACTCAGGGAGCCCATAAGGCAACATAACATCTGCATCCTGGTGCCAGTCCCTTGTATTATTTCAGGTGACCCAGCATCTAATAAAGAGGTTGCACATACCCATCAGACTTGTAGCCTGTAATGGATTTTTCCCTCAAACATTTGACCGATCCCCTCTTAAAGGAGTCTAGGCACACATCCTGTGGCAAGGAGTTCCACAAGCTGATTAAATATTGGGTACAGCATCCAGAGTTGGATGCTCCTTAAGCTGGGGACCTTTGCTTTCCCTCTTTCTCCCACTGCCATATTTCCCTCTTGGCTAAAATGGAGGCCCATCCTCTCTCATTTCCTCTCTCCTTCCATCTCCTCTTTAACCCTCCTTCCCCATCTTGCCAAGATTCATCAATGTTTCCATCTCTCTCTCCCGTCCTGCCTTCACCTCTCTCTCTCTCTCTCTCTCTCTCTCTCTCGCCTAGATTGTGGTCTGATTATTCTCTCTTTCTTTGTACTTCCCCCTGCATTAGGATGCAACCTCTCTCAGAGAATCAGTAATTCTCTTTCTTTGTAGCCCCCCATTAGGATGGGGACCTTCATTCCCTCTATTTCCTTCCCCCTCCCCTCTTCACACTTTGAACATGCTGTTAAGGATAGGGGGATGTATGACATTCTCCACCTGGCTTGCAGTCTGGCTCCACGCTTGCCACTCGATCCCCCTGTGCCTGGGATCTGGCGGGGAAACTCCACACATGCGTGGAGGAGAAGACCCTCCTGCTTCTTAACAGGGCTTGTTAGAGACTGCTCCAGCCACCAGTCCTCTGCTGGAGTAGTCAGGCAGATGCTCTGGATTGCCTTTGCTCCCCTGCTGAGGGAGGTGCAGAGACATCCTCTTGCAGACTGGTCAGGCAGCTGCTGCGGCCCCCTAGTGGTCCCTGACCCAGTCCTTGAGGAACTCTGATTAGACTACAGGTTTTGACAAGCAACTTAGGAGGCTTTTTATCACTTAGAATAATTGCAATAACACTTATTTTTCACTTTTTTCTCACTTATTAAGAAAAGTTAACAGGACTACTCATTCCGCAGAGTTTACACTGAGTGCGAAAATCCTGACATTCTGACTAATGCAGTGTGCTTCAATGTACAAAGGACAGGCTTTTGTCATGTAGTCTGCAGAACTCAAATAAACCCCAAACATTGGCTCAGTTTACTGCATTTTCCTTTGCACTGTGTTTTGCTTGGTAGATAGAAAGGTACACGTAGCACGCTTGTAGTTTTAATGAGTCCCTCTGTTTACATTAAATATACATGAAAAATATAGCACTGCAGGAACTCTGTTTTATTTTATTTTAAAAGGACTCTATAAATTGAATGATGTTTGATACTGCTCTTGATTATCACAAGAGAAAAACAAGAGAAAAACTGACTTGCTGAATTGCCCACTTTCCTTCTCTTTGTGGTTTAAAAATGGCCACATAATCCAGGACAGAGGGTTTCATTAGATGTAGAAACTCCACCTTCACAATCAGCCTACTCAAATCAGAGCCCCTTGAATTGGCTGTTGTAGGCTTTTGTGAATAGAGCAATCCAGAGTAAGTGCCTCTTGGTGTAAAAGGTCCCATAGTTACTCTGGATTGTGCTTTTAATTTTATGACTCCTACTTTAAATGTATTATAGAAATGTTTCAAACAAATATTACTAAAGTTTGATAGAAATGGATTGCCCCAATCCCAAATTAGATCATCCAAATAGTGCTCCCGTGATCACCGAAGGTAAAATACAATGTAGAAATTTCTTGAGAGATGTACAAACTCTCATGGCTTTAAATGAGGAATCATTTTGCCAAGTTAGTTTACATCAAGCACAATCCTAACCGTGTCTACTCAGAAGTAAGCCCCACTGTGTTCAATGGGTCTTATTCCCAGGAAAGTGTCTTTAAGATTGCAGCCTTAATGCAGTATATCCTTTGGTAGTTTTCAACTTGTGATGACATCATGGCAACTTTTTTTGCAATATGCAAAAATGATGGGGATAAGCAAGACTAATCTCAAACATCAGTCAATGTAAATTTATGGCATTATCCCACCTTGGCACCACAAACCTGTTAAGGGCTCCTGGCTGTTTTCCTCAACAAAATCAAAGGGAGCTTTAACTGTGTCATTCCAACAGCAAATATTATACCCATCCATCACAATTTATTGAATATTTTTCAGGCAATGATCCACAGAAATCCAATAAGTCCACTTAATGATAGTGCAGTATTACATACTAGATTTTATGGGTTATATTGGGACAATCTGTTACCTACAATTAGATGATCATCTATTATTTTTAAATATGCCATTTGAAGGCTTTCATTGTGTTTTGTTTTGAAATATTTTCTATCCCCTATAAGCTCACAAGCTCTCCGGATAATTGATCTGGATCAGAAAATCAGGCAAGGTGATAAATTTAAGTGTGAAGACTTGGAAAGTTATTTGTCAGAAGGATTGGTCAGTGATTCTGTGCAAAAACTATTCCACAAACAATTGCAATATCAAAGTGGCAGTCAGGCATTTAGAAGGTGCTATTCCAGAATTGTAATCATGACATGAATGCAAGTTGTCCATTAAGTTATGGAATGCAACTTGTACTATTGTCAGTGCAATTCTAACTCCTGATTTGGCTGATTAGGAGTCCCAGCACAAGATCTATGCTGGCCTGGGGTTGTTGCACAAGTGCCTTGAGATACTTCAGTGCCGCTCCGGGGCGGGGGGGGGCGGGTTAGGCCAGTACAAAGATATATCTGGCCTCCCCACACCACCACGGGAACAGGTTGTGGGTGAGTTGTGCTGACCTAAACTGGTTAGGATTACACCCAACTTTCTTCACTGTGAACATTTGGTTTAGTGATATTCAGGGTTGTTAGAAATGTAAGAACCCAGACCTTTGGGTGGTGCAAGCGGTTAAGACGCTGTGCCTGTTAACCAGCAGGCCAGGGTTCGAGACCCAGGTCGGCCCCACAAGACAGGGTGAGCTCCTGTCCTTAGCCCAGCTCTGCGACGCAGCTGGATCCAATCGTATTGGCTCTGCCTTTCCATTGGACTAATTCAGTGGTGTGGAGAGGGGGGATTTGCTGCTTGGGTAACAGCCTATCCTCCATAACAATCCAACCCAGGCTTTCGTGCTTTGCATGCAGCGTATGCAGCGCCGAACACGATACCATAGTCTTTCAAGACTGATGGAGGCCTGCTTTAGATCCCAACTTGATGTTTTGGTACCAGAAACAAAGCTGTAATCTTGAAGAGTTGCTGACTTTTCACAGTTTTCAGTTTTCAAACCCATTTCTGCCTGGCCCACCAGTGTATAAATTTGGTCCCTGTTCAGTATTTGCAACATTGAGAAGAAATTGCTTAGGCTCCAGGCCTGTATCAGCTCTTTTGCATTTTGCATTACCTTCCCTCCTTACACACACACGCGCGCGCACACACTGCACATGCACTCCAAGGAGTATCCAGCACTTTTCATTTAGCTAATGGCAAAGTTACATCCTGAACTTTTGAGTTTCCTACAACCTCTTTCTATACAAATATTGAATCTCCTTAAGAAGGTCTATGCATTTGGTTTTCACCAGTGGGCAAGGGAGATGTGCCCTAAATTAGCCTTCCTGGAGTGCATCCAACATCAGGAATTTGAGATTTATTATGTTTTTGCATGCTTTTGCTAGTACATCAGCTGTATATGTAACAAAACTTTTGAATGTTTAAATATTTATATTTGCTTTTATTCACTTTTATTGAACAATAAATCTTATCTTTCCTAAATCTTGTCCTATTGATACCTGATTTGCTTTAACTACCCTTCAACCTAAGTGATTCAGAGTCCATCTGATGAGAAGATATCGCCCCTGCACACTATTTTCTCCTTCTGTCACCTTTAAAATTTGCTTTATGGATATTTCAAGAAACTGCTGTGTATGGGACTTCAAAACTGTTGTTTCTTAAACCAACTGAAAATATAACCACTACAGAAAGCTATTCCCATGTTTACTTACAGCACAATCCTAACTTGCACTGGAAAGGAAACCTTTCTCTTGCCCTAGTAATGCAGCAGTGACAGCGGTCACAATGGATCTACAGTGGTGCCTCACATAAAGAGCTTAATTCGTTCCGGAGGCAAGCTCTTTAAGTGAAATGCTCTTTAAGTGAAGCAGATTTTACCATAGGAAGTAATGGAAACTCAGATGATTGGTTCCACAACCCCCAAAATATTCATATAAAAATATTATTTGGATGTAAAAATGATGACAAAACACTGGAATTTAATTCAAAACATGCATTCGATGTGCATGATCCTATGAAATCTACTTAGGCTGCAGTCCTAAAGACACTTGGGGCTTACTTCTGAGCAGAAATGATTAGGAGGCTGTGATCAAAGACACTTTCCTGGGAGGCTTACCTGGGCTGCTGCTGGAGGTTCAAGGTGGTCAGTGGGGGCAGTTGGGGGCAGTTAGGGGCAGCAGCACTGGCCGGCAGCCCTTTTAAAGACCCTCTGCGTGGAGCGTAAGGGCTGCATAGCACGCATGCCCATAGTGTGCTTGCTGGTTAAGTGAAGCAGAACTTGTTATATGAAGCAAGATTTCTTGGAAATTTTTGCTTGTTATGTAAAACTTCAGTTAAGCGAGGTGCTTGTTAAGCGAGGTACCTCTGTCCTTGGATCTGCACCACCAATTTCTGTGGTGCAAATCCCACAGGCTGGATTAGCCCACCACTCGTCTTCCCCAGCCCCAGAACACCTCCTTTCTACCTCCTTCCCTTCTCCCACCTCTCAGAAACTTACACTGGCCATGGAGGCCTTGTAGCTATAAAAGGCAAAACTCTCCCCCTCATAAACTATTCATCTGTAGTACAGATCTGGAAGATTGTCCTTTTGTCCTCCTCTGTTCAGCAGAGGAATAAAAAAGATCAGCATTGTTAGCAGTTCCTGGTTACCATTACTATACTGAAAATAAATTAAATCTGAAATGAGGATTTCAGTTTTAATTAAAAATTAAAAGATAGGTTCTTGGATGTAAATCTTATTTAAATTAGCGTAACTTCTGAGCATTAATGTGAAATATAGAAATTCTTTTGAAATTCTAATCCGATAACTAATTGTCAGTGCAATCCTAAACCCTGGTTATTCTGGCACAATTCCCAACACAAATCTCATGCTGGGCTGGAGGTGTCGAAAAAGTGCCCTAATGCACTTCTGTGCCACACCTGAAGGGTTAGGTCAGTGCACAGAAATGCTGACCTCCCCATGCCACTCTGGGAATGGGGAGATAGGTAAGTTATGCTGGCCTATATCAGTTAGGATTGCACTCTGTGTCTCAGTTTGAATGCAATAGCCAGCCCATAGAGAGTGCTCCAAACCTGTGTAAGCACGCTAGCTACATGGCACAGTAGCATAGACAGAGGGAGCAGAACATGAAGTGCTGTGGTGACACAATGTGCCATGTAAGAGGCCCCTCACACTCACCCTTGGAGCCACTTTGAGCAGCAATG
This sequence comes from Cryptoblepharus egeriae, assembly GCA_030015325.1. Taxonomy (NCBI): domain Eukaryota; kingdom Metazoa; phylum Chordata; class Lepidosauria; order Squamata; family Scincidae; genus Cryptoblepharus; species Cryptoblepharus egeriae. The sequence goes on from JAREYC010000002.1 coordinate 193,040,300, forward strand.
GCAACACTTAGTCACCAAACGAAAAGCCTTCTCCTGCTCATTGCCATTGCTGCCCAGAGGAACACCAATGGCAAATGGGAGGAATTGTTTCCACAGTGCATTGCAATACTTGTACTTGCTATACTTACAGTACCCCATCTAGGTACATCACTGACATGGCAGACACAATATTTTAAAGCGGTATGCAGGACACACACATGCAGTGCCGTAACAACTGCAACACAGACCTTAGTATGCTGAGGGAAATTTTGAATGAGGCATGATTGAAAAGTCTGTTAAACATTACACTTGCCACACAGAGAGTGGTAAGTATTCTTAACGTCCTCTACCTGATGTCCGTCAGTCAGTGTAAGTCAGCCCTGAATCTTATCTGTCCACCTCCTAGGGGATATAGTTCTTTCATTGTCCCTATGTTTTATCTGTGCTGGACAGACTGCCATCTACTTCGGTAAAGTGGGACGAAAGAAAATGTTAAAATCCATGATTAGGAGACTAGAGAGCAATTTCAATTGGCACTTTCCTTCTGAAGTAAGGCAGTGTCTTGAGGCACTTCACGATGATATATAATAAAAGGTTTTCAATGCCATTTTAAGACTTGTCTCTTGCTTTAGCAAGTCCTTTCCCTCATCTGTCACTTGACCTAAAAGGAAAGGTCATATTTCTCAGTGATTAAATAGAATCACAGAAGAGGAAAAGTCTACAATGGATTTTAATAGTGTAGCCTTTTTTGCAGTAGTCCTGTCTTTGATGCTTACATCATGTCTGTCTGAATAGGAGTTTAAATCAATAATAGCTTAATAGTATAAGTTTATCTCAGTGAACAAGTCATTCTCTTACATACTAAAATGTGTCAAGTGTATGTAAATCTGAACATTAAAACATTAAAGTTGCCTGGATTAGTTTATGCTGCCTTCGTGTGTCATCTTTCTGAAATAATCACTTGTAATATCATTCTTTGGTCTAGATTCTTACAGTATGGTTGGACTTTGGAGCTTAATTTATGATTCCCAAACCCCCCTTAATTTTGTTGGTTTTTCCAAAGACATCCAACACAACACACACGATGCAATGCTAATCAATTTAGGCCAACATAACTCACCCTTCTCCCAATATGGGGAGGCCAGTGCATATCTGTACACTGCCCTAAACTCCCAAGGAGTGGGTCAGAATTGCCTTACGGCACTTTTGTGACACTCCCAGGCAGCATAGGACTTATGCCGGGACATGTGCCAGCCTTACTGTGACACTCCCAGGCAGCATAGGACTTATGCTAGGACATGTGCCAGCCTTACTGGGATTTAGAATCTCAGCCCCCTTCCCCGCACAACCAAAAGTGCAGCTGCACCAAAAAGGAGCACACTGTATCCAGCTTTGTGGGGAGGGATTTAGAGGGGTTTTTTTTGGGGGGGGGGAAGAATTTTGAATTCTCTTAAGCCTTCCACTCCTCAGTGCATCTCTCAGACCTGAGACAGATCATTACCGGGTGTAAGCCTGAGGAGAAAAACGGGAGTGGGGAGAGTTGATGGATGGAATAGGATCTAGAATGGACTACTGCTATTAGATCCACCCTCACCTACATCTAATAACTCCCTGTTACTCCCTCCTCCCAACCCAGTTTCCCCACTTCCTACCAGCACCAGGCAAGGATTGCTGCTGCCTCTTGTGGCAATGCTCCTAAAATGGCTACCAGTGGAATCATTTTGCACACTGCAGCCATTCTTTGATAGCAGAACTCTTTTTCTGTCACAAATGCGTCTTTGTGACAGCTCAATCCTAAATAGAATTGGACTGTTTAGTCCACATTGGCAAGAATTCTCATTCTGGGGTCTCCAGCCATACTCTCTCAGGGCACAATCCTAACCAATTTAGGCTGGCAAAACTGACCAGCTCCCCATTCCTGTGGTGGTGTGTGGAGTCCAGCGCATGTCTGTGCACTGGCCTTACCCTCCCAGGAGGGACACAGAAGTGTCTTACTGCACTTTTGCAAAAGTGCCAAATCCTCAGGCCAACATGGGATTTGTGGCGGGACTTATTCCATGCTAATGGGGGGGGGGGGTAGGATTGCAGTTTCTGATCCTTTAAACTACAATTGCCAGGCATCCAACGAGGGACTTCATGTATATAAAGTATATTCTCTATCACTGAGCCATGGGACTTTCCCAAGCGGAGCAATTAAAAACTGCCTTGAAGCAGCACTTGAGCAAACTGTGAGGAATGTAAAGGAACTGATCTTTGACTTCCTGAAGACTTCAATACCTAACCACTACATGATTGCTTTATCCCTCAGGTGTAGGGGGGGAAACAGGACATTTTTGAAAAAATCTTTTTCTCATATTTATTTTCTGGCAGCAGGTTGAAATTAAGCTGCTTATCAACCATTATTTCAAGGCAAATCCACAAGGCAAAACAATACTACTAGCTGGATGTCAATTAATGCAGTTTAAAAACCACTATTACTGGTATATAAAGGGCTGAAGTGTCAAACTCTGGACACAGATGTAATACTTTTTGCTTCAACAGCTTGAGATTATTAATAAGCAACAGATTGTGCTGGAATAATGCTTAAAGGCTGGTGGCAAACATTCTTTAGGGCTGGTAACTGCAAGGTCCTACTTTGCTCCCCGCCATTTCCTCAATATAGCATACTTCAGAGGTTTCCACTTCCACTTCTCAGTCACCCTACCCACACCCTCGTGCTAGGCAGGAATGTATAAATCACCTCTTTCTCCATTCCCTTGGTGGTGTAAGATGACCAGGGTATTTTGTGTCCTCTCTCTGCGTATGAAAGTGTTTATGGTTTGAAGATCATCCCATCTCTCTATGTTAGAAAGTGCTTATGAACTGATTTGAATTCATTCATTCACAAGTTCCATCACTAATATAGGCTGCAATCCAGAGCAAATTCAGCCTGCTCTGACCTAACTGCACTCTCCTAACTATTCTGTATCCAGAGCAGAAAGTTATGCTGAATCCAGAGAGTCAGGAAGCCTGGGCTGCCCTAACTGCTCCAGAGCATGCTAAGTAACTGACACAAGGGGAAGACTTGCTCCTGAGGAGACACCCCTCAGATCACACTGAACAAGGAACAGCTGTGGTGCCTACAGTGGTGACATGACTCTGCACATCACCTGGTGCGGAAGTCTGTGCGTCATCCCTGGGATGCGCGCCCCCCCCACCTGGACTGCACAGTCACTAAAGTTGGCGCCTGCGCAGTTGTTTCTGAAGCCAACTGGCTTCAGAAAGAGTACTGCACAGGCACCATCTCTGACACCTGCGCAGTACTTTTCTGAAGCCTTTTGGCTTCGGGGGAGACTGTGCAGGCGTCAGAGTTGGTGCCTGTGCAGTACTCTTTCTGAAGCCATTCGGCTGCCGCTCCGCCTCCTGAGTGAGGCCGAATGGCTGTGCAGAGGGGTGGACTTTCTCTGCTCTAAGGAAGTCTCCTCTGAAGCTGTTGGGCATGCTCAGTGTGTTTCTGCGCAGTGCACCTCAGATGGCCGTTCAGGCCAGCTCCTCAGACAAGTGTCAGCTTCTGGCTGATTCTCCGCCTTGGAGCAGGCTTGAATGGGGTTGCTGACGCCCGGGGCCTGCCAGAGGACAGTCAAACTCCTCCGGCACATCACCCCATATGGAGCGCATCCCCAGTGCAACCCACACCAGCCGCACCAGTCTGGTGACGCCACTGGGTGCCTGCCTTATAAGGAGTCCCTGATGAGATGCCAGTACATTCTACAGTGAATACAAGGGGCTTCTTGGAGTGGCCTGCTGTATCCTGAGGTTTGTGGGCAGCCGTAGTTTGTTCCATATCCTGAGGTTGAGAGGAAGGGGTTGCAGCTAGGATGGCCAAGAACTCAGATTTTTGGTCAGCACTGCCATTCTTACTCGGGCCTTATCATGGACCCCTATGGGTCTACTCATTACTATACCTGCTCCTGAGGTGGTATAACTCTGAGGGCTGGAAGAGGGCATTTCTGCCTTGGAAACAGGCTCTGGATTCAGAGTAACTGCTCTGCCCTAGGCAATGCTAAACATGCCCTCAACTTGCCTCTCCTGAGCTGCTTAGGCTGCCCCAGTTAGGGCAGAGCAGGTCCACCTCTCTTAGGGCACCCTATCTTGCCTTGCTCTGCCCTAAGCCTCCTTCAGAGTAACTGGGCTGGAGCATCTTGCAGTTGCTCCAACCTAGTGTTAGATAGGGCAACCTAAGGGCTCTTATGTGGACAGATTAGTTGCTCTGGATTGGGCTGATATTCATTTATGTTAATTTATTCCAATTTTAAATGTAAATCAATTCTTTTTTTTCTTCCAGCCTCAGACACAGTATCAGTGGTGGCCCTCCTGTCAAAACGTTTAGAGATCCCTGCTTTACCCAAAACCATGCTGTATATGTGGATGCTAGGTACCTCTTTATTCTACTTGACAGTTCTTCATAAACTACATGTAAGTTGCTAAAGCCTCAAAGACCACATAGTAGTTTCACCCATCCCCAGTTTTGTTTCCCAGACATTACAACAAACCATTTCAATCAAATTTTACAAACTGTAATGCTACATGGGTTTTCTGTTAAGTTACTTTGTATTCTTTGCGTTCACCTGGTGGCTATGTAACAATTCAATTATTGAAGTTCCTCATCCAGAAAGTGCACTTGACTTTCTATAATTATTATTTGGTTTGATTTTTTTTAACCTATGTAACACATACCATTTAGAATGGACAGAGATAGAACCCCCCCCCCCCTTTTGAGAGAGGAGCAAAATAAGTGTGTGCTTTTCCAAGGGGAGAAGAGAGAGAGTGCTTAATAAAATAAGAACAGAAATGGAAAATAAGATCAGAGGTGACATTTGTGGTCACAAGAGAGGGTTTTTTTTAATACTGTAACTGCGGTTATATAAAAACAAGGTCAGCTGATGAAAAGAGGAATAAGGAATACAGTATAAGGGATACAGTTAAGTGAAAGGAAGAAAGAAATTAGAAAGCATGTGCATTGGCAAACACAAGTCAGATGGCAAAGGAGAGGGAAGCAGACAGTGAAACAGCAATTAGGGGATCAAAAGGGTATGAAGCCTGTTTTAAAATAAAAGGGTGATAATATAAGCAGCTTGAAAGGAGGCCAGAACAATGAGGTGAGGAAAACAGGCAGCAAAACAAGGACTGTTGAGAATGGTACAGACTCCTTGTTTTGAGGGGAAAAAAGAGGTGTGAGAAGGAAAAAATTGATCGTAGGAGACATCTGTTGGCATATTTTTTCGCATATGGATTAGTTTGTCACCCTTGAAATCTGTGATGATTCTTGTTCGTGTAATGAGGAAGCTTTGTTCTGTTTCGCACTTGGCTTTCCCAGCCTTGCTTTCATTTTGTTCTGTGTCCATGTTAGATTTTAAACAAAGAAAGTATGTTTGATGTTAAAGTAAAAGATGGGGAAATCCTCTGGTTCTTGTTTTTGCATTTTTGTGGCTCCTTGGGTTTCCTTGTTTCTTGTGATTGTCGGCATAGACTCTTACATAGTCTCCTGTTGCTGGAAGGGAGTAAGGAGCTTCCAAACAGGCAGCTGGAGATGGGTGAGCTGCCCTTCTGGTGTCTTCAGAGGAACTGCTTAGGTTAGGTGAGTCGTGATCTTACCCAAAAATACAGAAATATCTCTACATTTCTTTATTTTGCCAAGCAAACTCACATATGTTTCTTGCCACATCCATCACCAACTTTCACAATCTCCCACACTCCTCTTTGACATTTACTAGCCAGAGACAGCAAAAGGTAGTCACTGGTTGAGAGAATGAGGAAGACCTGATCCAATCCCTTTTCTGGGATGCTGCTAGTTCTTTTAGGCAGTCCCTGCAATTTAAATGAAAGTTACCAAGCAATTCAGAACATAAGAAGAGATGGGTCAAAGACCATTACAGCTTTCTGTGGCCCATCAATTGCTTCAAGGAGTGCACAGGTCCATCCATCTCTCCTGCATCTGCATTCAGCATTTGGAATGTTTACTGTTTCTTTTTGTGTGTGTGTGTGAATATAACAACTTGCAAGTAAGCCATCCAAGAACTGCAGGCTCATGTCTGCTGATTCATTTCCTAAATCTTTTTATGTCTTTGAGAACTATGGCATGTATGATTCTGCAATCCAATGAACAGTGGCGCTACATTGCATTTCAGCATATATTTAATTTGAAGGAAGAATGTCATTAAATTCCCTTCATGTCATTATAGGAGTACCATTTTCTCCGCTGCCTATACAATATTGACCTCCACAGAAGTAGCTGCTGGATTTCCTCTCAAAGGATTAGCATTTTGTGACCCATAGATAAGATATGAATAGTTGTCTAACTACCATCTTACATTTCCTTTTTGTTAGTTTATCTAACACCCTGAAGCAAGTTCTGTATTTCTCAGATAATCATCTTAACAATGGAGATGCAATGTGTCTCCTCTGGTAAATTGAGAAAAGAGAAGTTATGATGATAGTTTCTGAAATGTTTACTTGATAAAAGTTATTTTGTGTCTGGTGAAGGAGAGAAAAGGGCAAAAGGGAAGACATAGGAAAAAAGATGCAGATAGATGTCTAAAGCAGCCTAGGGGAAAAATCAAATTATTATGAGTTCTTTAGTACCCAGATCTCAGATAAATCAGTGGGGAGGTAGAAGAATGTGAATACTGAAGCTCAAGTTGAAAATAATAGGAAAATACCAACAAGTCAGAAAATGTGGTTGAAGAAGATATTTCAGTTTATCTTTTTGAAAGCACTAAAATACGCTTACCCAAGTCGGGCCTAAAAACTATAAAGATTATATTAAGGGTGACAGTGGTCCACTTATTATTTACACTGACTTCTGTTGGTTACCAATGGTTTCAGATAGGATTTTTTCTTTGAGCCCTATTTGAACATGTTTGGGATTGAACTTACAACCTTTTGTACACAAAGCATGTATACTATTACAGAGCTACTGCACCTAACAAGACTCAGGCCACCTAGAGATAAAGATAGTCTGTACTTCTGGCAGTCAAGAAAAGCAAAAAGACAACTTCTTCAGCATTTGTACCATGTGGTGACGGTGTCTGCTTGTTGTGGACTGGAGTTTCATCCAATCCATGATGGATGCAACATGGGGGGAACCTGGCCGACCGGTTTTCTTAATGTAGTCAAGAAAAGCCATTGCCAAAATTCTCTTCATCAGAACTTTTTCTGCAGAAGTCTTATGTTGCCATCTGTTTTAATGTTCATATATTGTAAGCTACCTTAGATTCATTAAAAGGGCAGGTTACTGTATATATTCGTGTATAAGCCGACCCAAGTATAAGCTGAGGCACCTAATTTTACCACAAAAAAACTGGGAAAACCTATTGACTCGAGTATAAGCCTAGGGTGGGAAATGCAGCAGGTACTGGTACTGGTCCTTTTCCTTGTAGCCTTCTTGGAACTCATAGGCTGCAATCCTATGCACGCTTTCTGGGAGTAAGCCTCATTGTATTTAGTGGGGCTTACTTCAGAGTAGACATGCATAGGACAGGGTGACCAGATGCCAAACCCAAAATTCCTGAACACCAAGGCCAAAATTCCTACCCCCAAGCCAAAATTCCTACCTGCTTTAAAAAATTGCCAAGAAACGTATTTTTTATTTTTATAGTTTTTCTTTTTTTGGTTTTTTTGGCCGTAACCTTTGCTAGGAAGGCGATATCTCAAAACTGATTTTTGCATTGGATTCTGCTCTTCAATATGAATTCAATGGTGTATGACATGATGGGGTTTGATCCCGCCATTTTTCAGTTCACTCGAGTATAAGCAGAGGGGGCTTTTTGGGCCCATTTTTGGTATATATAAGGTATATACATTTACTATATGAATAATCTGGTCTTATTTCTTCAGTGAAGGTGATGTAGTAGTAAATCGTTTTATTACTAGTATAACTAATTTCCCCCCTAAATTATGTGCATAGTGCTATGCATGCCCAAATTACCATAACTTTCTATTCATTCAGGTCTTCCCCTGTTCCACAGTCCATTTTATGCATGTGTGTATATATAACATTGCAAAAATTCAATCTTGATGTTATCGTGTGGATGCTTCAAGATGCTTTGCAGGCAGGGTTTTATCATGCACATGTGTCTTGTGTGCATTGATAAAACACCATAAAATGAGCAAATGCAAATATGCATGATGTTTCCAGAGTCTTTGTGTTGTGTGTACTTGTTTCCTTGTACAGAAGTTCACACATTCATCTGTAAAGCATTACATAGCCTCAATTTCATCAAACAGCTTCTATTCGTGGTTTATCAATTTGCAATGAGGACTGGTCCCACAGAGGGGCAAAAATTGTTTGTGGGTGCTAAGAGTTGTGGCAGGGTGTGTACAATTTACTCTGGAGTTAATTAAAAAAACTTTCTCAGTTAAACTAGAGTTCAGGAAGAGTGGAATGAAGGCACAGTGAACATCTGAAACAGTGACAGAATAGAACAGTGGCTATACTTTATAGAACAGAATAGAATAGGCTACACAGAATAGAACAGTGGCTATACCATAGAACAGTGGCTATACTAAGTGGCTATACTTACAGTATCTTTTAGCCTATATGTTTTAATTGTTTTTACTGTATTTAATTATTTATGTTTTTAATTGTGTTTTATGTTTCTGCCGCCTTGAAGCGGGCTAGACAGCCTGAGAAAGGCGGGATACAAATTTTTAAAAATAAATAAAAATAAATAAATACTTCATGCATTCCTTACAATCAAGGTGCTAAGCTATGGCTAGCTCTGTGTTCCAATGACACTTAGAACTGGTCTAATTATTGAACAAAACCAATAAACTGAAGCAAGAATGTAGCTTTTTTCTTTTTCTTTGAATCTCCTAATAAAAAAAGTTAGCAAAGAGTGCCAGGTGTTCACCACAGGGAAATTGCTTCATGAAAACTGAAGAAGGAACTTAATTTTAAATTCATGTGACTATTTCCTTCCCACACATGCACACATCTACCAGCTAATTTTTCTTTTTGTCTCATTCTTCATGGGGATTCTCAGTGATGTTGACCAATACTGGAAGAGTAACACTGCAGCAATATCAGTATCATTACAGCTACAAATTGCCTGTGCAGTCTATATCAGAATCAATTTGTAGCAGAGGTAAATAAAAAATGAAAAAAATAATCAATGATTGTTGTGGTAGCCCATCACAGAAGACAAAGAATGCTTAATGAGATCTCTCTGGAATTAGAAATATAGGAAAATCAAGTCCTGGACACTAAGTTCATTTCAGAATATGAAAATGTTTGAATATAATGAATAAGTATTATATTTCTAAAACAGATTTATTTATCTGAATGGCCTGGGGATTGCAAAAACATTTGCAGAAACCGAAGTTTGTTTTCAACAAGTTTGCAGTTTAAATAAGGATATGCTGAAATGGGGACAAACGTCAAGACTTCAAATAGAAAGATATTTTGGATAAACAGGGTCAGCGACTTGGAGTTGCACAGAATTCTTGTTTTAGTAAATAGGTGTCATTTAGTGATGGAAGGATGGGCTTTAAATGTGTAAAGCAGGGAGCTACCTTCTGCGGAGTCAAACTATTGGTCCAGCCATGACAGTATTGTCTGCATCAGGTGTGTGCAGCCATGTTAGCAGTTGGAAGACTGGTGAGGTAGGACAGACATCCCAATCTGAAGCTTCTCACCTTCTCAACTTACTCTCTGGTAAGTGTGTATAGGATTGCAGGCTTAGAGCTGGCACTAGACTCAGCATTATGGACTCAGGATTGGACCATAAGACCTTTGGAGCTCTGAAGCAGAAGCTGAGATTTTAGTGTTCATCTCTGTTTTTGTAAGGGGAGTTTAGCATTTTTGCAACACACAATAAAAAAAATCCAAATGTGCTTTCATTCAACTTCCACATACATACATACATACATACATACATACATACATACATACATACATACATAAGAGAATCACATACACACCCAAATATATTGGACAAACTCCTGGAGGAAAGAACCATCATGGGGTACAAGCTATGAGGGGTGTGTGTAAAGATGGACAACCTCAAAAGCCAGATGCAGGGGGGCACCTGGATGAAGGCGTCATATATGCTCCCAGAGCTGCTGTGTGATACAAGGAAGCTGAACTAGATGGGCCTTTGGCCTGATCCAGTGGAGGCTCTTCTTATAAAGCTAGTACACTTGAGACACCTCACCAGTCGTTCATAACCATATTTGCCATGCAATATGTGGCATCTCAGGAGTTTTACTGCAACACACCATAAACTCCCAGGAAAGTTATTACTGGTGACATAAAAATCTTCCAATACACATTATTAGTTACTCAACTTCTTTATTCTTAAAAAAAGTGTCTCAAGTGAAAACCTCCCAAGGGAAGAATTTAAAGCGGATTCTAGCTGGAAGTATTTATGTCCTTAAGCATATAATGTCAAGTCTCAGCTGAGACTTCTCAGCCAACATGTCAGTAAATGGTGCACATACCTGCTCTCACACACCGAGAGATGTGAAATAATTGTCTTCATTGGGTCACGTTTTCAGGCAATTAAGAACATAGAACTTTAAGAATAAATAGAGACTGACTTTGGCCTTGAAGCGTGAAGCATTCTCTCCCGGTTGTATACCTATCTGAGGTTTCTAGCTTCATAAAGGTTGAATTCTTCTTCTTTATTGAATGTCACTGAATTCTCTTACAGAAGGACTGAAAAGGGCTCCTCTGACTGCCATCAGCTGAGGTGTTGTGAGACTGAAGGAAACATCCCTAAGAAAAGAGAAGGGAAGATGGAGAGAAAGAAAAGAGTATGGCAAAGCTGGTGCAGGGGCTGTGGGTGGTGCAGGTGTTAACCAGCAGGCCAGGGTTCAAGACCCAGGTCCCCAGAAAACAGTGTGAGCTCCTGTCCTTAGCAAAGCTCTGCGATGCAGCTGGAACCAATCGTATTGGCCATTGGACTATTTCAGTGGCATGGAGAGGTGGGATTTACTGCTTGGGTAACCGCCTATTCTCCATATCAATCTACCCAGGCCTTTGTGCTTCACATTCATCATCAAGCACGATACCATAGTCTTTCAAGACTGATAGATGCCAATACAAGCTAGTGTAATGTAGCTTATGAGTTATCATAACTAAACAAGCTTAGATTTTGCCCCAAAGGTGCGCTCCTATAGTGATCTTGAGCAATCCACTCCCTCTCAGTCTCAGCTGTATCTTGGGGATGATAATATCTACCTACAATGCAGGATAATTGTTAGGATCCAAAGGTATATCTCTAATCCAAATGGGCTTTTTTGTTATTTATCTATTGATTATAAGCTATTTTTTTACTGAAGGACCCTGAAAGCATCACACAATCATAATAAAATATATCAAAAAATATATGACATTATATAAAATATACAATAAATACAAAATCATATTTGAATAGAAAACATATTAAAATATACCACCAACTTCATCCAAAGGAGTAGCAGCAACACAACAAAATACTTCAGTCTGCCTATAACTTAAACAATTTTCGGTGCAATCCTGACTTAGACCAGAGACAATGGCCTAGCCATGGCAGCCTAAAGTAGGCCATATCCAGAGCTGCCACTTAGGCCAAATCCACAGGAGAAGAAGGGCTTTAGGCTAGCCTAACTGCAGCTGAGGACCAAGTAATTGGCACCAGGCTTGCTCCTGAGGAGAACTGCCTCAGATCACACTGAACAGATCACACTGAACACAGTGATGGGATTCAAAGACATTAACAATCGGTTCTATGGCCATCTGGCAGCCACTTTTAAATGGCTATTTTTAAACTTTATATGTCCTATCTCTCGTTACCAACCGGTTCTACAGAATAGGTGTGAACCTGCTGGAGCCCACCACTGACTGAACAGCTGTGGTGCCTGCACACTGCCTGCCATATGAGAAGACCAAGGAAAGCCCAGCAACCAGTCACAGCTGCAGCAGGATGGAAAGAAAGGGGGACCAGATGCCAGAACTGCCAGGCAGCAACATCCCCAAATATAGGGCACCCATGATAAATGGAGGAAAGGACCAAAGAAATGTTGGGAACACCCACATCCATTGTTGTCATGTGGTTCATGGAAACACTACAGTAGCTGTAGGATAGGGGAGTGCAAGGGGATTGGCTGCTGGAGGGGGCTGTGAGAATTGTGCTGTATCCCGAGGTGGGCTGTTGTAGCTGTGCTGTATCCTGAGGTTGAGAAGCAGGAGTGGTGCTTAGGCCAGCCTAAGACTTAGAACATTTCCTTTGGTTTCCATTTTTACTCTGGCTTATCATGGGCCCTGATTGGTCTACTCAGATTTATGCCTGCTCCTGAGGTGGCCTAATTCAGAGGGGCTTGAAGTGGCCATGTCTTCCCTGGATACAGAGTCTGGATACAGCCTAACTGTGCCATTCTAGGCCATGCCCAATGTGGCCCCAGCATGCCCCTGCTGCACTGCCTAGGCTAGCACTGCTAGGTTGGTGCAGGTCCACCTGTCTTGTGCCAGCCTAAGTGGACTTACTCAGCCTAGGCAAAATTTCACCGTGGCAAGGACTGAAATTTTGCCCCATCAAAACAGTTAGAAGGGATCCCAGGAGGTCATCTAGTTCAAACCCCTATTTGTAGCAGGAGAGATGGGGCCCTGTTGCCCATGGCAGATTTCATCCTATGCTATACCCTCGTTATGCCTCTGGGCTGGCCCAAGTGCACTTCAGGCTTGTGCCCTTGCTGTAGGGGTAGGTAAACTTAAAAAATTTAAAACTAAAACAATTTAGACTGGAATGATTTGGGAGCAAAAGCCCAGAAAAGCTCTGCTCCACCCTCTCTTCCCTCACCCTCTCTTCTCCACCCTCCTTTCCTACTTTCTATTGCTTGCTAAACATCTGTCATTGCTTGCTAAACATTGCTTGCTAAACATACGCAGCTCACCTCTCCTGCATCTCTCCTTGAAATGAAAGCCCTATGTATCATCACTTTGACGTGATACTGGTAACATTTCAGTCTTAGGGTGTGATGTCTGTTTTCATGATGAGCCCTACATTATGGTTTTGTTACAAAAGGAGCAATTTCATGCTGAAATGCTAAAAGTTTGAAGACCTGAACCCAATGACTTGTCTCCATTGTTACAAGTTTGTTTCAATACATATCTTTATGCATCTAGGTGAGCTTACCTTTTATAATGCAGACAAGTACAACAATCCAGAGAGTCAGGAAGCCTGTGCTGACTTAGCTGCCCCAGAGCATGCTCAGTAGGTACCAATAGCAACTGGGGAGGGCTTGCTCCAGAGGAGACCCCCCTCAGATCACACTGAACGTAGAATAGCTGTGGTGCCTGCCTTCTAAGGAGTCCCTGACAACCAGTAACAGCTGTAGCATGAGGCTGCAGTACAGTTTCCAGTGGATGCAAGGGGCTGGTTGCAGTGGCCTGCTGTGTCCACAGGTTACTGGGCTGCTGCAGTTGTGCGTATCCTGAGGTTGAGAGGCAGGGGTTGCAGCTAGGCTGGCCAAGAACTCAGATTTTTGGTCAATACTGCCATTTTTACTCTGCCTTGTCATGGACCCTTATGGGTCTCATTACTCCAGCTCATTACTATATCTGCTCCTGAGGAGGTATATCTTTGAGGAGCTGGAAGAGGGAATTTCTGCCCATGAAACAGGCTGTAGATACAGCATTGCGCCTAGGCAATGCTGAACGTGCCCTCAACATGTCTCTCCTGAACTGCCTAGGGTGGCACAGCTAGGGCTGTTTGTCTTGGGGCAGCTTATGTTGATTAGGCTGCCCCAAGCCTTTACCAGAAAAACTGGGCTGCCCCATCTTGAAATTGGGCCACCCCAGTGATAAATAGGGCAGCCCTAGTGCATTTCTGGATTGCAGCCAACCTTAAATTATATTTCTTTATTCAATTTTCATAAACTTATTGCATATTTTATTTGATGAGATTAGTTTGACTACAGTGTGCTATGGAGCATTGCAGTAGATCTTGTACAAAAGTCTGTGCCATGATGACTTTGTACAATACTATGAAAGATGATCTCAAGACCTTCGCTCTTGACGTTGTACACCTACACTGGCAGATAATCCAATTGTAAACAGTGCTTCACTCTTGCACAGAAAACAGGATTAACATTTCATGTTTTCAAGGTAAGTCTATTGCATTTAGTGTAACAAAGGGGACGCTTATAGTTATATAGAATTACCTCCTTGTCAATTCCAGTTGCTAAAAATCCCAGGAGCAATTTGATTGCTCCAATAACATTAGCAGTCATTCTAAAGGATCAGTCCAAACTTAGATTTTATACACACACTATGTGTGCATGTGCATGAGTGTATGCATCAGTAAGTGCTAGAAAGGCTGTCAGCTCAGTCCTAACCACAGCGTCTGTTACTTTCCCCATGTTGTAAAAATGAATGGAACCCACTGTCAGTGACCATTCTTGAGCTGCCTGCATTAAAGGTGTCCAGTTCCAGATTCCAAGATGGCTGCACCAGATTTTATGACTCCCCCCCCCGAAATGAAGTCATGACCTCTCAAGAGGGTCCCAACCCCCACTTTGAAGACCACTGAATTACACTTTGATAAGTCAAGAATTGCTTCCAGGTTCCACAGCATGCAATCAGCATGCTCTAGGATGGCAGGGAATAGGATTGAACTATGTCTCCTGTAAAAGACAATGTTAGAATGACGGTTGACTTGAATGGATCTAGACTGGACCATGCATCAAAAGGCATCTCTATACTGTGTACTCTGGGTTTTTGTTTTCTAAAAAAGCTCATATTAGCACTGTAAATCAAAGAGGATGGGGAAATGAAGATGAATAATGGAAGAAAAAAAGAGATGAGTGATCTGATGGCATGAGAGGAGTAACAGCAATAATTCGTGCCTGGCATCTCCCTGCCCAAAACAAATTTTTCTTCCTGACTGAAACAGAAATCAGTTGTTCATTAGTGCCAATCACTTGTGTATCCAGCTATTAATCTTAGGTTTCATTATTTACATAGAAGGTTGAAATCCACCAAAAACATCATGTAACCCTTTCAAATTAAGCCTGATTTTATGCAAGGTGTGGTGTGCATCTGGGCTCCAACAGGAAAAGCATAATCAGCAGAATATCGTTCAACAGCTATTCTCTGCAGTGAGGAGTCTCTAATGTATACTGACAGCTCCTGAATAAGGATTATAGAAACGTAAAGATCAATATGTCAAGTTGCAAAAATATTCTTTTATTTCTCTTTTGGTTTAGGTAAAATAGAGGGACAAGTTTTGAATTATCCACTTCTTTTGCATGCTAATTTCAGGTGTTTTTTTCATTTATAAAGGTCAGTTGAGTCAAAGAACCTCTTTCAGCTTACTTGAGACATAAGGGATGAAGCAGGGTGACCATATAAAATGGAGGACAGAGTACCTCTACCTTTAAGCATTGCATATACTGTATGTGGGAATTAAGGAAGGTGCTGCTTTTTAAACCTTCTATCTTGAATTACACTTGCCTAAATTCCCTCTTCTATGCAAGGCTTAAAGGTAGAGGCACTCTGTCAGGCCAATTTGTGATAGTGTAGTGTTAGAAATCTCTGTCATAGGACATCTAACCCATAGTCTTTTATGTTGTTTGCATCCTAATGCTATGCTCCCACCCACAGATATAGCTGTGCCAAAATGTAAGGGGAAACAAATGTTTCCTTACCCAGCATAATCCTCCATGGTAAAGAGGGGTCTAGTTGGATGTGGTAGTTCCCTCTAGTCATGTACTCATTAGATAGTTGTCCCCTTTAAATTTCAAGTTAAATTTCTAGCTTAAATTCCTAAAACTAATAAACACTTTGTGACTAAGGCTGCAATCCTAAACACACTTTCCTGGGAGCAAGACCAATTGAACACAATGGGGCTCACTTCTGAGTAGACATGGTTAGGATTGTGCTCATATAAGTAAATAAACCCTCTAAAAAGAAAACAATTCAAAATACTGGGTGTCCCTTATTCTCTCCACTATTCTCTCACAGTATTGTTGTGAATACTGTAGTTCAATTAATTCAACAACCTATATTGGCATAAAGAATACTGTAATTAATGCTGTGCACCATGTAGGAGCAACAAAGGAAATGAGACCATTTTTTCCCTATGATTAATCTGCTTGAAAAGTGTGCTATCTCCCTAGCCAGGTTCAATTTGCTGCCATCTAAGGTTACAGATTGGAGATAGCAAGATTACCACTTAGAGCAGCATTGCCCTTGTAATTAGGGGTCTATTGAAGCCTTCCCTCATATAATGTTTTACTGCCTATGGCATGATAGCTCTCCTTCTATTTAATTGACCCCTTTTTTCTAGAAGAGGTATTCTAGCAAATCAGAATTTCTTTTTTAACTATCACCCAACTGAAATTATGGAAAAGGTTTCAAATTTCTTATTTTCTGTGGTTTTATAGCTATAATAAAACATACTAAGAACGATTTCTGGCACTTCATTTAGTATTTGATGTGTAAAGTTTTTGTTTGGTTTTATATTAATCTCTCTGAATGATTTGTTTCATGTAATGTATGCCAGTAAAGCTTACTCAGACTCAGACCTATCTTCAAAGAGGTTGCCAGAAAGAAGCAAATAAACTGTAGAATATTATCTGCCCAACGCTTTTCTGTGTATTACTTTCTTCTGGGGAATAAATAACATGATTCCCCAATGGTGAATTCTCATGAATGAGGACCATACTAGCACATAAAGGCAAAGAATCATTTCTTGTGCCGCAGAAGAAAGCTGGGCCAAAGGCGACATTTCAGAAAAAAACAATATTTTACCATAATTCCTGCTTTTTTGTTGCTGTTTGTCCATTACCTACCTTTGTTATAGTAAGGGAGCAAGCATTCATTTTTAATACAATTCCCAACTTTAAACTTGTATTTAAAGATAAACTTTAACTACAAAGTCCCAACTTTAAACGTTAAAACTACGCTGTGCAAAAAAAAAAAAATAAAACGATGGGTGCTGGGAGGCAGTTGTGAATGTCTTGGAGCATGTTTTAAGTATTTTAAAGGGGTCTCATTTAACTCTTCGGCAGCAGCGACTGTCTTTTTCCACCTTACTTTTCACTGTTTTCCACTTTAAAAGCAGTTTTCTTAACAGATTGTTGTTCTGCAATGTCAGCCCCATTCTTACAACAACCAATGGAGTTTTTAAAAGGAATTGAATGGTTCCTATGCTATCTGGTTCATTCATACATATTCATTGTGGAGCAATGAAAATTGAATGAAATGATCCCAATTCTGTTCGGGGTTTCTTTTCTTTTCTTTCCATGGATGTAAAACACATGGTTGCAGGGGCTTCAAGCAGTTGTCCCTTGGGAGACTGTGACTTCCTCAGTCAGTGCTTGTCCTGGATGACCCTTGAAATGATCCACAACATAGCATTAAACATCACAATTCTAATAATAGAAGTGTCTTTTCTGACATTTTCTATCTTATTCTTTCTATTCTACCTCATTTCTTTATGCAACATGAAATAGTTCTAATTCAGTGGATGAGTTGAGAATTAATGTGGTGTGTATATACCCAGGTTATCTAATTTTAGGTGAGCTATAAAGGAGGATTGTATATTAGAATACAAATGAAAAGTGATTCCATTTCCTATGGACCTGTTTGAATCTATAATTCAACTGCCATAATCTCTTGAAAATATCATTGACCTTCCCTTGAAATCTCTGTCATTTAGGGGGAGAAAGTTAAATTGTGCCATATTACTGATAAAAAGTTACATGAGGTAATCTGAACCACTTTTGAGGAATGCTTAACAATGAATTGTACTTTCCTATATTCTTGCCAGTCACATTTCTTTAAAAATGTAGGAAAATTGGGTTTCTGTTTGCTACACATTGAAATAAGTTTTTAAAAGTGGCTTAGGACACAATCCTAATAAATTTAGATGGTTGAACTCAATGTGATAGTGTAGGGAGGTCGGTGTATGCCTGTGCATTGGCCTAAACCCCCCCCCCCACCAGGAGTGGGGCAGAAACCATTCAACAATTTAGTGATACCCCTGGTCAGCATAGGATTTATGCCAGGGTTTAGGCCAGCCTTCATGGTGATTAGGATTGCAGGCTGAGTTATGATTGTGCCCTTGCATATTAGTCATTCTAAAATATATTTTAAAACAGCATTAAATTCTGTATTCAAAATATTTGCAAGGAAATGAAAAATCAAATCTTAGGTCCAAAGTAAGCATGACAGCTTTGTCTGTGGTAAAAATAAACCAGAGGGGGTGTGATTTGGTTTAGGGCAGATATATTTGGGATTAACTCTTTCCCCTGTACCATGTACAGGGTAAGGAAAGGGAGGATATAAATCATATATGTACTTATTTTTATCTTAAAACATATTGCTCATGGGGGATGATGCACACTGGGGGATGGTTCACATGGGGGAAGATGCAAATGGGGGGACAGTGTACATGGGGAAAGTTGTACGGGGTATTGAGCATAGGTGGATGATGCGTATGGGGGTGTTGCAGATGGGGAATGGTGCACATGGGGATGGTGCACATGGGAGGATTATGTGCATGGGTGGTGTAGCATATGGTGCGCATGAGGGAACAATGTGCATGGGGTGAATGATGAACATGGGGTGATGTTGCGCATGGGGGTAGTGCGCATGGAGGGGACAGTGCGCATCGGGAGGAGTGTGTGCATGACGGAGGGCGAACATTGGGGGACAGTGTGCAGTGGGGTATGGCATTCATGGGGAATTTTAGTCCCACAATGTGGGTACCTTTTCCCTATTGAACACTATAAATATATATAAACTAAACACACAAAATGCAGAACACTAAAAGAAACAAGATTAAAAAAAGAAAAAAGACTATATACTGTATAAAGTCTTTACCCAAATACCATAAATGTTGAATCAACATAACTACTGTCATTGCAAGAGTAAACAAATGATAGAACAAGTGAATAGGGAAAACAACAAATACCAAGAAAATGGCAACTAAATGAGATCTTCTTTCAAAACAAGGTTTTTAATCGATTTTTAGAATCCTTTGAACAGCTTCTCTGAACCTTTTTAATTTAGGGTGTTTTTTTCCCAGAGTTCAAGCAAAAGGTGAATCACTTTTTTTCCTTCAATATCACTGAATGCAGTTAAACAAAGCAGATACACACCGTACCCGGTATTGTACCTGAAGTTCTAAGGAGTGAATAATTACAGAAAATGTAGACAAAAGAGAACACTTTTTAAAAGCAAGTCTTTGAAGATTGTGTTATTGTAAATCAAAGGAACAGCACCAATAATCCATTTGAAGGCTCAGTTTTGCACAACCTTTTGGAAAGTTAATATACTTTTAATGTTATAAACACATCCTGCTTTATCTTCAAAAAGCCTGTTGTAGGTGATGAAGTTATATCAGTTTCATTCAGATTCTTCTTTGCTTTGTTTGTTCAAGGTGGAAATTAGGATAGCTTTTTCCTGTAGTCTTGGTTTAGGAACAGCACATAGGAAGTTGAACATGCTCCCTGCTCTCATTAACTTTTCTTTCAATCAGTGGCAAAAATTGGTTAAATTTTAGTGGTGGTTAAAATTGTGGTTAGTGGTTAAAATTGTGGTTACAAGCTCCTGGTTACAAGCTAGTGGTTACAAGCTAGTGGTTAAAATTGTGAAAAATGGGGTATGTATGAGGGGGGATTTGCTGCTTGGGTAACAGCCTATCCTCCATAACAATCTAACCCAGGCTTTTGTGCTTCGCATGCAGCGTATGCAGCACCGAGCACAATACCATAGTCTTCCAAGACTGACGGAGGCCTGCTTTAATATCATCATGTTATATATAGTTGAAAAGGTAATTTAATGCTGAATGCAATGAAACAAATGGCATTGAAATATCTATATTCTATCAAAGTTATGGCTAATTAATTAAAAAATGCCTATGGAACAAAAAGTGTATTTACTTAATTTTCTCATGATACTGATTGCTCTGAGAGCCAATGCGATGTAATTCTGATACTGTATGGAACTAATAAGGTGTTAATAAGAATCAGCTCTCCGTACATATATATTATACAGTACATCTATATATATAAAAGAGAAAAGTCACTCACTGACTGACTCACTGACTCACTGACTGACTCATCACCGCCCTGCCAAAACCGCTGGGCTTAGAAGCGTGAAATTTGGGGAGGGTGTTCCTTCCGTGACGGAGGGGTGCACTAAAAACCAGTTTTCGGAAATTCCAACGGGAAGGGGGTGAAAAGGGGCGCAACGGATTTTGCTCCCTATACATTACATTGAGAATTGCTGACTCCTCAACATTCCGCCCCAACTGCTGGGCCTGAAGCATGGAATTCTGGGAGTTCCTTCTGTCACCTGGACACCCACCAAGAACCATCTGGAGAAATTTAACCCTTCAGGGGCTGAAAAGGGGGCAATGTGTTTCTGTCCTATACTTAACATGGGAGACTGAACAACCTCCAGCCAGTTTGGTGCTCAGTGCCTGGTGCACTGGGGGATGTTGTTAGGAGGAAGAGGTTGCACTGGAGAGGATGCTGTGCATGGGGGGAAGTTGCGCATGGGGGGAAGTTGCGCATGGGGGAAGTTGCGCATGGGGGAAGTTGCGCATGGGGGAAGTTGCGCATGGGGGAAGTTGCGCATGGGGGATGATGCACATGGGGGGATGATGCGCATGTAGGAAAATTGCGCATGGGGGAAGTTGCGCATGGAGGGAAGTTGCACATGTAGGAAAGTTGCGCATGGGGAAGTTGCGCATGGAGGGAAGTTGTGCATGGGGGAAGTTACACATGGGGGAAGTTGCACATGGGGGAAGTTGCGCATGGGGGAAGTTGTGCATTGGGGAAGTTGCGCATGGGGGAAGTTGCGCACGGGGGGAAGTTGCGCACGGGGGGAAGTTGCACGTGGGGAGAAGTTGCACATGGGGGGATGATGCGCATGGGGGGAAGTTGCGCATGGAGGGAAGTTGCGCATGGGGGATGATGCACATGTAGGAAAGTTGCGCACGGGGGAAGTTACACATGGGGGAAGTTGCACATGGGGGAAGTTGCGCATGGGGGGAAGTTGCGCACGGGGGGAAGTTGCAACGCGGGTACACTTTTTGCTATTATATCATAAAGACAGCGACCCCTACTAACTGGGTAAAGAGGCACTTCTAAGTGGTGCTCCTCTTATATTTAGCAGGGAAAGAATAACCATCCTTCTTTGCCCAGGTAAATTTTCCTAACCAATAATAAGGGACACAATTTTCATTATTTTACTTACCCCCAAATCTAGAGTAACTACGTGCACCCATATCTACCAAATCTAGCGACAAATCTAGAGACTACCAAATCTAGAGAGTTTATGTGCACCGATAGTTACTGCACCACCTAGTGAAAACCTAGGAAATTCATATTGGAATCCAGAGTAAGTTTTTCTTACACTGGAGTAAGGACTCCCTGTAGTAACTCTGGATTTTGCCCTTAATTAAATTTGATTTTGTTGTTGGGGGCAGGGCAACAAAATCTTCTTTGACTCCAGATAGCACATACGTGCTGTTAGCTGTGCCATTTGCAGAGCCAAATGAGTGGTGAACTGCTGAGGAAGAAGAGGTAAGTTTTCTTACCTCTTTCAAATTTCTTTTAATTTTTTTATTTAAAAATTTTATCTTTAAAAAAATTCTTTTTATTTATTTTTTCTTTTTAAAAATACCCAGATATTACATCACTTCCAGTTGTGACATCACTTCTGGGGCAACATTTTGAGCTTTGCAGTGGGCTATGTGATTATTAGCTACACCACTGCTAAGGCATCTATCTGCCATCCGGGGTTGAAGACGAATTTGCAGCACTTTCCCCACCAACAATAAAATCAAATTTAATTAAGTAAATAAATAAAAAGGTGCCCCTTCTTGGTTAGAGACAGTGTGCTGGGGAAAGGGAGGGTGGTTATTTTCTCCCTACTAAATATAAGATGAGCACCACTTAGAACTACCTCTTTACCCAGATAGCAGGGGAAACTGTATTATGATTCATTGAAATGAGAGCTGACTCATATTAATACCTTATTAGTTCCATGTTGTATCATAATTACATCTCATTGACACTTGTAGTTCAGTTTATTATCTCAATCAGTCTTGTAGATCAGTTTTGAGTTAAGAAAATCTTTTTGATCCATAAGCAGTTGATGTCTTCATTTTCTGGTGAATTTGCCACGTTTTGAAAGAGTACAGCTATTGAAATACATATGTCTGAAATATAAGTCCATTGTTTTTTGCTTTGGTCTCATTTCAACGTCATTTTCAACGTCTTTGAGGTTAACTCAGTGGTTCTCAAAGTGAGGGAATGGACTCCTTGGGGGATCACAATTTCATTTCTGGAAAGTCATGAAAAGGTGACTGCTACCATCTTGGAATCTGACACTGGGTGCTACCAGTGGGGCACTCGGGCTCTTTTCCTGGGAGTACGTCTCATTGAACACAATGGAACTTACTTCAAAGTAGACATGAAGGAGTTTGGTACCACAATGTTGTCAATTCCTCTTTGATGTCACTTCTAGCCATGACATCATTTCCGGGGGATCCCAGACATTGTCATACTCAGAAGGGGGTCTCAGCTAAATACTCAAGAACCACAGGGTTAACTTATGTACCAATAGACAAGGAATTCTCAACCAGCACTCCAGAACTGAGACACTGTCTAGGGACAGTGGAAACTCCTACCTAAAGTCCCATCTCAATTGCCCAGAAAGCAGTGGCATATCTAGGTCATTTGGCACCCAGGGCCCACAAATTTTTTGACAACCCATACATTGAAATTATTTAATTAATTACTACTATTATTAATTAATATAATAAATTAGATATAAATTAATATTTTCATATTTTAAAAATCACCTTACCAATTAAGCCTCTGTCTTATTATTTTTAGAAGGGGAGGGGAAGGGGGAGGCTGCCTTCCAAAGCTCCTGTGGAACGCCACATTCACTGGATTAGGACCATTCTTGTAATCTTGGATTGTTCTGTGCCTAACCTGAACATGAGCCAAGGCACCTTTCCTTACTCAGGACTAAACGTGGTTGTACAACTCAGTTTCACTTTCCATAGGATCAGGAACATTCTGGGGATTTTGGATTACTCTCAGTCTGTTCCTTCAAATGGACTAGGGCACATTTGCCTACTTGTGCATAAAGGTGTGATATGGCTCTGTTTCATTTTCCATAGTGCTCCATGCACATATATATATATAAGCTTTTTTGCAACAACATTAAATGGGATTGAGATATTTCAGAGGTTTTTTTTTGCAATGGATTCTGCTTGAAACTACACATCCACTGGTATATGGGCTGATGGGGTTAATCCTAACAGTTTTAGCAATTTTTGTAATTTTTGACACCCCCAATTTATTATACCCCTGACAGTGGTACTCAGGGCCCAGGCCCCCCACTGCCCTCCCTCCCACAAGCAACATCACTGCCTGAAATCTCCAAAGAGTTGTCTCCTCTCAGCTTGGGGCAAAAGCATTGTTTCACTGTGTCCTTATATCACATGTTCCAAGAATCACTTCCAAGCATCACTCTTACCACTTATATCTCATATCTATATCTCACACCTCAGCTGTTAAGAGATGAGTGAATTCTGTTCTGGTTCATCTGTTACTTTCTGTCCATCCATTACTCCTGAAAGGAGATGAATCACAGATTGCTCTTCCCTCTCCTCTTGGTACTGGTTGCAATGTAAGAAACCTCCTGGCTCCAATTGAGACTTGTATGCCAAAATTGGTTATTATGTTGACAGCTTCAGATAAAGATACACAGTTATTCTGTTTTAAGAGGGAAGGCAGTTCCCCTGTGTTGCATAGACCTGTGAATACACTATCGGTCCTCTACAAAAGAGTTGTGTGTGCGTGTGTGCATATGTGTGTGTGTATGCTTTCCATTCTACTGAACACTGCATGAGATTACAGTACAAAACCAAAAGGGGAAAAAATAACACAAAGAGGTTTATTGCGTCTGAAGCAGCAAAGCAGGAAAAGGCCACTGCCTCTCAACAAAACAAAAACACAAGTGTCACAAGATGAATGAAAGCTGTCTCAGCTGGTACTCTGTATACAAGATTATCCACCCTAAAATTGCATTAAATTGGCACTAATTTGAAAATCTCAGCTTTGATGTGCTCCAAGCTCAAGAGTCTGGAGATTAGAAATTTAGAGAGGGATAGTCACACTGGGGTTGAGCAAAATTTATTTACAACTCAGCAGGAGAAATGTTATATATTATTCTTGTTGTTTTACAGCTCGTTGTCAAATAACTAATTCCCAAACGGAAAAATGTGGAATCTTTATTATTATTCTTTAACACCTTTGCTTTGATGCAATAAACTGCAAAACAGCAATTCAGTGTTAATGAAAATGACTGCATCAAAAATTGCTCCTTTTTACACATTATTTTTTTTAAAAGAAAGGCTTGCAGGGATGGAACATTATGAATAGCAGGCCGGCCAAATACTATTTCTTGTAAGCATTAATGTCAATAAGCAATAACAAATGCCATGTTAGGATCATAGAAATTTTTTTTCTACTCCTTTGGAAACCCACCGCCTTCTGGAGCATTTGTTGAGTTCCACATTCATCAGAGAAGGGCTACTACAATCATAAAGGCTGCTGCTGCCTGATTTATGAATGCCATGAGGTATAGCTATAATGGTGCAGCAGTCTTTCTCTCTCCCAAGTAGCAGTTTGATTAATCCTTAATACTCATTTCCTTGCCAGTTTGTGACCTCCCCAAAATTGGGTTGCAATCCATTGCTGGGTCCAAACCCACAGTTTGGGAACCAGTACACTCAGTGATGGGATTCAAAGAAATTAACAACCGGTTCTATGCCCACCTGGCAGCCACTTTTAAATGGCTATTTTAAAACTTTATATGTCCTATCTCTTGTTAACAACCGTAGTAAGTGCTAACCTGCTGGAGCCCATCACTGAGTACACTAGGTGGTGACTGAGCACTCTCTTGGTTCAAATCCTATCTCTCCCATAAACACCTTAGAAAATAACATTAGTCAATCCCTCCTAGCTTTAACAATTTGGGATTACAATCTTCTCTTACAGGTTTATTAGGATTCAATTGAAACAATGTGTATGCAAATATGCTGGTAGCCCCAAAGCAGGGTGACTATACAGAATGAAGGACAGAATGCTTGTACGTTTAACTGTTGCATAGAAGAGGGAATTCAGGCAGATTTAGCTCAACACAGAAGGGTTTAAAAAGCAGTACCTGCTTAAATTCCCTCTTGTATACAATGCTTAAAGGTAGAGGCACTCTGTCCTCCATTCTATATGGTCACCCTGCCCTAAAGCTTAACCTGGCACAGGGTCTCCATGGATCATAGGCTGCAGAAATTGCTTTGGCCAATCCCCCCCCAACTTCCATTAAGATTCCTCATGAGGGTGAAAGACCACAAAAATGTTTTCCACTGGACCCCTTCGCTTCTGGTGTCAGCCCTGTAGAAGCATGTTTGACCATCAACATAGAAGGAAAAAAGAGAAACTATTGCTACTCACTAGGCCAGCCTAACTTGTCTCATAGGCTCTTGAAGGTGGTTCTCCCCCCTTCCCCAATTATGAATTGGGGTTAAGGAGGAAAACCACAACCCCAGAGAAATTAGGACTATAGTGAGAGATGTTTTAAAAAGGCACACAGTGGAAGTGAATCTCTTTAAAATTATGGTTTTGTCAGCAGAAGAATATAACCTTCCACTGTCTGATGTGGAAATGCCCCAAAGCCAGCAAAATGTATTATTTTAATCATATCTTTGACACTCAGTTTGTAAGGCAGTATTTATGTAAAGCACAGAAGCTTATTGTTATGAGGCCGTTGATTACCTGAAGGACTTCTCTGTAACTACAGTGATCAGACAGACAAACACAGCAGTGCGCCATGTAATATAGCCATTTGACATGTTCTCCTTTTGTCATTGCTGTAGGCATCAAATCCTGTTGCTGAGTCGAGAGGATAATGCAATTTGAATTTCAAGTTTAAAAAGAGAGTAGCAAAACAATTTGAAGAAGATGGCTGTTGTATGCAAACAGCAGATTGTTTCTTCTGCATCTGAAGGAAGTTGCATTTGAAAATGTGATCTTTTAATAAAAGACGTTCCAAATAAATGCAACAGAGCCCTTCATAACTGAAAGAGGCCCATGCTCTGGTTTCTCACACTTTATGTGCTTAATGTCCATTTGGAATTCATTTCAGATAGTTGAATCTGATTTATCCCTTTGACAAGAAAGAATACAGGTTTGTTTTTCTTAGCAGTGCCTCCATCAATGTGTCAGTGTTTCCTCAGGCTGAAGAGGGAAAGTGCCAATCATACCAATGCCATGCCAGTCATATTCCCCTCCAACCTATGCATGTTTCCAAACTGTATCCTATTGTGGGAGGGTGACCAGACAACCAGAGAGAGGTGAATAAACATATTCTCCAATAGGCTGCCTTGTCACCAGTATGTTTCCCCAGACCTATAGCTGGCATCCAAAGAACCTAAAGACATGTTCCTAACCAACTTTCCAGCTCTTTCCAACTTGCCCAGCTCTGGGCAATGCAACTCCAAGGTAAGGGGACAAACATTGCCTTACCTTGAGGAGGCCTCCATGACTGTTCTACCCCAATCGCAGGATGCCCACTGACACAGCTAGACCAATGTGGGAAAGCTGGTTACAATTGAGCCCTCAGGGGATGGGACTGAGCCAGGAAAGAAAGATGGGATCACACAACTCTGCTGTCACTGAGATCCACTCTCCCCCCCCCCACCATCTTCACTCCCTCCATACCCAGTCTGGAAGAATCCCAAAGCTCTGCTGCCACTGAGATCCACCCCTTCTGTCACTCACTCATTCCAAGCTCAGTCTGGAATAACAGCATGGAGGATGTATTGAAGAACACTGTGAGGTTCTGCAGAACCAAAAAGAACATGCTCCTTGGTCCAGTTTCTGAAGCAGGGCATCCAACAGAGCAACCAGAGCATAGTCCTAAAGCTGTGCTAGAAGCTAAATTGTAAACAGGCCAGAGATATTCAGTCTCCTCCTGGAATCTCTTAAATCCCATGACAACAGCAATTCTACACATCCGCTTTTAAAGGCTATCTCATTAATCCACCTTCAGCTATTGAGCAGGAAGGACATGAAGAAGGTAATTTTGCATTTAAAAAATCATTTCCCAATTTAATCAAGTGCATACTGCCATCATGACATTACAGGTGTCCCTTGTTCTGAACAGAACTAGGGTTCTTCTGGAATTTCTCATGAATAAAAAATATACATGGATTAAAAAATCAGTGGGAAAATAGATTTAAAGACTCACTTTTAGGTTTCTAGCTTCTCCATTGCACCTAATGAAATAAGTTAGTATCTTAAGATCTGCAGGGGTTTAATTCAGGGATTGAAGAATGGAATGACTGCTTGCATGACTGCCTCTCTACAATAGTAGAAAAGCAGATTTCTAAGCTGTGATTTGAAGTGGCCATTTCTGTTGAATCAAATCCGTATATTAAAAAATCTATGTATAACAAGGTTGGATCTGTATTCTTTTGTATAACTACGTAGGATTGCCAGGTTTTTCCAAATAATCCAATTTCTTTAACTCTCCCCGTTTTTCTCAAGCAAAAAGTCAGCAAAGGTGGTTCTTGGGTTGAGAACCATCATTTTGTCCTGTACTTCCAGCCTGCACTGTAGGGGCCCCTGGTCCCCCACTGGTAAGGAGGGATGTGAGGATCTTCTCCCGCCCTTCTCCAAGCCCACCTCAACAATGACTGGACGGACAATGGAAGAACAGGTAATTATGGGCTCTTTACTGAGGCACTTCAAGCATGGCGGTTCTCATGCATCTCCACAGGCACAATACATCAACTGTCAGCAACTTACATGGACAACTTTGCTAGAGGCCCAGCAGATTCCCCCCTTTTCCCCCTTTAACAACTCCATCCTTCAACAGAAAACCCAAAACATGTCTAACATGTCTTCCAGATGAGAGCCGGCAGGCTGGCTCCCTCCGGTCCAGTTTTTCTCCTGATATACCACCACCATCTTCCCGCCACACCACCTCTTTTATACTCTCCTTCTCCCCTCCTCCCAGGGAGCGTGTAATGACAATGGGGCCCTCCCATAGGCCCTGGGCCCAGGCCAGCAAGCTGTCACCGAAGGGGGCCTCCACCAATGGAGTACCCCTCTTAGGGGTGTTGTAAGGGGCCTCACTACCCCCACCAGTCTCTTCTCCACTCCTCTTGGTACTTGGAACAGTCCAAGGCCAGGTGGAATGCTCCGGGGCTCACACATGCTATCCCCACATGGCAGGTTGGGTTGTCCTTTGGGGTCATTCTGGTCCAGACCAAGCACTTCAGCTTCTTTCCCGGAGCTGTCCAATCTCAGTGAGAAGAGCTCCTCAGGTACATCCTCCTCCTCACATGCACTCAGTATCAGGTTTCATTTTTTAAATGGCTTGGCAGTATTCTGACCAGTCCTCATCTCAGCAACATATTTTTGTTAGCACTTAGCACCCAGTCTGACAACCTGATGCAGCATCCCTGTGGCTGGCATGTTTTGCTTTCCTCATATAACAGCCAGTGTTCCAAGAGTACAGTTTTAGCCAAAGCTGAGCTCACAAAAAGTGTGTGGTTTCTCTCTTCTCTGTGGTTTGGTCTAAAGAGTGAACTAGATTTGGATTTCTGTGATTGGAACTCCATATATCTCTTTTATTTTTCATTTTCAGAAAGCAGCAACAGCTGCAGCAGGACCCAATTTGGATTGATGTCATGACATGGGGTTGAGAGGCCTAATCCTTTGCCTCAATTACCTGCCTTTAGTCCTCCCTACAGTTGCTGTTAGTCATGGAGAGAAAAACATACAGTTGGAAATTCTTCCCTAAGGGATTTTATTTTCCTTCATGACTAGTAGCAGCTTCAGGGGATGATTTAAATTGTGATGTGTTATAGTTGCAATTAGACACTTCCTGCTGCCTGGCTCAGACAGATCCAAATCCGGATGAGACAAAACTCCCTTCCCGTGTCTGGGATTGTTTTAAAGAATAAGACAAAATGTTCCAATCAGGTAACCTATTATTTTCTCAGGGGTTGGTGCAGAGAACTTACCTTGCTGGAACAAATATGCTCTAGCTCAGTCATGCTCTAGCACAGTCTTCTTCACATGGTCAAGAGCTGGGACCCTCAAAACGATATTATGGGACTCACCTTCAAGAGCCCATGAGCAAGTGTGCAGCAACAGTTTCTCCTGTCTTCCTCCCTGGTACTGGACAATCAAATTGTGCTGCAATTGCCCTTTCTTTTCTTCTGTCCAGGCAGGGGATGTACTTTATTTTGAAGGGTGGAGGGACAGAAAAAAGATGGATAGGAGATTAGGCTAAAGTTACCCCCTCTAAAGCCAAAGTCTTTAGATCATATATGGCCCTTCACCCCAGGTATTGTTCTATGCAAACAGAGCCTCAAAACAAAATGGTAGTGACAGCACTAGCCGTGACCCGCCTGATAAGTTTCAACTCACTGCTGGGTTGTGTTCTACCTGCTGAATGTCTCAACCCTTTATTCTCTATATCATGCACAAAGTTCAACCAGGTTAGCACTGATGTGATAAATGCATACTACAGTTACCACTGCCCATGAAAATAGCACATGATCTATGAACTTGTTTGCAACACCCAACACCAGTGCTAGAACTCAGTGTTATTGCTGGAAACCCCAAGGACTGGGCCCTTAGAAAGTGCTGTCCAAATGCTATATATTAGAGTTTCTATATATGAGTTTCTATATCTAGAGTTTCTATATAATGCTATATATTACAGCATATATATTATATGTTTTTCCTTGCTTCTTAGTGCTAAGCCACAAGTTACATTTCTAGCAAATGAAAAAGAACATTCATTTAGGCTGCACTTTCCTAGGAGAAAGCCCCATTGAACTCAATGGAACTTACTTCTGAGCAAACACAAATAGGATTGCGCTATTAATGTGAAAATGATATATTTACTGTGTTAAATGTGTGGACAGGTTCAGTTATACCTAAAGGTTCAGTTATACACCATAAGCCCTCAAAATAAAACCAAATTACTATTCCATTACAAAATTTCTTGGTTGTCAAACATCTTTGCACAGCCAGTTTCAAGCCTTCATACTGGCATGTGCTCAGCTATAAAACATATACACATTTTACGGAGAGCCAAGCTTATAGCATTTTCAGTGCACATCTTTGCCATACACCTTTTGTCCTGCATTCTCCAAATAAATAGTACTGTACTTAAAATAAAAAAAAATTCCTGTGATCAGGATGCCACTGAAAACTTCTTAGCTGGGAAAGGGGAGCCTCCTACCTTAGAAGTAGCGATGACTTATAAAAATTGTTAATAAAGTATACATAATACTAATGCTTTATATGCTTTTGTTTTTACAGGTGGAAGGGACAGGGGAAGTGATGATTGTAGGGAGGCATTTCAACCGCAGCCACAGTATTTAGATAGCAAATCAGAATTTTGTTTGTGAACTAATGCAGAAAATGTGAACACCTTTATTGTTGTACACCAGTACAAGGGCAGGTCATCCTCCTGATTTACAAAGGAGGCAAAATGTGTGGTTTCTCTCCCACCCCCTTAATAAAGGGCAAGGAGGGAGAACCCCCAGCTGAGGAACAAAATGACAGTTGGCAGAAGCCTAGCTGTTAAAGCATGACACTTCTTTACCTCCCCTTGGGCTGCAAATGCCATAAATGTGCACTACTTGCCCTATTGTTGCTAATTATCCTACAGAACATGTGCATTACAGCATGATATGATTCTCTTCCAGGTTCCCATGGTAGATAAAACTGCCCATTACTAATTAAAAAGGTGGCTATTCTCAACACCACTCTCCTCCTGAAATTAATGAAACCCGAATGTGCTGAATGTTTGGTATGATTTTGTCTTTAATGATACAAACATCTGAATCTTCAATAAAATAAGACACAGAACACTACCCTGTGCATGCTTTCTCAAAATAAGCCCTATTATATTCAATTGGGCTTACTCCCAATCAGTGGCATAGCTAATGATCATCCAGTGCAAAGCTCAAAATGATGCCCTGGAAGGAATGACACAACCGAAAGTTGTGGGAAATTGGGGGAAAATCTGCCCTCCTCCACCTCAGCCGTTCACCACCCATTTGCTTTGCTAGTGGCATAACTAAAGCTCTTATTTGTATCTGGAGTCGAAAAAGATTTTGTTGCCCAATCACCCCCTCCCTCCCCAGCAACAACAAGAGTAAATTTAATTAAGAATGAAAATTGTGCCCCTTATTGGTTAGGGAAACTGTGCTGGGGTAGAGAGGAATTGTTATTCTTTCCCTGCTAAATACGAGAGGAGCACCACAAACCCTACAATCCAGAGTAACTATGGGAAGACGTAAGAGGCACTTACTCTGGACTGCTTTGTGCATTTTCCATAGGTGACACTGTAACTACATCAGCATAAATGGTCCCGTAGTTACTCTGGATTGTAGCCTTAGAAGTGCCTGTATAACCAGTTAGCAGGGGTAACACTATTATGATATATGCAGGGGTCTTTCTGAGGGGGTATGCACTCATACAGAGCACCTGCACACACACACACACACACACACACACACACACACACACACACACACACACACACGCACACACACACACACACACACAAACACGGTTTTCCATTTAGTTGAAGTGCCAGTGGTAGGGAATCCTACAGTCTTATTAGGAGGTTTAAATGTGTTTCTGCCATAAAATGAAAAGTTCTTTTGACAGAGACAGTGGGGGGGGGGGATTGGAGGGGTGCGTGTGTGGGGTTTGGAATGTACTCAATTATGATTTATGAGCTAATTTTTTTTGCTTGAACTGTAAAAAACTTTTACCTCTAAACTAGAGGTTGGGCTTCATTTCTAATCCACTCATTCCAAACCTTGGCAACATCACTGTGCAACCTTTAGCAGCATAAAGCTGAGTGCTACCCACCAGCTATTGGGACCTGCCAAGTAGTTGACAACACTCCTGTATTCTAATTCCAGATACCAGGACCTAAGAAGATTTATGATGCCACCTGTGTGCCACTGTACTTGGCTGGTGATCTATATGCACCTTGCTGGTGCATCAGTTATGATGTTTGATAATGTTGTACATCTGTTGTGATGTTTGATAATGTTGTGCATCAGTTGTGATGTTTGATATGTTGTGATAATTTTTGAATCAGCTATGGGTTGGTATAACACAAAGATATGCTAGAATGTATAAATATGTAAAGTGTTCTTTTCTGATAACATAAAACTGCCAACGATGTTTAACCCTACAATCCAGAGTAACTATGGGAGCATGTAAGAGACATTACGTGTACCCATAGTTACTGCACCACCTAGTGAAAACCTATGGGAAATTCATATCGCAATCCAGAGCAAATTGTTCTTACACCGGAGCAAGGACTCCCCATAGTTACTCTGGATTGTGCCCTAAATGAATTTAGAATGTTTTGGAGTTGCTGAATCCAAATATGGTATCTGTTTTACTCGGTTGACTGTAATTGAGGTGGGAGTATGGCATGGCTATCTTGAATGCTGATTCATGAAGCTTCCTCATGAGGAAGCGGTCACCATAGTGTATCAGCATATTTAGTGGCTATTCCTTCCCCCCAAAAAAACAAAAGCCAGTCAGGTAAGAACAATCCGTTTTTTCATTCAACACTCCAAATATATCCAGGAATATGCATATAACTTTTTGGACAACAAAATGAGTGTTAACACTGAAGCACCGAGTCCAGAATATTCATGAATTTGGGCCTGTTTTGCTTTCTCCTCAAAAGTTCATGACAGAAACTGTTCAAATGTTGTCACTACTTTTTTGAAGGTCAAACAATGTGGACTCCAATTCCCTAGCATATTGCCATGTGTGGTGCTTGGTACTGTCTTGGGAACCAATTAGCAATAGTTTGAAATTCAAAAGCTGGTGACAGCAGTGGCCATGAGGATGCTGGAGTTGTTTGCTAGGGATCAGCTATTTTGCGGGGAAAAAGGAGAGAACAAAACAGAATGTTGGTGGCCTCCTCTATAGCTTAGGGGCGTCTTGTGGTCTAGATGTGCACAAAACAAGGCCAAATAATAGAAGTCTTCCAGTGATCCACATCACAGTATGACAGATCAGGTCAAAAACGATTTGACTGCCTAGAGTTCTGTCCCTATTATAAGTAAATTTTTTTTCTGTATTCTTCTTGTAAATTTGTAAAGAAGAAGGAAAAAAAACACCAAAACCTATTCTTGCTTCTTTGGTTTAATTCTCAAAAGACTGAACAATTATGCAAATCTGATTTTTAAGGGAGAAATGTGTTTTTTGTATTTTGATAACAATTGCAACTATTAATATTCAGACCATTGCATTGTTCTATGTAAAGGGACGCCACATTAATTAGTGTATATAGATGCATTTATAGAGGTCTATTTGTGAGGTTGGCAAACAAAAATTGCTAGAAAATGCTAGTTCTTGCAAAATATTTAAATAAGTACTAACAAAGCTTTCTGATTATTCAGAAATATCATATTATGCAAAAATAGGTTTTGATCAAATAAGGCAAAAATAGATTGGTTTGTTGCAACACAGAGAAAAGGATTATGGAGTACATGCAACTTTAAATGTATGTACTGGACAGTAATTGAAAATCGCCTTTCCCTCCTGAAGCCTCCTGGCTTGCCTGCCTCCCATCCCTATGATGGAGTGCAGCATTGGCCAGTTTGATGTTGCTGTGATAAATGGGGGAGTGGAAATAAGATTGGGTTGTGGGTATAATTTTTATGTATCTCTCTCCTGGAGCATCACCAGAATTCTCAGGAAACACCTTCGTTCATGTTTTCTCCTCCTAAGCTGGGCTCCACTATGGAATCTCTCCACCTTCAAGTCATGTCTTCTAGTCAAATGCAATACCAGCTCTGATCCAAGGACCCAGAAGTGAATATAAATTTCTGGAGCTGAGGTATTTCACTGTTTAAGGAGCATCAGGCTAGGCAGTTCTGCATATTCACCAGGTGGGAGATTTTCAACTTCCAGAGTAGTGGTCTCAGGAGAGTAGGCAAGTTCTGGTGCTCTCCTCTAGTTTGATTTTCATATGAGCTCAAGGAGAAATGAAATTTGTTTTTCCTATATAGGTCCCATATATTTCTTGTTCTGAACAGGTCTTGACTAGAAGGTAATACAACATCTCCCGAATGAGGTGGGACTAGAATAGTAGAGTTTGGAGGGAAGAGAATGGATCATACCATGTCAGGATGAATGTGGAAGATACTGTTTCTGAAGACATCTCCCAACATGCAATCATAAAAATTCATTATAAAAGTATCAACCTATGATATCCTGGAAATGTAATTGAAGTTATCTATTTTTTCCCCAAGATATTACAAAATATGCTTCTTATTTCAGTTTCACAAAGCAAAGTATCATGGTTTCCCCACTGCAGGATAATACTTCATTCACTCAGGGTGCAATTTAGGCTAGTGCAACTCACCTACCTCCCTGTATATATCCCTGTCTATCTATCTACAGTATTTATATACCGCTTTTCAACTTAAAAGTTCACAAAGTGTTTACAAGAAAATGAAAAAAAATTAATAGCTAATTAATAGCTAATGGGTGCCTGTCCCCAAAGGGCTCACAATCTAAAATGCTAAAAGAACACCAGCAGAAGCCACTAGAACAGATATTGTTGGGGTTTGTAGGGCCAGTTACTCTTCCCCTGCTAAATAAAATCCCCACACATATCTCTGTACTAGCCTAACACCCCAAAAGTAATGCAAAAATGCCTTACAGCACTTTTATGACACTCTTAGGCCAACCTGGGACTTGTGCTGGGACATGTGCCAACCTAACTGGAGATTAAGTTATAACTTGGACTTAACAATGTTTGGTCTTTTTCTAAGCAGTATCTTCTACTTTAATTGTTAAACCAAATGAGGCAAATAGACGCAAAATCTTTGGAGTACAGAAAGAATATTAGCTTTTAGGGATAATATCCTCTGATGTCCATAAACTAACGTAATAGAAATATGATTTATTGTTCACTTATGCCGAGGTACCTTTCATTTTAGGGGAAAAAGCTAATATTCTTTTGCACAACAGTTGTGACAAATCATTACTTTCAAATTACTTTCCAATATTTTTATTGTCCATTGCATCAAAATTGCTTCAATTGATTGCACAGAGGTGCTCTCTAAACATTTTTCGGTGCATTAAATAAACACCAATAGGTTTATTGTCCATTGCATCAAAATTACTTGGAAGGAGCTCACTGACTTACTCAGTAAACATTTCCACTGCATTGGCTAAATGCCATTCTGAGTCTGTCTTGTAGTCCCTCTTCATATGATAACACTTCCAATGATTGCAGTCAAGGTTATAACTTCCATCTATATAGTTGCATGCTATTTATTAAGCCAAGGCATGAATGATTGGAACACATATATAAGGAGCCTGGGCTGTTGTTTTTCACTGTAACTGCAGAGTAAGTCAAATCCTCCCTTAGTAGGGTGACCAGACACCAAATGCAAAATCCCTGAACAGCAAGGCCAAAATTCCTGATCGAAGGCCAAAATTCCTACTCTCTACCTGGAAAATGTAGGACAAAATGTAGGACATGTTAAAATAAGCTAAAAACACTAAAAAAAAGTAAGCAAAAAAATTACTGGTATTGCTTTCCTGTACATAATATATTACACTATATTACTTATTTTAAATTGAAAAATGATGAACTCTCCGCTCACCCCACCCCAATCTGGTTTGGGGGTTGTGGAACCAATTTTGGGGGTTCCCAAAGTTTTCCAAACAACTTTGCCAAATGAGGCATTCAGCTTCATGTAGGTTCTGTTCAGGTTTGAATGAATTGGGGAAAAATTGGCACTTGTGTTTTGGCATTATGGAAAATAAAAGCAGATATTTATTTTTATGCCCAGACACTAAGTTTTTTGCACAGGGTGATCAGATGACAAATGCTAAATCCCTTAACCCCTAAAATCACTAAAATTCCTATGTGCTTAAAAAATGGAAGGACACTGCAAAACTGTAGGACACACGTAGGACATGTTAAAATAAAGCTGAAATACTCATATTTTCCTGTACTTAATTTCAACCCTTTAAAATTGAGAACCTTGTAAAATGCATGATTCAGACCCAGACATTAAAGCAGCCATTTTTAGTAGCATAGCACAAGCCAGTGACTCCAGCGTATGTGGTTCAGACCCAAACACACAAACACAAACACACACACACACAAGCAAGATATCAAGCAGGGAGGGGGATAGAAAGGAGGACATCTCTGCATCAGGGAGGTGGGATCTGGAACCACCAAGAGAAATCTGCAGTGCCCCTGAGGGTGTGCAGAGTGCAAAAGCAGACTGTGGGGAGCCAGAAGGACCAGGACGTAAAGGACTGGGAAGGAGGAATCAGAGTATCCCCAGGCAGGAGTTACCTTGCAGGTCTAGAATTGCACAGCCTGAATTGTTGGCAGAGGCAGGGTTAAGTGGCACTGAAAGGGTTAAGTTTTAGGGGTGGAGTTTTAGGGCTAGGGAAATCTGAGCTGCATGGCTCGGCTCGTAAATTCCGGAGGCACTCTTGTGTTTCCCTACTCCCCTGGACAAGGTAACAAATACCAGAGGTGTCCGGGGAAAGCCGGACGTCTGGACAGCCTGTCCCTTAGCCATGAAGCTTCCTGAATTACCTTGGGTCAGTCAGGCAGGCCTGTTGAAAGTCACTCTCAGCCTCACCTACCTCACAGGGTTGTTGTGATAACCAATGTATAAAAAATCGTATTGTCTGCCTTGGACATTTAGCTATGGGGATGAGAGGAAGGCAGAATAAAGATAGGAGCTGGTGGGAAAGAGGGAGGCAAGGGGCAGGAGATGGTGAGACTGGTGGAACTGTTCTGCACAAGCTTCTGAACTCCAATCTGCACTAGCAAAATAACTGGCACAGATTTGAGAAGCTCTGTTACAAGTCCATGGGTTTTCTTGGGCTTTCTCCAAGGAGACCTCCAATTACTTTCCAGTGCTCGCCAGATAAAATGGTGGCCATTTTGGTGCCTCTGCTCCAGTGGGTGCAGAGAAGCTTAGGATTGGGCTGCTCATTCAGAACAGACATGCATAAATTCAACCACTTCAAATCTGTTCCAGACATTCATATGTTTACTACGGACCCATATGGGAGAGCAGCAGGCTTTGCCCTCACTTACACATAACCATAGATCATTTGTAGACACCTACAAGTGTAGAGTTACATGGGTGCTCTTTAGAAACTATGTTAAATATCACTTGGTCAAGGATGAATACTACCATCAGGTTACAATGATTACTTGAAAAGGGCTTCAACTCCATAATACAAAATTTTGCATAATATAGCTCACAAAAAATGTAAGTGTGTAAAGGGCTTCATTCATTCTGCATAATAAATGGACGTGTCTAAAAATGGTCTTGCATTGCCTTTGTTGATCCCTCTGAGGTCAGCAGTTTCCCAATCTCTGTCATCATCTCCACAAAACCAAATGTGCAAGTTCTTTAGAGTCCACCTGGATGAAAATAAACATTTTCAACTCAAGTGTGAGTAACTGGCCCATCATTGCAGTTACCATAGAGACTTTTATTTGTGTTGCCAGGTTTGTGGTCCTTTCATCTTGCTTCACATGAAGCTTTCCAAAGTAGTTCACCACAAATCTATTCATGTTTACCCTGAAGTACTTTCCCCTGAATTCAATGAGATCTACTTCCAAGTAGAGTGCATGGGATTGTAGTTCTTGACAAATTGCAATGTGCGGGGCATAGTGTCGGGCTGCTTCCTCTTGAGGTGATTATATCTACCACAGACAGCATTTGAAAACTATTGTTGGGTGACAAAGAACACTTTTCAAGGTGAATTGCAAAACATAGCTTGAATTCTTGAAATAGTCACATTTCCTTCCTGAATCTAAGGAGTCATCCGTAATTGTCCAAAGTCCTTTTCAGTTAAACAAAGCATGTTTATCAGCATATGAAGAATCAAGTCCCTCAGAGAGTTTTTAAAGTATTTTTGGCAATATTTTTTAAAATATCTTTGAATCACATATGAATTCCTCTATTCATATGGCAAAAGGTATATATTAAATTTGCTTCCCATTTTGAAAAACTACATAGAAAAAAGGTGCAACCCTAACCAATTTAGACTACACTAATTTACATAGCATATCTTTCCGTGGTGGTGCGGAGAGGTCGGCATATGTTTATGCAGTGGCCTAACCCCCCACAAGTGGGGCAAAAGTGCCCTATGTCATTTTTGTGCCACCCCAAAACAGCACAGGACTTATGCTGGAGCTTATGCTGGCCTTACTGAGGGTTGGGATTACAGCTAAAATCTTATTTGTGCTACAGTATTTGGAATATAACTGATGTAACAGCTCTATAACCTTTTAGCCTCTCGTAACTATGAATGAAACTACATTTTTTTGTTTTTTATTTCATTTTGATTTTGTGGAAATTGCATGCTAATCTCCATATAAAAAGACTCACTTTAAGAACATTTTCCAAAAGTTCTCTATGAATGGTTTAAATTTGTATATGCTCAAAATATAGTCTTGTACCTTGTATTTACAGCAAAATTTCCCACCATTAAAGCAGTTTCACTTCAAGAAAAATAAACATGATAGGCCATTAGTCTAATAGCATTCATTGCCTATTTTGACAAAATTATACTGAGGATCACCTTTGTTCTTGAAAGATTGTTCTTTCCATCAACAAAATACATGTGTTTCCCACCCCCCTCCATGGGTTAACTAAAGCCAGCGTCTTCTGAACTGGGACCATAACATTCACTGACATTTACCCAAGGAAAAAACAAAGCCACAAAAAAATCAGTTAATATTTTGATGTGGATTCCTATCACCCTGACTAATTTAAATGTAGTCATAACTTTGCTGCCAACCACAAGCATAATATCATGTATCCAGGCCTGTTATCTGTAAAGGTTAAGTCTTACTTGCTTACTGTTTTTTCAGAAACATCCTTGTGACAGAAATTAAATGAAGAATGCTGCTCTCTTGTCCAATCTTACATGTACCTTCCTCATTGTTAAAAATTTTTAACGGAAAGATAGAAAAATTTAAAGTATATTGCAAAACACATAGAATCCTAATCCCTGGTTAGCTGGTACAAGTCCCGTGATAGCCAATGGGTGTCATAAAGTGCCGTAAATCACTTATGTGCAATGCCTGGAGGGATTATGTGAGTTGTGCCAGCTTAACTTGGTTAGGATTTCACCCACAGTGTTTTTCAACCAGTGTGCTGTGCCTGTGGATGGTCTGCAAGTGTACCATAAGAGTTTAAGGAGGGCCATTCATTAGGACAATAGGGGGATTTGAGCCCCCTACTAACAGCATGGTAAAGTGGTTAGCGGTAAAGTTGATTGTGTGCCTTGACAATTCAAGGGCTGTGTTAGTGTGAAAAGGTTGAAAATAACTGGTACAGCACATCATAAAACATGACAAGAAGGAAAAGAGAGAGAATATCAGCCTAATCCTAATGAGTGCCTATGCTGGTGGAATGCACATTCTGCCAGCATGCACTGTTGCAAATGTTACATGAAGTGACGTTCCAACTGATGTGGCAGTCATTAGGAGGCCCTATGGAACAGGTACATCCAGCACAGGAGTGGGTGAGGGGCAGGCAGAGGTTAAATGGGGCAGGGAGAAGGCAGACTTGGCAACAGGGGCAGGAATGGGCAGATAGGGTCTGAGACTGGGCAAGATCAGCAGTGCTAATTTGTGCAAGCACAGATCAGTATGGACTTATACCAGTGATATCACTGTCACAGGTTCAAGCTGACCAGTTGTGATTGCTGGGACCACCCCTCTCTCCAAAAAAGAAATGAAACCAACCCTATGGAATATAACAAAAGCTGCACTGACACTGCTGCACCTACACATGGGTATGTAGCTAGGACTGGAAATGAGTGAAACAGCAGAAGCCATTTCAGGCAAGAATACATGCTAGTTAAGTCATTGTTACAGTAATTGTACACATTTCCCATGCCTCGTGTGGATGCTCTTCAACAAAGAAAAGAAGCAAATCCCTTTCCCCAAAGGAGTTAAACAGTGAACCACATTCAACTCATAAAAAAGAAATCAGTCAGTCTGGATTTAAACATGTTAACTGAAAGAGCCCTTTTAGGGTGATGGAAACTGCCATCGGCCCAGAAATGCACTTTAGTTAAAATAACAAGCTGTGTAGCATCTGCTGTTCCTCAGGCACCTCCAAGATACAGTGGGGGGCAGGCCAGCCTCAAAATCAATGCGTTGCTCAGCTGTCAGCAGCTGAGAGGAAAGGTGGGTTTCAGTGAAGGGCTGATCTGATTTAATGCTCTCGTTGCAGTGTTTCATGCTAACTGGAGCCTATGAAGCAGTGCGTTCAGAGAGAATGAAAAGAGAAGTCAGTATTATAAGTGACAATAGACTCTTCAGCTTAGCAGTAGGTTGAATGCTGAGGCAAAATCCTCTCCAGAAATGTCACAAATAGCAATCCTCAAGCCAATGGCACATGTGGAAGTCTCCCCGCATTGCAGAGCTCTCCTTAAAATTGTAACACACTGTTAAATTGATGTTGTTTTATGCAATTGTTCATCATGTACATGTAATCCTTCAGGAACCAATTTCCCAGGCTGTCTTCCACTCAGGAACAAACCACCCTGAGTGCTGCTAAGCTTCAACAGTGTCAAAGCATCATGTACCTTTTGACCAGGGGTATCAAACACATGGCCCATGTACCAGATAAAACCAGTAGAAGCTACTGGGACTTTTGGTGATGTGGTGCTGTATCCCAATTAGGCTGCTGCATGCATGCACTGAAGCCTCTCGCCTCCTTCACTTTTTTGCCTCACCAGCCTGCTTCCTCTTGCATATAATATCAACACAAGAGCTATCTCTGTCTCACTCATTTTGAGCGCCTGTGCACATTTGTGTGTGTGGGTATGTATGTGCCTTCCCCTTGTGCCCAGTTGCTGCTAACAGCTTCACCTCCTCCTCGTCTTGCTGTCTGCTACCTTGTAATCCCTGTCAACCACGTGGTTAAATGAGATGCAACTGTCCACAGTCTGACCCCTGCCCAGGCCAGGTATCCACCCACAGACACCCCACAGTAAAATGATGAGCTCTACTGCTGTATCTTCAGCCAGAAAAAAGCACACAGATAATACTGTGGGGATTGTGGGCAGTTCAGGATGAACAGATGATGAGCAGGCAGGATGTGTCTGGGCTAAGAAAAGGAACACTATAGTGTAACACACTTGTGAGGGGTCTATGGAGCATGAGGGAACTTCAAGCCAGCACAAATCTTAACACTAGTCCCGTGTTGGCCTGGGGGTGTCGCAAAAGTGCTATAAGAGCAGAGCACACCTTCTAAAATAAAAAAAATATTTTTACATTGTTACATCAGAAAGCATGGGAGGTTTAGGATTGGGCTATAAACATAGAAAAAATTATGTTCTTATTTCAACTGAAATAACCTGAAATTAAAATTACTAATTTCTATTACTAAGAATTACCATACCCACAAGTGTATGTGTATTTAAATATGTACGTGTGTACCTAATGTGTGTGCTAATGTCAACACTCATTTCAATTTCTGGCATTCATGCTATCTATGAAAGGGGATGTCATAATCTTTCTGAATTCTGATGTGTGAACTGAGGCCTTATTTCGCATTGTACCTCAAGTGGATGCAATCCTAATCTAGGCAGGCACAACTAATCTGAATTCCCATTCCTGTGAAGTTGTAGGGAGGCAAGCTCATGTCTGTGCACTGGCCTATCCCTCCCCTAGAAGTGACATGTAAGTGTCTTATGGCACTTTTGTGACACACCCAGGTTAGCACAGGACTTATGCCAGAGTTTAGGTGAACCTAACTAGAGCTTAGGAGTGCAGCCTATACAGTGATATTAAACTGAACTAGCTCTTTTAAGCCAATATGTCAAGCACTTTCATTGGATAAATTGTTGGTGCAGATCAATTGGTTTCTCTCAGAGCTATTGCAAAAAAAAAATTTTCTTTATATATTCTGGAGATTTTTTATCCAAACTTTCAACCTCTAAAGAGGCTATTCACATAAATTAATACCTAGAAATACATAATAAAAATATAGTGTTTTGTTTGTTTGCTTGTTTGTTTTGCTTTAACATACAGGGTACTTGGTGCTTCAGTTGATAAATGACCTTTCTTCAGTCTATATATCATATAGCCTTTCTTCAGTCTATCATATAGCCCCAGTACATTTACATTGGAC
Source organism: Cryptoblepharus egeriae (assembly GCA_030015325.1). NCBI lineage: Eukaryota > Metazoa > Chordata > Lepidosauria > Squamata > Scincidae > Cryptoblepharus > Cryptoblepharus egeriae. Next base: position 193,082,551 of record JAREYC010000002.1, read on the forward strand.
AACCCAATCCACCACACCTCCCCACATGGTGAATCAACAGCACCAAATCAACATCTGCTGATGAATCCTGTGGAGTTTCTGGAGGCTTTTTCATGTTAAGGAAACTCATGGTAAGCTAAGCCAATGTGGGGCAATGCGGATCGCCATCAGCAATATTGTTGGCACATGTCTGTGTTGGCACATGAAAGTCAACACAGATTTCTTGAAAGTCAACACAGACTTGTTCCTAGGCTGCAATCAGACCATTTTAAAATGGTGGTCTTTAAGATTCAGAGTTATCTGCCTGAGAAATGAGCAGGTTGGCTGCTTGCATGTGGAAGCATCTCCAGCTGTATGGAGCTGCTGGGTGAGACACTGCAGAAGAGAGAGAGGGAAGGCTGGTGAGCAGGAGCCTGCACTTGCACCCAGTGAGGTTCAGAGGGCAGGATGGCAGCCGAGGAGAAGGTAGTGGGAAACAAGGACTTGGAGCACAATCCTAACTATGTCTACTCAAAAGTAAGCCCCATTGTGTTCAATGGGTCTTACTCCCAGGAAAGTGTCTTTAGGATTGCAGCCTTGGTCTACAATTGGTTAAATCTGTGGATGCTGAAACTTTTGATACTGTGGACCCACTGTACAAATTATCTTTTGGCAAAAATGATAGAAATCTAACTCCCTTTTGTCATTAGGTAAAATAATATTACCATTTCTTTAATTTTGCAATTTATCTGACACCAGTGATAATGAACCCCAGAAATTTATCTACACACAATCACAGAAAAACATACACACACACATATGAGGGAGAACAAAATTAGTGCTATTTAAGTCTCCCACAGAGAGAAGTCTGAGACTGAACATTGGTATATAAAAAATTATATTTGGAAGAGAAAGTGACATTTTCATTCCTTAACGCAGTCACCTTTTGTCTTACGACTTTACACTCATTTACATCTAAAAAGTAGCATTAATCATTTGTGCTTCACACTTCTCATCTTTGCATCTGAAAACTGCCATATACAGCTTCCAATTACGACTTTGTACTTCAAGGAGAGTTGTTGCTGAAAATTAGAAGACAGAAAAGACACAGGGAGCAGTACATTCAAAGCCACCTTGCAAAACTGGAGGCTCCTTTGAAACAAAGCAAGAAAAATCTCAAATGTGGCCAACCAGCACAGAAGGTGAAATTAGATTAACTGGTTGCACTTATTAAAACTAGAGCTTTAAACAACTGTTGAGTTAAAGAATGTTCATTTTAAATAAAGCCTGCAAGCTATCATAATGGAAACAGCTTTTAAAAACCAATCAAGTCTGCATCTCACATCTGAAAACTCAGACAGCAAGCCCATCTTAGTACATGAAAAATGAAGCTTTGATACTGATGGAATTATGACCCCCCCCATGCGTGTGTGTGTGTGCATGCATGTGTGTGCATGCATGTGCGCACATGTGTACACACACACACACACACACACACACACTATTCTGCTGCTCTTATAACCATATGACTTTTTCCTTTCTGATCTAATTCACTTATTCAGATATCTGCATACCATATTTCTGCCCTATAATATTGGGCTCCCCAAGATAGATCAGTACAACTTTTGAATTTGCCCACACTTCCATTATTATGTCATCTTTGTGCAGGAAAATTATGCTAGTACTTGGAGATCGGTCTGAAGGTATTAACTGATACAGGCTGCACTTTCCCAGGAGCAAGACACATTGAACACGAGGGGGCTTACTCTGAGTAGCCATGGTCAGGATGGTGCTCACAGTTCTTGCACCAGTATTAAGCTGTCTGGTGGAAAACTACTTGGGACTTATATGTCTGCTTCACTTAAATCCTCAGAGAAATAATGAGATGTATGTAATTAATAAGAGGCCTAGTATTATTGATGAATGTAATGCAGTTGTTTAATTGCCCTGTGCATCCATCAACCTGATGGTTAGCATTGTCAGCTTTGACAATGTCAATCATCAGCTGAAAAGGTTGGGTTCAGCCTCCATTCCAAACAGGAAATTATTGATGTTGTCAAAACTCACAGCATTTAAACACAGATTCTCTTGAATTGATCAGAACTGCATTTCTAATTCCAGGCTGTAAATATGGGGATCCAGCCTTAGGAATGACATATATAATTCTCTTTTGCATGTGCTGCTACTGATCCAGAGATAGATCCACATTCTAATTGAAAGATTCCTCATAAAAATGTAGAAGAGTGTTCAAAACCAGTTCTAGTTCTATTGAAACAAGAACAGTACAAGTAACTTGTACAAATAGCTATTTAGAGAGTGAGGCCAAGCAGGATTGTTCAAGGCTCCATGAGTGTATCTAGCCTAGAGAGAGACTGACTCCAATGTGAAACTTGAATTGTGACTGCTCCAATTCTGTTTTGTTAAAATAAATGGAAAGCATGACAAGGACTTCTGAGTATTACACAACACAGTACCCTTCTTTCTTTCCTAAGATCTTAGGAAGAAAACAAGTCCTTTTATTTCAATAACATCTGATCACAATCAGGAGATCAGAAGAGATCAGAAGAGCAAAGACTATTGTTAGACCATCTATGAATCTGAAGAGCAGTCACTGTGCAATGAGCATAAGGTAAAGTCATGAAGTAGGCATGTACTTGCTATCACAAATTATTTTCACCGAATATGAAATATAGCCAGCTATTTTGAAAACAACTTTCTGTGTAACAGTTTTATATGCTGTATAGTCATTCAAAGAAATTAACAACCAGTTCTATCCCTGTCTGGCAGCCACTTTTAAATAGCTACTTTTAAATGTTATGTGTCCTATCTCTCATTAATAACCAGTTCTATATAGTAGGTGCTGGAGCCCACCTCTGTGTATAGTGCAATCCTAACTTGCGCTGGAACAGGCAGGTTGACATGCATGTACTATATCCAGTGAAAGTTTGGGATCTGTAGCTGGGCAAACCCAAGGCAAGGAGAAACTTTTCTCCTAACCATGGGTAATGCTGCAGAAGCCACAATGGGGCTACTTGGATCTGCACCAGCTCAAACAACAGCAGCCCAAGACTGCCAAAGGCTGCCAAGACACAGGGCTAGGATATGGAACAAGTGCTGGGACCCAGCCCTGCCTCCTGCTCCCCAATACTTACCCACAAACATACAGTTCCACCTGCTGCCTGCTCTTCCCCACCAAGGAACACCTCTCTTTAACCACCAACCCAATCTCCCCATGCCTCCCACACCCAATGCTTTGGCCAAGCTCAGCTGATGCATGCAAACTTGTTTCATTTGGGAAGGGGCAATTCTGCGTTCTGTAACATCTATTTAAATGAATCTAGTCATGTGTTGTGCACATCCATGGAAAGTGTATGGATTTAACATCAGGATGATAGTAAATAGAATGCGTGTTTGTTTTAATAATTTATTTCCATCAAGTACTAGCAATCAAGTACATAATCAAATACATATCACTCTATGCCCATGATTTTTAATACTTCTGATGTTAAGTGAAATAACACATTTCATGAAACTGCTGCCAATGATCTTGGCTTTTTCAGTTCTTCCACTCTTCACTGGTATGAATATTTCTCCTCTCTCAAATCAATCAATCAACAATATTCATATACCACTTTTCAATAAAAAGTTCACAAAGCAGTTTATAGAGAAAATAAAGTAACTAAGATCCTTGACCTTTTTCTCTTGCTGCCTCTTAGACCTTCCAGATGCATGATGCTTTCACTCTTCCTTCCTTCCAGTGGAATTTACACAGGAGAACTTACCAGCAAATTGTGTTTCAGTTCTCCACTTGTGACATAACAAAAGGTAGGAGTGAAGTACATACGGAAGACACCACAATGCACCATGAAAGTGGTTCCTCCCATCTGCCAATGGAGCATTCCAAACAACAATACACAGGTGCGTTGCTATCACTGCCTGCAACAGCTAAGGCACATTGTAGCACCTGCAGTCTATTCCATGTAGCCCCATGTAGCCCCACCATGTAGCCCCCCCATGTAGCCCCACCATGCTGCCCCGCTGTAGCTACCCCACTGAATATAAGACACACCAATGAATGTTTAGGAAGAAAGTCAATATTTCTTCTTTTTTCCAGAGCATCAAGTCATAAGTCATAAGTGCCTCAAATCCAAGTGTGCTCTTACAAAGAAGAAAGCAATTCGCTTGTGTATAGCGCCGCTTGGATGCCTTCCACTAGCTAAAGATGGTTCTTTTTTCAAAATGTCTTAAAAATTTGGACTTTCCTTAATTTTCGATCCGAGTATGAAATGTTCCGGTGTGTGCATCTGAATCCAAAAAGTTGAGGCATTCAACCATGTATGATCCTCAGGTCTATTTACTCTGGGGAAAGCACAGCCAGTGAAATTTATATGGCAGCAATCCAAGCTATGATGAACTGAGGCAATTTCATTTTTGTTGACCATTGCTCCGGGTCATTGTAATTTAATGAGTAGTAATCCTATTTAAAATATGTTACAGGCAGCCAGGTGCCTGCTGGGAGAGAGGAGCTACACATGAACAGATCAATATGTATTGTGTGCATTCGACCATTCAATAATCAATTCACCCTTGTTATGAGAAAATAAATGCTAAAGGTCCTAAAAGTTAATTTCTATAGAAAGCTTTTACAAAGCAATCAAATTATTAAAAGTTTTCGTGGTTTCTGCTTTTCTTTTTGAAAAAAAATTAAGGATGTGCACATTCCTCTTAGAGGAAAAATACAAATCTTAATTCAATTTCAGATGCTGGGATGAAGCAAGGCAGCAACTGTGCTTCATATTGTTATGAAGGTTACTACCTTTTGATCAAAAGCAAGGCAGAACCTATAAGGGTCAAGGTGGTATGATTCAGTTCCCAGGTGTTCTAACAAATCTCTCTGATAATGACATTGAACCAGGAACATCAAATCAAAATCTAAACTTGCACTGGAACAGGCAGACTAGCTCAACCTGCTCTGTAGGCAAGGATCATTGTACTCCCATGGGTGAGGGGAGGCTTGTCCCCTTCCTGGGATATAGGGTGACCAGATGCCTGAACCTAAAAAGGAGGACAATGTCTTGGATTCCTCTCAGCCTGGCCATTCCGGTGGACAATGGCATGTTTGTCTACTCATGAGTAGACCCATGATATTAGGCACTTTCACTTTCCCATAGAATTCAATGCATTTTTTATTTTTAGGTGTTTTTTGTCATAACTGTTGATAGGAAGAAGATATTTCAAAACCGATATTTGCATTGGATTTGACTCTTCAACAAGAATCCAATGACATATGACACGATGGGGTACTGCACACCATTTCAAAGTTCCAAAATGAAGCCAAAATAGAGGACAATGAAGCCCTTTTGGAGGACACCTAGACAGGAGGCTAAAAGAAAGGACAAATCTGGAAAAATCTGGTTATATGATCCCTGCTGGGATAGGGCTTCAGTAGGCACAATAGGTCAACTCAGGCCACTTCTAGAGGTGGCCCAAGTCCAATCAGATGGAAGCAGCCTTTGCCTGCTCCACACTGCTCGGGAATGGAGGTTTGGATCCAGCATAACTGCCAACCCGAGCCCCACCACCTGCCCCCAGCACAAACTACTCTGCACAGCCTTTCCTTGATCATTACCTAGGATTTTTCTTGAGAATATATTATGAATTATGAATAAATTATGAATGATGAAAGAGCTACATGGAAACAGGGGCATCGCCAGATTGGTGTGGCTGGTGCAGGCCACATCAGGTGACACATCTGACAGGGGTGATGTGCCAGAAGAGTTTGACACTCCTCTGGTAGCTATAGCACTTGGTGCCCAGCTCACATGGCTGGATTTCTGCATAGCCTGCTCCTCCTTAAAGCAGAGCAATATGAGCATTCTCTGCCCAGCACCCCATGCCCAGAACTCCAGGAATGCACACTGGGCAGAAAGTGCTCTGAGCCCAGCATACATGCCCAGAACTCCAGGCATGCACTCTGGGCTAGAAGCACTCAGAGAGCTACTCAAGAGGGATGGCATCTATCCATCTCTCCTGAGCAGTGCTCTGAATGCAGGAAGCCTGTGTGAACTTTACACACACATAGTCATAGAGTTGGAACACTTTGGTATGGATGAGCAGGTGTGTCTCCCTCTGAGCAGCACTTTGAGCTGTGCATGCACAAACTTTAGTGCATGCATAGTCTCCTCTGAAACCAGACACCCTGAGTGACTCCGGGTGGCTGGCTTAAGAGGTGCTCCGCACCTGCATTAAAATTTGTGCATGCACAGTGTAGGGGGTGATGCACTAAGGTCCCACACTAGGTTATGTAGACCCTGGCAATGACCCTTCATGGAAGAAGGAAGAGATCTTAGAACATTGTAGCTGTTATTGTAATGAATAAAGAGCCCAACCCTATCCTACTTCACTGCCAATGCAGCCACAACAGAACATCACATGCTGTCTCCAGCTTGGGAATGTGGCTCAGGAGAAATGGGAATTATTTTCCCTTATCCTTCTGTAAGCTTCTGACTGTCCAACAGGAAGAACAGAGAAGACTGGTTTATCCAGCTTTCCATTCTCTTCTGTTTTCTGTTTCTCTTCTCTTCCAACACAGGGACAGCTTGTTATTATCTCATCATGGTAGGACAATTTGAAAAATCCACTTGGCTACAGGGTTAGGCATTCAGCTCTATCAATATTTGAGCACATAATCTTTCACTGAAGCCAGAATCACCAAGACTGCTGGGGAAAACCAAAAGCAAAATAACCTTCTTTACCGAGGAACAGGCTTGAGTCAGAAAACAAAATGGATCTCTTTTCAAAACGATATGCTGAAAGTTTGAAGAAGATGAAAGAAATGCAATGCACCATCTCTAGGTACCTTTGCTGCAATCATGCCACTGCTTTCCAGGCAAAATGAACTCCTTGGTATCAAAATTAGAACACAAGCCTAACCATGTCTACTCAGAAGTAAGCCTTGTTGTGTTCAGTGGGTCTTACTCCCAGGAAAGTGTCTTTAGGATTGAAGCCTTAGAATGATAAAGCTGGCATTGCAGTGCACTCTTAACAGCTTCTCGACTATCAGTGCGGATAGTATTTTTTATTGCTATATTATAAATACATATTTCATTTGCTGCACCGTAAGCATAGCCTGGATGGGTTCTCAGAAGGATATCTCATCTGGGCTTCCTGCAATTGGAACATGAAGCTCCCCTTCTCTCTCACGTTTATTCTGATATTTGCTGTTCTCCATTTATCTTGTTGCCACAATCTGTTCTGGGAGGTAAAATTAAACCACTGAGTGGAAGCAGCAGAGTGGTTTGTACACAAGAAATATGCTGGTTCTTTTGATTTGAATGTGGGCAGACATTCCCCAGCTGAGTTATAACAGTACCCTAAGGCAGTGTTCAGAATGGCTCAAGCCTGATAACAGTACTTTTATTAAGAAGAGCACAATTTGGGTAATAACGACCACATTCAAAATATGAGTTGCTTGTATTCAAAGAAGGGGAATCATAATTAAGCAGCACTGGAATCAACAAGCAATCAGTAAATGGCAATGGAATCAATGAATCAAGCAAGCAATCCTTTTCATTGAATGCAAAGGATTGCATTCAATGAGATTTACCTTCCCACCTAAGTTAGTCATGACTAAGCAGTGCAATACTACGCATTCAATAAGATTTACCCCTTAAGTCCTTTGCATTTCAACTAGACTCACATCTTCATCTTCTACCATGCAATTGTGCCAATGGAGCACATGTTACATGCATTGGTGCAGTGGAAATCAAACCATTAAGAGATAAGTAAACTAAGTTTTCCTTCCCTTCTGGAAGGTTGCCAGATCACAAGTGACTTTCCTCATATTTACACCAACTAATTTGCTGGCTTAAGGCCAGTGGTGGGATTCAAATAAATTAACAGCAGGTTCTATGTCCTAATAACCTAAATTAACAACAAGTTCTATGTCCCATTAGTAACCAGTTCTCAGAACCTGAGCTAATTAGCAAAGGGTTCTATAGAACCCCTGAAGCCCACCATTGCTTAAGTCCAAGGAAGAGAAAGGGGCAAAACTATGGGCAGGAAAGGGGAACCTAGCATGTGTGACTGTTGCCAAAATCCTCCCCTTCCTGCCCCCTACCTTTAAACTTCCTTGAACCAACCAAGATCTGGATGAGCCACCACTATGGATCAGGCTGAGTTTGCTGATGCCAGGAGCAAACAGCTGCCAGTTGTTTATGCCAGTAACTTCAATGTGTTGCAGTAGCACACCGTTTGTAAGAGGCACTACAACCTTTACAGTAGCGGATCATGAGAACATGGCTCACTCTCTTTGGAGCACAAAATTATATTCACAAGGCACATTCCCTACAAAAAGAAAAGGAAATTCTAGACATTCCCTTGTTCCAGAGAGAATGAATCCTTTGTCTGCAATTTCTTCAAGGCCTGTCAGGTTGTGAATCAGATACTTATAGGCAAATACCACCAGGTATGAGAAGAATGAGAGTGAAAACAATAGCAAAGAAAAGATCAAAGATGCATGAAGGTGAACATATTTGGGGGATCATGAATCTCAGAAACGGAGTCAGATCAGGCACTGGCCAAAATACCCCATTCATCTTAAGGCCTACCACCAGGCCAATCTGTGCACCTTCCATAATGTGAAGTGGCAGTGCTCTTTGGAGGTAGACCCCTTCAGGAATTTACCAGCAATCTCACTCACTCACTGATGCTGCCTTTAGACCAATTAAAAAGTGTTAGCCAAATTAGTAACTAACAATACTGCCATAAATTGGCCATTTGTTAAATGAATTAACAAATTAACAAAAAGCTGAAAAATTGTGTTCATAGCCACATTTCTGTTCTCACCTTCTGACATATTTCCCCCTACTTAGAAGTCAAAAGGGAACTCTTCCTCTACAGACAAAAGCTATTTTCTTCCAGTCCTCTATATCTGTACTGAAGCTAATTTCATTCTCATATAACAAAATTTTACAGACAGTAAAAATGAATTTTGTTGTAATTCACGGTTTGAGCTAAAGTGACTTCACTGAAGTCTAACAGTCAAAAAAAGACAATATAGCCAGGATGCAGTTGTCTTGCCTATGCTGGTTTTTTTCCTTATAAATTGCTATTGTGGGGTGCCCAATTTGGGTGGTTAAGACACTGAGCCTGTTAACCACCAGGCCAGGGTTCGAGACCCGGGTCAGTCCCCACAAGACAGGGTGAGCTCCTATCCTTAGCCCAGCTCTGCGATGCAGCTGGAACCAATCGTATCGGCTCTGCCTTTCCATTGGACTATTTCAGTGGCGTGGAGATGGAGGGATTTGCTGCTTAGGTAACAGCCTATCTTCCATATCAATCTAGCCCAGGCCTTCGTGCTTCGCATGCAGCGTATGCAGCACCGAGCACAATATCATAGTCTCTCAAGACTGATTGATGCCTGCTAATTTGGGATCATGGCTTGTGCCTTTCTCTTGTACCATTTCCCTAGTACAATAACCTGGTAAAATAACTTTGCAAGTTATTTCATTCAAAACAACAGTGGGAGAATTTTTTCAGATGGAAAGCATCCGTTTCATCAAAAAATATGGTAAGAATTCAGATTTTTCAGGTGTGGGTTGACAGACATTTTATTTATTTTAAAAGTGGACTCAAGGCAGCTAACAACACAGATTAAAACACATAATAAAATATTTAAAAATATTTAGTTTGCCTTTCTATTGCATAAATGCATAAGCATGACTCAGGGAGCAATCCTAACTGCTCTCTAGGCTGGCGCAAGTCCGTTGCCCTGGCCTAACAGTGTCACAAAGTGCTGTAAAGTACTTTTGTGCCACTGTGGGACAAGTTAGGTCAGGGAAACCGAAAAAAGCACCGAAAAAATGTCCGCTTCAATTTCATTAAGGGTTCATGGCAAATTGGTGGATAACTTGTTTGGGAAGGACAGAGGAAGCACAAGGGTCCATAAATCCCTGTCCTCATCAAGATCTGAGGCCAAAGGGAACAAGAGAGGAATCTTGCCTGTATTGTCTTAGGCAGACAGCAGTGCCATCTGGTGAGTAGCATCTAACACTACATAGAATCCTATAAATCAAGGAATTGTGCAATTATTAAAAAAGATTGTGTTGGACATCTTTCCTAATTTGCCAGTCACAGAACCTGAATTTCACTGTTGAAAAAGGAAGTATAAGGACTTCATACTTAGGAAGTATGAGGTCTCCTGGGCTGAATCCAAACCAGGAAAAAACTTCATAATGTAACCTAAAAGAACCATGTTGGGTCTTGGTACATGGAATTATAGAGATCTTTTCACCATTATTTTGGGATTGACAAAATCCCCAAATAAATGTCTTTCCAAAAGCACTCCATATTTAGGAAAAAATATAGCAAGAATCAGAGTTTTTCAGTTCAAACAGAAGTGCATTAAAATAGAAGGCAATTCTGTGGGCCTTTTTCACTTTTCAGAAATCACCCCATATTCCGGGTAGCTGCAGCATTTTAAAGAGTGTGCATGGCAGTGAGAGAGATTGCCATATAAACTTAAAACTCAATCCCAGTTAGTTAGAAATAATCTACTTAGAAGTAATCCCCATATAGTCAAATGGGCTTTCTCCTAGAGAAGTGAGAATAGGATAGCAACCTTAATTTTTCTTGATATGATGCTAGATGATCTAAAAGAAATGTTAAGTTCTTGTACTTTCCCCTCCCTTTGTTCTCTTCACCACTGTCTAAATTATCTTTCCAACTTCCATAGAGCAAGTAATTATCTTTATTGCTTGAGAATTGCTTTATGTGGATGACTAATAGTGCAATCCTAAGCATTTCTATGCGGAAGTAAGTCCCATTGTGTTAAATAGTACTTACTCCCAGGAAAATGTGGTTAGGATTGCAGCCTAAAACAGACACTACAATGTCATTTTAACCCCTTGTTGTTATTTATCATTCCGTCCAGTTTACTATTTCTGACAATGGCCAGCAAGATCCATCAGATGATATGACGGTGACAGTTTAGCAGAAAATCTCTTTTTTTAACCTTTTCTCAGCCAGACATCAGGCTTGCCTTTGTCAGAGCAGCAAATGTGTCGGAGAAACTGGAGATCATTTCCTACAAAGAAAAATCTCAGCTTCATTTCGCCACTTAATTGGTCTCAAAAGCGTCTGCGTGTGTTGTGTGCTATAAAGCTAATTAGCCATCAAGGTAGCTCTTCCCCAGAGACTCAAAGGCTAAGAAACCCAACCTGCACGTCTTCCTCCCAATCTGCTATTGTAGGCACCTGGACAAGAACTGCTAGACCATAATGGATGGAACATGCCTATCCTTTATAAAATCTGTGTAGGCAGATTTAACAGATTTGGTCATTGATTTAAGGGCCTCTTTAAAGACAAAGCTAAAGAGATAATCATGAAAAACAGTCACTAGATTCTCTTGATAAATTCCACCCAGCAAATGTTTGTGCAAACTATATTGATGTTAAAAGATAGCTTTCCATTGTTTTTCAAGTGTGAAAAACAAAATATTTTCAAGGCTGAATATTACAGACTAAATTTTGGTTCACCTTTTCAATGTTCTGTAACCTGAACTAACTGCAGAAGGGAGAGGGGTGATATCTTTACTCATGGAGTAGAACCATCCCTCAGTGGTAGAACACCTGTGTTGCATTCAGATTCAATCCAGGCTGGGCTGCAAACGGCATCTGACTGCAAATCTAAAGAGATTGCCAATTGGTATATTGACCAAGATGGTTGGTTTCAGTAGATGTTTTCTTCACGTTATATTGCATCCTGTACTTCTTAATGTAGAATTCAAAAAGGCCACACCGGGGTATGAACAAGATCCGTTTGAATGGAGTGAGAATTCAGCCTGCTATGTCTCCTGCTGCCACTCTAATGGCTAGCACATATCTCATGCTTTCCTAATGAAAACTACAGTTCTTTAAATCCACTTCAGAACCACTTCCAGCAAACCACTTCAGAAACACTTCCAAATTCACTTCCACTTTAAATGACATATGTATTTTGACATTATTTTTGTAGCCATTCCCCGGCTTCAGAGGTAGAAAAGAATCAGTTTAACAACTATTCAAGTCCTGCATTTATAAATGTGCTGTAATTTCTCCATAAGGTTCACTGCCACAGGTTGTAACTAGGGTTAATCACATAACACAACCATTTGAAGTTTATGAATAACAATCACCTCTGCAGTTACACTAGGCAAACTAGAATAAAATTATAAGGGCTATCAATCTGCATGCTTCAGGGTATCAGATAATCACCAGCTGTTGTGAGGAAGAAATTTACCCCCTCTGGTATGAGGCTCAAACCACAGGGAACATTATGGAGGTTTATACCATCTTCTTCTAAAAATCCACACTGATGTCTTGTGGAGAAAGGCTATTAGATGAGATGGACTCTCATTCTTTTTTGCTGGAAGAAAAGTATGTTTACATCCAACGTAATACATTCCCAGTAGAAGAGTATTTCAGAAAAGGCTGAACCCCTTTGTGATTACAGAGCTTCAAAAGAACTTGCTTGATAAGACGACTTCACCTTTTCAATGTAAACCTGGCCAAATAATTATCTTGCAAGGATTTCAGGTTTGTTGTCTCTTGTGTCTTCAATTTTTCTTTCTTCAACTCACATTCAGCTTCTGAGAATTTCTGGTAGTGATAAGGAATATTGCACAACCCAAACAAGATTGTTAGACAGGCCAAAATATTTTTTCTTCTTTATTCCTTTTTTTCCCCTTTATCCTAATTGGATTGAACTCCAGCAAGCTCAAGATACTGTCTGCAACCTTGTTAAACTGAAGTATTTGATTAGAGACGCAATCACCATATCTAGGCCAAGAGAAGAACTTTAGAGTCTCGTAATGCCTGCATCAAAGAAGATGTATCAGCAACTCCAAATTCTTATTCACTTCAAGATTAAAACTTAAGATAGAGATTTTGCACCTCACCACCCCCTACTCCCCCAAATACCTTCCTTACATTCACCAGTTCAAACCACTTCAAACCCAGCCACCATTGAATAAAAATTACCCAGTTAGAGTAGCACCAGCACTTTAGATACATATATAGGGAAATCATGGTTGGCGGTATCTACCTGTGTCCTTGCTCGTGTACTGAAATGTAGCATATTGCTCAGAGAGCAATCCTATTCTTACCTGGAAGTAAGCCCTTTTGACTTACTGCTAATAAACATGCATAGAATTGGTTCTGAATAACCTTCTAGTCCAGCTTTTCAGCATATCTCAACAATGGTTAAATAAATTCAAATCCAAGCACTTTGATTTGGTCAGCCTGTATGGGAGCCCCGCCAAATGATATATATATATATATCATTATTATGCTGGGATAGATGTACTATATCTTTTGGAGCATTTGGTTCTTTCATTGCAGAAGCCAGGACGACTCATTTATGTTGTTCTTTTTGAGCACCACTGAAGCAGCAAAGTTTGCTTATCTAGATTTTGATATACATAGAGGTATAGTAACACACTAGGGAGGACAGACTATACCTAGAGCACAGATTCAAAATCATAATGAAGAAGTCCTGTTTGCCTGCCAGAAACAACAGACAAATGACAAAGCAATTTTACACTTTCTAATGAGATCCCAAGATAGTTTTGTTAAGCTCCAAACTGTCGAATAGATGAATTTAAACTCAGCTGCTTCCCCACAACCTTCATACTGACTTTTCTTCCTTTCTCTTTTTTTCTGAAAGTGAATGGCACACAGGAAGCTGGACAGCCGCAGAATAATGCATGTTTCACACACCTAGGGGCATCAAGATTTGTTAACAAGAGCTGAAGCATTGATTAACAATATCACAATGAATAAGAAAGGAGCAAAGAGCGATTTGCTGCTTTCAGAAACAACAATTGTTTCCGAAGGTGGAAGACACTTAAGTCATCATTTTCCATATGAAATATGGTGTGCTGGATCCAGTCCTAATCCAATGAAGCACAGACTCTGCATTCTTTCTTTCTTTCTTTCTTTCTTTCTTTCTTTCTTTCTTTCTTTCTTTCTTTCTTTCTTTCTTTCTTCCTTTCTTTCTTTCTTTCTTTGCCCAGGAGAAGAGTCCAAAAAGTTTGGTAGTGTTACAAATGTTAAACAGTGCCTAACTACAGAAAGTGGCAGATGTTCCACTAAAATTTTATATGTGTAGGTGAATTTATGCTATACCTTGTATCAGTCTTGCTCTCAAGGTGACTAACAATCAAGCAATATACCTGACTTTTTCACTGTACCCTTCTCACTTTTTGATTTCTGATGTAACCATTCCAAGATGACCTTCCTTCTGTTTCTATCTCTAGCTGTTCAAGATTCACATAAATAATATCTTGCACAGATATGTTATGGAGAAATCTTAGGATGAAATCAGCATTGCTCTTCATTTATTTATCAATTCATTCTTTCTTTTTGATGCTCTCAGCAAGATACCAAAGTAAAATAAATTCATAAACCAACCATGCACACATCTCTATTTTCATCAAAACACTGATAGCACAAACAGGTGGATCGCCTATATTTGGCCAAAGTTTCAGTTTGTTAGAACTCCAGTCTTTAAGAACCGACTACTTATTCGTATCTGCAGTCTAGCCAATTCAAATTTGGTTGAGATCATGAATACTTGTGTATAGCATCTATGGCAGAATAAATATTTCATTGTCCTAGTTACCCCCACAAATGACATGAGACAAGACAGCATTGGGATAATGTGCCTTTTTGAAATCAACATGAAGATAGTCCTGATTAAGGGGCTACACCATAAGTAGGGGCATAACCCTACTCTGCAGAAAACAGGAAACCTGCTGTGTGCCCTCTGGGCATTACCATTCTGGGTCAAACCTGAGGTTGCTAAATGCCAATCCTTTTTCTCCAAGCCATTTCCAGAAAAGAGGTCAAGATAGCTGACCTAACTGCGAGCAGATTACCTTGTAAACCAGTTTATGAACTTTTTAGTTGAAAAAACGGTATATAAATTAGATAGGTAGGTAGGTAGGTAGGTAGGTTGATTTCAGCCCATCCTGGAGACACCAGGAATTGAATCTGAGGCATAGCAAGATTGCATGGCATCCACTGTATCCTGGTCAGCTTTGGAGCAGGCTGGAAGTCAACATGGGGTTAAGATTTTCCCATCATCCTAAGTAATGCCCCAGTATGTCTAATAGGGCTATTCAGATCTGTGACAGTTACTTAGCTCTTGCAAGTCCAAGCCTGAATATAGGGTATTCAGGCCCAGGGGGGAGATTTAGGCCCAGGTTGCTCCACCCAAGCAAAAAACATCCCTTACCCATTTCATTCTCCCACATCCAGCCACCACCTACCCCAACTCTTACCTCTGCAGCAGCCTCCTCACCAATGCTGCCTACTTTCCATGTGCTGCAAATGTGCTTTATGGAACATTAGTAAATTCTCTGCTGGCGCAGGGACCACTGCAACAGCATAAAGGAACCACTATACTGCTCTGATATTTCCTAGAATAATCAGCATTTCTAAACTAGCTAGAAAATAAAAAATCTAGTAAATCCAGTTTTATATGTCTCTCTTTTTATGTTGTGATTTATGGTTGATACCAATGCAAAGTCATAGCAGTATCCTTAGCATCGCATACAGCGTCGAGCACGATACCATAGTATTTCGAGACTGATATTTGCCAATGCAATTACATATTTTTTTAAAACTATTACTTATAATTTATTACATATAATTTGTTATTTACAACATGGCTACATGCTGCCTGCTCACAAGGAAAAGGAGGAAAATGAAGACATATGATCACAATGTGCTAGGCATTTGCTTGCACAAGTCCAAATGAACTGGGGAAGGGAGATCAACGCTGGGAAGGAAATTAATTTGAATGTTGGCACCAGTTCCTTTCCAGCCTCGACTAACCCCCCTCCCCTTTGTTCAATCTCCTTCCTGTTCTCCCCATCATCAGTCCCTACCACCATCAGACTTACCTTCCTAGGTCTAGATGTGATCCTCTCCACACTGCCACTCAGAGGCATAGCTAAGGGGGTGCAGTTGCACTAGGCAAAAAGCTTGGGGGGGGGGCAACAAGCCAAGCTTGACACTAGAGGCTAAAATTGTGAAAAATAGAATCTGTTTGAATGATAATACCACCATGTTATATATCGTTGTAGAGGTTATTTAGTGCAGAATGCAATGAAAAAAATAGCACTGTAATATCTATATTCTATCAAATATTTTGGCCAATTAAGCAGAAAATGAAAACACAAAAGCCTATGGAACAAAAATTGATTTTTTTTAAACTCAAAACTTTCCCATGATACTGATTGCTGATATGCAATTCAGATACAGTGGTACCTTGCATGACAAGTGCCCCACATAAAGAGTGATTCACATAACAAGCACAAATTCCCATTGGGTGTGTGCTCCTCTTAACAAGCCCGCTTCACTTGACAAGCCCCAGGCAACTGCTGCCAAGTTGCTTTGCGCTGACGCTCTGCGTGGAGTCTGTTATAAAGGGCAGCCGGCCAGCACACTGCTGCCTCTAACTACCCCCAACTTGGGGGCAGTTGCCTGGGGGCACCAGAGGCAGCTGCCCCTAACTGCCCCCAAGTGCACCCACTGCTGGAGGCCTCCAGCCTCCAGCAGCAGCCCAGGTAAGCTCCCTATCCTCCATGCAGCCTCCCAAGCATGTCTACTCAGAAGTAAGCCCCATTGTGTTCAATGGCGCTTACTACCAGGAAAGTGTCTTTGATTGCAGCCTCCTAAGCATGTCTACTCAGAAGTAAGCCCCACTGTGTTAAATAGGTCCTACTCCCAGGAGAATGTCTTTAGGATTGCAGCCTAAATAGACTTCATAGGATCATGCACACTGGATGCATGTTTTGAATACAATTACAATTGTCAACATTTTGACATATAGTTAATATTTTTATATGAATATTTTGGGGGTTGTGGAACCAATTGTCTGAGTTTCCATTATTTCCTATGGGAAAATCCGCTTCACATAAAAGAGTGTTTCACATAACAAGCATGCTTCCGGAACGAATTAAACTTGTTATGTGAGGCATAACTGTATTGTATTAAACTAATAAGGTGTGAATATGAATCAGCTCCTTATACATCATAATACAGTTACTCCTGCTAACTGGGTATAGAGGCACTTCTATGTGGTGCTCCTCTTATATTAGGCAGGGAAAGAATAACAATTCCTCTTTGGTCCAGCACAATTTTCCTAACCAATAAGGGACACAATTTTCAGTTTTTTTAACTTAATTAAAGTTAATTTGATTAATGTTGTTGATTAATTTGATTTTGTTGTTGATTAATGTTGTTGATTAATTTGATTTTGTTGTTGCCAAGCAGTGAGCAAGAAAATCTTCTTCAACTCCAGAGAGCAAATAGGTCTGTGCCACTAGCAGAGCAATTGGATGATGACCAGCTAAGGAGGAGGAGGCAGGTTTTCCCCAATTTTCTTTTTAGAAATACCCAGGGATGATATCACTCCCACTTATGACGACATCACTTCCAGAGCAACATTTTGAGCTTTGCGGCCACTGATTGGCACATCATTCCAAAAATAGTTCCCAATGGCACCAAAACCCATTTTATGATAGCAAAACTGTATTCTACTATTATAAACACCTTTGCACACCAACCCAATCTTGGACAGAACTGGGCCATAAATTAATCTACATAACTGAATAATGAGATGAAAATAACAGCTATAACTTAAATTTCTCTTGGGAGTTTTAGGTGTGTATTTCATTAAATTGTAAATTAAAGTAAACTTCAGGGATACTTGGGAACAGCAGTAACATCCCTTCTTAATTTAGTCTTTTGAGCAGGTTTAATGTCTCTGTTCACGATTTTGAATGACTTTAATTGCCAGTGCTTGTGAATTCTCTACACAAGTTTTTTTAGCAAGTAATTTTTTAACTGATTAAAATCTAAAAACTTTTCTTTTAGTTCTTACCTGTATTCCTAACACTGTAATGAACAGCACTAGCTTAATTCAACAAGCCATGTAACGAAGTCAGGCATCTGTTTCAGTAGGTAACAATCTCTCTTCCAAATCGTTACTGAACAGAAGCTTTAAACTGTGATTGGATATCGTTGTATACTTGAGGTTGTATGTTGAAACTGAAAGCCTGGTTTTGAGAGGCTGTCCAAACACATGCATAACACATGTGTACAAATCTTAACTTCATTCCATAATACCACATTTAGCATTCCTTGAATAATTATATTCCAGTTAGGAAAAGAGCTAATCCCAGGGTGACCATATAGAATGGAGGACAGAGTGCCTCTACCTTTAAGGATTACCGGTATATAGAAGAGGAAATTTAGGCAGGCTTAACTCAACACACAAAGGTCCACCAGTTGCTTCAGGGAGCACGTATGACACCTACATCCAGTTGCCCTCCCCTGCATCTGGCATTTTGAGGTTGTCCACCTCGACACACACACTACACAAATACAGCTCTCCAAAGCTGAATCAATGGCTACTTCATTTAAAAAAGTATTGATGTATAGGCAGTAAGCCTTACAGGAAGCCAGTGATATGTCCATCTTATGCCCATCTAATCATGTCCACCTTTTTCAGAACAACTTAGGCGTAGCTAGGATTTGAATTCCATGTGATTTTGTTTTTGCTCCCTCTCTGCTCCATGATGGCCAAGAGGCCTGTCCCTCCTAGTACCTTCCTAGTTCTAGGTGATGTTTGGAAACCCCCCTCCAGTCGTTTTTCCAGCTTCTTTTCTGGGGAGCACTAGTGACCCCCTGGCAAATTTTTACAACCATCGCCCCTCCTAAGCTGACTTTTGGAAGTTTCTTATTTCCTTTTATATTCATCATAACTGTTTATTTAGCTCTTTTTATGAATGGAAATTACGAAGATTGTGGATATTATGATTTTGTTCATAATATTGTACATATTTTGAACATAAATATGTATTTTTGCCTATGGTTGCCAATTAGATACAGTTCAAGCATGTACTCCTGTTTGCTTTTTCTCTTGTCTTTGAAAAAAGCCATTCCAGCCTGCATTTTACTGACCATTTGCTCATGTTGTCTTCACACCATTGATTGCTGTCTATGACCCTGTTGATGATATGGATGTTTCTCCTTTCCAAGGCTCTTTCCCCCTACTTTGGTGAGGTGTTGGTTTCACCTTCCAGGAATAGCTGCATCTCCTGAATTTTATTGTTCGCTTTCCTGTTGATTTCAACAGGAACAGAGAACACAAGCAGAGAAGTTTGGCTTGTCCAACAAGGGCCGCATCTATGGGTTTTCTAAGCCAAATGTGGCCCTCGAGGCTCTTGTTGGACAAGACTTTCAGTCACAGAACTGAACTGCTGAAGTTCCCAACAGTGACTCAGAGTGACTCTACTGTGACTCTGCCTATATTTCCAGTTCAGCTCATAATTAATGCTCATATGTCTTTCTTTTTCATGAAAACATAAGGCAATGTGGAGGCGAGTATTAATTTTCAGTGATTTTGGTTTTACTTGCTGTATGATTAATAAATGAGGATTTTTGATTATTGTCTCTTTGTACATCCTAATGAATGTTCATCCTAATGAATGTTAACACTTTTAAGTGGCTTAACACTTTAAGGTGCTTATGACAGTTTTCTAACAGTGGAATTTTGTGTGCACTGCGCCCATCGGTTGAGTCAAACAGCTATGCTTGATGAAGGGCTAAGTAAAGTTGATCTGTACATGGAGATCATGTACATGGAGTTGATCTGTACATGGAGAGGCAGAAGGTGTAGAAAGGGAGTTAGAAGTTTTGACATTGAAATTTCAATGTCCAGTCACACATTGAAACAGTGTACCTGTTTAGTGTACCTGAAATAAAATAACCTGGTCTTTTCAAGAACCACTATGTAGTGGTTCTTCTTGTCAATTTGTTTAATAAGTTCCATTAGGAGCCATCAATGGGGCAAATCTTTGTGTCACTGACAATACAAATGGAATATTACTCCAGCCTATTGCTCATGGATTAGTAGGCTGACTTCTTCCAACTTTAAATCTGGGGAACGGCTGGTACAGCAGAATACTAGTTTTGCATGTAAGAAATCCCAGGTTCAATTTCAGGCATCATTCAGAAAGACCCTCTGTCCAAATCCATAAAGAGAAGCTGCCAGTAATCGTAATCAATATTGTTCTCAATGCCCCAGTGGTATAAAACAGCTTTTTAAGTTCACAAACTCCTTTGCTGGACATAGGCTGCAGTCCTAACCTGCACTTAGGCTGGCCTAAGCTCTAACATAAGTCCTATGCTGACCAGGAGGTGTTACAAAGGTGCAGTAAGACACATCTGCTCCACTCCTGGGGGGTTAGGCCAATGCAGAGCCATACACCAACCTCCCTATACCATCACAGAAAGATAGGCCAGATGAGTTAGTCCGGTGTAAATTTCTTAGGATTGTGCCAAAAATGTCTCATGGATTTTCATTGTCAATGAGAATCAATGACTTTCATTGACTCCTGGAACTCCAATGCAAGTGAATTTAAGACTGCAACCAAAGATGGATTGTGAAAACTTAAGGCCAAATCCTAACAAAGCCTCTTCCACCAGTGTGGCCTCACCAATAGAGTACACACTGCATCTAGTGGGAGAGGGAAATCTGGAGTTCACCTCTAGTTATGGGAACTTTGATGCTCTTTGATGAAACACAAACAAATTAGAATACAGACAAGTCCCCTAAGGGAAGAAAATGAGATATTAGGAAACTGATAAAAATAAACACCATCTATATTGAACAAGAACAAAGCTCTTATTTGGTAATCTCTTTCTTCTTCCTTGTAAAACAGCTCATTCTTTTCATGATTATATTTCATACCCTTGGTGGGTTATGCTAGACCTCACAGAAGAAATTTGTTAAAAGGGTCTGTGAATGATGAATGGGATGTTGCATAGTCGGAGAAGACATGGAGGCCTGTTCCAAAGGCCAGGCGTTGGGTTTTAAAAATATTTAGATACTGTCATTCAAGATTCCCACAAGCACAAATGTACGCAAGACCAATTTGCTTGTGATTTGTAGAGAGAGGCTGAGGAAGCATTTTAAGGAGTTCCATTTGCTCTGTGCCGATATTGTTCAAATACAATGCCCTTACTATGCAAGCCATGTGTTGTGTGATGTGATGTGTGGAATACTTCATGAATAAAGGGAATATTTTGACATCAGCCCCTCTTGGGCCCTTTGACTTCAAATGAGATATAATCATCATCACTCCGCAAATTGCTAGCAGATCTCTTGCCTGAGAAACAGTCTCTTTTACGATGAATTACCTGATGCCATGTTAATGTGATATATAGTATCGAACAAGTGACCAAAAAGCCTATGTAATGATTCCAAAAAGGAAATCTTGAAAATACTTGTGTCATTTCCAGAAGGTTGGGTGGAAAAAAATAACTCTTGCCCTCGTATTAAACAGCATTAAAATTATTGCTAGAAAGCACCCATTACATATTATGAATGCCTCCTCCTGCTATTTATTTTTAAATCATCTTAAAATTCATGGCAATGCTTAATACCATTCAGTTTGTGGCTAACAAGCAGTGATGGCCTGAACATTTCCCATACATTCTCTCACGTCAACATTTCCAAATATAAGTCAGAAAGAAAGGGGTGCATTTCAGTTGATGTTGCCAAAGTAGGCATGTGGTATGTGTAAAGCCAATACCTGGATTTTAGCTAATAGGGCCTCACCTATATGAGGTGCAGATTTTTTTCCTCCTGATAATTCTTAATTTTGCAAACTGATGTACTTCAGAACAGAATAAAAAGCAACAGAGGCCTTGTAAATGGCTTTTAAAAGATTGATTCTGTAGGTGGGAAACATAAAACCGTCCTCCTGATTTACAAGTGTGTATTTCACAGAACACTCAAACACATAAAGATGAAAGCTTTCTCCGCTCTCTACAGCATATTTAGAGGAGCTGTTGCTGCAGTATTGGAGATAATAGCAGATCTGACAACACATCATGAGACAGCACAAGAATCTGAAGGTCCCCATCACAAACTACTGCACATCTGTGGTTTGTACAGGTCGTTCTTGCTAAATTCAAAGTAGATACTGGTATCTTTATTATTCAAACCTAACAATATAGGATAAAAAAAGAACATAATTTTCTTCATAACCTTTGCAGGTGGGAAGTAATGGCATTTCATGCACCTTTGGTGTTAAGTCATGATGACCACATTATCACAGGGATGTCTTCTGACAATGCTGGTTCATCAGCCTTGTAACAGGGATGAGCACCACCGTAAGGCAACCTGTGGGTGACGCCTTTATGTGTATTTTAATCTTTAGAGTTAAATCTATTTTTCTCCCTTGTTAATATTCTTCCTAGACCTTTCCTTTGGCCTTCTACTCTTCATTTCCCAGGGACCACTTCTTCTTTTATATTCCTTCTCCTATCTCTTGCTCTTTTCACTTACTTTCATCAACTTCCAGGGGGGTACGGGTACAGACTGTTTCCCTGTCTTCTGTTTTTCCAACCAAACTGACCCATTTTAGGACTTAGGAACACAACCATTGGAATTCCTGTCCTGCATGCCCTCCCCTTTGTGCCATTGGGGTTCACGGTCAATGGGCCAAGTATTAACAGAAATAATGCATAGATTAAAAAAGAGTCAAGGAATAGCTCCACAGACTATAATAGCTTTGAGTGAACACAATTGGGCTTGTGGGCTTAAAATTTCAGAAGCCAGGAGTTATCCATACCATCCCTACCCTGAGCAGCAAAACAGCAAGGAGAGTTGACATCCACTGGGACTTTCCCTTGGCGCATGCCAGCGGAAGTCAATTGAGGTCTCAGACCACACAGAGACTCTCTAGGACCTCCATCAGATGAAAATTACCTTTGTGCACATTTTTTAAAAAAATATTTCAGCAGAGGCTAGCCACGTCTAGCCGCCGCTGCTCCTAAAGAGCCCCCAGTGCCCCCAATCACCCTCCAGAAGGCCTCCCCAGACCCCAGGTAAGTAATTTTTTACATTTTTTAAATGTAGGACAAAATGTAGGATGTAGGATTGGTTTTTTTTTACAGTCTGGATTTTCACATGTGATCAGTCATTTTAAAGTGACCAGGTCCTACATTTTGAATTTAGGACTTGGTCACTCTGCCCCGTGTGCATCAGTCCCCCATGCACATCAGACCCCCATGCGCATCAACCCTCCCATGCGCATCACCTCCCCATGCACATCAGACCCCCATGTACAATGGCCCCCCATGCGCAACATCTTCCCCAGTGCAACCCCTCCCTCCAAATAATATCCCCCAGTGCACCAGGCACCGAGCACCAAATTGGCTGGAAGTTGGTCAGTCTTCCATGTTAAGTATGGGACAAAAACACATTGCACCCTTTTCAGCCCCTCAAGGGTTAAATTTCTCCACATAAGTTCTTGGTGGGTGTTGATGTAACAGAAGGAACACCTTCCCCAAATTTCATGCTTCGAGATCTAGAGGTTGGGGCAGAGCATCCCTCAGCCAGGGATTCTTTAATGCAAAGCATAGGAAGGAAAACACATTGCGCCCCATTTCACCCCCTTCTGGTTGGAATTTCCCAGTACCAGTTTTTAGTGACTCCCTCCATCATGGAAATTTCACCCACCCCAAATTTCACACTTCTAGGCCCAGCAGTTTTCGCTGGGCGTTGATGAGTGAGTGAGTGAGTTTTTATTTTTTATATATAGATGATGGGTCCAGTTAAGATTTGTTAAATACTGATACTTTTAGGATGGACTTGAAAATGAAAATGTAAATAAGCAGGAAATTTGAATTAACATGGGAAAACATGTTAAACTGTTTACAGTCAAAATCTTATAATAAGACATAATTTATTACAATCAAGACACCAGTATTATTTGGTGTCATCCCTTTTTCAGATTTGACAATAACATTTAAAAAAAACACTCAGAGGTCTTTCTAGAAATCCCTGTCCATTTTCTCAAGAGATAAATGTTATAGAACTCTCTTAAATGTGAGATCAGGCACTATCCATCCATCCAAGTGCTCCATTGCCTCCTGCAAACATTTCTTTTTGGGCAGGTTTTAAATCTGTTCTTCTATCTCTTGTTTTGTTTGTTTCTACTCTGGAAACAGTAACGTTGATTTATTTTGGGGTTTTTTATAATATTGCATTTGATTTTATTGTTTCATTTTATTACAGCCCAATCTTAACAATGCTGGTGCAGGATACCCTGCATCAAATGGGAGTCTTTGGATGCTGGAAGTCTCCTTGGGGTAAGGGGATATTTGTCCCTTTTCCCTTGGGTAAGTCCCAGCAGCCACTATGGGTCAGCAATACTATGCCAATGATATTGAGTTGATCAATACAGGTAGTGAACTTCAGTGCTTCCAATCCTACACCCTGCTGAGCCTAACCATTCACCCCCTTCCTCAAGCTCCAATCTGTTCCACTCCCCTTCCCATCCTTTATCCATCCCTGCACCAGACATACCTGTGTTCACCGACACCAGTGGAAGTTGTGACCAATATTATTCCCAACCAGGTTCCCTGGGATTGAAGGGGACCAGATTGTGATACCCTCTATAAAAGGAATTGGGACCCTTGGTATATAGGAATTACAGTGTCCCTATATACACTACTCCTCCCCTACCACAAACCACATATTTTTGTCCACCCATAGTGGTCTATAAAAAACAAACACAAAAACATGACATCATATGAGTAGTTTTACCCAGCAATTTTCAACAGTGTGTCATGGCATGTTGGTGTACCGTGAATGTACATTTCTCTTTTCCATTTCTCTGCAACTGTCAGTTAGGAGCGCTTAGTAACAACACGGCTTTCTGAAGTGATAATACCTGGGAAGATCAGTGATGGTCAAGCAAATTGCCACCCCACCCCCAAAAAAAAACAACAACAACAACAACCCCACAATGGCTGAAAAGGCCTTAAGAGGTGGTATCTGGAATGGGCATTTTAAAAGTCTAGAACTGTACTTCATAGTACCATAGTACCATATAGTACCAGTAAAAATGAGTCACTTTAAACACTTTAATCTGACCTCTAAAGGAGAATAGCTCTGTGTACGAGCGAGGCCTCCTGAGTCTCATTTTCTGACTAATGCATTTGCAAATCTATTCAATTTATAACAAAGAGGGAAGAATAAACAATTAAGCCTTACATTTAGCTATACTGTTACACACCTGGCTACAATTAAACACTTTAATTAAAAGTCATAGTCGTGCGTATGCTGGCATAACCTTTTCAGAAGTCACTCCATAGTCTGCACAGCAAAAACTTTTCTATTAAACTGTTGAACATCAGCATTTACAGTGTTTCTTCGTAGACAACAGAACTAATGGACTGGGAATAAAGGAGATAATGCAAACTTGTTTAACAGCCAACCTTTAATTTTCTCAAAGAAAAGCAAATTAATTACATCGTTATGTATTGAGAAGCCAAAGTCAGCTGTAGTTATGCCAGACCTTGAATGGATTCAGGCAATCTTTTTCGTTTGTTTGTTTGCTACTGAAAGGAAATGTCTGCAGCCACCACTTGATAACATCTGTGGAAGTAAACTGCTGACAAGGTTTTATCATGTGACAAATTCTTATTTGCCACCACCATCATATCATGCTACTGGGCTTTTAATTTCTAGAGCTATGATGGTATGATTGCCCTGGAGATCGAATTTAATATAAGCACTTGCATGTGTTTTTTTTTAAGTCATAGCCTATTGGGTTGGACCAGGGAGACTGGATTCACATCTCTGCTCAGCCATTGACTCACTAAGTGGACTTGGCAAGTACATAGGCACAATTTCAGCTTAGATTCACTGTGCCTAATGCAAAATATAATAAACTACTTCATGGATTTGTTGATAGAACAACTGAAATAGGAATGTGCAAAGCCCCCGTGAGAACTGTAATGTATCTTGTGAAAACTCTTGAATATTCACAGATATGGGCAGACTCCTGCAATTTGTTTCGAAAAGCTATATGTGGAAAATCTTCCATTAAGCTCTAATAATTTGTTTATCTAGTTGGTTCAAAAAATTGTTAAATCAAAACGTTCCTAGTGTTCTTATATAAAGGTTATCAAGTGTCTATGAAGTGCATCTTAAGAATCATGGCTCATCTTTTCAACAGGAACGTCATCATACTCAAATCAATGGCAGCACCTCGATGGTCACCCATTGTAATTTGTTACTGAATATCTTCCCCCTTGATGAACTTGGAGCTGATCTTAGCTCCATCGTTTGTTCCTCTTTTTGATAGATTTGTCTCAGTATTCATTCTACTTCAATTTCATTTCAGTCTCCGCCTCCCATGGGAGAACAGGTGTCAGGAAAAAAATCCTGATGTGAATAAAATGGCAGATCATTTAATTCATCTATTGTTTGCTCGGGATGCCTATACAGTTTCATTCATTTTTTCTACAGAAAATACAGTAGTTGTTTCCAAAGAGAAGAAAGAAATGATCTGTTCTTCCTTTGAAAAGCATAATGTTTACCTAGGACTAGAAAATGACAGCAGTAATGCTAACGGCATGTGCTTTTTCAATGGCCTTAATTGGCAGATGTTGGAGAAAAACCTACTCTTGGCTAACTACATTGGTGCCACTTATGGCCAGTTAGACAGAAAGAAGAAGATTCAAGAGGTCATTTAGAGGCCAGACTGCCAACATTTTCCAAGTTAAATCACTTTAGAAATCTTTTTGCTTGGAGAATTGGGCAGGTGCTGAAGTCAATCCCATGCTGCTCAGATCTATACCACCAAAATTGGTGGCTCAGATCCAAGTAGACCTATTGGGATTGCTGCTGCTTTCCTGGGGTAAGGAAAATAGTTCCCCTTTGCCCAAGGTAGTGCAGCAGCAGCTCCGAACATGTGCTGGATACAGCACAGCAACATTAGCCTGCCTGTTCCAACACATGCTAGGATTGCACTGTTCGTTACATAACTAAAACCACTATAATTATGTTTTCTTTTTCAAGCGGGTATCAGATGCATTGAACAGTCAGAAGTTCATGATGGGGATTGAGCATTCAAAAGTACTGAAACATTGCTGAGATTTCTCTTCCATTACTGTTGTTAATTTGCTGAGTTCATGCATTATTTGTATTTACATCCTAAATTCCATCCTGAATTATTCATATGGCACGTCTACATTGTCCAAAAAGGAGACTTCAAATGTGAAGTTTATAACTGCCTTCTGTTCATGGGAAACCATTCTGATTAAACGATCCCAAAACAAATCGTTCCTCCACTTGCTCTGGATCATCACATTATCATTCAAAGGACTGTTCAATCCATACGAGGTCTGAAAACAGTACAGGAAATATCTTTATCTGTCTGATTTGTTTCACACTGAGTCATTTATGCTAAATAAACCTCTGAGATCATTGTTTATGAATCAGCTTCTGAATGTTAGGGAGCCCCCTTGTTATAACCCTTGAACATCATAAAATTTGATCAGTGAAAATGTGCAGTAGAGATGAAGAATTACCACTGGGTAAGGAAAGAAAGGTAATTGAATGGTAGTATTTCTGCTAAACGTTGAGCATGCTTATGATCACTTAAGAGAGACATCTAGTTGGTACATAGCTCAGAATGATCAGTTAATTGTTGGAAATTGATTGAAATACCAACCAACTACAGTGGTACCTCGCTTAACAAGCGTTTCACATAATAAGCAAAAATTTCCAAGAAATCTTGCTTCACATAACAAGTTCTGCTTCACTTAACAAGCAAGCGTGCTATGGGCAAGCGTGCTATGCAGCCCTGACACTCTGCATGGAGGCTCTTTAAAAGGGCTGCTAGCCAGCACTGCTGCCTCTGACTGCCCCCAACTTGCCCAACTTGGGGGCAGTTGCCTGGAGGTGCCTGAGGCAGCAACCCCTAACAGCCCCCAAGTCCCCCCACCAACCACCTTGAACCTCCAGCAGCAGCCCAGGTAAGCCTCCCAGGAAAGTGTTTTTGATTGCAGTCTCCTAACTATGTCTACTCAGAAGTAAGCCCCATTGTGTTAAATGGGGCTTACTCCCAGGAAAGTGTCTTAACCATGCAGCCTCTTAACCATGTCTGTCCAGAAGTAAGCCCCATTGTTAAATGGGACTTACTCCCAGGAAAGTGTATTTAGGATTGCAGCCTAAGTGAAGCCTAACTTCATAGGATCAAGCATACTGAATGCATGTTTTGAATTCCATTCCAGTGTTTTGTCATCGTTTTTACATACAGTTAATATTTTGGGTGTTGTGGAACCAATCGTCTGAGTTTCCATTATTTCCTATGGGAAAATTGGCTTCATTTAAAGAGTGTTTCACTTAAAGTGGAACGAATTAAGCTCTTTATATGAGGCACCACTGTATTTGGAGAAAGTGACCAGTTAAGAGGAGGGAGGAATAAAGAGCCACATAGGTATATATATGAAATCTAGTCATAGGCCTTAATACTACTAGAACTTGATGCTGTCATAACTAGCACTTCAACAGAACTGGAAGATTCAGATTCAAATCCCTCCTCAGCCATGAAGCTTCCTGGGTTATCTTCAGTCACTCTAAACCCCACCTACCTCACAGGATTGTCGTGCAGACAACAAGAGAAGTGCTGTTGCTAATACTTTATAAGCCTCCTTGGGCATTTGTGTTGGCATACTAATGGCCCTATAATATCAGCATAAAGTTATTTATGTTATGACAAACAACGGGCTACCATTTCATTCTTCTGGTCTAATGATATAAACATGTCCCTATAGGCATATGTAACTTGGTGGCATGACACGGTTGGGAAGGAGTGTTTCTGGGAGGTTGGGACGGACAGGAAGAGAGGGGAGGATGATCTTGGCAGCAGTGACAAGAACAAGTTTTCTTTCCTAAAGAAAGCATGCAGATAAATCCCTTCTCTTAAACAATAGTCCCCTGGGACATGGAGAGTGGGTTAGGCATAATGACCTTAGGAAAAGGACAAGCATCTTTCAGTAAAGGCAGGAGGAATTTACGTGAGAAGAGGACTAATATTTTCCCATATTCTGAGAATTGTCATATGATATAGTCTGCTACTCAGCCCAGCTACATTTGTGAAGGGGAACTGAACTCCACTGACATGGCGCTGTGGGGAAGAGGATCAGATGTATTGCCTGAATGCATTCACGTCCCGCAAATCACAAATTTTGAGGCAAGCCCATGGCATGACTGAACGGCAGCTGAGGATTAATCAAATTCAGAGACGTTCCCCTGTCTGCATGCTGAAGGAACCGTGTCCTTCCCTTTCTTAATCACAACAGTTAGGGTTGAAAACTGAGAACTTGCATGACCCTGAGATGGCTCCATGTCTGCTTAAATGCTGAAGTTTTAATGCTCTTGCTGAAGGGGGAATTTGGAAATGAAAGGGCAACTGTAGGCAAAGTTGAATATATTGTTTGGTTGGGATTTTGTTTTTGCTGGATATTGCTTTATCCTTGGCCAAAAAGAGAGAACTTGGATCCCAAATCATATATGCTTCGATTAGCATAGTCATCATCTTGTTTCCTTCTCTCTTCTTAGGCCTGGAGAGAATTTGATATGCCTAATATATTCATTAAGTAAGCCATCATTGTCAAACCACCCAAGCCACAGAATGGAAACTTTATGAATGTTGATTGTAAGATATGCTCTGTGTGTGTGTGTGTGTGTGTGTGAGAGAGAGAGAGAGAGAGAGAGAGAGAGAGAGAGAGAGAGCAGATGTGCACATCCATATTGTTTTTTCCAGTGGTGTGCAAAGAAAATCAGTTCTTTTATACAAAGGATAATGGTGTCCTCTTTGGATCTATTCATTATTATGAATAAAGGATGCTTTTTCTGTTGTTATAGAAACCAATTTTGCATCACCATCCTCCTTTCTGTCCTAGAAAGCCTTTCTGATCTGGCAAAGTATTTTTTGCCCCATTCATCACCATGGTGCTGAGAGAGAGAGAGAGAGAGAGAGAGAGAGAGAGAGAGAGAGATGGGAAAGGCTAAAAAAGTAGGGACGTGGCTAGTGCTCTTTGCTTTCCGCTCCTCACTCCTCTTTACTGCTCATTTTGGAGATCTCTCTCTCTCTCCAAAACACACACACAAAGACTGAGATAACATATGTTGATACAGTATCCCCAGAAAAATTTGCCAATGACCTGATCGCTGCCTTACCCTTGGAAGACAAGACTTTTGTGCCTGGCAGTTCTGTTCTCTTCTCAACAGATCTCCAGCAATCTTCTTGACACTAACAACTCTCAAGTTGTGACCAGCGTACCAAGATAAGCCGCTGATGTCGTATCGCTTTGGACATTTAAAGTAGCTGAACAAAGCACTAGGAAATATGTTGTAGGAAACAATCACTCTGGCAGAAACATAGAGACACTGACGGTGTATTTGCTTCGCATCCATTGATCTGGAAGACAGCTGTGTAGGGTAGAATGCATTGCTCTGCGACAGAAACCAGAATGCCCCATCCAGTAGCTAAGGATAGTCAGCGGATAATAACATTCTCTTTAAAAATTTTAATCGGTGGTGGCTTAAGTGCACTTCAGGATTGCAGCCTTAAATACATAAATATGTAAATAAATAATGGAAGTAGATCCAATCCAGAACTGATGCCTTACGATTATGTGGAATAGTGGGTGATAATAATTATGTGGAACAGTGGTACTGTTCAGCCCAGGACCCGATTTCAAACTTACCAAGGCTTGACATCACTGTGATGCCAGAGTCCCTTCAAGTCTACTCGGAGGTAAGCCTCATTGTGTTCTTATGGGTGCAATCCCAAAAAATTTAGGCTGGCCTAACTCAACTAATATCTTTCTGTGATGGAGTGGGGAGGTTGGCGTATGCCTGTGCATTGGCCTAACCTCCCCACAAGAGTGGGGCAGAAGTGTCTTATTGCACTTTTGTGACAGCCCCAGGTCAGCACAGGGCTTAGGCCAGCCTAAATGGCAGTTAGGATTGAAGCCTTATTCATAGGAAAGCCCAGTGCCAGATTCCAAGATGGTGGAACTCTACTCTCATGATACTCTCAGGGGCCCCAACCCCTACTATGAGTATCACTAATGTGGAAAATAATAGCTTGGGTCACAAACAAATCATTCATTTGCAGTCCCTAATATAAGACAGCATTTGCTCAAAATAATTCACATTTTAATCTTCTGGCTCACCTATCCATCAGCAGCCAAAAACCTGGCTTCTTAAGAAAAACATTGGGTTGACCTCAACTTTTCTTGGCACTTTTGGTTGAATAGTTTCTCCTTTTACTGACTGACTGCTCTTTTTAAGTATCATCATTATTCATCAATGTGAGTATCATTGATGGAAAAATGGGTATTAATTCTTTATTAAATAATAAGCTGCTGTTAGAGAAATTTGTCTGGGAACTTAAAAAAAAACAACACAAAAATACTTGTTTAAAATTGATGCCAGACTTCTTCTTGAAAATAAAGCTCAATCAGCAGATTTCACCCACAGAATGAGTATGACCATAATACAGGTAGTTCATATGTTTTAAAAAAATCCTGAGTGGACAATTTGTACTGTTTGCTTAGCTCTAATGTCTGTTTCACTTGCACACTGTCTCTCATTGTTATCTTTTGTTCTGTATGCTTAGGCATGCACAACCCATCAGGAACTCTCTGATCTGTATTTTAAAATAGCCTCCAAGCTGACTTGGTATGTCAAGCAGAATCTCAAGCTGTCTTCCTATCTTGAGCTTAATTGGACAACTACAACAAAGGACTTCGTATGGCATCTGCAACAGCATGGTCCTCAAACAGCTTGTCATACCGCATTGGAAGGCCCACAACGAGGTACCACTGTCAGCTTTTATTGGAGATTTGCACAACGTAAGGCATTTTACAGTGTACATATTCCATAATACAGCAGGCATATTAAACAAAAGATGTTAATCAGCTGTCACCTAACTTGTGGACTCCTGTCTTTTAATGACCGGTCTTTCACTGTACAAAGTGTCTTTGGGGTTCATGTATATTTCCAGACAATGTATATCATCACAATGGGCTATAAAATATTAGATATTTTTCTTCCTTTAAAGAAGGCATTTAACAATTATGTACCATGGAATTATCTGGATTATCCTGATTGGTGATTTTACCCCCCTAAAACCAATACTGTAGAAGAGCAGGAAAATGTAGGTACAAGACCATGTGCTTCCATTATTACAGGATAGAAGTAGGACTATTAAATACTGCAATTTAATTTTCAATGGCAAACTTGTGCCAATAGATTGTTATGGAGGATAGGCTGTTACCCAAGCAGCAAATGGTGGCGCAAGCGGTTAAGACGCTGTGCCTGTTAACCCGGGTTGGCCCCACAAGACAGGGTGAGCTCCTGTCCTTAGCCCAGCTCTGCAACGCCAGCTGGATCCAATCGTAGTGGTTCTGCCTTTCCATTGGACTAATTCAGTGGCATGGAGAGGGGGGATTTGCTGCTTGGGTAACAGCCTATCCTCTATAACAATCTAACCCAGGCTTTCGTGCTTCGCATGCAGCATATGCGGGGCCGAGCACGATACCATAGTCTTTCAAGACTGACGGAGGCCTGCTTTTTTTTGTGCCAGTGAAAATTAATACTTGTGTCTAGTATCCAATTCTGTCCTAAAGAATTAAGGACAGAAGGAGCCCTGCTGGATTGCACCAAAGGCACATCTAGTTCATGGACCTTTATTCCCATATTGGACATCCAGATTGTTACTATAGATAGAAAGATTGTTCTGGGAAGTCCTCAAACAGTGTTTTAAGGCCAAAGACTTTTCCCACTTTTGTCTCCCAATTACGTGTGTTCAGTAGTACATGAAAATGGGGTGAAAATAGCTAGAATAACAAATAGCCAGTGATGGACCTCTATTCCATCAATTTGTCTAATCCGCTATAAACCCACATAAACCAGGGCTTTCTATTACCAAATTGCCAGATTGTGAATTCCGTAAATTATCCATTCTGATATCCATAAATTAAATGATTTTTATGGATGAATCCTAAATACACTTTCCTGGGAGTAAGGCCCTTTAAACACAATGGGGCTAACTTTTGAGTAGACATGGTTAGGATTGTGCTCTATAACTTAAAAAAACTTGTTAAAATTAATTTTCCAGTACCTTATTGATGATGTATTACTTTCTACTTATAAATGTTTGTAAGCCACCTTGAGCAGTTGTTTTAGCATGGGAAAGTCAGGTATAAACTCCTTCTTCTTCTTCTTCTTCTTCTTCTTTATTCTGTAGCTGGCGACTGGGGAGGGGTTCGTCCTCTCAGTCAGTATGCTCCTGTTGCGCAGCTGGATTTTGTACATCATTGACAATGCACTTCTATTCTTTGGCAGTCACAAACGGAGACACTCAGGATCTGTCTCAAGCTTCGCATTTGGAAGGTCTCAAGCTTGTTTTATCTTATCTGAGCAGAGTCCATGTTTCTGACTTGATCAGCTCTGGTTGCCTTTCCATTCTTCAACTACCTTATCACATTCCTCACTTCATTGATTCCTTGAAAAAACCGACTGACTGACTAGAGCTGCAATCCTAAAGACACTAACCTGGGGGTAAGCTATTAAATAAGGAAGTAATTCCTGCTAACTGGACAAGAGACACTCTTTCAAGTGGGGGTTCCTCCTTTATTTAGGAGGGGGAAAGAAACTGGCCCTACACACCCTAGCAATGTCTGTTCAAGTGGCTTCTGCAGGTTTTCTTTTGCATTTTTGATTATGAGCCCTTTTGGGGCAGGGACTCATTAGCTATTAATTTTTTTTCATTTTTTGTGAACTTTTTGTTGAAAGTGAACTTTGTGAACTTTTGAGTTGAAAAGCAGTATATAAATACTGCAGATAGATGAGCTCCATTGAATAAAATGGGTGTTCTGAGTTGACAGACAAAGGATTGCACCCTAACTTACTTAGACCACAATCCTAATCATTTCTACACTAAAGTAAGGCCCATTGTGTTCAATGGATCTTACTCCCAAGAAACTGTCTTTAGGATTATTTACCTTACTTACTTACTTACTTACTTACTTACTTACTTACTTACTTACTTACTTACTTATGTTCTAATGAAGAGAGAGAGAAAAATCCCTTTGTCTAGTTTCTCCATACCAAATGTAACTTCCTTCTCCCTTAAAAAAATCTATTTTAAAATCTTTGTTCCAGGGGTCTCCAGGTGGTCATCATGAGAAATCCAAATGAATAAAGCAATCTTAAATTGTTTCAATGTGGCAATATTGGCCACAAAATCTTGTTTCCGATGTGATAATCTGTAATTTCAACTACAAATTTAAACAGTCCACATTGGATTGTGGGCAATGTCTATAATAATCCCAATCACATTCAACCACATACGATTTAGACTCCCTTGGGGGAAAAACTATTATTGCATGGAAAGACTAGTATAACCATATCTGAAGACATTGCATATGTGTGACATCAGAATTGGATTGGATCCACCAAAGCAAGGACTATGCATGGCAAAAAAAACTGTAGGTTTTAATTTGGAACTTGTTCTGAATGATTCATTTACAATGGAATTTATAGGGAGAATTTACAACGATATTATCTTCATTATTAGTGGCTTGGAATTTATCAAAATCACGAGACCAAACTAAATGCCATGTAAATATCAGTTTGACCTATAAATAATAGTGTCATCCCCACAGAGGCAAAATGTTTAGATTTAAAAGCATGAATCAATAACATTAATATATAATGATAGTGGCAACAAGCCAACAACTGAACCTTGAAGGACTCCAAGACAGGACTAAAGGTATTGTTTGAACACATTTCTTTTAGAAAGCAATATAGGGAGACAAAAGTCACTGCATTTAAATTATTGAGTCTTTTGAGTTCTCATTCTAATTTTATCTAGCAGTACAATCCTATGTATGTCTTTAAATAGTTTTCTTCAACCTTGGGATTGGGAACCCAGCTGGGTCACAGCAATTGACAGAAATGGAAAAAGTGGAAGAAGTATCTCTTATTTCCCCACTCAGAAGTCGGAGAGTGACAGAAACCATTCTGTGTGCAAAAAAAAGTGGAAGGGACCCAACTCTATCCAACTTTCCTGCACTTGAGTCAGACTCAATAGAGCTCCAAAGTAAAGGAAAAAGGTTTCCTTATCATGAGGATGCCTCTGTGGCTCCCCTTCCCCATAACAGGATGCAGTGCATGCTCCATTTTCATGGCTACATCAATTCTGGAAAGTTGAATGAGATTGGATCCATAGAGTTACCTGTTCTCTACTACATGTAATAAGTAGTATTGCTACAGTATATACCAAAAGAGGATTAATTGGTAGGGCAGAATCTGCGATATAAAAAGTGGAGCACATGCTCAGTACTCTTTGAATTGGTCTTTGGTATCCACCTTCAGTATATTCAGACCTGCTTAAGAAATCTATCTACAGATTATTGTTTTGTATCTGAACTGTACCAAGTGTTCCTGCCTCTTTTGGCTGCCCACAAATAGAGCAAAATGCTGGACTTCAGAAAAGATTTGTTATGATAGTCCAGTAGCACTTGAATATTATACCTGGATCAGGAATGTCCCATTTTAAAAAATATTATATGAGGAAGTGTTTTGTTGCAGGAACCCTAACCCACTGAAATTAACACAAAAGTTTTACCGGAGCAGACCATGTATTGCTTCTCCTGTACTTTTACCAAAGGTCAATGACTTCTCCATATGGGCTACATGACAGCTGAAACAACTAGTACTATTCAAACTGAATCTGAGTGTTTGTTTCCTTTGGCTTGTACTCTAATATAAATTCACACCACATTAATCCATTAAATTATTCAAATCTGAAATCCAGCTTTATTTTTGACCATTTATCTTTTATTTTTTTGCAATATGTGCTCCAAGTGCTTTTCAGTTCTGATCGCCTTCTCCCCACAATAACCATAGGAAGTAAGTCATGACTTCTTATTTTAACAGATGGCAGGTAGAAGTCGAGATATTGTTCCATGTATGCAGGGTAACTTTCTTTACAGTTTTCATCATGGAATAAATATCAACATGGAGAATGTACTTCATAGTCTCCAGTTTTTAAATGTCTGAATATTTTGAAACACCTTGCATAGTTTGATAGCACCTCTTTTTTATATATTAATGAATTATCTTTCATTCACCACCCAGAAGAATGAGGCATATCTTGGGGAAACTGGGAATTAAGATGAAAAGAATATGACTGAACATTTCACAAGAGGAAAATAAAAAAGTAGTATGGCGCTATCAGTGATGGAGCTGGTTCAGACAATTCTCTGGTTGGTCAAGTATCCTCATATGATTTTAAATTGTGAGCCTTTTGTGTGAACAGGTTGCATTGCACACCAGTGGAAAATGTGTCCCACTGCCACGGAAGAAGCATAGGCTGGGTCTGTAGTCTCACAATTAAAATCATGGACTGTATAAGGAACAGTCAGTTCTTGCGAGCCTATTTTGGGTGCAACTTGAAGTATGCACTTTCTGCTCCAGGACCAAATTAGGTCATTATATCCCTCAACTTTTGCAGTAGAAAACACTCCACAGAAACATTAGCCATGTTGACAAGCAGAGACTGTTTTCTTCTGTTTCATTTACAGCTGCTCCTGGTCTGTGGAAGATAAGGCTCGACGTGAAGATTGGGATCTGAATGAATACAACATTGTTATGGAATATTTGTTTCACACTTAACAACTCAATTGCTTGGAAATTCAGAAATAACATGAGAGCTCCGTTTGGCCTCAAACAGAGAATGCTGCTTTCTATGATTTGAATAGCTTTCCATTTTGTTTTTATCTTCTGAATCATCTCTTATTCTTAAGCTGTTTTTCTCCTTCAATCTACTGACTTGAGTACTGTTGAGTCATAGGATGTTACCTATAATTTTGATGTCAGCTCGTCTGAAAAGCTTCTTAAATACCTTTTCAGGAGGAGTTTTTAAACTTTTTTAACAGCAATTATTAGTCAAAGATTAAAATATACCTTTTCAGTCCTCTTGTTTCTCACATGAATGAAAGAATAGCGTTAAGTTATCTTGGTTGTAATTTTAATCGCTCTGAGATTTAAATGATACTCCTTGGTATTTAGGGGAAAATGATTCTCTTTCTGCCTAAAAGTGGTGATTACAGTTTTCCCTCAGATGGTTAAGTGATCCAGTTCTGTAGGTTTTCAAAGGGTATTAAAGTACCTCTTTTTGTCAAAAAGTGGTTTCCTATTGTTTTCTCTGATTCCAACAGAATTATATCTCATTCTGAGATTCCTCATTCGAGTAAACTAAATTCAGTAATCATATAAACATAAATGCTTCCAGATCCTTATTAGCTTCCCTTATTAGCTACACTTGTACACATTGATGCAGAGGCCCATGCCATGTAATTCTTTCCAAATTAGGAGCATCCCAGTGTTTCACCTGAAACTGAGTCAAGGTTTTGTTCATGGTCCAACCCACTGTCCACAAAAAGCTCCTACCTTCTCAAACCATCAGGTTGATCTCTCATGAAATCCCCAATCAATCAATCAATCAATCAATCAATCAATCTATCTATCTATCTATCTATCTATCTATCTATCTATCTATCTACAGAATTTATATACTGCTTTTCCACTAAAATGTTCACAAAGCATTGTTCATTGTGGCTATGGCACATACAGAGTACTAGTGCAGGTAATTCAGAGAGCTTCTATGTTGCAATGATACATGATGCAGTGAAAGAATAAAGATTGAATTTTTTCAATGACCAGAAAAGCCTCTGCTGGGTTTCCTGGGCAAAGTAATGCCTCAATGGGTCATTTACAAAAGAGAAGTGATCTTTCACAGTCCACTGGTGCAATCCTGACTTAGGCCAGAGAGAATGGCCCAGCTAAGTTGGCATAAAGTAGGCCGTATTCTGAGCTGAATGTCAGGCAAAATCCATAGGTCTAGGAGGCTTCTAGGCTGGCCTAACTGCTGTTGAAGAAGCAGCAGGACAAGGGTAGCATACGAACTATGCTATGAAAGTTGTGCCATATACTGAGATGGGTTGTTGTAGTTGAGCCATATCCTGAAGTTGAGAGGCAGGAATGGTGCTTAGGCAGACCTAATACTTAGAACTTTTTATTTTGGTTCCATTTTTACTCTGATGCCTAAGTACACTTCAAGATTGCAGCCTTACTGTCCAAATATCTCTGATTCATAGAATCATAGAATCATAGAGTTGGAAGGGACCTAGTAGGTCATCTAGTCCAACCCCCTGCCTGCAGCAGGAATTCCCCCTAGAGCATCTCCAACAGGTGCTCATCGAGCCTCTGCTTGAAGATCCCCAGTGAGGGAGAGTCCACCACCTCCCTTGGCAATCTGTTCCACTGCCGAACCGCCCTCACTGTCAGGAATTTTTTCCGGATTTCCAGCCGGAATCTCCTCTCTTGCAGTTTGTACCCATTGTTCTAGTTCTGCTTTCAGAAGCAGCTATGAACAAATTGGCCCCTTCCTCCCTATGACAGCCCTTCAGGTATCTGAAGAGGGCAATCATGTCTCCCCTCAGCCTCCTCTTCTCCAGGCTGAACATCCCAAGTTCCCCCAACCTTTCCTCGTAGGGCTTCCCTTCCATCCCACTGATCATTCTTGTCGCTCTCCTCTGGACTTGCTCCAGTTTGGCTGCATCTTTCTTAAAGTGAGGTGCCCAGAACTGAACACAGTACTCAAGGTGAGGTCTGACCAATGCAGAATAAAGAGGAACTAGAACTTCTCGTGACTTGGAAGCTACAGTCCTCTTAATGCAACCTAAAATGGCATTTGCCTTCTTTGCAGACACATCACACTGCTGACTCATGTTCAGCTTGTGATCCACGGCGACTCCAAGATCCTGCTCACATGTTGTGCTGCCAAGCCAAGTATCCCCCATTTTATACCTATGTTTTTGGTTTTTATTGCCTAAATGCAGAACCTTGC
Source organism: Cryptoblepharus egeriae (assembly GCA_030015325.1). Lineage (NCBI taxonomy): Eukaryota > Metazoa > Chordata > Lepidosauria > Squamata > Scincidae > Cryptoblepharus > Cryptoblepharus egeriae. The sequence continues at coordinate 193,121,360 of JAREYC010000002.1, forward strand.
ACTTCTCCCTGTTGAAATTCATTCTGTTTGTTACAGCCCAGGATTCCAGTTTATCCAGATCCTCCTGGAGGTTTCTCCTATCTTCTGATGTGTTTGCTACTCCTCCCAGTTTGGTGTCATCTGCAAATTTGATCAGGCTCCCCCGTATCCCTTCCTCCAAGTCATTGATGAAAATGTTAAAGAGAATCGGTCCCAAGACAGAGCCTTGGGGGACCCCACTAGAAACTGACCTCCAGGTTGACACAGAACCATTTACTAAAACCTTTTGAGTGCGGCCATCGAGCCAGTTGCAGATCCACCTAACAATTGCCCTGTCTAGCCCATATTTTTCCAACTTCCTAATTAAAATGTCATGTGGGACTTTGTCAAATGCTTTGCTGAAGTCAAGATAAATGACATCCACAGCATTGCCACTGTCCAGTAAGCTCGTAACCCGATCAAAAAAGGAGATCAGATTTGTCTGGCAAGATTTATTCTTGGTAAATCCATGCTGGGTTGTTTTGATCACCGAGTACTTGAAATCTTTCTGATTCCAAGAAATATTAGTGTTCATACCACCCCTTACTGCACTGGAGACCTTCCTTCATGTAGAATAAATTCATCATCCCATAATGGAAGGTCTTTGGTGTAGAGAAAGTTTGGTAAAATTCTACACATTTTTTGAACTGGATATTCTCAGGTCCCAGAAAAAAAGGCTTAGAAATACAGGATTCAGAAATACAGTAAAGCCATTGAAACATCCAAAATCCAAACTGGAATTTTGGAAGAGAGCTGAATGATATTTCCTCCCACCCTTTAGAAGAAGCATTTTATTAGATAAATTCAAATCACACCTTACAGGAAAAGCACTTCGGATTATGCTTTGGCCATGGCAAAGGCAATAAGGTTCCTGTGTATAGTCTTATAGGTAATTTGCATGAATTTCCCATCCATATCTGAAGAGACTAGCTGCTGAAGTTTTAAAAGGGATATTGATGCAATATGCATGCATATGCGCACACTCTCCATTGGACTATCATGGATTCCTGTGGTGGATCAAGCTGTCAACATGATGCATTTAAATCTATTCCTGTTTCACTGTATTGTACAGATGGCTGTTTGCCATTAAGATTGCTGAGCCATTATAAATCTTGTTGTCATGATGAATCGGAATGATGAACCAGTAATACACATACATTGTATGCACTGTTCTCCCTCTTTATGATTAATTCTAGTAGTGGTACAAATTTGCATGAATGAATGTCAGTGTGTTTTCTGCCCTGAACATTTCCTCCTGGCTTTAGCGCAGCCTGGTTGACATTTATTACAAATAATAGCTAAATATTCTTGATTTAATGGCTCACAGTGGTTCTGCATCTGAAGGTGATGTTTGTAATAAAAGCAGACAAGACTAGCTTATTAAAAAATAGTAATCAGATTGTATTTGTGTTCATAATGGATAGAAGACATAGTTACACCAGATCAATGGAATAACACTTCAAAATGCAGCTGTTAGAAGTCGAAGAACATATTAACCCCTTTATTTCCAACTCCACTTCCCCTATCATATTATAAAGGCAACATGGCAATAGAAGACAGATCAAGCTGAAGGAAAAAGAGGAGTGCTTGCTTACAATAATTAGCCCTTGCATTTCCTTTGGATGATCAGTGTAAAAAATAAAATAGTAGGCAAACCAATGAGGAAAATTTTCTGTATCAATTCAGATGAAGCAAATGGGAGTTGGGAGAAACTGGATAAAGGATTGGCTTCCCATAAGGTTTGAACCCTATCACATTTTCCAGGACTTGGTCAGAAAGTACATGTTATAACTGCCTAATTGAATTGAAGCAGGTCTAATTTTACTGTGTACCTGGTGGGAAGACTGCACAAGAACCTTTTGAATGTTACTTAGAACTCTTTAAAAAGGCAATTTTATTTTCCAAATTTGCTACTAAGATCATGGAGATATGCCATCTTAAATGCCCAGGTGAAAGCAAACATCCTCAACTGTCAACCAATTCAATGCTGAGAAAATTATCCCACAACCAAAATGATGGTTAGTTCCACATGGTTTCCTGAAGGATCAGATGAGTGGGTAAAACTGCTCCCAGATGGTACCAGTTCTGACTCTAAGTGGGAAGTCACAATTGAGCAGTTCACAATTAGATTCTTCCCCAGGACAAAAGTCATTGGGTTTTGCCTCAGCATGGAAAATCATTATCATACTTAATAATACATGTCAGAACCCATTTACAATCTGATCTGGAGAGTTTCCAGCCCAAGCATCCCTGACTCAACCTGCAAATAAAAAGTCCCTCTAGAGCAAGCTTGTTTTATTTATATTTATTTCATGTCTCTGGCAACTTATCTATATTTTTCCTAATAAGCACCCACCAGGAATTGTTCACATCAGAGGTTTTAATTACTCGAAATACTTTTTTATTGATCACAGACAGCAAAGGCGTTTTTGTGTTAACCTTTCAAAATGTCAATTTAATTTATGAATATAATAATTTTTTAGCTCTCTCCCTATGGACAATGCATACTGTGCTCAACCGCTGTTCTAAAAGGATGCTTTGATTAAGTGGTAGAAATATGTTTGAGACAGAAACCGAAATAGTCCATAAGCCATAAATGCCAAATTGCCTGTCTTTAGCAGAATTGCAAAGAGCTATATTATTAGAGCTCTGTGTGGGAAGCTTAACATTTGGCCACTGGTTTTTCTAATCACACTTGGATCAAGATCCTGGTTCAAAATCCCAGCTATGAATACATTTCTGCATGTTTGTGAGATCTCCATCTTGGCTCCACGTTGGTAAAATGGGAATCAAAATCAAAACTTGCTATGAAGTTACAAATGGTCTATTTCAAGTAATGATTTACAGTTCCCATTCTCACAGTCATCTCCACTGCACACATGTGTGACATCAAAACTGCCACTGTTGTAGTGCCTCCAAACATTCGCACCATTTTCTTGGTGAAAATGCAACTTGTCTCCTCTTTTTGAACCAGTCCTGCCCCTTGATGCTCCTTACATCAGCTATATAGCTCGTATAGGCCTGAGTGAATCCATAAGCCACCAGGTTTGTCTATACTGAAGGAAGTATAACCTATTTTAATTACCTAGCTGGCAGGCTTCTTCTCCACCACTGGATGTGGCATCAGCGCTGTCAGCATGACTGCATCGGTGCTTATGCTGGGGGAAAGGACAGAACTGGGCAGATAGCAATAGATCTTATAGCATTTTTTCCAGCATAGTTGCACACACAACAGCTTCATTGAAGAAGAAAAATTCTGCCAAAATCTGCAGAACAAGTCAGCAAACAGGGAGAAAAATCCAAAAAAAAGTGAAATCAAATAAAAAACAGCAAGGGAAAAGAGACAGAAAAAAAAGATTCCTTGAAAGATTATCAACATGGTATTTAAAATAAACACCAATATACATGCTCCATGTTTTAGATTGATGTGCAGGACTGGGAAAATAATATCCCATTCTTCCTTATAACATTGCCAAAGCCAAATCTGTTCTAACAAAACATTGTGACATATTCTTAAGTGGCCTGCCTGTTGTAAATTGAAAAACAAAACAAAACATTATGCTGATGTATTCATTAAGACTGCAGGGTCACAATGAAGGGTCCAAGTTTATGTTCATTGCTAACCATCTCATCTTCTGATGTCCTCTTCTCCAGCCTCTTTCTAACTTGCACTGTGGGCTAGAATTAGGCTGCCAACGTTTTGGATATTGATGGATGACTTTTGTAGTAGCCTGTGTAGTAGCCTGTATTAGCTTTGGAGTTACAATGCAATTGATTGGTTGAAAGAGCTTCACTTTGACTGTGAGCACAATCCTAACCATGTCTACTCAAAAGTAAGCCTCATTGTGTCCAACGGGTCTTACTTTCAGGAAAGTGTCTTTAGGATTGCAGCCTGTGCCTCCATTGCAAGGCACACAGTGTCTCCTGGGACTTTGGTCCTGATGGACCATCAAAAAGCATGGTCAGGAGTAGCTCATTCGAGATGGGGGTCCTGATCCCAATATTCATCTTTTTCTGTCATTTGAAAAGAAAAAAGAGTGGGAGGAAAGCATCATTTTTAAATTCTCACTTTGGATGCAAATTATTTAAAGGTAATGATATTTAAAGTGCCAGTGATTTTCCACAATGCAAGAAACCCCTGGGTGAAAAACAGCATGTGAGTAAGTTCCTGATGTTTTCATTTCCATTTCAAAATATAAAAGACTTGCAGAGCTCAAAAAGGGAATGTTTCACGGTGAATGAGATTCATAATGAATCGAAAATGGCAGTCAACTTTCTTTAAAAGTTGCACTCTGGTAGGAGAAAAACATATTTTCGATATCTTTTTTCAACCAAGAATTGACTGTTCTTAAAGAGAGTCTGAAAGAGTCTGACTTAGCTTGATTCTTCACTTGAAATCTGCATCTCCAAAGATCTGAAAATAAGATTAGGGAAATCTAATTTAGTTAAGAGCTTTTAAAGACAAGTAATAGCAAAACTGTGCCCAGTGTCACTTTTTCCAGATACAAAACCTGCTCAAAAAGGAAGCATTAGAAAAATCTTTGGCAACCAGAAAGCTGTTTGCTTATATAAAATTTGCAACTTGGAAAAGTCTATTTTCATTCTAGGAGGATGATGTAAACCCATTGTGTGTTACATGTTTATACTTCACACTGCATAAAATATGCTGGGAATTCCAAAGGGTATAGTGCAGAAGTATGTTCATCATGGGGAGAAAAGTATGTTTTTCTCCTGAAAGGAAAAAAAATTGAAGGGAATATATGGTACAGATATATTCTGAATTATAATGAATTGCAAAGTACCAGTGTAATACTGACCCCTACTGGTAAGAAACAGAACCACACAACTCTTTGGTAGAGCAAACATTTTCAAAGGTGTTCACACCAAATGTGCTCATATGATCATGAATGGTTGAAGAGATCAAGGGAAATTCAAGAACAGAATCATAGCTACTTCATGTATCTTCTCCAGTCTCTGCTTAACAATCCTATTGTCTGAGTCCCTCTTTCGACATCAATTAAGGCATCTTGATTGGGGCAAAGGTAGATGGAGGAAACACACTGACCAAGACATAGGTCTCAAACTACCATTTCTCAAATGGTGACTTGTGATCCATCAGTAGGTTGCATCTGTAGGAGCAAGTTATCAGCATGGCAACTTAGGTAATATTACTTAATATCCTATCCTCAAAATGGAATATGGAATCCTCATAATGGAAAATAGGACAATACGCTTAACTAACGTGAAGTAAATGGAATTTAAACATGCCAAACTTTAGCTGGATTGGGACCAAGAACAAACAGCTCTTAGCAGACTGGGCAGAGACTTCTTAAGATGCTCTTTCTATAATATTTAGCAGGGGTGCCACTATCCTATGTTTCCCAGTGTAATGATCCTGTCATCAGCTGACTCCCTTACATACATATGCTTTTCATTTTAGATTGTGTCTTGTGGGTTAAGAAGCAACATCGTTAATTTTTTGCTATGCAAACCATAACTAAAACTTTGATAATTTGTTTTCCTTACTTTGTGTTTGGCATGCTGTGTAGTATTTTTGATTATAGTATTATTGCAATCTGGAAGTTGTTGAGCACAGACAGATCTAAACTATAAATGTGTTCATTGAAATTAAATCTACTATGCAAGCCTATGCAGACTTACTTAGGATTAAATCCACTTGAACCCAATGGTATTTACATCTGGGTTTGCATTACTAGTCCACTAATATATGGCTGCAATTCTAACCACACTTTCCTAGGAGTAAGTACTACTGAGCATAATAGGACTTCTGAGTAGACCTGCTTAGGATTGCACTCCAAAGGGGCTGAGTTGTTGATATACTCTTCTGATGTGCTCTATCTCTAAAAGAGTTTGCATAAATGTGTTTCTGGCCAACATTCCATGTCAACAAGCAAGCTGAGGAGAGGGAACTGTCAATATTCCAACTGTCAACTGTTATCATTTCAGCTACCATTGAAAATTTGGGATGCAGGATAGGGGGATGGATTTTTACTGATAAATGTTGTTATATTGTACCTCTGCAAGCAACAGCTGTGGGCTGTTATTAGCCTTTTAATAGAAATACTGCAGTCATTCTTACCTAACAAACTTTGAGCAATGCCTGGATAGAGCACATACAGAGCATGTAAGTGCATGTGTACATGGGTTTGTGCGAGTGTGTGTGTGTAGTATAGTATATAGTATTTTGGTGCCCAGATTTCTGCTTTAAAACTAAGCAGTAGAGATAAGATGGAAGCAGATAAGAGCTCAAAGGCTCAGGGTACTGCAGGATCAAAGGATAAGACTTCTCAGTGACTTCCTTTCTCTTTTTCAGTATTACAGCCCAGGCTGCTTTTCTCAGCCTAAGATAATGGCACGCCAAGGAAAATATATCACACAACAGCGCTGAACTTTCTTTGATCTATGTTGCCTGGTACACAGTCTAGCAGAGAGAACTTTTTTCCCCACAAATTGTGTGTGTTCTAAAACATTTTCATAAATAATACAGAGGAATGGAATGCTGGGTATTCAGCAGTTGAAAATACATATCTATATCTACATCTATATCTACAGTATTTATATACCGCTTTTCAACTGAAAAGTTCACTAAGCGGTTTACAAGAAAATGAAAAAAATTAATAGCTAATTCAACATATGTATTGAAAATGGCCATCAAAGAAGAGCTTCCTGAAAATCAGTCCTGGTTTTTTGTTATAAGTCATCCAAAGGAGTGGTTTATATTCCTAAACTGTGCAGAATCTTGCCTGGAGACGTCTGCTGCGGTACAATGTCTATTTGCAGATCTCCAGCAACAAGTATTATTCATCTGGGACAAAAACAACCTACACATGCTTAGAGGCACTGCTGTTGTCATCATACAAGGTGTGATCAATAAGTACCAAGACTGGTGCTATAAAAAGAAAACTACAACACGTAACAATTTGGCATTTGATCTCCTTCAAAGTAGCCACACACTTAATCCAGCGCTGTTTCATTGATGGAAGCATTCCTGAAACTTGTTTTGTGGGATAATCAGCAGCTGCTTCATTGCACCTTCATCCTTTCAAGTGCGATTTGGTTTTTCGAAAGAGGAAAAAGTCACAAGGAGCGAGATCTGGGGAATACAGTGGCTGTCGGACCTGGGGAATGTTGCGCTTGGCCAAAAAATGCTGCACAAGCAGCCCTGAATGGTTGTGTGTTGTCATGTGTTGTCATGGTGCAATTGCCTCTCACCAGACGCATGCAATTCTGGTCTTTTCCAATGAACAGCATCCTGCAAACACCACAACACGTCACAGTAGTACTCCTTGTTTACTGTCTGACCACATGTTATCCTTGGCCTATTTTTCCTTACAACTCATATGAACATAAGAAGAGCCCTGCTGGATCAGGCCAAAGGCCCATCTAGTCCAGCTTCCTGTATCTCACAGTGGCCCACCAGATACCTCAGGGTGCACACAAGATAATAAGACACCTGAACCCAGGTGCACTCCCTTCATCTTGCTTTTTGAGGTTGTCTACTTTATTTGAGGTTGGCCCTCAATAACAAGCCAAAGGACCTTCCTTCCTTTCTGTGGTGAGGCTCCTTATCTCCTGGAAGGTTCCACTAGTGAAAGGGTTCAGGAAAAGGATGTCTGGGAGGAGGTCCTAGAAGGAACAGGATATAGCCTCCTCAAGCCACAAGGAAGGGTTTGGACCTCCCCTGGAAGGGGAGAGGAGATATAAGGGAGGAAAAAGAGCGGGAAAGGGAAGTGGAGGAGGAGCTACCCTGGAGAGAGGGTGGTGAGCACCAAGTCAACCTGGGACTGCAGAGAACTGAGTATCCAGGACAACCCCGACCTAGACCACAAGTGAACAAAGAAGAGACAAAGATAAAGACTGCTGCAGACTATACTCATTGGTACACCCCTCCCTGCAAATGAACAAGGCACAGGACCCCAGGAACCAGACGGTCCGAAACAGAGACGCAGATCACCTAAAAGAGGAAAGAGAGACAGTGAGGAAAGAGACATTTAAGTTGTGGACAGTGTTGTAAGGAAAGTGAAATGATTTACCTGTTCTGTTGGTGAGGTGGAAATGCTTGTTGTTACCTGTAAGAGAAACAAAACGTTAATACTTGTTGGAAACCTAAGAAGAGAGCAAAGTAAACTTGTTTGAACTTACCTGAAGTGCGTGTGACCATGTATGACCAGGGCGGGGATGATGATGAGGCCCAGATATCTGTCATCCTAGAAGATCAGACCCCAATAGAGAAGGGAATCGGGGGAAGCAGCAAGAGAACCCGTGACACTTTCCTAGACAGTATTTTAAAAATCCTGTCTGTCAGTTTAGAAACAAGAATTAAGAGCAATTTGCCCCCACAGTTTTTGAGGTGGCAGCCAAGGTAGCAGCCAATGCCCCGGGAGCCAATGTGAAAATTATTCTGGGAGTTGGCTTCAGTGTCCGTGATGCCTGAGTCATTGGGCTATCCACATGTTTGAAGGAAAGGCTTCAGGTGGAGCCTAACTCCTATCTGATGCTACTGCTTCTTTCTCCTTCCTTGATTAGTTACGGGCACGTTGAAAAAGGAGAAAGATAAGGGGGACTTTCACAAAAAAGGGAATAGCAGAAACTGAATAAGAACCACAGTGGCTTTTGCCAGTCAAGCATAACAGGATTGTCACGTGCTGGTGATTGGATCAATAGTTATTCTTTGCACTGCTGCCATTGACAGGCTAGCATCAGTTGATCTTACTGCAAATAGAATATAGTAGTCCAGGGTCCAATATTCTGGTGTGGCATAAATCTTTGAATTGGTGTGGCATAAATCTTTGAATTGTGCTTTGCCAAAATGCAGTAGCTCCATTATCAGAAGCCAAAGCTGTATGTTTTTTCCTATTTGTTTGCTTCAAAGGAGTCTTTTATTAGACATATCTTTTTTCCATTATCTCCAAAAAATCCTAATATCTGAGAAAAACCCTTAAGCTGATCAAAAATGGAGAAAACTCTGAGTCCATTTGACGTACCTGTCGAACCAATCAACAACATTGTCCATTTTTCTTGTTAACAAGGTAATGCAGTTATTGTGATTAACTTATTCACAGGGACAATTCAATATGTATTGATAGTTCTCAGAGTTTGTCAGTGTCATCCAATTACCATGAGAAAAAGTGTTAATACCTTTTCATATCATTACCAACCATGGAAAAAGTTAGATCTAAATATTGTTAATATAATATTTCCAGCATCATTAACATCGACCTATGATTCAAGAGGTAATGGTATCACTAAGGGGTTATAGAGTGTGCAGGCCATATTGAGTAATGTGTAGGGGGGAGGCAACACCACTACTGGCCAAAAATGTTAAAATCTTTGTATTTTTGAATAAAACCATCATGTTATATATCATTCAGTGTGCAATTTCATGCCATGTTCAATGAAACAAACTGTGATGAAGCTCCCTTGCTCCAAGCTCTGTGGTAGGGGTTGAACAGGACTGAGTTCCTGATAGGTATGACCAGGGAGACACTGGAGGGATCTTTATTGACATCCATTTAGGAGGCACAGTCTTTCCCGTTTCAACCACAGTACTCCAAGACAGGTAGATCCAACCAAACCTTAACCCCAGCACCCACTCTTCACCATCTCCTGCTCTCCTTGCCCCCGCCAACTGCCTTCCAACTGCCAACCTCCCTTCCTCTCTCCCTCAATCCCTCCCCCTTGGTGGAAGATTCCACCACTCTGATCTTGGTGGTGGAGGCATCTCCTTCCACCCGGCAGTCTGGTGTCCGGCACCACAGAAACCATGCTGAAAGATCTCTATTCTATTCAAAGTTACAGCCAACAAATTAGTGTGGGCTGAGTGAGGGTTCCCTCACTGTTTCCCACTCTGGATGATGTAAACCTAATGAAACCACTAATCTGAACCATTTCATCAACTTATAGCACAGTCCTGCCCTGGGCTAGCCAGGAAGTTCAGTGGCACAGGTGCTGACTCCACTCTTTGCAATGGGCCAACTGGGAACAAGGAAACATTGGAGAGGCAACTAAAAACATTTTAACAATGTACTACACCATTGCCTTGTCCCCAATGGCATTCTGAACTTCTTTTGATGGAAAGACAGTAGGCAGACAGATCCAGGAGTGCCTCTATTAACCTGACTCCTGAAGTGACAATTGCAGTAATTTTCATGGTACTATGTGCCTTTAATAACTTCTTGGGAGACACAGGCTACAATCCTAACTTCCTCTTAGGCCAGCCTAAGTCCTGGCATAAGTCCTGTGCTGATGTGAGGATGTCACAAAATTGCTGAAAGTTACTTCTGCACCACCTACCCAGGACTTCGTGCTTCGCATGCAGCGTCAAACAAGATACCATAGTCTTTCAAGACTGATGGATGCCAAAGAAGACTCCTGGGGGAGGGTTAGGCCAGTGCAGAAACATGTGCTTGTCTCCTACTTCACCACAGGAACAGGGAAACCAATGGGTTTGGCTGGCCGAGGTTAGGATTTTTTTTACAGGGAGAAGTTGTATCTGTTCTTTTTCTTCATAGAACTGTTGAAAAACTATTAAGAATGCAAAGTTCCTGCCAGGGGAAAAAAAACACAACAGAATTAGTGAGGCAGGTTTGGATGGTCCCCTAACTCATACATAATGCCTTTCCTCACTTTCCATCAATTAGAAACAGCATATCCAGTTGCCAAGCAAAGGTGACAATGAGCCAGGTACAGAATCAAGAAAAATCAGAGATTCTCTCTCTCTCTCTCTCTCTCTCTCTCTCTCTCTCTCTCTCTCTGTGTGTGTGTGTGTGTGTGTCTGTGTCTGTCTGTGTCTGTGTCTGTGTCTGTGTGTAGATATATAAGGAACGTCACCAGAATCCATTTTTCAAGTCCAGGACAAAACAGAATGGTAGAAATTCTAACTTTCCCAGACAGTGAACATGTTGCCTTCTGGCAGGTGTGGACATTTCTTCTGCTTTGTTAAGGTTAAAACTCAAAACAATTTGAATGCCTCGAGCTGCCCAAGATCAATCTTGGCGTTCCATAATTGCATTGCCTCGCTCTGACCATTTGTTCTTTTCTTGATCATTTTTGTGTGTGTGGCTTAGTTTATGGGGAATACAGTGCCATAATGTAATATTGTGCATATGCTTCCTGGCAATATGTGCTCGTAGCGGTTACCTTATGCATTCTATTAGATATTCAAGGTTATCGTAATGAGAGGATGTTGACATTGTTAAACATTGTTAAGAAGCAATGGAGCCGACCCACTCCTGGTGTAGAAGCCTGGGGAGTGAACTTTATTCTAATAAGTTGTGCTGAGACACCAGTGGGAAGATGGTGCTGACAGGCCCAGGAGAAAGTGTGCTTTTAATTAATTTCATCCAGCAATGGGCTCCCTATACTAAAAGCCACTGACAATTTTTACATCGTGTTCAAGAAGCCTCATATTCATTAAAGCATTAGCAAAACATACCCGCGTTGCGAGAGTAAAATACCACACTGTGCCATCCCCCATTGCACAGCATCACCCCCTCATTGCACATCATCCCCCCATACACATCATCTCTCCCATGCATACCATCCCCATGTGCATCAACCCCCTGCACATCAACCTCCCCATGCGCAACATCCCCGTGCCCAAAAAACTCCCCTGCACATCAACCCCCATGTGCATCAACCACCCGTGCACAACATCCCTCAATGCACAACATCCCCCATGCACAACATCACCCCATGCTCAACATCCCCCATGCACAAAATCGTTCCATGCACGGCAACCCCTCATGTGCATCATCCCCCATGCACATCAACCCAGAATGTGCAACATCCCCCATGTGCAACATCCCCCATGTGCATCAACCCCCATGCACATCAACCGCCCATGCGTATCAACCACCCATGTGCATCAACCCCTATGCATAACAACCCCAATGCACACTAACACCTCATGCACTTCAAAATCCCATGCACTTCAACCCCCCATTGCACACAACCCATCATGCGCAACATCCCCATGTGCATCAAACCCATGCACATCAAACCCCAGGTGCATCAAACCCCATTGATGCGCAACATCCCCCCCAGGTGCAACGTCCCCCTATGTGAACCCTCCCTCCCAGTGCATCAAGTACTGGGCACCCAATTTTCTGGATGTTGATCAGTCTTCACTGTTAAGTACAGGAAACATGTTGCATCCCTTTCCACCCCCTTAAGGGTTAAATTTCTCAACATTGGTTCTTGGTGAGTGTTGATAACCCAGAAGGAACACCCTCGCCAAATTTCATGCTTCTAGATAGGGGGTTGGGGCAGAGTGTCCTTCAGTCAGGGATTTTTTAATGTAAAATATAGGGAGGAAAACGCATTGCGTCCCTTTTCACCCTCTTCCAGGTGGAATTTCTGAAAACTGGTTCTTAGTGGGTGCCTCAGCCATGGAAGGAACACTCTCCCCAAATTTCACAGTGCTAGGCTTGGTGGTTTTGGCTGGGCACTGATGAGTCGTGATTGAGTCAGTCAATGACTTCTCAATTTTATACAGTACAGTGGTACCTTACGTAACAGAATTAATTCGTTCCAGAGGCAGTTCCTTTACATGAAACTTTCTTTACGTGAGGCAGATTTTCCCATAGGAAATAATGGAAACGCAGATGATTGGTTCCACAACCCCAAAAATATTTATATAAAAATATTAACTGGATGTAAAAATGATGACAAAACATTGTAATTGAATTCAAAACATGCATTCAACAGGCATGATCCTATGAAGTCTACTTAGGCTGCAATCCTAAAGACACTTTCCTGGGAGTAGGACCCATTTAACACAATGAGGTAGACTTCTGGGTAGACATGGGTAGGAGGCTGCAATCAAAGACACTTTCTTCTGTAATCCAAGACACTTTCCAAGTGTCTCCCCACTTTCTCCTTCTCTTCATCCTGAGCCTCTCTCTCTCTCTCTCTGCTCCCATCTGGCTGGCCCTGACCTGCTTCCCTATTCTCCACTGCTCTTCTCTCCCTCTGCCCAGCAGATGTCTGGCCACAGGAGGAACAGCATGGAAGTGTTGCTTTCACTATGGGCAGGTGCGCTAGGCAGCCCTGACACTTTTTAAACAGGTTGCTGGCCAGCGCGTCTGCCCTAACTGCCAACAAATGTTTTCTTTACGTGAAGCGCTTTCTTTACATGAAGCAGAATCCTAGAGAAATTTTTTTTTGTTACGTGAAACTTACTTTACGTGAGGCGTTCTTTACGTGAGGTGTCACTGTATATATAGATTAGACATTTCCATTGCTTTAATTCTGACCATGCAAGTCCTCTCAAATTTGTTGTTACCAGGAAAAAAGAGAGAAAAAGAAAAATCCTGATGCAGGAATGACTGTATAAAATCTTACAATTTGACATAGCAAATGTATTCACGGGCTGCTAATGGCTGATTGTAATTCCAAGAGGTCCGTGGAACCCCCCTTTTCTGAAATTTCCATGTATTCTCTTTGAGGGTGTAATGCCCTTGTAAAGTTTGGGATGCTTTCAAGTGGACATTTTTGCACATGTAAAGAAGCAGTGGGGGGAATACAGCTCAGCAGATAGAAATATGGATCATGACAAATTTAAAAGTGCCTCCAGGGGACCACATCATTGCTTGTGACAGGAAACAAAATGCTTGCCAAGGGAATGCTGACAAGTCACGTTGGGGGTGACAGGCTTCACACATTGAACAGAAGATATCCATTTTCATGATGGAAATGAGAAATTCTCCACATCTGGTGCTTTTCCCTGAAGCAACCCTTTTCCACTGCCATCAATAATCCCAGGAACATACAAAAACAATGCAGGGATCCTTTCGACTCAGCTGGCACTAGTTATTCTGCAAAAACTGAGCCATGGAGCCAGCTCGAAGTTTGGGAATTCATGTATACAACACAGCATTTTTGCTTATGAGGCCATGTTAAGCAAATCCGCCATTGAAATTTATGGGGTTATATACAGAATAATGGCCCTATCCTAACTAAAGGAAGGGCTTGTGAAATACGTGTTCCACTGGCATTGGCTGCCACAAAAGTACCATAAAAAACTTTAGCTTTTCCCCTTTCTGAAACTTTGTTCCTCACTGCTGTATAATATTAGCAGCCCAATTGTAACAGGCTTTGCCGCTGGTGGAACGAACAGACTGCCAGAGGTCAAACAGACCGCCAGAGGTGTCTGTCTTATGGCATTTGCAGATAGACTTCTGGTTGCCCAGGAAGGCCAAGCACTAGTGGAAAGTCGTCAACAGCTCCACACACGGTTGCGACTACATCAAGTCCCATAGACCCAGAAAAGATGGCAGGAGAGAGGGATGGGGAAAAGTGGAATAATAAATAAATTATATTTATTTGCTGTATTTATGCCCTGCTTTATTACCCCAAAGTGCCCCAAAGTATACTCCATACCAGTGATGGGATTCAAAGAAATTAACAACTGGTTCTATGCCCATCTGGCAGCCACTTTTAAATGGTTATTTTTCAACTTTATATGTCCTATCTCTTGTTAACAACCAGTTCTAAAGAGTAAGTACGAACCTGTTGGACCCACCACTGCTCCATACCCTCCACTAATTCAGATTAATGTTGTTTTATACAATGATTGCTACCTTTAGTTTAATGTTGTACAGACCTCCTACTAAGCAGGAACTAGAGAGTGGACAGGCTGTATATCTAAATAAATGAGTAGCATACAGAAAGATTATAGCCAACATCTACCCTTGGATAAATGTGGCAAAAAAATGTAATTAAAAAGGAGAACCAAGGACGGCAATGAAGAACCTATTTCTGCTGTTGCTTGGACCTTGCTAGCAACCAATGACTTGAATGGGAACAGCTAGAAATTTATTGGGGAAGAGAGATTGGTATGTAATAAGAAAAATGATCAGAACCTCTGGTGCTGTAAATCAGCATACAGCTTTTCCCCAAGGCCTTTAGAGAATCTCTAGTTTTACAAGGGAATACAGATAAAGATTAGCAAACCAATAAATACATGTTAACACTAGCACCTGATTTGCTAGATTTACAAATGAGTACTCAAATTTAAAACTAACTGGCTTAATTATTGCCTGCGTACAAACCGGAATTAATAAAAACAGCCTAGGCAATACTTTAGAATCTCTGCCTGGAAAGATTAATGTCCCATTCCTAACTGACCCATATTAAAAATGCGTGGAAACACATTCCATCACCCTAATCTTTTGCCTTGTATTCCAGATTGTGTACCATTATGCTCTGTTAATGAGGTAAACATATCCACTCAGTAGTTTGAAATTATTTACATTCCAAATTTTATTATCATTTATAAACAGTTGTGTTACTCGCAAAGCACAGGCATTGATCATTAAGGGGTTTTAGGAACTGGCTTGTCCCCGTTTATTCATTACTTTGTCTAAACTGTGCCACTTAACAATGAACTTAAATATGATTAGTGTTCCCCAATCAAGGTTGATTTATGAAACAAAATGCTTTTAATTAGCTTGTCACATAAACTTCACAAACACAAATAGGAGCATTGCACATCAGACTTCCAAGGTTACAGGTCTGAAATGAAGGACTAGTAATGGTTCACTTCATCATTTGGTGGTACATTAAACTCCTTACTGAGGCAGGTGCACAATCACGTACAGCAAGATAAGTCCTTGCAACAGTAGTGGTTACAACCAGGTCACTATCACAACCCCTTCTTGGGCTATCAAGGGCACTTACACCATAACTAATTTTGGGATGGGGCAATAGCTCAGTAGAAAGCACATTTCATATTATAAATTCCTAAATTCAATTCCTCTCTGGTATCCCCAGATTTAACTTGACCCCTTGGAGTTCTCTGTCATTCTGTATAGATAGTAGTGCATTGACAGACTAACTGCCTGTTGGTCTTCAGCAGCGAAGCTTCCTGGGTGACCTTGGGCCAGTCACTCACTGTCAGCCTCTCCTCTACCTCACAGGGTTGTTGTGAGGATAAAGGATAAAAGCTTTGTAATTTGCCTTGGACATTTGCATTAGCATTGGAAAGGCAGTGTATCAATCAGTCAGTCAATCAGTCAGTCAGTCAATCACAGGAAAAAGAGTAGCTTCATAAGATCTCCATATCCTCATTATATTACAATATAGAAAAGCAATATAAGAGGGAATTTAGATTTAGCTCAACATCGAAGGGTTTAAAAAGTTACAACTGCCTAAATTCCCTCTTTACTACTTAAATGTGGAGGCCCTCTGTCCTCCTTTCTTTATGGTCACCCTGGCATAGAATATTATAAAGACTTTTTTATTGGATCTGGGAAACTACTGAGTAGACATGTATAGGACTGCACTGTAACTTTCACAAAACACATCTTTAGAGAGAAGTTTCATAAGTATAAAGAACATAAATATGGTGGAAAAGATTACTAAATTCATAGACTGCGGTAGAGTAGATCCTGGATTAATAATAGTGCAAATGAATTCTTCTGGGATGTTGGGATCTCCTTGCATATGGAAACAGACAAGAATCATGGACTCAGCACAAGGATCAGAGTACATCTAGCAGAAGAATGCACAAAGACCAGCATGAGGTGTCTTTTTCTGGTACATCTAATGTTTGTGTGATAAAATGCTGAACCTGGTGTTTGAGGTATTTCCTTGCATACATGCCTTTAGAATTCTCAGTCTTTCAAGGAAACAAGATCACAGCGTCTAGATGCTGAAATGCATAGGAATAAGTAAACACTGACCATTTGACCGGGATTACCCGGATACCTCAGGAAAAGGAGCAGGTCTACCAGGGAGAAGGGAAAAAAACCCCCGCCTCTCCAGGATTTGGGCCCAGACCCAACAGCTATTTTCTTGATTGTGCGCTTCTGCATACTGCTCTGGGAGTCCCCCAGAGCGGGAAAGTACTGAAGCGGGACCAGGAGGAAGTTCCTCTTCCGTTTCTTGTGGCCAGCAGCAGCACCACCACCACGCCTTAGCTGCAGCTTCTTCAGGGCCTCCACAGCCCCTGCAGTGCCCTCTGCGCACCACAGCCTCACCGGCCAGCCCTCCCTCTTCTGCGGTCACTGCACTGTATCTGCTGGCTCTCTGGCCACCCTGCTTTTGCTGCCTCTTCTCCTCCCTCTCCTGTGGGGCTTCACCAGCCAGCTGGGTCTCCCCCATCCTGCAGTCTGCTACAGATGGGCAGAGCCAGACACACACCCCCATCTGCCCACCACGCTCATTCCTTCCCTCCGGCACTGCAGTGAGGCGGAGGTGGCCCTCTGAGGTCTACAGTGCGGGCTCCGGCATGGCCAAGTACATGAAATTAAGTACATCAGGGTAGTTCCCTCCCTTGAGGGCAGAAGGGAGAGGAGTGGTGGCGGAGGCCAAAGAGAGCAGATCCTGTGGTGGGGCCGAACCTCTGGAGAGGAGACCTGCTGCACATGCTCCCCTCCCTCCCCTGCCAAGCTGCATCACCTCTGGGCCTCAGCAGCCAGCTCCAGTCACCAGCTTGGCCACCACACTGCTCCTGCCCCCTCTCCAGCCATGCTGTGCCATCTTTTCACACGCCTCACATGCAGCTTCTGTTCCCCTACAGCTGCCTGAAAGTGAGTGTGTATTTGTGTGTGTGTGTGTGTGTGACAGTGTGTTTGAGTATGTGCTTATGTGTATGTGTATTTGAGTGTGTTTGTGTTTGAGTGTGTGCTTGTGTGTAAGTGTGTTTGAATGTGTGCTTGTGTGTGTATGAGTGTGTGAATGCATGTCAGAATCACATGTGTAGAAGTCAATTGCATGTAGCTTGTGTTGCTGCAAATTGCTTTGTGGGTGTCTTACCTGTATGTATGCATATTAAAAGGTTTTCACTTTTTAAACTGTTGAAATTAAGTACATGAAACCAATAGGAGTATTTTTGCTTTATACTAATGCCCTACATTTGTCCTACCTTTTGGGGGTTGTCCTACATTTTTTAACTGGGTAGGAATTTTGGCTTGGGGGACAGGAATTTGGGGGCACTTGGCAGGGAATTTTGGCTTTGGCATCTGGTCACCCTGAACAGGCATAGCTCAGAAGCAACACTGATAAGCAACGGGATTATTGCAGACTGTTACAACATGTGCATTCCAACCGTTTAAAGCCTTTCCCTTTCACAGACATATGAATGGTTCTGTATGTTCAGCTCTTGAGTGCGCTGTTTTGAAATGGCTGAGTAGAGTTCATCAGGAAAAAAGCAGGGATTTGGAAACAAAGTTCTGTACCTGGAAAGTAGGTAAGGGGATCTGAACAAATCAATGCCAAGGGAGAAGGGATCATGGAAGTGAGAGGTCTCCCTTGCTTTTGGCCACAGCATCTGATTCAGAGCTAAGCTGCTTCTAAATGTGGAACATTCATTTTTAGTTATTATGATTAATAGCTGCTGGCATACCTACCCTCCATGAATGTGTTTCCATTCAGGCCTATGCATGGCTATTCAGCTATGCTATAAGTACTTTGAGTTTCTGGTACATGTGTATAGCATTACAGTGCAATTAGAGCTGCCATAATTCTCTTCCACAAAATTGTGACAGGACCCTCTATCCCATTTGCCAGTATGTGAACACAATCCCCAAAAATTGTCCCTGTTTTTTGGGACATATGACAACCCTGCTATACTTTTTTCAAAGCCATTAATACCTCTAGTGGCATCACTAGGGTTTGTATAACCTGGTATGGGAAGCCAATACATCATTCCCATGATGGATTTCCATCCATGTAGGAGATCCAGAGCAATGGAACAGAACAACTGGGCAGAGTAACACCCCATGCAGTGGGCATGATGATGCACCATTATCCCGCTCTCACTGGTTTAGTGGCTATCAATTTTGAACAGAGATATTTCAGTGTGGTTTGTTTCAATGCATTCTGCATGAAATTGTACATTAATGATAATAAACATGGTGGTATTATTTGAAAATACCAAGATATCTCTAGTTATATTGGTGTCCACGCACACACCGCCTATCAAATTGTTACCTGTAATGTTTGTTCTTTATTTTTCTGAATTAAAAACAATACAGATCACACCACACAATTCAAACTGCACTGAATAAACATCACGATGAAGAAACCATCACATCCTGTATTAGCTAATTCAGGGCACAAGCCTAACCAATTTAGGCCAAATAACTCACCTGTCTCCCTGTTCTTGCAGTGGCATGGGGAGGCCAGCACATGTCTATGCATTGGCCTAATCCCTCCAGGAGGGCACAGAAGTGTCTGACGGCACTTTTGCAACACCCCCAGGCCAGCATAAGTCCTGGCTAGGATTGTGTTGTCAATCAGGTTAATCATGTAATCATGCATTGTTGGACAAAGTATTCAGTTAATGCAGTTAGTTTATGCAGTTAAGCAAACATACACATGAACCTCATTATTTACAAAGGCATGGAACTGTGCTCTAAATACAAGTGGACAACCAAATTTTAAAAAATGGCACTTGAAGTTTTGCTGGATTTCATGGGGAAGTGACAGCAAAGCCATGTAAATTGCTCATTCGAATTCAGCATCAAGTCAGTATCAGCGCAAGCATTTTTTTCACATCAGTGCGCCAAGTCGGCGACAAAGACTAAATCTAAAGCACTTACCTTTCTAACTTGTATTTTGTTCATGTTTCTTCCCTCATTGCCGTTTATTGTTTTAAAATGGTAATCCCCTACAAATCACTTGCCATTTGCTATTATGATTACAAGGTCAGGAGAAAAATGCCTACCTGAAAATAGCAAAGCAAGATTTATCATGCTGACTTGCAATCGCTTGTTCAGCACATAAGTTACAGAATGAACATGAAAAATAAACTAGACACATAATCCACTTTTATGTAAAATAACAGCACTTAGCATTTTGAAATGCAGCTGTGCAAAGTTTACGATGAATATTCAACACGGAGGTAACCAACGCATTTATCTTACCTTCTCATTGGTAAGTGTTTCCATATGACATTTTACTATTTATACCATTAATTATATAATTTCTCTTTCACAGGAGGACTATTTATTGCTTTCACTCTCACTCGTAGGAGAAACCAATCTTCAATATTCTTGGATATCTAGAGTGTTAAAATTCCTGGGCAGAGAATGGATCTCATTATGATGAGAAGGCAGCAAGCAAGATTGCAACCCTATCGACTGTATTCCCTAATAGGTTTCCTTGGTCATTACCTTTCCTTCAGAGCCACATTGCAGACTCTTTTCAAAACCCAGCATTTATCTCTCTAGGTATCTATGGTAACTGCATCATCTTCGATAGCTGAAGAAGGTTTCGTGGTTACCACAATTACTATAGAGCAATAGGTTTGCTTAGTGGCATAAGACTCATCTGACGACTGTATGAAGATAGGCACTTTATTGGCACTCGCAAGATAAATGTGGTCCTTCCCCAGCTTCTTCTGGTAGAATAGTTCATCTTAATTCTGATTGTCGCAAACTTGGGGTAATGTTGCAGTGTACAGGAGAAGCCAGTGGAGGACAAAAAAAACCCATCATTGGGCAGGCAAGCAAGTTTATGGTGACCACAGAGGGAAACAGTGCTGAGTACCTCTTCCTGAGACAACAGGAGAGAGAATTTTGAGGTTTGTCAAAGTGCCATCTGGAAAAAATAAAAGCAGTCCCTGTATAAAAATGGACTGAAGGGTGTTATGAAAATGCCATAAGGAACATCTACACCATCTTCACCATAAGGTCAGAGAGGTTAGATTGGAGCACAGACATGCCCTGACCTTTGTTCACTGGCCCACACCTCTGCAGGACTGGAACAGAGGATAAAACACTCTGGCACTTGCAGGCTGTCACAGAGTTTTGGGGAAGGTGGGAAGGAAGCAGTAGGGGAGATGTTCTGAGGAAGGGGAAGGTGAAACTTGGCCATGGGGAAGGAGGTGGGGAAAAGGTGGTGTGGCTCAGATCTGGAAGCTATGCTGGATATAATTCTCGCCTCCCAAGCAGCTTGGAGCAATGGTAGCCAGAGCAAAAGAGTTGCGTTAAGGTTTCCAGATATTAAGATCCAAACTTCTGAGTGTGTGGGGAAATATGTACCAAAATACTGCATGTACTAAAATGTGCTAAGTTGCAAGTGGAATATCCATGCCAGTTTGCTATGGACAGGAGGCAGCAATGTACCCACCTCACTTCTTTATTTCACAAACATTTGCATACAAAAACAGTAACAGTGCAATCCTAACCATGTCTATTCAGAAGTAAGTCCCTATTATGTTCATTAATAATTCCAGAAAAGTATGGTTAGGATTGCAGCCATAGAGCACAATCCTAACCATGTCTACTCAAAAGTAAGCCCCATTGAGCTCAATGGGTTTTACTCCCAGGAAAGTATCTTTAGGATTTCAGCCACAGTCTCCTATATCCATGGATTCTTGATCCATGATTTAGTTATGATTAAGTTATCCAGAGAACGGGTCCATGGGGGCTCCTGTGCACACCCTCTCCAGGGGCAAGGGGAGTATTTCAAGTTCCCATGGTTAAATCCATGCAACACCTCTATCAGGGTCTGTCTGTATATGGTTTAACATATAAAAAGAGCTACAATATGCATATGTCAAGGCCAATACAATTCTTCTCCTATTCAAAATGCATTTTGTCATTATTGATTATCTAAAATAGTTGTTTACAATTCAGCACTTACATTTGAATTCACAAGAAGCAGTAAGGTTATTTGATAAAAATCTTCTGAAAAATTATGAAAACCAAGGCATTGCTATTTCAAGATACTGAATGTCTCGTTCTTAATTTAAATGTATGTTTAATACTGTTAGGAATCTTCTGTTTCTTGCTTTATCATGCACTTTCATTAAATTTTCAACCTATTATTTTTCTTCAAAAAGGATCATTTTCAGTTCATCTACAAAAGTGCCTGAAAGATGTATTTAGTTGATAGACCATTATGATTCCTTTTGTAGCTACAACGGTCTACTGAGTAAATAAGCATGTTTGGAAAGTAACTAAATCCTTATAAATCCAATCGGCCATAAATTCCGTAAAAAGCTATCAAGTTGTTCCCTGCAATGTTTGCTCTTTATTTTTCTGAGTTAAAAAATAACCTTTTATCATATATAAAAGTAATTGAGCATTTAGAATTAAGGCAAGCATGGGAACAATTTTATTATCATTTGTTGGGTTGAAAGAAAATAATCTGCTCATGAATATTTATGCAGCCTGGCAAAATACAATTTTCGTGGGGTGCCTTGAGCAACACTTAAGTGTACTTGCACTAAAAATCTTAAATTCTTTGTGAAGTTAATGCAGAATGGAACTACCTGTTTGGGGTCTAGAGGTGTTTGTTTGTTTGTTTGCTTGGACATTTTCATTTTAGAACAATACAGTGGCTGAGGTTGCAATCTGATCTGAAGTGGAAAATAAGTGGAAGAGTATCAAAAAATAAGTGGCCGAGCAGACAGAAGGTCCCTTGTTGCAGTGAAGCTTGCTTAATGGGGCCAAATTAATGCTTAATGGGGCCAAATGACTAACGTTATATAATGCTGACAGGCTCAGGGAATAAGTTACCATTTCACTGGCCCAGGCCAGTCAAGTGCCAACCAAGTACCAGCTGAAAGAGGAATAAGTGTGACTGCTGGGCGGTGGCACACCCTCTGGGTATGGGGAACGGTGAAATGAAAGTTGGGGAAGACAGGATGAGGGGAAAGAACCGGGGCAGGAAGGGACAGGTTTGGCAAGGCTCTGCTCCTCCAGATCTTAACATCTGTCTCAGGTAAAAAAGCCTGACATGAAGCCACTTAGGTTGCATTGGCAAAATGGCCAGCCCCAACTGCATGGCTTGGGGTTTCCTTCAAAGAGACCTCTTGCAGCTTCCCAACATCCACTGGATACAGTGGTAACTGCTTTGCTGCTGCTGCTCCAACAGGTTCCAGGAAGCTTGGGATTGGACTGTTAGTGTTTTTAAAACACAGAATAATTACATTATTATAGAGTTAGCCTAAATCTGAGTAGACCTATTGGGACTGTTGCAGCCCTATATCAGAGAAGGGAACGAGCCTCCCCTTCCCAGCAGTAGTACAGTAGCAGTTCCAGAATGTGCACTGGATACAGCACAGGCATGCTGGTCTGCCTGTTCCAGCACAAGTTAGGACTGCGCTGACATTCCCTCAGAATAGTTCTCTCTCTCTCTCTCTCTCTCTCTCTCTCTCTCTCTCTCTCTCTCTCTCTGACACACACACACACACACCTCTATTAGCTGACTTTGTGGAACATTCAGGAACATTACCATTTTCATTCTTAAGTCTGTAGAGCCAGCATATTCTGAAGGCAAATGTGAAAATACACACATTAAAATGATTATGTACAATTTGCAGGAACTCACTGGGTGGGTGTACCACACTCTTGCTTAGTACAGAAGAGTCTGGCAAGCTGTCATCCAGGCATGCCCTTGGTGGAGCAGCAAGACAGTATCCTTTTGCAAGATGAAGTGAATTGTTCTTCTGTTTACTAAAATATAGAATTGAAAGGCATAGTTAAAAATAGCAGTCAGAGCGCTAGCAGATGCTGCACCAGCTTCCCTGCAGAGCTCAGTGGATGCATCTCAGCCTTGACCTGTAACACCCCTTCTATTCCAGATCTTCACAGAGGCCAAAAAAACTTATCTACTATTCTGGTTCTGTGATGTGGACAGATATTCACTAAGGACTAAAATGGATGCTACAACACTCAGTTTTACGTGCAATTTGGCCAGGTTTGTGCCCAAAACTTCACCATTAAAAAGGTTGCCGCATGAACAAGCAGCATCACCTTTTGGCTATAATGAGTTCGGATATCTGAAATAACCCTACAGCCTCGATCCTGGTTCCAGAAATAGCAAGAAATAAATCTACATTAAACATTATTCACAAGAAAAATGTCACTGTTAAAAATAAAGGCTGCTGTCGGAATAATGAGCACAAAAATCTATCCTAAAAACAAAGGGCAACATTTTATCCGTGGGGTAGATGTGTGCCACATATAGAATTCATAAGGAGTTTTTCAGTCATCCTTCACTCTAAATGGGAGCCACATCCCAGGTCTCCTTGCCTTATGCAACCTTTTAAAAGGTTGGCTGCCGTGTCAACAATGGCTGTTAGTCAATCAATCAAGGTTCAAAACTGAAGGCTGAAATCCTAAATGTACTGACTAGGAAGTAAGTCCCATTGAACTTTCAGGGACTTGCTTTCAAATAAACATGCTTAGGACTGGGTTGTAAGTCTAATTATTTACTCAGAGCAAGTTGGTTCAACCCCTTAATGCCAAGCTGTGTATCGGTAGAAAAGCGCATGCTTTGGATATGGGATCCGTAGGCAGATCTGGCAAAAGCCCCACTCTTAAATCTTGGAAAACCACTGTTAGTGTAAATAAACTGGATTAGATGAATTAGTGTTTAAATTAGAGAATCCAGTGGTTAACAAACTTCACACTGACTGTAGGTTCAAGGATGACAGTACCCAATTGTCTCCAATTTACTTGGTCTATGAAATTATGGTCATAATTTCATAATGTTTCAATAATTTTTTTTTGCATTGCAGAATTTTTATCTGAATCGTTGTTGTATGTTTGTGTACCAGGGAAAACTTCTCTTCTATTTTGTACACAATCATTGCCTCATAGATTTTGCTTCCTGTGATGGAATCCATTATGGAATGAATGTACGCTACCATCCATTTCTATCTCAATTTTACCATTTTTTCAAGGTATGATGCATTTTTTCTGTTGCCCTGAAGTGCCTTCAGTTACTCAGGTATCATTCTTTTTGGCAATTTTATTGACTGGTTCTTTTGCTTGGGGATGTTATAGTAGGCTGTCATCTAGATAACATTCATTTCCTCCAGACCTCATCCATCGCATTTATTTAACTGCTCCTACTTTTTCTTTGACATGTTGACTCCTTGACCCTGGCTGTCAGGTTGAATGCTCCTAATTTATATGCATGAATTTAAAGTATGCCTGAATCAGGTAGTAAGGCTGTAATTCTTATGGGAAGACATAAGAGGCACTTACTCTGGATTGCTCTATGCATTTTCCATAGGTGGTACCATAACTACATCAGTGTAAAAGGTCCCGTAGTTACTTTGGATTGTAGCCACATACTTATATGGAGTATGTAACATTAAACATAGAAGGACATTTCTGAGTAAATATGAATACAAATAAACAGTAAATTCCATAAATTGCCCAATCCTATGGCTCTCTGAACTACTGAAACTAGTACAGGATGCCTTACAGAGATATGAAAAATGAGATGCTGTAGCAAATGACAAGAGGCCCATTTTATCAATGGATTTGGAACCTATCGATTTGACTCACCATGGGTTCCACTTAGGAGGAGGTTTCTACATAGACAATTACACTTAAGAAGGCCCACTTGACCTCTGAGACATGACCAGAAGTGCGTTCATGCACGGCCTTTCTTGGCCTCAGAAAGCCTCTCAGGAAAGGACCTGAGAGGCCACACGAGACTCAAAGGCTGCAATCCTAAAGACACTTTCCTTCGAGTAAGACCCATTGTATACAATGGGGCTTACTTTTGAGTAGAATGGTTAGGCTTATTCCAGGCTCGGACATGCCACTGCTCTGGACATAGCTACTTCAGTTGACCTCTGTTGCTCTTCCAGTGTCAACATTCCCACTAGGGCATTCCCTAGGTTAGGGCATTCCCACTGACACTCTTGGGCCTTGGAAAGTTTAACATTTTTGCAGCAGTGTGCACTGACTGAACGCAGATTTCACCAGCCCAGGCTGTTGAAAGGATAGAGCCAAAAATCCTCAAAAATCTGTGGTTTTACATTAGTAAATATTATACAAAGAGCTTAAAACTCTTGTAATGCAAACCTACAAATCTCCACTCAGATGTAAGGTCAATAAGTTTAAAGGTAAGGGTGTCCCACACAGGTTGCCCTCCTAGTCTTGACTGACTCAAGTGGTGGTCCTCATCACTGTTACAAGGCTGAAGAGCAAGCACTGTCTAAAGATACCTCTGGTTGGCATGACCAAATGCCAAAACACACGGAACATTGTTATCTTCCCACCAGAGGTGTTCTGACTCTGTTCCCAACCATGGGCAGGATTTGGCAGCTAATTTACATGGGTGTCAAAAGCCTGAGCAATTAAAGAAGCCTCTGCCTGGCTCTGACCTCCCTGCAAACTGTAAGACAAGAGCATCCCAGGAGCCTGGGCTGGGCTGCCTTCTCCTCCCCCTCTCCTCCTCCTTCCTCCAGATAAGGCTACTCACAGGTAGGCACAAAGAGCCCCTGCCTGCCTGTCATTCTTTCCTTTTTTTCCTCCTAAAGGGTTTGGCGTTCAAAAAAACAGCAATGTGCATTGGCTCTCGGTATACATGTCCTCCCAGTCTTCCCCTCTGTCTACTCAGAGGTAAGCCCATTGTAGTCATTGGGGCTCACTCCCAGGTAAATGGGAATAGGATTATAGCCTTAGGATGAAATTCTATGCACACTTACATGGAAATAATTCAGGGTGACTAGATGTCCTAACTGCAAAAAAGGACAACCCCCTCCCCAAATGTAGGACATCACAAAATAAAACCTAAACACTCATATATATTTTTTATATGGGTTTAACTTTAAAACTGTTTTTTTAATTGAATTAGACTTTAAAAAGAGGACATGTACTGGAAAAAGGGACAAATGGTCACCCTGGATGGAGGACAATGAACTTTTTTTTTACAGAGACAGCTAAAAAAGAGGACAAGGACCCCCCAAATGTAGGACATTCAAGAAAATTGTAAAACATGACAAAATAAAAGCTAGAAGCACTCAGATACATTGCATTCATGTGGTTAATTTAAATGCTATGGGCCTCTTCCTATCTATGTCTACACAGAAGTAAGCCCCACTGTGTTCAATAGATCTTACTCCCAGTAAAGTGTACTTAGGATTGCAGCCTACATATACTAGCAAAAAGTACCCGTGTTGCAAGAGGAAAATTCCAAAGTACGCCATCTCCCATTGCACATTACCCTCCATGCACAACACCCCCACATGTGCATCATGCCCCATGCGCATCATTCTCCCAATGCACATCCCCCATGCGCAACACACCCATGTCAATTTTTTTATGTTTTTATAGTGTTTTTATAGGGGCGAAATTACAGTCTTTGCTATGGGTGCCATTTGTCCTATATACGCCTCTGCTTCCCACAAAAGTGGTACCTATTGATCTACTTGCATTTACATGCTTTCAGACATCAAGTACCTACTCTCAGGTAAATTAATGTCTACTCCCAGGTAAATTACCACCTCAAGAAATCTGTGTTTCTCTACTAATGAAGAAACTACTTCAAAGCATAATGTGGGAGTTTTATATCATTACTGGATGGTCATTATTGCATTATAACGTTAATGATGAAGAAATTATTTTAATATATTAAACTTCAAAAATGATAATTGAATAGGCTGTAGTGATTGATACCATGACTCACATGCTCATTAGATTTTCTTTTTTCACAGTCAGCTTGTAACTTGTAAACTCTGGAAAATAAATACCGGTATTTGCCACAGAAATACTGACATTTAATTTATAGACGCTACAATGAAAATGCCCGTTTTGAGTTTCCTCCTTTCTGGAGGGCTTAAAAGGGATGTGATAAGTACTTAGAGCAAATGTATCTCTGCATACAGAAGTAGTTGCAAGCCTGATTCAGTAGACAAGAGGTTTAATTTGAATTTCAGCAATGGAGGAACCAATTTCTTCAATTATTGATTCCAGTTAATGTAACTAGGAAACACATTTTGAGATATAATGAAATGTTTGTATCCTTTAATTTATTTCCAAAGTAAATGAGAAATAACATGACATATTTCATAAAAGGTTTGCAAACTATTTAGTGTCAAGTGTTGTGCTTTGTTCTTTCACTCATGCCTCCCCTTTCCAGACTAATTTCACTGGGAAATTTGGGTACAAACAGATGCAAAGCTTACTTTGTCTAAGGCTGCAATCTAGAAGTGCATTTGGGCTGCTCTGTTTATCAGTGGGGTGGCCCAAGTCTATGATGGGCCAGTAGATGAACATGAAGAGGTAATCACTGCCTTCCACATGGCTTGTGAGGTGAATAATAGCAGGTCAGTGGCAATAGGGGCTTCAGTTTATGCAGTGAATCACCTTAGGATACCCCTGTATAAAACATAGGCTATACAGGGTAGCCTGTGGCAATTACAATAAAAACCAGAAATAAACAAAGCAAAATTGAAGCCAGATCTCTAAACATCATGGCTCTTATGAGATCCAAGATGATAAAGTCTTCTGAGCTAGGAAGAAGAGGCTGCAGAGTGACCCAAGCAAGTTTGGGATTATTTCCCCCCAGCCATCAATATATGATAGACAGTCATCCAAAAAGGCATGTGCATGCAAGTGCGAACCATATACATTCACTAAATACAGACATTACAGTGCCCCAGTACACAGAGAAATACTTGTGCATACAGCATCCAAAAACCTTCAAGAGTGTGGAGGGAGAAAGACAGCTTATATTAGTACACATTACAACTGGCTCCTGTCAGATGCTTTGAAAGAAAGCAGCACCAGGTAAGGTCAAAAGAGTCTGTAGGCCTCCAAGGCCGCTCTAGGGTCTTCTGACCTTGCACATACTCATCTGATAAGTTCAAAGGAACTAGGTGAATCATATATGCATTTGTCTATATAAGATTATTGTACAGGGAGTGGAGGCAAAGTTCAAGGTCATATGGATGCATTAAGATTAGTTTAAAAGGATGTGAGCTCTATGGGTTATGAAGGTTTTAGGGACCTTGGCTTGGTAAAATAGTTTGTTTAACACACAATCAATTGAAATTTTAAGAATATTATATAATACATATTGAGAAGAAAACATATTGAGAAAAATACTCAGAGCTGCTTGTGGTCTCCTTGCTTGGCAGTGAATGTTGTCTGGATATTTCTTAATCTCAGAATTTACAATAACCCATAATGATGCAAGAGCCCATACATACTGTAAAGAATACAACAACGCCATGTCATTTATGCATTTAATGAACACAAATTCAAATACATTCAAGAGAGAGAAAGAACCTGACAAAGCATAATTTAAACACTGCAGGCCACCTACTATTCCACTTATGGAACATACACCCCTGGCTTACATGTAGACTGGTAGTGACTCTGCATGGTTCAGACAGGGCTCTTTCTCAACCTATTTGGAATGTCATCATGCAAAGCATGAACTTGAACCATCCACTGAGACGCAAGTCCTACTTGAATGAATTGGCTCTCAATAAATTTCCTTCTTCCCTAGCTTCTCTTTGCATGCTCTTTTATTTATTGCTTTTAGTAACTGGATCTAGACCTGCTTAGCTACAGCAAGGTGCAAATACAACATGCCCTGAAGGCGTATCATGGGTACATGTGCAGAAATGCCACATTGCAACATAGACTGTGGTCTTCATATTGAAATTCAAACCCAGGCTAGACTGGTGAGTCCGTATAATACTTTTTACAGGCAGTGAAGAATGACGCAGGCTGGATTAAGGATTTTAAAAAACTATTTAGCTCTTAGAGTCGCTGCTCAGTTTAACCTTGAAAACTTGTTTGCATTTTTTTCATGCCTTTGTTTGCTTTCAGGAATTTACCTCCAGTTTAACTTTAATCCTTTTATATCTCCTACTTCATCTTCGCAATCTGTAAAACAAGAGCATCAATTGGTCTGTAGACTTTCCCCTCTCCAAGCCTCCTGTTTATAAACCCCTGATAAAATATTTGGGTTAAAACCAAAGTTGAGTTAAAATTATCATTATCCATTGGAGGTGTGCAGTATTGTGTTTAAAACAGAAACCAAAACACGTTCCAAGAGCACTTGTTGCATATTAAGTAGGTACTTCACACAGGATCCTCCAAAACACATTGTTCTGTTTCACCAGTCTCAAGGTGACTGTTATTTGTGTCAAGAAATAGCATTCATTTCTACTTGAGTTCTTTAAAATGCATTGGAAGTGTAATATCGTCAATTTCTCTTAAAGAACCATAAAGGGGGAAACTGCTAGGAAACTGTGGCACAGTTGTGGAACACATGCTTTGCATGAGAAGATCTCAGGCATCTCCAGGTTGGATTGGGGAAAACCCCTTCCTAAAACCCTGGAAAAACATGAAACACTGAACGAAAAGGACAAATGATTAGGCATCTTAAGGCAACTTCTTAACTATTTTCTAAATGTCCCACTAATGTAGAATGATGTTTATGGCATCATTATTGTAGCTAAAGTGGGGGAAATGGTGTACATCAGGCTCCATAATGCACCATGTAAGGAACCCTTTCCACTTGCTATCAGAGCCATTCTAGGCAGTGACTGCAATACATAGGAGATGGCATTTGGTTCAGGAGTGCCTATACATTGCTATCACTGCCCAGAATGGTTCTGATGGCAAGTGGGAAGAGCCAGTTACACAGCATCTTGCAACACCTGCAGTCCTTACTATTTTGCTGTTGTTCCCAGCAATAATATTTTGTGGCACGAGTCAAGCTTTTCAAACATTTATTACTGATGTCATTATTAGCATGAACATCTTAACTAGATAAAAAAAAATTAAGAAACAGCTGCACATTTAAAATGCATGCTTTCATAATGCATTGACTCACAGCAGGATGAGCAAATTACTGCCATTAAAAAATACACCATACATACAGCAGCCAAAGTGAGCTTAATGAAAACCCCAACTCTCCTACTCTGAAAACTCTCATAGTCAGTACTGTAATTCACCATATGGCTTTCTCAGAAATACTGTCTTGGTGAGCTTATAAAACATTTTATATTGTTAGTGAAAATATTTAGTGCTTCTATGTGGTATTCCTGTGGTAAGCTATTTAAGCTTGGCAATAATACACCATAGCATTTATTGTACAGATGTGATCTTATAAATAAACAGAAGATATTCTGTGTTGAAAAGAATTTATAATTCCTGTGTCCTGTGTTGAAAAGAATTTATAAATCCTAAACTCTGACACAATTGGAAATCTGTAAAGGAGTATATAATGGTTTACATCAGTGGTTCCCAAACTTATTTGGCCTACCGCCCCTTTTCCAGAAAACATATTACTTAGCGCCCCCTGGAAATTAATTTTTTTAATTTTAAAAATTTAAATTTTAAATGTTAAAATTCCTAAGATTACTCTTTCACAGGCAGTACTGTACGGAAAACGAAATTACTGCCCTTAGCCCTGTGATTATCAGCCTTTTCAACTCAAGACACACTTACAAGGTGCAAAAATGGTCAAGGCACACCACTGATACTATTCACCTTCCACACAGATCCCACACACAGCTGGCTCCCCTGCTCCCCTGGATCCAGTTGCCTACAAGCTCCCTTGAAGGGGGGAACACCAGGAGGTGAAGGAGTTTCCATCAGGGGGAGCCCAGAGGAACTCTGGACTCAGGGTTTTACTTAACACAATGCTTATTTTAACACAATGGGGCTCACTTCTAAGTAGATATGCTTAGAATTGTGCTCTCAGAGTCAAATCCCAATTTACACCCTCTGGACTGGGAATCCCCTGCATAGAAGAGGGTGATCTGCATGATGCATAAAGTCTACTTAGGCTGCAATCCTAAAGACACTTTCCTAGGAGTAGGACCCATTGATCACAGTGGGGCTTACTTCTGAGTAAGCAGCAGCAGGAGCTGCTTTGCCGGCACTGTGGTGGTGGAGGAGGAGGCAGGGTGCCGGAATGGAAAAGTTGAGCCTCTGCCTGGTCTGGCTCCCCCCTCCTCCTCCTCCACCACCACCACCAGTGAGCCCAGCAGCCTGACTTACTGAGGCCCTGGGCTGCAGGCTGCAGGAGGAAACAGAGGAGCGAGGTGCACAGGCTTCTCCTCCTTCATGCACCTGTGGCCATCACTGCCCCCCTGGATCGCTGCAGCGTCCACCAGGGGGCGGTGGCGCCCACTTTGGGAATCACTGGTTTACATACTAACAAAAAATGCACAAAACAAATATTTGAATGAACATTTTAAGTCAGTGGTGTCCATAGGCAGGAGCAGCGGGTGCAGGTCATATAGTGACAAACACAAGCAGGAGTGACACCACCATTCCCTCAAAATTTTTTAAATCTTGGAATATCTGGGTAATACCATCCAGTGGTGGTTCTATTATTAACAACAGGTTCTATGTCCTAATAACCTAAATTAAAAACAGGTTCTATGTCCCATTAGTAACCGGTTCTCAGAACCAGATGCTCATTAGCGAAGGGTTCTATAGAACCGGTGAGAGCCCCCTGAAGCCCACCATTGATATCATCCTGTTATACCATATTTATTTGAATCTAATGCACCGCTGAATGTGCACCCATTTAAAAGATTTTCAGATTTTTTTACTGGCAATTCTAATGTGCAGATTAGATTTGTGTAAATATGAGGTTATTTCTAGCAGGGCAGAAGAAGGGAGAAAGCTGGGTGATCATTGGAGGAAGGGAGGTGGTGGCCTGGCTTCTTCTCTGTACGGCCCTGCCCTGCCGGCAAAGGAAGCTCTGGGGTCCAAATCTCAAATACATGTGGGATAGAGTGGGTATACCTTTAAACCATTATATACTGTACCTCTCCATACTGTACCAGCCAGTCCATAGGCGAGGCAGCACCAGCACTGTAATCTACGCCAGCAATCTAAGCCAGCTCAGGATAAGATTAGAGGACATGGAAGAATCCAAAACATTTTTTGCAGCCCACATTCTGTGTAATATATGGTTCTGGGCTGATTGACACATGCATGAGTCACAAATCTGTGTCATCTCTTAATTAGAATAGGCGTCAGATTAGCATTAGGAAGCTGTCTCATATCAAGTGAGAAAGGTCTTCCCAGCCCTGGGAGGAGATGCCAGGAACTGAACCTGTGATTTTCTGAACACAAATGAGGTGCACAACCACAGAGCTGCAGCTCCATCCCCAACACTTATTGACTTGTAGCAAAATATGTGAAATGCCTCTGCTGAGAAATATTGTGTAATGTCAGCTAAAATGACAGTCTCCCGTGTGATGTTTGACACATGCAAATAACCACTTAATGTTGCAGTCACTGACTTATGAAAATGTGTGGGTGACAAATTCAACCACACTTCAAAATAAATGTGCCTATGATCAAGATATTGAGTTGCAACTTTCCATTTAGAATGGATACTGGTGTGGGGGTATATGTGGGTGGATATGTGAGTCAATAGCAACACCAAAACATGCTATTGAAAAAAGTTTGCTTCGTTCTATATCTTCCTCTCTCTGAAATCAGAATAAGGCTATTGCTGATCAGGCGCAAGTTGGAGAAAAATAAATAGCCAATAGAATGTCAGACAATCTGATATGAATGACTTTAAGAATGGGATAAATTCCTGGTCCACCACCAGCTAGAAATGCATCATCCATTTTCAGGGGAAATATATTTCTGATAATTGGATGTTTTGAGAGAAACAAGAGGTGCCGTTTATGGTTGCAGCTGGCTTGATGATGGAAACGGCATACCAAGAGGAGCTATGATCTGATCCAGCAACATAATGTTCATGGGATGATAAACCTTCAGCAGGCTGATTTATACCTAAGCATGCCAAATGTTCCCTCCTTCATATTTTCTCTTTCACTCTGTCCCTTTTCCAATCCAGGTGATGGAAGATGGAGGAGCATTGGCAACAAGTAGGCAGATAAAGATGGATTCATCCCTCACCCATCTATTGCCTCAGGCACTGCTTTAGTTGGCCTCACTGATGAGCCAGCCCTGAGCCTACATCCAAAACATGGTAAACTAAAATAACATCACTTACTATGAAGTGGCTCCAGAGTGTGCTGTGGCAGAAAAAGGCAACAGTTCCAGGTTGGTATCACAATTGCCTGGGTGATCCACCAGTCCAGGTAGCAGGGTGGAAAAGTTCATGGATGTTTCAGGACAGGATTGGGGCACAGAGCAGACAAGGAGTGAGGGGCTTCAAGAAGCATCACAGCAGAAAAAGTGCAAATATCAGAGCCTATCTCCAAATTTTACAACCCCTCCTCACCTCTTCCTCTTCTTGTACTAACTGGCATGAGTACGAAGAGATCAGCGGGTTATCAGGCAGCCTACTTGAAAAAAAAATTGCCACTCACTGGCCACCTGATTTCATTTGCTTTGGCATGGGAAAGACAGAGTATAAATAAATACAGTGCATTTTCCATGGACATGGTCGCATGTTACGAAGTGGTCAGGCATAGGGTTGGATGGTTAGATTCTGTGTGTTAGTTCAAAAATAATACAGTGTGTGCTCAGATCTCACTCCAAAATAGATAGCTAGAACCCAAGAAGTAAAAAGAGCAAACAGTTTGTTAAAATAAGAGGACAATATCGTATGTTAGAGAGGCTGAAAAACAGCCAGATAAATGTTATTTTCTAAAGCATTTCATAATACCTATGAAATGATGGTGAGCTGACAATCCTGGAGGTCTGTGCCATATATACCTTTTCATAGAACAGATATAGCAGGAAGAGAGGAAGAGCTGCAGTGCATATTTCCTCCCAGGCTCTTCAAAGATAAGGAAGGATTTGGAACCGTTGCTCTCCCATTGAGTTTCCAAACCACTGACCTGAACAGGTTTGGCAGGCATAGGTTAAGCAAGGAAGAACATTCATTCATTCCATTTTTCAGTCCCAGAATCATACCCCTGCAGATACTGAGGCACTACCTTTTTCAGTTAGTTGCAACAGAAGAGCAAGAATCCTGGAAGTGGGTCTTTAAAACTATTTTTCAATTGTTTACTTTATACATGGATTTTTTTTTAACTCACAGGAGGTTCAGGAATGGAACCCTAGTGGATAATCAGGGACATATGTATACTGAAGATTGCAATGGGAATCTTAGATGTGGAGGAACTTTCATCAAAGCAAAAGAATGATGTCTGCATTTTATTGGGCTATAGACAGGAATTTGATATTTGTGCCCATTTTGGAATGAATGAAAAAGATACAAAATTGGATTTATTTCTTGCAGTTATCTCTAAAAACAAAGCTATTGCAAGATTCACAAATTTGCTTTGATTTTCTTTTGTTTATGTTCCCCACTTCCAGCGGCCACAATACATGAGAAGCTCCCTCATGCTCAATCAGGCCATTTATCCATAAAGCTCAGTATTATCTATGCTGATTAGTAGCAGCTATCTCAGTTTTGGGCCTGGTCCATGTACCGCCTTGTGGCAAAGAAGTACAGCATGCTGCTCCCACCTCAAACATGCACCTAACCAAGCATTGTGACCCAGGTGCAACTGTGATCCAGATGCTCAAAAAGCCTTTTGTGGCCTCCAAAATACCATTAAACAGTATTTCTGGGTTTTGTGATGTGATGTTGGAAATTCCTGGACACCTGGCAATTACTTTTCAATAGTCCCCTGGAGTCAGGAATACTGATTCCTGGAGACTTCAGGCCAATCCTAGAGACATGACAATCCTAGCTCAAACACTGAACTACAGCCTCATTCTGAACAGATCAACTGAAAATTAGTAGAAGTGGAGAGTAGGAAGAACAATCCCAGTACATCAAGTAGGTTTTAAGTTGAGTCTATTTTTAGTTTAAGCCCTAGATATGAATTGCTTCTCTAACAAAGCAAAATGGAAAAACCCACTGGGATTATATTAAAACTCTAAGAAGTAATAGGGAAACCCTTAACCTTCAGAGAAAGAAACGCTACAGCTTCCAGCCTCCATTTCCTTTATCTATTTAGCTTATGGTGGAGATTTTTAAAACCAAAAAAAAAAAGACTCCCTCCAGATGCCTGAGGAGTTTGTTGCAAATTGCAATGCAAATTTAACTCCCAAGGCATCCAGGAAACAGTCTTTTTAATCTCAAAAGTCGTCCTCTCAGATCCCTCAGAGGTTCCAGTTGTATTGACCTCCCGAGGCATGTGGGAAGTGAACATGATGGAAGTAACAAAACTGGGTGAGATTCATAGCAAAATGATTACGATTATACTGAATTAATAGCAAACATTTTTTAAGTTTGTTAAATGGAACAATGAACAAAACAAAACAAAACAAAATAAAGCCTTGCATTAACTTTCTGAACAGTACAGAGCTAGTGAAGCAATGAATTTTTTGATCAACTGGTATTTAGCTTTTCAAAGGAAGCATTTTGGGGTGAATGTTCATGTAAAGAAGAAGTAGTAAAACAGATTTTGTCTTGGCACAGTAAAAGAAACCCTCACAAATTTTTACTTCTTCAACTTCAAATTCCTGTTTTATCTTTCTTAATGGGATCAACCACAGTAAGTCACAAACTGATTACTTTGGTCACCTGCTCTGACTCCAACAAATACCAGTTTTTACCCAGAAATTCAACTCCTTTATGAATGCCCTTTGTTATAAAGGCAGGTTTTCAATGCCAGAAAGGCCTCCAAATTATTTTCCAAAAGGTAGTAGAAGAAAATGTACCTATAAGAGGTACACATATATCTTCCACTCCAGTCTGAACAACTGCCGACTGTTTTAACTAAGTGTATAGATTGATAAGCAATGGATGGTGGTAATTGGGGGAAATAATTTATCTTTCAGAACATGCAGCAAGTACTGTATTGCTGCTTCCATTTGAGACATGATTTGTCTTGAAAGCACCTTTTTCATTCTCAGGCTGCTGGTGCAGCTAGAAAGTCAGATGAAAAATTAGCTAACAAATAGTTCCCAAGACACATTTGTTCAAAAACTGCTTCATCTTCAATGGACACCTAAGGAGAAACTAGTTAAAGCTTTGACAGATTCCACACACATGGCAAGCATCTTTTTTTGGCAGTGCTTTAAATTGCTGTGAGGAAGGTGGATCAGCGAAGCGGAGATCAGGACAAAATTTTTAAACATCCAGTGCGAGGTCCAAGTTGGAGGAGAAAGTTAGAGGAGAGAATTGGAACATTTAGTAAACAACTGTCCTTTCAGAGGACGGGTCTTCTTAGACAGTTTTTATATGGATGCAGCTATATTTTAAAGAGAAGTTCACCAAAAATGGCTGTTTTCTTATGCTATATTACCGGTCACACAACAGCATAACAAATATTAATGGTTGTAAGATACAGAAAAGCAGAATGATAGCCTATCACTCATTTTAACACACATTTTGTATGCGTGTTAATATTTCCATGTGCAAGGAAAATTAACACACAAAGAGATAAATCTCAAATTTCATTTACACCATTTGTAGTGGTTATATTTTGTGAAAAATAAAAATAAAGGTGTTTTCATTAGAAGTACTGACACCTTTTTTTATCATGTCACCATGGCACACAAAACACATTTTAATGCCAACTATTTCCAGAGGGTATCTCAACCAGAAGTTAAGGTACCACCAGTGGTACTTGCGGTGTTGTCTGGTGACACTTGGGACCCCCAGACATTTGCTGCCTGTCAGTGAGCAAACCAGTTCAGTGAACAAAACTGATGGGCAGAGCTAAGCATACTTTTCACGCACTCTAAAAAACCCTCATGTCCACCCTGAGCTTCTTACTGGTGTTTGTCACATTGCATTTGTCCTCCTCCTACCCAGAAGTAACTGGCAATGATGCAATTGCCAATTACATCCAGTAGTATTTCCAGTATGAATAAGTGGATCGTCTGAAGGGGTAGAGGAGGGTCAACACTGCTATAGAATGAAAGGCTTTATTCATACTGATTACTGTTTTGCAGGGTAAACCCAACTGAACAACACCCAAGACAAACGGCACTCATGATCACATGTCCATGGAGATTTTGACATCCAAGATCTCACAGAGTTTTAAACAAAGGAATAAGGAATTTAATGGAATTAGCTGATCAAGCCCAACAACATCCCTATGAAGCTGGAGGAGGATATTTTGCAAATAATTCACCCACCAGCGGAGCGCATTGTTTCTCTGAGGAGTCTCCATAACAGCTGCTTGATAACACTCCACAGAATAATATAGCATTTAAGATCCAATCCTGTGGGGAGGAAAGAGCCTTAACTCACCAATTTGTTCAGCATTTCCCCAGCTTGTGAATGCATTTTAAAGATAAATTAGTGGGCTTGGGAGAAATTTGCACTGGGTTTCTGAAGAAGGCAAAGAATAAAAAGTAGAATGTCCAACGTATAAGGCAACGCATTGTGGAGAATTTATACGACCATATAAATAAGTGACGTTGCTAAAACTGCTACATTCCATTTCTTCATCTTTCACAAATGCATTACACAATCCTATACACAGTCACCCTGGGAATAATCCTTGTTGAATTCAGGAGAACAATACTGACTAATCATGGATTTTATGAGCTATCTGGCTTCGGTCCTCTGCACACAGAACTAGGATTAAGTACCATTGAACTGAGTGGGAATTATTTCTGAATAAACGTATTTCTGATAGGGTTGTTAACATATTTCTGTTGTTTAAACTGATAGAAGATTATCACAAATCACTGTATGTTTCTGATATCCCCCTTAAAATTGCCAACACTTTTACCAGTGTGTTGATCTTGGGATGATGGGGAGAGCGAGGCGGCTACCACATACCCAAATAAACAACATGAGGATAAACCATTCTATATTTAAGCTGTCTGAAAAAATTTAAGCAACCAAAAAAATTCTGTTGATCAAGGGCCAAATCCTTTCCACTTTTCCAGCATTGATGCAGCTGTGCTAATGCGCTGCATCCCGTAATTGGGAGACTGTCATGGACACCTCCTCCGTGTAAGGGAATATTTATTCCCATACTTTAGGACTGGATTGCAGCTGCATGTATACTAGAAAGCTGGGTAGAATTGGGCCCTGCTGATGTATTGAAACCCAGGTGGAACTTCTCTCTCCAGCTGCTTGAAAATTCAGTGGTAAGAAGTCAAATGGCATATCTTTGTTTCAGTACATTTGTAGCAGCACATTAAAGGTTTCTCTCAGCTAGTCTTTAAAGGACATTCACTTAGTGACAGAGTCCTAACGTGTTCTAGTGATCTAATATTCTAACTAAGTAATGCACTCCTTTGTTTACTTCACAGCATGCACAAAGAGACCGATTGGAATATAGTTTCCCTCCATACTATAAATAAAAGATGGTCCAAAGTGTAAATGTTTGCCTTTGCAACCAACATAATGCAGTCATTTTAAAATGGTTGTCTATGCAAATACAATAGGGTTTTTCAAAATGCAAATCTAAAAGCAGAGTTTGCATACATTTTCTTTAATAATTCAGGTAGATACAGCCACTGTACTACTAACACTTGGTGTCTCCACCTGTCTGTTTTTCCCCTTGAAAAATGGAAAAATGCAATCAAGAAAACCTTTATTCTAATGTTATAAAAGTTAATGATGATGCATTCACTGAGAATGGATACTGCCAGTGAGGAATTTGATAACACAGTGGAACACAGTGAAGTCATGCCAAATGCCGCCAAAATAGGAATATCTGATAGAACATAGTCAAGGTGAGGATCATACAAATGTCCTGCTGTGAGGAGTTCTACAGGGTAGGAGCCTCAACAAAGAAGGCCCTCCCAGACATTATCATCCCAGACATATCATTGAAGACCAAAATGCACAAGAAGGCCAGATGACCTCAGAAAATGTGCAAATTAATATAGGGAGAGATGGTCCTTCAAGTAAACTTGCCCTAAGGGCTGTGATAAAGCCATACATCAAACCAGCATCTAGCACAAGGATGGACAAGCCCTAAGAGCCATTTGTGGCCCTCAGGGACTCCCAATTTGGCCCACAGAGACCCCACTTTCCAAAGAGCCTCTGGCCCATCAGATGCTGTTGGAACCTATGCATTATTTGATGTGCATTATTTGACTGTGCATTGCCTCTGAACAACATGTCTTCCAACTGTTTCTGGCTTGGTCTGTCATCATTGTGCAAGATTTGTGAGGCAAAAAATTCAAAGTTCTCCTGTGGTTCTACATGCCGATATTATAGTTTTCATGTTCATTATATTTCATGTGGGTGCGCAAGCGGTTAAGACGCTGTGCCTGATAACCGGCAGGCCAGGGTTCGAGACCCGGGTTGACCCCACAAGACAGGGTGAGCTCCTGTCCTTAGCCCAGCTCTGCAACGCCAGCTGGATCCAATCGTATTGGCTCTGCCTTTCCATTGGGCTAATTCCATGGTGTGGAGAGGGGGGATTTGCTGCTTGGGTAACAGCCTATCCTCCATAACAATCCAACCCAGGCTTTTGATTGGATGCAGCGTATGCAGCGCCAAGCACGATACCATAGTCTTTCAAGACTGATGGAGGCCTGCTATAAGTAAGCTCAGTAAAAGAAAGCTCATTCATATGAGTTGTGTCTCTAATGTATTCATTTATGTATGAGTAAATTTATGCAAATTTGAAATTTAAATTAATTTCCTGGACCCCAATGCAGTGTCAAAGAGAACAATGGCAACTGCTGCAGGATAACTAAGCAGTGCCTTTGGGATGCTTAATGGTTCTGTAATAATATGTGGAGAAAAATGAAAGCAAAAAAAGGGGGGAAATGGGTTCTTTCATCATATGGACACATAATAACCAGGACCTTAACATAAGAACATAAGAAGAGTCTCCACTGGATCAGTCCAAGGCCCATTTAGTCCAGCTTCTTGTATTTCACAACGGCCCACCAGATGCCTCGGAGAGCACATAAGACACCTGCACCCAAGTGTTCTGGGATTTTGAGGTTGCCCACAACTACATCTACATATGCACACATATGCACACACACACACCCATCATGGCTTGTAACCTGTGATGGTCCTTTCCTCTAGGAATTTGTACGATACCTTGAATTGTACCTCAAAACAAACAGGAAGCCAATGCAGGTAATGGAGCAAAAGTGTGGCCAGTCCTGACCCTTATCAATTATCTATCATCCTTTCTCAGGCACGAGGTAAACTCAGTCCCATTCAGCTGTACATTATTCCGTATCAGTCAGCCATTTTTGGGTGCTAAAACCCTCCCTAGATCTCAGAATCAGTCTAAGATAACTCACTGTGGCAGGTGAATGAAGAAAGAATAACAATGAAAACACACCTGAAACAATGAAAGGAGGCCATAAATGAGAGGTGAAGAGGAAAGAGTCTTTTGGATAAATGTCCTTGCATTTTTCCATAATTGCTCAGCCTAGACACCTGCACTCCATTTTGAGTTATTTGGTGTGATCTAAAACCTTTCAACACAACTCATTATCTTAAAATAAAAATATGCCAGGAAAGGAAGGGAGGTGGTTTGCTGTCTTTTAAATACCTTTTTCTTTCTTCACCCCCACCTTGGTGAGAGGAAATAAGCGCAATCACAGCAGAGAGGAATTTCCTTCCGTCCTCATTTTTTAAATTTAATGTTAAAAGTACACATCCTGCTTTGATCATTCTGCAATGTCTGTCGCTCTTCCTCTCCCCACCCCAATGTTCTTGCTTTGTGCTTGGGACAAAATGATAGATATTATTCACGACTTAACAATGAAATCATTTTTAAAAACCATAGGTTGAACTCCTGGCACAAGTTCAAAACATTTCAGAGAACCTGAAACCAATAGAAATGAATGAATTACTAGAGAACATCTGTGTAAATTATTCAGGATCAATCAAACTTGAATAGTTACAAAGCTTTGCTTACGGGAGGAGGGAAAAAAGGCTTTACATCCTTAAAGTCAAATGACAGGTCTCTATTAAACATGGTTAGGAGTTCATTCCTGGAATGTTTGGCATTTTCCAGATAGCTTTGGAAGTTGTTTTTAAAAAGGGTGCCTCCTGTGGCTGCAATTCTGTGTGCACTTTCCTGAGAGTAATCCCTATTGAAAATAATGGGACTTACTCATTGGCATCCTTCAGTCTCGAAAGACTATTGTACTTAGATGAGATAGGATAGGACCAGGCAGGAAGGATAGAACGATGAAGGGGACAAGAGACCAGTCATGACCTGCTAACTGGGCAAGAGACACTCTTTCAAGTGGGTACTCCTCTTTTACTTAGCAGGGGGAGAGTAACTGGCCCTACACACTCCAGCAATGTCTGTTCTAGTGGCTTACGCTGGTGTTCTTTTTGCACTTTAGATTGTGAGCCCTTTTGGAACAGGGATCCATTAGCTATTAATTAGCTATTAATTTTTTTCATTTTCATGTAAATCGCTTTGTGAACTTTTCAGTTGAAAAGCGGTATATAGATACTGTGGATGGATGGATGGACAGACGGCCATATGTCCAGGAGTGAGTCAAGGATGAACCAGGGTTGGGTGAGTGCTGGAGGTGGACTGGCAAAATTGGTCCAGATTCTAGGAGGCTGAAGAAAGCCTGGGAGATGCTGTCACTATCAATCCATTCCTGCCTTTGGGTACAATCCTAACAAATTTAGGCTGGCCTAAATCACCTGGTATATCTTTCCATAGTGGGGAAGTCAGCATATACCTGCACACTGGCCTAACCCTTCTTCCATAAGTGGGGCAGAACTTTCTTACACCCTCAGGTCAGCACAGAACTTATGTCAGACTAATGGAGGTTAGGTTTGCAGCCCTAGTGCTGAAACCCAGGGAAGAAAGAGTGAAGCAAGCCATGGGATGTGGCCTATAAGTCCTATGCAGATGGATGTGCCTATAGCAGACAGGAGTCTAAGAACCCCTTTCCTTGGGATTCCTGAAATATATGACAATACAGTATTACATGCTTATTAAAATACATGCCAGCAAACACTTTAGGAAACTCCAGACTAAATATATTTTATGTTCCAGCCAGAAGTCATTCTCAGTTATAGATATGATTTGTGAAAATATGGTTGTCACAGAGGAAGCTTGTTTTCTGAAGAGTGGATAACTGAGATTCCTCAAGGACTTCAGGGATCATGTTTCAAAAACAAATTTATCCAAAACATATATTGCACTTTTCACTGTCTCTGCCCTAAAGAGTTATGAACATCACTTAGAACAACAAAATTGAAGATGGCAACAATTTGTGGCAACAGTCAGGAAAAAATGAAGCTTAAAGGCCACAATATGGACCCTTTTGAAGGAGTAAGCCCCACTGAATGTAGTGGGACTTACTTCTGTGAAAGTAAGCCTAGGATTGCACAGAAAGTTACCTTTGGCATGCTCAATAGTAAGATTAAGATGAACACAGAAATTTTTGAAAACATCTATAACTCCAAGGAAAATTTGGACTCTTCAGACTTCCTCTGATGAGCATCTCTCGGCTCTTTATTAAATAATTAAAGGAAGAAAGCCATTTTATTTTCTATCCCTGGGTAACGGGCACACTCTAGTGGTCCATTGATGTACTCCTAGCTAGTTAATTCCACTACAGTATATCTGGCTGCTGAACATAAATAATCCTAAAGTAATAATCCTTTACCTATAGTTCATGCATGGAGTACTTCAGCTAAAGACTATATAACAGGAGAACTCATTAATAAAAACCAGGCGTTCTGATTAATAAATCAGCCGATGAATGAGTAGCCATGCGAGCATTAATATACAAGTAGGACTAGTAAAGATTATGTTTGAAAGAAAGCTTACAGCCCTCTTCTATGCATGTCTACACAGAAGTAAGTTTCACTGTGTTCAATGTGCCTTACTCCCAAAAAGTGTGTATAGGATTGCAGCCTATATGTTGACACAGTATTTTCTCATGCATTTAAAAGGTGAGCATACCAAGGTGTTAATGTACAACCTTACTATACAATCTGGAGCTGCTATGGGCCTAGACATCTACCTTCTTTGCTGCTACACCTGCATTTAAGGGTGTCAGTTGGTGTCACAAGGCAACCAACCCTTTCAAAATGAGGAATAGCATATCTATTGAGCATATCAAAATGAGGAATAGCATATCAAGGGGATGTAGCCCTACTATAGACCTAAAATGACTGGAGGAAAAATGCTGAAGAAATTGCAGCTCTTGGCAAGCTGGCAGCCCTATCTTTGTGCAAAGACCCAAGTTTCCTGTCAGTTTTCAACTCAAAGTGCATTTTGTTTTTAAAGCAGGCATGCTGGTGCAATATGCCCTACAAAGTGTTGATTTGCATTGCTCACAAAGCAGGATATTGGAGCATAATAATTCCCTGTAACAGCTTAAATAGACTCTATTACTGTCACCTCAGTTTTTTTTTTCTTTTATGTAATGGGAAGATGCAATACATTTGTGACAGATTTAAAAGACAAAGCCAAATAGGGAAATTAACGGAATGGGGCAAATTAGATGCAAGACATCAAAGAAGGAATGTTGAAAGCAGCAATCTGATAATGGTGGAGTTTTGAGTCGTATCTCTTGAAATTATAGCTGAGACTTTAACAACAGAAAAGGTAGTTATATGTGGATCGGTGTCTCCAAAATTGTGACCATAACAGCAAAGGGAGCTCCTTTAAGAAGCAGCTGCCCTATCTGGGACTCCTGTTGGCTGCTGCACAATCA
This sequence comes from Cryptoblepharus egeriae, assembly GCA_030015325.1. Taxonomy (NCBI): domain Eukaryota; kingdom Metazoa; phylum Chordata; class Lepidosauria; order Squamata; family Scincidae; genus Cryptoblepharus; species Cryptoblepharus egeriae. The sequence continues at coordinate 193,165,663 of JAREYC010000002.1, forward strand.
AATATTTGGCACTTGCAACCTGTTATAACAATCACTGCTTCATGTTTTAATCTAACACCCATAAATGCCAGGAGTAATTAGTGTTCCTTTGTAGTAGGTCTGTCAGCAATCTTTTGCCAGGAGCTGGCAAGACTGAAAAGTGTCCCAGACACATGGGAAACTGGTATTTTTAAAAATAATTGGGATTTTTAATAACAGTTGGGAGAACAACTATTTTTAATAATAATTGGGTTAAGATCGGCAGTGGGATTGTTCATACATTCCTGTTTCTGGAGCACAGTTAAAAGAACTAGGCAGGTTATGTTTGATTGTTCTGTGATTCTATATTTTTCTTCTCCATCAGTACTTAAAAGGCTGTGCATAAAGGCAAATATCTCCCCATCTCACCCCTGGTTTCTGCTTGAAAATTTTCTGATTGAAAATTTGTCCACTTACTATCTCTTTTCAGAAGTAAGACCTATGGTCTTCAATGGGGTTTACTCTTAGGAAAGGGTGCATATGTTTTCAGCCTCAAGGAATTATAGGGGGGCAAGAAAGGGCTGTGAACGGTGAGCGGAAGCCACCATTTGCTCACTAGAATGGCATGGGGTTCACCTCACCCCATCCCATCCAAGGTGTAAGAGCTAGCTCAATAGCCCAACCACAGTGCCATCCAATGTGGAATCTTCCCAGAAATTAGGAATAGCAGCCAAATTCTGTCTTGCTGTCTGCAGGAGGAGAATAGGTGACTGCAAAAACAAAACTATCTTTATGGACAGCAAGTCCATCAATAGCTACTAGCCATGATGGCAACATATACTACCTCCAGGTTCAGAGTCTTTCACCAGCCACATCAAGTCAACACTATTTGCTACAGTTAATTTCTCCTTTAACTTACATTTACGCCTTTGAAAACTCTGTTCAACTCAGCAAAAAAGCAAGCAAATATAGATTTAATTATGTGGAAAAGGTGCTTTAACTGCAGTGCACGTTGAGTATTCAAAAACCAAAGGAAAGCAGCCCTGCTTGAAATGTGTACAAATCAATTCATTATATTGATCTGAAGTGACTTGGGCTTTAATTTAAAACCAAGCCTACCACAGACCAAACTTGATAAAGCCTGACTTTTAGAAGCATCTTAACTGAATTTTGTGGATGATCTGAGCCTTTTATTGGCATATGGACTGTCTTGACATGTCATACTTCATAAGAACAAAACATAGCCATTGTAATCATTTGATCCTTCTGTTCACCCTCTACCCCCACCTAAAAATATCATGGGCATGTTCCAGTCAAGGATGATTTCAATGGGTGCTTGAACTCTCAGTTCAGGTGACAGTAATAATATTCAGTGTATAGGCAGGGTGCCCCTTGGAGGAACCTAATGCAAAGCTTTGTTCCAAATCTTTCAACAAGCTGAATCCAACAGTTTATGCCTAGAACTGTTTTGAAAAACAGAATTCTTCCCAGTAAGCTACAACTTGCTTTAAGCATGTTCGGAATCGGGTTATTATGCACTGAATGATTACATTTTATTTTTGTGATCCCCATCCTTTTCATCAGTAATACCAAAAGATCAGAATGCCTTCTGTGCTCAGGTATACAGCAGCACTCTGAGCCCAATCCTAGTAATGTATACTCAAAAGTAAGCTCCACTATGTTAAATGAGGCTTACTCACGAGTAACTGTGGTTAAGATTGCAACCTGAATGTAAAAATACCTTATACAAACCACAATTGACAAAAGGACTGTGTTAGCTAAAAAAAAAATCTATGTGTGTTTTTTATGATTTCATTGTTTGAAATTAGTTTTTGTTGTAAGCTTCCTTGAGCACCCTGTAATTTAGGGGGATAGGCAGGGAATGAAATTCTATGACTCAGCGTTTTGAGAATACTGCATATGTTAGTTTCATTTATATAGCACACTGATTGCATCTGTTAGATGTTTTGCAGTACTGAACAGATGGTGAGGAAGAAAAGGAACTTGTCTTGAGGCCTGAAAATAGGGTGAGGTCAAAGTTCTAAAATGTAAGTGTATGTTTCACAGATTATTGAAAGCAAAGGATGTAGGAGAAGTCCAGGAAAACCAGGATAGTTCAGGCTAGAGAGGAACTAGATATCAACCATATGTTGGTTGGTATCTAGGCAATGTCAGCCTTTCTAATCTTTTTGATTTTAGCATCCACACCCCAAAATGGCATTCCTAGTATTTGGTCCAGAATTTACCTCTTGAAGACTTAAAAAACGAATCCTGATCCTTGACATATATTCTTTTTATTTGTACTGGCTGTTAAGTGCTAGATTAAAACAAATATTTTCATACACATTAAAATTTTGTTAGAAGGATTTCTGAATTAGCATTGTATTACTTCCTGTCCTACTAGCAAGTATTACTTCCTATCCATGGGCTCATGACAAATCGACAGTGCAATCCTAGTGCAGTGGGATAGTGTGGTTCCATTGTGTTCAATAGGGCTTGCTCCCAAGAAAGTGTGTATAGGATTGCAGCAAAAGTGTAGCAGTACATCCCACTTTATTCACCTCCAAGCCTACAAATAGCGTGAAATTCAAATGCTAATATGTAACTAATTAAAAATTCATCTGCATGTGAACCAGAAAGTATCTAAATCTGCAGTTATTCCAGGTGCAGAAGCTGTAATGAAACACTTTTGGAAAAAGTGCAAAAGAAGGTTGTTGAATCCAATATGTGTAACTACTCTGCTATACAGCCTAATCAACTCTTCAAATGATTTTTTTGTACCTAAGGTCTAATTCTCAAGGTGTTGCATGACTTTTGCTTAACGTGAAATTTCATATTTTGTTGGTTCGAGAGCCATCACGTTCCCGCTACCTGCAAATACACAGCACAATTCTGCTTGCTTTGCTAGCACTGCCACCTGGTGGTGATGATATTGATGTTGTTTCAGGCTGAGTCACTCAAGAGCAAAGTCACCCCATCTATAAGGAACAGAATCATCATCATCATCAACATTGATTTTGTAAATCATTTCCAACACCAGCCATTTTACGCATTCCCTCGGCGGCGGCTAATGTGAAAGTCTTGCCTTTGTGCTGTTTTCACAGGTGATTAAACAGAACGATCGTGTTAGAATCACCAGTAGTGATGACTTGGTAATATTCCCGTGTTTGTGTTTTTAGGAAAACTAAAACGAATGCTGAAGTTTATGAAGTGTAAAGCCACTCGCTTGCAGCCTCCAAGACTTACCCTGTGTCCTGCCTTTCCAAAGATGGCCCTTGGCTCCCGTAATAGCACAACCTTCTGAGATTTGCCAGAATACCAATCTGTATTAGACTGTGTTATTCCAGCTGTTGTACCATAGTGGCTAAGAACGGATCTGCAAATCAGGACTTTCCCTCTTCAAACCTCATCACTGTCATGAACCTATTAGGTGGCCTTACCAGTGATGGGCTCCAGCAGGTCCGCACCTACTCTATAGAACCGGTTGTTAACGAGATAGGACATATAAAGTTTAAAAATAGCCATTTAAAAGTGGCTGCCATATGGGCATAGAACCAGTTGTTAATTTCTTTGAATCTCATCAGTATACTATTCAGTCTCAACTCTTCTTATGGGGATAAGAAAAGTTACTTTTCTTGCAGGTCATAAGGACAACATGAAGGGAATATACTGTATGTGAACAGAATTACACATTTAGAAAGCAGCAATATATAAGCGTTAAGTATTTTTCTTAATTATACAGAGGACTGCACCTGTCATCCCTTTTACCCAAGGTTCTCAAACTGGAGCAGTGTAATCCTAAAGCCTGAGAATTTTTGCTTCTGACCCCTTAAGGGTGAAGGCAGTAATGCAGTCACCAAAATCATGCCACTGTTGGAACTGATCAGGAGGGATCAGGGTGATCATACGACCGGAAATTTCTGGATTTGTCCTCTTTGTTAGCCTCCTGTCTGCATGTCCTCCAAAAGGGCTTCATTGTCCTACATTTTGGCTTCATTTTGGAACCTTGCAGTGGTATGCAGTACCCCATCATGCCATATGTCGTTGGAATCGTGTTGAAGAACAGAATCTAATACAAAAATCTGTTTTGAAATATCTCCTTCCTATCAAACGTTATGGCCAAGAAACTAAAACTAAAAAAAAATGCATTGAGCTCTATGGGAAAGTGAAAGTCTCCAATATCACAGCTTAACTCACAAGTAAGCAATGTCCCATTGTCTGCCAGAAAGGCCAGGCTGCAAGGAATCCAAGACCTTGTCCTCCTTTTGAGGTTTGGGCATCTGGTCACCCTGGAAGGGATTAACATGCCAAACTCCACACCAGCAACCCAGGATTTCAGGAAGTCCCATGGAGCCCTACAGTGGGCTCCCCAAGCTTTTGTTATCTGTTAAAAAGTAATCTGAAACCACTTTCCAGTTCAATGATAGGAAATCGTGATCGGAAATCAAGTATATAAATACTGCAGAGAGACAGACAAGGAAATCATGATCGGAAATCAGTCTATAAACACTGCAGACAGACAGACATCTCATCCGGCAAGATTTTGTGTACAATCTCATTGTGACTGTGAACAGTCAAGGCTGGACTTGGGCTAAAAAAGGAAGCCCAACCTTGCATACACAAAAGAAGCAGACATTGTGTAACACCATTTTGGATCAGCAAGGATCTGCAGAATGCAATGAGTGGGTGGAGATGGGGCATGCATGGATCAGATCCCAGAAGGAGGCAGAAGCAGCTGTGATTCTTTCTTTCTTTCTTTCTTTCTTTCTTTCTTTCTTTCTTTCTTTCTTTCTTTCTTTCTTTCTTTCTCACTCGCCTGCTCACTCACATATTTTTTTTTGGGGGGGGGATCTTAGCACAGAAGATCACTGTCTCAGAAGATCCCAGGCAATGTTCCAGGATTGGTGTTAAGCCACTTGATGCCAAAAGTGATAGGAGACAGGGCTGCATCCATCTGGTGCTTGTGCAGGATCCAAGGCTTATTCCCAGAAAGCCTGTAGCAGAGTGGAGGTGTTTGGATCTGTGCCACCAAAATTGGTGCCACCAATATTGGTGCAAGTTAGGATTGCACTTAAAATGTCCTTGGTTTTGGAGGTGTTCCTGAGGTTCAGTTCATGTTCACATAGGGAAGGCAGTAAGATGAACATAACTAATATGTTTTGGGCTCCCCCCCCCCCCCACTACTAGTACAGGTCAGACAAACCGATTAACAACAAAAATTAACATGCATGCTGTGGATTAAAGTCACAAGTGTTGGCCTTACCTGTCTTTAGTGCTTTTGCTAGTATTGTTTTCGACAATCACAATTGGCTTTACAATTAAAACCTGGGCGAATTCACAGGAGAGGGTGACATGCATGAACAGTGATGGCAGATCAGAAATGCCAGCCTTCAAGGTTGATGGTGCTTATTAGTCAACTCAGATTTCATGGAGGCTTTTTTAATATATTCTCTGAAAATTGTGGCAATCAGCATCACATTACTGTCGTAATGATACCTTAGAAGACAGCTGAAATCCTCCCAGAGGTGTTAAAGATCAGACACATTAGGGATTGCTGACGCAGCACTGTCACCAATGTTTTTGCAAAAAGTAACAAGACAGGTAGATACCCTTCACATAACATGAAGCTTTCTCTCTTTTGTTATTTCCAATTACAATTTCCCTCTGCAAAGCTTACCATGATTTAAAGCACTTGTTCTCAAACTCTCCTGGAGTTTTTGTAGGCCAAGGAGTACAGTGGTGATGTGTTCACCATTATTGCATGACTGCTGGGGACAGAGCATTCACCATAGCCCATGCCAGCCTCCAGGAGGACCCCATGGACCCCTTTGCAGGGCTTCCCATGTCTTGACTACAGGATGGTAAAAGTAAAGTAATTGCAACCTACTTTCAGTTTGCTTTTAAAGAAGTATTTTTCAAAATAGGCCCTTGCCATTGGTATGAGACTGAATGTCTTGATTTATTTGTAATTCACTTAAGAACATAAATCAAGTATATAAATAGCAGGAGGAAAGCTCATGAGCGTTGAACAATAGGAATTCATTTAGCCCGACACCTATCTCAAGTGCCATTTCAGGTTGTCATGTGTACCTTTGGATGATAAATATGTTGTCAATGGGGGGCCATTATCAACCTCACGTTTAGTGAACCATGCCTTATATTCTACAAAGCAGTATAGTATCGGTTTGCAAAATTTGGTACAACAGAAGCCTGTTTCTTCAAAGTGTATTGGAGAAGGCTGTGGTTTGATAATATCCACCCTGACTAATAGCCACACAGGTGCATGAGAGGTTCCACTCTTTAGGTTTCAAACATCTCAAACAGGTCATTACAAATTTGTGGATTTACATTTCTGGTTGCCATGCATTTCTGGAAGAAAGGATTTATAGCATGATATATTTGCTACAAAGCTTACTATTTTACACACTACTGGCCTGCAGGCCCCTGGGTTACGGGATGTGCAACATGATGTTTCAAATACACAAAAGCGGGTTTTTTTCTTATAGAATGCACCGGAACAGCATTCCAGCAACTTTTGTATAGCTGTTAGTTAGAAAGCCTTCCTAGAGAGCCTCTGCATGGATGGAGACCCCGCCTGACCTCCACCAGCACTTCTGTTTCCTAATATAAGTGGTGACGATGGAGCCCCTTCCTCCTGCTGCAGCTCTGGCTCAGAGTCAGTCTCCCAGGTGGTCACAGTCCTCCACCATGGTGGGCTCCTTGAAGCTGACCATACTCCAAAGGCTGCCCATTGAGGAGCCTCCACCCCCCTTCCTTCCACCCTCTCTAGGGGGGATGGAGAGGCTGGGAAAGGTCAGTTCCACAGTAGGGCTAGCAGTGCCTCCTCCTCTGCTACTGATACTAATGATGATGATGATGCTGGGACATGGTGGGGTGCAGAGGCCGCAGGAAGGATGGAAGGGCAAGGCTGACACAGATGGTGACAGCGGAGGATGCTCTGCTCCTCCTCAGTCACTCACTCACTGGCACTGTGTGAGAAGGAGGAAGAGGAGCTGAAGGCTCTTCCAGGTTGCTTGAAGCACACCCAGCTTCTCATGGATCAGAGGCAGGCAGCAGTTGTGTGTTCCTCCTCCTTCGATCTTCTGGGCTCAGTCTCACAGCCTGAGCCTAAGCAGGTCTACTCAGAAGTAAGTCCCACTAGAGTCAATGGGGCTCTGGAAAGTGTGACTAGGACTGCAGCCTCACAGCACAAGACTCTGCATGGAATGGATGGCTTAGTGACGGATGGCTCAGGCTCCAGGCCTATCCAAGCTTTTCTGGGAGAAAACCCCATTGACAATAATGGGGCTTACTTTCTGAGTAGGCATTCGTAGGATTGGGTTCTCAGACAGCAATCCTGTCCACGATTTCCAGGGAGTAAGTCCTATAGACTATAATGTGACTTACTTCTGAGTAGCCGTGCATAGGATGGCCTTCTTAGGCTAAAATCCCATCCATACTTTCCTGGGAGTAAGCCCCTGTGACTATAATGGGACTTACTTTCTGAGTAGGCATGCATAGGATTGGGCTGTCAGGCTGTAATCTTATCCATACTTATTCCAACCCACATTGACTGTAATGGGACTTACTTCCAAGTAGACAGGCATAGGATTGGGCTCTCAGATTGCAATCCTATCCATATTTTCCTGGAAGAAAGTCCCATTGACTGTAATGAGGACATGTCCTGGAAAAAGAGGACATATCCTGGAGACAGAAGACCTGTGGTCACCCTGTTGCAAGACCTCCAGCTGTGAGTGCAAAACACCCATCCTGAGCCTTCCAGGAGAGATGCTCACGCAGGGGATGCACCAGCACTCCCAGGAACTACAATTCCCAAGATGCTCCACTGCTGCATTGACAGGAAAGAGGGTTGGATGTGGAAGGAAACGTCCTTAGGTAAGCTGGGGTGAGGGTTCTGCAGGGCTGGGAGCTCTCTGGAGGAGCTTCTGCAGGGCTGGGAGGTGGAGGCTGCTCCCTTCAGGGCCCTCAGGCCTTGCCCTGGCCCTGTTTTTAGGCTGCCTGGGCAAGACTGGGCTCTGCCCTCAGGGGGGCAGACAGAGGTTGGCCCAGCCAGGGCTGCAGTGGGGAGTCCCAGAGGTTCTGTGGCCCACAGGAAGGGGGCAAGCAAGCCATAGCTTCTGCACACAGCTTAACCAACCCCCCCCCCCCCCACAACACACAAATAGGTGTACAGCTGGAGTTCCCCATGTTTACTTGGGAGTAAGTCCCCTTGTTTCCACTAAGCCCTTTACTCCCAAGTAAATTACTGCTGGGGCCCCCAAAACTCAGCATTGAAAAGAAGGTGATCATATGTCATAACCAAATAAGAGGACATCCCCCCAATGTAGGATACCACGAAAAATGTAGGACATGACAAAATAAAAGCAAAAAACACTCAGATATTGCTTTCAGGTAGTTAATTTAAACACAGTCCAGAGCAACTATGGGGAGTCCTTGCTTCAGTGTAAGAACAATTTACTCAGGACTGCACTATGAATTTCCCATAGATGTTCACTAGGTGATGAAGTAACTACTGGTGCACGTAATGTCTCTTAAGTGCTCCCGTTGTTACTCTGGATTGTAGGGTTAGTTACTTATTATTAAACTTAAAGCTATTATATATAATTTATTACATAACATTTATTATTGACAAGCAGGTGCCATGCTGCCTGCTCACAAGGAAAAGGACAATGATGATTTTTATTTCCAGGTCACAAGGCTAAAAAAGAGGACACATCCTGGAAAAAGAGGACATGTTGTTACCCTGTGTTTGGCACATGATAAATGAAGCCCAGCTTGGTGTTAATTCACACCACCCAGAGTTGCAGTGAACACCAAAAACAGTTGCCAGCACTGAATCTTAGGTCAGGGCTGTTTTGGAGGGCATATGTGACAGAGATGTGAGATGGCCCACCAGAGTCCTTCAAAAAAGCACTGCTGCCAAGAGAGGTGTGCACTGTGCTGTAGTGTGTGGGTTGTGAATGCTTGAGCACCTCAAATGGTATGTGTTCCTTCGTGAAGCATGTTTAATCCAGGAGAGAAGAAATGGAAGGGATTCAATTTATAGTGAATATATGTTCTGGACAATATATGCTCCTCCTCCAGGTTTATGCTCCTAATACGGCAGTGATGGAAGTAAAAAAAACTCTTCAGGGGTGCAAAAGAAAAAATGCTGCTGACGTGAGTGCCAGAGAAATAGTAATATCATAGATTGCTAGTGTTAAGTGGATAAAAACTTGTGAGTCAAAACAACAAACCTTACAAGGAGAAGGCTTGAAAGGCTGTGTTCTGCTTTTCTGAGCAGAAAACACTTCTTCCCCTCTTTTCCAGTCCAGAAAGAGAAATGGGAAGTGGGCAGAGGAGGGACCCCTTCCTAATCTGCTACCTGAGAATGCCCCTTTCATCATGGGTGTGCTGATCCTGCTGCCCTTCCCAGCAGGCATTCGCTGTAAAGGCCATAGACGTGCGCATATAAAGCTAGACAGAGTGCCTCTAAATCATAGTCATCCACTGACATACACCATTAGAGCCACATGAAAGCGTCTAAGTGGAATACTGTAATGTGTAGAAAACAGAACTACATAAATAATTACAAAGAATTGGGTCAAAACAGAGGTTTAGCACAAGTTTTTATATACTGTAGGGTGCTTTTTTACATTCTCTGCTTGACATGAAACTGATATTTAAATAATATGGCAACACAATATTAAAGCAGATTCCTAATCCTGAGTCTATCATTTTAAAATTCTGTTATGTCTTGAACCACTCAGAAAATGGCAGATTTTCAAGGGAATCCAAAACAACAATTGATTTCTGAGCTTCACAATTTTGCTGCTGTTGGAGACCAGGTCAGGCTCACAACATTGCTCAGTCATTCTCCATCCCTAATCAATGAAACTGCTGAGAATGGTTGGACAGCCTTGATGTACGCAGCTCGGAACGGACACTTGGAAATTGTGCAGGCTCTTCTGGAAAAGGGGTAAGAAAATTAATTATTCAGATTCCTAACGTATTCCATGACAGATTGAAAGTTACAGCAGAATAGCTCTGCATTGTTTAATTTTGTAGTTTTTATCCCACTAAATCTATGTAAACTTTCACTCCAGAGTGAAGTTAAAATTGGAATATAAAAAGAGATTAAATAAAATCCTTTCGTATTTCATGGCAAAGTATTCTGTGAACAGTTCATGCACAGATATACTTTCAGTTATCTCTTTGTGTGCAATTCAGGGAGAAAAATCCAGGTTTAAAAATAAAGTGGACGGGCAGGGAGTTAGCAAGCCTGATAGCCACACTAATAGCTGTACTTTCTTCTTGCTTGCTACCCTTTCTCCCAACAGCTTTCATAAGCAACTAGCAAAATGTACCTGCGTTTCAGGAGTAAAATACCCCCCATACAACATCCCCATACCACCATGCGCACCAACGCCCCATGCACATCATCCTCCCATGCACATCAACCCCTCCCATGTGCGTCAAACCCCCATGCACATCACCCTCCCGTATGCACTACCCTCCCATGCACAATAACCCCCCATACACGTCAAACCCCCAACCACAACATCCCTTCATGTGAATCAACCCCTCCCATGCGCACCAACCCCCATGCCCATGGGCATTACCCTCCCAGGTGTGTCAACCCCCCATGTGCAACAACCCCCATGCACATCAAACCCCTGTGCACATCAAGCCCCTGTGCGTGTCAAACCCCTCCCATGCGCACCAACCCCCCATGAGCACCAAACCTTGATGTGCACCAAAGCCCATGTGCACCCTCTCTCCCAGTGCATCAGGCACCCCAAATTGGCTGAATGTTGATCAGTCACTGAATGTTGATTCAGTGTTAAGTATAGAACAAAAACACATTGCATCCCTTTTCACCCCTTAAGGGTTAAATTTCTCAACATCAGTTTTTTGGTGGATGCTCACGTCACATAAGGAACGTCCTCCCCAAATTTAATGCTTCTAGGTCCAGGGGTTGGTGTAGGGCCGTGATCAGTCATGGGTTCTTGAATGGAAAGTATAGGGAGGAAATCACATTGCACACTTTTTCACCCCCTTCTGGTTGTAATTTCTGAAAACCACTTCTAAAGGTGCAATCCAGAGTAACTACGGGAAATCCTTGCTCTGGTGTAAGAACAATTTACTCTGGATTGCAATATGAATTTCCCATAGGTTTTCACTAGGTGGTGCAGTAAATACGGGTGCACGTAATGTCTCTTACGTGCTCCCGTAGTTGCTCTGGATTGTAGGGTTAGTGGATCACAGAAGGCACCCACTAAGACACCCACTAAGAAGGCACCCACTAAGTGGGTTCCTCCATTACCCTCCCCAAATTTCATGCTTCTAGGCCTGGCAGTTTTGGCTGAGTGAGTGAGTGAATGAGTCAGTCAATGACTTTTCAGTTTTATATACTGTAATAAATAGACTAGAGGTTGGTATGGAGGAGAAGAAGATAGTGATGGTGACCCAGGAAGCAGCAGAGGGCTTCTCTTGTGAATCTGTTGTTCCTCCAAACTGCTGTCCAGTGTGAATGTTTAGCAAACTTCAAGCTAAGCCCAGCCATGAATAAATGATGGTGTATTATGTCTATAGTTTTGTGAAATGCAGCATCAGCACTGGGACTAAGTAGCCAAGACTATAAGAGAGAAATTACAAAAATATCATTTTTTATTATTAAAAAAATATTTCTTTAAGGGAAATCACCAGGATGACAAAGTGTTTTCCCAGGAAATCTTTACATATGAAACATTTTAATTATCCATTAATTAATTCATACAAGGCATACAAGACAAAATATCATAATTCAGAATGTAAATACACCATACATTCTGATGTTGCACCACAAGAGCTATATGACAACAAGGAGATTAATAGTTTAAATAAAAAATTTTTAAAACGCTCATAATAAGAAGCTGAAACATTTTTAATTTACCCTTTTTTTTACAGGTGCGACAGGTCCGTGACTAATAAATCAAACCAGACTGCACTGGACATTGCAACATTTTGGGGTTATAAAAGCATAGTTAATTTACTATCTAATGTGACGGGTGGATCAGATCCATTTCCTCAGCCCAGAGAGCATGAAAACTATTTTTGCAGAACATTTCTGGATAGAAAGAGTGAGAAAAGGGTAGATTCTAAATGGTTAGCTATGAAACAGAAAGAACCAACTACTGTATATGTCCTTTTTACAAATTTAAGCCCGTTATCTACATCAGATGGTGGTGAAAGTAGTTCCCAGTATCCAAAAGTTAAACTTCATCGGCTTAACTACAAGGATGTGAAAGAATACCTGGAGAACCCTGAAACAGTCACCTTGATTTTTCTTGGATTAGAAATTCCAATGAAAAGTAACTTTCTTCCAACTCAGAAGGAGAAAGATCCAAATGAAGATGAATGCAGTGGGCTAGCTGCCTGGTTTGCTCTCAGTATAGATAAACCTGCTGCTGAGAAATTTATTCAGGAACATCAAGAGTGCTATTTCCTTCAGCCACTAATGCCTGCTCTGCTGAATTTTTCTGAAAATGAAGCTGGTAAGGTGCCAAGTGTTTCTGTTTAAGCATATTGTTAATAGGGAGAGGGAGAGAGGGAGAGATATTGTGCTGGCTATTCCTGGCCAGCACAGGGGAGGAGGCAGGTGGACAGTGTTCCAGGGTAGGGAACATGTTCCAGAGGGTGAGCAGATTGACAGAGAGTGCAAGGCAGGGCTAAGATCTGGCAGTTATGTTGAAACCTAGTACCTTGAGCAAGCGGTTAAGACGCTGTGCCTGTTAACCAGCAGGCCAGGGTTCAAGACCCGGGTCGGCCCCACAAGACAGGGTGAGCTCCTGTCCTTAGTCCTTAGCCCAGCTCTGCAACACCAGCTGGATCCAATCATATCGGCTCTGCCTTTCCATTGGACTAATTCAGTGGTGTGGAGAGGGGGGATTTGCTGCTTGGGCATAACTATCTAACCCAGGCTTTCGTGCTTCACATGCAGAGTATGCAGCGCCGAGCACGATAGCATAGTCTTCCAAGACTGACGGAGGCCTGCTTTTTTTTTTAAGGACTTGACTAGTCCCTTTAAGGTGGCCTAGATTGGGGCTGTCTGTGCTTAGCCTGAAGAGAGGTGGAAAACTACCTTTTCCCATGGTAGTGCAGCAGCCACTTCAATCCTTGCAGTAGATCAGGGGTGTCCTGGCCCTGGGACAAAATGCAACCCTTGTCAAGACCCCTCCATCCAGCCTGCAGGCTAGCTTTGTAATGTCTCTAATACAATCTTATATGTAAATTTATTCAAATTTATTTTTGAATAATAAAATACTATGCCCCCGACGCAGTGTCCGAAAGATGATGTGGCCCTCCTGACAAAACATTTCAACACCCCTTCAGTAGATTCAGCTCAGGTTGAGTCTGACTGCCTGATCCTGCACAAGTCAGGATTGTGCTATGAGTGCTTAAATAAATTGGTTCTTAGTCACATGACAAAACAATTCTTATATAGATTGGGCATCCCTTATCTAAAAATCTAAATTATGGAACTTGTTTGTGTGCCAGCATAACTTTTTTTGACTAAAAGAAATAAAATCACAAACTGTATTTTATGCACAAATTATTGTACAAAACATGTACCAAATTATTTAAAAAATTGTATAAAACTACTTTCTGGCTATGTGTACAGTATAAAGAGGATATGAATATAAATGCATTTTGTATTAGATTTGAGCCCCATACTCAAGATCTCTCACTGCAAGTATTCTGAAAAACTGAAAAATCTTTTATCCAAAATTCTTCTGATCTCAAATACTTCAGATTAGGGCTATCCAACTGTATCCATTTTCACTGTGTATTAGAAAGTACATTTTGCATTGCATACTCAGAGAAATCCATATATTGATCTTGTTTCTACATTCATTTTTAAGGGGTCATCGCTCAGGCAAGATCTGTTTTAGCATGGGATAACCGGTATCAGTTCTGCCCAACATGCGGCAGTGCAACTAAGTTGGAAGATGGAGGCCACAGGAAGGCTTGCTTGAAAGGAGACTGCCCCAGCCATCAGGGAGTTCACAACACGTGCTATCCAAGAGTCGGTAAGAAAATTGCAGCCGACTGCTGTGTCATCACAAAGCTCCAGCCAGCTTGCTTGCTTGCTTGCTTGCTTGCTTACTTACTTACGTACAGCTTACTCCAGTATATTCTTATTACAAAATAAAAACACCACACCTCAGTTGTGACAAGACCCCTTGAATGGAATATAGGAGTGGGAAAACAATATATAACAAAACTTCTAGAAATTAAACAGTTGTTTAACTGTTGTTAAACATGCACAGTTGTTGACATGCATCCTAATTTTGTTCCATCATTCCATATTTTCTAACAGTTTATTCTAGCAAATGTTTGACTGTTGTTTCACTTTCTTGTCTTAACTCTGCTTAGCTGCTTGGTCAAGGATGAGAGCCACCATTTCCAATCCTATAGCTTCCTCTTCTCTTTCCAGCTAGCCTACTGTTTTTTTGTTTGATTCTTTAAATTAGAAGTGAGAAAGCTGGATCACTTTTAGGGATCCTTTAACAATTGTATAGAAACCTGCTGAAATTCCCTCTTCTATACAATTGTTAAAGGTCCAGGATCACTAAAAAATTCCCACCTCTGCTTTAAATTTCATAGGCTGCATTTACTTGGGGGTGTTACAAAAGTGCAATGAGACACTTATGCCCTACTCCTGTGGGAGTAAGGCCAGTGCAAAGGCATATGCTGACCTCCCCACACCATGACCGTAAGATTTGCCAGGTAAGTTAGGCCAGCCTAAACTGGTTAGGATTTTGTTCATAGAAAAGTTAGCTGAAGCTGCTAATGAAATCTTCAGAGGCCAACACAAAGGAAAGAGTTATGAGCGTGATAAGGACTACAAGAGCGCTGAGTCAACAGTTGTGTTCATAGTGACATTTCCTTAACAAAACTAGCAGTCAGCAGGATTTGAAACTACTGCTGGATGCCTTACAGCATATGCATTTTCCACAGGTCATCAGTCTTTGAAACATATTTACCTAATGGTATTGTCATATCAGTCATTCTGACAAGGAGGGAAAAAGTTTAAGATGAGAAGCCAACGGAAAGGGGAGGGAAATGTAGCTAGAAGTGTGGATATCAAAGTATGAAGGAACTGGGTTACTGAGTCTTCATCTGGAGATGAGGATGGTGTCTGACCCGTGCTGGCCTGAGGGTGTTGGGAAAAGCCGTAAAGCACTTCTGTGCCACTTTCAGGAGGGAGTTAGGCCAGCGCACAGACATGCGCTGTCCTTCCCATGCCACCACAGAATGGGAAGATAGGTTGTGCTGGCCTAAATTGGTTAGGATTGTTCCCTGATTCTTTCAAAAAACCAAATCACTGGGAAAAGATGCAGGCACCATGTCCTCCACCTCATCCTTCCCCCACCCCAGCCCTGCTGGGCATTAAAATTAGAGTTCTGCTTATGATTAAAGGAAGAAGGTGAATAAAAGGACTGATAAAGCAAAAGAATAGAGGCAGTTGTACCTTTTCGTAGTGCCCAAAGTGTTTGGAGCAGGTGCCTTTTATGGATGAAGACATGGAAACAAAGTCTTCATTTCTTCCAATGTCATAATTCTGCTGGGATTTGCTTTGTCTTATAGTGGAGGCATGGAGTAAGGGGTAGTAATATAAACCCGAGTATGTCTGCTTGATTTCAATCTTGTCTTCATTGCCTGGTGTCACTTTGGCTGAGCACATGCCAAAGAGCAACTCTCCATTGTGAGGCAGCAGTGGCACCTTTCCCTGTTTCAGTGACAGTTCTCATTAGGGCAGAGACAAGAGTCATGCATGCCATTCAAATCTAATGAAAGACTTTCTGTCTCCCTTCATCTTCCCCTTTTCTGCACTCCAAGTTTAGAAACGTCTGATCTCACTTTGCAGCAAACAAATCATTTGCCATTTTGTACAAACCTACCAACCAGGTCCTTCACAGACCATAGATTGCCCCACAAACCAGGATTGCAAAGTATTGGGGAATGTCTCTCAGTTGGGTTGGGTAATTTTAATGACTGGTCTTAACCAAACGCATACAAAAACATTACAAAACTATCTTCCCTTCAAGAAATTGAAAGGAAATTTAATAGAGGGTGGGGGAACCAAACAGAATGACTAGAGGAAAATTGTGAAAAGTAAAGACAGAACAGAGAGTGAGAGTTTCAAGCAATATTTGGGGAAAAAATGCTGGCATGACACAGCTATAAAGGAAACAGATTCTTATTGTGCTGCAAAGTCTGTACTGCATTTGGTAATACATATATTCCACACGTCCATTAATCTGTGACAGGAAGATGCTGAAGGCAAGCATTCTTGCTGATTAAGAGCACAATCCTAACCATGTCTACTCAAACGTAAGCCCCACTGTGTTCAATAGGTCTTACTCCCAGGAAAGTGTGTTTAGGATTGCAGCCTAAGTCACTATTTTCTGTACAGAGTATAACTAGGTCACTGTTTTCAGGTTTTTGTTTTATTTTTGGGTTTTCCCCCCCATCAAAAGCATGCTGCAGTGGTGGGTAATTTATCTCCTGACTTTCACTTTTGGACCACTTAGCTACATCCCCACAAGGCATCCATGTTACGAAAACAGGTGATTACATTTTTTAAAGAACCTTCAATAGGGTTACTAGCTACAGGGTTTCTAGGAAATTGGATTTCAAGCTTTTAAAGGGGATATGAATAATGAGTGAGAATGACTGCATTGATTCTCTTGGCTGCTATCCTTTGACACTATTTAAATATGAATATCCTTTCCCTGTATTCCAGATCCTGTAGTCATCATGCAAGTAATTCATCCAGATGGTAATCATTGTCTTCTGGGAAGGAAAAAAACATTTCCTCCTGGCAACTTTAGTTGCCTTGCTGGATTTGTGGAACCTGGTGAGTTGTGTGTGTGTGTGTGTGTGTGTGTGTGTGTATACAGTGGTGCCTTGTAAGACAAACATAATTCATTCTGGAAGCATGTTTATCTTACAGAGTTCTTTTTACAAAGCGGATTTTCCCATAGAAAATAATGAAAACTCAGACAATTGGTTCCACAACCCAAAAAATATTCATATAAAAATATTAACTGCATGTAAAAATGATGACAAAACACTGTAATCAAATTCCAAACACTGCAATATACTACGGAACACAATTACTGTAATAAAAAAGCAGGCCTCCGTCAGTCTTGAAAGACTATGGTATCGTGGTCGGCACTGCATACGCTGCATGCGAAGCACGAAAGCCTGGGTTAGATAGTTATGGAGGATAGGCTGTTACCCAAGCAGCAAATCCCCCCTCTCTACACCACTGAATTAGTCCAATGGAAAGGCAGAGCCAGTATGATGGGATCTAGTTGGCGTCGCAGAGCTGGGCTAAGGACAGGAGCTCACCCTGTCTTGTGGGGCCCACCCGGGTCTTGAACCTTGGCCTGCTGGTTAACAGGCACAGTGTCTTAACCACTTGCGCCACCCACAGTAATAAAACACTGTAATATACTGTAGAGTAAAACAGAAAAGAAAAGCAAAAGAAAAGCATTTATGGCCAAGGATGACTAATTTTCACCAAAAGAGGCACTGGTGTCTTTTTGAGCAACGTGTATGTGTGTGCGTGCGTGTGCATGCTTTTTTCCAAGTCCAGGCAAGGAAGATGGGGTGGAAGAAGGGTAGTTGCAGAGGGGTCCAGGTAGGGAGGAGGTTTCCTTGGGGAAAAGGGTTTCCAAAGGGGTCCAGGAGGGGATTTCCCTCTTACCTGATGGTGGTGGCTGCAGAAGGCTCAGACATGCAGGCTCCAGGATCCGACATGCTGGCTGGGGAGGCTCAGAGGATGCTGCTGCCTGTGCGTCCCTCTGCTGGACATGTGCTGGTACTGCATGCAGGAGGAGAGGTCCCGCCTCAGCCACCTTCTGGGAGCCCATCCAATGGGCATTTGTCTTACAAAGCACTTTCATCTTACAAGGCAGAATCCCATATACATTTTAGTTCATCTTTCAAAGCATTCATCTTACAGGGCATTCTTCTTGCAAGGTACAATTGTATATATACACAGAAGTTTTAAAAAACATAAGTTTTATATAGGGAGAGATATAGATATAGAAGATGCTATTTGAAGATGCTATTAACCTCTATGTTTTTTTAACTTCTGTCCCACAATATTTGAATATAATATTACCATTTTGCCCTTAGGATTTCTAAATAGCACTTCTAAAAGTTAAATACTAGGTAGCTTGTAGTATAGTGGCTGAGACTGCAATCCTCATTGGACCAGCCCAGCCCAAAATGGCAGATGCCAGGGCTCCTCCTTAAGTCTCCTCCTTAAGCAAGGTTCTGTAGTTATGTAGAAAAACCTCCAGTTAATGTCAGTCAATTACTTGGACTTTCTTAACTCAGGGAAAGTCTGAGTTAATTCCAGACTAATTAATTCTGTAATTCCAGAGTAATTCCAGAGTAATTCCAAAGACTTGCCCGAGGGCAAAAGTCATAGACTTTTACTTCCTGTCAATTGGGAATTCATTGGGCCAAAAGCAATACAACCCAAATGAGTGCTGTGGTAAAACTGTTCCTCTGGTCTTAATTTTAGTTTCTTTGGTCTTAATTAATTTGATCTCAATTTTAATCAGACATATATTATAAGATGTAAATTGTAAGACTGTCTCTGGTTTGCTTTTTAAGATTGCTGGCAGTTGTAGGTGCCTAGCTCAAAATCAGCTTTAACCATCCTCTCTTCTTTCCTTCTTCATAGTGGTAAAAGGTGGCTGTGTTTTGTGATTCTGGAGTCACCTCCATTCAGACCACTTTTTCTCATATAGTATTAATGCCTCCCTTTCACCTTGAAATATCTCATCTGTCTCTGTGCCCAAGCATTCTGTGGCTGCAATCCTAATCCCCAGTTAGGCCGCCATAAACCCTGACACAAGACCTGTGCTGGCCATAGGAGTGTCACAAAAGTGCTGTAAGGCCACTCTTGGGGGAGAGTTCAGCCATTGCACAGTCATGCACCTGCCTCCCTACATCACAACAGGAATGGAAAGACTGATGAGTTGTGCCGGTCTAGGTTAGGATTGTCCCCGTTGTCACAGTAATGGCATCCTTCATCCTCTCACTCTCCCTTCTGCTCCCAGAATCTCCAGATTTTCAGTGTTACGAAATACTCTTGAGCAGTTGTTTTTCCCTTTTGCCACACAAGAGGTTGCTATTTTCAAAGCTGTTGGGCTGAGCAAGTTGTCTCTAAGCAGCTTCAGTTTTTTGTGTTGCTGATCTCTTTACAGCTGCACCTGCTTCAAAGCTCCAAACAAACCTGTTCATTAGTTGGATGTTCATAACTCAAACAACTGTAAGGCTATAAACCTCTTCACACCTTTCTGGGAGTAAGCCCCATTTAATTTACCCTACAATCCAGAGTAACTACGGGAGCACGTAAGAGATGTTACGTGCACCCGTAGTTACTGCACCACCTAGTGAAAACCTGTGGGAAATTCATATTGCAATCCAGAGCAAATTGTTCTTACACCGGAGCAAGGACTCCCCGTAGTTACTCTGGATTGCGCCCTTAGTGAGACTTACATCTCATTTGCTTCTCCTAGACATGCATAGAATTGTGATATAAGACAGGGACCTTTTGTATAATTAATTAACTAATTAATTAATTAATTAATTAATTTTATTTATTTATTTATTTATTTATTTGTAAGAAGAGCATCCAAGGCCGCTAATGTCTGATTAACCACAGTAAAAATCACCTGGGTATGTGTATATAAGGAATACTTAAGCTAATACTTGAGAATATAGTTTTGACTTGTTAAAACAGTTATGGGAAAAGCTGCAAAAATGTGGGTTCAGTTTGCATCCACAAAATCACTAGCTGACATTAAGCCCAATTCTAAGCATTTCTACTCAGAACTAAGTCCCTTAGAATCAATGGAGCTTACTTCCAGGAAAGTATGGATAGGATAGCTGCTGTAATCAATTATCTTTTTTCCCCTCCTTTGGATTAGGAGAAACAATTGAAGATGCTGTTCGGAGAGAAGTAGAGGAGGAAAGTGGAGTTAAAGTAGGCCGTGTTCAGTATGTCTCTTGTCAACCATGGCCAATGCCTTTCTCCTTAATGATTGGATGCATAGCGGCTGCAGTGTCTACAGAAATTAAAGTTGACAACACTGAAATAGAAGATGCCCGCTGGTTCAGTAGAGAACAGGTAAAGTTCAGTTTAATTTCCTTATTGATTACCCTCTGACAGTATCAGGTAGAGCATGCAGTATGGATGTGCTTTTTTCAGGAGACCAAATGAGTCCTCACACTCTCCTACAATATAGTGATTACATCAAAATAGAAAATTATATTGATATAGATAGTTGTTCCACTACTGAGCCAATGAGTCTTGCCAATATGTTGCACAGATATGCATTCCTAAGAGGCATTAAAGTTGAATGGCTTTCCCTAGTCAGAGTCATGCATAGCCAGCTTCAGTGTATTTGCCATCCTATAGTCAAGAGATGTTAAAGTGAACATTAGAACAATTGTCAGTGGTCTGGTGTCTCTTCTATTTTTTTTAATTGATTCTGAACCCTTCTGAGGACCGGGAATCATCTCCTGATTTATTTTGCAATATAACTGCTTTGTGAACTACTTTTTGTTGAACAGTAGTACATACAGGTAAATGTTCTTAATAATAAAAGCAAAATATGGCATTTAAGAGGTTTTGAGTCAGCCTCTGAAGGATGTGAAACAGCTTCAATACTCACGTAGGGCTGCTTAAATAAGAAAGAAAAAAATTGAACTCACCATATTCTGGAAATACAAAGTGTAATCCCACCTAAAGCATCCAGCTTCTTTCTAAGAGAGCAAGAAAAAAGTAGAACAATAAAGTGGACTTTTTTGGTTCAAAGGATGAGACAAATGTAGGGTGCCCTACCAAACTAAAAACAAGTTGAAGCCAAACTGGGAAAAGTAACCTAGTTTTGGAGGGTGTTTCATTCTTCAAATATAGATTCCCACTGGTGGTAAAAATAGCTTCTTCCTGAGTTCAGAAGTCTCTGTTATGAACAGCTGCAGTATTCCCAAAATCACAAAACAGTAGGTGACTACGTTGATCCTGATGAAGAATCCTATAAGGCAGTATTTCTCAGCCTGAGAGTCATGGTATCTGAAACTTAAAGGGGTGAGGAGAAGGCAACATGATCCCCAGGATCACATTGCTGTGGTGCTCCGGGAGCTTTCCCCAGCAAGCCTAATCTCTTGTCTTCAATGAAAGTCAAAATGAAGTTAATACAGGGGAAGAGTCCAAGGCATAATAATTATATTAACAGTCCTAACCAAATCCATTTTTGTTTGTTTCAGATTGTGGAAATTCTCAATACAAGGAGCCAGAGTCCTTTTTTAATCCCACCACGTCAAGCCATTGCACACCAGTTGATAAAGCACTGGATTGGAATGAATGCTAGTTTGTAAATGCAGGGAATTGATTTTTCTTTCTGGCCCATAGCTGCTGATGTGTTTCTATTAACCTAGTGGTAATTAATTTCCAAGCTTTGTGTGTAATCATAATGTGGGAAGTTTAATCTGCCTAGAATATTTTTTGTGTGCAGAATTGTAAATGGAGTTCAATATGTAATCACACCATATATTTGTATAGGGTCATTGGAATATTAGCTATCTTGAGGCACAATCCTAACAAATTTTCCAGCTCTGTAGAAAGGACAATGCAACTCTGAGGTAAGGAAACAAACATTTCCTTACCTTGAGGAGACCCCACTGCCCTCACATGCCCTACTGGAACAGCTAGAAAGTTGATTAGGATTGTGCCTTTAGGGACCACTCCTGAGCTCTGCACACTGGCTTATTGCACAAAGTCATAAATGTACAGGAAACTCTTTTGCAAACTCCTTACCCATGTGCCTGGGAGCAAACCCATCAGAGCTAACCCAGCGCAAACCTGCATTGGGCCAGCTCCAGCTCTGGGGTCGTGTTCTGCCACCCAGTGATCCATCAGTGGTTGAAAGGTCAATCAAAGGTTACAAGCCATGATGAATACACAGAACCTCCAGGTTTAAGATGTAGCCTATTTCCGAATGCCAGATGTAAGGGAATGGCATCTGTGAGATACAGGAAGCTGGATTACATTATCCCTTGAAGTGATCTAGCAAAGCTGATCTTGTGTAGGACTACACTTTAAGAACTTTTAGAAGCTTCAGTGATGAACAGTGTAGTTAAGAAAATATTAACAAGCGTGATATTACAATCATGTTACATCTTCATTATTCCAGCATCATTGGTTACTGTTTTATTTCTGGCATGACCGTTATAGTCTGAAAAAACTTGAGTCCAAAGTTTGTGAAGGGCTGCTTTATGAGAGGTCCTCCTGCAAGTCCTTTCATTGTTGGCAGTGCATCTCCTGGAAACATGTAAGGCAGCTTTCTTTGTGGTAGCCCCCTTACTGTGGAGCTCCCTGCAACAAGAGGTCCATCATGCTCCCTTCCTGTTTTGAAGACTGATCAAGACATATTTCTTCCAACTGACCTTCACCATTTCTTTATGCTTATTTTCTGATAATGCTACTGTATTTCTTTCCTGGCTATCTGATATATTTTATAGTGCCTTTTTGTTTTATGATTCTTATTATATTTTAATTGTAATTTTAAATTTATGTTGAGAGCTGCCTTGAATCATTCAGGAAGACAGCATACAAGTCTTCTTAAAAATGTAAATAAATTTGTCTGTCCTTTCCCTCTGTAAACTTTGAATCATGTAATAGACATGTTTGTCTGGTTGTTTCTGATTCACTTGGTTTCTGTTATGCCCATTAATTGAGTTAGCTCTGGCTGTGAAAATAGCTGGAAGTGACAACTCAGTTAAAAACAAATAAAAAATTGTATCCTGTCATATATAACTCAAATTCATGGAAGCTACCCATGTTTTTGCCAAGGTGTACAGTGATCACCATGTTTCTGCCAGTATAATTCAAATGCATGGAAACTATCTTAATAGCTTTGAGCTCAAATGAAAAATATCCAGCATGGCAAGCATGCTAGAACCTGAAAAATGATGTGACACTAGCATACTAGAAGGAACAAATAACCGCTCTAGCACTGGAAGCTGAAAACAAACTCAGGATGCAATCCTAACCTGCAGTTAAGCTGACCTAAGCCCTGGCATAAGTCCTGCGCTGACCTGGAGGTGTCACAAAAGTACCTTAAGACACTTCTGTGCCACTCCTGGGGGAGGTTTCATGCACTTCACTCCCTACATCAGCATGGAAATGGAAAGACAGATGAGTTGTACCGGCCTAAATTAGGATTGCACCTCGTCCTCTGATTCAGGATGCACCCTTATAGCCACAGGTTGTTGGCAGTGCATCTCCTGGAAACATGTAAGACAGCTTTCTTTGTGATAGCCCCCTTACTGTGGAGCTCCCTGTAACAAGAGGGAGCTATTCGCCCAAACCGGATCTTTCCACGTGGTGGCCGCTGACCCAGTTCGCCAGCGGGGACCAGTTCGCCAGCGGCCACCACGCGACTGAAGCTAGGCTTCAGGAGACGCAGTGTGCGTCTCCTGAAACCGCACCTCAGGAGACTGAGCGCGCTTGCGTCCAGCTGGACGCATGTGAACTGAGACTCCTGAAGCCAAGTTTCAGGAGTCTCAGTGTTCTTGCGCCAAGCCTGGTGCATGCACACTAAGTCTACTGAAGCTCGGCTTCAGGAGACACACTGCGCATGCACCAAGCCTGGCACATGCACAGTGCAGCGGGGTTGGGGCCCGCCCAGCCCCACCCAGCCCCACCCCCTGACTCCAGCCCCGCCCCCTGACCCAGGCCCCGCCCCCCAACTTCCGGCGAACCGGATCTTGGGGCTTGCTGGGCCCATCCTTGCTTGTGTTCAGTCGTAGTTCGTTACAGAATCAGGGTCAACTTAGGGAATTCAAGTTTTATAAGCAACTAGCAAAAAGCGTACCCACTTGCGGGACTAACATTTCCCCATACACCATCCCCCCACAGCACATCACCCCATGCGCAACTTCCCCCCATGCACAACTTCCTCCATGAGCAACTTCCCCCCCATGCACATCGTCCCCAAGGTGCAACTTTTCCCCATGCGCATCAGTCCCCCATGCACAACTTCCCCCATTTGCATCATCCCAAATGCGCATCATCCCTCATGCACATCATCCCCCATGCGCATCAACCCACCATGCGCAATTTCCACCATGCGCAATTTCCACCATGCGCAACTTTCCCACATGCACAAGTTTTACACATGCACATGCGCATAATCCCCCCACGCGCAACTTTCCCCCATGCGCATCATCCCCCCATGCGCAACTTACCCCATGAGCAACTTTCCGCCCATGCACATCATCCCCCATTCGCAACTTCTCCTATGCGCAACTTTCCCCATGCACATCATCCCCCATGCGCAACTTTCCCACATACGCATCATCCTGCCATGCGCAACTTTCCCCATGCACATAATCCCCATGTGCAACTTCCCCCATGCGCAACTTTCCCACATGTGCAAGTTCCCACATGCGCATAATCCCCCATGCGCAACTTCCCCCATGCGCATCATCCCCCATGCGCAACTTTCCCATGCGCATCATCCTGCCATGCACAACTTTCCCCCAAGCGCAATTTCCCCCATGAGCAACGTCCCCCCGAGCAACATCCCCCATGAGCAACTTTACGCTCATGTGCATCATCCCCCATGCGCATCATCCTCCCATGTGCATCACCCCATGCGCAACTTCCCCCGTGCATAACTTTCCCCACGCGCAACTTTCCCCACGCGCAACTTCCCCCCACACGCAACATCCTCCCATGCGCAACTTCCCCCCATGCGCAGCATCCTCGCCAGTGCAACCTCTGCCTCCAAACAACATCCCTCCCAGTGCACCAGGCACAGAGCACCAAATTGGCTGGATGTTGTTCAGTCTCCCATGTTAAGTATAGGGCAGAAACACATTGCCCCCTTTTCAGCCCCTGAAGGGTTAAATTTCTCCAGATGGTTCTTGGTGGGTGTTCAGGTGACAGAAGGAACTCCCAGAATTCCATGCTTCAGGCCCAGCAGTTGGGGCGGAATGTTGATGAGTCATCAATTCTCCAATGCAAAGTATAGGGAGGAAAACGCGTTGCGCCCCTTTTTACCCCCTTCCGGTTGGAATTTTCAAAAACCGGTTCTTAGTGCACCCCTCATTCACGGAAGGAACACCCCCCCCCCCGAATTTCATGCTTCTAGGCCCAGCGGTTTTGGCAGGGCAGTGATGAGTGAGTCAGTCAGTCAGTCAGTCAGTCAGTGACTTTTCTCTTTTATATATATAGAAGAAGATAAGAAGGAGATACTGGCAAGCCACAATTGCTCAAGAATTGTTATGGAGATAAAATGGATTCAGACCTGAGCTGTTTAAGGTGTATAAGAATGAAATTAACTATTTGGAATAAGCAAATTACTTGGAATAAGCAAATTACTGCTTCCTCTTCATGCTTACACAAGCAGGCCTCTGCCAGTCTTGAAAGACTATGGTACTGTGCTTGGCGCTGCATATGCTGCATGCAAAGCATGGAAGCCTAGGTTAGATTGTTATGGAGGATAGGCTGTTACCCAAGCAGCAAATCCCCCCTCTCCACACCACTGAATTAGTCCACTGGAAAAGCAGAGCCAATACTTTGGATCCAGCTGGCGTCGCAGAGCTGGATTAAGGACAGAAGCTCACCCTGTCTTGTGGGGCCGACAGGGTGAGCTTCTCGAACCCTGGCCTGCTGGTTAACAGCAGTCTTAACAGCTTGCGCCACCCATGGCCCTTGCCTGCCAGATATTTGTTGGTTGCAGCACTGTCAGCCATTCACTATTTCTTTTCAAAGCAATGTTCCTGGTATTCTGC
Source organism: Cryptoblepharus egeriae (assembly GCA_030015325.1). NCBI lineage: Eukaryota > Metazoa > Chordata > Lepidosauria > Squamata > Scincidae > Cryptoblepharus > Cryptoblepharus egeriae. Next base: position 193,191,499 of record JAREYC010000002.1, read on the forward strand.
ACATGCTATTTCCCAGAGAGAACGCTGATTCGTGTCAGTTCCATGATAGTTCCATGTATGACTGTATATCCTTATATCCTTGGAAAAGGTTTCTGAGCTAACGCCTATTAAAGCAAATACCAGCGTGATCATATTACTGCATATTCTTATTACGTTCTACAAGTTTGCACTTCACTTGAGACTGTAGATCTACTCATTATATAATTACAGCATTCTATAAAATCACAAAACTCCTTTATTGGTTTAAGAAAATTGTGTTAGAAGCTGCAAATGTCTTTTTGGCGTTAGCACAAATATTTAAGCTTCTGTGTTACTCTAAAGCTCTTGCTGTAAGAACACTTGGACATCTTTATTACAAAAAGCCTTTTAGATACACAGAACAGAAAATTACTGTATGCATGAATAAATTGATTATACTTTGATCACTTTCTTTCTGGAAAGATTTGTTGTTTTGACACAATCATTAGGAAAGGCCAGGAGTGCAGCCCTGCAGTGTCCTGGTTACCTATTGATGTTGCAGTCCTATACACATTGGGAAGGGCATTTGAATCCTAAAGCCAGCAGCTCCACTAGTTAGCAATACCAAGTGGCTACTGCTATATCCAGAGGCACTGCCAAGACCATCAGAGGTCTACTTGGAAATAAACACTGGCACAGAAACAGAACAGCAGCAGTAAAATCACAAAGAATAACACAAAACCACAGTAAGAACCATCATCACAAATTACAAGTGATATAAATTTACAAGTGTGTCTCATAAAAAGACACATTGAAAACACCCTAGAGTTGGAAAGTCTTTGCCACCTGATGAGAAGTTATAACAGCCAGATACATGCATGAGGGTCTTTTCCAGAGCCTGAACATGATTGCAGATGTGGTTGTCTTCTAGGTTACAACCAAATGGTGTCTGATTTGGAGGGTCACACAAAAGGTTCCTTCACAGCTGACTTTAACAAGTGGGCAAGTTTATATAGGAGAATATGCTTTCAAATACCTTGGGCTCAAGCCAGTTAGGAATTTAAAGGTCAAAACCAGTGACAGCACCTTTAAACTGTGTGTGAGAACCAGTGCAACGTCTGTACCAAGTCACAATATTGCTAATAACGACCCCAGAAGTAATCAGGCCACTGCATTCTGGACAAGCTGAAGTTTTCAAGAACTCTTCAAAGGCAGCCCCATGTGGAGTGCATTTCAGTAATCCAACCAAGGTGGTACATACCACCAAGGTATGTGTCATCATGACCAGATGGTCAGCTCTTGGAAATATTTTTTTTCCTGAGAAAGAGCCTTATCTCCAGCTTACAATTTTTTTAAAAGGCATGATTAGTGCAAGAGATATTGTAATTCTCATCTGTCTCAATCTGTTAAACACGTGAAGGAAAAAGAAGGTGGGTGCCGGGAGGCTGATTAAAGGTAGGCCATTCCCGACGGAATTAAACATCCTAATCAGATTCTGAGCTTAAGGGCTGAAAATAGATCTGCAAAGAAGTAGAGCAGGCCAATAACGTTTAACAAGACTTGCCTAGGCTCTTCCTTTTGTTTTAATGCTAATACTTGTTTTCACCTTCTCAGAAAAATTGGGGGAGTTTCTAGAGAATTGGCTAGGTGAGTTGGTGATCTCTTTCTTATATTATCTTTGACCAGTTTGACAATTAAATGGTACTTGGATGGTTTTTTCCACTTCGTCAGTTGAAAGGATTATTGGCCAAAGTGACAGTATAGAATTGAAGAAGCATGAAGTTAAGAGCGGGAGAGATTGAACTATCTAACTTGTTTGAGTTATCTTTATGGTACCAATATATCTCTAGTGAATCTGCAAATATGGTGATTAGGAATCGGCTCAGCGGATGGGTCCTTTTTTGTCTACTCTCTGTGTTTACAAATGGGACCTAGGTATACCTAAGGAAAATGAGACTAAATTCCTAGCCAATGTAAGTAACATCATAAGTGTGGTTTTCTACATAAATGGCAGATTAATCTGATGCAGTTATTGATCTCTGCTAATCAAGTACATTTGCTCTGGTGAACTAGAAATATGCTGTAATTGTTTTTCTTGGTGAAGAGAAAATGCCATCATTTTGCCCAGAGCTAATTTTGTCCAGAAACCTAATTTGGGTACAATTGGTTACAGTTTTAGATCATGTTTAGAGAAGGATTTGCTTAATGAGAAATGTTTGTGTTTCATAAATTTGTTTGATGTCTTGAAACATGTTTAAAATGCCAGCTCAGCTAGACAATTAAAAACAACCAGGCAGACTTGTAGCCTGATAATCTACAGCTAGACAATCTAAAAACGACAGGCAGACTTGTAGCGAGAGAGAGAGAGAGAGAGAGAGAGAGAGAGAGAGAGAGAGAGAGAGAGAGAGAGAGATGTTTACTTTGGAATTTTGAATCTACACTAATTTACTTCTAGCTAAATCTAAATCTAAATTACTTCTAAGCAAACCTAAATTTGCTTAGCAGTAAATCTTAATTTCAATGGAATTTAATTCTGGGTAGAAACTCTATAATTACTTCAGGTCATGATTTTATTTCTCATTGCCATGTATATCTTGAGGTGTGTGTTTACTTTCACTATATAAAATGAAGATAGAATTCAATGGACCCCACATGTTCTATTTGGATGGACAGAATTAAATTGATAGTCTTCAGTACAACTAATACTTCTAACAGAGCAACAAATATGTATGGTAATGATATATAAGGTAATAAGGTATTATCATTTATAATATTACCTATGCTATATATAAAGTATGTAAGACTACTATTATATATGGACAGGACTGTAGTGTTACAAGTGGTTAAGATGCTGTGCCTGTGAACAGGCAGCCCAGGGTTTGAGACCCAGTTCCTACAAGACTAGGTGAGCTCCCATTCTTAGCCCAGCTCCTGCCAACCTATCAGTTTGAAAGCATGCAAATACAAGTAGATAAATAGGTACCACTTTGGTGAGAAGGTAAAAACAGTGGTCTGTGTGTAAGTCATGCTGGCCTGTTGACCAAGGAAGTGTCCTTGGTCAACACTAGCTCTAAAGGCCTATAGATGAGTATGAGTACCATATCCTACAGTTGGTCACAACCAGCGGGGCACACCTTTACCTCTACTATTATATATAACACTATATACTATATAAGTTATTATTACATATAACATTGACATAATAAGAAGGTAACATTTTATATAATAAGGAAATTATGGACCCAAAAATTGGCTTTTGACCTTCGCAAAATTGGCTTTTGACCTTTGATTATAAGAGAATTAATAATCTGTAATGACTATCAATACATTTAAGAATTTTAATCTCCAGCCTATTGATTGGATATGAGCATGACTCTTAGCTAAAACATGGAACATATTCATCTTTCAAACATAAATATCTATTATACTGATGACAAAAAAGATCTACTAACTAGATAGAGTTATATGGTAAAATTAATGAGTTTTTTAAAAAATTAAGCCACTACATATTTAAATGTTCCAGAAGTTGATATTGAATAAGAACAGAGAGGATTTTTTAAAGGCAAATAACAGTGCATTTCCATGTTGCAGTAGAGCAAGAACACCAATATGTGTACACTGTATCCAGTGCAAGACTAGAAATGCAGCAATGGTTTGTTAGTAGATCCCTTGTAAATAAAATATTATAACTGAATATTTTACTTTTTAAAAAGTTAGCATTCACAATGCTAGTGGTTCAATTAAAAAACAACTAGCTTTGTTAGGTTGGATGTGTTGTAATAGCTCACGTCTGTTGCCTAAGTAGTTATAAATACTCTAGATACTTATTTTGCATCCAGCCAAGGTGGTGTGACTTGCTTCAGGATAAATCTGTAACATAATCACTATTTCAGTATAGCCTGGATCTAATCGGGTAACAACTGTGCACCATTGCCACCCTCAGTCAAAGGAAGTAGAGCTCTTGGCATTTTCCAGGTTTAGGAACTGGATAAGACCTTGAGCTTACAATCCTCATTCATTCATGTAATCCTTAGTGAAGTCAATGGGACCATTCATATGTCTAAGGATTGCTGTATCAACGTCACTCCCATTAGAATCAATGCTTCTTGAAATGAAACCTACAAAGATGACATTTGTAGAAACACTCAAATGTATGAGGGACATAGAAGGCAGTATGCTTGCCAACCAAGATCACACAACAAACATACTGTTAGATATAGGGGCACAAAAGTATAATTTCCAGAAACACTACAGACAGTTTGCTCCTTTTATTTTTTCAAAAACTTCACAATTCTCATTAATGTACTTTACGGCAAACTTGTGGAACCCTTTGACATTTGTATTCCTCCAACACTGAAAAATCTGATATCTATATCAATAAATAATAGCTCTCCAGATAATCTCTTGGTTTTGTTATTCTGATGTCAATTGGGAGAATAGAAATTGCAGCATTTGTTTGTTGAAGGTTTGGGATAGAGCATATAAAGCTAATCTGTATATATTTTAGACAGGAGAATGTCCAAAGTTCAAGTCTCTTAGATAGAACTAACTTGGTGAAAGCATTTCTAAGAGAATTGTTTCCAGGAAATTTGGAAGTATAACAACATAGCTCCTCTCTTAGCCCATTGGTATTCCAAGTGGAGGTCGGGACCCCCTTGACACCTTGGGGGGTCCTGACTTGGGTCAAGGGGGCTGCAAGAGGGTGGGATCTACCATCTTGGAATCTAGCACTGGGCTTTCCTTGGAATCTAGCACTGGGCTTTCCTGAACACAATGGGACTTACTTCTGAGTAGACATGGAGAGCATCCCAATAAGTTTGACAGGGGATCCCAGACATATTTTTAAATTTGAAAGGGGGTTGAAATTCCTGAATACCACTGCCTTAGCCTACCGTAGCATCAGAAGAAAAAATTCATAAATACCAATAGACTCTATTGGTATTGTAACCAATTTCGCAACATTGAGATGAGAGTGCAAGTGAATTGCCATTAGAAAGTGGTTTGATTTCATTTTATTTGGTTTCAGCAAGGCACTGTGAAATTGTCTGGGTCTCTGCCCTTCCAAATGGAAAGGATTACATTATAATCAGCCAGCTATGGTCTTCCCTTTTGGATTGACCTCCATTACCTAAGATCCCAATGAATGTAATCATATGTATTCTCCATTGCTTCACTGAATATCACTTGGTTTTTTATTCAGATGAAATGAAATGTATCAAGAGTGCCAGGAAAATAAATGTTTCACTTAGGTTCTGGATGTTATATCATAATCTAAATTTTCACCAGTATAGTCGGAGATATAACATACCAGCAAAAAGCGTACCCTGTTGCAGGAGTAAAATTCTCCCATACGTCATCCCCCCACAGCGCATCAACCCCCCACATGCAACATCCCCCATGCACAACATCCCCCCATGTGCATCAGTCCCCCATGCGCATCAACCCCACATGCACAACATCCCCACATGCGCAACAACCCCCATGCGCAACAACCCCCATGTGCATCAACCTCCATGCGCATCAACCTCCATGTACATCAACACCCCATGCACAATATCCCCCCTGCACAACATCTCCCCATGCGCGTGAACCCCCATGCACATCACCTCCCCATGCACAACACCCCACATTTTCAACCCTTCCAGTGCAACCCCTCTCTCTGAACAACATCCCCCAGTGCATCACACACCAAGCACCAAATTGGCTGGATGTTGGTCAGTCTTCCATGTTAAGTATAGGACAAAAATACATTGCACCCCTTTTCAGCCCCTGAAGGGTTAAATTTCTCCACATGGATTCTTGGTGGGTGTTCATGTGACAGAAGGAACACCCTCCCTGAATTTCATGCTTCTAGGTCCAGGGGTTGGGGCACAGCATCCACCAGTCACCAGTTTGTCAATGCAAAGTATAGGGAGGAAAACGCGTTGCGCCCCATTTCATCCCCTTCCAGTTGGGATTTCCAAAAACCAGTTCTTAGTGCACTCCTCCATCACGGAAGGAATACCAACCCCAAATTTCACACTTCTAGGCCCACCAGTTTTGACAGGGTGTTGATGAGTGAGTCAGTGAGTCAGTCAGTCAGTGACTTTTCTCTATTATATAGATATACACACACTTCAAACTGTTATTCCAGTATAATATTTTCTTACAGTCTAACCTTCAAATCTACAACTCATTCCCTATAATCCAGAGTAACTACGGGAGCATGTAAGAGACTTTACGTGCACCCGTAGTTACTGCACCACCTAGTGAAAACCTATGGGGAATTCATATTGCAATCCAGAGCAAATTGTTCTTACACCGGAGCAAGGACTCCCCGTAGTTACTCTGGATTGTGCCCATAAGCTCATTATTCTATCATGCAGGAAGTCAACAACTGGTCAACTTCTAAACTTCATCATCAAGTTATCTGTTGATTTCTCTAAGCAGGGTTGTCAGTTTCTCCATTTCTGTAAAGTCTCTCATCCACCGTTCTGTACTGTAGTTTTCCTATATTCTGCAAAGAGAAGTCAACCACACTAACATATAAAAATATTTCAAATCTTTTTTCCCCCACATATTCATCTATTATACTCATCTGAAAGATTTCAGTCTCAAATCTGCATGTATTTTATCCAGTACTTTGCATCCAGTATTTATGTACTGTGTATTTATATCCAGTAGTATGATTATTCAATCTATTAGCATGGTGATTCATACGCTTGTTTGTAGAGAACTACAAGAATATCCATTTTAAACTGATCTTTCTGTTAAGACGACTGTACATTCAGGAGAACACATACTGCTACATGCAATGAAACTGCTATTAAGACTTAACTGTGAAGGGGAGCGGACCTTAAAGGCCATATTTCATCATCTAAGAGCTGGTGTTTTAAAAATAAATATTTTTTTAAGTATCATGCCAACACAAGCGACAGTGCTAAGAATTTTCCATCAACACCTTTCAAAAAAGATATCTTTATTGCTCCACAGCTGCTTTAAAAATATATAATCTGATGTTATAAAATACTTCACTCCTTCAGTACTGTCAATTAACGTCTCCTCAATCTTCACTTTAAAAATCACGCTGCCACTGAATGAACCAAGTAATCCTCTCACGCTGTGGCCTGAGCTTATGCTTCCAAGCTCCTAAGCTTCATATGATTTTAATCAGTAATTTAAACACCGTATTCAGCACTTCACCAGACAGAAAGGTCAAAGTAGAAGTGAAAGCCCTGCTAGGAGTATCCTTGTATTGGAAAGATTTTGTTTATTCAGAGAGTTGCTTTCCAGTGAATTCAGAAGGTTGTGTGTCTTCCTGATTTATGACTAGAGCAATTTTGTTTTTTAAAAAGTTCATTTTTAAAAAAAATAAATTGGATTGAATGAACAAACAATAGTGGAAGAAAAATGTCCTCATTCCACTATATAAGCCACTTTCAGGTATTATTGTAACCATGGACAGAGTTAACACATAAAGCTGACCAGGATGTTCTGGCAAACCCCATCCCAACATGCTCTGTAGTTCCCTCAAACTCTCTGGGCCAGTGTACGCATAGGCAAATGCTGTACCCAGAGTGCATAGATCCAAATCCACAGTGATGAGGTAGGCTTTCCAGTACAATCTGTTGGCTGACCACGGAATAGGTGACAATAACTGTGCAATAAGACTGATGGGCTGTTCAGTCCTATCTAAATCCCAGTGCAGTGATGCAGTGATGCAGCAGAACTGGCACAGCATCCTCCATCCTATGGGAAATTTCTGAATGGTGGTGGTTTTGGGCAAAGGGAAATTGATCCTTCGTCTCAGGATATTCCCTTACTGCTGATACAAAGCAATTTGGACCTGTGCAAGCCCAATCTAGCACAGGTCGCAATCACTTGTGAAGGCGAGCAGGCCAAGGAAGGTCTCATGATTTAGCAAGCACCACCATCATGGAACCTGCCCTCTCTGAGCCTTCTACTCCCTGCCTCATCACTGCCCAGTTCTGCCCGTCCCTGCCCTGCCCAATCCCCTCCCTGATTCCCTGCCGCTCCCTGCATCATTTTACCCTTTATGACAGGTGTCCAGCATCTGTTGGTGCAAAGAGTTGGTCACTTGCTGCTTGTGATGGAGACCAGCCTGCACACATAGGCCAAGTTGAATTTGCAGTAGGCATGAAGGCGTTTATACTGGTGGAACACACATCCTACCAGTGTAATCGTTCAACAGAATTGGGACCAATAATCCAACTTTCCTTATCCAATCAAGGAACTATAGGGATTCATCCAATATGCCCTGATTCTATCAGCCTTTTTATAGATTAAATATAGATAATGCAGAGCTCATTTATCCTACAATCTTATGCATAATTAAACCTAAGGGAGTGTCACCCATTGTACTGAATTTCTTATAAGGAAACTTGCATAGGATTTGGCTGTTGAGAGTGCTCCTCAGGAGAATCAGAAAATACACACAACCATCCCTTCACTAGCCCAAACATAAAGCCCAAGTTAAAGAAAATAAAATCACTTTACACACATACATTGATACATCTATAAGAGAAATTCAGATACCCCTCTATATATGTTGTTGGAATAACAAAAAGCCTTCTATTTTATGCCACCATTTCCTATAATTTCACAGAGTCCATTGGAAAGTATGAAGCCATTACTAATATCTGTCCTCAGATAAGTATTACACACACAGAGAGAGAGAGAGAGAGAGAGAGCGAGAGAGAGCGAGAGAGAGAGCAATCCAACTTCACATGATACAACATTTTGGGTGCAATCCAGAGTAACTATGGGGAGTCCTTGCTCTGGTGTAAGAACAATTTACTCTGGATTGCAATATGAATTTCCCATAGATTTTCACTAAGTGGTGCCGTAACTGCGGGTGTACATAATGTCTCTTATGTGCTCCTGTAGTTACTCTGGATTGTAGGGTTTGCCCAAATTGCAAGGGTATCATGATGTATCAGACTGTACATGAATCTATTGAATATATAGATTAATAGGTCTGGTTTCTATTCTATATATGAGCTTACTGTGGCTTTTTTGACCTGAAAGTGGAGACAAATAACAAGAAGAGCAAACCTGCAAGTGAATACATTCTAATGATAATTTTATCTCCACATCATATTGCAGAGCAGCAGAACACAAGAGAAGAACCCTCAAGTTTCCAACATGAGCAGAAAGAGACGGCGAAGCTGCAAGGGCAGGAAAAGTTCGGACACCAGAGAAAGTAAGTTTAAAACAATGAGTTATCTGATTTTGTTTAAAGAAAAATGTGGTTGCACAGACAGAATAAGTAGTCTCCAAAGATCTCTGCTGTCACAACCTCTAGCCACCTTGATGTGATATATACCACTGCTATGCTTCAAGGAATGGGCAGCATCCCAAAGATAAATGGTAGAAATCAATATGGCACCGTTTCATAAACTTGTTTCCTGCTTGAATTACTAGCTCATCCCTTGTGCAAAGATATCTCAATTAAATATTTATAAATGGAAGCTGTCACTGTATGAAGGAGGTTTCAGCCCAGTATGGTTGCTATTATCAGTTTTGGGAAGTGCTTGGGTTTTTTTTTTTAACTCTTTCTGATACATTTTGTGCAACAACTCCCCAAAATTGCTACTACTGGTAGAAAACACAGCATGCTCAAAAGACTGAAAATGGCTTAGCTTATTATCAGGAGTGAATAACTGGAAATTGTACATAGTAACTAATTGGAAATTGCAACTCTGAGGTGCAATCATAACCAACTTTCCAGCACTGACATAACTGAAATAAATGTCCAGAGGATCTTTAAACAGTTTATCAACACAGAGACTATGGTTTTCCAATTGACTGCATTGTTCTGTCCATGATAGTAAATTTATTCTGGCTATGAAACACTATGCCTGAGCAATTTAATGACATTGTCATTGGTAAATTTCTATGAACAAACACAACTGATGCCAAATATCACAAATGATTATCAGCTTTGGAGTGGAAGGCAGCTTATAATAAGCTTTCACTATATAAGTACAGTTAGGAAAAATTTGCATCTCTTAAACATTTTGCAAATCAACACTTTCTTTAAAATGCCCTGTTTTAAAAAATCAGTATATCTATCACCTCTAGGAGGAGAAAAAAAATACCCTTATCTGCCTCCTGCCCAATTATTACTTAAACAACAATTAACTTTCATCTTTTTCTTTTATTTTCCATTATTAGATGAACATTTGCCAGTCCTCTGCAGGTACCAGCAAAATACTGAGACCACTGAAAAAAGAGCCAGTGAAGACATGACCAATATTCACGAACTGGTGAACATGGAACAGTCTGAGAAAAATAGGAACCATCATTCATGCACATCTGAAAATGAAAAGAATAGGTCTGACAATCCTGAAAATAAAGAGCAAGAGAATACGTCTGACAGTGAAAAAGAAGGGAAATATGAAAAGGATTGTTCTTCCTTGCCTTTTTCTACTCACCAAAATGAAATCTCAGCAGTTTTAAGTATTGAAGGAGCAGGCATATCATCAACAAAAAATGTTACACTGCAATGTGACACAGATGTTGAGGGTTATCATCACAGAGAGAATGGATTCACTGCAGATGTGAAGAGTGGTTCTTTTGGTGTGAAAGTGGAAGTGAAGAAGGATTCATTATTTGGTAATGGAACTGATTGTGCTGCTGGGAAAAAGGAATATTCCAAGAACAGGTGGTGCCATAAAAGGCGCTGTTGTAAGGGGCACAAGAAATCAAGCCTATCAGCTGCCCATTCAGGACAAGATGAAGCACCATCTAAATGCACAATAACAATTGGTAGTGATCAAAACCCGTCACTGAAATTGAGTGTTGTAGGAAAGGAAATCAAAGTAAAATGTGTTGGTGGGAACCAAAAATTAATGATTAGTATAATGTCTGGAAATAAACCTAGGAAATGTGGTAAAGCCAGAACTTCAAAATTTGCTAGTGATGCAGATTATTCTGAGACATCATGCCACTCAGATTTGGAGTCGGATTTTAGCTTTCAGGAAAAGGAGGCCTCTTTCACAAATTACACGTGCCCAGAATGGTACGCACTTATCCCTCCACCAGCAGCATTTGCTGACCCTGAGGAAATTTCCTTAGATAGCACTACTGAGATTGTATCCTTAAGTCCAGCAGACGATATATCTGACACTTTCTCAGGTGCCTTAAAGAATGGAGAAGACGATTTCTCTCAAGAGAAAGACCCCAAAAGAATGGAGCATGCAAGTGGAAACAATTTCTATAAAGACATTGTTTTTTCAGAATTTAGCTACACTAGTGATTCTATTGAAGAAGATTCCAGTTCCAGAGAAACACATTTTTGTCAGAGGTCTAATGAAGAGAAGCGTGATGTGCTTCAAGGAAGGAACAGCAGCCTAATTGACACAAGAGATATTATGTTAATTTCAGATAAGGAAACAAAAAGCACAAGGAGATATTCTTTTCCTGCCACCTCTATTGATATATTATCATCCTTTCACCCTAGAAGAGACTCAGGTTTTTACTCAATGCCATCTTTATCCTTAAAAGTCCTACCCAAGCCTAACAAAACAACAAATATTTACATCAAAAACGCTCATGCACCCAACAGCTATACAGAACTTTGTTCAAGCTTTACCTCAATGTTTGATCACCACAGAGATCTTATATCACCATACTGCTATGCCTTCAGCTCATATGATCTGGAAGAAAACCTAGGCAGTGCTTTTTTCATAGATCATTCAGTGGAATATGAGGAGTATAGAGAAATAGTGGATGATTATCAATACAGCAGAGAAAAAATAGAGAACTACACAGCCGTTGAAACTCCAAGGATTCTAGAAACATTTCAAGAATATACAGAGTTTTCTAAAAGTGAGGTTGGTCGTGAGGTTTTAAAGAGCGATCAACACATAATCCAGTCATATTCAGAATTACAGAATGAAGCACAGTTAAGTCAAACCCTTTCAGGTTCTGGAAGCCCATCAAGTGACTGTACTGATAATAGCAGCATTTCTGCTAAGACAGCCATAGAATGTCTCCAAGATTCAGTAGAACAGCCAAACACCAGTCCTCAGTTTAATGCTGCAGAGTCTGAGATAACAAAAAAGAAGCGGAGAGGATCTGTGATGACTGTAATAATTGGGGAATTAGAACAAAGGCTCATCGTTCAAGGTGACAGTAGGAATTTGGCAAATTCTTTTGGTTCAGCAATGAAAAAGGATCCCATTCTATCCTGCGGCCTACGAGATAAGCCAGCTATGTCACCACTGTTGGATGCAGAAGAACCAGATGTAGAGAATGAATTTCAGAGTTTTACTGAATTTCCAGAGATGTTTGAAACCCTTCACGAGGATTTGGATTGCCACGCTGCTTCTGACCTGGCTACAGAAGCGTCTGTCATCACCTCGGAGAATGAGCAGGTCTTGCCTGAGCCCTTTTTCACGGATGTCAAAGAGACGAGTTCCAACAAACAAGACATGAGTCAACCTGATCATTCTGTAACAAGTCTAGCAGCAGGTGAAGTGCAAGAGATATCCAAACCAAACTGTGAAACCACAGAGATGCAAAGTGAAATGGAAATGGATTTGGATCAGAATGGGGATGCATCAGTACTGACCAGCCATGAGACAGGTGGGTAATTCCATATTCCTAGGAATGAATGTCTTTGTGATTTATGTAACAAAACAGTGGGTTAAATTGAGAAATCATTTTTAAAAAAATGAATTAAGGGTGCAATCCTAACCAACTTTCCATCACTGAAGTAAGGGCAATGCATCTCTGTGGTAAGTGAACAAACATTCCTTTGAGATCTCTGTGACAATCACCAAAATTCAAGATGCAGCACATGCCCCATTGGCAGAGTGCCAGTGCAGAAAAGTTGGTTATGATTTGGTCCTAAAAGGCTTAGGATGCAAACCTAACCATTTTAGGCTGACACAACTAACCTGTCTCTTTGTTCCTATTGTGGTCTGGGGAGGTGGAAATGGTGTAGAGGTGCCTTATGGCACTTTTGTGATATCTCCAGGCCAGTACAGAACTTGTGACGGGACCTATGTTTGCCTAACTGGGAGTTAGGATTGCACCACTCATCCGTTGATCTTAAAACAATCTTCCGTAGTCAGGGATGTCATTATCCCATACAGCACCTTTGAAGAAGAGGTGCCCATTGCTCTCTACCAGAAGTGACATTCCACCATCATTCCTTCTCATTCTACTCCTTCAGATGTGTCGCCCTTGTGTAGTGCACAATTTGAACAACCATACACATTAGCGTATATACTCTGGCTATAGGGTAGCCATGTTAGAGGCATCCCAAAAATCCCAGATCAGGGCTTTCTAGGGGCATAGTGGCAAGTGGGCAAAAAGCAGGTGTCCATGGCAGTGATGTTGCCACTCAGTGATGATTCCATTCAGACTTGCATTAGACAAAGAACTGGCACAGTTCTGAATAGGCCCATAGGTGTCCCTGGCATGGCCAAGTAAGCCAAATAAAATACCAGTTCTGCTTACCTCTCTGTTCTCTGTTATTCCAAAAGATACTACAGACCCTGTGCTAGCAGTGCTGCAGTCAAGCACTAACCTAAGGGTGCAATCCTAAACTAGGCCAACGTAACTCATCAGTCTTCTTGTTCGCTTTCTCAAGTGGTGATATAGACATGTCTGTGCATCAGCCTAACCCTCCTGTAGGAGTGGCACAAAGTGTCTTATAGCATTATGTGACATTCCCATGTCAGCACGGGAATTGTGCAGGGGCTTATGCAGGCCCAAATGGAGGTTAGGATTACATTAATCTCTTAATTCTAGGCAGGTTAAATACAACCTGCAACCTTTGAAAGGCCTTTTGGCCTAATGGTTTATGTAGCTGTTAACCCACCTAACAGCTTCTGATGATGTGTCTAACCAAATACTCTGCATATCCTATACATATTTTTGGAGGTCCTAAAAGTAGGTCCCATTTAGTTCAATGGACCTTAATACAAGAAAACATGTATAGGATGTATTCTAAAGCCACTCTTGGAAGCAGAGTTTATCTGTTAAACAAAACCAATACATATTATGTACATGTTAATAGCAAATTTGGTACAGCATGTGTTACCAAAACAAACATGTTCAGAAAGTTGGTAATTTATATGAAATGCTAACATGATGTTTCAATAAGGTTTCAACTTAGGTGTGTTAGACATGGTACTGTATATAAATTATCATTTATAAATAATAAATTCTACAGTTTTGATCAAACTGTATCCATAAGTAAACTATAATTCAGCGACTCTCAAAATTGGGTTCCATTGATGACACCATTATTTTCCTGATTTAAAGGCACATTTTTAGCACAACTAAGAGTGAAGTTGTGATCTGCAAAGTATCTAGGTGCAAAGCTACTCTGCTCCTTGATAGGATACAGTGAAGTCCTACTACAAGAGCATGAATTAGTGATCAAATATTCCCTCTGTGGTGGAGAGTGAGTTTTTTTTTTCTGGAGAGTGTGGATCATAAGGGAAACTATATCTCAAGTCCTCTTTCTTCTGTTATATAAACAGTGAAACAAATTAAATTATTCAAGGACAGGGCTTGGGTAGGGTTTTTTTCTTATTGCCATTGCAAACTTGCTGGCTGGCTGGCTTGCTGGAGCATAGCACAATCCTAACCATGTCTACTCAAAGGTAAGCCCCCCTGTGTTCAATAGGTCTTACTCCCAGGAAACTGTCTTTAGAATTGCAGACCTAAAACACTTGATTTTTATAACTACAAGTTAAACCAATGAAGCAGGCTTTCTACAACCTGGCAGCACCTCAGATGACACTGCTACTATTTCTTTGGCTTCTCCTCTTAGTGCCCAGCATTCTTAGTTCTCTCCTCAAGTGAGTGGTTTTAGGGTGACCAGTTTTTACAACCAAAAACTAGGACAAAGAACCAAAATGTAGGATAGCCAAGAAAAATGTAGAACATGTCAGCATAAAAACGAAAAACACTCATATATATTGCTTTGATGTGGTTAATTTAAACTTATTATTAAATTTAAAACTATTATATATAATTTATTTCAATCCTAACCTCCAGTTAGACCAGCCTAAACCCCAGCATACCTGTGGGGTATCACAAAAGTGCCACAAGACACTTCTGCCCCACTCCTGGAGGAAAGTTAGGCCAGTGCACAGAGATGTGTTTGCCTCCCTAAATCCCCTCAGGAACAGGAAGACCAATGAGTTATGCTGGCATAGGTTAGAACTGCACCCATAATTTATTATATGAAGGCTATGCGTTGCCTGCTCACAAGGAAAAGGAGGACAATGAAGACATAAGGCTCAAAAAATGGACATGTCTTAGAATAAAAGGACATTTGGTGGTGCAAGTGGTTAAGACACTGTGCCTGTTGGCCATCAGGCCAGGGTTCGAGATCCGGGTCCCCACAAGACAAGGATTTCCTGCTACAGGCAGGGGGCTGGACTAGATGATCCACTGGGTCTCTTCCAACTTTATGATTCTATGGTTCTGTATAGTCACTGATCAATTGCCAAACTCACCACCTCTCTGTTGCATGAAAATAGTCTTTCCACTCCTCTAACTGCCATTAAGTGATGTTCTGGGCAGTTGTGTCTATAACCCACTTTCCAAGCAGGTTCTGTGCCTAAAGTCCCAGGCAAACTTGACTGCAGAAAGGATTGCACAGTAGTGGTTAAAAGGAGTATGAAACTGGAAATGCTCCCCCAGAAAATATCCATGAGACATCCTACATTTTCTGTGACCTTTGGCATAGCCTCCAAATCCATTCGCCCCACAGTGAGTTAGTATCGGTACCGGGGCTGAAAAAAATTGATTTTTTTTATGCTTATCTCTTTCTCCATTTTCTCCTCTTTCCTTCCCCATTGTTTCTCTTGTGTCTACTTCTCAGATATAAACCTTTTGGGACCAATATCTGTCTTCTCCTGCTGTAAAATATGCCATTATTGTGCAGTAAAAATGATAATAACATAATTGTAATAATCGTTGTTGACATGCTTAAATGCCAGCTTAAAATATATGGTTGTAATTTATAGCATCAGAAGCCAAGAATACAATCTTGTTCAGTGAGCCCACAACAACAGAGGAAAGAGCTACTGGCAGTTCCCAGGAAGAAGCAACAGATCGCTGGGCCAGACGAAGGAAGCAGTACAAAGATAGCAAAAGATGCAGTTCAGCTGGAGGAAGTTCTATAACCAGTACTATCACCGAAGGATCCAGTAAGTACTTTTAACTTCTGTTGCAATGAGAGAGATGAAGTGGAATTGAGAGTGTCAGTGTTACTCAAGCAGGGGGTCATGATTACCACTGTTCTATCTCATTTGACATGGTAGCTAAATTATAATTATAAATTAATGTAAACTCAAAAAATTAATGTTATGTTCACAAATTATCATTATTGCTAGTCTGCCCACCAATAAGACAGCCACCAATAAGACAGCTATGGATACAATATTTATTTGTATCCTTATCACAGTGCAAGACTTGGGAGCCCCAATTATAGACTGGATAATATTTGGGAATATGTCTCATGAGAAAAACTGGTCTTGACACACCTTGCATTGTTCCTTGACCAGGGCCTGGCAAGACAATGTGAGACAACCACAAAGCAGCTGGTCTGAAAATGTGGGGTTGAGAGGGCCAAACTGGAATCATTGCTCATTCCATCAGCAAGTATAAATCAAGGCTGGATCAGAGAGTCTGCTTGGCTCCTCCAACAAGTTGACAGAATGGCTTAGAAGAAAGGGTTTTATAAGACCTATAGGGTTAACTGACTGTATACCACTTGTTATCATTCCTAAGAGGATGCCATTTCTTTGGAAAGTTTGGCTAAAGGATTAGGTTTGCTGATGGATATGAGTTCCACAGAAGGTGCAAGAGTCTGGCTCCAAAGAGACCAGTTTCAAGACACACACACACACACACACACACACACACACACACACACACACACACACACTCAGTGTACCTTGCACTTTGTGAATCAGTGCTTCATAAGTTAAACCGTGTCCTTTTTGCTGAGGAGCCTTGGCAAGCTGAAAGCTTTGCTATATCAAAGTGCTACATCATAAATCTTGGTGTGTCTTATATAACAGTATGTTGATGAGCACCATCTGAGTGACTGAATTAACTGTGAATCACTCATCCATATGATCAGATCTATTCCTGGGAAACTCCTTCTTCATCTTTACACTGTGGCAGCATAAACAATAGTCACTACGTTCGAAAGGCGGTGGATTTTGACAAGGATAGTATATTTGTTGCACATGGACCAGCAGTGGTCAAAAGATCACAAAGGTAAGTTGGTGTGGGCTTTGGTGTGAGAGTATGTCATTTGTCATTAAGGTTAAATTACCTGATAGAAGGGAGACAGGGAAGAAAATCTGGTATTTAAGTGAGCCATAGAAATACATTTTAGCTACAGTCCTAACCACACTTTCCTGGGTGTAAATACTGTTGAACACAGTTGGACCTGCATCTGAGTAGACATGCTTAGGATTGCACTGTTTGACATGTAGCTATATTATTGTCTGAATAAAGAAGAGGTCAGTGGTGACTAGAAAAAATGGTCAAGGATGGAAATAGTCCTTGCTCTGAAAACAAAAATATATATTTTAGATTCTCTGGTACCACAGAAAATGCTTCTGGTACTAAACTTAGCAGGATAAAATGTTAACTTGGAAAATCTGGAAAAAATATATATATAAAAGTTTCAAGATTTTGATATGTTGATTTTTTTTAATATGGTGATATGGTTTGAAGAGTCAAGATTAATATGAGTGCTTAAATCTCCCAGGCACTGCTTGAGTGATATTACTTATTTTAGCTTCATTTTTTTTTCCTTCCCACACACACCCGCTGCTTGCCAGTTTCTATTCTTGACATTAACAAGCAACTCGGATACAGGCTCATCCTACTAAATCTCCAGAAACCTCATCTGCTTCCTAAGCAATAAGAATGTATCAGAGTTGCTGTTTTAAGGAAGTCAAAGACTGAACAGAAAAATTTCTTATGAAACCAGTAGAGCTATGCAGGGACGAATCAAACTTGAATGTGGGCCAAGAAGTAGGGTAGCAGACCTCTAGATCCACATGTCTGGACACCCAGCGGGAGGAGACTTTACACACATGAGAGTGTCTTGCCAATGGATGGTACTTGGTGGGATAGTGGAGCCTGGTGAAGGATGGCACCTGGTGATACTGGAACATGGGTGGAATCTAATGGATGCAGGAATGGAGCACAAACTTCCACTAATCTAAGCAGAACATAGACTATTCCCTTGTTTCTAACTTCTCACCTAAAATATTATTGGTCTGATATGACATGTGCACTCTAATGTGTACATGGTATTGTTTGGCATGTTGATTGCATCACATATCGTAATGGATGGCACAAATGTGGACTTTCAAATAAAATAAATGTATTCTTTCATCAAGATATTCAATTTGGAATTATGGTACAAGTACATATATGTAATTCCTACCAAATCCTCAACTGCTGTATTTTAAAATGTGTTAAAAAGAAGTTTAAAAGCTGATTACCTGCCACTTTTTTAACTCACAAAGGCACCTGAAAGCATAGCAATACTATTAATACTTTTAAAAGAAAACTATTACATTGGTACTACTTTTTTCCCAAATGTTCCTTTCATTTCTAGCCTATAACAGTTCTGCATTATCTTTTTCACTTCAATTGTCATTGTTTTCTATTTTCTGTTTCTTTCTTTCTTGGTTCTTTCCAGTAACCTCAGAGGATGGTCGTTCCGTCGATCTGGGTTTCAGTAGTGAAAGTGAAGAGCGAGGTTTCTACACAGAGATTTTCCACTCAACTTCTTGGGTGTTCAGAGGAGATGATGCCAGTCCAAACAACAGCCCCAGGTGTCTTAGCAAAAGGCCCAGGCCAGTGGCAGGTTAGTATCTCTACCCATCCTGAAATGGGTGAGATAATACAAATGTAAACTGCGGGTTGCATATTTTCCTTGGAGCCCCAGTGCATCCAAAATGCTGGTCCTGTGAATTGGATGTGTTTGAGAACATGGGAGCAATAAGGGGGAACTCTAGAAGGTATTTGACTGTACCTTGCCTTTGCTCACCAAAGATGTTTTTACCTAGTTTCTTCAGATTCCCTTGATCCTCTGCAGCCTCAACGCTCCTGTCAAGTCGTTCCCAATCCTGATCATCCCTGATCCTCAAACCTTTTGGTGGACGCACTGAGGGTTTGCTATGGGAAACAGGAAAGCCTTCTTTCATGAACTTCCTTGCTCTTACAGTTCTTTTGATCCAACTCACTGTTGTGAACAGTTATCAGTCTCAAATAGAACTGAAGAACAAGTTAGAGAAACTGGAATGAAAACTCTTCAAGGTAGCCAATTTGTGTGGTTCTCCCACCAACAAGAAACTTTTTTCCCATTTTTTCAAGCTCAGAAGCAAGTGCATGTACACCTAAGAACCAAAGAGTCACAACAAATTTTCAGAAGGGGAAGTAATATGAATAGAAAAGGACTGGTTTTAAGTTTAAAGCCTCACCTGTAGCTACTACTACATTGAAATAGCTCCTCTTGAAATAGCTCCTCTTTACAATTCAAAATGATATTTGGTTGATTGAAAATAACAATTAACAGTATTTATATACTACTTTTCAACTAAAAATTCATAATGCAGTTTGCAGAGAAAATTGATAATGACTCCCTGTCCCAAAGGGGTTCTCAGTATAAAAAGATGCTAAAAAACACCAGCAGAAGTCACTAGAAAAGACATTGTGTGTGAGGAAGACTAGTTATTCTTCCCCTGCTGATTAAAAGAGGAGCTCCCACTTGAAAGAGTGCCTCTTGCCAAGTTATTATGGTCTAGCTTCCTGAAAACATCTGTTTGGCAGAACCATTTTAAATATATAAGAAACTCATGATCAAGTGTTTGCTTTTTTGTTTGTTTTAGTTCGTGAACGAACGGTGAAGATTGTGAAAGGAACTGGTGGTTACCCCTGGGGATTCCGCATCCAGTTTTCAAAACCCATCCTGGTGACTGAAGTAGACACCAGTAAGTGAAAATTCATCACCCACCCACCCCCCCTACAAAAATAGCCAAATATATCCACTACCCTACAAACCTACTACCAAGGCCATCTTAACTGCACTGGAGCGGCTTACTGTTTATAGACATGTGCTACAAAAGTTCCCAACCCTTTGTTGTGGCTGATGAAAAATATTGGTGGGCAGCCTCTTTACGAAAATGGGGCAGTGTCCTGCTGCTGTAGAGAAGATGATAGGATTGGACAAAAAACTGCCTTGGGACAAGAGATGGCTGGAAGCTCATAATATTTTCCCCAGTAGCTGCTGCTGCTTCTTGAAGTTTATGTTTGGATTAGACAGACAGACAGACAGACAGACAGACAGACAGGCTGGCTGGCTGGCTGGCTGGCTGGCTGCTGGATTGATTGGCCAAGTATGGAAACAATACTTGGAATTTGGTTTCTGCTAATGGCTACATACTAACTCATAGATATAGGCAACTCTCCGTGACTCATTCCTTCACACTAAGAGGTGATGAGGATGACAGAAATGGCCAGTGATCCATGTAAAACAAGAATCTATTTGGCAGTATGTTCTTCCCCCCTCCAATTTGTCTTTCAGATAAAATCCTTTTCCTATGTCTGCCCTAGTCCTGGACTTACATGTATGGCTCAGCAGATAAAAGTGCCCACATAGGGAGATTGTGACTAGGATGTCTACTATTTAAACCCTTCTATATTGAGCAAAATCTGTCTAAATTCCCTCTTCTATTCAATGGTTAAAGGTACAGATACTCTGTCCTCCATTCTATATGGTCACCCTGCATTAATAGCATTGTTTCTTAAGGAGATGTAGGTGTTAGAGTTTGATATCCTTTCCTGCTGACTACATAATCATGACTAGATTAAAAAAAATGTCCCCAACCCTGCTGGTAACATTCAAATCTGTTGTTACTTGCCTAATAAAAAACAATATAACAAGAAAACTTTGATATGAGACTTGCATTCCATATTAATAAAAGAAATGGCTCAGGATCCAATTGTCTACTTTCTCCATATGACAACAAAGATGGTTTCCTTTACAAATTAGCAAAGAACACATTGATGCCACTGTCAGTCAATAAGAGTGTTCTTATCGAGAGATGGATGGACTTTATCTGTTGTCTGATCTGTAAAAGGTAATGATGACAGACTGAATACTTTACAATAGGTATAACCAAATTATCAGCAAAATTTTTCACCCATGGTTTTATCTCAGCGAATGAGGTTGGCTCAATATGAATGTTACTTTAATATTAAAAATAGCCTGCTTACCTTGGTAAATTGACAGGCAGGCAATCAATCAACCTCCCTTTTCCTCCAGATTTGTTATATTCCTTATAACAGATTTGTTTCAGCAAGGAGGCAAGACTGAGCCAGGGCCAGATTTAGATTTGATGAGGCCCTAAGAGCACAATCCTAACCATGTCTATTCAAAAGTAAGCCCCATTGCTTTTAATGGATCTTACTCCTAGGAAAGTGTCTTTAGGATTGCAGCCTAAGCTATTCAAGGTAATGGGCCCTTTATATGTCCAGCCATTCTTTGTCAACAACAATTTGTTTGCTGTTTTTTGTGTTGAATATATTGTATATGGTAATTTATGGACCTAATAGGTATCCAAAGGCATAACAAAATAAGTACGTAGGTTTTATTTTATTTGTTTCTTTATCTTATATTTTGGAATTGTACATCCAGTTTTTTCCCTTTAAATTTTTTTGGGTATAAGCTATAGCCTGTTTAGCTTATATGTAAATCCAGCACTGGACTGAGCTCACCCTCCCCCTGGCTGGAACAGCAAAAGAATGCAAAACAATTGGGAAATCTACGTTTCACCCTAACCCCATTGATTCCAGAGGATCAGTGATTCTCTCTCTGTCAAAAATTAAAAACTGACTATCCCTACAATCCAGAGTAACTACGGGAGCACGTAAGAGACTTTACGTGCACCCGTAGTTACTGCACCACCTAGTGAAAACTTATGGGAAATTCATATTGCAATCCAGAGCAAATGGTTCTTACACCGGAGCAAGGACTCCCCGTAGTTACTCAGGATTGCGCCCTATATGTCAAGAAAGTCAAAATCAAGAGTTGTCTATATGTCAACTGACTATATGTTTCTGGGAATCCAATCCAGCAGAATACAGGATGAGGGAAAAGTGGCAAATGAGGAAGCAAGTATTTCTATGGAAATGACACCCACTGATGGTGCTTCTGTGCCTATAATGCTCCTCTTATACTTCTTACTTGCTGTATGTAATCAAGAGGAACATTTTTCCTTTCTGTTGGAAGAAGATACTTAGATGGTGCAAGAATACAGTTGAAAAGCAGAGGAGGGGAATTTTCTGAGATACAAGCATGTAGGGTTAAATTGACTCTGCACTAATGCACCTAAATGGAACATATTTTTTGTTCTGATTATGTAAGTTCCCTCCTATTCCTTTCCTGCTTTTATGCAGGTATTCTATGAAAGTACATATAGTTTTCAGCTGCCAATCAATAATCCATAATAGGAGCCCTTTGCAATTCTGGGTCAGACATGCCTTTATATCCCATCAGGAATTGTTTTTCTTTCTTTCATAAAGAATTATATATATATTCTGCGCTGCCATCCTTCCTTGGTTGAGCATAATGATGATGGCACAGCAGTGAGAAAAAAGCTCATAAGATGAAGACCTTTGATACAGACGCTACCATGCTGTGCTTTGATCCTATTAAATGGGAGACTTTTTTACTGCTTGTGACCCAAAATGAAACAGGAAAAAAAACCTCTAGCCTGTAATTTTCACATCTAAACTGGCATCCCTTTCTTCATTCAGTGTGAACACATTGTCCTTACCTTTAAACTTCTTCCTGAACTTTTTTACCTTATTGCTTTTTATACCATGGTGTTACTTATTTAGGCTTCACCTTGTCCTTTTTTAG
Source organism: Cryptoblepharus egeriae (assembly GCA_030015325.1). Classification (NCBI taxonomy): domain Eukaryota; kingdom Metazoa; phylum Chordata; class Lepidosauria; order Squamata; family Scincidae; genus Cryptoblepharus; species Cryptoblepharus egeriae. The sequence goes on from JAREYC010000002.1 coordinate 193,214,387, forward strand.
TTGCCCATAATAAAATACATAAAATTTTAAAAGATTGATTAATATAAAAGGTATAAAAACCTGAAGCAGCAACACAGTCAGACATTATTAAATCTAAATCAGAAAAGCAGCACAAGTAATAGACACAGCATATGCTACCTGTAAAATGTCCATGGGTCCATGGGTTGGGGCAGGACTTGGATCAGTCAGGGATTCTTCAATGCAAAGTATCAAGAGGAACATACGTTGTGCCCCTTTTCACCCCTTTCTGGTTGGAATTTCCAAAATCCAGTTCTTAGTGTGTGCCTCCATCCTCCATCACAGAAGGAACACCCTCTCCAAATTTCACACTTCTAGGCCTGGCAGTTTTGGCTGGCCATTGATGAATGAGTGAGTCAGTGAATCAGTCAGTGACTTTTCAGTTATATATATATATATATAGAGAGAGAGAGAGAGAGAGAGAGAGAGAGAGAGATTATTCAGCCTTAGCAAAGGATTGTGAAAAGCATTCCTTTGCTACCAAGGGGGAAGCAAAGAACAAGAAATATGTTCAGTAATGTGCACCCAGAATAGATTTAAGAAATGAGCTCTCTCATATATTAAAAGAGAAAATATCCCGCAAACTACCTGGAAGAAATACCTAGAGATGTATTCCCTAAAGGCTTCACTCCCTAAAGGCTTATTAAATGTATATTATTATATATTATACTGTGTATTGCTAAATATATGAACTATACAGTGTTCTCTTTCAGAGCTTATGCCATCCCTAAACTCAAGCTGGATTTCTTTATATTCTATTGCAGACAGTCCAGCTGAAGAAGCCGGGCTTCAGATTGGAGATATTGTGATGGCTGTCAATGGAACCGACGTCACCAGCATGCCCCATTCAGAGGCTGCAAACCTGGCAAGAAAAGGTAAGGATGCCTACATTGTGTGAAGGCTTATTAATGGGATGTCTTGTCCATTTGTTGAGACTCAAATATTTGGCATCCCTTTTAGGGATGACCCGTAGTGTGGCTCCTAGGAGTGTCACCTCAGCTTAGGATCCATCCACCTATCTTCATCCATCCACCTATCTTTAATGCTCTTCCTAATCTTCAAATTAGAAAAGCAAAAAGGGAACAGTGAGGAAGATGCAGTGTGGAGGAGAAGAAAGCAGTGGATAGAGCTGCTCTAACAATCTAGCCCTATCCTTGTCTCTCCTTCCAGTATGCATTGAGCACTATGGGAAAGTGAAAGTGTCCAATATCACGGCTTTACTTGTGAGTAGGCAAACATGCCATTGTCTGCCAGAAAGGCCAGGCTGAGAGGAATCCAAGATCTTGTCCTCCTTTTGAGGTTTGGGCATCTAGTCACCCTGATCACCAGATGGGGGTGGCATTTGGTGTACCACCTCTCTAACCAGGAAATCTTCGGGTAATCCATCTGACTTTTTCTGCACTGCTTAACATGGTTGCACAGCATGAAGATGAAGAGCTGCTTCACTGACATCTTCTTATTCCAGCACATGGACCTTCAAAAACCTTCTACAGTTTATAATAATGGGTAAAACTGCTGCCATTCTGATTCCACTGCCATTCCACCACCGTTTCCTCTGCCTTTCCACCCCCATTCTGTTTCTGCTTACTCCTATTCAAAAATGCTTGCCCTGCCCCAAACCCACCCTATTCACCTGCACCCCACAGACAGCCACTCACCATAGCATCTGAATTGCAGGTTCTATGCACTGGATTGCAACCTTTGTGTTTGAGCAGAACATACCAGCTTGAGGTATGAAAGGTGTTTTGTGGTTGATTAGGCAAGTGTAATGGTGCTCAGGTTTCAGCCCTTAGGAACCAAGAACAGTTCCTCCTTGCTAGGGTACTACTCAGGCAGGACTGGCTGCTTTATTGCAACAGTGCAGAAGTCTTGTGGAGAGCATAGAAATAGTTAATGGTATTTCTATTTCTCTTAGCAAGTTCTTTCTATAATTACATGTGAGGAGGAGCAAACTGAAGGGAACTCAGGAAACCAACTGGAATTTCTACTCTTAGAGAAGTTGAAAGTGCCACAAATTTGATGTTTTTTATCTTAAGAGAACAAGGCTGCCTAAGAATTTTATTACTCTACTGCTTTGGAAAAGCTAAATTTGACAGTAAGGGCAACTTCCCTTGGACGTGTGGAGACTGATGGAGCAATAAGGTGACAGTGATCCAAGAGGAAAGCCTGGAAGACCTTTGTTTTCTCTCAATACCAGCTACTAATACTGTTATCTTTTTGTAGTATCAATTAAATCCAGGCCAAAATGTCAGGTGGAAAGAGCACATTTAGCAATATTGCTTTGGTGCCCATGCCTCAAAGACAGATGGTTCCTGACAGTGATCTCCAAGACATCAATCTACTATATATGTCTGGGATTCCTCAGGAGGAAAATTCATAGCTGGCTCAATGAAAACTTTAGCCCTGTTTGTATTATAGGAGACATAATGGTTGCAATCCTAAAGACACTTTCCTGGGAGTAAGACCTATTGAACACAATGGAGCTTACTTTTGAGTAGACATGGTTAGGATTGCAGCTTTCTAGTAGAAGCACCAGACTCATTCCTTAATGACAAGGGCCTCCTTTCTGCAGCTGAAACAAAATATCATTTATATTAATATCATTTATATTAATTTAGTAGGGGAAACTATCCTTGGCACATAATTATGACAGTTGAAGTGTACTCCTGATTCCATATTAATTCAATCTGCAGTCTCAACTTTGCCTTTACATAGTTTTGACAGGATCTGGAGATTTTAATAAATAAATATGATTTCACAAGATGCTGACAAATTTATCTTGACACATACCAAATTCTTTAATATAGTAGAGCAGTTCACACTCTTGCTTTGAAGAGAATATCAGTCTATAAAGAATCATGTTAGTATTGAACACATACTGTGAAAGAGTTTGTGGCTGCAGTCTTAAGCTCCAGTTAGACTGGCCTAAGTCCTAAGCTGACCTGGGGGTATCACAAAAGTGCCATAAGACATATCTGCTCTACTCCTGGGAGAAGGTTAGGCCAGTGCAAAGACTTGCACTTGCCTTCCTACATCACTACAGGAATGGAAAGACTGATGAGTTGTGCCAGCCTAGGTTAGGATTGGATCTTCTATATGCGTGTTTCCAAAGTACAACTGAAAGTTGATAAAGAAGCTTAAAATATTTTCATAGAATCATAGAGTAGGAAGGGACGCAATGGATCATGCAGTCCAATCCCCTGCCTGTAGTAGGAAGTTCTCAACTTGTGGGGACCCAGGGCTGGAACCCTGGTCTGTCAGTTAACAGGCACAGTGTCTTAAGCATTTGCACCTTTTCAGAGAATAATATTTTACTATTACTAAAGGTGGGATAAAATGATGATAATTAAATAGAAATACATAACATCACATTCTGCACTTCCCATTTTTTTTTAAAAAAAGCCAAAATCTACACCAAAACCCATTTTATTTGTTTTCAATTTATTATATAACGGGGTAAATGAATAATGAATGTGTCTGCATCTGCTGACACTTTGCCACTTATATCACTACTTAGTGCATTTAGACAGCAATTATAAGTTATAATTATGATGTAAATTCAAAATAAAAACATATAAAACTGCTATCTGCACTTCTAACTTTTGGAAAACACTGAAAACATCAAAAGCATACAATTTTCTCACACCCTAACCATGACGTTGGACCAAATTCTATTTTCAAATCAAAAAATGTACATGTGGTATAACCTGGGAAGAGTTATGTCGCATAATTCAAAGTCAAAAGGAGGTGTTTTGAGGCACTGTATTTGGGTTGAACCAGCAGAACTATATTTGTATAAACAACAAGTTAATATCAAAGATATAAAACCATAATTAATTGCCCAATCCTACATAAGACTCACTTGAACACAGAGAAAAACAAGATTTCACACCCATTATACACACAAGACACACTCCTATACCTCACAGTCCTAACCTGTCACTGCCCTCTTCTCTCAACTTATTGGATTTAGAAAGAAGGTAATAGAATGTCCTACCCTGCTGGTGCAACAGTTTGGGGGGAAATGCACATATGCTCCCCCTTAGATCCGCTGTAGGAAACAGAAGTAGTAGATAGAGTAGATCTTCCCTTGATGGTGTGGGGAGGTCGGTGTATACCTGTTCACTGGCCTAACCCCCCAATAGTGGGGCACTATTTTTCTGGCGCAAGTGGTTAAGACACTGTGCCTGTTAACCAGCAGGCCAGGGTTCGAGACCCAGGTCGGCCCCACAAGACAGGGTGAGCTCCTGTCCTTAGCCCAGCTCTGTGAAGCAGCTGGAGCCAATCGTATTGGCTCTTCCTTTCCATTGGACTATTTCAGTGGCGTGGAGAGGGGGGATTTGCTGCTTGGGTAACAGCCTATCCTCCATAACAATCTAAACCAGGCTTTCATGCTTCAGCATATGCAGCTTATGCAGCACCGAGCATGATACATAGACTTTCAAGACTGACAGAGGCCTGCTGTATGGCACTTTTGTTACACACCCAGGTCAGCACAGAACTTACGTTGGGGCTTACACTGGCCTTGGTGGAGATTAGAATTGATGCCTCCGTTTATTTATTTTTACTCATTTATTTCAGTATTTATTTATATACCACTTTTCTGATAGATCCAAGGAGGTTTACATAAGCAGGATGACCATAAATTCCATTTTTCAATGAGGTTTTGACAATACTGATTGCATAAGAGAGACTCATAGAATCCTCCATGTCTCTAGACATTTTCCTTCAGTTAGTGCAGTTGACATCCTGGCTTGCCAGCTGTTGTGCTTCCAAGTTTTCCAGGCAGGTGCAAATCAAGCCTCAGGGTGATTCTCAAGATGTTGTCCATTTCTTGCCAGCTGACTCTTCTGCGTCCCTTCACACGCCTTCACCTTCACACTCCTTTCTCCTTCTGTGCATTTGATCTCCCATATGTCATTTATCCAAGGCAGCTAATCTATCATAGCTTTTTCAGGCAAGGCAACAGCTCAAACACCACACCTCTTGCTCTTTGTAATGTTGGATCAATGAATGGGCTGACCTGCTTTATATATATATTTATTTTGAAAAATTTCAGGTCCAGATGTCTTAACTTTGTTGGTTGGCTCTGACATAAGCCGCTGTCCCAATAATCCTCGACCAACATGCCGAGGATACCTGCACAAACGTACCCAGTCAGGAATCTTGAAGGGCTGGAGGAAGAGATGGTTTGTACTCAAGCATGATGGGTGCCTATACTACTACAAACATAGAAAGGTAAGACAATTTGCATGATTCTCTTGAATTCATAAAGCATCACATACAATATACGGTAATACTTTCAGTTTATCTCCCAAATACAACATCTCCATATGCACACAAAAATGGTAAGGGATGGTTATTGGAGCTTGGTGAGTTTAGCTTGGAGAAGAGTGTTTATTTTTATTTATTTTATTTATTTATACCCTGCTTTCCCCATGTCAGTGCAAATGCCCAAGACAGCTTTACAAAGTTTTAGTTTCCTGTGGGGTAGTTGAGGCTAAGAGTGAGTGACTGGCCCAAGGTCACCCAGGAAGCTTAATGGTCAAGGAGGGATTTGAACCTGGACCTTCCAGGTCTCAGTCCAACTCCCTAACCATTACATCAGTGGTTCTCAATGGGTGCAATCCAGAGTAACTATGGGAAGTTCTTGCTCCGGTGTAAGAATAATTTGCTTTGGATTGCAATATGAATTTCCCATTGATTTTCACTAGGTGGTACAGTAACTACGGGTACACGTAATGTCTCTTATGTGCTCCCGTAGTTACTCTGGATTGTAGGGAATGTGAATGCTGGGACCCCCTTGGGAAGCCACAACTTCAGTTCAAGGGAGTTGTGAAAAGCTGGGTGCTGCCATCTTGAAAAACAAAAGCACATACAAATTCACATAAAATACAAATATTTAGAACATTTTAAAATACAAATATTTAAAACATTTAAAAACATTAAAAGAACCTAATTAAAAACAACCCTTTATATTAAAAGCATCCCAGAGCAATCCGCAAGCACCCACCCCACATCAAAAAAGTTTAGTCCATAAAAATGTTTTTAATATAAGCCATTATGGGTGCAATCCTAACTACATTTTCTTGGGAGTAACTACTATTGAACTCAGTGGGACTTACTTCTGCGTGGACATGCTTAGGATTGCACTGTTTGTCTAGTAAATTGTAACCTTTTAGCAACCGCATTGTTGCTACGAATATGAAGCTGTTTTTACCTATCTGTTTTAAAGTGGTCTGAATGTCCACATGAGTCTTTTTAATTGGTTTATTTTTAAGGGTTTATTTATATTAATTTGGTTTATTTTTTATGAACACTGCCTTCTCACAATGTCCAAAGCAGTTTACAAAATTAAGAATGGATTTGGTAATTTGATATTTTGTACTTGCCATCTTGTACTTAAGTTCTTTGAAGTTTCAAAGTGTTGTTTATTTCAAACTGTATCCAGCAGGTGGAGTTCTATAATCATGGATATTTTTCAGATAACTTGAAACTCAGTGCCTGTGTCCCATAATGGGGTTTTATTACAACAGGTGTGTGTTTGTTGCATTATTTGAATAAAATTTGTTTTCTTTTTTCCAAGAAAGACAACATAAAGCTTGATGATAACAATGATTGTTATCAGCAAAGATATGAATATATAATGTGGAATATGTGCTTCTAATTCATGCTATGACTAGACCAGGAGTTCTCAAACTATGATTTGTCGGAAATGTGTATTATGTATAGGCAGGCACAGCTCTAGCACAGTTTCTGAGCATGAGAAAAAGCCAACCTGCCCACACTGATCCTCTTACTGATCGCACTGGTCACAGTCTCCAAACCAAGAACTGACTGGAGGTGATGTCATCTCTAGTTACTGGTACTTCTGGTGCTACCTCCAAGGACAGTGCAGATACACTGGGGGAGCACTGCTGAGAAATGCTGGACTCGACCCTTTATTTTATATACTTTTTAATGGGGAGCATCAAATGATCATACAAGTTGTGCAACTCCAAGCTGTCTACACACCCTTGGTTTCAAGGTTGCCTACCAGTCACATGACTTTCCAAAAGTCAGATGACTTTTGATATGACTTTATAGACATATAAAACTGTTTTAAAAACAGTACTCTGTCACTAGGTGCACATGCTCATTGTCTCTAAGGAAGCACTGAAGCAAAAAACTTGTGGACAAAATGACAACTTGGATGTACAAACGGCATAATCCTAACCAGTTTAGGCCAGCCTAAATCACTTGGCATATCTTCCCATGGTGGTGTGGGGCGGTCGACGTATGTCTGTACACTGGCTTAACCTTGCCCCCCCCCAGGCGGGGAGCAGAAGTGTCTTATGGCACCCCCAGGTCAACAAAGATCTTACGTCAGGGCTTATGCCAGACTACCTGGATGATAGGATTGCAGTCAAAGACAGGAAAGACAGGTATTTCAGAAGCGCAGTAGTGGGTTACTCAGACAATATAGGTCAATAGATTCCATCCTACAGTATTAAGTTATTAATAGGTTCCTTAGCCTGCTTATTGGCAAAGGTTTTCATTCTTTGTTGACTTGTGTGATATAATTTGTCTTAACAGATCTGCAGATCAGGTGCTCTTGAACCAGTAAGGATGAGCAACATGTCCAAATGGGCTTCTATATGTACACCCTTTCTTAGACTGGTAGTCTAGTTTGGCACAGCTATGGAACATATAACTTGGATGACCACACCAAGCAACCTTTTTGGATTTTTTTTTTGTCCGTAGGAAAAGTGTTTAGTATCAAAACAGATGGTTGGCACTACCAGTATAGCCAGCACTGATCTATGTTATGTTCTCTCCCTTCCTGTTTCCATGGTGGCATCCTGCCACAGGGATCAGAAAACACTTGGGATCTATGGCATTATGGCCTTCATCAGCCACCCATTTGGCAGTAACAGCCAGCAAGGTCAGTGGGAAAATGCCCTGTAGAATTCTGAATCCAATAGGCTGTAAGAAATATAGGGGGCATTGGCTGATTCCATCATATGTTATATGTACGTAATGCAGAGAGGTTTGCGTACCTAGTATTTCACATGCATTTGTATATCCTGATTAAGCAAACAACAGGTTTAAAAGATAGGGAGAAAAACTGTTCATATTTGTGATCCTAATTGCTGGTGTAGTATTTGTAGCCCAGTTCATGTAATACAAATCATCTGCTCCCTGCCTACAGACTTTTCATAGCATTTCACTTGCTCAGCTGCTTTCTCCGTCTTGCAGGCCTGAACCGTCAATGCTGAATTTAAGTGCTTTATGTAAAAGGCTTAACTATAAATAGATTGAGGTCTGAGTGATTCCTCCTAGAGGAATAATTTGCATGTGCTCTTTATTCTGACAAGAGGGCTTTTATCCACCACAGGCAAAGAGCCACCCCATTCTTCAAAACAGAGGACAGTCTCTGATTTCATTTGCAAGATCTCCATGCTGCCCATTGTTTGGGGTGGACTTCTGTCAGCAAAAGCTTATGCTATAATAAATGTGTTTGTTTTTAAGATGCCACATGACTTTTCTAGGCCTTTGTTGTATTTTTGTTCTCAGTAAATGCAAGGATGGCACACACCATCAGTGGACCTAAAAGAGTCCCAAGGGGGCTTCAGTCAAGTTGAGTCTAGAGTCACCACCTCCCCATGACTTGAGTAAAAAAATTTTTTTTAAATGGGGCACTTTATGAGTTCCCAAGTTAACCTTTTGTGGCTCTATAGGTCACAAGTCATAGAATCATAGAGTTGGAAGGGACCCAGTGGATCTTCTAGTCCAACCCCCTGCCTGTAGCAGGAGATCCTCATCTTGTGGGGACTTGGGTCTTAAACCCTGGCCTGCTGGTTAACAGGCACAATGTCTTAACACTTGTGCCAGTCATCACTCACCCCCTTTAAAAAGCAAGTTGGAAGAAGGATTATAATTGAACAACAATTATCTTTTGGCTGCAAAAGGAACCCGTTCACTGCCTCATGAGTGGAAATCCCTCCTTGTTCCCATGTTCAAATAATGGCCCTGGAGATATTTCATGCCATGAAAGCAATAAGCAAGTACCCCTAGACACAGGCAGACGCAATTTAGTTACTTGAATGCAAGACTCAAGTCAGTGGGGCCCTGACTCAGTTGTTTTTCAAGGTCTTCCACACATGAAACTTGTGAGACAGCGAAAGCTGAATTTTCATGATTTGGGTCCAAGTCATATAAGTTGTGTTTCCAACACTGCCAAAAAGTTCACTTTGAGCTATGATCTGAGTAAAGTGATGAATTTGCAGAGGAGAATCCTGTCCTCACCTGCTCCATCAGTTATATCTTACACATTGGATTGTGGCATATTTACCCTTTGCTGGAGGTTTGCTTATATTCAGTGATGCACTTGGGCTTATTTTTCTTCCCCTTAGTTTGTTCTTGTTGGAGAAGCAGATGGAAAGTACTAAATAACAGATCCTTTATTGTGAGATGAATATGACCAGTGATAAATCTCACCTTCTTAAAGCCACATGATTACACTTCACATTATACTTTGCCTACACAAATGTCCAGCCAATGGGGTCCACAAGGTGTCATGCTGTCAGGTAAAGGGGCCAGCTCCCCTGTTGCAGGTCCACAGAAGGTCATGTTTGCAGGCTATGGGTGAAGGGGGTTGCTTCCCCTTATACTTCTCCCTTGTCATGGCTCTTTTCAGCTTACATGCCAGCCAGTTTCCTCACTAGCCAGCCTCGTCAACATCGCTGACTCTTCATCCCTGGCCTGCTCCTGCCTTATAAAGGGTTAGCTGTTCCCATTTGGACCTATCCCTTTCTCCCTCCTGATATGAAAAGGCCTGTCCCAGCATCCTGTCCCCCTTCTCCCCGGCTCTGTTTGTGCCTCTATTCCACCATGTATTCTGCCCACATTACCTCTGTATGCCAAAGCTTCAGCCCCAGTCATGGCTATTTTGCCATGCTCAGCTTCTCCAGGCAGTGGGCCCTGTAGCAGAGGCTCTGTAGACTCATCAGACGGGCTCACAGCCACAAGGGGAATAGCTCCCCCAGGGTTACCTCTGACCATACAGCTGCCCACCCAGGACCTGGGCAAAACACATAACTTTCAGTTTTCACAGTTGTACAGTTATGGCAATCAGAGGCCTACAAGACAATGATGTTTACAGATCAATATGGGGGTTTTATCTAATGCATGCTGTGGGACCTGTATGATCCCTCCCTGAAAGTTTGCACACATTCCTGAATACTGCAAAGCTTTGTATTTAGGTTTCTTTTCTGGTAGCACAGCCTGGACGGAGGAGGAATAGAGTGGGTCTGCCGGTTCTCTGGCCAAATTCTTCCACCTCTGCCATTCTCACCATCATCGTAGCAGAGTTTACAACAGGTGGTGGATGAGAGCAGGCAGTATAACATAATGACTCAGTGGTGAGAAATATTAATACTCCTCTATGTAGCCAGCGTGAGATTTAGGGCTCAGTTTGACAAGCCATTTTCATTTACTTTTACGATTGATGGTTTGGTTTTATGATTGACAGTTGGATGCGAAAAGGAGGTTTTGTTCCTGTTTCTTTATTAAATTGCAACACAACAGAATGAAAGCAAGAAAAATAGAATGCCATGATAACTCATACAATAGCTTGAGAACCAAAGGTGAAGTTGAACAGGCTGGGTTCAGGCCTGATTGACTTGTTCTGTAGCTTCAATAAATTGTTCACTTTCATTGACTTACCAATTAGCCTGACCTGCTACTAAACCTAGTTCATGTTGGCAGTTTGCACAAAGGATGAGATACAAAATAGTACCATCATTTTTACCTATATAAATAAAAGGCAAATTCTGTCTTTCCAAACATCCTAGAACCCTCTAGCTCTGCCCACATCTGCTCTACATAGACATATTATACCTTTTGGGAATCGGGATGATCCCAGGATTCATCCCCACACACAACCCAACCCCACACTCCACACACGTATGCTAACTCACTCTTTTACTCACACACACAAACACACACACACACACACACAAATGTAGCCACTTGTGCTGCTGCCTGGTGGTGCCCACTGGTGCTTGCTGCCCACTGCACAGTAGTGCCTAGTGGTACCTAACATCCATTTGTGCCCAGTAAGGATGTCTAGTGCTGTACAGGGATACTTTGTTCCCACTGGTGCCTGGTGTTACCCGCTGCCTGCTGGTACCTGGTGCCCACTACATGGTGGTGCCTGCTGTCCAATGGTGACTGATGATGCCTATTACAGAAAACCAGTGCCTACTGGTACTTGTTGCCTGATGGTGCCCAGGGGTGTCTGCTGCCCAATGGTGCCTGGTAGGGATGCCAATGGTGGCTGTCCGCCATCACCATCCATTGCCCAGAGCCTCTTGCTGCCCAGCAGTAGCAAGTGCCTGGTGCTTGCTGCCTGGTACCAGTGCCAGGGCATGGTGCCCAGCAGTACCCCCCAGTGACCAGCTATGTGTGGAGCAGCATTTATTCTGGAAATTTATTCCCACAACGGTGAGTTAATTCTGCTACAACTTCAGTAAAACAGCTTTCTTGAATTCCTCATTACAGGATGAAGGAAAGTGCAGACCTCTGGAAGTAACCAAATTAGAAGGTGCTGAAATTGGAGTGGATACCAGCCTAGGCAAACCATTTGTGTTTAAATGCATCCCTCAGACTGGAAACCGTATTTTCTGTTTCTGTGCCACATCAAACCAAGAGATGAAAAGGTAAATAATTGGTTTATTTTATTAATTTCTGCATCTTCTTAAGTTTTTCAAATTGTATTTTGTTTACTAAAGATAGTTATGTAAACAATCAGGCAGTTGGTCTCTAATTGACAAACACCTGTTGGACAAGTAACAGGCAGGGGGTTGGACTAGATGACCTATTAGGTCCAACTGTGTGATTCTATGATTCCATAGGGTTTCACACTTGGGGTGTGATTTTATTGGAGTTGTCTCATATATTCATTTTATTCTATTACATTATATACATTATTATTCTATTGCAAGAGATGTGTCTACCTCAGCAATCCATGATTACCATTACTATTTTATTGGGACTTTTCTTTTTTATTCCTTAGCATTCCAGGACTCCTATTTATGCATTTTCTACATTTCTGTAATTACTTTTCTTGGTAGAATACTTTGAGTCAGTTTTTTTTTCTTTTTAAATAACATCAAGTAAATAGTATATTGAATGCAGAGAAAATGTTAGTATCTCTTTTCTGAAATATTAACTTCAAGATTTCCATTGCACTGGTCTATGTGAGCATGCCTATATCTCTGGCATTATTCCCAAGGTGTTAAAAGTCCCCATGGAGTATACTTAAGGTGCAATCCATAGCACTTTTTTGACCAGTGCAAATCCCTTGCCCTGATCGAAGAGAGTCACAAAAAATACCATAAAACACTTTCGTGGGGGAAATAGGCCAGAAGATGGATGTGTGTTAGCCTCCCTGCGCTGCCTCGGACACCAGGAAGAGGTAGATTTGTGCTGACCAATCTTGTCCAGCATAGGGTTTGGAGAGGTTGGGGAAGCATTTTAGGAAAAGAGGAAGATAAGAAGCAGGCAGGACTAGGACAGGTAGCTGGGTAGTGGGAGGCATTGCTGGGACCCAGCATAGGTCCTGGATCCAAGCCCCATTCCTGGGCATCTTGTGGCAGTCAGGACTGCTCAGATTTCTGCTGCCAAAATCAATGGTGCAGATCCAAGTATACCCATTGGGGCTCATGGTGAGGTAAGGGGAATGATTCCTCTCACTCTGGAGCAGTGTCCCAGACTTATGCTGGATGCAGCACACTCATGCCAGCCTGCCTGCTCCACTACAAGTTAGGACCGCGCTGTTATTCTATTTACATGCATTATGTTTACATCTCCTGCCAGCAAACCTGTTTTATTTTCTGCTTTTTCAAAGGTGGCTGGAGGCAATGGAGAAAGCTGTGCATCCTGTTCATCAGGTAACACTTAATTCCTGTCTGCTTGTGTCTCACAGTGGTAATACAATAACCTTTACATGTTATACAATAGTCTTTACAAGACATGCAACAGCCTTAACCTATGCATGCAACTTTCACTGATCATGTGTATGATAGTGTACCAGTCAATGAAATGCCTCGCTTTTTGGACTCATACAAACAATTTCTGAAAATTTTGTGGATTTTTACCCTTTTATACCCTTTTATGATGCCCTTTTCCCTTCATTTTTTTCAGGTGAATAATTTCCAGATAATTAAACATCTTTACAGTTCATATTTTTGCTTTTAAAAGAGGACAGAAAAAAATGAGTGCAAAATTAATATTTCTTTTTCAGCCTGACAAGTTTCCCAGAAATGCTTAACACAAATAGCAAGATCTCCCTTTTCCAAAGGACAGTCATTCTCCTCCGCTCAAACTCACTGGCGCCATACAGCAAAACACTGACACTATGTCATCCTAATGAGACTAAGAGCCGAGTATCTGTTCTGCTAATGTGCTGTGCATCAGTGCAATCCTCTCTTGCAGTACTTCCCAGAAGGTACTCCGTTCACAGGGGAAACATGTAGCTAACAATATTTCCTGAAGTTAACTCATCCCTGCTTCACAAGCTCATCAAGGATCAGGGACAAATAATGTGATTTAAAGGAAATCGAATTATCCTGGGCATGCTCAATATTATAAGGCTTCTCTCCAAGGACTTCAGCTGAACAAAGACACATGTTGATACACTGTTTACCAATTTGTAAACAAAACAAGTCCATTAGCTTTAGTGCGCAGAGGTTTGAGTCAGCTGTGGGGGAAAAATAGAAAGAATTATCTGGTACGCAGCTTAGTCATCCAAGCAATTTATCCTTGCTAAGTGACCTTTGTTATGTATTTCCTCATGGGATGGCAACCTGCCCCAAATCCCAAGAGCCCTGCTACAGTTTTTTCACCTACATAATGAGCTATGAAGACATTCATACCTTTCCCTTTCAAGCGACAATAGAAAAATACCTGGATTGTAAAAGATGTCAGTAGAGAGACAGCCAATGGATAATTCAGTGAGAACCTGAACAGGCCCAGTCAAAGCCATTATTCAAAAAAGTGGGCCCAGCCTACTGAAGTGCTATCTTTATGGGTCTGTATTTAACCCTTAACTTATATAAAATCAACTAAAAATGTCAAAAATATTCCCCATTTCAGTGTAATTCTTTTAATTAAAACAGGAAATCAGACAAATTAGCTTGTACAACTGCAATCCTAACTTCCACTTAGGAAGTGGAAGCCCCAGCATAAGTCCTGTGCTGACGTGAGGGTGTCACAAAAGTCCACACTTCTGCCCCACTCCTGGGAGGTTAGGCCAGTGCATACACCGATCTCCCCACACCATCATGGAAAGACAAGCTATGTGGACAGGTGGCATAAATTTCTTAGGCTTGTGCCATGTCATGTCCAATTTTTCATAACCTCATGGATTTCTGAAGTTTGGAAGCTAATGTAACATACATGCCTTTTAACAGAGTACAGCAGATTTCCTCATATTCTCTGCCATTTGCTTATAATAGTTTTCCTCTGAACCTGGGTAGAGTTGAACAATGGCCCACAAGAAATATCATCATCTTCATCATTTTAAGGAGTTTTGCACAAGTATTCTTATGATACATTCTGAGATAAATATATCTCATATACCCAAGTCACATTCCTAGAGTTCAAAAAGTTCATAGCCCCTATAATCATTCTGAGTTAGAATGTCAAGCATATCCTAATCCTAGACTATACCTATGATGTTCTGATTTCATATAGGAGGTATAGGCCCATATCCTAAAGTCAAATTAAGCCCTTTGCTCCGGAGCAGTTAAGGTGACTTTCCATAAGATTACACTAGAGGGGGACGTTACTGCATGGACCTGTAACTGCTCTGGATTTTGCCCATAGATAGTATAGGTACTAGGAGATAACATTTTCCTTTGTTTGCACATGCTTCATTGATTGATACCACAATCCTAGAGTGCTCTTAGGCTGGCATAACTCCCTTGTGCTGGCCAGGAGTGTCATAAAGTGAGGTAAGGCACTCTTACCTTAACTAGAGATATTTATAACATGCTTAGTCATGCTTTGTACTCATGGCAGAGCTCTTGACACTCTTGACAACACCAATGGGAATGCTTGGATCTCTGTGTGTATTTATGCCTGAAAAAGCTGTCTGATGTTGAAGTTCACCTACATATAAAAACTCTGCATAGCCATATTATATATTAACTGCTTGTTTATATAATTAAAGAGCTTAAATCTTAAACGCTACTTAAAAATGAATTCATAAATCCCATTCCAGCCAAAGTTACCATATTTACTTGAATCTAACGTGCACACTTTTCAGCTAAATTTCATCTCCAAAATTAGAGTGTGCATTAAAATCAATGGTGCATTTGATTTGAGTGAATATGGGTATTTGGTCAGGCATGTTTTGTTAATTATGAAATGGATGGAGATCATGAACTGGAAAGATATAGGTTTTGAGGTACAAGACTAAGGGCAAAATCCAGAGTAACTATGGGGAATCCTTGCTCTAGTGTAAGAACAACTTACTCTGGATTCCAATATGAATTTCCCATAGGTTTTCATTAAGTGGTGCAGTAACTACAGGTGCACGTAAAGTCTCTTATGTGCTCCCACAGTTACTCTGGATTTGGGGGTAAGTAACATACTGGTTAACATAAATTCAGAACTTACTACAATAAAGGCACAATCCTAACCACTTTTGGCTGGCCTAACTTGGCAGGCATATCTTCCTGTAGTGGTGTGGCTTGCTAGCTCATGCCTATGCACTGGCCAAACCCTCCAGGAGTGAGGCAGAAGAGCCTACAGCACTTTTGTGACACCCCAAGTCAGCAAAGGACTTATGCTGGGGCTTCCACCAGCCTAATTGGAGATTAGGATTGCAGTATAAGAAATATGAAGAAAACAGTAAAATAGTGTGATAATTCAAAGTACTAGGGATGCAGTGGCTCAGTGGTTAGAACGCTGGAGTTAGAACACTTCTTGACCAAAATTCTGCTCAGCAGGCCCACAGTTCAAGACCCAAGTACTGCCAGATGGGGTGAGCTCCCATCCTTAGCCCAGCTCCTGCCAACCTAGCAGTTTGAAAGCATGCAAATGCAAATAGATAAATAGGTACCATTTTGGTGGGAAAAGCAAAGTCCAGTCCATCATGGATTGGTGGAAACTCCAATCCTCAACAAGCGGACATCAGTCTCACATGGTACAAATGCTGAAGAAGTTGCCTTTAGTGTGATAATTCAAACTATGTGGATGAGAAGTTCTGTTCTGATGGAATAAACAACACTTCCATGATAGAGTAAATGCCATAAAACGATCAAGAAGATTTTATATTAAAGAATATATTAATGCCCTATGACTGCAACTTTTAACTGTTTAGAAAATTGTTAAGCAGCGCTAACATCTTTACCAGTGGAAAAAGTAGCTTCTTTTTTCTTTTTCCAAATTTCAGAACCATGTTTGGGTTGATGTCACCATCCATAACACAAGCCTTCCACCACTTGCTATCAAAAACCCAGAATCTCTGGGGCTCCTTCACCAACTGGATAAAAACAAAGATACATGGATTCAGCATTACTGCATTTTAAAAGATGGCTGTTTGTATTTTTATGCCAGCATACGCTCTACACACGCCCTTGGTAAGTAAGCATTAATGTCGGTGTTTTGTCTAAGTTAACAAGCCTAAGTCAATATAAAGCAGGAACATTTGTTATGAAAATGGGAGGGGTACAGAGTGTTTGTACTAGATACATTCAGTGGATTCAAGCTGGTCAGAAAAGGGGCCAACATTGCAGGGAGGTAAAACAGTAACATTGCTTGATGTATGTATGTATGAGACCTTAATGCACATGGGCAGCTTACCAGGCTAAGGCTGCAATCCTAAAGACTCTTTCCTGGGAGTAAGACCCTTTGAACACAATTGGACTTACTTTTGAGTAGACATGGTTAGGATTGTACCCTAAGTTAAAAAATTCACATATTTTATGTCCAACCTCCCTTTCCAATCACATTCAGTACATGCTCCACTGTTGTAACTGCTTGCTAAATGGGGCAAAAGACAAAACTGAGCAGTTAAAACACAATCCTAACCAGTGCTTTTTTTCTAGAAATAAAGGTGGGGAGTACTCACCATCTTGGAAGGGGACATTTAGGCTGCAATCTATACTTTCTTGGGAGTAAGTCTCACTGAACACAGTGGGACTTACTTCTGAGGAGACATGGAGGAGCTCTGGCATCACAATGATGGCACTTCCTGTTTGATGTCTCTTCTGGCCATGACATCACTTTCAGAGCGTGGGTACTAGACAGATTGTTATTCTTAGAAGAGGGTCCCAGGCTGAAATGTTCAAGATTCATTGCCCTAGGTAAGGAACCATATGTTTCCATACTTAAAGGAGGCATCAGTGACTCCTCCTCCAGTACAGATGTGTCGCACTGACTCGCACACCACTATGGCACAGCTGCACCAGCACTGGAAAATTGGATAGGACCTGGAGGTTGTTTCCTCCAGGAAAAAGGAACCAGTCTTTTCTGTTTAGCAGCATATGAACCTGGTCCCTGTATTGCCTACTCCAACTCGGAGCTGCAAGATCGAACCTGATAGTTTCAGCTTGCAAAAATACCTTTTACCACTGCAATACGTATAATTCCATTTTCCTCTCCTAGGTGGGATTTACTTGCAGGGCTACACTGTGAGTGAACAGGCCCTTGGCTCCAGGAGGTCTGTGATTGAAGCTAAACCTCCATCTGAAGAATTCAAAACATTCTACTTATGTGCAGAAAGTGTGAATGAAAACAAAAGGTATGGTGATCTCATTTTCCTCAAGGTGTTAATAAATACCTTGATGTTGTTGTCTGTTCCTGTTTGCCTGTTTCCACATTTCCCTAGTTATGGATCAGGTGGAAGCAGAAAGTGTGAGACCAGTGGGACAAAAGGTCATGTAATGTAAATTGTATTATTGCACTGTTTTTAAAGGTTTTTTTAAAAACATATTTTTATTGTCTTTTTAATTTTTAATGTACAGGTAGTTGTTTTTATATTTTTACAAAAAGTTACATTTCTCTTCCCCCCCCCCCCCATTTTCTTTGCTAGCCACCTTGGGTCCCCCTCCCAAGAGAAAGGCAGGGTAAAAATTCATTTGATGATGATGATGATGATGATGATGATGATGATGCAAGAGAGCCAGAAAAAAAATTGATATAAAATTTAAATAAAAATATTTGAGATGGAACAGAAGCTGGTCAGGGGCTGGTTGGAGGCTTGCGCAGGTCACATCTGGCCCCTGGACTGGATTTTGGGAAATCCCTGAATTAAACAAAGGAAAGAGCATGAGTTGCATACCCAAAGTGGGAAGGATAGATAAATCTTGGCTACAATGTATTCCTCCTAGAGAATTTACATTTTTTTCATGCTGCAGCAACATTTGATGTCATAGAGACTAAGGCAAAATTATATATATGCCATATTGATGAATTATTATTCCAAGCCCTGTTTATCATGCAGCTACGCCAGTGCCATTCAGTCCATGATCAGCTCCAGCTTTCCTTTTTCTTCCAGATGGATTACTGCATTGAAAACCTCCATCAGCAAGTGGGTGCCTTTAAACAAGGCTATCCAGGATTTCATGAATCGACCACTAGAAGAAACTAAAATGTGAAGTCTGATCAAATGGTACAGTGATGCAAGGAATGAATGGGGAAAGAAGAAAAGGGGCAGAAATTTTAATTAAAAGATAATTTAGCAGCATTTGTTCATGGCATATTTCTCGTGTGTCATAAATCACAGTTTTGTAAGCATTAGTAAATAAACCAAAATACACTTTATCTTACATTCTTGATTCTTGTGTTTTCTTGTTTTTCAGTCTTTTTTCTTTTCTTTGCTCCACAATGTAAAAAGAGCTACAGTTAGATCCATTTAGTCTGGTGTGTTATTTTCATTATTCAGAATATTATTATCTAAGCTGGAAGGCTTTTAATTGCACGTTACACCTCAGAATAGTTTATTGTCCTTTTGTAAAAACCAAATATTCCTGACAAACAATGCATCATTTCAATCTTGTGATGTAATGCATTCGCAAGCTAATGCTAACTGACAATTCTAGATAAAAATAGAAGCATATAATTTGGTGCTCATACATTTCGGTTGACATAATTATAGGTATCTCTTGTCGCTGTAACATATTGATGATGTTTTCCACAGTACTGGCTTTGTATTTTTCTCTCCAGAGTTTGCTCCAAATTCTTGCTTAAATCATGAAGGAATTTTCCAATGTTGTCTAAATTCTGTTTTAGTTACATCAAAGGTTTCTTTTAATACTTCAATAATACATAGTTTTTTTAATACTTCAAGCTAATTTGTTTGATAAGAAAGAATCATGAGTTTGTATCGGGTGTGACTATCATGGATGCATTCATACATTAGTTTGCATTTACTAAATGGTGCTACCAAACCTGCATTTTCAACTTTCTTCATCTCAAAGCACACTGACAAGGAACTAAAATCACCAAGGCACACCATCAGTTTTTTGGAAAAGGCACATCACCCAGTGTCTATGTGTGTGTGGGGAGGGGGTTTACCTCCTCCAACTGGTCCTGCTTCAAATTCCACCTGTGGACCATTTGTGGTATACCAAAATGTCCAGCACACTGGTTGAAAACCACTGTACTAAACCTAAATTCAATTGGAGAAATCATAAGATTCACCAAATGCAACCAGTCCAAGTTTTTTCTAATTTGTATTTTATGCACAATGCAAATTTTAACAATTGTTCTAAATGAAATTACAAGCTGTTCTGAATTTATCTTTCAGTGAAAAATTATACCTTCTATTGAAATAGTGAATTCTGTGTAACCAGTAGTGTACAGCCCCTGCAGGCTGCCATGGCTGGAGTCATGGGCAACACAGCAGAGAGTGAGCCCACCGCTCCCATGATTTCCTACTTGGGGAAGTCCAGAGACTCCCAGGTTCCCTATGAAGCCAGTCGTGCTCTGCTGCCTGGCTGACTGTGGAGGGCACATGTGCCTCAGCTGGGACACGCATATGCTGGTCACAGTCACCTGAAAGCAACCCCAAGCTGACCATGGGCACATACATGCCCCTGCAGATCAGGCACTCTGGAGCCAGTGGGGCAAAGTTGCAGGCCAACTCTGGCGTGTCTCTGTACTCTGTCCACACTGGAAGAGACTTCCCAGCAAGATATGTGGGGAAGGGGTCTCAGCCTCCTCCACTGGGTCCCCCCTGCAGGGAAGGTGCAGATTCAGTGCAGCACCCCTTGGAGCCAAGGGATGGAAGTCTGGATCTCCAACTCCCCCCTGGTTCTCCAGTCACAGACCCAGACCTGTGCCCCTTGGAACTGACGGATGAAAGCCTGGGTCTGCACTTACCCGGCTGGGTCTTCCCACCATGCCTCTCAGAAGCTGAGAGAGGCTCGCCCCACCTCTGGCAGATTGGCAGTGATGGAGGTTGCCACAGTGCTCATGTGCTTCCATAGAACATGCATGTCATTATAACATGATGCCATATGGTGTCATGATGTCATGGCATGCCTTGGCCATAACCTAATAAATATGTGTGGGGAAATATGTGTTGTTTCTCATGAATATAAAATTGGATTCAGAACTCT
This sequence comes from Cryptoblepharus egeriae, assembly GCA_030015325.1. Lineage (NCBI taxonomy): Eukaryota > Metazoa > Chordata > Lepidosauria > Squamata > Scincidae > Cryptoblepharus > Cryptoblepharus egeriae. The sequence continues at coordinate 193,235,020 of JAREYC010000002.1, forward strand.
AAACCTTGGAAAATGGTGTGGGGGGGAATCTGGTACCATGAATTCCATGATGAAGGGGCAGAGTCCAGCAGTGGTCCCTTAATGGCTTGAGATCCATCTTGGAAAGGGAGGGGGAGACTAAGGAAGCAGGATGATTTCTGACAACTGGCAAATCTGCCTAATTTCTGCCTGCAACACTTTCTAAACTTCGTTCCACTTTCTGCTTTGGTTTTTGCACTCTGTGTTGCTTTTATACCAAACAGGCTGAAGCTTATTTTTATGTCTCAGAAGATGGTCAGGCTCTTTCAACCTGGTCTTGGCACCTACTATTCTTTGTGTATGAAAGTGCTTATGAACTGGTTTGAAGATCACCCTCTGTGTGTCAGAAAGTATTTATGAACTGATTTTGAATTCATTCATTCACTCACAAGTTCCATCAATATTACCGTATTTCCCGGCTTATTACACGCACTGGACCATGAGACGCGCCAACATTTAGAGGAGCAAAACAAGAAAAAAAAATATTCTGAACCAAATGGTGTACTAATATATTTAATAAAATATAGCAGAATAATATTTCAACCATGTAAAGTCAACAGTGGTGTTAAGAACCATTATCACTGTCATTAACAAATGAGGAAAGACTTCAAGTAAAGCTTCAAGCACGCTTTTAATTTTCTGGTAACAACAAAAACTCACCATTTCTAGTGTCAGTGATTTGCGACTTTTGCACAAATCTCGTTGCAAATGATCAGACAACAACATTTTGCACAAATCTCATTGCAAATAGTCCAGGAAGGCAGGTAAGCTGGGGGGTTCTTTTGGGGGGTAGGTAGGGAAAGGTGAGGGGATCTAGATACATAGGGAAGAGTGAGGGAGGCACAGGCATGGAGCAGGAGGGACCAGGTCTTGTGCATGTCTACTTTGGAGCAAGTCTCCAAGCCAGGGAAGGCTGCTTAGGATTGCAACTGTACCAGGGTGACCAGATGCCAAAAACCAAAATTCCTGAACCCCAAGACCAAAATTCCTAACGCCCAGGGCAAAATTCCTACCCGCTTAAAAAATTGCCAAAAAATGTATTTTTTGTTTTTATATTTTTGATTTTTACTTTTTTGGCCATAACTTTTGATAGGAAGGAGATATCTCAAAACTGATTGTTGCATTGGATTCTGCTCTTCAATACGAATCCAACGACATATGACATGATGGGGTAAGGTGCTCCAGGATTGGCCCTATCACTCTATCAGACGCACAGACATTTTCCCCCCCTTTGGGAAGAAAAAAAAGTGCGTCTTATAAACCGGGAAATACCGGTACATTCCTTTATGTAAATTTATTCAAATTTCAAATGTGAATTAATTCTTTTCTTCTTCTGGCTGTGGATCTTCTGGCTGTTTAGAGACTCCTGGACTAAGATGTAGCAACAAAGGCATCAGAGGAAAGAAGAACTTTGAGAAGGAAGGAAGTGAATGAGGAAGCATGACATAGTTGTTCCGTATAGTACAAGCTGAACCTGTTCATCCGCAGATTTCATTTTTGCTGATCTGGCTCCATGTGGATCCCCTGTATTGAGCCTGACTTAGCTCATCCTGAACCCTCAAAAGGCAACTAGCGCATTCTGAAGCCCATGAAGACTGGTGTCTATGGGCTTCAGAAAGAAGCCCAAATGCAAAAGAAATCAAAACACTACACAAACACACACAACTTCCAGTTTCCCTCAAAAACTGGAAGTGACATTTTAATGCCTTTTAGGGCATTCTAAGGCCCATTTAGATCTCAAGAATTCTGAAGCCTGTCAAGGCTGCAGGTAGATACGCAACTGAAATGCAGCTCTGTGGATTTGGTTACCGTATCTGCAGTTTTAGGTATCCATGGGGGATCTGTGAACAGATCTCTCAGGGACACCAAGGAACCACCTGATTTATGAAGTGTACTGTGGAATGTCACATTATCATTTAGGAACTATCATGCAGATCATTTCAAATTTCGTGCTCATGGTTTTAAAATTATTCCAACCATTGCAGATACAGAAGGAAGACTGCATATTGAATATCTCTTAATACGGATTAGTAATTGCCTAATCACTAACACCACTTCTGTATTCACAATTAACCCCACGTTTGAATTCACAATCAGAATGAATGAAGATTTTTAAATGGGTAGATGTTTTTTCACTCTTTTGTTGTCTGCCTTTGGCTGATCCATTTCATCCTAAGCAGCTACAAAATAAACAGGATCGTCATCATGCAATCTGCCCTTGCTTGTGAGATAGTCATTGGTCTTACATCTTACATCTGCTGTTTCATTATCGCAAATCTGTTGTGAAAAACATGAGATTGTCCGTGTTTTTCAAGTACAGGAGAGAAGAGACAGCCTGGCTTAGAGGTGGATATTCCTTTAAGAGATGCTTTGTAATGTTGCCAGTAAATCAGCAAAAGCCAATTTGAAATGAATCATTTGTCATCTGCTAGTAAGCTATGACAAAAAGAAAAAAAACAAGGTCTGTCACATCAGGCCAGAGATAAAGAACATAACAAATGAGTATTTTGTTATTTAAATATTTGCTAGATTGTTGTTCCCTTTTGAACTAAAGTGCACTCCAGGAAAGAAACATGAATGCTATTATATACATGAAGATATTAAGCAATTTTCTTTAGACTGGAAATCATTAACCCATTTTTTAGAAAAAAAAACCAGTAAGTAGCATTTTTTCAGGAAGTGGCATTTTCATATTTGGTAATACTGTGTTCTGTCTTAGAAAGATGCCCATCATGGCTTACACCAACAGAAATATTTTTTTCAGAAATTACAAATCATATGACCAGGGGTCTTTTTGAGGAGCTACTCACTGGTACGGAGTACTGGCACCTCTGTGTAAGTATAGGCACCTCGTGTAGTGAGTACCAGCACCTCTATGGCCCCCAAGTAGACATGCCTATGATTAAAAATAATGTCTTCATGGTGAGTACACATGCCACCCTTCATGGTGAGTACACCTGGTGAGTAACCCACCATTAGTTCCAGAAAAAGGCACTGCATATGACAATAAGACAGAAAAAGCAGTGTTTATAAACATACAGAAGGTTGAAAAAGAAATCTTTATGCAACCAAGAAAAAGGAAATGTCACGATTTGTGCAAATAATAGGCTTGGGTAAAAGAAAGGTCAAGGGGGAGTCCATGAGAGCAGAAGCCAGATACATATATTTAGATTGCCTAAAACAAACTGAAATTGCATGGTTTGCGTGTTTGGAACAGTTCTTCAAGTACAAGGCATCCCAACTACAGAGCAGAACCAATAAATACCGTATTTTGGGATGGCAGAATATATGTTTTACAGTGACATTGTGCTGCATTTGTCTATTCCTACCTAATTCCGGTCCCCGTAGTTTAATGTGAAAAAAGAGAAAGAAACTTTTCAGTTCAATAAACTGGAATCTTTAGCTCATTCCTGGAATCTTTCAAGTAGCCTTTTTAAAGCCTCTTAAAGCTCAAAATGGCTTATTCCAAGGCCCACTGATCATTTTCTCAAACAAGAGAAAGCTGACTTTAAAAGTCTTGAAGCCCTTGCCTTTTGACCTTGGATGTCTGTCACCTAATCCCAGATATTTGTGCACTTGTCATGATTATTCAGTGAAAAGAAGAATATATATTCTGCCCCTGGCTGACTGCAAGAAACCTCAATTCAGAGCAGCAGTTACAGTTCCTACTATTATATCCGAGTCTTTCTATCTAAACTTTTAATTTGAAAGCTGTCCCACAGTGGCTTGTTAGCTGTTTTGTACTTCCTCTGCCTTGTAGCTTATTTCTGGAACATTTTCAATTAGGTTTGGCACCAAAATTTCAGGAAAAAATTTTTACATATTGGAAAATTGTCAACAGATATTAGGCAATGGTCTGTAAAACAAGCAAACTTTCTCATTGGGCTTCTATTTTTACTTACTGACTAACTTTAATCAACATGGTCCTACCCAGCAGAGAATCATAGAATCCTAGAGTTGAAAGGGACCTAGTAGGTCATCTAGTCCAACCCCCTGCCTGCAGCAGGAAATCCTCCTAGCAGCACTGGCACATTAAAAAAAAACTATGAAGGAATTGTGCCCACTTGTGTGTCTGAAACATAGATTTGTGCCAGAAATAGAATCTCTGTTTTGGTTGTATGATAGAAGAATTTCATTATGAGAAAATACCAAAACCTGGGGATGACCAGAACTATTTCCTTCTGTCTCAAGTCAGTTGCCAAGACTCTGTCCCCCTTGACTCAAGTTACAAATGAGTCATAATGGAGGCTGTCACAATTCATCCAGAGGCTTCTCTCCAAGTCAGTCTGACTCAAGTCTGTGACTTTTTTTAAAAAGTCTATGACTTTTTAAAAAAGGAATCAAGGTACACAAGTTATGAAAAAGCAAGCACACTCACATGCACAAAAGCAAGTCTTGACTCAAGTTTATTTGAGTTTTTTAGGATAAAACCCCAAGTTCTGAGCCAGAGCCCAAGTTATTGAGTCTGTGCAAGCTGCAAAAAATGTGTGTTTCTGTGAGTTCGAGGTATCCAAGTCATAGCCCACCACTCCCAAATACCCTTATACGAATTAAGCTAATGTTTCACTTTCTATGTCATATTTATAAAATACCCAGAGAACATATGAAGACTCTGAGATGTCGCATTTCAAGAGATTCTTTGCACACCAGGGTGTACAGTTAGGATTGTTAGTAGTTTAGGGTGCAGTACTACGCACCCTTATCTGAGAGTTAAGCTGCAATCCTAACCAGCAGTTAGGCTGGCAGAAACCCTGGCATAAATCCTCTGCTGATCTGGGCACTTCTGCCCCACTTGTGGGGGTTAGGCCACTGCACAAATACACACCAACCTCCCCACACCACCACAGAAAGAAACACCATCTGAGTTAGGCCGGCCTAAATTGGTTAGGTTTGAGCCCATTGAACTCACTAGTGAGCATCAATACTTAATACTACTTCATGCACAAAACCTTTTAATGCAAAATACCTTAAAGAATAGTACTCAAAATTTTAGTAGCAGAATGCGGACTGCACACACATATATTTTAGAGTTGATCTGCTAATACCAGGATGCACATCTCTTGTTGTTTTGAGGGCTCCTTAAGTCATGTGCTAGAGACACTGTTAGATACAGGAAACTAGACTAGATGGGCCTTTGGGCTGGTCCAGTGGGGCTTGTCTTATGTTCTTATGATGCTATCTTTTTAAGACATTTTCCCCATGTTCTCCTTGGTCCTGCGGATTTTCTTTTAAGTAGTTGTTTGTCGTCTCTGAGGTCAGCCATTTTCTCCAGAGGTGAGTTCTCACAGACAGTTGCTTTGCTAAGCCATTTTTAAGGGAGCAGCTCTGATTGTTTCACGGAGAACAAATTGTAACGAGGACCATAATTCCTAATTATGCCTAATTGAAAATTCTTCCTTCAATTTGTTTTGTTTTGCTTAATTTGTTTTCTTCGAGTGCTTTCCCTGGCATTCTTTCAAAAGCACTGAACCCAAAAATGGCTTCGGCTCAGAAACACATTTCAGAGAGAAAACACAGAGGGAGCGGGGGGTGGAAAGGCGCGCACATCTCTCCTGAGCCTCTCGCTGCTGCTTTTGCCTGATTGCAGACTCGGTCGAAGAACAAAAGGGTCAGGAGCAATCGCTGAACAATTCACCGCATACAGCTGGTTTGCCCTTGACATCTTTTAAAGCCTGCGCCAATAAGGAAAGAACTCTCTCAACAGAAGAGTTACACAGGAAATATGGAAACAAGAACTCTGGATTTGCTCAGTCCGTGTGATCAGACAGAAGGTGGATTCAGAAGAAGTTAGTTTTTTTAAAAAAACTACCACCATGGGCCAATATTGTTGTTCCATGTTTATTTATATAGACAAGTAGATTGTAACTCGTGTCTCCTGGCTTTCTTAATATTCTTAATATTTCTTAATAATCTTAATATTTCAAAGACATTCGAAGACATTCATGTCATGCAGTCGTTCCCAAATATTTTGCTGCTATGACCTTCATCCGCTGTGGTGCTCAAGGTGGCAGCACAAAGAATTGTTTTGGACCTTTGAGGTTGATTTATGGGCATGCTGGATCTTCAACCCAGTTTGTTGGCCTCTGTGAACCTCTGAATGGTTCACACATGCAAAATGGAAGTTGCAGGCATAAATTGGGAGTTGCTTTCCTGAGGCATTCTGTGGTCAGTGGAGGCCTTCGTCACTGCAAGCGCTCTTGTCTAAAGTCTTAAAGTGTAACCCAAGCACCTATATGCTTCTGTAACTATTCTGTTCCTTAATAAACTGATCTTTTTAATCTTTTAAATACCAGATCCAGGAGAGGGCATTGCCATATGCAATGCCATATGTGCTCCTCGAGGCACCTGTTGGTCTGGTGTGTGGAGGATCTTCTTATTTAATATGGTGTGGTTTATTTGGTGGCAATTGAGGGTGAAGTCACCTCACCAATAAATAATTTTGGTCCTCCAGGCTTTGTTACAAGCTGCCTCTTGTAAAGACCCAGTGGCTGTGTTGAACAGCCTATGTCTGTGACCTGTTAGCTCTGTTGCAACTTGTCTTGGGCGATGAGGTGTGTGGTTGGTTAGCCATAAAACAATTAAGGGTGCCTAACCTAGACCGGCACAACTCATCGATCTTCCCATTCCTGTGGTGATGTAGGGAGGCAAGCACATGTCTGTGCACTGGCCTAACCCTTCCCCAGGAGAGGCACATAAGTTTCTTATGGCACTTTTGTGACACCCCTAGGTCAGCACAGAATTTATGCTGGGGCTTCAGCCAGCCTATCTGGAGGTTAGGATTGCTGCCTTACCCTACAATCCAGAGTAACTACAGGAGCACGTAAGAGACATTACGTGTACTAGTAGTTACTGCACCACTTAGTGAAAACCTATGGGAAATTCATATTGCAACCCAGAGCAAATTATTATTACACCGGAGCAAGGACTCCCCTGTAGTTACTCTGGATTGTGCCCTACGTTGGTAAGCCAGTTTTTAAACCCAAATCCATAAACCCCACTTATTTTCACACTCCCCTTCCTCCTTCTGCTGTCTACCGCTCATTCATATACTTGCTGAAGTGAGTCTACCTCTTCATCACCACTCAGACAAAAAGTAAGAATTTTCTTCATGTAAAAGGGCAAAACAGTATTAGGAGCCAATGATGCAAGAAGGGTATGACAAAATGTTTACAAGCATCAGTGAGCTATTATGCCTAGATGGCAGCAAACTCCAAAATTACTGATGTAAATGAGCCCCTTAAATAAGGGAGCACTAATCACAGCCTTTTGTAGCTTTTCCAACACTTTCAGCACATTTACTACGTTTATATCTGAATTCTTCCAGCGTAAGCATTTAGTGTGCCAGATTTCTCTTTGTTTGCCAGATTACAAAGACAATGAGATCCTATCAGCAAGCTCTTTATCATTTAGGTATTAATAGAACAGAAGATCTTCAGAACGCAGAAGAGAAATAAAAGAACTAAACAGGATACATGAAGGAAGCATTGTCAGGGGAAAACGACACTGTTCATACTGCACACAGTAAACAAACCACTGTAATATTAATCACTGTCGTCACTGGAGTCCGTGTCACCTACTGCGCTAATTCAGCCCTATCCTGTTGTGCACAGGCGCTCTACCAGGCAAGGAAGGCCATTCCTCCATTGCAGAAAGCTTCACATAACTTGGGACATGATAAGCCCTTCACCTGCCCACATTTCTTGGCCTCTGTGAGCCTTCATAAGACTTCTTTTATGTTCTCAGACAGGTGAGAAGCAGTGACTTTGTCAAACCCTGAAACAGCAGAAAATCTTTATATGTAGATTTTTTTTTGTCATCCCCTAAATGGTGTCAGCAAATGTGATCTAACCTGCTAGTGATGTCACCAATAGTAGTGAAGATGATAGAATCACCCAACATCTCTCTTGTTTAGTAATTTGATAAACGAATGGCCCAAAAGGGGAGGATGGTTTTCTCTCCCTCTAAGATAGAAGACTCCTGGCTGCAATCTTATATGCACTTCTCTGGGACTAAGCTCAATTAAACTCAAAAGGACTTGCTTCTGGGTAGGAATACATAGAATTGCATAGTAATCAATTGACTAATGCTTCATTGCCTTGTGGAAAGGGTGGAACTACAATTCCAAGTTCTGTAACAAGGCAGGTCACAGGAAACTGAATATAAAATCCAATATGATATACAGTAGTAGTATTGGTATTGTGGGTGCAAAGCACCAAGATTTGCAGTGAGCCTTGCCATAGCATGCAAACAGCCCCACCTTTGCAGAGCGTTCATCTCTGTTTGTACCCACTGCACAGAATGGCTTCAAAGGGAAGGGACCACTTGCAGGACATGGTGAAGTTCCCTACAAAACTTGGTGCTTTGCACCCCCTTTAGCTACACTGTACCGGTACAGAGTTTCACCTAATTGCCATGACCCAAACCAATCAAAACCAAACCAACCAGAAACACTTCTACCCTCATTACAAGCAATCCCCTTAGATTAATAACACAGTAGATACTTGAAGTTTCTTGTCAATTATAGTGGGATCAATGAGACAGGAGATGGTCAAGTCAACCCCAAAAACCAATAGGACTTTCACTTGCCGGAAGAGTTCACTTGAGGTCCCCTTGAGGGACTCTTGAGGGACTTGAGGGACTCTCTAGGAACTCTCCCAGGCTACTAATTAGCTGCGCACACATGCGCAGTGATTTTTAAGGAATATCTCAGTAGCGGTTAGCCGCGGCTACCGCTACTGAGTTTCCCAAGCTCCCAGTCACCCCCCACCCCCAGAACTGCCTCTAAACAGCCCCCACTGCCCACAAGTGCCCCCTGTCACCCTCCCACCCCCAGAACTGGCTGTAGAGAGCCCCCACTGCCCCCCAAAAATCCCTCCGAACCGGTCCCCTGGTTCTTGCCCTTCCCCTTTCACAACCGGCTCGCCAATGTCCCCAAATTTTAAGATCCGCTTCTGCCGAGCTGGTGCGATCCCCCTAGCGCCTACCTGTGCAGGGAAGAATATCCCTTGCAGATTTATACCCCATTCTGCCCATTAGTACTAACTGGAGGTGGAAAAATTCAACAGTCTACAGTAGGGAAATTACTGGGATGGGGAGCATTTAAACAGAAAACCCAGCTTTTTTCTGGTGCTACATCCAGCCCTCAGAAACAACTGCAGAAAAATATGGTAAATGGAATCATAGACTGCAAAGGAAACATTAAAATGAATTAAATCAGTCCTCAGTATGATCAAACTCCTTTAAAACTGCATTTTAGATTTGACCTTATTGCTGATGGCTGCCGCATTTGGTAAACTTTTTTACTTCTTGCCCCAAAGAGAGGGCACAGTCTTCTGCTTGTACCATCCATTTTAGAAGGATAATGATGAACAGCCACAGATTAGTGCAGTTTTATTCCTAAAAACACATTTTCCCTCCCACATTTTGATAGATACTCCTGTTCTAAATCTCTTTTTTTAATTTCTACAATGAGCTGACATAGAAAAACTGAGAAGGATACTGCAGTAGATCTAACAGGGAACTGCACATGCCATTTAGAGCATAACTCATTCAGTCCTTGATTTACTCAAATCACGTCTGACAGATTAAATGTCTGTCTCTGTGTTGCTGCTTTGAGGTGACCTTGGGCTCATGTCAAGGCCACATAATATGAAGACAGCCAACCGCACACTGCAGAACAAGAGATGTGCTGAAATCAGTCACTTGTAAAAGGTACTGGCAAAGGCAACAGCAGAGACTGTGTTCTCCAGAATAGAAATCTCCACCATCATTCACATCATTAAATCATGTCCCTACACACATTGTTTGCTTGCCTCGGCAGCAATGACTCATCAGAAGTGCTTCGCTGTGAAAAGCTCAGAGATCCACAGATTAGTTGTTGCATTATATCATTCCTTGGAGGCCCTTCTTCTCAAAACAATACTCTTAGAGCAGGCAGCAGCATTTCAGAATTTAGCCTCTTGAGCATGGTTGTAGGGCAGCCAATATTGAAGGAAGAGGCAAAGGAAGGAATTGTTTTAAATCATTGGTAAGATACAGTATTAACTGAAATTGCAATGTCACAATATAAACGTTCAGTTGTACTGTGCTGTATTCTTAAAGCCAGACAGACACATATTATCATCCCGTGCACAGAATTGCTGCCTTAATATGTGATACAGCACTTAAGATCTAGAAAAGGGCACTACCAACACAGACATATAAAGAGAGAGAAAGAGAAAGAGAGGGGGATTCAGGTATTTTATACCTAAAAAGAGCCAAGCTGGAAAACTCATATGTACTTCAAGAAAGGTTGAGAGAAATCAAGGGCCTCAACGGGTCTACTCAGATTTGTACCGGCTCCTGTGGTGGCCTAAGTCAGGGGAGCAGGGAGGAGGCATGTCTGCCCTGGAAACAGGTCTGGATATGGCCTACTTGAGCTATTCTAGTCCATTGCCATCATGCCCCCACCATGCAAGTCTCTAGCACTGCTAGGCTGGCAGAGATCCATCTGTTTTGTGCTGGCTCAGGTGTACTTGTGCTGGCCCAGGCCCTTTTCTAATGCAGTTAGGCTGGCCTATCTGGCATTAGGCCAGCTCAGTGCCAGATAGGCTGGCCCAAGAACACTTCAGGACTGTGCCCTAAGTTTTACAGGTTTCACATGTCGGAGTAGTTACTAAACAACCAGCTTGTTGTAATTGGCAAAAACGCGCCTTCCTATCTCTTAACCTACAATTTCCTGAGAAAATCCACCTAAAGAAAATCCACACTTGTATAACTACCTTTAAAAGAATTAAGAAAGACAAAGTCAGGATGACCCATCTCTAAATTGTCCTCTTGACACTGAACCTGAGCATTCACAGAAGGCAGGAGAAAGACATTGACAAGGCTTTCAACTGGAAAGGGGTAGTGAGTGCAATCTTGAGCATTCTTTTGGGTCAACACAAGTGATGTGCACCAGTCCAGGGTGCTGTAAAGCCACTTAAGCATGCGGGTAGGCCAATACCAGTGCTACTGGTTTTATATTCTATAGTGTTAAATTAAAAAAAAAAACACTTGGCATCCATCAATCTTGAAAGTCCATGGTATCATGCTTGATGCTGCATGCGAAGCACAAAGGGCTGGGTTAGATTGATATGGAGGATAGGCTGTTACCCAAGCAGCAAATCCCCCCTCTCCATGCCACTGAAATAGTCCAATGGAACATCAGAGCTGATATGATTGGTTCCAGCTGCATCACAGAGCTGGGCTAAGGACAGGAGCTCACCCTGTCTAGTGGGGAAATGGGTCTCAAACCCTGGTCTACTGGTTAACAAGCACAGTGTCTTAACCACTTGTGCCACCCACAGGCACATGAAATTAAATTAGCCACATGAAATTAGTTAAATTAACCACATGAAAGCCATATACATGAACGTTTTAGCTTTTATTTTATCATGTCTCATATTTTTCTTGGGTAGCCTCCATTTTTTGGGAGGGCGTGACTTGCCATCTTTTCTGGTTATGATATCTGATCACTCCGTAGTGGAAGCATTTGTGAAGGGGTAAGAAGATGGCAGAAAGGCAGTAGGAGAGGGCATTCCTGGACAGTGGAGGGCAGGACTGTGAGCAGGTGGGTGGGGAGTAGAAATCAGGGTTTGGACCTGGCCATTCAAGCCCCATTCGCTAGGCAGGTAGGATATCTCTCATCTGCTCAAATTTACTGATTTAAGTAGACCCATTGAGGCTGCTGCAGCCCTACCCTGGAGAAGCAGAAAAAGATTTCCCTTCCCTGCAAAAGCATGGCCGCTGCCTCACAACTTACCCTGGATACATCACAGGCTAAGCCAGCCTGCCTGTTCCAACACAAGTTATGATTTTGCTCCCCAAAGTATTTAAGCAGGCAGAAAAGTGGAATTGGATGCAAGAAAATGCAAGCTTTAACCTCCATGGGCAGGCGCACCTGTGTGCACCAGTGCAGGTTGCTTCTGCTGAAGTGCAAACATGCTTTATGGAACATTTGCAACCCTCCTGGGCTGGCAAAAGAAACTTGCACCAGCCTAGTAATATCCTAGGATAGCACTTTAAGCCAGTTAAAGCACTGCAAGAGTTATAAATATTTTAGAATTAAGAACTAAAGCTTTACCTTCAAGGCCCACATCTAATGGGTTTAATCTTCTAGTGACAGTCTGAGATGTATTCAAAGGGAAATGAGTGGCTAGAGACTCGTATTTGGCACAGAGTGCTTAGCCTCTCTCAAAAATAGAGGCTGCAGATTCTTCCATACGGTTGTAGAGTACAGCAGTTTGAAGTAGGTCACAGTTTATGCCGAGAGCAATCAGTTATCTTCTAAAGCTGCATTATCTTTTACGTAGGCAGTGTTGCATGCTAGTATAAACAAAAATTTCAGCTGGCTGCCACAATGTCACCACAAGCTACTATGATTTTGATGCGTGTATTCTGTGCCAATGCGCAATACAGTATTGCAAAAGTCAATCTTCATTGGAAAAAAAATATAACTGTAGCCATATCTAAAGGTTCAGCTAGGCTGGAAGACTGTTTCAGATGTTTGGGGTTTTTAGATCAGCTCGTTGTTTCAAGTAGGGCAGAGTGATTTAAATAAAATGATTTAAATTGGCAAGAAAAAACGGCCAAAACATATTTCCCATTCATAGTTAGTATTTAAAAATATTTCCAAATAATGGTGAAAATTGGATCGCTAAATCATGTCAGTTTACAAGTATTTTTGTATCATATAGGAGGAGATATTTTGGACTATTTTAAATAACTTTATTCTTACTCATTTTATGACCTATTATAATACACTGTTTAATGGACAACCTGGTTATCCATGTCAAGTAATGTGTTCCTCAGGAAAATTACTGTAATCACATGCAGAAATATTATAACTAAATTTCATATAAAAATGCATTATTTTATTAACCTGAATGACATGTTACAAACTTTTCATGCTTACAACAGCCTTCCAGACAGTTCTTAAACTTTACTAACGCATAACTACCATAGCAGTACTCACAACTGTAAAATCCCTCCTTCACTAAAAAATTAGTCTCGGCCTGTTCAGTACCATTGTATTTGTTCAAAAACAAAAATATTCAAGTTTTCCTATTTTCTCAACGTCTGGTCAATTTTAAAATTTTGACTGAACAATACAAATGATTCAATGCACCTTAGAAACTGGCAGGAGGACTCTTGCGGATAATGGATATATTTTTCCTTTCACCAAACAAAGCCCAGACACCCTATGAAGCTTCTCAAATCTTCACCATCTATAAACTGGTGCAAATCAGGGAAGCTTAATGTAATGAGGAGCAGACCAGGTGTAGGGTTAGAATACAGCATGCCCACTGCTGGATTTAAGAATAAGCTAAACAAGCTATAGCTTAGGGCCCCACTCTCTTGGGGACCCCCAAAAAATTAAAAGGAAAGAAAAACTGCATGTACATTTCCAAAAACAAATAAAATAAAACCTACACACAGCAATAGTGTTTTGTAGGTTCCTGTTGGGTCCATAAATTACCATATAGCATATATTCAACACAAAAAACAGCAACAATTTGTTGCTGACAAAGGACAGCTGGACGAATAAAGGGCCCCATTACCTTCAATAGCTTAGGGCCTCACCAAACTTAAATCCAGCCCTGAGCATGCTGTGCCAATCCCACCCTTCTCCTAACCAATCCTTCCTTCCACCCCAGCTACAAACACACTCTCCCACCACCTTGTTCTAGTGCTTATAGTGTTCAACACAAAGTGACCTGTGCCCCAGGTGCAGATGCCGTGATGCCAGGTTGGTGTAGGACTTCATGCTGGTCTGGCCAGCTCCTGAGTAGCCACAAACATATCTTATGGCATGTTAGCAAAAGTCTGACCAGGTGTAGGGAAGGCCATGCTGTCTCAAGCACATTTTAGGAATTTATACTTAATCTGAGTGAGACCCCAAAATTTTCCACTGGAATTGGATATTGTCATCAGATACAAGAATGGGAGGTCACACCAAGAGCGAAAACAGATAGTTATTTGCTTATACTAAGTACAACAGATTGAACTATGAGGCACTGGTTTGAATATACACCTTTAGTATTTGACTTTTAAAACAGTGGGTTAAATCTGTCTTATTCAAATATGTGTATTCACATCACTGAGAAGAAGATGACAATGCGCGTTGCTTCCAGATCTATGCTATTATCACAAGTCCTTTGACACTGTGTTTTGACAAATATGTGTTTTGACTAAACCAATCTATTAGCTTTGAATATTGTTTTCCTATTCTATCTGACTATGGGCACAATGCAAAGCAACTACGAGGAGTCCTTGCTCAGGCGTAAAAACAATGTACTCTGGATTGCAATATGAATTTCCCTTATGTTTTCACTAGGTGGTGCAGTAACTATGGGTGCACGTAATGTCTCTTATGTGCTCCCGTAGTTACTCTGGATTGTAGGATGAGTCAGAAAGTAAGTTTTATTTTTTAACGGAGGGCTATTAACACGGGCAAAAAAAGAAGAGCAATGAAGAAATACCGAAGGAAAAAGCTATAGAAATCTGTGCTTTGTGATTCAGCCTCCTAAATTCAGTGGAAATATGTCTGGAAACAAGGAGTACTATTTCAAAGACAGATATAGATAATATTATCCTCATCAGCTTATAGCTGCTGAACCTCAATAGGGGCAACACTGCAAAGAGAAATAGTTGGACTGCTTAGCAACCATATATAAACAGGGAATGAGAGTTCAACCAACACTGGTATATTGACAAAAGTATTTTAATTAATAGGCTATAATGATATTTTCCTCAAATATCAGGAAAGTAAGAAACTGCCTTTTTATAGCTCTCTCTCTCTATCTCTGTGTGTGTGTGTGTGTCTGTTTGTGTGTGTGTGAGAGAGAGAGAGAGAGAAACACACTTCTAATTCCAAATTACCCATTGGAAGAACCTACTGGCCCTACAGGATTAAACGGAGGCTCTTGTTGCTTCCAGTGTGGCTAGACCAGGGTTTTTTCCCAGTGCATTTCACCCAGTGGCAGTCTCATTGCATCTCGTGAAGAGAGAAAATTCAATATTCCATTCAGGTTATAAGGAAAAGCCTTGGCAGAGGGTGACCTATATTTTAAGGCATGTGGGTATGTGTATGCGTGTGTGCATCCATGTGCCTGCACTGATTGAATTAGAGTCATTAAAAAAACCTCATCAAGAAGCCTCAGTATCATGAATCTTTAAGCTCATATTTTTTTCAGCCAAGTGAAAGTGAAAGCTTTTTGCCTGATGTTCTGCCTACCTACATTATCTCTTTAAAAAACACACTCACTGACATTTTTTATTTGCTCCTGTGCTATATACTTACAAACGATGACTGGGAATTTGTCTCAATATGCTAGGAACCATACCTGTTGGTATGCCCAAATTTGGTGTCCCGATGCTGCATTTTTCTGCACTGTAATCAATGTGGTATGAGCCATCTCTTTAAGAGTCAGTCAGTTTGGCTCAGGGGGAGGCCTCTGCAAGTTACAAACCCAGGCGATAGTTACTACCATGTTTTGTAAAGACCCTCGTGTAGTGATAGGTAAGTGCTATCTTGTAGGATAGGCAAGTGCTTCAAAATCCTTTGGGTTCACATAGACAAATGGGAGTATGACCCACTGCGTTAGGATAATCTGAGATGTGTAAGCCTAGATCTGTACTACACAGATCTGTACTACACAGATCCTTAGACTTATGCCTCAGGCATCTCTCCTGTCACCAATGGAGTTTCTTCTATCAAGAATCTGCTCTCAGATCCACTAATCAAATCCACTTATTGGCTGTGTAAATTAGGGACAGCCACAAGACTGACCCAAGACCTTATGGAGGCTAAGGAAATGGCCACCACTCTCACCTCGTGGGCTATGTTTTAGACCACCATGCTGTTCTTCGACACTCTGCCTTTTCTCAGAATGACCATATGTTTATAACTACAAAAGAGGATTAGGACACACAGGTAAAATGTAGGACATGACAACATAAAAGCTAAAAACATTCATATGCATTGCTTTCATTTGGTTAACTTTAACACTATACGATTTATTGAATTTAAAACTATTACATAAAATTTATAACATATAAGTTATTTATGACAATAAGGCTACATGCTGCCTGCTTATGAGGACAACACTGAAGATTTTATTCCAGGACACAATGTTAAAATCCAGAATATGTCCAGGAAAAACAGCTCATATAGTCACACTGTTTCTTCTAGACTCTTCCCCTCTTCATTTTTGAAACCAGAGAGGAGGAGAACAGATAGAGAAAGAAAGATAGTCCAACCAAACTGCCATCACTCAACCCCAAAGCTTCCCATAAAGCACAGGTGTCAAACAAACTCAAGATCCACAGGCCAAATCCATCCCACCTCACCACTTTATGTGGCCCACGAGAGCATGAAATGCACTATAATGATAGGACTTAATTCTGAGTGGACAAATATAGGCTTGGGCTCCAAGGCTGCTTTTTACAATTTGGCCTGTATTTTAGACAGTGTTTTATATTTTTGTCCCCTTGTGCTGATTTAAGTTTGACACCCCTTCAGAAAGGCATCAGCATTGCTCTTTATTCCACAGGAGACTTCTAATGGAGGATGGCTGGCTGTCCTCCAGCACCGACCAGCAGTAAGTATTCTCAAGGTTCAAAGGTGGCAAGAAACTTAAAAACTGCACTGCTGATCAGTGACCTAAACTTGCTACATCATGTAATTGTGACTCTGGAAATCGCCAGCTTCCATCACTACCGAGTCAGTACACTTTTAGCAGATCAGTCAGTTACAGCTACAGCAGGACACAGATTGTGAGCCCTTTCAAGACAGGGACCTATGAGTTATTTCACTTTCTCTGTAAACTGCTTTGTGAACTTTTTTGTTGAAAAGTGGTATATAAATACAGTATGATGGATGGATGATCTCCAGCTTAAATGCTGCAATCCTAACCACACTTTTCCTGGGAGAAAGACCCATTGAACAAAATGGGGCTAACTTTTGGTAGACATGGTTAGGATTGTGCTCCACAATATTCGTTGAAGGCAAAGTTCAGGCGAGGATGCTTATTTCTCTCTATTAACTCCATTTTTTGCTATTTCCGCAACCACCCACCTCTCTTCCAGATAATTTCTAAAGCCTAGATCTCAGCTGCTTTCTCTTGATGGAGCCCATAGGAAAAGAACACTCTTCCACAGATGTAGATGCCCTTCTCCTTTGATGAACTTAACAAGCTCTTAAGAATTTTGACAAAGCAAAGGAAGCATTTCTGACAGTACACTTTTGCCACTATTATTCCAAACAAAGAGGATATTCTGATGCTTTTTACTCAATTCAATTTTCTGTCATTAAGGCAGTGTTGTTGGGGAGGGTTTGGATCTCGTGATAATTAATGCCTTCTGAAATCCTGTCATCTTGTACTTCCTCTCAGCACCTTTGAAAAGGCTGGTCCTTGAATTCAAATTAACTTTCAAACCATCATGAAATATTAAATTTTCTCCCTGACCGCAAGTAGACAGAAAGCAATGTTGATTTAATCCTCAGCTGCCTGCCATGAATATGTTCATCATGGCTGCGCGGAATGTAAATAAAGATTATTATGCTATTAAACTACAAGTGATTCTATTTATGGGCCCAAAATCATAATTTTACTGTATTTTCATAGAACTCAATTTGCTAAAAAATATGAAAAATGCATTATGATGTCAGAAGAACATATTGATTATACTGACGGGGAGGGGGGGAGTGTTTACTGTTGTACTCTTGATCCAGTTCTCCCAAAGCTCTGTTGTGTACAAGAAGAGAATCCCCTCAGCTTCAACTTTGGATTGCATCTTAAATTTAGTAATGGTTAAGGTTGATAGTCCTGATTAAAAGCCTAATCCTATATTGCCCAGCAGCGGCACTGTGCTCATAATGTTGGTGCCAGATGTTGCAAAAGTGTTATAATGCACTTTCCTTCCAGTGGGAGACACCAAGTGCTGGTTCAAAGGGCAATGTGTGTGTGGTCTGCGTTATGTGTATACACACATACACAAACACCTTGTCAAGCATCAGGGCTACTTTTGGGGGTAGAAGGAGGATAGGGGGAGAGGGTAGAACTGGGCAGAAGGGGGAAGGCTGGCAGGCAGATTGGGCAGTAGGATTGAGTTTCTCCACTCTCCAATGGACTGATGCTCATTGCCAATTCTGATGCTCATTGCACTGCTGGTTCACATGCAGCAAACAATACTTATCTCTGTGCAAACTTTGTCTTGCAGGATGGGTGGGGACAGCAGAGGAGTGCTTAAAGAGAATACAGAAACACACACACAGCCACAGCTCCATTTTTTTCCATTGATCCTTAACAGGTTTTTTTAAAGGGAACAACTCAGAAAATCAATTAGGGCTCACGGCTGAGTTGAGGTACAGTGGCTGAGACTCACAACTTGACTCAAGCCACACTCGACGTGCACATCCCTGCAAATTCCATATCTAATATAGCTCTTGAGACAAAAAAAATCCCACTGCTGGATGAGTTGGTCCAATGATCTGAGCCGGTACCAAGCAGTTCAAATCTCTAAAACAGTCATAGAGAGTACAATCCTAACCATATCTACTCAAAAATAAACCCCATTATGTTCAATGGGAAGTAGTGATGCAATCAGTAGGGATGCAGCATACACCCCACTGATCCAGTTGCATTTGCAGCGGAAAGTTGGTTATTTTGAACCCTTATTCATGGCTCACCTTGGATTGGATTCTGCTAGATAGGGTAGAAAGTGCTCACATAGCTTCTGAGCTGGGCATACAAATGCATGATTTAGGCAAAGAGGGGATTCAAAGACACAAGAAATCAGAGTGTGTAGGTGGTATTCTGGCTTAAGAGCACTGAGGCGGGTGATATGTGCCCAAGTGACGTGAGATTCTCTGCAGTGGGAAGTCTTTCTTTGAGCTCATTCACATAAGAAATAATATACGCAAAGGAAAATTACTGAGAGAGGAAAAAAAACCAGCCAGGCAGTGTCCTTGTGTGACTTCTAGAGCATGCTGGCTAACACACCCAGCAGCTATTGGAAAATGCAGATTGACACACACACACTTTCTACTGTCAGCAATGGAATGTCACAATGCATAACTGAAATAAATTTTTCTGACACTTGGCAGACAAACTGCTTTTAAGTATTCCTGCTTCAGCACCATCACCTACCACCATATAATGAGAATTTACTAATTAAAACAGAGAGGCTGCCAACTGAATAGCAAGTCAAAGACAGTACTGAAGTGATGTCATGAGGGAAGATATAGAGGACATACTGAGGGCTGGATGTTTCACACCTAAGTATAAATGTCAACCATTTTATTCTTCCATTGTGCCTTGTTTGAAACATTAAAATTAACCTTAATATTCTACTCTCTGGTTGTATTCTCTGCTTTCAATATGGGTTAATTTGGAACTTATTCAAATGTTACAGACAGCTGAAAACCTGCCTTCATGGAGGCATACATTGAAGGTGTTGTGGCTTCTAATGTGGCTGGCCAGGCCAACTCATGAATCTCCCTAGTATCAGTAATAGTGGAGCATCCTATGTACATCAATCAGTCAAACAGTATATACCACTTTTCAACAAAAGGTTCACAAATTCATGAGTCTGTTCCCTATATGGCCCATCAAACTGCCAACAGCACTGGTAGCAAGCTCTGCTTCCTCAGGAACAGGGGTCTCCAAACACCGGCCCTGGGGCAAGACCCCTCTATCCAGCCCCTGGGCAAGTCCTGTAACCCACTCCAATACATTCTTACACGTAAATTTATTCAAACTTGAAATGTAAATTAGTTTTTTTGGCCCCTGACACACTGTCAGAGAGATGATGTGACCCTCCTGCCCAAAAGTTTGGAGATGTCTGCTCAGGAACAACACGCTATGCTCCAACATTTGAACCAGACATTTAAAATTGTTATACAGATAATTATAAAGGTAAAAGCTAAAGGTTCCACCTGCTAGTTGTCTTGCTAGTTGTGACCAACTCTAAGGACAGTGCTCATCTCCATTACAAGGCCAAAGAGCCAGTCTTGCCCAGAGACATCAGTGGTCTCCATTGTCATGTGGCTTTCATGACTAAATGTCATAGGTGCATGGAATGCTGCTCCCTTCCCACTAAAGTGGTAACTATTTATCTACTTGCATTCACATGCTTTCAAACTGCTAAGTTTCCAAAAGTTGGGCAAGTCACGGAAGCTCACTCTCCTGTGCAGTATTCAGGTGTTGATCAACTGATCTGCCAACCTTCAGGTTGACAAGCACCAACCAGTGGTGGGCTCTAGCAGGTTTGCACCTACTCTATAGAACCGGTTGTTAACGAGAGATAGGATATATAAAGTTTAAAAATAGCCATTTAAAAGTGGCTGTCAGATGGGCATAGAACTGGTTGTTAATTTCTTTGAATCCCATCACTGACCAAGACCACTTACAGGTAATTACAGGAAATTTACTAGTATATTAAAGTTTAAAAGGCGGTTTTAATTTGTTAAGGTACTGAAATCACAATTTGCTGAACTCAACAAGGAAAGTGTTTAGCATTAATAAGTAACCAGACCAGAAGGTCTGGTCTAGAGAGTTGAGCCACTGTAAAATTGCCTGGAGATAAGATCTGAAGGTCACAGTCTTGACAATACCGGAAGCCGTGCATGGATAGACATTGATACTGGACTGTGGGAGTGTGTGGAAAGAAAGAAAGAAAGAAATGCAGTTGCAGTGGAGTCTGTCCAAAGGCAAACCAGTGAGCAAATGAATGTGAGACTGACAAAAAAGGCAACATCTAAGAATTCAGGAGTTCTTGAAATAAACTTTCTTTAAATTGTCAAATGCTTCTAGGGTTAGTAAGCCTGCCTACGTAAACCGCCTTGAGAATAAAGTCAAAAGAGAAATCTGATGAAATCTGATGAGGTGGTATATAAATACCTATGTTTGTTGTTTGTTTGTAACCAACTGCATATCCTCTTTTGTCCCTCCCCCTTCTATTAATTTCTTAAGCCAAATTTTCCAAAAGTTGATTTTTAATTTCAGTGAAAACATTCCACGATAATATTAAAATCCTAAAACCACACAGAAGCTCTAAAGAGCAAGCTCAATTCATTCCAGTGAGATTTACTTCTGAGTCAACCTGCATAGGATCACACTGCATATTGTTCACGGAAGACAGCAAACATCTTCACTTGCAAGATATATTTCCAAACACTTGCAGCTCATTTCAAATTGTTGGTCTGGCCAGTGTTTGCATCACTATTGCAGTTTGCAGGTTAGCACATCTCTTGCTCAATCTACTTTGGACAGTTTCTGGTTTTTTGTCATCCACAAGGGAGATGTGCTGAAATAGGCACAAAACTGGTTGAACGGTTAGTTGGTGAAGATTACTTGGGCTGATTTCACCACATCAAAGGAACCAAATGTTTGTGGGTTGCCCTTTACACTCTCTCTCTCTCTCTCTCTCTCTCTCTCTCTCTCTCTCACACACACACACACACACACACACTTAAATTGACTCAAATTGGAGGAATGAGCAACTTATAGAGGTCAAATTTAGCACTCTGAAAATTTTAGGATTGTGAGTGGTGAAAACAACCTTCAGGGCTTCAGAATTAGAGTACCAGTATGAGACAGAGATTGTAATTTTGTATGCACTTACCTGAGAGTAGATCTCAGTGAAGCAAATGGGACTTACTTCTGAGTAGATATGCCTAGGATTGGACTGTGAGCTTTTTCAAGAACAAACGGAATTTATTGCCGAAATACAGCAAGAAATAGCACATTTCAGTTACTTAAGCACATTTTCAGTTACTTAAGAGATCAGTTTCAGAATTTTAAATGGTTGCAAGGAAAATAAATACTTGTAAATAGCTGCTTTTTGGACAGGAGGAATAGGAACATGAAAGAAAAACCTCCACTGGATCAGGCCAAAGGCCCATCTAATCCAGCTTCCTGTACCAGACATCAGCCCACCAGATGCCTCAGGGAACACTCAAGACACCTGCATCCAGATGCCCCCCTCCCCACATCTGGCATTTTGAAGTTGTCCACGTCTACACACACCCTTCATGGCTTGTAGCCTGAGATGGTCCTTTCCTCCAGGAGTTTGCCCAATCCCTTCATAAAGGCATTAAGGCTAGATGCCATCACCACATCCTGTGCCAGGGAGTTCCACAGACCAATTACATGCTGATAAAGAAAGATTTTCTTTTGTCTGTCCTAACCCTCCAGATGTCCTGAAGTTAACTGAAAAGAGGCAGAAGCAAATAATGGAACAAAGCTATGTGGGTTTCCTCACATAAAATTCCCCCTCTCAAAAATGGGATATAGTTCTGAAATAAGTACAAATTAAATTGGAGAAAGAGGAGCAAGAGAAGCTGTTATGAAGTTCAGAGGAGGGAGTGATAGAGAGATTACCAATCATGTTCTGCACAAAGTCAATCAAATTCTGCTCATAGTCCATCTAAGCAATCACAGCTGGACCACATAATTTCCAAGATCCAGAGGAGAAGATCAATTCTCCAAGGGGGAGGATAGCTACCAGAATAAATGAGATTTCTCAGTTTTAGAGCAAAATGTGGAGGCTTTCAGCAGGGAAGAGACCTCAAAACTTACAGCAAGATGTGTGCCTTGGCAAAAGGCAAGATTAAGAAAATGCTCTGCAACATGGACACTTTCTCAATAAGCTGGAACGACATGTATTCTTTCATAGCATGAAGAACTTTACCATCAGGATGAGGCAATGTTGCAAGACATTGGAGGAAAAGAGATACTGGTATATACAGTACATGCCATACAGTGCTACATCTTCCTTCCCTTTGTGGCCCTTACTTAGCACAACCTCGCCTAACAGTTCAGCCTGATCTCACCCCTTTCCAGAGGAAAGTCCTGTCTAGGAGTTAGGGTTGGGAAAAAGGACATTTATAAGTGTCTTTGCACATGTTAATGTAGAATCTTGTGCACGGGAACTGCCTACAGTCTTAACTGATGAACAAACTTTTTTTGCTTGTTACAAATTGAAATGCAGGCCACTTTCCAGCAGCTGTAGGCTTCTAATCTAGCATGGGGTGATTTTCCTTGATTAAATGAGCAGAACCTGAGCCAGAAGGCAAAATGTCTTGGGAACAAATGAGAAGTTCTTTAGTGAGCCGTTTCCAGAGATAAAGTGTCAGGACGTTTATGTAGACTTCAGAAAAGTGCTTAATTGGATGTTGTCATGGGAGAGAGAATTGGGTTTGGGGCTTTCCCCTCCCCAAAAACAAATGTAGAATGAAGGAGGGAGAGCAAACCTTAAGCACAAATTATTAAAGAACATATATGTCTAACATCATGAACATATATATCGTGGACTACTTGTATCTGGTTCACAAGAGCTAAATTCAGCAAGCTGAACGAAAAACATGAATATCAGCCATGGGTAGGGATAGATAAAGCGCATGCGCATGAGCGAAACAGCAGGGTGTGGGAAGCTTTGTTGTCTGTAACTTATGAGCAAAAGAGGCTTAAGAAAGAGTTACTCTCAAACGTTCATACAATACTGTTCTGTGGAAAGGATGTTAAGCCTAGTGAATTTTAAGTCCCTTGCTGCTACATAAGTTTTATGCTTGAATTTTAAGTTCCTTGCTGCTACATTCCTACCCACCCCACTTCCAAAGCATGAATGAACATCCTCACTTGACAGCCAAAGGCAAGCATATTGAAATATCTGTCACCTTCATATTTATGCTAAAGTTTTCTCTTTTCTCCACAACACAGTATTTTCACAGATCCTGCCTCAGCATAGTACCGTGTTGCCCCCTCTCCCAATATGAAGGCATAGGCTGCAATCTTAAAGACACTTTCCTGGGAGTAAGACCCATTGAACACAATGGGGCTTACTTTTGAGTAGACATGGTTAGGATTGTGCTCTTAATCTACTTGCAGATGGTATATCACAGAGTACCTCTTAAAAATCTACTCCAGCAATTTCCTCCAAAAATAGAAAGCTAGGAACATTCATTCCGCGTCTGTGTAAAATAAGAGAGAGAGAGAGAGAGAGAGAGAGAGAGAGAGAGAGAGAGAAATAATGCACTACAGTGCAAAAAGCTGTGGCTGTCTCAGGTTTCTGAACAGCAAGCTTTTTCACGTTTTTCATTAGGCACTCAAGCTTTTAACAGATTGCCAGCATACTTGCAGGCTTCCTTGCTCAGACGTTCATGACCTTCAGAGTAAGAAAGTTCACCATCTTAAACTACAAACAACAGTGACTAAGTATGATCATGCTTGGTTACATCACCCACAGGGAGGAAGGGCAAGGTTGACTTGTACAGAAAAAAAAAAATATATATATATATATATATATATATATATATACTTTCTAAGCAACAACCAGTGGACTATGGACTTCATTGTGAGTCACACTTTACAAGGAACAAAAGCAATTTCTAAAGACTCTAGAAAGACATAAATCTTGTCAAAAGCTAAACAAATATTCATGTATTTTAATTTTGAAGCATCAGGAAAAAATGTTTCCACTTCCTGAACTTTTTTTTTTTTTTTTGCTCTAAGCATGCCCCCCAAATGTTTTTTGGCTCTTCCCCTTCAATCACAAATCCTTCTAAATTCAATTACTATTTATCTATTAATGCAAAAGTGCAGTACTAATGATGTGTGGGAGTTCATTTTAAGAGGACAGGACATTCAAAAGAGGATGGGAAGCAATGTAAATTAAAATCGTCTACATTGACTCATAGAGCAAACTTTTAAAAAACATACGTATTATAGCCCCATCTGCTCTTCATGGACAGCCCAATACTATCCTTCTCCAGCAGTATAATGGCAGCAGAACAGCTTTTGCTGTATGCTTTGGATCAAGAGAACCCACTGGAGGTCTTCTCTCCTCCTTAATCCATTTAAGCCTAGGTAGCCCCTATGAGTCTACTGGGATCTGCATTAGCCCTAGGTCTAGCTCCATGGCTCGAAAGGGGGGTTAGGGTTCTTTGGCAGCTTCTGCTGGCATCCTTGTCTTTCTGCTGGTCCAATCCTCCCTTATTCTGCCCTCCCTCCACCCAGTTCTACCCCTTCTCTATTTTTCCACCTCAAAAAACCAGCCAGAAAGTGCCTTATGGCAAGGGTTGCCATATGTCCCAAAAACCAGTGACAATCCCAATTTTGAGGGATTGTGTTCACACACTGGCAAATGGGACAGAGGGTCCTGTCTCAATTTTGTGGAAGAGAATTTTGGCAACCCTACTTATGGCACTTTTACAACTCCCACTGCTGGATCGGGCTGAAACACTGGGAGTGTGCAACTTAGGATCAGGCCCTTAGACTATCATAAGTTCTGCATGCAGACCTGAATCAAGGTCCCTAGCAGAGAACAGTATATAACCATTCAAAATATATTTATTCATCAGCTGATGCCTGCATTGCACCCATACCCAGTAGTCAAAAATTGAACAGATGATACCAAAACTGATTTACAATCTATGCCAAACTGCCAAGCGCATCTGTGTGTTGAAAACTACTGGCGGAAGACGGACTTACCATCCACAAGGATAACACAAGGTTTACATTCATGATGAGAGCTTCAGGATTGTATTACAGCAAATTTTCTCTTTCCCCAGTTCAGTGGCCATTCTTAACATTGTGTAAATCAGTAGTATTCAAAGTGGGGGTCAGGATCCCCTTGGGGGATTACGACCTCTGGTTGGTGGGTCGCAAGACAGTGGGATCAACCGTCTTGGAATCTGGCACTGGATTTTCCTGGGAGTAAGTTTCATTGAACACAATGAGACTCACTTCCAAGTAGACATAGAATCATAGAATCATAAGAGTTGGAAGGGACCTAGTAGGTCATCTAGTCCAACCCCCTGCCTGCAGCAGGAATTCCCCCTAGAGCATCTCCAACAGGTGCTCATCGAGCCTCTGCTTGAAGATCCCCAGTGAGGGAGAGTCCACCACCTCCCTTGGCAATCTGTTCCACTGCCGAACCGCCCTCACCCTCAGGAATTTTTTCTGGATTTCCAGCCGGAATCTCCTCTCTTGCAGTTTGTACCCATGGTGAGCATTCCAGTAAGTATGACAGGGGGTCCTGGACAGATTTTTAAGTTTGAAAGGGGTTCCAGGACAAAATGCCTGAATACCACTGATGCAACGTAAATTGTGTAACATTGTGTAAATGTACTTTACTTTGGCAAGCGTATCCTTAGACCTGCCTTCTCACTAAGATGACAACATTTGGTTACACTTCCTTCCTCTGACCTATGAGCTCTATTAGAGTTTATTTATATCCTATTTATATCCTATGAGCTCTATTAGAGTTTATTTATATCTCCAGAATTTATATCCTCAAACCTACACTGAAGTCAAATCCAAGAGGCATTGGTTCAGTTTTCCCTCATATATAAAGAACCTACTGCAATGAAATCTCAATACATGTACATGAAATAAATACACATTTTTCCCTATTTGCTTTATCACCTATTCTGCAGGTACAGCCTATCCTGCAAACTAGCCTTCACAATATTTACTTGGAAAAGTCTCATTTAATGTTGTTGAATTAACTTTCTAATAAATCTATGTAAGACTGCAGACTTTAAATAAATCACAGTGATTTGCAGGAGACTATACTTTAATCGAGCAGCAGAGCCTTCATAAAATTTCTCAGTTCTTAAAGGTGATTTCAGAAACTTATAAAAGAAATGGTAGCACTTGAAATTTCCAAGAACAAAAATAAACTTGCAACTAAATAAATATTTAAAGAAATAATAGGTAAGATAGACTTTTTAAAAAAATTAGTTCCCAGGAAAAACCCTATGACAGGGATGTGATGAGAAACAGGGTCAGAACCAGCAGCTGCTGAAAGCTGGTTATGGAGATCCAAAATCTTGAACCCATAGTTTTCATGTAATCTGTTTTTATTTGAATTCCCTTCTAGGATGAGTTCAACTTACATACAGATCACAGCAAACAGCTGTTACAAGTATTGTATAAAGATGCAATTCTATGCACCTAGCAGTAAGGTGCACTGAACACAATGGACTTAAATCCAAGAAAACATGCATAAGATGATGCTGAACATAATGTTTGTTAAAAGGAAGGGAAAATGCATATTCAGTGAAAAATGGAACGTCACACACATATAAAAAAGTGTTTCCGCTTTCAACAGATCAATAAACCTTATTGCAACTATCTAAATACCTGCACCTTTTCTGCTCATTCAGACAAGCCTTTAATTGTGTTAAAATTAAACAAACCAAAAAGAACCAGAAGTCTGTCAATTATAAAGGGTTTCCTTTATAATTGTGCTTGAATAGCAATTCCTAATTTAATTTGTCTGCCTTTGCTATAAAGAATTATGATAGCTCAGATAATAATAGATTGCTTTGAATTAGGCTTCTGTAAGATCTTTGATCCTTCTTTCTTTCCCATCCTTCTTTCTTTCCCTTTGGGTGTTTCTGTGAAGGTACCTAATAGACCTGAAGCCCAATTGTATGCATATTTATTCAGAAGTAAATCTCATTATTCCATACTGCGGTGTATGCTGACTATGGGGCATACTTCCCAGAAAGAGCATAGAATTGCAACTTTAATGATCTATTTTTTAAAAAATGTGGAGTAATATGCATTTTTACAAACAAGAATAAATACTGATTTGTAATTAAAGTATGAGTTTTAATTACAAGCCTGAGTTTGACTGTGACAGGTTTCACATGCAGTCAGGGCATTCTTATGCTTGGAGCATGATGAACAGTCCTGGCTCCCTCACGTTACTTTCTCACTGGTGATGGAAAGAGCAATATGAAAATACGTAGGAGAAGGTGCATTGAATCTGTCGGAGGGCAGATCACTGTGCTCCAAGGAACACAGTGATACTGCCCATTCGCATGGCTGTTTAATCCCAGTAGGAAATGGAGAACATGCTTAAACCAAACCCATCGTGGTTCATGTTTCTGATACTGATTCAAGAGAACACAGAGATTAAGGAGCCAGATAAAGAGATACATGGTTTGGGGGAGCTGCTGGATTGTGAAGTAGGCTGAACATGTGGCGGGGTGAAAAAATGTAGCCATAGCTGTGGAAATGGCCCACATGAGCCATGTCCTGGTGTTGTTGAGTCCATACTGAAGTTTCTTCATGCAATTCCATATACAACACCCTTTAACTGTATAAAATGAAATCCAAAATCCCTGCTGCTAAAAGAAAACAGCAGCCAAGGAATATAAAAAGCAAAGGAAATTTTCTGCAATTTCTGGGTTCAGACATAACCTGAGAGGACTTAGAGCCAGCACACAAAGCATTCTACTTTAAGCATGCCAATTCAGCCATCATTTCATAATAGCAAACACGCCAATGTCATATAGAGGTATGCACATCACCCTTTTATTTCATAGCCAACAATGTCAGTTCATAGGGTAAAATCAATAAATAATGTTTAATCAACAAGTGTAAAAACCCTCTCTTTGGCATTGGACTGTATTCTTCAGGTCAAGCTAAAGGCTATATAGGAGGAACAGCTTCTTAAAAAATCATTCTGCAATACAATATAAGGATGTAGCTGGCAGGAAAAATCATGAGCATTCCCTCAAAGAGAAACCATCTCTCCGCAGATTCAGCACTGCAAGTTGGATGCAACTGAGGGGAAAAGAGCTAAAGAGGATACAAATCCAAAAATTCCCAAGTGCATTAAGAAAAATGATAACAACAACTTTTAGTTCTAAAAAGTCAGAACTATTTCAGGAATTATTCATACATTACTTTGTTTCACAGAAAATTTAAGTCCCGTTTCCTCAACCCATCCATCTCCTCCCCCCCAAAAATTTAAGCTCTCACTCCTAAATAACTTACAGACCCCCAAACAGAGTGTATCTGAATAAACCTTCTGTAACGAACTACACATTTTGAAGAAGTTTAAAGGGGGAATGCCCAAGTTAAACTAGTTAAATTAGGATTTGTTTGGAAACCAGTGCATTTAACATTTCATAATCCAGTACTGAAAGTTTCAAGGCTTTTCAGCAAAGCCTAAAAACTGAGGCTGCAATCCTAAGCTCTAGTTAAGCCGGCACAAATACCAGCACAACTTTGGTGCTGGTCCGGAGGTGTCACAAAGGTGCTGTAAGGGCACTTTGCGCCTCTCATGGCAGCGGATTAGGCTAGTGCACAGACATGCACCTGCCACTTCACACCACAATAGAAAACGGGAAGTGGGTGAGTTGTGCTGACCTAAATTGGTTAGGATTGCACCCCGAGATTTAAAACAAGTAGTCAGTGCTGTAAATCAACTGGAGTGTTCCAGTGCAGTGCTTAAAATGAGGTCCAGTAAGACCTCCTGTTATAACTAATACAGCAGTTCTAAAATCTAAAACTCCATTCATACATTGCAGACGCAGAAGCAAATTTTCACAATGTATATACATAATGTAAAGGTCCCATGTAGTCGGTGGTAAGATTTTTTAAAATTAAGTTATTAAATTAATCAGTCAATTAATGTTTGCTTTCCCTCAGAACCCTTTCTAGTACTTTTTAAAAATTCACCTGAAATCAAATTTGAAAATAAGAAAAGTAATTCAATTATTTTGTTTTTTTAAAAAGTCAGTTCCAGTTAACACATGTAGAAACTACTCAGGCTTAACATCATCAGTGATTTTTTTTCCTTATTCCCAGTGCAAAACCAGCGACAGTAAATGTAAACTGGATTATTTTAAGGATCATATGGTCCTATTCAAACATTTTGTTTTCTATAATGCAAAAAAGTCATTGCATACGTACGTATTTTAATATTAAGAATTAAGAGTGTATTTCAGTGCTTATCCATGAGTAATTCCTTATAGCAAACCCAATCGGAAAAGTCACAGTACATCTATCTGAGTGTTGAATCACCAATATTCTAGGTAGCCATGTGCAAAACGTTCTGTGTTGTTATAGTGTTTTAAAGACATTTGCAGTCAAGATTTCCAGTAGTTCCTTTTACATTTATAACTCTCCACCAACTTCATCATTAATCATATAAATTATGATCTGGTAACACTTTGCAGATATAACCAAGTTCCATACGTGAATGGCTGTAAGATGGTCTCGATGCAACGAAAAACCAAAGGCAATTGATCTTCATGTGTTATTCCTAGCAAACATACGGTCCCCTCTTAGGGTGAGGTGTTGGAGCTGATACTGAAGCACTTCTGTGTCAGCTGGTTCCTTGATGTTCATTCTGTCTAAATTGAGGTAGTCTAGGGATTTAGAGTGAGCCCTTTTACCTTTGAAAAGGCAAAGAGGCAAAGGACCATGAAAAGCCTTGTAGGGTTCATAAGGTAGTGGCTTGGTGCATTTATCCCCTGAGCTGGGCATCCGCCGCCTTCTCCGGCCATTGATTGCTGGAATATCATAAGGCTGGTAATATCTGCTTCTGGCTTTACATACCCGAGAGGAACGGGAAAGTCCTGAATCAAGTGGTTTGGAGCGCAAGGTGGACACTGCTTCTACTTTATTCTCCTCGCCAACTGTACACTTCTGGGCTAACTTCAAGAGCTCCTCTCCCGTTGTGAAACCAACCAAATAATTAGAATCCATATGGAGGATCTGATAGCCTGAAACGGTCTGACGTACTGGAGAACATGGAGTGCTGGAACAGCGAGGTTTCTCCGAATCCACCTTGCCTGTGGTGCTCACCTCTGCAATAGGCAAGGGCAGAGTAGCTAGGATAGACCTGGACTCTCCATTAACGTCAACTTCCATTTTAAATATGAATCTTCTAGCCTGAAAACATTAAAAAAATTCATCTTAGTGCAATATAATACACAGTACAACATAGACAATTTATTCTAGGTTCTATAGGATCATAAGTAGGCCTAACTACTTCAGCTTCATTGTATCTCACAGTGGCTTACCAAATACTTCAGGGAGCACAGAAGACAACAAGGGACCTCCATCCTGGTGTCCACCCCTGTTTCTGGCATACTGAGGTGGCCAATATCTAAAACAAGGAGGATGTACATACCCATCATGGCTGGTAACCCAAGACAGACTTTTCTAACTGAACTCTTCTCAACTGATTCCAACTTCCCCTGCCTATAGAACTTCTGATACATAAATTTCCTTGGGTAGAGTAAACCAATGTGTTTTGATGGCCTGGAACACATGATGCCAGCTAGACTAGTTTCTATTTTGCAATGCACTAGTTATAAAATTGTAATTTTTTAACTGTAATTTGCAGTGCACTGATTGAACCAAATGCATCTCTTCATTGTGGAGGAGGGAAATTGTCTCTCTACGCTCCTTACCCTCCTTACTCTAAGACAACAGCCAAGTACACAAAAATATACTATTGAACAACAAAGAACGACAGTGTTCAGTGCACTTTGGCATTTAGTAATGACAGGCACATGACCAAGGAGGCATCTTCTGATGACACTGGTTCTTCAGTCTTGTTAAGGGAATAAGCACTGCTCCCTAGAGTCAAACAAGCAGTGCACCCTGTGGGGGACAACTTTGCCTTAAACTTTTTTTGTTCCTACAACAAAGAAACTAAAAAATCCAGTTACAAATTTGAGAGCAATATTTCATAATGGAACTTTAAAAAAAGCTGAAGCCATTAAAGCAGCGTTTCTCAAAGTGGGGATCGGGACCCCTTTGGGGGTCGCCTGGAGCTTTCCTGGGGGTCGCCGAAAGACCCCTGGTGCAGGGGGCCAGCTGGGAAGACCTGGCAGAAACGCTGGAGCCGCTGCGGCTGGAAGCCACTGAGAAGCGACTCAGAAGGAGCTTCTGAGCTGGTGTGAAACTGATGTGGAGCCTTGGGGGCAGGAAGGCACTCAACACACTCACCACAGACGGCAGCCTCCTCCTCCCCCCCTCCCCACAGATCCTCAGTGCGCTTGTGGGCTGAGAGTGAAGCTGAGGTGTGAGCGTGGCACCAGAGCTCTGGCGGGTAGGCTGTCTGGTGGGAGCCCCGCTTGTGCACCAACCATTGTGCCCTGCTCCTTGTGCTCTACTCAAAAGTAAGCCCCCTCAATGTTGTTGTTGTTCATGATAAGTGAATGGGACTTACTCCCAGGAAAGTGCTAGGATTACAGCCTTAGAGCCCAGTTCTACGCATGTCTACTCAGAAGTCAGTCCCATGATAGTGAATGGGACTTACTGCCAGGAAACAGTGGCTGGCTCTGCTGACTGAGATCCCAGTCCTATGGAGGTCTCCTCAGACATCAGTCCCATGATAGTGAATGGGGCTACTCCCAGGAAAGAGTGGCTGGCTCTGCTGCATGAGATCCCAATCCTATGGAGGTCTCCTCAGAAGTCAGTCCCATGATAGTGAATGGAGCATACTCACAGGAAAGTGCTAGGATTGCAGCCTTAGAGCCTAATTCTATGCATGTGTACTCAGAAGTCATTCATATTGAGTTCAGTGAGGTTTACTCCCAGAAAAGTGTGCATAGCACTGCAGCAGTAGCAACGAAAATAATTTTATGGTTGGGGGTCCCCACAACATGAGGAACTTATAAAGGGGTCACAGTATTGGGAAGATTGAGAACCACTGCATTAAAGTGTTTCATATGAACTGAGGACCTCTGAAATGAATTTTATACACATGCAATGTAAATACTTAGGAAATCTATTGATGCCATTACTTTCTTAGACCTGCGATCCACAGCCTCATTAGCTTGTGATGTTAATAAGATGACCAATTTGAAAGTAGAAGTTCAATAAAAGGAATAAAATTTATTAACCTTTAAGGAAAGTAGGTCATTACTTTAACCGCTGTTTTAACAGCAAAATATTATATGCACTACAAGATTATAAAGTACCCAGAATGGATGGACAACAAAAAAATTTTTCCCATAGGTGGTCAGTCAAAAAAACCTGAATGGCAGGTAGGATTTCTACAATCAAAGAACATGAAACAACAAGCAAATGCAATCCACAATAATTAGATTAATATTCTGAAATGTTTTAGCTGGCAGCAAGACCTATTGTGTTCAGTTGGGATTACTCCTAAGGAAACAGGAAAAATTACTATAAAAGTTGAAACCAAGTGTTATTTATTGTGCAAATTTGAATTTTCTAATGTTAAGAATGTTTCATAGCTGCAGCCTGGAGGAAAAACAACCTGGGGACATGCAACTTCTGAAAAGGGTGAAGTTACAGATGAGCTAGAAGGGGTGCTCATCTCCTCCTTTTGCTCCCTTGATTGGAAAAGGAAGAGGGGGAAAGAGGAAAGGTGGAGGGAGGAAGCTGTAGAGCTACAAATCTGGAGAATGGAAGGTGCAAAGGCTAGAACATCATGGGGTAGCAACTGGGAAATGCTATCTCGCATATCAGGCAGTCTCAGGCCAGCTGTGATACAAGATAATACATACGGTTCTTTTCATATCCAAGAGAAAGCGCATTAAATCCTCACATGACATATAAATGGCCTTTGGCTTTTTATATCACTTCTTCCACCGCTATTAAGCTTTGGCCGTTTTCTTTATTGTATATTCCCTCCCTCACGCTTTTGCTTATATTACTACTATTGAGACAACAGAGATATCCTTGCTTTCAGTGTGATGGACATGCTTAATTTTGTTTACAAAAGGTTCTGGCATTTGGCATGATAGTTGACAACTCTATAGGCATATTTGGTTCTACATCCAGACTTTGTGTGTTCTTTTTTTTTTTAAATCTGCAACTGTTTCACAACAACACAGATTTGCAAAAAGTCTCTCACATTAAACAGTTTTTTGAAATGTTAATTTAAGAATAATTGAATTTATCTTCCACAGACAAGCCACAGATAAGTGAGTGTTGCGCATGCATATTAAGTTGTATTTCTGTTACACAGTTGTGTATTTATAGAATCAGGTAGATTTTGTGTCTGCAAGTACAGAAGCTATCGTGTTTGTGTGTGCTTTTTATTTAACAGAAAGTAGTAGTATGAAGTTGAAAGTAAACTTGTATGAAGGAGAAGGAAAGGATATCCACAAATACTTGTGAGCTCAGAATTTGTAGCAAAAGGTATACCTTTCTGGGTAGTGAGGATGTGGTGGGAAGGATGTCCAGATTCACCACAGATCCAACATCTTTTCCTCCTTCTCCTACAACTCATATGATTGAAAACAGTTTTCTTAACTAGACCTTTTCCTATGGGATTCAGAAGTTAGCAACAATTAGGAAAGAAAAGTAGTGGAATTTCCCATGATATCACCGACCTAAAAATCTTCAGCCAATGACACACTTACATTAGTTCAACCATTCTTTCTTTCAACATGACAACAGTGAGTCATGCAGAGCACTTTCCATATATATAACAAGATACTGACCCTTTAAGGTTTCACGAATGGCCATGTGGTGACAAGGACTTATGACATTAATCTTTCCATGACACAATCCCTGCTCACCTAAAATTCTATGGCACACAAGAATAGCACATTTGATGTCAGCTTTTGATCCCCAAGACAAGCACACATGAGGATGCCACCGAAACAACCTGGTCATGTATCAAGGATTTTTGTCAGAATAACATTTTCTGAATAGTTGTTCACACTTGGAAAAGCAATATAATTGTTAATTCTATTTAAAAAATCTACCAAAGCATTTTACAAACCATTAAAGCGGAGAACAGAAAATAACTCTCTGCTGGATCAGGCCAAAGACCCATCGAGTCCAACATCCTGTATCTCACAGTGGCTCACCAGATGGCTCACAACAAAACACCTGCATCCTGGTGCCCACCCTGCATGTGGCATAACATCTCATATATAGGGTTGATTCAAAATGATGGGACAAAAAGATGTAAGGTTGCTTACCTTTTTCCCCATTCTTTTTGAATCACCCTGTACAGTGAAGGGTTACTCATATACAGTTTGGCACGCAGAGTGAAAGGTTATATTTATAAATACACTTAATAAAGAGGATTCGAATACAGAACACGCCTGAGCCTAACGATAGTTCAGTAATTTATAATAGTTTAGTAATTCAGCACTGTAGAGTGTGTGTGTATGTGTGACTATAATATATCTATCTAGTAGGTGTATAAACTGAAAAGATTTGGTAGTAGTAGAGAAACTCACAAATACCATTTTCATTGTCACTGTTGGATGAAGAGTCTGCATTTTTTTAGATGTTAAAATTGTCAGCTATCATGCCAAATGCTCTCACCCACTGGTCCAGGAGTGCCACTGTAATACATACTTGTTCTTTAAAAAAAGTGCTATCCCACCAAGACCAGTTTGAAATCTCCATCCACAATAAGCTCACCTACAGATGGACAGTATCCCCATCCTGTCTGGATAAAGCTCCAACCTTTTTGTTCATACCTATAGCCTCTTCTAGACTAATCTTCAGGACTGCCATCAACTCTGTGGGATCCAACGCCACAAGAGATAGTGAGTGTATCTTGGTGGTGACTCCTCAACCCAAACTCCAGATGATCTTCCGAGCATACAGGGGAATAAACCTGAACTCTAGGGGACCCTAACACTTTTCATGAGGCTGAGCAGTAGTCTCCTAGTTATACCTTCTGCCCAGTTTCAACCACATGAAGGGAAGAGTCATCTAGAAAGCAATCATAGTTAATGGTATCAAAGTCACTGTGAGCAGAATAAATGGATGAAGTCCCCACTAACTCCCTGTTGTAGACCATCAGCCATGCAATCAAGGGAGTTTCAGTCCTGAAGCCAGGCTTGAAACCACAATGAGACAACTGGCGATATGGCTTTGGAGTTGAATTGCCAGTACATGTTCAATCATCTTGCAGAAAAACTGGGTATTAGAAACTGGCCAGTGCCTGTAGTAGTCATAGGTGGAAAGATCTAAGAACGGAAGGTGTATTAAAAGAAGCATTAATGACTACTGTACTTCCAATTATACTCTCTCTGACAGAATTAATTAGTTCTTATGGGTAAGAGTCAGGAGGGCATGTACAGAAATGCATAGTCCCCAAGAACTTCTCTACATGCTCAGAGGAAAAAGTTGAAAAGCATGCAAAACAAAAGTACATATTAAGTTGGTGCCTAGAGCATCTCATCCATCAAAGCAAGCAAGCTGGAGACCAAAGTGGAATGGATGTAAGTAATCTGTGAAATCTAGTGTAAATTGGTCACAGAAGGCTTTTGTGGTGGCCTCCCCAGACAGTTTAAACAAGGGTAAGGCCACTTGGGATAGCACTATTGATCTACCTTGCATGGGTGCGGCAATCTATATATCAGCTCTGCTGATACTAGAGCGGGACTTGAAATGAGATCCAGGTCATATTTCATTAGATTTGTTGCAAGTCATGTAAGTTATATCCAATATATATTATATCAAACATATGTGTTGGATATAACTTAAGTAACACTGCAAGTTATTTAATCAGTAAAGAGCTTAGGAGATACTCTGTCAACCATTCCAGTGATTCCCTCATTTCAAAGGTCAACCAGATCTTCAACCTGAGTTGCTTGTCTGGGCAAATGGAAAATCCCTAAGGGCTCTCTGAAAACCAGGTGGAGCCATTAGACCTTTTGTCTACAATCTATCCTGACTGGTTCTCCACACCTATGGAGAACTGAACTTGCAGTAAGTCTTAAGCCTTACTGGATTATGAGGCTTAGACTTATCCACAAATTCCCCCAATTAATGATCAATTGTGAAGAGCAAAAACCAGATCCATAGTATGCCCTGATACATGTGTGAGTGCCACTGTTAAGGAGAAAAGGCTCATGGATGTGTGTAAACTGTTTTGTGAAATGTTGAAAAGCAATTATATATATATATAAACTGTTTTGTGAAATGTTGAAAAGCAATTATATATATATAATATATATATATACTTCTAAGGAGGCTTACTCAGGGAAAAGGTGCCAAATGTCCCCCTATCCTAAGACTCCCAGCAGCCAAAATTCCTCCATGGGACACAGCACTGCTATTTAGTTAGGGTTGTATAAGATTCTGAACATTGTAAAAGGGAAAGGTAAGGATCATGTTTGGATCAGGCTACACACATGAAGGGCAAAACCAGCTTCTGTTTGGTAGATGAATCAGTGGCTGCCAAGAGCTTTCCATAGGGCTACCTTTCTTTATGAATATGGAGCCAAGGCAGTCCTTGGCAGCTCTCAGCACTTAGTTCTCTGGTGACATACAGATAGAACACAACTAGTAGCCTTCTAGATTTCCACCAGGTTTCTCACTAAAATCAATATGGTCTTCAAAACGAATTTTTGCTTTGTTGGAATATTTATGGCATTTTTATTCCGAAAGTCTAGGGAAATAAGAATGCAAGGTACTCAAATTATTTAACTAACTGCAAGGGCTGATTGTATTATGCAAGCCTGATTTCATATACCCTTGCATTGCAGAAATAGTGCACTGGCCCCAAATAGGTGGGGCCAGTAAAGGCCCCATAAAAGCATTATTTATGCATTATCTATGGGGCAGTGCATAATTTATACACTAGCCCCATAAAGGTGCTCCATATTAAACACAGAATGAAAGTCAGAAATAGTGCAGAAACAGTTGGGGCCCACAAAGGCCCCATAAATGCATTTATGGGCCCATAAAGGCCCCATAATTTATGCACCAGCCCCATAAAGGTGCTTCATATTATACACACAATGAAAGTCACCTAAACCTCATGGAAACAAACCAAATGCATTTAACTTTGTGGTAGATTGCATCTATATTTCCAGAGGCAAGACTCTATGAAACGCAGTATAGATATTGTGCAAAAGCAGTCACATCCCTTTCCCAATATAGAAAAACATTTTTTAAATTTCAAAAGAACATGCAGAGAACATTTCCAAAGAGAGAGAATATACAGTAGGTACATGGCTAGTGGTGTACACAGAGAACAAAACTGCACAAATATGAATTATAAGATACATGCACCACAACAAGTTTCAACTGACATACATGCTTAGAGCTCACTGATGCCTCTGGCACACTAATGTGCAAGCATGGGCTTGCAAGAGTACTTTCTGAGTCTCACTGTGTTTCCTGATTTCATTGATACATATATGGACACACACCCATATGCACTTTGCACAAACTTCAGGGCACACAGGGCGCACTGCTAACCAATTTTTTAGCATTGACATAGCCGTGCCAGTGGGGCATGTGCTGCGTCCTACAGTGGTAGTGGGGGTGGGAATAGTCTGGAAGGCCTCCTTAACGTAAGACGGTGTTTGATCCCTTACCTAGGAGTTGCACTGCCATCATCTTGGGGCTGGAAAGTTGGTTAGGGTTGCACCCAAAGTTGGTTAGGGTTGCTCCCTACCCCCCAAAGTAGGCACAGCTGAGCTTTCCATGGTCCGCACAAGGGTGTCCATCTAGGGATGGGGTGCTGATTTTCCAGGCACATCTGGGACCCCATATATGTCAAAGCCAGGGAGGGGGAATGGCACACTCAGGGTGAACATATAACTGCAAGGAGGGTCCCTCCAAAATGTAGTCCCCCCAAAATCTAGGACATGACAAAATAAAAGCCAGAAACACTCATATATGCACTTATGAGTGTGTGAGTGTGTGTGTGTGTGGGGGGGGGTGGGCTCCAACAAGTTTGCACCTACTCTATAGAACCTGTTGTTAACGAGAGCCTTTATATGTTATACGTTAACATATAAAGTTTAAAAATAGCCATTAAAAGTGGCTGCCAGATGGGCAAAGAACTGGTTGTTAATTTATTTGAATCCCATCACTGATATATATGTATACACAAAAACACACACATACACATATATGTGTGTTTGTGTGTCTGGATATATATACAGTGGTGGGCTCCAGCAGGTTCGTACCTACTCTGTAGAACCGGTTGTTAACGAGAGATAGGACATATAAAGTTTAAAAATAGCCATTTAAAAGTGGCTGCCAGATGGGCAGAGAACCGGTTGTTAATTTCTTTGAAGCCCATAACTGTGTGTATATATGTGTGTGTGTGTGTGTGTGTATAAAGCAGGCCTCCGTCAGTCTTGAAAGACTATGGTATTGTGCTTGGCGCTGCATACGCTGCATGCGAAGCACGAAAGCCTGGGTTGGATTGTTATGGAGGATAGGCTGTTACCCAAGCAGCAAATCCCCCCTCTCCACAACACTGAATTAGTCCAATGGAAAGGCAGAGCCAATACGATTGGATCCAGCTGGCGTCACAGAGCTGGGCTAAGGACAGGAGCTCACCCTGTCTTGTGGGGCTAACCCGGGTCTCGAACCCTGGCCTGCTAGTTAACAGGCACAGCGTCTTAACTGCATGCTTATACATATATACACTATTATAGGGCTGTGGGTGGTGCAAGTGGCTAAGACACTGTGCCTGTTAACCAACAGGCCAGGGTTCAAGACCCGGGTTGGCCCCACAAGACAGGGTGAGTTCCTGTCCTTAGCCCAGCTCTGCCTTTCCATTGGACTAATTCAGTGTTGTGGAGAGGGGGGATTTGCTGCTTGGGTAACAGCCTATCCTCCATAACAATCCAATCCAGGCTTTCGTTCTTCGCATGCAGCGTTTGCAGCGCCAAGCGCGATACCATAGTCTCTCAAGACTGACGGAGGCCTGCTCTATACACACACACTCATGAGTGTATATATGAGTGTTTCTTGCTTTTATTATATATACATAAAAGTTCTCTCTCTCTCTCTCTATATATATATATAGTGTGTGTGTGTTTATATTTATATAAAAGTGCTCTTTGTCTCTATGTGTGTTTGTATAGAGAGAGATGTATATATGGCATCTTATTGATGAATGACAAGAAGTCTCCATGCTGTCTGGTCCCAAGGAAAAGGAGGACGATGGAGTATTTTTCCAGGACAGAAGGCTAAAATAGAGGACATGTCCTGGAAAAAGAGGTCACTCTGAATTTTTTCCTAATATGTTTATTTTTGCAATCGTGCTGATGGATTGCAGTCATTGGAGAAGGGAGCAGTTCCAAGGAAGGGAGGACAATGGAGAGGAGGTGAGGAGAGGAGGTGCCTGGAGAAGGAGTGCAGGTGGAGCCCCTCCTGCTGCCCCCTGCGCGGCTTCGGCTTCTGCTTCTGCTCCCCCTGCCCAGCCCAGCCCTTCTGACTCACCTGCGCTCCAGGATGCTGCGGGGCCTGCAGGCGCTGCGGAGCTGGCCAGGAGCTGCCTTCAGAGGCAAGGCTGGACGGATGGATGGCTGGCCCGGCTCCTCCCCGCCCGGCTCTCCTCCTTCTCTGGCTGGGGAGGCGGAGGAGGAGGAGAGGAGGAGGAGGAGGCGCTCCCTGGACCCCCCTCCTCTTCCTCTCCCTCTCCCCACTCAGGATGCTGCGCAGCTCCAGGCAAGGAGAGGAGTTGCAGCTGCTGCACTCTCAGCACAGGGTGACTGGCTGCACCTCCCCTTTGCACAGGACGTGTCCTCTTTCCAAGCCTTCTGTCCCCTTTTCCCAGGACGTGTCCTCCTTTTTAGCCTTGTGTCCTGGGAAAAAATCCTCATTGTCCTCCTTTTCCTTGGGACCAGACAGCACGGAGACTTCTTGTCATTCATCAATAAGATGCGATATATACATCTATCCATACACACACACGCATCTAGACAGAGCACGCACACTTTTATATAAACATATGTATACAAGGAGCCCTCTTGTCATAAACCAGTTAGGGCACAGTCCCATCTATGTCTACTCAGAAGTAAGCCCCATTGTGTTCAATGGATCTTACACCAAGGAGGTGTACTTAGGATTGCATCCTAGATAGAATAAATTCAGGGTGATCATCTGTCCACTTTTTCCAGAATTTATACTCTTCTTTTAGACTTCTCTCCTAGAAAAATTTCACAATTAAAATAATTACATTTATTATTATTATTATTATTATTTCGTGCTGGTTTCATTCACTTCACCAGTCGGACCCTTCCCAAGAGTCTAGGACTGTGTGATGTAGCGGCGTATAATTCGGCTTTCTGCAGTTGGCAGAGTGATATTTTGTCAATGCCAATAGTTTTCAGGTGCCTGCCAAGGTTTTTGGGCACTGCACCCAGTGTGCCAATTTCTACTGGGACCACCTGCACTGGCTTGCACCAGATACACTGTAATTCGATTCTTAGGTCTTGGTAGTGGGAGATCTTTTCCAGTTGTTTCTCCTCAATTCTGCTGTCACCTGGTATGGCGATGTCAACAAGCCACACCTTACTGCTTTCTATGATGGTGATATCTGAAGTCCCACAGAAGTCCCGCAGATGGTGCATCCTGAAGTCCCACAGAAGCGTGACCTGCTCATTTGCAACCACTTTTTCAGGCTTGTGGTCCCACCAGTTTTTTGCCACTGGCAGATGATACTTTTGGCATAGATTCCAGTGGATCATCTGGGCAACAGAGTTGTGCCTCAGTTTGTAGTCAGTCTGCGTGATCTTCTTGCAATATTATTATTATTATTATTATTATTATTATTATTATTATTATTATTATTACTATTACTATTACTATTACTATTATTATTATTTAGCTGCAGTCCTAAAAACACTTACCTGTGAGTTAGGTTCACTGAACACAATGGGACTTAGAGCGCAGTCCTAACCATGTCTACTCTGAAGCAAGCCCTATTGTGTTCAATAGGTCTTACTCCCAGGAAAGTGTCTTTAGGATTGCAGCCTTACTTTTGAGTAGGCTTGGTTAGGTGCTGTCATATAGTCTTTAAATTAACCTCATGAAAGCAATATCTATGAATGCTTTTAGCTTTTAATTTTTATGTCTTACATTTGGATGGGGGGACATCCTCTTTTTTTAGTTATATCATATGGTAATCCTTGCCTTCTGCCTTCTATTAATTCATGACAGGTTTATCAGCTTCCAGTCTCCCATCCAAGACAGAAGGCTAAAATAGAGGACATGTCCTGGAAAAAGAGATCTCCGAGGTTGAGGGCTCCAGCTCTTCTGGGACCTGTGTCTCCAACTCTGGGACTCAGAGAATGTCCCAACTAAAGCCTGTGGGACAGGCAAGAGAGTATGATGTTCCTTGCACCAGCTCCGAGTCCCCAACCTCACAGAGGTGTCCAAACCCTGGCCCAGGGGCCTGATGCAGCTTCTGGCAAACCTCAGTGGGACCTGTGGCAAGACCAGGGCCTTCAAGAGAAATTTTTTAAGGCAGTACAAAACCCATTTGGGGCCCCTAGGACTTGCAAAATTATTTTGAAATTAAAAAAATTGAGGCTAATTAATGTGCAACAAACTTCAACAAGTGCTCATTTATTGATCATATAAATCATTATGTTAAAACATACCGGTATTCAAGTAATGTGACAATATAATATACCGTATTAATTTGTTAGTAACAAACACTCAAATGGTCCGTCAGTCACGGGCTGATCCATATCTCTTGGGCCCCAGAACAATGTACCTGCTGGACTCCCATCTCATAGGCCCTGGGCAAGACCACTCCATTACAAGCCTTGTAATGTATCTAATACACACTTATACCCTACAATCCAGAGTAACTACGGGAGCACATAAGAGACATTACGTGTACCCGTAGTTACTGCACTACCTAGTGAAAACCTATGGGAAATTCATATTGCAATCCAGAGCAAATTGTTCTTACACCAGAGCAAAGACGCCACATAGTTACTCTGGATTGCGCCCATATTTAAATTTTTGTAAATTTGTTCAAATTTGAAATGTAAATCATTTTTCTGGCCCATGACACAGTGTCAGAGAGATGATGTGGCCTTCCTTCCAACAAGTTTGGACACCCCTGATCTAGCAGCACTCACAGGATGATTGATCATAATATTATTTCTGCTGGTCTTAGACTTTCTCTAGGTCACAGTTGGCTATTGCCTGGATGTGTCCAGTCGTTCTGTTTCATTTCCGTAACCTTTATTGGCATACAAGATGTGTCCAGTCACTCATGCAGCTGGATCATATACCCAACTACTGACCGTATGATTTTGCACCCCTTTAACGAAGCCGCTGTCTTTCATGAGCTTCCTTATTTTTTTCACTTCTGATTAAATAATTCAACTGGCTCATCCATTTGGGGGTGACAGATGGCTAATGCCTAAGGCTCTACAAAGACTTCTCAGTCATGTGGAGGTGAAGGTAATTCAGTTACTATTTCTCTTGACAACCCTACCAGGGTGAACAGATACATCAAGGCACTGGCCATCATGCCAGTGATGGCACAAGGCAAACAAGGCACAAGGCACTGTTTGCATCATTCACAAGGGGACAACCTAGGGTAGTGTGTGGTTTAAAGGTTATCCCTTTTAAAATCATGTTAAATTGGTTACATTTAAAGTATGTTATGTTACATGTTTTGTTAGGAGCTTGTTTCACATTTGAATATTTTCAGAACTCTCCAGTGGATGCTCTCCAGGTCCAATGATTTGTAATTTTTTTAATTAATAAAAATTAAATTAAAATTCATTTTCCCTTATCTTAAAAGAAAAACACAGTAGCATCCAACTAATGCATTCCATAATAGTCATTAGTGCTTATGTGCATATGCTATATCTTTCCCCACCGTTGCACTTTTTAAAAAGACAACTTGTGTAGTGCTGCCTCTTTAAGAATTATCATGTGTTCAGATACTTTATATATTAGCCTAATATCTTTCAGCCTGGCCTGATTCAAAGAAAATTAGGTCAAACTAAGAATAAGGATTAACATTTTATGTTGCCATTCTCGCTATCATCACACCTACTGTATTGCAAATCTTGGCAGTTACCAGGAGCTCTTCACTTTTAAAGTATCAATTTTTTGTCAGAGTACTGATGGGGATGGACAGTAACTGCCTAGTGTTTGTCTGCCAAATATTAATCCTAAAGAACTATGGAAAATTGGATAACATTATTGAAATTTGGGAAGCTTTTGTTTGCAATTCTATAATTAAGCGCCACAATGATTTGGAATTATCTGCTAATTCTACTTTCTTTACAAATTAAACTGATAGAAATGATATAGGAACGAGGAGGAAGTGTGTTGAATAAAAATGTGAAAATAAAATATCTTTTGGGGTTGAGAGTTAAATATAGTCATATACTCTCTACCTCAGTGGTACTCAAAGTGGTGGTCATGGCCTTGATTCAGGGGGTCACAAAAAGGTTGGATCAGCCATTAGGAATCGGGCACTGTGCTTTCCTAGGAGTACATCTCACTCAAAACAATGGGACTTATTGCTGAGTAGACATGGAGGACCCTGGTAAGACCCTGGTAAGTTTATCAGGGGGTCCTGGAGAGATTTTGAAATTTGAGAGGGAATCCTGGACTGAAATGCTCAAGTACAACTGCTCTAGCTCACAGATACATTAATTTGATGGAACTAAAGTTCTTCGTAACAAATGGAATATTAGGTGTGCAGGTTGTTAGCAAAAGGAGACTCCGTTCAGAACAGAGCTCTGGTCAAGTGTATAGTCCGCACCATACTGTTTTCCTATTAAAAATGTGGCATCCCTGTGTACAAAGGGTTGTGCTATTGTTTATCTATTTCCGGATGCTGTGTAGGGTTAATAGTCCTCCCCACATTACAAGACTCTATGCTCCCTCCAGTGGCTGCTAGGAATGTGTGTTGGCGCATGGAGATGTACAGTGTTTGCACACAATAAGTACTTTTACATTTTACAGATGGCACAAGATATACTTGCCATGAGAATGTTGTTTTCAGAGGTACCTTAATGCCATCGGTACATATAATGCAGCCTTGATGTAAGGGAATAAAACATACAGTTATCTTGAGGCATCCTTCATGGGTATTCCGAAAAGGTATCTGTCATGAAACCCTACATGTTTGAGGCTTTAGGTGCTAGCTAGCTAGCTAGCTAGCTAGCTAGCTTTCTTTCTTTCTTTCTTTCTTTCTTTC
Organism: Cryptoblepharus egeriae; assembly: GCA_030015325.1. Lineage (NCBI taxonomy): Eukaryota > Metazoa > Chordata > Lepidosauria > Squamata > Scincidae > Cryptoblepharus > Cryptoblepharus egeriae. Next base: position 193,279,753 of record JAREYC010000002.1, read on the forward strand.
TTTCTTTCTTTCTTTCTTTCTTTCTTTCTTTCTATCTATCTATCTACAGTATTTATATACCGCTTTTCAACTAAAAAGTTCACAAAGCTGTTTACAAAGAAAATGGAAATATAATAATAGTTAACTACAACCAGTTAACTACATATGCTATATCTATACAGTAGGAATGGTTTTGATATGTGAATTCTGTGAAATGGGAGAGGTGGAGATTTCAATCTTTTTAAGTAAGATACAGTAATTCTGAAGTCTGAGAAAACCCAAGGGACTAGAAAGTGTGGGACCAGTTTAATTTTTTAAAAGTAGTTTAGTCTAAGCCAGGGGTCTCCAAACATTTTGGCAGGAGAGCCACACCATGTCTCTGACATGGTGTTGGAGGCCAGAAAACTAATTTACATTTCAAATTTGAATACATTTACATAAATTCACATTTAAGAATGTATTGGAGTGGATTACAAGCCTTGCCCAAGGGGAAGATAAAATGGTCTTGTCGAGGGAGACATTGAGGCTCACTGAGAGCCACCATCTTGCCCCTGGGCCGGGGTTTAGATACCCCTGCTCTAAGCCAAGGGTGTCCAAACATTTTGGCATGAGGAACGCATCATCTCTCTAACACTATGTCGGGGAACAGAAAAATGATTTACATTTCAAATTTTAATAAATGTACATAAATTTACACATAGCAGTGTATTAGAGACAGATCCAGAGGATTATAAGGATTGTCCACAGGCTGGTTCAGGATTCTTGCTATGGGCTGCATTCAGGCTCACTATGGGCCGCATCTGGCCCTGGGCTGGGGTTTGGACACCTCTTGTGATTACTTATTGTAGATGTATAATCTATAACTTGTAATTAAAAACACAAAATACCACTTTCTGCACTTCTAATTTTTGTATCAAAAAAATAAAAAAATCCAAAATTGCAAAAAAAAAAAAAAAACATCATTCTGTAATGCCTTATAAGGCACATAAAACATCACTACTAGTTTCTCTGTGAAATAGGAAGTTGGGTATTTGTTAGCCTGAGATCTCAGCAGAGGTGAGAAATGGATGTTCCAGAAGGTATGCATGAGGTGTGTGTGTGTGTGCTGGGGATGTGGACCCAATGAGTGGATAAGTGAATCCATTGATACAGGATCCATGGAAATGCTCCCCTGTATACCTCAAAGCTGGTTTAGCACTTAGATTAAAGAAAACTGTCCATGTGCTTTTATAGAATATGGGCAGAATATTAGAAAGGTTTAAAACATTTGTCTTTAAATGTCTACCTTCCCTGGAAACTGTTGTAGGATTCACAGCAAAAACAAAAAACAAAAACCCACAACACTCCTTATTTGGATCCATGGTTCAGCATCAATTACAGAAGACTTGACAAATGTTGATACCATCTGATCCTTTTAGCAATAGACACTGAAACATTATATTAGGAGCACAGTTTCAACCAGCATTTTAATCAATAACTGTAAATGCTCATATGAACTTTACCACCATCTCATATAAAGATCCAGCAAAATATAAATTGGCTGGGCCTATTTTTGGTTTTTGCAGTGCTACAATCAAAGGAATTTTTATATAGTGATGGTTTTTGGGGTGAGGGGCAGGAAAGGCATACACAGCTTTCCCAACCCTCAGAATGCTGTCTGGGGCAAGACAAGTATAGTCTGGTAGTTGAATGCCTGAAGATAGCTAAGTAGGGACAGACCTGAATAGGTCCTGGGTGGGAAACAGGTGTCACCATTTTAAGCTTGGCTGACCTGAAACTCCTGCTGGAAGCTTAGAAGACACTTTCTCATACCAGATGTGATGACCATGACGTGAAGGATTCTACCTGGGAGAGAAGAGTTCTATAAGCTGCCTGTAAAATAATTACCCACCTCACAGGTTACTGAGAAGATTGTCTGTGGCGGCACATGTACACATACAGTGCACCACGAATTTTGTGTCAGGGGCTGGAAGAAAAAAGGATTGTTTTGCATTTCAAATTTGAATAAATTTATATAAATGAATATATTAGTGACGGAACTTGTGAAGGAATCATGCATCAGTGCATGAAGCACAACAGGGACAAGTATAAACATTTCAAAATGATTTGTCGTTTCTTTAGTTTAGTACATTGTAAACTTTCATTTTCTCTTGGCAGGCCTAATTTGTACATCTCTTACTAGATATTATATTCTATTATCTTAATAATAGATACAAATTTTACAAGCTATAATATTACAAGCAAATATTACATGCTATAAGCCCACCCCAAGATCTGGCACATGGGATCAGGCTCTGGTGCTGCTGTGCAAATTTTTCCCCTTCTAAAACCCAGATCGCACCTCTCCCTTGCCCAGACAACTCTTGCCTACATCCTGCATCTCGCTTTGGACCCTTCTTCATACTGTTTGCAATTTGAAAAAGCAAGTGATGGAAGACAAAGTGGAAATGGACAGTAGAGACAAGGTGCTTAGTCCACTTCCACTCTTCCTTTTGCAAATACTAGATGGAGAAGGGCAACAGCAGGGGGAAGAAGGGTGTGAAGAAGGCCAGAGTGGGAGGAGACCATCAAGGGCATATTCTCCTTGCAAAAAGAGCTGCCCAGCACTTAGGTATTACCAAAGTTCAATAGTGTAGCTGGCACCGATAGTTACTATCTTATTCTTAGGCCTATATTGAAACACATCCAATCCTTTGCTCATACTTTAGCTAACTTTTTAATTATAAATTTATTTATTTATTAATCAGTCTACTAAATACATGTTTTGTTATATCCTATTGATCTCTTTTCCTTTCAAGATAATTTGATAGAAATCAGTAGGTGTTTTTAAAGCCTGTAAATAGTATGCCCCAAAGCACCTTTTCATTTGTATTCAGAACTTCGAAAATTACAGTTAATGCAACTTTTGGTGTTAAGTCAGCTGACTGCTAACATTTCTTACTAGCACTTCAGTCTCATGAAACATCTTAATGTTATAGGCCAAAGCATTTACCTAGGCAGAAATATTACCACCTACACAAATTCCTTATAAATTTAGAAATGTTTTACTCTGTTTTCTGTAGTGTTCAGTATAGGACACAAAATAGGAAAATATCATTTAGAGTTTCTAAAGAAAAAGCATAAGAGACAAAGTGTTTTGTTGACTCTGGTTTATTTAAGAGCACATCAAAATTTTATGCCAAAGCTTTGGTTGACTGGAATGGTATACACACTCAAATTGGAACATTTTCTCATAAAAAAGGTAAACATGACATATACATTCGGAGTTGAGCAAAACAAACATTGTCCATACTATAAATTTACATATATAAAATGAAGTGTTTGCAATGAAAAGTTGCGAACCCATTATCTGTTTGGTATCTTTAAACTACTTAAGGAACTCTCTTATAAACTACTGAAATATGCACAGCAATGTCATGGCAAGTTTAGTAAGCAATTATACCTTTTGAATTTCAGAACAATAAAATTCTGTATTCTTAATTTCATTTGAAGCTAGGCATCCTGCAATTTAACAGGAAGTATTGCTGTTAATGGAGTAATTATTACTGATTGTAATCATCAGAAATATATTAAGGGTAATAGGAATTCAGAAATTCATCAGGCCAACAGAGGCCACAGGACACCTGAAATCGACATGTTTACTGACAAAAGTGAACATAGAAAAAACCACACACAACAAACTGCTAAAGATTTTGACAGTGCAAAACAAGTTAAACTGTCTTTTAACCACAGCCTGCAAAGAGAAGAAATTAAAAACATTGATAGAAACATTATCTGAGTGGGTGGGTTGGTAGGTGTCCAAATGAATCTGCTTAGTGAATTTGAAACAGCAATTATATAGATTTGGAAATGTTACAATGTCTTTAAATTTGAAATAGTAATTAGTATCTATAGACATGGTATTAACAGACCAGCTGTTTCTGCTTTTCCTTATAAACTCTGATAATCTACATACGGACTACTCTTTAAGCAGGATCCTCAGAATTGTGTAAAGAAAAGCTTTCCAACAAAATACAAGAACTTCAGGAAGACTGTAAACAAGAAGTATCTTTGCTTTAGGACACGAATCCATACATTAAAGCACAGGTATTATCAAATTACATTTGAATGTCAATGGTCTAATGTAAACATAAAAAGAGCACACAAATTCAGATATACCATCCATATTTCACCCCACTGTGCAAACATTGAACCAGGCTATATTAAACAACAAAAATAAAGTTCTTTTTGGAAATGTTATTCAACAGGAGATGCTCTAAGGTGCCATGTTTCACCACGTGTCTGTTTAGGCCAAGATGTTAATCGTTTGGGCATAACTCAAAGACATGAACTTTGGTCAAACAAACTTTTAACTACTTCAGCACTATCAGGGTTATTAAAAAGTGACCCGTACAACTGCCCAAAAGCAGTGAGGAGGAGATGGTTTGCTGGAGCCATTCCTTAGCTGGTGGAGGCAGGAATATATAATGCTTAAGGCTCTGGCAATGATTCAGATTTTGCACATGGCTCCACCTGATGTAGCATGACTGTCTGCACTGGGATCAAGAGGAAAGTCCTGCTCCCCATTGTAGTTGCCAAGAGAGTTCAGAAGTTATACAGACCATCTTGGAGAGCAAGTTTCTTAAACATGGTGAAGTGGTTGTATGCCAAGCTATTCAGAATTGGAATGAAGATGTTTCCCTGTGAAATTATTGGCACTGCCACTGGATTTTGTTTTCTTGTTTTTAGAGAAACTTCATTAACTCTTAGTTGTCCTACCAGGTTATATTAAAGTTGTTCTGACTATTTCAAATTAGAGTGGGACCTTCTTACCCATGGATATGAATCACCACGGATGCCTCCCCATGCTTTAGAAAGCATCTATGTTCCGAGGCAAATGGAGGCCTGCAGCTGACACAATTGGCCTCCCTCATTCCTCAGAATGCCCTCAGAAGCAAACTATAATGAGAAGCCCATTTCTGGTAGTTTCCCATAGGCATTCTGAGGTGGTTAGAGGACAGTGCAGTGGACAAAGGACTCAGTACCACCTCCAGAGTGCATGGTGTGATCTCAAAATAAGGTTTTGTACGCCATTATAATGGCATCTCTAATTAGATGAGTATTTAGGTGGCTCAAGAGAAATCTGACTTTTTTTTTGAAGATAAAGGTCTCTACAGAAGGTTTATTTGCCATCCAGCATTCAAATCTAAAATGCATATGAAATTACAGAACAAAAGGAACACACCCTGAACTCTCTTTGCAGGGGCAAGCAATGGCTGATCTTGAGTAACGTTAAATGAAACTGCATGAAGAAAATCATGCACTGGATCTTTTTTCAGTGTCTGCTTGCATGCCAAATGCAAAGCTGTGCTTTTTCCCTGACTCCATGTACCTGATGTGGGTCTCTTCCTAAGCTGCACCAACATTAGGCTCTTTTGGTTTTGCTTTGTGCGTACTCTTAGGACAATGTAGATGACAACATTTTGTGCAGTCTATTAAAAGGAACAGTTGGTTAAAACTGTAAACTTCTTTGCTTTCTAAATTTTAGAAATGAAGAAATCATCTTTAACCCATAACGTATATACTCGTATAAGTATATATATATATACACACACATAATATATGCACTACAGCAATTGTTTTATATACAGATAAACAGATTGTTATGGATGGACATAATTATGGATGGACATAGTAGCTTTTTAAGGCTAACTTTTCTACAAAGCGATATACTGCAAAAGATGGTAATGGCAGGACCTTCCAGTTCTGTTTGATGTTCTTCATTTCTTCTGAGAGTTTAAGCAATAATAGTTCTTAAGTATTATTGTCCCCATTTTTGGCGGTTTTATTAAGCTATCAAGCTTTAGTTGGAGCTTTAGTTGGAGCTTTTGCTGGAGCTTTAGATGGAGCTTTAGATGGAGATGGAGCACCACTGGTACCTGCAGATAAGTAAAACAGAAGTATTTTTTGTGAAAAAAATCCAGTCAAAGCCCAATGCACAAAAAAATCTTTGCTTTCAACAGTTTCAACAAACACACTCCCTGGTTTCCTTTAATGGACGATATATGGGAGCATCTCTTTGCATTAACGACATTGCTTTAATTGTCTACAAAGATACAAGTTGTTTCATGTTCAAGTGCTGAAGTGGATTAGTTTTTTTGCTTTTCTTTCTGCTTCCAAAGTCATTTGTTTGAAATTAAGAAATCTTTTATACATACCATTTTTCAACAAAAAAAAAAATCACAAAGCATTTTACAGAGAAAATCAAATCATAAACAGAGGAACAATAACCACTATAAAAGATTCTGCACTAGGTAGGGATAGTTATTCTTTCCTCTAAATATAAGAGAAACATCACTTGGGCAAAAAGCAATTTTTAGAGATCATCTGATTGATAGCAGTCTTTGACTTTTTTGAATGATAAAATTCAAACCTTGAAAATAAATCAATTTTATTTTATAAAAGCTTCCATATCTCTGTTCTCTAAAGGGGCCCAGGCATCATACTAGAAACAGCCACCAAAAATTCTAACTAGCTGAATTTCTTCATCATTGCAAGAGTACAATATGTGTGGGTACTGGACATGGCTAGGCACTGACATCAGTGCCGTCAATACTGTGTAGAGGACACCAGTGGCCACTTGCAGTCAACAGGCACTGGGCACCAATGGGCAGTGGGCACCACTGGGTAACACCAAGCAGTGGACTGGAGATACCACAGGGCACCACTAGGTACTGGGACAGCAGCACCACTGGGCACCATTGAGTATTGAGCAGCTGGCACCACTGGGCATCTCTACCAGGTGCCATGGGGTACCACTGGACACACCAGGCACAACCAGTAGTGGGCACCTCCAGCCAATGGGAATCCCTGCCAAGCATGGGGCACTGGGAAGCATCAACACCAGGCCACAGACACTGGTGGGTACTGAGCATAGCACTGGGCACCAGTGGGTGGCAATCAGCGGGCACTAACAGGAACCACTGAGAAGTGAGCAGCAGGCATGGAATTCTGAGAGGGAGTTTGTTCTGTCACCTGAACACCCAACAAGAACCCGTGTGCAGAAATTTAACCCTTGAGGGGCTGAAAAGGGGGCAACGTGTTTTTGTCCTATACTTAACTTGGGAGACTGAATAACATCCTGCCAATTTGGTGCTCAATGCCTGGTGCACTGGGGGATGTTATTAGGAGGAATAGGTTGCTCTGTGGAGGATGCTGCGCATGGGGGGTTGGTGCGCATGGGGGAAGTTGTGGATGGGGGAAGTTGCGCATGGGGGTTGATGTGCAGGGGGGAAGTTGCGCATGGGGGAAGTTGCACATGGGGGTTGACGCGCATGGGGGGGTTGATGTGCATGTGGGAAGTAGCGCATGGGGGTTGATGCGCATGGGGAAGTTGCGCATGTGGGGAAGTTGCGCATGGGGTGTTGATGAGCATTTGGGGAAGTTGCGCATGTGGGGAAGTTGTGCATGGGGGTTGATGCGCATGGGGGGATGGCATATGGGAGAATTTTAGTCCCGCAACGCGGGTACGCTTTTCACTAGTAGTAGTAATAATAACAACCACAACAACAAGGCATTTATATACCGCTTTTCTGGACATTTTGGATTGCTCCTCAGTCTTTAACTAAAGTGATTTACATAGGCGAATTCTAAATCCCCTAAGAGATTTTTATAAACACAGATTGTCTCTATCTTTCAAGAGACACTACATTCAAGATGTTACATCCACAGTCTGGTTACAACACTGGCCCCGATGTCTGAAATGCTGGCTGACCATGTTCTCCTTCAGTTCTCAACAAAGGGCAGCTGAGAAAGCTCCTTCACTCCCACTGAAAAGCAGATGGAAAATCTCAGCTACAGCAGCCACTTTTCAAGGTTTTGCTTCAGATCTGACTTCCGGATCTAGATAACCAGAAGAACCTTCAGCTCTTATCTTCAGGCAAACAGAGGCTCTACCCTCTAGACTAGACCTCCTGCCTAGACCAGATTATCACCTTTCTGTCTTTGGATTTCTGCTTTGGCTTTATTCAAGGTGGTTTACCTGACACGCTTTTCTAAGCCTAAAAGAGATTTCACAATCCACAGAGTTTAATCTTTCAACAACTGGCTATATTCCAGGTGGATCTCACCATAGTCTGACCATACAGTCTGGCTTGCTGATTCCAACACAGACAGGCTCCTTTTGGCTGCCATCCAAAGGCTCAGCTTGTCAAAGTCGCCACTCTAGTGTCTCTAAAAGGTGACCTTCAGATGAATTATCTTCAGCATGCCGGCAGCTCAACCCTCTCTACCAGACCTCCAGCCTGCATATATCTACTGGGCACCACCAAGAACCATTGAGCACATCCATGCTGGGCACCAGACACTGGGAACCATTGGATGGTGGGTACTGTTACTAACATATTAGCTGTGCACCACTGGGCAGTGGGCACGACAGAGCACCACAATTGGTTCTTAGAGACTCCTTACGTCACAGAAGAAATCATTCATTCATTCATTGGCATCCTTCAGTCTCGAAAGACTATGGTATCATGCTCAGAAGTAGAGGTCCTAAAACAGCATCTTTTATGACTAAACAGGCCAATTCGAGAGTGGCAATCCCTTCCACACTGAGGGCAGTCAGTCCCCTGCCCAGCCCCCAGATTTTGCTGTTTCCGGGACTGCCTCTTTGTCTCAGCCTGCTGAATGAGCGTCTCTTCGAATTGAAGAAGGCCATGCTGCGTCTTTTGCCTCCATGCTGAATGATCAGAGGTCAGGGTTTCCCAGTTGTTGATGTCCATTCCCATGGCCTTTAGATCCCTCTTGCAGATGTCATAGTATTGCAGCTATCCCTCTAGGGCGCTTTCCCTGTGCTAGTTCTCCATACAGGAGGTCTTTTGGAATCCGACCATTATTCATTCTCACGACATGTCCAAGCCAGCATAGACGTTGCTGTTTCAGAAGCGTGTACATGCTAGGGATACCAGCACGTTTTAAGACTGCACCATTTGAAACTTTGTCAAGCCAAGTAATGCTAAGAATACGTCAGAGACAGTGCATATGAAATGTGTTCAGCTTTCTCTCCTGCCGCGCATGAGGGGACCAAGACTCACTGCAGTACAAGAGTGTGCTCAGGATACAGGCTCTATAGACCTGGATCTTTGTATGTTCTGTCAGCTTCTTATTAAGCCATACTCTCTTTGTAAGTCTAGAAAATGTGGTAGCCGCTTTACCGATATGTTTATTTAGCTCGGTGTCTAAACAGAGTGTTAAGGAATACGCTCCCCAAATTTCATGCTTCTAGGTCCAGAGACTGTAGCTGGGTGTTGATAAATCAGCAATTTTTCAATGTTAAATATAGGGACAAAAACACATTGAACGCTTTTCACCCTCTTCCAGTTTGAATTTCTAAAATTCTTCTATTAGCAGGTGCCTCCATCACAGAAGGAATACTCCCAAATTTCACACTTCTAGATCTGCCAGTTTTGGCTGGGCATTGATGAGTCAGTGATTCTGTGTGTGACTCGATTTTACGTGTGTGTATATATATATATATATATATATATATATATATATATATATATATATATATATATATATAGTATTTATACTATATTTATACTATATTTATAGTATATATTTATAAGTATATAGTATTTATAGTATATGACTCATATATATACAGTATTTTAATTTATAATAACATAGTATTATAAAGTATTTCAATTTATGATATAGATAAAAAGATATAAACTAGATTGTTTTTTCAAACTTACTTGCAAGGCACTTTTCTACACATCTCCGATCCAAACTGACATCAAGTGGTGGTGTTGGCTGGATTTTAGCAGGGGTGTATGTATTTAAAGAGCATTTTCTTGATGTCCCATCCACATCTGATGTAGAAATTGAAAAGGAAAAAAAGATTATTAAAAGTTCTATCTTACTCTTTGTGAAGTACCATAACTATGTATTATTATTATTGATGCTGAAGTAAGATATTATATAATACATTTTTCACTTTCTGAACACGGGTATTAGCACATTTTTTTTAGGTATGCACACTGCAATATTAAGGTGTGTTTTGCCCGAATATTACTTCTACTATATGGTAGGTACCATTGTAATGTCACTTTAGAATGTTTTAGAATGTCAGTTTAAAATATTCACTAAGACCACAACCCTAACCATGTCTACTCAGAAGTAAGCCTGGTTGTGTTCAATGGATCTTACTCCCAGTAAAGTGTGTTTAGGATCGCAAACTAAATCCCCCAGATACATACTAGATCCATTCTGGAGATTTATTTTGGAGTTGGAGAATACATTAAGCTGAACCTCTTGCTGGCCCAGTGCTGGCCCACAACGGTTAGATTATACCTGTGCACCTAAACATCCACACATTATTCTGAAAATTGGGGACCTAACGCATTTTTAGGAGCATTTTTGCTCCTAAAAAATCTCAGACTCTGAAGGCTATGGCACAAGACAGAAGATATACTGAATGTCCACAAGCAGTGGTGTTTGTAGTTAGAAATGTCAAGGAATCAGAAAGGCAAGGTTTTAAAGTTCAATAAAACACTAACATAATCTGGCTGTATTTGTCACAGTGCCCAAAGCCAATAAGCCACTTCAACTGCATGAGAAAACCTGTGTGCCAAATACAGCGGTACTTTGGTTTATGGGCATAATTTATTCCTGAAACATGGTGGCGGAGTGCCAAAATCAGTTGTATCCTGGATGGGATTATTATTTTTAGCTTGTTTATCAAGACATCGCTCGTATATCATGTCAATTTAAAAAAAAAAATTTGTTGTCTTGCAAAATGCTCTCAATCCAAGTTACTCTCAATCCAAGGTTTTACTGTACAACTTTTTCCTATTATCCCTTTTTTCTCCCATCAGCTTCTTCTCCCCACCACCAATTGTATTTGAAACAATCTCATGGGTGTGTTTAAAAGCAGCACGTAAAAGTTGCTGCAGGTAAGGGAGAAAATTAAGACCTCACTAGGCATGCTGTCTCCAGATTATGGTCATGTATGACATTGACAACTAAAAATAGGTACTGTACAGCACATGAGACAAGGCACTGTACTGCAACAATATTGTGTGAGTAATATGTTAAATTGCATTTTTTAATGTTTCAAGTACAGTAAGTCCTCAACTTACAAATGGGTTCCATTCCAGAACCTTGTTCATAAGTTGAAATATTCACAAGTCCAACAAATGTTTTTGGACTTAACAAGTGCTTGGAGTGAAGGGGATGCTCCTGGAGCTGTGCTGGGGACCTCTTAGTGCTTGGAGAAAGCTGAAATTCCCCACTCATTCCAAGCGCTAGAGGTGCCTGAGGCACTTTCAAACATAGAAGTACCCCCAATGCTTTCAAACACAGGAACATCACGTTTGTATGTTTGAAAGTTTGTATGTTGTGGGGATATTCGTATGTATGAAAGTTTGCAGCTTGAGGTTGTAAGTAGAGGACTTACTGTATAACTGAGACGATAGCTATAATGTGGTTGTTAACATGTAATAGAAAAAAAATTGATTAAATCGGAGGACCAGCCCTAAACCAGGAAATACTAATTCTGGTATTTTAATGGGTTGTCTAGCTGGCATTGTTTTGCACTTCAAAAAATAGTAAACAAGAAGGTAATTACTGATGAAAGCTGAAGACATATATGGAGAACTGTCACATGAATCGGCATCAATGGAGGTAAGAAAGTCATCCACCTGCTTTAATGATAAGGAATTATGGAGGGTTTCTAGAGGACAGATGGAAGGCACCATGGAATATAATTCAAAGCCTGAAAAAGAAAAAAGTAATCCACAGATTTCCAACATGAAAAGATGCAACTGAGCTCTTAATACCTGGCAAGGAAGTGATCACTATAAGCAACTACAGAATTTGAAGGGATCCACATTCTCCATGCATATCCAAATTATTTTCTGCAGTACCTTTCCTGATTTTCATTTCTCATTGCAACTTCTTACACTGAAGTAGAGGCACCACCAAAGCGGCATTTAAAAATGGAGTAGGCACATGGCTTTCAGGAGAAGGCACATAGTGCACATGGGTCTTCAGCAATAACAGTGGCTGAAGAATATGCAAACATGGTCTTTGGCTCCAACCCCAAATAAAATATTGATATGAACACATTAAACCTAATACAGGCATCCCCACTTTCTGACAGTGTGTTTTCTGATGTTTCTGCTCTTTCAACACTGACCAACACCATTCAATTAGAACTCATTCATTCAACATGCTCCACTCTTTCAACCTCTCTGCTGGTCTAAAGGCTAAAATTATCTTCCCTGATGTTGATTTGCTCATGACATGACATGATTTGCTCGTGACAAAAATCAAGCTGTTTTTGGCATTTCAATATGACTTTCTTCAATAAATAATCATCATTCAAATACATAAGATATTAATTGCCTATATAGTCCTTTATTCATTTTACTGTTTGTTATGTATTTTTGCTATGTGTTAATAAATATGTTATTCAGGCTTTTGCAAGTAATATTTATGTCTTTTTGGTGGCATTTTGCATTTGCAAGTTGAAAAAGTTAGGGTACTACTTTTCAATGGTTTTCCCTTTTGGAAGGTGCTCTGGTCCCTAACCTGTCCAATAAGTGGGGGATGCCTGTATTACTTGGGGGATGCCTGTGTTACAGTTCAGATACTAAAGCAATATGGAGCTAGATTACAAGAATGTCACATTGTTATACTAAGCTCAGAGTTATACATATACAGGATACAAACATGCACATTTAAAATGAGTTCAAGGCACAATTACACCACCGGTTACACCTAGTTCTATTGATGCATTGTACTTTTAAGACAATCCTTTCCTTGGTTTCTGTTCAATTTATAAATGTTATTACAATAAAGACTTTATATAATATAGAATTTAAGGTATCTTTCCTAAGTCACCAGATGGTTCATCTAGTGAAATGGAAGGAATGCCATGATATTTTAAATGATAGTTTTCTCAGAGGAAAGCTAGGAAGAGTTATAACAAGTAACTTTTATATTGTTTACACACAGCTTCAGTACTTTTGAAAAACTTGGTATCGAACCACAAATAAATATGAACTCTGTTAGGCAACGTAAGCACAGACATTTTCAAAACCAACCATGCATACCTGCATTAACATTAGCATATGTGTGTTTTGTAAAACACTTCTGTGAACTCATGTTGCTGTTGCTCCACAAAAAATATATCCACATATAGCTTCAATAATGTAATTTTATTAAACTTGAAATTTCTTCCAAGATTTGTATTTCAATAAAAGGACTATTAATGAAGTGTGCATATTTTCAGTTCAAGATACATTACGAAACGCAATACAAAATGAGCTCCCTTAATTTATCTTCAATGAAACTAAAACCCACACTACAGCTACAATCACTTTTCTAATTTTAACTATATACAGAAAGAATCTTGCAAAATTTCATGTGCAAAATCTTCTCTGCCAAATAACATATTCTGTTTCTTATTTAATTGCAGCAGCTAAACTGTGTGGGTCAAATTAACTGTATTCAATACACATTATATATATTCTAAAAATACAGCACTACACATGCAAGGCAAGCGCAAACCCTTTCTTTGCATTACAGTAAATTCCACAAGAACTGCAGCTTTCCCTGACTGGAAAAAATCCACAATACTGTGTATCTTCATAAATATCTGTATGATATTTAATGGGACTATGGCAAACCAGTTCCTTTTTAAAAATTAAAATATAAAATACCCATGTCCGTTTAAAGCACAGACATTTACATCCTTGAAAAAAATACTCCAAAAAATCCTTAAAATGTTAAATTGAGGAGAGTTTAAATTATTAATATTTCTATTTCCTTCTCTTCTATGCTGCCTATCCAGGCATCAAAAATAATCTCTTATGCCCACACCTACCTTCTAGCAGTTTTCTTATTGAGCTGTCAAATTAGAACAATGTTCTGATGTAACATTTGCTAATAGACCATTTCCACTGGACTGAATGTGAGAATTGTGAAATATGTGTAGTCTTTTAAAAGAAACCTCCGATATACAAAACAGTACTTTCAATGTTTGATCAGCTATCATGAACAATTGCTAAGACTATCACAAAATCAATTTCCTTCAAAATGCAAGACAATGAAAGGGTTAGCGCAGCAACTTAGAAAGCCACCCTGGCGTCTTACATTTGAAAGCTTTAAAGACATACCACAGGAGCCTAGAAATTCCTCAGAGGAAACCGACCAGCACCTAAAGAGGTCTGGATGTTCTGCACAGAGGCCCAGAAAATAAGGTAAAGCACTGTCAGAAGATACTTGTTTCACCATGTTCCTTGAACTCAAGATGGAGGGATGGAGGGGAAAGACTGAAATGGGTTAGACGGTGAATCATTATCTTAAAGTTATGGAGTCAAAAGAAAAGGAAAGATCCAAGAGACTATATACCACCAACCTACATTTTTAAAGCAGGTTCAGCCATCCCCAAGAAACTCAGGGGTATGTTTAGGGTTCAAGTAATAACAGGTAAGCATGCATTAAACTGGGAAGAGGGGAAGAAACATTATTAAATGGATCGGAATAATCACAACAATATTGTGATTAAGGAATACTACAAATATAGAATTTAGATCTAATGTGCTCCGTTTGCTACTGAAGATATGGGTGCAATCCTGAGTAACTACGGGGAGTCCTTGCTCCGGTGTAAGAACAATTTGCTCTGGATTGCAATATGAATTTCCCATAGGTTTTCACTAGCTGGTGCAGTAACTATGGGTGCACGTAAAGTCTCTTACGTGCACCCGTAGTTACTCTGGATTGTAGGGTATGAGAGAAATTTGCCTAATTATAAAAACAATGTTTAGGTCTCAAAACCCAACTTTCGATAGTTTTGCATTATTAAGTGGAGCTTCTCTCTTGTTTGAGCAAATATTCACATTTCTCATTGTCAAAACCACTACTGTTTATCTTTTAATATGAATTGCAATAATAGTAGTAGTAAAAGTAGTATTTGTAAAGATCCTTCAGGACTGAAGTAAATTTGTAGTTTCATTTAGGGGGAGCTCCTCTCCACAGAAAGCTTTGCTTGTTCTGCCTGGCTGGTAAGAGGGCAGCCACCAGACTGTGACTGACCCTGCCATGGAAAGCCCACCAGAGAATGATATTGGAATTTTTTTGGAAAATGAAATTGGAGGGTTACGTAATTGTTTCAGCTGTGATTGAGAAAAGTAGTTGAGAAGACGCACTAATGGAAGAAGAGATTCAGTGACAATGCTGGTGCAAAAATATTTAATACATGAGAGAGGAATCCTTTCTAACATTTAATTTCAAAAATAAAAAAGTGCACAGTAATTTGGGAGAGGTTTGGACTTCAAGAGGAAAGTACAGGGAAAAGTAGGCAAATGTTAAGTAAACCATTTAAGCTACTGGCATAAAGGAAGGGGTACTTAAATTGGTTTAAAGTAGTCCTCTTTGTAACTAACATAAATCTGAAAAGGTTTTCTGTTAAACTTTTTAAGTCATTTCTGGAAAGATGGTAGCAAATTCCAATAGCAATTTAAAATGAAATATTGAGTTTACATAGGATAGGTTCATCAATGGCTATCAACTGTGTTGTGCTAGAGAAGTGAAACCTCATATTCAGAAGCAATATATACCCAAGTCCCAGATATGAGGGAAAGGATTTATTTTCATTCCCTGCTTGTGAATTCTGGGACATTTGATGGTCACTATTGGAGAACATGGACCTTTGATTTAGCAAGGTAGTTCTGTTGCTGAATTCCAATGGCCCGGAATAAAGATATACAATACAACAGGAAAGCAAAGAATATCAAGTTGTGTAGAAACACTTGGAGTTGTTTAAGAAAGCTTTTTAAACATACACTAGACGCAGTTACTATTTGACACATGAATAATGTGTTTAGTCATGAAATTCATTTAATTTTTCATATTCCTCCTAACCCCAATTTTTTATAAGCCAATTTTAAACATTTGATTAACAAATTAAAAGGGGAAAGGGATTAAAACTATTGATGTCTAAAAAAACACACATCTGGCCATGTGATTGGTTGGGATTAGGAAGGATGATGGTGGACAATACTATGCACCCCATGTTTTGGAAGGGATGAAGCAAGGAGTATTTTTTTAAAATAAAAGCAAAACATACCATTGGTTGGGTGTCGAGCAAATGAGATAGAAAACCTTTTAACAGCAGAACCACGTGTGGTGTCTGAGAAAGAGAAAAACAGGTACCTGAAATTTAAAACAGCTACCAAAAGAGGGACATTTCAAGACAGGACAGAAGGTTTTAAAAAGTGAGGAGGAAGTTAGAATTAAGTGGCATGCAGTAGGGATTAGGAAAAGTGCACAGGCCAGGTTTAAAAGTTGATAAACTTTTGATTGCTGATAATAATAGATGTTTAATGGAGTATATTTGGGGAAAGCACATGAGGACTTGTGATCTTGGCATACAAGTTATACATAGTTAGATTTCAATACAAAGGAAGTGACATAAGAGAAAAAGTTGCATTTTTTAATCCTAAAAATATGTTAACATACACTATATTAGTACTGCTTCTCAACAGTCGAACTTGTCCGTGATATTTATTCTCCTATCATTTAAGGCAAAAAATCTTATTTTTAAATTTCCTGAAAAAATGTACTACTTATGAATTGTCTCCCTCAAAACATTTCTATCCAGTCCTAGAAATTATACAAGTTTTTATTATAAATTGCATTCTTTCAAAAAACAAACAAAAAACCCGAAAAACCCACAACAGGATGAACTTCTTGTATTTATAGTATGAAGTAAGTTGCTGAGGAATAAACAAGCCTGCCTTTAAATCTATAAAGGCCTAAAAAATAAATTCTTTACAATAAACTAGCAAACAATATTCTAGGCTACTACAGTACTCACTTCACTATTCTAGATATTTTTTCTTTTGACATTTAATGAGTGCAGTTGAGTGGGTGTATGTAAGTGCATGTGCGAAAGTGTGCACATACCATCTATGCAGCCAGAAGCAGTCAGTTTTTTACGATGAGTACGAGCATAATCCTGTAGGTTAGGTGCACTTGAAGAAACCCCAAGCACAGAGGTGCTAAACAGGCCCGCACAGTGAGACCCTATTGGGAGTTAGAGAAAATATAGAGAGCAACCACGTGTTCTTCTGTTCACATTGGGGAAGCATGCAGCATGCATCGCTCTTACCACACAAAAGGTAGCCTCTGGCATTAACTTGGATAGGTTCACAATATGCTTGTAATGTACAAGTGGAGCTTTTATGGTAATAACTACTATAATTTATTCTGTTTCTATGAATTACTATTGTCTTTACTAATTATATACAGAGAGACGGCTATACCAAGCCTGGCAACAGAAAATGAAACTAAGAGCACAATCCCAACCATGTCTACTCAAAAGTAAGCCCCATTGTGTTCAATGGGTCTTCCTTCCAGGAAAGTGTCTTTAGGATTGTAGCCTAAATCCCTTGGTTGAAGAAATTGTCAGAGGCAGACAAACTAATCTCACTGACTGACTCATCAATACTCCGCCAAAACCGCTAGGCCTAGAAGCGTGAAATTTGGGGAGTGTGTTCCTTCTATGATAGAGGCACCCACTAAGAGGCACCCACTGAGAACCGATTTTCAGAAATTCCAACCAGAAGGGGATGAAAAGGGATGTAATGCATTTTCCTCCCTATACTTTACATTGAGAATCCCTGACGGAGGGACGCTCTGCCCCAATCACTGGACCCAGAAGCATGAAATTTGGGGAGGGTCTTCCTTTTGTGATGGGAACATCCACCATTAACCAATTTGAGAAATTTAACCGTTAAGGGGCTGAAAAGAGGTGCAACATGTTTCTGTCCTATACTTAACCTTGAAGACTGACTAATCAACAGCCAGCCAATTTGCGCTGGATGTACCTGTTGCACTGGGAGGGAGGGTTCACAAGGGGGGACATTGCGCTTGGGTTGATGTTGCGTATGGGGGGACATTGTGCATCAGTGGGGGTTGATGTTGCACGTGGAGGGATGTTGCACATGAGGGATTGATATGCGTGGGGGATGTTATGCATTCAGGGTTAATGCGCATGGGCGGATGATGCTTATTAGGGGTTGTTGCGCATGGGGGATGTTGTGCAGGGGGAATACTGCAATGGGGGGATGTTGCGTATTCAGGATTGATGCACAAGGGGGATGATGCATATGAGGGATTGGTACACATGGGGTTGAGCTGTGGGGGAATTTTATTCCCACAACGTGGGTATGTTTTTGCTAGTTTAAAATAAAAAGGTATTGACAGGAGGAAGAAAGATAGTATTGAAAATTTTAGGTTGCAATCCCAGCCATTTTCCTGGGAGTAAGACAAACTGAACATAGTATGAAATACAGTAAGTCAGCTTACACCGGGGCAAGGCAGATGGAGCTGGTTTTGGCACTGAGCTGGTCTCGCAGGACTAGTCTAGGCAGCTCGGCAGGGGCTTGTTGGGCAAGGCTTAGAACAGTGCAGTTCGACCATATTCAGAGTCTGTTTACAGGGCAGTAATGCCCTCTCCCTGCTCTTCAATGTTAGGACCACCTCAGGAGTAGGAATAAATCTGACCCATTGGATCCCATGATTAGCCAGAGTACAAATGGAAGCAAAACAAAAAGTTCTAAGTCCTATGCTGGCATAAGCACCACTCCTGCCTCTCAACCTCTCAACAGCACAACTCCAGCAGGCCACTTCAGCAACAATCCCCTTGCACCTACCTTCCACTCACTGGCCTCACTTCAAGATTGCTCCCATAAGGGCTCAAACCTAAACCAGGGCAGTGCTGACAGTCATTGCTCTGCCCTGGCAACCACCATGCACCTGTCTGAGATGCTGTAGGAGAATTTCCTTCTACAGGCAGGGGGTTGGACTAGATGACCTACTGGATCCCTTACAACTTTATGATTCTATGCCATTTGTATGGGGCTTCAATGATAGGAAGATGTGTCGCAGGATTTTCAGCCAGTAAGTATTCCCACCAGCTGGTGGAGAAGCTTTTGGGGCGAGAAGAGAGGCAGGCAGATGGTCAAATTGGGCATAGCAAGGGAAGGATCAGGGCTGAGAGGGAAAGGGATGTACCTATGCCCCTCCCAAGCCTGAAAGACCAACACAGGTCTCTGCTAAATGGCATGGGCCTATTTTCAGCCATAGAACTTGATGAATATGAGAAAATTGTTCCCTGACCCTGGAGACCTGGGCGGCTGTCCAAGTCCCACAGGTATTTATTTTGGCACTGCTGTACTGCTGGCAGCACTGTGAACTTGTTGAAATAAGTACTAAAGTACAAAAATAGAAATGGGTACAATTTATAAAGAATTTTTCATATGCAAGCCCCAGTGAAATTTATTTTACATGATTAAGATTTCTTGCATAGGTTAACATCCTATGAGACCTCTCCTAGTGAAAGTTCTTAGTGTTTTCAAATTACCAACTTGTATTTGTTGTTCCATATAAATTGATGTAGTTATATATTTTATATAATCAAATATTTCAATCAATACACTCATACTTGTCAAAAAAGATTTCAGTCAGTATAACAGTCAATTCCACACATTTTGAAAAAAATCTGTTCCAGCTACCTGAAACGCCCATATTTTCTTCTGTTATTCAATTATTTTTTTGAGAAATTAGCATAATAATTTACATCATTAGTATTTTTTCTATGTAAACAATTCTGCAAGTATCCCATTTCTACCTTTTGAAAGGATTAAGAGGCTACTTTAGGTACACTTCACTGACATAAATGTCATTTTATGGTAGTTGAGCAGGACAGATTTCTCCTGACCTTTGCCTACTGATCTTCAGGATTTTAATTTTATTTCTAAACATCAGCCGCTGACCTAAAGTTTCTGTTATTACCATCAAAGACCGAAAAGTAAGGAAAACATTACTGGCACATGTGATAAATGCAACAAACATTAACAAGTGCCTGATCTGTGGTAAAAGCTTTGGATCCAAAGAAATATCTTCACTTATATACACAAATAGATAATTTTTCTTTAAGAATGATGTGACTAATAGAGAAAAGATTCATACAATTATTGAAAAATGTTTGAAAAATTAAAGTCCAATGATCAAGAACACTTAATGTTTTCTAGTTACCTAGAAAAACTTTTGATTCATGAACACAAAGAAAGATTGTGAATACCAAAGAACTACAGAATTTATTACACACTTTCTCCTAAGACTGCACAAAAAGTTTGGTATATGTCTTTTGCAATACACTCTTTGTATTGCAATACACTCTTTGTACTATTCAAAATAGGATTGTTTCAGTTTAGAGTACAAAATATTGGTAGCACACACAACAGAATATAATATAAAATAGAATCCATTCTACAAACACAAACTAAAAATAATCCTAATTTAAAATTTGTGCTGCTTGTAATGAACAAACTCTAAAGAAGCAGATACAATGACCAAGTCCATATACTGAAAGCTGTAGTTGATGGAATTTGGGGTAGTGCAAAGAACTGTAATCTGGAGTTTTTTTCCCTTCTTTTTAGAAAGAAGGAAAATGGAAAACTAAGGAAAGATGTTTTGACTCCCAGCAGGATCTTTTCAACTGTTTCTAAACCACAAAGGAAGAAAAACCTAAAGTCTGAAAATCAAGTATGCTAAAATAACCTCTATTAAAAAGTCACAATAAAAACACAGCTTTGGTCCACATAATGTATTTATGCAAGTGGCAACTGACATCCAATTTTAAATGACCCAAAACTAAATTGACTCAAATTCCTGTGATCCAGTAGCAGAACAGAAGTACACATGTTCTAAAATTGCATGTGCTTATCAGCAGAACACCAAACACTGGGTAGACATTTTAACAACAAAATTTCAGAAATGTGAATACATACCTATACTGCTTGTCTTTTGCTCCACCAGCGTTCTTGGTGGGCGGAAAAAAGTATTGCTCTCTGGTGGGACCTGGACATGAGAAACAGATAAATAAGGACAAAAAAGACAAGTAGATTTGAAGAATCCATTTAGCTTGAAACAGCAGCCTGTTCAACATAGACAAGGATTAATAAAGCTGTATGATGGTTTAGTAAAAATCCCAAAATAATATGGAAGATCATAAGGAAGATCATGCAATATTGCTGAAGAAAGTCCATTTCACTTATGGGGTTCTTGCAATGAGGTGGTGCAAAGCAGGCATTCATGAAACAAAACAAGACAGACATCAAGACAGATATGAAAACACAGACAACTGTCATTTAGTTTACCAAATGAACACTCCTAAACTGCGCCTGTATTGGAAGGAAGGAAAAAAGGAAACACAGACACGCTAATGAGGTCACTATACAGTCACTGATACATGCACAGGCTCTAACAGTGTAAACTTGGTTGTCACAACCTAAAACCTTTATTCTATAGTTAAGATAGTTCAAAGAGGAATGGAAACATTCTTTTAAAAAGAAAAGATAATTACTAACAGAACACCATCCATTGTTTATTATAAACAATATGAATATTTTAATTGATGGACAGCCCAATCCTGAGCTGACTGCAGCATCAGGATTCCTGTGGCAGTATCCATGGTATCCTGGGGCCTAGCAGTCTGCTGCAGTGGCTTGCAAAGCTTCCTTAGGGGAAGGTGATATTTGTCCCTTTCCCCCACATAAGTCAAGTAAGCCCTGCAATAGGGCTACTTATTTGTGTAGATGAGCTGGTGCAGGAAATGCTCTGTGTAAGAGTGAAAAGCCCTTCATGGAGTCTCTGGATCTGATGGAACCAAGTTCCAGTGGTCCTACCTCCCTCTCTCACTAGCAGACCTCCTGTCCACCCTTTGTCCACCCTCTTCCCATGCCAGAATGCCTCCTGCCTGTCTTCCCCCATGCCCAATTCAGCTCTGCTCCACTTGGAAGTCTGCTAGGACTGCCAAGCGGCAGAGAACCAATGCTGGCATGGCAAACTAGTGCAGTGCCTGTTGGTGCCTCCATCACTGGGGCTTGCAGATGTGCCTGGTGGCACATTAACAACACCCAGCTGCCGCCACTCCTTCATGCTGAACTCTCAGAAATGGGCTCTTAATCATTTGAGTATACTGTAGTATTTTATTATATCACTGTTTTACTAATTCCAACCACACTATATTTAAATTTTGAATATTGTAAATTTACAATGGATGAAGTACTGCTTTTTTAAAAGAGAGAGAGAGAGAGAGAGAGAGAGAGAGAGATCTCCAGTTAAAGTGTGTAGTAAATGATTAGTTGTTTTTTTCCTTTTTCCTGCTTAATTAATATGACATATGCTAACTCATCTGTGGAAAAGCAATAGCCAACTCCCAAACCAATTATTTTAAATGGCATTTTATTTCATTTGTTAGAGAATGTACCTACCACCAAATTATGCAGTTTTATTATTTTTTAGAAAGAAGTCTTAAAGGACAACTAAGCCAAAGTTGATGTCTGTTTGATTAGGAACTAAACTATTTTTATCTCTACAATGCTGAAAAGAAATTAATTCAAAAATCTAATACATTTAATGAAGATTATATGGGAAAATAAAACACACACACACATATACCATGCACTTGCTTTTTTCCCCCCAAGCATTTTTGGAAGTAACGTCACATTTTAATGACAGGTAAAATAATTTATTTTGAAGAAATTCCAGAACAAGGGATTAGGTGTCCTTAAAGACAATTGGTTCCTGCTTGGAATGCACAGTAATGTTTAATGAAGTAAAGTTTAAAAACCTGTTGCCATGAGCCAAAAATACTGGATGTGAAAGCCAATGATTTAGGGGAGACAGGGGAAGAAGTGATTTGTTCCCCTGATCTGCGTCTTCGACGCCCAGTACCCACACCACTGGTGTAATGCAGCCAGGTACCAATACACTCTGGGCTAGACACACTCAGGGGGCTCTCTTCCTGGAAGGGGGCAAAAAAACAGCAAAGCATGCAACGTTAGATTCATAGCCAAATGAGAAGAAAATAAAATACAGTTTTGTCTGGACCCTTTTCTAAACAGCTCTATTAAACAGTAATAAGTAATGTTTCCCTTAAAACCAAAACACACAACCAAAGCGAACTATGATTTAGCTCTTGTTTTCACTAAGGACACTTGATCAGTACTATAAGCATAAGTTATACCTTTGCTGCATTATTAATGCAGAATGCTTATTTTTTTAAAAAAAGAAAATCCTTTTAGGTATACAGTGGTACCTTATAAGACGAATGCCCTGTAAGAATGCTTTGAAAGACGAACGAAAATTTCTATGGGATTCTGCTTCATAAGACGAAAGTGCTTTGTAAGATGAATCCCAATTGGCTGGCTCCAAGTGGCTGGGACCTCCTCCTGCCTGTAGTACCAATGACTGGCCAGCTGAGGGAAGCACAGGCAGCAGTGTCCTCTGAGTCTCCCCAGCAAGCATGGGAAGAGCCTGGAGCCTGCTTTTCTGAGCCTCCCCGCCCAGTCTCCTGCAGACTCCTTAAGCCAGCCAGCTGGGCCTCTGCAGGTAGGAGGGAAACCCCCTCCTAGACACCCCTCAAAAGAAACCCCTTCCCCCAAGGAAGGCCCTGCCTGCCTGGACCCCACTGCAACCACCCATCTTCCCCTCCAACACTACCTTCCCTGCCTGGATCCCACTCCACCCCACTTTCCTGTAAGCCCCACTTTTGCATCCATACTTTCCTGTGAGTAGGCTCCACTGGATAGAATGGGACTTGATTTTGAGTAGACAGCATAGGATCTTGCCTCTTTTGCATCAGGCAGAAGCTTTTGCTGCTGCAAACTGCCTATCATAGATAGATCTCACACATATAGAGGTTCCTTGTTAAAGTTGCTCAAAAAGACACCAGTGACTTTTACCCTACAATCCAGAGTAACTATGGGAGCACGTAAGAGACATTTATGTTGACGTAGATATGACACCACCTAGTGAAAAACTGGGAAATTCATATTGCAATCCAGAGTAAATTGTTCTTATGTCAGAGCAAGGACTCCCCGTAGTTACTCTGGATTGTGCCCTTAGTGAAAATTAGTCATCCTTGGCCATAAAGGTTTTTCTTTTCTGTTTTACTGTACAGTATATTGCAGTGTTCTATTACAGTAATTGTGTTCTGTATTATATTACAGTGTTTTGAATTTGAATACAGTGTTTTGTCAACATTTTACATACAGTTAATATTTTTATATGAATATTTTTGGGTTGTGGAACCAATTGTCTGAGTTTCCATTATTTTCAATGGGAAATACCACTTTGTAAGAAGAATGCTTTGTAAGACAAACATGCTTCCGGAATGAATTAAGTTTGTCTTACAATGTACCACTGTATAATTGATCTCTCATGATCAGATTTTTTTAACTTTTGAGATGAGATTTTTCAATATTTGATTATGAGCTATACTGGTGGGGTTGAGTCAGTATCTACAGCCACTTCTATTACTGCTCAGACACTGTATTTCTCTCCTGTGATCTTTGAACTATTGTATACTAAAAAGACTTGCATACCAACAATATAATTATTTATATGCAAGGCACAATCCAGCATTTGGAAATCACTGTACTGTCTTAAACCATTAACAAGTATTTGAAGTCAGGATGAAGAAGGTATCAAGGAATAAAGTCAAGAACAAATCAAAACAAAATTACAGACGCTGTTATGATCAACATATAAAGACATCCTTGGTTTTTGGACTTAGTTGTCTGAACTTTGTTCATTTTTACATCAAACAGAATCAAGTTTATAATTCTACACTGAGTAAAAATGTTTTCATTTTTTAAAACATATTTGAAGAAAAGTAGAAAAGAACTTCAATTAAGCTTAAATGTATATGACAATATTCTTTGAAACGAAGACAAATAATATTTTAAGAAGAAATAAGAAGAAAATGTAAAAATTAAGAATTTGTTTCTAAAATCTTCCTGTGCTGATTGTTTCATACCAACACAATCAGTAAAATAGAGTGCTTTATTGTGATGGAAAAACAGAATTGACAGATAAAAGTTGAAATTATAAATTCTATAATCATAGGCACAGAAGTTAATAATGAATGTACAACAATGGTCCTAATGTGTGTACCCTATGTATCCCCTCCCCATATTTAATTAATCTGTCCTGTACCTATATCTGAAAGGTTTATAAAAACCTTATAAAAATTAAAAATATAACCATAGGCACAGAAAAAACTGCTCTGTATGTGACCGATTTGCTGGCTGGGGAAAAAATAACAGCTTATCAGAGTATTTTTGCACCATCTCTTTAAAAGTGCCTAAAGTGTAAAAAAATGTTTTGTACCACTACAGAAATACACATTTTCACTTCTCTAGGACAAATCTGACCATGGTCTTTATAAAAAAGGTTTTCTTTTCTTTTTTCAAAAGATTTCAAAATTGCTTCCATGTTATGTAATATACTGCATTTTTCTCCTTATAAGATGCACCTCCCCCCCAAAAGGGGGTGGAAATGTTTGTGCATCTTATGGATTGAAAAGGCCAATCCTGTAGCATCTTCTGCAGCTGTGCTCTGGAAGACGAGGGCAAGCTGGGAGGAGGGACAGAGGTTTCCCCACAGGCTCTTCCCTCAAAGAAACAGAGCCCAGAGCATCCCAGAGGATTAGCAGAGCATGGAGGCAGGCAGGCAAAAATAAGGGGGGCACTGGTGGGAAGGGGTGGAGGAAGCAGCCCAGGAGAGAGAGGTCCTTGCTTCTGTAATCCTAAGCAACCTTTCCTGGGTGAAGACTTGCTCCGGAGTAGACATGTATAAGACCTGGTCCCTAGGGCTGCAATCCTATGCATCCCTCCCTGCCTTGATCCCTCCCCACTCACCTGCCTGCCTGGGTCCTCCCACCCTCCAAAAGAAACACCCCACCCTTCCCTATCTATCTAAATCCCCTACCCTACGTAGCTGGATCCCCCCAACCCCCAAAAGAAACCTCCATTCCCCAAACTTACCTGCCTCCCCGAACCATGTGCAATGAGATTTGGGCAAAATGTTGGTGTCTGGTCATGTGCAATGGGATTTGCACAAAAGTCACAGATCACTGACACTAGTGATGAGTTCTTGGGATTTCCAGAAAATTAGAAGAGTGCTTGAACTTTAAAGTCTTTCCTCATTTTTTAAATGACAGTGATTATAGTTCTTAATACTACCGTTAACTTTACATGGTTGAAATATTATTCTGCTATATTTTATTAACTATATTAGTACACCATTTGTTTCAGAATATTTTTTTCTTGTTTTGCTCTTCTAAACTTTGATGTGTCTTATGGTGAGGTGTGTCTTATAAGCTGCAAAATACGATACTTTTTCATCTATTGGAAACATCACAAGTTACTACTCTTAGGGTGCCATCTGAACCTAGGCCAGCACAACTCATCCGTTTTCCCATCGCCATGATGATGTAAGGAGGCAAGCATCTGTTTATGCACTGGCCTAAATGTCCCCCAGGAGTAGTGCAGGAGCGGTGCAGAATTGCCTTACAGCACTTTTGTGACAGCCCAAGGCAAGCACAGGATGTGCTGGCTTTTCGGCTGGCCTAAGCGGGGATTAGGATTGCAGCTTCTGCATGTTAAGGACAAGAGCAATACAATATGCATATTAAGGAGGCTCAGGAGGTTTTTCTTAATACCTTCCATGGCACATGGAAAACCATTACTGAAAATTAAAGTACTTTTAAAACAATTTAAAGTTCAATGTGGGGGCTTTGTACCAAAGAAAATGAAGGCAAACCCTTTCACATTCTAGTATTTATACTGATTAACAACAAAAGAGATGAATATAATAGCATACCATTCCTTCTATTATGGTGGTTCCTAGACTTAAAATATTCTGAAAATAAAACTGGGAGAATAAAAGATGTACAGAACATGACCTATTATTCTTTATGATTCTGTTCTGTTGTAGACTAGAGGAATGGGCAACTGGAGCTTTGTCAATCTGGTTCACTATTATTTAAAGAATTTGCACCCCCTTTTCCCACGCCAAAGCCAATGTCCAAAACAACTTTTAGCCTTTTATCTTTACAAACAACCCTGTGACATAGATGAGACTAAAACTGAGTGGCCCAAGGTCATCCAAGAAGCTTCATTGCAGAGGCGGGACATGAACATGTATCTTCCAAGTCTCAGTCCAGCTTCCTATTCATTATGCCATCCTGGCATTATGAAATAACTTGTAATTACAATAGATTTTCTCCAATTCCATTACAGAATATCTGAACACATAGCCTTGATACTGCCAGTCTTCTTTCTTACCTTTCATCAAATGCCACTACAATCAATATGTTAAAAAAACCAAACCCAACTTGAAAACAATAATATTTCCACAAAGGTCAAAACAAGTACAATGCATGAACTAATTTTTTGGCATGTCTTATGAGACTGTGTATGCAAGCAATGTAGGTTAGTCAGCTTGAATGAATAGATTAGGCCTTATTAAGAGATCGAAACTTCCAAAATTGGTATCTTTCAATTTTTTTTAATTTAGAGAAGTGTTAACAGCAGTGTTAAAATCCTAAAAGAACTACAGCAATATATTTTGAAATGCAATTAAATAAAATAACTAGGAAAATAAATTGCCCTCTCTTCCCAAATAAGAGCTTATTATTACCACAGGTATGTATTGGATAGCAAGACTTACTTCTCCTGACCCTATTTTCCGGGATCTGGGAAGGGGTGATTTCCTGTGTATATGAATTGGATCAGACATCATTGGCTTGAACATAATCACAGATCGATCCGTTTCATCCCTTTTTGAAACATGTGGTTCCTCATCACTATCATTTTTTGAGTAAGTTTTCTTTGAACCATCTTTCTAAAAGAAAAAATATAGGGCAGATAAAAGCACAATTTTTATGATTACTAAGGGTTGTATTGCTCATCAAGAATCAACAAGTTTCTACAACAATAATCAACAATGGGATTTCTGAAAGAATTTCTCTTAAATATAATTAGATTTGCCAAAAGCAGCTTCTAGCATATTTACCTCACATGTCTATACAAGTAGGGTACACTATCACTTTTGGAAAAAAAGATTTTTCAATTTCTAATTTACTTAGGGCAAAATCCATAGCAGTTATGTGTCCACTCTAGTGTTATCTTATGGAAAGTCAACTTAACTGCTTTGGAGCAAGGGGCTTAATTTCACTTTAGCATATAGGCCTTAATACCAACTCATGACCTAATGATATTTTATTAAATCTGTAATCTTATACACACAATGGAGTAAGGCTGCAAATCCTACGTATTGATGTGTACCAAAGCTCCACTGGCTGTCATGGAACTTAATTTTGAGTTGACATGGTTATGATTGGGCTGTAAGTTTCACGGAACTCGATGGTGATAATTTCTGAGTAGACATGTCTCTGAATGCACTAAAACCTAATCTTAACCAACTTTCCAGAACTGATGCAGTCATAAGGCAAAACTACAAATTTTCTGACTTTGATTAGGCTTCTATGACCATCTACCAAGGCACAGCTACAGGAAGTGTCAGATAGGTTTGGGAACTTAAGTTTCATGGTGAAACGCAACCATTCAAGGAATTTTTGTTATTTATCTGTTATCACTCCCTATACGTTAAAGGTGTTTAATGATGCAATTATCAGAAGTAGCTGGTTTTATTTATTTTGACAGTGTAACAAGAATTCCAGAATTAGAGTGTTGATTTGAATTCTAGAATGCAAATGTAAATTTCAGCAGTCTGCCATACCTTATATGAAAATGGGGTGATTTGTGTCTTACCTGTGTAAGCCCCTTTCTCAGTGGTAAATCCATGGTGGGGTCACTCCTTCTCTAGGGTAGCTCCTCCCTTTAGGCTAGGCAAAGTCAATTGGGAAACTTCCTGAGGGGAGGGGCACCCTGAGATCACCCAGGATGTCCAAACTTTTGGCAACGTCCTTCCGTGGTCGCAGGGCATCTGTCATCTCAAACATCACTGTACAACAATGTACAAGGATCAAAGCAACACGTTATGACACATGGAGTCTCAGCCCCAGGATTCGAATGAAAGGAAGGTAGGGAGGTGGTTAGGGTAAGTGAAACCAGGATCCCTGCCCAGGGAGCACTCTATCATGTATGTGCGTCCCTAGACTGCAAGATTCCACTTCCCTCCCTATTTCACCTTTCTTATTACTATTTTTTTAAAAAGAAGGATCGTAAATGATAAAAGTGCCCTTCAATTAGGTCAACATCCTACATCAGCAAGGAAGGGCATGACCCCACCATATATATACCACCGAGAAGGGGGATTACACAGGTAAGACCCAAATCACCCCATTCTCCGGTAGTACATCCATGGTGGGGTCACGCCTCCTCTTGGGACTTACCCAAGCAGTGTGCACCTTAAGGGTGGGAGCTGCTGTGAGAATAGGAGACAACACTCTGGCTGACCCGTCTGGCAAAGGCAGAGTCCTCCGAAGCGTAATGGTCTAGCTTGTCATGTTTTATGAACTTGGGGGGGGGGGGTTCGTCCAGGTGGCCCAGCCTTCCACACTGCTTCTAGGGAAGGGCAGGCCCGAAAGACTGCAGAGGTCGCCACACTCCTGGTTGAATGGGCCTTAATCCCAGCAGCAGGCTCTTTGCCTAGGGACTTGTAAGCGAGGGAAATGGCTTCCTTAACCCACCTAGCTAAGGAGGAATGGGATACCTTACTTCCCTTGTGGTCCTCTATAAATGAGACAAAGCTTCAGTCTTCCCGAAAGGGGATGTACACTGAAGGTAAGAACAGAGGGCACGCTTGACATCCAGGAAGTGACACTCCCTAGGGTGTAACGACTTGGGGCAGAAGGAGGGAAGGACTGTGGGTTCAGACCTATGAAAGGTAGAGTTCACCATGGGGAGAAAGGAGGAATCAGTGTTGAAGGTGATCCTACCTTCCTGAACGGTGCAGAGCTCCATAGCTGAGACTAGGGCAGCCAACTTTGACACCCACCCAGCCGAAGTAACGGCTACTAAGAAAGCTGTTTTCAAGGTTAGGATCTTCAGGAGGCAGGAAGCCTCCTTCAACTTCTGTACGTGAGGGCGAGAGGCTAAGCTTCTGCCCTTAGGGAACCCCAGAACAGACACCATGGCTGAGACCTGACACTTAAGGGTGGCCGTGCTCAGACCCTTGACCACCATTGACTGAAGGAATTCCAGAAAACCTCTAACTTTTATCTTCTCCAGGTTGATGGTGTGGTCCCGGCACCATCTAGCAAAGACCCACCAGGTGTCGTTATTGACACTATTGGTGGAAAGTCTCCTGACTGCCAAGAGAGTAGAATGTACCTGGTTGGAGTAGCCACACTTACTTAGTCTGCACCGTTCAACATCCAAGCATGTACGTGCAGGGCCTGGAACTGGGGGTGCAGAATGGGCCCCTGTGAGAGAAGATCTGGCTGGAGAGGGAATGGGGGAAGGGTGGAAAGTTCCTTTAGATCTGGGAACCAGGGTCTCCTGGGCCAGTAAGGAGCTATTAGTAGGACAGTTGCTCCCTCTTCTCAGATCTTGGAGATGACTCTGGGCAGCAGCTTGAGCAGCGGGAAGGCATACAGAGTCCCTAGAGGCCACTGGCAATGAAAAGCGTTGATTCCCTCTGCTTGGGGTTCCCTTTCTCTTGAGAAGTATCTGGGAGTCTGTCAATTTTCCCACTTGGTGAACAAGTCCACTGCCAGAGGCCAAATCTCCTGTACAGGAGTTGGAAAACACTTGTGTGCAAGTGCCACTTGGACTGGTCCATCTCCTTCCTGCTCAGCCAGTCAGCCATTACGTTTTGGATGCCTGGGACATGTTCTGGGACAGTAAGTTGTTCTTGGCCCACAGGAAGAGTAGTCTGGCTTCCCTGTTCAACTGCTTCGACCTGGTGCTGCCCTGTTGGTTGAGGTAAGCCTTGGTGGTCTTCCACCAGCACAGGTCTTCCAAGATGATCCTGTCTAGTTTGATCAGTTTGTGTTTCTGCTGCATGATCAGATCCTGATAAGGCAGGAGGGTGCTGAGGAAAGTCTGAAAATGATGGTTTTGATAGCAGAATCTCAGGTATTGCCTGAGGATGGGGATGTGAAGATAAGCATCTTGTAAATCAAGTGAAACTAGTCCTGGGCTCTGATGGAGTGGAGGATGGACCTAAGCATCTCCATCTTGAACATGTGGCACCAGTGGTTGAGCCACTTTAGATCTAAAATGGCCCTTCTGGCACCATTCTTTTTTGGAACTGTAAAAAGATGAGAGTAAATCCCAGGTCCCTGCTGGGCCTCGGGAACAGGCTCTATAGAACCCTGCTAAATGATAGCCTGAGGGGTAGCTAGATATTTCTCTTGATTTTGAGGAAGTCGTATATGTAGAAATATTGATCTGGGGAGTCTTCAGAATTCCAGAAGATACCCCCAACAGTGTCTGGGACCTAACCATCTGTGGTGACACATTGCTATCGGTTGGCGAACAGCTGCAGGTGGCCCCAAGTACAGTGGGCTGGCATCATTGTTTGGTGGGCTTGGTGGGGAAGCAGGATCTAAGCTGGGACTTGTTGAATTGGCTCCTGGCTCCTGCTGGTACGAGGCTTGGCTGAGGATCCATAGGGGGTGCCCGAGGGAGCTGATGACCCATAGGACTGGTACTTGTAGGGACAAAAGGAACGGGGCTGGTGTTTAGGACAGGACTTGCACGCCAGTCACTCTCTGGTTGGAAGCGCTTTCTTCTTGCGTCTGGACTTTTTAGTTCCTGAACCAGGTAGTTCTGCATACAGCCAAGTTGGCAACCATAGCTCTGGAGGGAAACTGAATGATGTCGGTGGTGGTGTCTGCTGAAAATGCTGCCAGTGCTGACATGCAGTTGATCTCCTCCAGCGCCTCCTGTGGGAGATCATACTTCTCAGAGAAACAGTGTATCCAGATTAAGAGAGCCCTTTTGGTGAGGGAGGAGGCGACAGAGGCCTTCAGTGCCCAAGAAACAGCTTGGAAGGAGCACTTGGTGAAGACCTCCACCTTGCAATCCTTAGCGTCCTTAGGAAGACCATTGCTGTCAGCTGGTACTGCTGATGAGGCTCTCAGGGCAGCCACTTGTACATCAACTAGAGGGGATTTGAACTGCTCCATGACTTCAGAAGACAAGGCATAGAACCTGGTAGAGGGTCTTTTGGAGTCTCTCTCCTTGGCAAGCAAAGTCCACACTTTCTTGACCAGGTGTTGAAAGAAAGGGTGCAATGGAAACCCCTGTGATGTTTGATCCTCAGGGGAAAGCTAAAGCACCCCCCCACTTGAGCATCTCCTGGGAAGTAGGGACTGGTTTGGTACCTCTTTGGTACTCTAGAACCTGAAGCATGTGATTGCAGATCTGGGCAAACTCTCCTGTTCAGAAGCCTCATTAATCCCATCTATGGAATGGACTTCACCCTCCTCCCCCTCTTCCTCCTCTGAAGCATCAGGGTCTGCCTAGTGTGAGCAGTGGCAGGAAGAGGAACATACCTTTTAAGCTGGGGGGCCCCTGGAAGCTGTTACCAAGAAAACAGCAAACAATAGGGGATTAAGGCACTGCCTCTCTTTGTTTATAAGGATGTAAGGCTGGACTATTAATCAAACGTCACCACAGATAACCTTTGTAGAAGGATGAGCTTTAGAAGGTATATTTTAGCAAACTTTATTAAGAATAATTACAGCAAGAGTAAACAAAATAATGAAATATAATCAATTGAGTTCTTATGCTTAGCTAGCTAACCTATTACAAATACAGGGCTGTGGGTGGCGCAAATGGCTAAGACACTGTGCTTGTTAACCAGCAGGCCAGGGTTCGAGAGCCAGGTCGGCCCCACAAGACAGGGTGAGCTCCTGTCCTTAGCCCAGTTCAGCGATGCCAGCTGGATCCAATCGTATTGGCTCTGCCTTTCCATTGGACTAATTCAGTGGCGTGGAGAGGGGGGATTTGCTGCTTGGGTAACAGCCTATTCTCCATAACAATCTAACAGAGGATTTCATGTTTCGCATGCAGCACAGAGCATGATGCCATAGTCTCTAAAGACTGATGGATGCCTGCTTTTTTATTACAAACAATATGGAGAGAGTAGGAAAGTAGGAAAAAGGGGAGGTCAAGATGCCATATTACCTGCGCAGAGTGCATATTATCTGTGCAGAGTACATATTACCTGTCCAGATCCCTTTCATGGTCTGGCCAGCTTTGGGGTGAGAGATAGTCTCCTCCTTGGTGGGGACCACTCCACACACTTGATGGGGACCAACTACTCACACCACTTGGTGGGGACCAACTCCACACACACACTGAACCAAAACTATAATTTTTATACATATTTTGGCCTTTGTCTAGTGACTGGTTGTTTTTGTTAATCCTTTGAATATTTCCTGGGCTATCCAGACAGGAACCAAACTATAGGATAGGAAAGAGCATTGATCACTGGCTGATTACTAACATATTAGCAAGACAATGGGCTACTTAGACCATAGCTGTGGGCTACATTTCCATGGCTATGACAATGCAAGGGTAAGGGAGGCCTTGACTGGACCTGTAAAAATTGAGGCTTATGGGAAAAAATATTCTTGCTAAGAGCCTGATTTTGTAATGATGAAACCTCATGTGTAACAGAATGAAATTAATAACAAATATAGTAACAGAGCATTTCTTGTAACAGAGCCTGGTATCTCTGAAGGAGGCAGAAGGGGAAGGGTGGGGGAGTAGAAGGCTGTGGGGGCAACTGAATGGAGGCCACAGTCATTTGAATGGTCTCTAAGGCTGCTGCGAGACCAGCAGAGAGGGAGGCCTCAATTTTAGCAAGTATAGCATTAGTAAGATCAGAGGCCTCTTGGGGTGGCGCAAGAGTAGGAGCTGTAGCGTCAGGTCCCTCATTTGTAGATATGGTAACAAAGGATGACAACACAATAGACAGGGTAGCAATCAAAGGGCAAGAGCCCAGGCCAAAGCCACTTTCCCCTCAAAGAGTCCACAAGATGGCAAGAAAGACCATCAGTAACCATGTTCAGCTAACCTTGCCCATTCAACCTCCAAGCATGCAAGTGAAGGGACTGCAGCCAGGGATGCAGAATGGGACCCTGAGGATCAGATGCTGAGCAAAGCAGGACTTGGTCCTCCGGGAGGCTGCACCATGATTGGAGGCTGCGGAAGAAGTCTCTGCAGATGAGCTGATAAGGCCATCCGGCACATTCCCCGTCCTCCTAAGATGTCTGCGGTTCGGGAGAGAGTGGGCAGAGCCAGCACTCGGAGGAAACACAGGGTGCAAAAATCAAAGACGTGGCTATGGCGCTCCAGCCGGAAAGCCACCCCAATGTGTCTGCAATTGAGCATCTCCCATGTCCGACCTGTGTGATCAGCTGCAGGACAGTTCTTGGGGGAGGTCCTGGAGGTAGCAACCTTTGTGCCGCCTTGTGTGTGCTGTGGGGGAAGTCCAGACCAGGAGGGAGTGCATACTGCCTGAGTCCACCCCCTTTCTCCTCTCACCACCAGCTCAAGAGCGGGCTCAGAGCGGTTGCCGCTGCTGCTTGGGAGCAGCCAGCAGCCTGCCCACTCTCCTTGGGCTCTTGAAGGGCAGCCATAGAAGTGGGAGACTGGCAGCAGCCTCTCCCACAGTGTGCTGAGTCATGCTAGTCCAGAGGGAGTGGGTGGGGGTTGGAGAGCCCGATTGAAGAGAGAACAAGAGCTGCAGAACTACAGTACCAATAGCCCAGGAAACCACCCCTTTCAGCCACCCAGGGAGGCAAACAAAGAAAAAAGCTGGGGTAAATGACCCCCCAATTAAAAGGAAAAAAGCCCTCCCAAAAGCTGGGGCAGTCAGCAGAGCTTGCCTTTGCTTATAGGCAAGGTCAGACTGGATGATCTCATGGCAAGCCTTCCCTCAGGAAGTTTCCCAACTGAACTTGCCTCGTTTGAGGGGAGGAGCTACCCAAGAAGAGGAGTGACCCCTCCATGGATGTACCACCGGAGAAAGATTAAGCAGAAAAAAATTTCCTACTGATCAGTCAACTGTTGCAAAACAATATAGAAAATCCTGGTGGGACTTCATGCAAGTTAGAGATAGCATTTACCTCCCGAGAAGCAGGTCTATATCCAAAACCTGAAGGTAAATTTTTATCTTCCTCACAACCTTTAGCTCCTGGACTGAAATGCAATTCCACATGGAAACGTTCTTCTGAAGAAAGTTCCTAAGGAAAATAGATAATGTAGTTCAAACTATGTTTCTCAGTACGTATTAATACTTCATGTAATATATGGTACATTATTGTTTCATTACCTTATTTGGATCTTCATACAGCATGATAACAATCTGGGTCATATAATTGAGTTCATTGACAACATTTAGATAATCCATGGCTCGTTTCCACTGTTCATCTTTTGATGCCTTAGATTAAAAGAATATCCAAGAAAAGAATATCTTTAGTATACCATGAGTGGCTGTCCTGTTTTTATTTGCTCATTCTTATTAGCTGATTTATTTCTACATTCTTATCAATTATGTATAGTGAAAGTATTTTGTTATACAAAGGCAACATAATCACATATTCTTAAAAAACCTTTGTTTAAAACTATTTGTATAGCAGTACCTAATAATCAAAAACTGCAAATAAGAGAAAGCCATATTGGTGGCAATAGAGAACAAACACAGTTCCTAGTTTTTAAAACTTTGTTATACTTAGGAAGGATTAAGGATTGTTTCCTAACAAACCCACAATAGAAACAGATTAATTCAGCAGAAGTAACCTAACACAAGTAGTTCAGTTGTCTCTTCTTTCTTGTGGCAACAAGTCACAGGAAAAGTAGCGATCACTTTTTTTGTGCCTGGAAAACTGGGCTGGTTTGGAGGATGTGCTTGCCTGTTTGTGTTTCCAGTTTTTGAAAATTCACATCACAGAAGTGGGGGAAAGGTGTGCCCCGCAGGTTGCCCAGCTAGTAATGACCGACCAGGGAGCAGTGCTCATTCCTGTTTCTAGAGCTATAGAGCTGGCGTTGTTCAAAGACGACTCCATAGACGTGGCCTGCAAGCGCAAGGAACACTGCAACCTTCCCACCAAGGTGGTACCTATTTATCTATTTGCATTTGCATGCTTTTGAATTGCTAGATTGGCAGGAACAGAGCTAAGGATAGGAGCTCACTCCATCTTGTAGTACTTGGCTCTCGAACTGCTGACCTGCCTATCTTCAGATTGACAGTTATAGTGCCTTTAACCACTAGGTGATAATAACACTATTCAACTATGAGCTATACTCTTTCACTGAAATTACTATATTGCAAAATTCATTCCAGAAAGAGCAGCAATTTAAGCTCAGAATACTTCTATTCCAAAATATTTTTTATCATATCAAGGCTGCAATCCTAACTTCCACTTAGACCAGCCTAAGCTCTGGCATGAGTCCTGTGCTAACCTGGGGGTGTCACAAAAGTGCAGTTAAAAGTCCACTTCTGGGGGTGGGGGGTTAGGCGAATGCAAAGGCACACCTGCCTCCTCACACCATCACTTAAAGATAGGTCATGTGAGTTAGGCCAGCCTAAATTTCTTAGGATTGTGCCCTAATTTATGCTTTTTCTAAAAGAAATGTGCACACAGTGAAAGACATTACTTACATCACATAAGGAGCCATAACGAAGAGTTGACAGTAAAGAATGGACATGACTTTCACTGGTGAAATACAGCCTAGTTCGAACATGGCGTTCAGGAGACATAACTCCTCGAGAATACCTAAGATAAACACACACACACACACACACACACACATATATACCAATAAAGTAAAGAAATGAAGATACATTACTCAACATGTTGGTAGTGGATACATTAGAATCAAGTTTGGTTATATCAGATATCCTTTAAAGATAGTTAATCTAAGCTTAGGTTTGGAACATGTGAACACTAATAATAAATTGTCAACAACTTACTGAAGCAAAAGGAAACTTACAAAGGGTGTAGCTTGTTTACAGTATCATCATCTTGAGTCCTCTGAAGATCAGACCGGATTTTCCTCAGCAGTGGAATGCAGTAACCTTTAGCAATTTCTAATTTTTCAGGTTCGGAAATACCATATTCCTTGATGGGAAGAAAATTGTTTTTCTGAAAATTGACTTCAATAAATATTGAAGTTAACTCTTGATTAGACTCTGACATCAGTTTAATGTGTATAAGAAATATGATACATGCAATAATTAGGTACTTCTCAAAGTGTCACTTGTTTTCAAAACATGCTAACATGTTTATGGGAAATCTGGTTTTGAATCATTGTAATTAATATATTGTAATTATCAAATTGCATAGAAAATGTGATGAGTATGACACAGGGATCATGAAGTTGTGAGGTACAAACCTGTGGAATCACAATATCAGCCAGTGCCTTTGAAAGTCTGTATAGTTCCATTGTATTCTCTAATTTTAAAGATATGTTATGCTGGACATCATATTTTATACAGTCATAGATGTCTGGGATTTTACTGATATCATATCTTCCATTCTTTGTTTTAAAATCCTTTTCAAGTTTTGCCCATCGACGTAGCATCAAATCAAGTGTTTCACTATGGTAAAGTTGGATATCTAGACAATTATTTTTAAAAAATAATGAGCACACATTAACTAAGACAGCAATCGTAAACATATTAACTTAGGCATAAGTTCCATTCAAGACAGTGAAATTTATTTCTACAAACTCAAGTAGACATAAAGAAAATATATGGAATGATATATGGAATATTCTTAAATACAGATGGAAATATATGGAATATAGGTTTACTCCACATTCTTTTTCATGGATACTTATTATTCATATCAATTTTACCTGATTCCATATGAAGAGTGAAATCCACTGCCACAAAGTCCATAACCAAAGTTTTTCTCAGGACCATTTAAAAATATTGATTCAGGGAAGCCTTATTACTGTATTCACCAAAGGAAAAAACATTGTTCTTTCCATTTTAATTCATTCTTTTTAATCTTTTCCTTTTTGTGTAAAATGATAGGTTCTTTGAACGTCCATCTACCCTAGTCGCATCTATATATATGAAACTGAAAAGTCACTGACTGCCTCATCATTGCCAAGCCAAAACTGCCAGACCTAGAAGCATGAAAATTGGGGAGGGTGTTCCTTCCATGATGGAGGGACCCACTAAGAACAGATTTTCGGAAACTCCAACCAGAAGTGGGTGAAAAGGGGCACAACACATTTTCTTCCCTATACTTGACATTGAACAACTGTTGACTGATGGATGCTCTGCACCAATCCCCAGACCTAGATGCATGAAATTTGGGGAGTGTATTCCTTCCATGATGGGAACACCCACCATGAACCAATTTCTAGAAATGTAACCCCTAATGGGATGAAAAGGGGTGGAACACATTTTCGGTCTAAACTTAACATTGAAAACTGATCAACACCCAGCCCCAAATCCTGCACCTACCCAGTAGGAGTGCCAAAGGCTGTGAGGGGAAGGGGAATGTTGTGCATGAACAGGGGTTGATGTGCAGTGGGGGGATGGCATGAGCAACAGGAGGATGGCATTTTACTCTTGCAACGTAAGTACACTGTGAAAATACACTGTGCTGGTGTGAAAAGGGGCAGTTACACTTCCTTGGTAAATATAAAAGGAGAAAAACCTGAAAAAGTGCCTCTTGCTCAGCTTTTTCTTTCCTTATGCTACAACATTCTTACTTGCAAACTACACCCTCATTTTTCAGGCCCTGTTCTGAATTCATTTTCTTCCTTTCTTCAGATTCTTTCATCACGGAAATTATCTCTACTTGTGAGTTACATGGCAACATCGCATAAGACTTTCACAGCATGAGAACTGCTGGAAAAGAGAAAGTTTGAGATGCAGGTATGTATCAGAAAAACTTGCTAGTGTCATATCCTTTGAAAGTAGGAAGAGTGATGCAGCTATAATGATAGAAACATAAATTATCCTGTCTCCTCTTACTCACTTCCCACCACTAAAGTTGAAGGATCTTAGATGTTCTCGTAAGAGTTGGTCAAGGGCTAAAAAAAATGCACCTAAAATTCTTCTGAGCTGGCACAAACAGAAAGGGGATTACAACTTGTTTCTTGTGAAAAGACTGTTATAACCTCAAATCCAGAGTAACTACGGGAGCATGTAAGAGACTTTACGTGCACCCGTAGTTACTGCACCACCTAGTGAAAACCTATGGGAAATTCATATTGGAATCCAGAGTAAGTTGTTCTTACACCAGAGCAAGGACTCCCCGTAGTTACTCTGGATTTTGCCCATAATCTTATTTCCACAGTAAAGCTTGGCTTCACAGACCTGCATGATCAGCTTTGCATGTCCAGGAAAGTTTAGACTCACGTAAACTGAGGAGCATATTACACAAACTTTGTGATATGGACTTTGTGATTCAGCAAAAAATAGTCAGAAGTTTCATTGGGCATGCTTCCTTGCATGTTTCACCAGAGACCTGTGCAGTATCTAAAGACTCTTTGGATTCTGACCGATGTACACAACAAGCAGAAACAGGTAACTGCAAATATGATACCAAGAACCATTTTACTATCTGAGCCTTCTCTTAACTTTCCAAGAAAAATAAACCTGTATCCTAGAACTATAAGCCAGAACAAACATTACTTTTATCAAGTGATTGTACTATTTTCATGTGGTTTTTTACGGTTGTCTGAATGCAATTTCATGTTAATATTTTCAGATGTGGTTTCTTTTTCTATGAAGTTCAACATTGCTTTCCCACCACAATTTCCATTAGATTCAAGAACTGTTTCACAGGGAATTCATGCGATAATACCATTTTTCACTTGAGTTCCTTTTGTGGAGGTATTCAGGGTTACTACCAATCAACACAAACAGGGAAATGTCAGCTGACATTTTCAATTGAATCAGAGGTATATCTAGGGAAAATGTGCTGTGGCAAGCAGTGTAATTGCACCCATATCAAAACACCTGAAATCCACCTTTTAGTTAATGTTACAAGTTAATAATATGAAACTACTATAATATCAAAATAATAAGTCAAGCTTACTCAACTTTTCATTAAACTTCAGTGAGCTTGTAGTTCCTTTTCCACCCCTTGGAGATAATAATCCTTCTAGGGCCACAACAATTTACTGTACCAAACACATTTTATTGTTTAAAATGCACACTATGCTTTGTCCAAGGCAGTTTCATACTGTAGCTGTTTGAAAGCATGTAAAATGCAAGTAGATAAATAGGTACCACCTCAGTGGGATGGTAAAACAGCATTCCATTGACTTTTGGAAGTCATGCCAGCCCCATGACCATGTCTTTAGACAATGCAGGCTCTAAAGGCTTAGAAATGGAGATGAGCACCACACCCCTCAGTCAGTCATGACTAGAAGTATAACCAGTGGGGGACACTTTTACCTTTTAAAGTTCTAGTTGTCACCATTAACATGACAGTATGCTTAAATGATTTATTTACCAGCAAACTTAGGATCTTCCATCCGTTTTCTGATCTGAGTTGTCAAACTCTTGATCAATGAATAAACTTTGTCACATGTTTTAACAGGATTTTTTATTTCTTGCATTGATTTTATCACAGAAGCACTGCCAGATGGTGTAAGCTGCATTAACAGAAATGAAATTTATTAATAATTCCATTAATCTCATTTTTCATAAGAGCTGCTCAATGAACAGAAAGAAAATATAGTATCATAGCATTCAGTTCTAGTAATGTGGTTCATAGCATACAATACACAACACAATACAATTCCAAGATGGGCCAGTTCAGTTACACCAGAAAGGCTTAGGGCAGTGTAAGTTTACATAGACTGGCCCAAGGCAGATGGATCTGTACTGGCCTAGCTGTGCCAGCCTAGGCAGTTCAGAAGAGGCATGTTGAGGGTATGTTCAGCATGGCCTAGGGCAGAGGAGTTAGTCTGTATCCAAAGCCTGTTTCCTGGGCAGAAATTCCCTCTTCCAGCTCCTCAAAGTTATTACCACCTCAGGAGCAAGAATAAATCTGAGTAGACCCATAGGGATCCATAAATAGCCAGAGTAAAAATGGAAGTGTTGTCAAAATTTTTCAGTCCTTGGCCAGGCTAACCGTAAGCCCTGCCTCTCAATCTCAGGATACAGCACAACAATGACAGCCCTCCAACCTTAGAATATAAGACAGTTCCCACTGGCCATTCCAACAAGCCTCTTGCATCCACCCTCCACTACAGGTTCTGCTTACTGCAGTCTCATGCTGTAGCTGACTTCCTTGATGTTGATTTGCATCATTGTGACATGGGGTTCAAATGTTTTTTGGCATTTCCTTAAGACTTTTTTCAGTAAACCAAATAATATGGGCTGCAGTGGCTCAGTAGATAGAATGCTGGTGTTAGAACACTGCTTGACCAGAATTCTGCTCATCAGGTCTGCAGTTCAAGACTGGAGTACTGCCAGATGGGATGAGCTCTCATCCTCAGCTCAGCTCCTTCCAACCTAGCAGTTTGAAAGCATGCAAATGTGAGTAGATAAATAGGTCCCACTTCGGTGGGAAATGCTGTCCTGGCGACAGGCCCCTATGACAGGCCGGCCAGGTTTCCCCAAGTTGTGTCCATTGTGGATTGGATTGTACCATATGGTACAAACGCTGAAGAAGTTTCTTTTTTCAGTAAATAACCATCATTAAAATATATAAGATATTCATTGCCCACACATTCCGTTGTTCATTTTACTATAATTTGTTATGTATTTTGGATATGTGTTAATAAATATGTGTTAATAAATAAAAATGTTAATAAATAAAAATTTAGGCTTTTGCAAGTGATATTACAAAATTTTTGGTAGCCATTTTGCACTCGC
Organism: Cryptoblepharus egeriae; assembly: GCA_030015325.1. Taxonomy (NCBI): domain Eukaryota; kingdom Metazoa; phylum Chordata; class Lepidosauria; order Squamata; family Scincidae; genus Cryptoblepharus; species Cryptoblepharus egeriae. The sequence continues at coordinate 193,321,414 of JAREYC010000002.1, forward strand.
AAGCTGAAAAAGACTGGGTTCCACTTTTCAATGGTTTTCACTTTTGGAAGGTGCTCCAGTTTAGGAGTGCTACTGTCAATTATCAGACTTGCCTGGACCCATTGGAACAAGTAAAATAGGTGTGTGGGCAGGGAGGGGGGAGGAACAGGAGGTGGTGAAGCTGTCAGGTGGGGTGAATCAGGCAGGCATAGTGCAAACCAGACGCTGTATTTTTTCACAGCCTTCCCACCTCTTCTCTTTAGACTCATTTGCTAAAGAGCTGGCATAGAACTGAGGAGACCCGTTATGAAACAGGGAGCTCACAGAGATCCCAGAACCCTCCCAATCTACTCCTCCAGCCTAGGTGATACAGCATGCATCTTTTTGGTGCCACTGCATTAGTGTCTGTGTGTGTGTGGGGGGGGGGGAGGATAGGACTGGGCTCAAACAATAATGAAAATGCAAAAAAGGATTAGCAGAACTCATGAAGCTCTGCAGTATAATCTGGCTCATTTTTAAACACTGATGGTGAAAAACGCTTATCTTGCCACCTCATAGGCTACGGCTGCTTCCAGATAAGCCTCAGGGAAATGTAACTAAAGCTGTACATACATTACAAGGCAACATTAATATAGAATGTTCAGTTCTTTGCAGAAAAAGGACCGTTCAAAATATATTTAAATAAAATGGAAGATCCTTTAAAATTCATTTATTTAAATCCTTTCCTTTCATTCTAGTTTCAATTTATATCAAGCTATAATTAATTTGAATCACCATATGCTACATTTTTGGCTATATTCTAACCTTCTCATAGTCCTCAGAAGTGAAGTCTCTGTCTTTCTGGAGTATTTCATGAAGGCGTGCTTTCACACGATGCTGGCAGCTGCTGAGAGAGTCACTGTCACTGTCAAGGAGACCATTCATATTAGCACTTTTGACCATCTGGACCAGGATAGGTGTGAGCTCTCCCTCCAATGCCAATAGTCCCTGGAGAGAAAAAAAAATCACTGAGTAACGAGTGAGCAGTGGAAATGGAAATGAATCTTAGGGTGCAATCCAGAATAATTACGGGGAGTCCTTGCTCTGGTGTAAGAACAATTTGCTCCAGATTGCAATATGAATTTCCTATAGGTTTTCACTAGGTGGTGCAGTAGGTACGGGTGCACGTAATGTCTCTTACGTGCTCCCGTAGTTACTCTGGATTATAGGGTTAGACTGCAATCCTATGACTATCTGAAACCAAGTCCCACTGAACTTAACAGGACTTACTTTTCAGTAGACACACAGAATTGCCTATGAAAATTTTATCATCTCCACTTCTGTTAGTTTCCTAACATAATTATAGCATTCAAAAAAGCAGTGAATAATGCAAGTAACTTATTGTTTACTTTCCTAAACATTAAGGACATTTAGACTGCAATCCTAAACACACTTTCCTGGGAGTAAGATTCATTTAACACAGTGGGGCTTACTTTTGAGTAGACATGGTTAGGATTGTACTCTCAGTTTAATGTGCCTAAATTTTTCCATTCTCTCCCTCTCCCTCTTTTTCTCCCTCTAAAAACTGAAATTCTTTGAATTTTTGTTCTCCAGAATTCTTAGAGAGCATTCTGAATTTCCACTTCACAATTTTTGGTATAGCTCTTCTTCTTAGGCAAATGGGCAGTCTTGAGTTTGTGGCATCTTGTAATGGGACAGCGTGGCCAGCCTTTCCCCCCATACCAAACTGGAAAAGCAAAATAATTGAGAACCCTATGAAATGTAGAACAGGAACCAGCAAGGAAAAATGAAGTCTGTCTAACCAATATGAAATCTACAAAAAAGGAGTGCGATTATGTATGTGGCAATAATAAGAAAAAGATAAAGATAGACAATAAGGTTTCCGTTATGAATCCTTAGTATTACTTCTACCTGTATGGGGAAGACAACCACCAAAAAATCTTGTTAAGTTGAAAAGAGATGGGAACATGTCTTCTGAGGATTCTGTAAACAGAAATTCATAGGACTTCCATTTTCTCACAGATAGCATTAAATTCCCATTCTAGACTCTCTAGAAATAAGAGAAGTGCTGTCTAGACAATTATAGAAGTAACCCTCCCTCTTACTCTCTTATGAACACCTGAATATTTATGTTTCCTATATCCATGGTCCTAGCTAGAAGGAAAAAAACACCTTGATTTTAAGGATTCATGCTGAAGCTCAGAAAGCCAATACCTTTCTGTGTTGATGTTTATCATGAGACCTACAGAGCTTCTGTGACCATTAACTGTGATGCTGTTGCTAAATCACTCCTCTAAAGCCATGAAGGCTTTCTTGCTAAACCTGAAAAACAGCTCACCACTTATTTTTGCCACCAAAGTCTATACCCATTGAAAGAGCTTGTTGGGGTGGGGAGGGGAGGTATTCTGGGGTTCCACAGAGCAGAAGCAAATTAGGCTATTTTGCTCACACTACTGCTAGCCTGGGACCAGCTGAACTACATTTGTACTGTATAAGAGGAGGCTTTCCAATCATAGCCTCCAATTCCCAAGGGCATTCCATATTTTCCTACTGAAAAATTAATTTACAGTGGTGCCTTGTAAGACAACTCTAATTCGTTCTGGAACCAAGTTTGTCTTACAAAGCATACTTCTTACAAAGCACATTTTCCCATAGGAAATAATGGGAACTGAGACAATTGATTCCACAACCCAAAAATATTCATACAAAAATATTAACTGTATATAAAAATGATGACAAAACACTGTAATCAAATTCAAAACAATATAATACAGAACACAATTACTGTAATAGAACACTGTAATATTCTGTACAGTAAAACAAAAGAAAACCATTTATGGCCAAGGATGACTAATTTTCATTAAGAGAGTCACTGGTGTCTTTTGGAGCAACTTTAACAAGGAACCTCTCTGCGTGTGTGAGATCTATCTATGCAAACCAGATGGAAAGTTTGCAACAGGACCAGCAGCAATGATCTGCCTTGAAGTAAAAGGGGCCAAATCCTTTAGTCTCCTCAGAATCAAGCCCTACTGAATCCACTGGGGCTTACTCACAGGAAAGTGCATAGGATGCCAGAAGTGCATAGGTTTCAGCTTGGATTGAAAAGGCACCAGATCCTATGCTGTCTCCTCAGAATCAAGGCCCATTGAATCCACTGGGGTGTACTCACAGGAAAGTGCATAGGATGCCAGCCGGACTCAGCAGCAGGGAAGGTGGTGGTGTGGAAGAGGGGTGGTTGTAGTGGGGTCCAGGAAGGGAAGGGGTTTGTTTGAGGGGAGCTCCAGAGGGGGGTGCAGGAGATTTTCCTTCTACATGAATGAATGTGGCTGCCCCGCTCCTGGGGCTGGGCTGGAATGAGGCCACATGGAGAGTGCAGGAGACTGGACGGGGAAAGCTCCAACATGGAGGGGAATGCTGTGCTCCCTCTGCTGGCCATCACTGGTACTGCAGGCAAGAGGAGAAGTCCCTCCTCAGTCCCGCAAGAGGAGAAGTCACTCCACCGGAGCCCAGCCAATGAGGATTCGTCTTACAGGGCATTCATCTTGCAAGGTACCACTGTACCCATATTTACTCGAATCTAATGCACCACTGAATCTAATACGCACCCAACACTTATAATTAAACACCATATTGAATCAAATATAATTAACTATCAAACCTAATGTGCACCCTTACTCTGGAGACTGAATTCGGCTGAAAAGGTGAGGGACAGATTCAAGAAAATACAGTAATTTTTATACTACCTTTGCAAAAGCTGCTGCAGTCATCTGAACTCTTCCTTCATCAGAAGCATATATTTTGAGATCATGTCGATAAGTACTATGCAGTCTTAGTAAACCACAGCCAGGAAATCCAGCATAGTCTCCTTACCAAAGAAAAATGATGTTATAATCTGATGCCATTTTCTTTCTAACAACTCTTTTTAAAAAAACTAAAACTAAAAACCAACAACAAATAGTTCTTGGTGCTACTGTGATAAGGAAAAATAAGATACCTTGTCCACCTGGATACATGCATCTGAAAGCTCTTCCTAGTTCTTCTGCTTGGACTCTGCCTGCAGGAGTCAGCTCTCCTCCCCACTTTAGAACTAAGAGTAGAGATGGCTCCCGTTTCGGATTATCTGAACACATGGAAAAAGTATTATACAAAATTAACAGGTTAATGCAGTGATTTTCAACCTTTTTCATCTCATGCCACACTTATCAAGGCACTGAAATTTTCAAGGCACACACCATCAGTTGTTTTTACCACTGACAAGGCACACCAGACTGTTCAAATCCCCCAATGTTCTTATTAATGAATGTCAATCCCCAAATTCCTACAGCACACCTGAGGACTAATCTGCATTGAAAATCACTGGGTTAATGAAACAAAAACTTAACAACTGTCTAGGGTTCACATACTCTATGGCAGTGGTATTCGGCCATTTCAGCCTGAGATCCCCTTCTGCGAATGACAATCTGTCCTGGACCCCCTGTCCCCGAATTGAGGTCACGGGTGGAAGTGACATTAAAGGTTCCTGCCTTGGGTTATGTCACATCCCTACTATACTATCTTCATGGGTTTCATATGTTTCTGCATATGTTTCTGTTTCACAATTCAAAGTGCTGGTTATCATTTCTTCAGGCCTCAGTTGACCTGAACAGTTGAAGTGTGAGGTAGTATGGTGTTGTGTAGAGATAGGACTTGAGCTCCTTGGGTGACCAGTCATAAATCTCAGCCTTACCTGTCATACTGGCTTGTTGTGAGGACTGCAGGAAGGGGTTAACTAAGGGCACAATCCAGAGTGAGGGCAGTGAGGAGTTCCCTAGTTGGGCTGCCCCAACAATTCTGAATCCAGAGTAGAAAGTTATGCTGGATCCAGAGAATCAGGAAGACTGGGCTGACCTAGCTGCTCAAGAGCATGCTCAGTAGGCACCAAGTGATACCTGGGGAGGGCTTGCTCCTGAGGAGACCTCCCTCAGATCACACAGAACAAGAAACAGCTGTGGTGCCTGCCCTATAAGGAAGACCAGTAGCTTCTGACAACCAGTAACAGCTGCAACATGAGAATGCAGTACAGTAGTACACCTAGCTGAGGATGGATGCAAGGGGATTGCTTGGAGTGGCCTGCTGTATCCTCTGGTTAGTGGGCTGCCTTAGTTGTGCCATTTCCTGAAGTTGAGAGGCAGGGGTTGCAGCTAGGCTGGCCAAGAACTCAGATTTTTTGTCAATACTGCCTTTCTTACGGTGGACCCCTATGGGTCTACTCATTGCTATACCTGCTCCTGAGGTGGTATAACTCTGAGGAGCTGGAAGAGGGAATTTCTGCCCTGGAAACAGGCTCTGGATACAGAATAACTGCTCTGCCCTAGGCAATGCTAAACATGCCCTCAACATGCCTCTCCTGAACTTAAATTTATTTATTTTTATTCTGTTTCTATTTGTCTATTCTATTCTATTTGTCATTTTGTTGCTCAGTTATTATTTTTATGGTTGGTATTATTCTATGACCTTTATTTTTATTTTATTTATTTTAAGGGCTGTGGGTGGCGCAAGTGGTTAAGACACTGCCTGTTAACCAGAAGGCCAGGGTTCGAGACCTGGGTCCCCACAAGACAGGGTGAGCTCCTGGCCTTAGCCCAGCTCTGTAGTGGCTCTGCCGTTCCATTGGACTATTTCAGTGGCGTGGAGAGAGGGGATTTGCTGTTTGGGTAACAGCCTATCCTCCATATCCATCTACCTAGGCTTTCGTGTTTCGCATGCAGCATCAAGCACGATTCCATAGTCTTTCAAGACTGATGGATGCCAATACTATTTTTATTTTATTGTTATAGGACCTCTCTCACTGGGATGGGATATGCTTTAGACTTAAAAAAATAGGTTTGATGCCAAAACTGGCTCACTCCAGATTCACAATGCAATCCTGTTTTATGCCAGAGAGAATGACTAGATCTAGCCACCTAAAGTAGGCCATTTCCGGAGCTGACATTTAGACCAAATTCACGAGGGAAGGAGACTGGCCTAACTGTTGCTGAGGAGGCAGTTGCACAAGTCTGCTATTTCAGGCATGCTCACTGGGGATCTAGTCAGTGGCACCTGGAAATACCTGCTCCCAAGGAGAATTGCCTCAGATCACACTGAACAGCTGTGGTGCCTGCCATATGAGGAAACCCAGGAGTTCCTGGCAACTGGTCAAGCTGCAGCTTGATGGTAAGAAATAGTATGGCTGTCTGGGGGCCCAGATGCCAGAACTGCAAAAGGAATTTGAATGTTGGGCACCCAAGATAAATGGAGGAGAGGACCAAAGAAAAGCTGGCAACACGACATCCATTGTTATCATGCGGTTCATGGAAACATTAAGGTAGTTGCAAAGGGACTGGCTGCTAGAGTGGACTGTTGTGCCATAACCTGAGTTCAAAAGGTAGGAGTGGTGCAGAGGCCAGCCTAGGGTTCAGAACATTTTCTTTCACTTCCATTTTTTACTTTGGCTTATCATGGGCTTTAATGGGTCTACTCAGATTTGTGCCTGCTCCTGTGGTGGCCTATGTCAGAGGGGCTGGGAGGGGGCTGTGTCTGCCCTGAAAACAGTCTGTATACAGCCTAACTGCGCTGTTCTAGGGAATGCCCAACGTGCCCTGGGCATGCCACTACTGTGCTGCCTAAGCTAGCACTGCTAGGCTGGTGCAGACCCATCTGTCTTGCGCCGGCCCAGGTGTACTTACACTGGGTGCAGCTAGGTTGACCTATCTGGCATTACTTCAGCCAGATAGGCTGGCCCACGTGTACTTCAGGATTGTGCCCTAACTTTCTGGAACAAAGCTAGAATTTCAAAATTCATGATTATTGAGAATTAGCTGTCTAGCCACCAAGTAAAAAAAGGATTTCTCTTCAGTAATGCTCCCTCATCTTTGGTCCACACATTTTTTCTGCTTATAGGAGAATTTATATTGTAATAAGAAGTCTATTTTTTCCTCAATATTTTCCTTAGAACTTTACTTTCTGGTCAACTGAAGTATTATAAAAAATGCAAAACAGATTTATATTGAGCTAACAGATGAATTAACTTTCAGACAGTAATTGGCAGAAATTAAGACCTCATAGTACCTTCTTCTTCACTTGATGTTTTGGGACAACCATTAGGAAGATATGTCAGCTGAACTTTGCGATTTATACCAGAAAAGTGTCCATACCTAAAAATAAAAGTAAAGAGTGGGCCCATTAAAAATGGATTGGACTAGAAACCAGATTAACATTGCATGTTATCTTCCAACAAGATCACAGTATAAAATAGTGGATATTATAACACTGGCATAATGGGGGGACTACTTTTCCCAATCTATACTCCTTCATGCTGCAAGTAGGCCAGTGGTTTTCAATGTTTCTTGAACCACAGTCTAGTTTCATAGAAACAATTTTTCCCACAGATTGGCTTGGCAGTTCATTTCAGACTAGGGGGTGGGGGCGAACTGGGCATGTGCAGCCCAGTGACTAGGCTGCCATACACAGTTCATTCCAAGTCGGGAACAAACAGGGCACGTGCAGCCTACTCGCTGGGCTGCGCATGCCTTGTTCCAGGCCAACAGGACCCATCTGGCTGGAGGAAGCAGTGCTCTGGCCTCTGGTCCCAGTGCAGCCTAGGCACTAAGGCACCATGCTCCAGCATTGGGCCATGGACCAGGAGTTGATAACCCCCTGAAGTAGAACTGCATGTTGAATGATTTCCACTTTTTAAAAATTTCCTACATAAACAAAAGTAGGAAAAAGTGGTCATCTTCACATTCTTTCTGAACTTCTGTTTTTCATAGTGAATAGAATTGTTTTCTTGATGAAGAAAGAAAGCCTGAAGTATCATGGATCCAAGAAAAAAGTCACCACGATACAGATGATTATAAAAAGTGATATAGAATCAGCCCAAAATAAGAGCAATTTCACACTGTGAATGAGACATAATTAGGTCCATGCATCCAAGGCAGACATGAACTTGTGTTTTTACAAGTAGGGGAAATGTTTGAAAAGCAATTTGTGATACAGCTTAGGATTTGGCATTCAAAACGAAGAACAAAACAAACCACTATGCATACTGAACCTTTGGGAATAGCCAAGAATTAAATTCCTACTCACACACACACTCCTGGATAGGACTGAACTGTAAGTAGTTCATAGTAGTAGTCCTTTTCGATAATAAAGTTATCTTAAAATCTTCAACGAAAAAAGATATTGAAAGATAGCTATTTCAGCAAGCAGCCTCCAAATTAAACACTTACATCTCCAGCACTGTTTTCAGTTGTTCAAGTTTAGCTTTGCTCTCTTCAATTTCAGAATCATTGTTTTGTCCAAGCTCTGCTAAGAGCTGTCTTGCAATATCAAGTACTTCCTGGAAAAAGCAGTAAATTTTATACAAAGTTTATAAGAACAGAATACTATTTTTTGTGTAGATAATTGAGAAAAAAAAAACTTGCCTGCAATTGCTTGGGTTTTTTCAGTTTTAGCTTTCCAGACTTATACCCATTGAATTTTTCAAAAAGATCAAAAAACCTTGAAAGGAAACATGGAGTTATTAGATGGATAATGGATCAAATTTGCTAGGTGTTATTAGAACTCAACTATGTCAGCAGCACAATTCAAAAGGTAAAATAGTCTGATTAAGGCCTGCACATCCCAATGCCTATTTCGGAACTACACAAAAACACAACTTCATGCTCAAATATGAGCTTTCCACACTAGTTTATTCAGCCCACTATTAGTTTCCTCATAAGTTTGGAAGTTTTCCAACTTTGGAGAATAAACACAATTATACAAGTTAGTGAGCACACTGACAATCCCTGCTCCTGCACATTGCAATCTCCTCAGAGTTACTTTCTGTGTTTATTTGAAGCAATGCACACTGTACTTAAGAGTCCCTCCCAGCCATTCAGTATGCTACGGAGGATTTCTTTATGAATAGAGTGTTCATTCATGTAATGTATTCATGTGATGTAAACAGGAGACAGTGTTTTAGAGCAGGGGTCTCCAAACCTTTCAGCCAGCACGTGTTGAGGGATGGAAATACATTTTAATATAGTGGTACTTTGCTTAACAAGTGATCCAATAACAAGTAAAAATTTCTCTAGGATTCTGCCTCACATAACAAGTGTTGCTTCACTTAACAAGCACACTTGTTGGCAGTTGGGGCAGATGTGCTAGATGGCAGCCCTTCAAAAAAGTGTCAGGGCTGCCTAGTGCACTTGCCCATAGCAAAAACAACACTTCCGCACTGTTCCTCCTGTGGCCAGGCGGCCGCTGGGCAGAGGGAGAGAAGAGCAGTGGAGAAGAGGGAAGCAGCTCAGGGCTAGCCAGAAGGAACCGGGGAGAGAGAGGCTCAGGGAGAAGGGAAGGAGAAAGTGGGAAGCTTTGAAAGTGTCTTTGATTGCAGAAGAAAGTGTCTTTGATTGCAGCCTCCTAACCATGTCTACACCCAGCAGTAAGCCCCACTGTGTTCAATGGGTCTTACTCCCAGGAAAGTGACTTGGATTGCAGCCTAAGTAGACTTCATAGGATCGTGCACATTGAATGCATGTTCTGAACTCAAGTCCGGTGTTTTGTCATCATTTATACATACAGTTAATATTTTTATATGAATATTTTTGGGTTCTGGAACCAATCGTCTGAGTTTCCATTATTTCCTATGGAAAAATCCGCTTCACATAAAGAGCGTTCCACATAACAAGCATGCTTCTGGAATGAATTAAACTTATTATGTGAGGCATCACTGTATAAAATTTAAATACATATATTGGAGATGAAACTTAGACGAATAACAATTTGGATAATAAATTGGCTCAAAATTCCAAATTTTAAAATTTAAAATTCCAAAATTCAAAAGTTTATGGGTTTCTTCTTATGAAAACTAATACCTTGTTAAAGAAATGGTAGCCTTCTTATGTTGTCTGTTTTTGTGGACAAGCAGCTTGGAAATTCTCTAAATTTTCCACCATTGTGTAATTTTCCTTTCTTTACCAGAACCTTTCAAACAGCAATTTTATTTTTCTACTAGTGGAATGAACCCGCCATTTTGGGAGAAAAATTTCAAGATTATTTGTGGGTCCCGGGTATAGACGAGCACTGGGCAGTGCACTGGGTGGTGGGCTCTGGCACTCCTGGGCAACAACAGGCATCGGGCACTGTAGGGTACCAGGGAGCAATGGTGGGCAGCAGCAGGTACCGGCAGGCATCCCTACTGGGCATTGGGCATCCTTACAAGGTTCTAGACACCACTGGGTGGCACTGAGCACCACTGTGCCTCAGGCAGTGAGCACCAGGAGGCACCTGTGGGTGGCAGTGATAGGACACAACACTGGGCACCATCCAGCACTGGACACCACAGTGCACCAATGAGCACCAGTGAATATAAGACACCACTAGGCACCACTGGACAGTGAGCATGGGGCATCCATAACAAGTACCACCTGGCACAGTGTGTCTACACCTGGCACCACTGTGTGGCAGTGGGTAGCTCCAGGCACCACTGTGCATCAGTTGGCAGGGAGCACCACTTGGCAGCACCGGGCACCAGGCTTCACGACTGGGCACCAATGGCACCAGGCACCACTGGGCATCCTTCCCGGCACTAGGCAAATTAGTTCTTCATGGGTGCTTACATCACGGAAGGAATATGTTTCCAAAATTTCATGCATCTAGGTGCAGGAGTTGGAGCTAGGTGTTTATCAGTCAGTCTTTAATGTTAAGTATAGGACAAAAATTTACCCCTTTTTATACCCTTAGAGCTTAAATTTCTAAAAATTGGTTCTTAGTGGGAGCTCACGTCATGGAAGGAATACCCTCCCCCAAATTTCTTATTTCTAGGTCCATGGGTTTGGGCAGGGAATTAATCAGTCAGTGATTCTTCAGTGTAAATTACAGGGACAAAAATGCATTCTGCCCCTTTTCACCAGCTTTTGTTTTGAATTTCCCAAAATTGGGCCTTAGTGGGTTCCTATATCATGGAAAGAAGACCCTACCCAAATTTCACACTTCTAAGTTCAGAAGTTTTGGCTAGGTGTTGATGAGTCAGTCAGGGATCTTTCTTTTTTATACATATAGAAGAAAATACATAATACTAAATTTTGCAGATCTATGCTGTAACAATTTAACAACAAAAATTCATAATCATAATAGGAAGAACTCTATACAAAGGAGTAACAAAAGTGGGACAACAGAGAACCTATGTCCTGGGAACCACATCTAAGAGAATATTAAGAGCCCCACCTCAAAGCAGTTGTGGGCTGCTCTGACACAGAACACTTTCTTGCCTTTTCTCTCTTGAAAAGGAGGAAAAGTGACCTGGCACCCTGAGTGGCTTGCAACTGCTGGAAGTAATTGGCTGTGACACCATCACGTTACTGTAATTACTTCCAGGGTCAGACAAAGTATATCAAGAGTCACAGTCCCCAAAAGCCATCTACACCAGTGACTGCTTGGGAACTATGCAAATCAATCAATCAATCAATCAATCAATCAATCTATCTATCTATCTATCTATCTATCTATCTATCGAGAGAGAGAGAGAGAGAGAGAGAGAGAGAGAGAGAGAGAGAAAAGTCACTCACTGACTCATCAACGCCCTGCCAAAACAGCCAGGCGTAGAAGCATGAAATTTGGGGTGGGTGTTCCTTCCATGATTGAGGGGTGCATTAAGAACCAGTTTTCGGAAATTCCAACCGGAAGGGGGTGAAAAGGGGAGCAACGCGTTTCCTCCCTATACTTTGCATTGAAGAATTGATGACTCATCAACAATCCACCCCAATCCCTGGACCTAGAAGCATGAAATTCGGATAGAGTGTTCCTTCTGTCACATGAACACCCACCGAGAACCGATGTGGAGAAATTTAACCCTTAAGAGGCTGAAAAGGGGTGCAACCTGTTTTTGTCCTATACTTAACATGGAAGACTAACCAACATCCAGCCAATTTGGTGCTCGGTGTCTGATGCATTAGGGAGATGTTGTTCAGAGGAAGAGGTTGCACTGGGGAGGATGCTGCTCATGGGAAGGTGAGCATGAGGGGATGGTGCGCATGGGGGGATGATGCGCACTGGGGGTGTTGCACATGGGGGGGTGTTGCACATGGGGTGGATGAACATGGGGGGGTAGATGCGCATGGGGGGTTGATGTGTGTAGGGGATTGATGCAGTGATGGGCCGGCATACAGGGGAATTTTACTCCTGCAACACAGGTACACTTTTTGCTAGTAATAGTAATAAAGTACACATTGAACAAAGGGTCCTGGCATAGAAAAATACTTAAATACCACATGAAATATCTAGTACTACAAAATATAAAATATCAAAATACAAATATCACAGCAGGAAGTTTCAGTAAATTCAGCACACAATTATATCCTAGAGATCCATTAGCTTAAACAATAAACTTCTTACTATATTTTCTAAATGTGGAGGATCTGTTTCTTCCTTCTCCCACACTTACCTCTGATGCTTAACTTCCATTTTCATTTTTTGTTTTGGTGTTCGATCTCCATGTCGTATAACAGCAATAACACATCTGAGTTCCATCCTGCAAGTATACAGAACACACAGGTTGTCGTTGGCTTCCAGAAAACAGAACTGTTGCTGTTTATACAAATATTTTAACTTTATTCAAAACAATGTAACAAGAGCTATCATTGGGCCTTCAGAAGAAATTTGTTTATGAAACTTTTTCTCTCTTGTTTTTGAAAAAAAATTAAATGTAGGTTTAATAGAAAAAAAACACACATGTAATATTAATTAGCACAATGAAAACTGGGTCTGAAAATATCTCTACCTTAAAATATCATTTCACATTTTACTAACAATTGTAAACAAGCGATGGCACTATATCTCAAAAGTGTGTGGGAGGAGGGGGGTAGAAAGGAACGATGTCCTCAAAAATTTTACCTCCCTCCATGTTTATTCTAAATTTGGTTTACCCCAAAATTCAGAACTGACCCTATATATATAGGTTTATATACTATAAACTGATCCTATCAACTATTATGGTGAAGTATTAGAAATGTAGCTCGCAAAAGAATGCACTGGGAATGGTGCTTCATTGGTAGTGGGACTGGCAGATGTGCAAGTTTTTAACATGCCTCCGGAGCCACCTACTCACCATGGGCTGATAAAACTTGTCCCTTAAGTCAGTCTTGATGCACATTTGTCCCAAATTAACTTGTCTGAGTAAAGCCTGTTCAAATTAGTCCTAGGCCTATATCTTAAAGTGAAATTAAGCCCCATGCTCCAGAGCAGTTAAGATGACTTTCCATAAGATAACACTAGAGGGTGATGTAACTGCGTAACTGCTATGGATTTAGCCCCTAGAGAGTTTATCCCATTACTATGATAAATCTATATTGGCAGGATTGCAAGAACAAATCATAAACAAATATTATTTCCAAGGTGAAAGAGAAAGCAGTTTGAGGTAAGAATAAAAACATTACACAAGAAGTGTGAACAACTTAAAATTTTTTCTTACATTGTTCCTGATGTGGTGGGTACAATAGGAATATCCTCCGCTTCTAAAGGTATGGACCATGGGATCTGAAATTGTGGGGCAAGTTCTCGCATTACAATATTTCTAAAAAGGAAAACAAATAATTATCTAAATTAAATAGTTGCGATTAAAAGGAATTGTTTAAAATACACTTAATTGATTAAAAGGAATTGTTTAAAATACACTTAATTGATACACTTAATCTTAAATATTCTGCATCAACCAACTATACTGCTCACAAAAATTAGGGGATATTTCAAAATGAATATGAAGTGATAAAAAAGAAGCATTCGATATGTTCTTGCTTCATCCAAAAAAATCAAAAGCTTCTTTTTTATCACTTTTAAAGACTTATCAGACTAGTTTGAATGGCATAAAATCCAAACCCTTGACTTCAAAAGCATGACTATAATAAAGATTTGAAACTGTAGGACTACCACAGCTGTCTACCGCATGCAGTAGTGCACAATGCCCTGTTGGAAATTTTTAAAGAGAGGTGAACAAGCCACCTGCCAGGGACACAGGTGGCTGCATTGAACAGGGGATCTGATTAGATGCCTTCAAGTTATCATTCCATTCTAACATTCTTTGATTCTTACCCCAGGATCTTGGCACAATCATCATAATATTTCATAGAATTCTTCACAAAACTAAAGCCATTGACATCACAAACATAGGATTGTCCATTTGCACGCAGCAAGTCAAAGCCACAAACTGTTTGCTGTGAAGAAAAGAAACTGCATATTCAAAAGTGTGCAATAGTTCATCTATTTCATTTTTCATTCACTTTTCCAATAACCGATAGCAAAAAGCGAAGTGATATTCTGAGATTTCAGCAGGACAGAATTAACTACAGGTCCAGCCTCATAATACATGGATTTTTTTATAAATGGATTTGACCCAACATGAAAGACCACTGCAAATCAGTTTAAAAACTGCTTTTCTAACTGTTGTAGTCATGCAAGCAATCATTCCATTTTTCAGCTTCCAGATCAAATATCTTCAGATATTAAGATACTACCTTATTCCATTAGGTGCAATAGCAGAGCAATAGAGGAGTAGGTCTTTAAACCTACTTTTCTATTGTTTATACAGTACACTGATTTTTTTTTTAAATTCACAGGAGATTCTGGAAAAAGAACCCTAGTGGATACAAGGGACACCTTGTATACTTTTCTAATCACTTAAATTTAAGAGTCTGCCATAGCATGCATGTTCATCAGAGTTTACAATATTTGAAAACTACTCCTTCAGATATTACACACTTTTTAAACACATTTGTTATCCCATCCTGGTTAAGCCTTGAAATACATTTCTAAAACAATTTGCAACACTAAAGCCAAAGAAAAATGATTTCCAACATTCATTTACAATGACATCAGGAATTGCCTGTTACATGGCAGCATTCCAACTCTGGAGGCTCTGTGTGAGATTAGGCAGGCAAAGTCATGTGCCAGGGAAATACAGCTGCCGATAGATAATATAAATCCTGCATTAAATGAGATTCTTTCTGGACTTTTATCCAGGGCAATGGATAAGCCCCATGCCCCATGCCACGTCTTTGAACCCAGAGAATGGGAAATAATAATGCCTGCATAACTGGGTTTAAAAAATTCAGACAAGAGCATCAAGAAGAAAAGGAAAAAGTGGAGGTACAATATAGGGCACTGCTGGTCAGCAGAATAACTCAGGTTGCAAGGCAGACGATACAGGTGTGCTTCCAATTCCCTCTCTTCTTCAACAAACTGGAGGTGGCAGACCCAGGAGACTTAAAAATTAACATACAAAATGGATAACCATCATTGGAACAGTCTGTTAAAAGCATGTCAGACATTTATAGCACAAAGAAAAGACCCCTTGATTCTGTTCCCAGGTTGAGAGAGAAAAACTTTATTTAAAAGTTTTCTTCATGGTGATTCTCATAGTTAACACAAAACTGTTAAACTTTCTTTGGCCAATCAACCAAAAGTTCAGCTGCAAGCTAAGTCTTAATGTTACCTTAAATGCTAGGCACACTTTCCAAGCTATCAGCTTCTCTCTTGCATTAAGGATGACTGGATACCTGACTTCCTTTCCTTCACTATCCCGTTCCACTTTCCCATCCAGAGCAGGGGATTTACGAGCTTCTGCATGTGCATAATCTGGACCTACTGTGTATACCTTTATTTAGGGAAAAAATAGATGTATGAAGCAATTATGAGAGTAGTGTTTCTAATTTATTCATATTTTTGTTGTATTTGTAATGGTACATTTTTTCTATTTTTATAATAATTTTAAAAAGAAAAAATAAAGAGCTTTTTGCTTATTTCAGAGTATGACATTCTCATTTCAGTCAGTTCCTGCTCCAAGACTGTAGTCTATTTTTTCACTTTCACATGATGGAGAGATTAGAGGCATACTAAAAAGATTAAAAGCTCCAACATTATACTGCATTTTTGTCACTATCAAATATAATCCAATCTCCCTAAAAGTTTCACATTACGACTATTGCTACTAACAACTTATTAGTAGGGCAGCTGATAAGATGGCTTATAGTCATTGGCTGGTATCCAAAGAATGTGAAAGGAGCTTCTAGCTCTGCATATCCAAAATGCTGTTTGACTTGCTTTGCGTAAATGAGTCCTCTCCATTCCCTGCCCACATCACCTGGAAAGACAATTTAGATACTGCAGGGATTTTCAAGAACTGTACATGATGTAGTATAGGGGCAACTGTTTCAATGAAAAAAGTAAAACATTTCCAGGGCACATTTTCTTTCTAGTAACTTCAAGAAAAGTAACTACTTTTTATGACAAAATTAACCAAATGTGTCATAAAATAAGTGAATGATTACATAGTTATTGATTTGCAAAGTATGTGCCATTTCAAAAGATTTCACACAATTGCCCTGAAGTTAGTACAAACAGCTTCCAGATGACACAATGGCACTCAATTTACTCCAATATTGTGATTAACATTATGGATCTTTAAAGTACACTTAAAGTACCATTACAGCCTTTCATTCCATTTCACTGAGTCAGGATGACCAGATGCTGTAACTGTAAAAAGATAAGGCCCTCTAAAATGTAGGACATCCAAGAAAAATGTAAGACATGACAAAATAAGAGCTAAAATCACTCCTATATACTGCTTTCATCATGTGGTTAATTTAAACACTATATTACTTATTATTAAATTGAAAACTTAATTTATTACATTTATCAATAATTTATTACACATAACTTATTAATTATAAGAAGACTACAGTCTGCTGGTTCAACATGGAAAAGGAGGACAATGAAGATTTTTTTCAGGACATACATAAAGGACATATCTGGGCAAAACAGGACTTACAGTCACTCTGCACTGAGTGGGACACTCAGTAGGTAGAACCATTCAGTTCTAGGAAGGTGAGCTTAGAAATCGAAAGGAAAATTGGAGTAAATCATGAAGGTTCTACCTTGTGAGTGAATGGAGCAGATCTACATTGGGGTTATTCCTGCTGAAGTATTTGTTCCCGAGGCAAGGCTAAGAAAATATATTTGGTCTGGACCCTTCTGATCTGAGGAAATCTTTCCTTGCTTATGGCCAAACTAAGATAATTAAAAAATATTAAAATCTCTATATATAAAACCAAAGAGTCTCTGACTGACACACTGACCAACTGATCAACGTGCAGCCAAAACTACCAGACTGAAAAGCATGACATTTGCGGAGGGTATTTCTCTAGTGATGAGAGAAATCACCAGAACCAATCACCCACTAAGAACCAATCTTTAGAAATTCAAACCCTAAGGCAGTGATTTTCAACCTTTTTCATCTCACGGCACACTTAACAAGGTACTGAAATTGTCAAGGCACACTATCAATTGTTTTTACCATTGACAAGGCACATCAGACTGTTCAAATCTCCCAATTTTCCTGTTAATGAATGTCAATCTCCAAAATTCCCACTGCACTCCTGAGGACTATCCATGAGGAAAATCACTGCCCTAAGGGGAGCAATGTATTTTCATCCCTTTACTTCAGGGGTCCTCAGCCACCTGGATGCTCCAGGATAGGACCTTGCACTGGAGGCAGGAGCTGTGGGAGCACTCAGCCCCATTTCAGCCACAACTGGGCATGCATGGCAGGAGCTGTGGGAGCACTCAGCCCCATTTCAGCCACAACTGGGCATGCATGGCCCAGCTGCGCATGCCCTACTCACCTTGCACCAGGGGCGAGCTGAGCACACATGGCTCAGTACCTGAATGCATGCCCAGGTCACCCCGGCTGCAAGGCAAACAGTGCATGCACATCCCCAGTGGGCCATGATAAATTTTTTTCCCATGGTCCCGTGCCATGTTCCTGAAAATGTTGAAGACCACTGCTATATTTAACAGAATTGTAGAATCATCAACACCCAGCCCAAACCCCTGGACTTAAAAGCATGAAGCACTTAAAAGCACTTAAATCCTTTTATGATTTAAGCATCCACTAAGAACCAATTTTTTAAAATTCAAATCCTAACAGAGTGAAAAGGGGTACAATGTGTTTTCATCCCTTTATTTAACCTTGAAGATTGATTCATGGTCTCGTTAATGCCCAATTCAAAACCTTGCCCAATGAAGCCCAGTGCACAGTGGTTCCAGTGCCCTGAGGGAAGCCCAGTGTTGACTTGGTAGGGATGCGCCATGCCTGGTGGTGTGCAGTGCCAGGCAGGGATGTCTGGTGCCCCATGGGGCCTGCCGCTCAGTCCTCTGTGGTGTCTGGTAGGTACACCTGGTGGTGCCCACTGCCTGCTGGTGGTCATTAGTACCCAGTACCTGCCACTACCCGTCATTGGTGGCCATTAGTGCCCAGTGCAAGTGCTCACTGGTGCCCAAAATTAATCTTTAAAATTTACTCTCGTAATGATGGGTAAATCCAGCCAGTATTGAAATATAATTTGAAGTGTTTTCTCAAGTCTTAAAGCCACTGATTTAAGCACATTATAGAATTCTACAATTTGTTTAAAATCACAGCTTAAATGATAAACCATAATAAACTCAAGTTTATCATCACTTGAAGAACAGTGGATAGATTAGACCTTCCTGTCTAGAAAGTATACGCATTCAATGAATAGACCTAATCTGGAATGCTCTGTGCTTCTTCTCTCAAATGAAGGACTGGAAGCATAGAGGGAGAGGGAAAACAGAATGTATTTCTGCAGTCCTGATGATGAGAGAAAGAAAAAAAACTTAGTGGGGAATTCCCTCACCCTCAGAAGTGGAAAAAGAAAATTCAACAGAGCCCCACCTCCATAGACTAAAGAGCAGACTTTTACAGGATGTTCTCTTCTTTTAAGGAAAGAATATTGTCCTAAGAAATGTTTTTATCTAGAGAAAATAAAAAACAGACCTTTTCAACTATTAGGAATGTAATAGCAGCATTGTTTTAGGCATACAGACTGAGACACCCCATTTTGCAAGGTTTGGTTCCGAGAATCCCCGTGAATACCCATTTTCACATAACACAAAAGCAATTATTTATCATGGTTACTATATTTATCATGGTTACTAATGAATCAATGAGTTAGGATTCATTAGTCAGGAAGGCAAGGAATCAGTTTTCTTTTCCCTGGTTTGAAACAACTCTGTTTCAAGCTGTTTTCTACTTTGGGAGGAAAATTATCACTCCAACTAAATCCCTGTGAAGACAGGCGTCTTTTCAGTCTAGGGGTCCTAGGCTGTAACCTGATCCTTACCGCAGATACAGAGTGGATTTATTGCCTGCCACTTTACCAAGGCAAGCAGGCTGTTTCTAAGCCATTGCTAAAGAGACATTATTTAAAGAGCCAAACTCATTTTCTTTGAGACAAAATCAAATATAAATAATTCACATATAAACAGGTAATACCTGTAAATGCATCACATATAAAACTGTTGAAAAGTATGTGATCTAAATATAAACCAGAAAATGCAATTATTGTACCTTCACATCAGTGCCATCTGTAGGCATGAACTCTTCATATATGTATGAACCAGTTTTCCTCACGCTGCTTTCAGGAGAGTAAACACTACTTCGGCTGCCAATCTGAAAACACAAACTTTTCCATCAAGATGACTTAGCCTTAATATAAAAGTTATGTGAACTCCATAAACAAATTTCACTTGTCCTCCCCTCCTGCTAATTCTATTTCTTGTTTGAGAATTTAAACCAGGGGTCTCTAAACTTTTTGACAAGCGGTTTGTCTTTCTGCTACTTTATCATGGGCAGGACTGGAAGGAAAAAAGAATTTATTTAAATGTCAAATTGGAATAATTTTACATAAATGAATATTTTAGTGACGGAACTTGTGAATGAATGAATGAATTCAGACCAATTGATAAACACTTTCCAACACACAGAGAGAGGGCGATCTTCAAAACAGTTCACAAGCACTTTCATGGACAGAGAGAGGTGGTGTGCAGCCTTCCCAGCCCTCAAAATATCCTGCTGAGGTGTGGAGAGCAGAGTTTCCCTTGCCTCTGAAGGATTAAAGGCCTTGCTTGAAGGCTGGATAGAAGGACTTGCTGAGGGCTGCATTTGGAAATCATGGTTGGAAAGATTTGTGGAAAAATGCTCAAATACAGTTTCTAACACCAAGTATTTCCGACTATAAAGCTATAAAAAGCGGGAGGAAAGGTAGAAGGCAGGGAAAGGAGAAAAGAAGGCTATCTCCGGTGGTGGGCTTCAGGGGGTTCTCACAGGTTCTACAGAACCCTTTGCTAATGAGCGCGTGGTTCTGAGAACCAGTCACTAATGGGACATAGAACCTGTTGTTAATTTAGGTTATTAGGACATAGAACCTGTTGTTAATTTATTTGAATCCCACCACTGGCTATCTCTCTTTCTGTCTCTCACAATTATCACAATCTCTCATACATACAGAGAAAGAGAGTGAGACCAATCCCATGCATGTCTTCTCATACATATATCCCATTTTAGTCAATGGAGCTTACTACCAGGAAACAACGAATAGAATTGTAGCCTTGGTTAATTATCACTGTCCTACATTATTATTGTTTTACATTTTACTGCTTAAAAAAATCAAACAGGATTATTACTTTAAATACATTTTACCTTCCGAAAAAGTCTTTGACTTCCACCACCAGCAGATGTTGGGTAATAAATATATACATTGTGGTCCTCAGCACTGACAGGCTTCTCAACAAATGGCTTTTGAAAAACTTCTCCATTCACCTCTACATGATCTTCTCCTTCAATCAAATTACATTCTGGAAAAAAATGTTGTGCAATCCTCAGGAGAGATGAATGACATGTCTTTTCATGTGGGGTTTTTTTTCAGAGGGGGGTGTTTGTGGGACTTATTTTTAGAAAATATTTTGCCTGTTTTTCTTCTTTAATTCCCAAGAAGCAACTACACATATTCATTTTTTTTGTTTGAAACTCTGAGATCCTAAAGTCACATGGATATGTGCATTTGGGATAACTAGTCTACCCAGAAATAGACAACTGCTCACAATGGTAGAACCTCAATATCTACAGGGTTTCATTCTGGGACTCCCTGATGATACGGTAAATTAAAAGTATTTTTTAAAAATACATCCCTTTATACTTTAACAACAACTGTTCTTATTGTTGTAGAGAGGCAATCAGCAATTACAAATGCAAAGGGCCTCCTGCCTTTGCCCCGCTCAGCTGAAGGATGACGTCATTGCATTACTGCCTTTCTATAACAATAACAAAAGCAATTTTAAAAGTTTTGATTTTTAAAAGGATGCATTTTTTTCCCTTCTCCACAGACTGGCACATCCTCTAATTTGCAGTGGCCAAGGGTCTTTTGAGGGGGTACTTACTGTTACTGAGTACCGGCACCTCTATGGTGAATTCCAGCACCTCTATGGTGAATTCCAGCACCTCTGTGGCCTCCGAAATAGACACGAATACATGTAACATCTTCATGATGAGGACCCCACATTTATAACATCTACATGATGATTACCCCCACCTTTAATTCTAGAAAAAAACAGTGGGGTGGCCATTCATGTATAATGATTGGACCTGTAATTATAACAAGGTAGGACCTGTAATTCTTACCTTGGGGTTTGTTTGGATCACGGATTAGAACTGCGTAACGAGGAAGTAAAATGCCTTCAGCTTTAAGAATGCAGTAAACTTCTCTCCTAAAGAAATGGAATTATTATGAAAATGATAATCCATAAAAAAAGAAAAATTCCTATAGTAAATTACATGTTTCTTAAAATTTTGCACAACACTAAAATGACAAGACTTTCTAATTAGAAACTTACACTATTGCTAACAGCATAACCGGGACAACATTTTTGAAATATTCAAAATATCGGTACTTCTTAGGACTCAGTAAAGTCTCAGTAACCACTTCAACTACTGGAAAAGACTGATTTGTACTACTGTTCTAAGAGTAGAATGTAGGGCATAGAAAAAGACTGCTTTGCCAAATGCCACCTATTGCATTCATAGCTGAGGGGAATTTCATCTGCCAGCTCATGACTCATTTTTGAAACCATTATGTTACTCTTGAGAGGTCTCTGCTTATGCCTTCTGGCTCCATCTCTAGTGAAAAGGTCCTCAGCTAGAAAAATTAATTTAAAGTATAATATAATCTGTTAACTGAGCTAACTGAACAAGAGGCACTCTTTCAAGTGGGTTTTCCTCCTTTATTTAGCAGGGGGAGAGTAAGTGGCCCTACAAACCCCAGCAAGGTCTGTTCAAGGGGTTCTGCTGGTGTTCTTTTGCATTTAAGTTTGTGAGCCCTTTTGGGACAGGGATCCATAAGCTATTAATTACCTATTAATTTTGTCTTTTCTTTGTAAACGGCTTTGTAAACTTTTTAGTTGAAAAGCTGTATATAAATACAGTGGATAGATAGTAGATTGATCTGTGGACTGAATTACCCAATACTATGGTTGGACTGCACTGGTGGAACACATGTTCTGGCAGCAGGCACCATCACAAAAGTGCCATAAAGTGATCTGCAACAGTACAGTATTAGTTGCTGGTGTACCAGCAGGAATGCTAAATACCAATTAGGATAGCACAGGAACATGCAAGTACAGAATAAGAATGGAGAAAGGATAAAAAGAGAACAGGAACAGGAAGAACATTGAGCTAGGGGATGGGTGGCTCAAACTTGGTGTACATGGGGACTGATCTACCCGCATGATCAACTCACTTGTGCAGATGCTAGGGCTCTACCCAAGGGAAATCCCCAGTAGCCAGAATTCAATTCGTGGGTTGGAGGGTGGCACATAGGGAGGATGGCGCACAGGAGGATTAAGGGACCATTAATGCTGCACCTTTCACATGCTGTCTGAAGAGAAATGTAAACAAAGCCAGCACACACACCCACATGCACACTCTTCTCTCTGCTGCAAAACGGGAACACACACATTTAACCTCAGCCATTTGCGTAGAGTGAGATCCGCATATAAATAATTCACGTAAAATTAGTCTACACCTATACAAAACAACACTCTCTAAGACAAAGACTATTTATCTGAGACAACTATGTACATATGACGTCAATGCCTTTTGTTGCATCTGCAGTGCCTGAGTCTGACAGATATGCATTATTTATCCCTGGAGCATAAGCTTTATTGCTTTTCATGGTTATACCTGCATCCCACTTATTTGATGGATTAGGGACCAAAGCCAGAGTGAAAAAAATTGAAAAGTAAAACTTTTCACATCAACTGCCCATGCGCATCAACCGCCCTTGCAGATCATCTCCCGCATGCGCAACATCCCCCCAATGTGCATCAACCCCCAGGCATTTCATCTCCCCAAGCGCAACCCCCCCATGCACAGCATCCTCCCCAGTGCAACCGCTCCCTCTGAACAACATTCCCCCCACTGCACAGGGCATTTAGAACCAAATTGGCTGGATGTTGATCAGTCTTCCATGTTAAGTATAGGACAAAAACACATTGCACTCCTTTTCAGCCCCTTAAGGGTTAAATTTCTCCACATCGGTTATTGATGGGTGTTCACGTCACAGAAGGAACACCCTCCTCGAATTTCATGGTTCTAGGTCCAGGGGTTGGGGCAGAGCATCCTTCAGTCACCAATTCTTCAATGTAAAGTATAGGGAGAAAAGCACATTGCACCCCATTTCACCCCCTTCTGGTTGGAATTTCCAAAAACTGGTTCTTAGTGACTCCCTCCATCATGAAAGGAACACTCACAAGGTTATTACAGTGCCATGTTCTCTTTTGTAGTCAATGAAAGAAGTAAGATAGAAATGCCCTGATGAGACAGTTACTTACCTGTCTTGTATATGATACTGCATATCCAAGTCATTAATGACAAATGGATTCCTGAGTTTTGAGTAGGCAACTGCTTTGTCCAGTGGAAACCCTAAATAAAATTCATTATTATTAATTCATAACCAATAAATTTTAAGTTCAGAATGGGGATGAGTGGGAGAGGGTGAATTGGAATCATTCATTTCCGAACTGACCTATACCAGCTATGTTTAAATTGTCTATTTAATTTCTTCATCTATAAAATGGGTATCAACACAATTATATTCAGTACCACTTTAGAAGTGTTTCTCCCTTGGCTCTTAGAGAAATATAGAGAAGCTACACATGAGAAGTTAATATGTATTTCAGTATCCAACACCAACAGTGTCCAAGGGCGAAAGAACATTCAGATCAGAGAACGTAATGCAGATAAGGGAGTACATAACACTTTCTCTCAAAATGAAGGCATTTCCCCTTTGGAAAATCTGACTGGAACAGCAAAATTTCTATGCCTAAACTCTGCTTTCCCAACTTAGAGCACAACCTAACCATGTCTACTCAAAAGTTAGCCCCATTGTATTCAATGGGTTTACTCCCAGAAAACTATCTTTAGGATTGCAGCCAAAGCTTTGCATTTTTTTAAAAAGGGTGTGGGATATTTTTAAATGTGTTGGTGTGAAACATTTAATTAGCCCCCATACTTATAAGCAAGCCATAGGGAAGTTTGCACCCAATCCTATGTAGCTGTTACAATTATTGACCCTGAAACACAAAGTGGCATACATTTCAGGTCTGCTGTTAGAGACTCTGTGGAAGCCCCATGCAAAACAGCCAAGGGACGTAGGCCTGCTGATGCCGGTTAAGTTGGTGGTGCATGCAGAATATGAGGCAAGCCATGGAAGTGTCCGAGGTTAAGTGGTGGCACTATGCACATGTGGCTTGCACTAGATATGTCTCCTGAAGGAGGCAACACACCTCTTTTGGTTCTTTGGACCTAAAGAGAAAGATTCCCTTCCCCCCAAACCTCCTGATGCCTCCCTCCTATTTTAGCATGGTTACATGCTATGGCAGGAAAACACTAACTGGCCCTACACACCCCAAGAAAGTCTCTTCAAGAGGCTTCTGCTGGTGTTCTTTTTGTATTTTTTGATTGTGAGCCCTTTTGGGACAGGACTAATAATTTAGCTATCATTTTTTTCATTTTCATTGTACACCGCTTTGTGAACTTTTTATTTGAAGAGCGGTATATAAATACAGTAGACAGACAGATTGACTGTTAATTTCAAATAAAAGGATTGCTAATAAGTAAACATGATTATTATTTTATAAATATGAAAAACTTCCTTAAATTATCCTCCAACACAAATGGTACTAAAACCAAATATATATGATGAACATCTTAAAGGACAGTTACTATGGAACATCATAGCATTTTTAAAAGCAAAATATTCATAATATTCATATATGAATCAATGAAAACATTGACTATATTGTAATAAAAAAGCATTCACCTTTAGAATGAAAAGAAATTAGACAATCACATGAAGGCCAGTCTTCCACAGGTTCATTTAAAATCACATCCTCTTCAAATATTACTACTGTGATATACTTAAACAAGGAAAGGCGTTCCAAGATTTCATTCATTGGTTTTGATTGGGATTTCTTTGCCATAGAACATATTCCAACCACAATCTGTCTTTCTGGTGGCTAATAATAAAGAAAATAAAGTTAATGACAAAATAAAGTGAGGCCTCTTGAACATTTTTCATGAATGTAAAGCAAACAGACATCAATAAATTATTCAAGTTTTACATCACATTTGTCACAAATTTCATCTTTTTTATTATACTTATCCTAAGATGCTTTTTATATTATGTGTAGCCTCCTGCATGCCCAAAATATCTGCTTTTTTGGAGAAACAGAAGAGCAATAGACTGGAAAAAACGTCCCTCCCCCCCATACAAAGATATTTTTTCTTTGAATGGATAAACAGGTTACAATTCACCATGTTTAAAGGATGGAAAATTTAACCTGAAAATTAGTGTCCCATTTTCTAAAAAATTGGAAAAAAATGAATATTTTGAAACCAAACTGTTTACATATAAGGTGAAAATTCAGGATTCAACTGAGATGTAAAGTAAGTAGCAAAAATGCAATTCAAGGTAACTTAATGGTACACAAGCAGTGGTTAAGGAATCCTTTAAAAAATGAAACACAATAATTATCTATGTTCTATGATCATTCTATCAACATAAAAATCAATAAAACATTTAAGACAATCACGTCAGAATGAAATAAATTTGTACAAATTTAAGCTTCCAGAATATAATAGATGATTGAACAAGGACCACATCTCAACTTCCATTAATTTAAATGGCATTTCACAGAATGCCCAAGCAGCTACTTCCAGTAGGATTTGCTGTATTTTTACTAAATTATTATATGAAATAACTAAATGCATCACTAAACTGATCTTTTAAAAGCTCGAAGAATAAAAAAACTCATGCAATCTGGTTATTTTTTAAACAGGTAAGACTTTTTCATTTTCTACTTAAAGCATGATTAATCTAATTAGATTCAACAAGAATTAAAACAATATTTTATAACAAGTATTTTCTAATTTCAATACTTCTTTGCCATTACAATTTAAAATCAGTGAATCAAAATAAGCTTAAAACAAAATATATTTTATAGTCTTTTCACCTTAAATGTTAAATTGCACATTGTGCAGAGAAAATCTGTAAGAATTCTATAGTTACATGATAGAAAATTAAACATAACATAACCCATTGCAACTGCTACATGTTGCATAAACTGCTGAAACTGGCAAGTCTTGATTGCTTTGGTTTCAAGTTAGAAAGGCCAACATGATTATTTGCAACTGCTTCTAAGCATGTGCTTTAAAAACTGTACTGAAAAGGGACTGACTATTTACTACTTCTTACAATAATATGTCATCTTTTTAGTTATAAAATACATTACAATGATGTTAAAGATTGCAAAATACAGTACATACAGAGTCATACTCATCCTCATCCTCACGCTCATAAAAGGAATCAAATTCTGGTCTGAATCTTTCCAAAAAATCTTCTCCATCTTCACTACCAAGAAAAAACCTAGGAAGATCACTCTCTGTTCCAGTAATAGACATGATTACAGGATCTATAAGGCTCTAGGTAGAAACTGTAGCCACTCTGATAACTGAGACGTTGTACATAATTCCTGTGGCTAAGGCAATAACAATCCTTGCAATTTGGCACAGCTCATGCAGTTGCTTGTTACTGTGATCAAGTCAGACACCAAATGCAATTTAACTGCTATCATCTGTCCATTGTTTCCAGCTGTTACATTGTAAAAGAAGATCCTGCAGGTTTTTGTTTCCCTGAGAAAATGCAGCAATTTTCTACCTTAAAGAGAGAAAGAGAGA
Source organism: Cryptoblepharus egeriae (assembly GCA_030015325.1). NCBI lineage: Eukaryota > Metazoa > Chordata > Lepidosauria > Squamata > Scincidae > Cryptoblepharus > Cryptoblepharus egeriae. The sequence goes on from JAREYC010000002.1 coordinate 193,348,532, forward strand.
GAATGTGTGTTACAATACCTTCCTTAAGCATCTTTCATAAATATGTTAGTTTACGTATTTCCTTAAGCATCTTTCATAAATATGTTAGTTTACGTATTTAAGAAGGTTATCTTCCAAAAAAACTTTAAATATTCTATACAATATCAAAGTAATAAGAAACAACCGGACTAAAACTAGATAAATGCACATACAAAGTGGAAGAGACATTTCATAGACTGAAAACATTAATCTACTGTGACTAAAAAGCGTAAAGTAGAAAAAAAACAAGTTAACTGAGAGTGGAAAGTAAGAGAAAAAGCAATGCAGAAAAAAATTGTAAAGTTTTACCAAGGTCAATCATGTCAAATTAAGAAACACATTCATATCAGTACAAAGATCAACCATTTTTCCCCCAAACCCCTCCCCACTTACACAATAACTTCTAATAGCTTCTAACATTAGACTGCAACAGTCTAATGTGGAATGATTTTTGTACTCCTGCAGGTTGTTACCTGTTTATCTCTCTAGTCAATCCTTTAACTGTCCTGCTGCAACTACCATAAGCCTTAGATCTATCTAGCAACAGATAGATGGGTTGCCCTCCAAAGTGACATAGGAGAAATACCTTGGAAAAATACTTAAGCTTCAAAACATGCTAGTACACGTTCAAGAAACGTTACACTTAAAAGTAAAATTAAGAACATATGGGATCAAGTTCTTAGGTAAAAAAATCAAGGCAATAAAAAAGGATGTACAGAACACACAAAAATGGAAATAAAAAAGAAATAAAAGAAAGGAAAAGGAAATAAATTCTACATTTTGGATAGGAGAGAACTTACAGTAAAAGTACAAAGTAAATATGAAGTAATTTTCCATGAAGTTATTTTATATATGCGTTTCTGTATAATAACTCCATGAGAATGCTGATAGTTCCAGGCATGAATGCAGAAGGAATTGGCTCCTCTGTTGGATTATTTATAGCCACATTGAGGTAGAGTTCTTTCTCTGGAATTGAGTAGTGAATTCCTTCACGTACATAATTTGTTGTTCACTTTTTAAGGTAGAACATACCATGTTTATTCAAATCTAACACACACCCATTTCAGCTGAATTTAGGCTGCAATCCTAAAGACACTTCCTTGGGTGTAAGACCCATTGAACACAATGGGGTTTATTTTTGAGTAGACATGGTTAGGATTTCAATCCTACTCAAAAGTCAGCTCCATTGTGTTCAATAGGTTTTACTCCCAGGAAAGTGTCTTTAGGACTGTAGTCTGAGGCGGCAATCCTAAAGACACTTTCCTAGAAGTAAGACCCATTGAACACAATGGGGCTTACTTTTGAGGAGACATGGTTAGGATTGCACTCTTACCCTACAATCCAGAGTAACTATGGGAGCACGTAAGAGATATTACGTGTACCCGTAGTTACTGCACCACCTACTGAAAATCTATGGGAAATTCATATTGCAATCCAGAGCAAATTGTTCTTACACCAGAGCAAGGACTCCCTGTAGTTACTCTGGATTGCACCCCCAGTCTCCAAAATCAGGTTATGCATTAAATTTAATGGCACATTGGATTTGAGTAAATACTTTATTTACTTGTAATAAAATGTAATAAAAATGTAACATAATAAAATGTAATAAAAATACAAATAAAAAACATAAATAAAATGTAATAAAAACGTAACATAAACCCATTGTTGTATAAAGTAGTGCAATTAGGAAAAAAATCATAACATAAACCCGTTGTCATATTGTCATTAACTCATTGCTGCATGCAGTAAAATTATAATTGCCAGTAAACATTTCTTAATCTCAAGCTTTTTAAAACCAGGGTGTGCATTAGGTTCAAATAAATACGGGTACTATATAGTTTTTTAAACTCTTTTTTGGAGCTTAAAAAGCTCCATATAAGCTCCCTCAGTTTATATGCAGATCAAGCAGCCAGCTAGACCAGCAGGAGTTCCCAGGAGGAACAGGTCTCTTTATATTCCTCTTCTTCTTCCCCAAGGGCTCCTCCATCCCACCCCCTCCTTTCCTATGAAACCTAAACCAATAGGTGTCCAAATAAGTAGGTATACTTTCCAGTCAGGGTGAGAAGAATTTTCTGCCCTGAAGTCTTGGAGGGGGCTATTAAGGAAGCATCTCTCTGCTAAACATCTTATTTTGGTTTAAAATCTTATTTTTGAGGAGGTATTTTCTTGTTTGTTTGCAAAGGGCGGGTCTATGCAAATGTAATGCTCCTTCCTCCTCCATTGTGTAGTCTGGGCCAGGCTCTTTCATAAAAGCCCTACGAAGAATTCCTGCGGCAGGAGGGAGAGGGAGGGAGGAGGGAGGACCTTTGCGCAAAGGCAGATAAACGAAAGGAAACGATCCTCTGGAAAACAAATGCATTCAAATACAGAGAGCATCTGATCAAACCATGCCTACTCAGAAACAAGTCCCATCCTAGTCAATGGAGCTTACTCCCAGGTAGATGTGGATAGGATTGGAGCATCAGACCCCAATCCTCTGCATGCCTGCTCAGAAGCAAGTACTGAGTGACCATATGTCCTCTTTTCCCAGGACAGACCCTCTTTTTTAGCCTTGTATCTTGGTGTTGAAAAAGTACATTGCCCTGCTTTTCCTTGTCAGCTGCCAGCTTTGAGCCATCATGGTCAACGGACTTACTACCAGGAAATTACTGTGACCATATGTCCTCTTTTCCCAGGACAGGTCCTCTTTTTACTCTTGTGTCCTGGGAACAAAATCTTCACTCTCCTCCTTTTCCTTATGAGCAGGCAACATGGAGTCTTCTTATCATCCATACTTTTTTCCAGGACCATAATATTCCCAGGACATGTCCTCTTTTCACTCTTGTGCCTGGGAAAAAGTCATCATTGTCCCCCTTTTCCTTATGAGCAGGCAGCATGCAGCCTTCTCATAAATTTTATTTTTCCCAGGAGCACTTTTTCCCCAGAACATGTCCTCTTTTCACTCTTGTGTCCTGGGAAAAAAAATCTTTACATTTACCAGTAACCTACTGATGCCTCAGTAAATGTTATTTTATTGGCATCTATTTTTATGGTATTTTGAAATGTACCAGTAGCTGCTGCATTTCACACCCTCGGCTTATACATGAGTCAATAAGTTTTCCCAGTTTTTTGTGGTAAAATTAGGTGCCTCGGCTTATTTGCGGGTCGGCTTATATGCGAGTATATATGGCATATTGCAGAATTCATATATCACAGAACTTAGTATGATCTTCAGTTTAAAGAAGGGGTCTCCAAGGTTTTCAGCCAGAGGGCCATATCAAATACCTGGCATAGTGTTAGGGGCCAGAAAATAAATTTAAATGTAAAATTCAAATAAATACATGAAAGATTAAACTTAGATGAATGAATAAATTGGATAATGAGTGGGTTAAAAATTTCAGGATTTCTCTAAGCATCTAGAAACATCACAGAAATAAAGCACATACTCAAACGGACCCCTATTCCCTAATCTCTCAAGCACCATCAAAGGCCTTCAGAGGACACAAAAAGTTACTTCTGGTTTTGGGGAAAACTAGGAAGTGATATTTTGGGGGCCTTTAGAACATTCTTCAGACCAGTTGTGTTCAGTCAAGTGAGCTAGAAGCTTGATGATGTCCAGAAGCTGGCCACAGGCCTCCAGGCTGGGTTAGGAGACCCCTCTGCTTTAAACCAAAATTAGTCATAATTTCAATAATGCATAAAAGTTGTTTGAAGGGACTGATGGGTCCTAAACAAAATTATTAGAAGCAATTTCTGAAGATCTGAAGTATAATTTCATATAGGCTGCAATCCTAAACACACTTTCCTGGGAGTAAGACCCAGTGAACACAATGGGGCTTACTTCTGAGTAGACACTGTTAGGTTTATGCCCATAATCTTTCAGATCATTTAGTTAAAGAGTATCTGCTGTACATATTTTACATAATTCCTTTTTGCTCTTAAGCCTATATCCTAAAGTGAAATTAAGCCCTTGCTCTGGAGCAGTTAAGATGACTTTTCATAAAATAACACTAGAGGAGAACATAACTGCGTGGACCCGTAACTGCTATGGATTTTGCCCTTTGCCTCTTGACTACAGAAAAGCAAAACTTACTGTTTCCTTTTTGAATAATCTGTTTACAAGGACTTCTCAATTACACAATGCAGTAACACAAATTCAAAATGCTTTTATCTTCCAATGTTAGAAAGCCTTCATGACATTCCAGTAAGAATAGTTCAGTGACAATGATAGCTAAAAAGTCAGCAAAAGTTTCAATCCAATAACATTTAAGATTAAAAACCATTCAATTCAATGGCTTCTAAGTAGATAGCCATATGTACATTTTCTGCTTTTACCCTATGATAATTATGATGTAAACAGTGTAGACAAAAATGAAGAAGAAAATAATTGCTTCCTCCACAAGACACAAATTTTGTGGTTTTCAAATGACAGGGTCATAATGATAAGAACATAAGAAGAGCCCCACTGGATCAGGCCAAAGGCCTTTCTAGACCAGCTTCATGTCTCACAGTGGCCCACCAGATGCCTCAGCAACCACACAAGAAATATGCATTCTGCTTCTTTCCCCTGCATTTGGCAATCTTCAATTGCCTTCATCTAAAAAAAGAGAGGTCACACATACCATGGCTTACAAACCATAATGGACTTTTCCTCTAGAAATTTGTCCAATCCCTTCTTAAAGGCATCAAGGCTAGATGCCAACACCGTATCCTGTGGAAAGAAGTTCCACAGACTTGGAAGTAAAACCTTTCACTTTGTTCTGTGACATTTACTCCCAGGAGAGCACGCAAAATGGAATATAAATGAAAATATGAAATGAAACAAAAATAAGAATATCTCATATGTTACAGAAAGCAAGCACCCCAGCACAATCTGCATTATTTCTCACCTTCTCTTCCAAATTTTCCACTGTGACTCAACCAGACAGAATGAAGTCAGCATGTTTGCTCTCTCCATTTTTTGAACATCCTTTACGTCCTTCTTCTTACTGGAATTTGTGTCTCAAGAAGACCTATCTGTTGCTTGAACCTTTGGTACACCAAAGTTTCAGGCTGCAATGCTGTACACTTATGCTTTGGAATAAGTCCAACCAATCTGATGGAGCTAACTTCTGAGCAGACAGGAACAGCATTGTACTGTAGAAGACTTCATGCATTCAATTTTCCCACATGGGCATTTCCCCCTCCTCACTTCATAGCTGTGGGAAGGGAGAATGACCCAGAAGTAATTTAGAAACTAGGCAAATGTGATCAGAGACAAATGGATCATTTTTCTTTTGGAACTGGTTTACGGTCTCAAACTTGGATGGCTTTAAAATTTTAAAATTCAGTTTAAAACTGAACAAAATCCATAGGGGATAGAATTACAAACAGCTAATAACTATCATAGCTATGCTCTAACATAACAGGGTTCAGTAGCAATATGCCTCCAAATACCATCTGCAGGTAAAATAATGGTGAAGTAAATGCATGCTTTACTGATTGTCAGCTTCCCAAAGGCATCTAGAGGACAACTGCAGGAAACAGGATGCTAAATTAGATAGGACTTTAGTCTAATCCACCTGGGCTTTTCTTATGTAAAATGTCTGCTGACATGAGATATTAACCAGATGGTAAAATTACGCCAAAGATAATTTTCAAGCAAATTTGGCACCGTGAGGACTGAGCCAATAAAACAGCATAACTAATCCAAGCATTTATATCCATGGAAATGTTTGCATGTTCTCAGTCTACCAAATAGTTTAAAGTAGAAGGGAGAAATTAAATTTTAATATGGGGTTAAATGCATTAATTTTAAATTAAATTTAAATTTATTAATCTTACCAATTAATCTTACCAAGTTTGCCCTAATAAAAATGAAAATATTATGACATGCATATTGAGAAGAGGAGAAAATTTATAAAAGTGTACCCCCTAACATGTCCAGGAAGCACATTTCAAGATACTCTCTTTTAAAAAAATTGTCTTTTTCTGGAATCTATCTGTCTTGCTGAGGTATCCTGGTAACTTCAACAACCTCAAACTCATCTATCTGCAGACAAATGGTGGGAGGGTACATTTTAGGAGAATAACTGCATTTAGTAGTTGGTCTTGGAATACTATTAAAGTAGCATTTTAGCAACTGCCAGATACAAAAATTGAAGCAGTTAAAGTAGCAATTACAAACTATGGTACTATAAATAAAACACTGTGGTTTAACACCATGACAAGAAATACAACACAAAAATGATGATGATTGATTTTTATATTAATTAAAACTAATTGCCTCTACTCAGGAGTTACAATTTTCCTCTGTAATTCTATACAGGCCTGTCAGTTTAACAGCCTGATACAGTGCTACCAGAATACAGCAGCTATACTCATATATTGCAAGCCAGAGTGCTGTGCTGTTATAAGGTGCTAGTTCAGTTATTGAGACAGCTCTGTGAAATTCCTACTTTTCACTACTGTATTGCACTCTGATATGAGAAGTAGGTTGCTGAATTGGTAAACTTTTTTATTCTTACCGCAAAATCCAGCCACCTACTCAAATTGGCACAGGTTTCTTGTGCTTGGGTCCTCAGCGTCAGGACCCTGAGCTGGCATAATAGAGCTGGACTTTGAGCTAGCATAATAGAGCCGGATCTTTTCCTAGATAGGGAAAGTTTGGTATGGCTAGGGCAGGCTGGCTGAGGGGTGGGAGAGGACAGCACAGGGAGGAACAAGGCAGGATGGACTTCTTTGGTGGGGAGGAGGAACCCAGAAGTAGAGTGGTTCTGCCCATGGCTGGTGCATGATACAAGGTACTGGGAATAAAATTCCCTTACTCTAGGTTGCAGCCCAGATTGCAACAACGTTGCTCTGGATTCAGCACAGAACAGTCATCCTGCCTGTTCTAGTGCCAAATTAGGATTGTGCCCTTAGGATTGTGTCCTTAGGCTGCAATTTCCTGGGAGTAAGAACCATTGAACACAATGGAGCTTACTTTTGAGCAGACATGGTTAGGATTGTGCCCTTAATCTCTTTTCCCCCACTACTATTGGAGATTGTCTATTAGTGTTTTGGCAGAAGCACCTATTGCTTCACCAGTTCAAACAGCAAAAGAACAATAAAATGGGGTAACAAATACAAAACGGATTCACAGTTTAGTTACAATGTTGATGACAGAGCAACAAGGCTAGATACTTTTAGCTGTCAGATTCTAACATTGTGATTTTTGATACTGATGAGCCAATATAGTTAAATAAGTTTGTTAAATGAGTACATTTCTGCAATACATGGATGTACAATGGTATAATGCTTCTTCCTACCACCTTTTTAGTCCATCACTGTAAAACTGGTGTAATGAAGTTTTATTCAAAATGTGGAGCTCTAGTTCAGCAGCATAAAGGATGATGTCCATAAAGTTCCAAGAACAATATTTATGAGGTCACTGCTAACACTTATCCAACAGAGGTAAGTACAAAAAAAATGAAAATAGTTACTATAAAAACTATATTTGGTGCTTGGACACTACTGACTTCAGAATTCCTTTCCTGCTATATTCTAATGACTAACTGATGACAGTGTTGTTCTTTTTCTATTAATTATTCCTATGAAAATTCTTTGAATTTTAGTATGAAATGCTACTTCTTTAACATTTTGCATCCACAAACTGTATATATTCAAACAATAGTTTTGCTTGCAAAACTCTATCAAATACCAAACAAAAAATTAAAATATCTGAGAAGAAAACAGACATTTAAGAATATACATGGAATTAGGAACATAAGCTATAGAAATTAGCAGACATGGTATTTTTAAATGATTAAACTTTTTATTATTTAAGCATATGAATCTGCTTAAATGAAAATGCCTCATAGTTTAGTGAAATCCATACCTAGACCTTAGGACCAGTTGCGGCTTGAGGCCAGCCTCTATCTAGACCGCAGCCAGACTCTGGTCCCCTGCAAACTTCTGGCACACTTGACCGAACGCAACTGGATCTGTGCACTGATCATGTCTGGAGGCTTAAAAATCACTTCTCCATTTTCCACAAAAACCAGAAGTATCTTTTTGTGCTGTCTAAAAGTCTTAGAAGGTGCTTAGAAGGTGGGGAAATGGAGATCTATTTGAGTATGGGCTTTATTGCCCATAAGTACTGTATGTACTTTATTTATTGTAGTATGTGTATTATACACATACACGTTTTAAGTATATTTACAAGTATGTATATTTACATGTATATTACATTTATAAAATACATATGCATGTATATTATTTCTAGCATGTGCTTTATTTACAATATATAGCATGTGTTTTATTTATTGTTGCTTGGAGAAATCCTAGAAATTTGAGCCAATTCATTCTCATGTATTCCTATGATTATGAACTTATGATTTCCCAACAGTATGCCACAAAATCATACAGTTCCAAGGAGTAACTTCTTCCATTTACAGATAAGATGTGCCTGCCTTGAACTATTGAGAGTAAGAAAAAAAAAGCAGAAGCAAGAGATATGAGAAAATAGAATGACAGAATCTTTAGCCAAATAGAATGAAAGAGTGGATTGGTAATATGGAACTTTGGGCAAATGAGGATGCAGTCCTAACTCCCAGTTAGACTGGAAGAAGTCCCATGCTGGCCCTGAGGCGTCACAAAAGTGCCATAAGACCCTTCTGCACCCCTCCTGGGGATGTTAGGTCAGTGCACAGGCATACAACAACATCCCCATCGTGAGAAGATATGCCAGGTAAGTTAGGTCAGCCAAAATTGGCTAGGATTGCACCCTAAGTAACAGATAGAAGACTTTAATATTATTGAGCGAATAGACTGATGATAGGAAAGAAAACTCTCAGAAGACTGGATATAGGAGGGCTCTTCAAAAGGTAAAAAGGGTTCTTCTAATTCAGATAATACAAATAATTTAAAATATGGTTTATGTAATTGCACACATACTATTTTCTTACCTAGAGTTACTGAGAAAAGCTGCACGATGTAGAAACAAGGGGTCATAACACAGCATAGCTGCTTCCTACTAGAACACCAATACACTCTCTTCAGTAACTTCAATATATCAGGCAATGGTCATCATCAGTTCATGTCCTACAACAAAAGAATTACTCAGTCAAATGTAAATATGTTTCTGTTGACCAAGAACATTTTGACATTTGAGATTATGGAAAAATGTGATATTGTATGCTTAAGGCTGCAGCCGTAACCTTCACTTAGGCCAGCCTAAGCCTTGGCATAAATCCTATGCTGACCTGAGGCAGGGAGGGGGTGTCACGAAAGTGCTGTAAGGTGCTTCTGCCCCACTCCTAAGAGTTAGGCCAGTGCACAGACATACGCCAACTTCTCCACACCACCACAGATATGCCAGTTGAATCAGGCTGGCCCAAATTGGTTAGGATTGCGCCCTGTGTCTCAGTAACAACTTTTTCAAAGACTCTAATGTTTAAAAGACAGGGTTGCAACCAGTGGTGGGTTTCAGGGGGTTCTCACAGGTTCTATAGAACCCTTTGCTAATGAGCACATGGTTCTGAGAACCAGTTACTAATAGGACATAGAAACTATTGTTCTATGGACATAGAACCTGTTGTTAATTTAAATTATTAGGACATAGAACCTGTTGTTAATTTATTTGAAACCCACCACTGGTTGCAACCATATTAATAACTAGTTAAGAAGTCATTCAATTGACTGAATTCAATATCTAATAGCCAGTTTGAATTCTTCCAGTTTGAATTCTTATAGCTAACTCTTGACTGGAGGCCACAGATCAAACAGATTTCAAAACAACACAGCTTCTTTCCAATAACAGATTTTATCTTCCAATTCACAGAGAAACAACAAAAATATACAGTACATCCCCAAAATATCAACATCAAAGTCTTTACCCATTAGCAATACTGTGATTCCAGTCCTAAAAAGAACCAATATTAAAGAGCTCTATGAGGAAAATGTTCCTAGCAGGGGTGGAATACTGCAACTAAGGCTGCAATCCTAAGCTCCACTTAGGCTGGCCTAAGCTGCAGCATAAATCCTGTGCTGACCTGGGATGTCACAAAAATGCAGTAAGGCACTTCTGTCCAACGCCTCGGGGTGGGGTGGGGTTAGGCCAATGCACAGAGATACACCAATCTCCCCAGACCACCACGGAAAGAAAGGCCAGATGAGTTAGGTTGGCCTAAATTTCTTAGGATTTCAACCTAAGCTGAGTTTACTTTAAGAATGCAGTCAGTAAAATGGAACTCTACAACGAAGCAACTAATTCTTCATTAAGCACTAGGGGGGTGCAAACTGCAAAATGCTTTGAGGGTGTCTTACATGTCTGGGTCAAAATCATGCATGTTAAAAGATTTTCAATTTTAAAAGTGTTGAAACTAAGTACAGGAAACCAACATGAGTATTTTTGCTTTATTTTAATATGTCCTCCATTTGTCCAACTTTTTTTAACTGGGTAGGAATTTTGGCATGGGGGACAGGAATTTTGGGGAACTTGGGGGTGGGGAATTTGGGTTAGGCATCTGGTCACCATGGGTGTGGGTCACTGTGGCCAGATCTGAGTGACTCAGCTATAACAATAAATATTAATAAATATGTAGAACAGCATATTGGAAATAAGATATAACATCCAAGTCATTAGAATATGACTGACACATAAGGGTCCTTGAATTTGCCCACTAAACACTAAAATTGTCAAATTTTCTGTTGATTCAAAAAAAAAAAAAACATTACTTCTTCATTTTATGCTGAGCAGGTTCCCAGAGCTATTGCTGTGGAATGCTGATTCTGGCCAAAAGAATGCAGACCATCAAGACTGCTTCTGTGGATTAGTACTTTTTACCATACGCCTGGAATTCATTTGTAACTCCTTGTGCCCATCCCTCAGGAGACAAGAGCACTGAATGCATCACCAACTAGTGAGACTAGAGAACTAGTGACTAGAAAGTAGTGAGACTCTTCCACAAGCCAACATATCCCTAACTATACTAGGAGGAGAAAGGCAATAAGCTCCAAATCTAGTAGGTCTGAGAAAGACCCATATTCAAAATGCTGGAAAACTATTGCCAATCTATCAGTATAAAGAATATCAAGCTTCATGAACTAATGAACTGATTTAGCAGAAAACAGCTTATATCAACCACAACGCATATAAATGTTTGCACAAAAATAGCTAAAACAGTGATTTTCAACCACTGTGCTGTGGCACGCTAGTGTCTGGCACCTGCAATGGTTTGCCGGTGTGCTGCGGGATTTTAGGAAGGGATTAGTGGGGGATTTGAGCATCTATCAGCAGCTTGGTGTGCTGTGTTAATGGTCAAACAACCAACCGATGGTGTTCCTTGACAATTTTAGTGCCTTGTCAGTGTGCCATGAGATGAAAAATATTGAATAGCTCTGAGTTAAAAACAGCTAAGAAACCTGCCATATGTTCAAAATTACCATAAATTCTTCTGAATTGACATTTTCACAGGCTAAATTTGTTTTAAATCTGCATCACATCTCTACTTTTCTTTCATTTATCAATCATTTCAATTAGAAACGAGTTAAAATTTACATATTTTATTTTTTCTCCATTGTTTTTCCAATTAGCTTTACCCTACAATCCAGAGTAACTACAGGTGCACGTAAGAGACATTACCTGCACCCGTAGTTACTGCACTACTTAATGAAAACCTATGGGAAATTTATATTGCAATCCAGAGCAAATTGTTCTTACACCGGAGCAAGGACTCCCCGTAATTACTCTGGATTGCGCCCATAGACTCTAAACATGCTCTGAAAAGAATCTTTAAACCATTCTTCTTTAATTAGCAACACATTATTTATTATCTTTAAAAACTTGATTGTCGAAATGCAATGTGAAACATGAAAGACATAATAGCCAAAAGAAAAAAATGTAAAAGTAGATAACTTTCATTCTCTATCCAATATTGCATAACTGAGACAAAAGAACATAAAAAGTTAGTGACCTCAAAATAATCCTGGTTTGATAGCTCAAAAGACATTGCTAATAATAGATTTGAACTATGAGAACTATTTTCATGGTATGCATACTTTACAAAAGGCTTGTAAGTTTGAAATGCTGCCTTGTCAAGGTCATTTGGCTCAGTTTAAGATAGTAGCAAATGTGCCACATCAAGTGAATTGATTGGAGTGCTCAACAGTAGTTGTCTGTTTGCATTCATGAAGCTCAGATAACTTTAAATATCTTAAACCAAATTGTTTCTAACACTGTTAGCCTAGTGTATGCTGCAATCCTAAAGACACTTTTCTGGGAGTAAGACCCACTGGATACAATGATGCTTACGTCTGAATAGACATGGTTAGGATTGTGCTCATAATTACTTAGAACTAATCCTCTTTTAGATCAATGAGGCTTACTCTCAGGTAAGAACAGAAACAATTTCAGTCAAAGATACTGTTGATACTTGATATTATGTTAACTATTTCCTCACTATATTTTTAAAAGGAAGATTTTTGAAGAGTTCCTGGAAACTGTGTTACCTTGCAAAGATTTAAAGAAGCTCCAGAGGTTTTCAATTTACATTGAAATGAACGTTGTGTTCATTTTGAATCATAGAGCACAAGCCTAACCATGTCTACTCAAAAGTAAGCTCCACTGTGTTCAATGGGTCTTACTCCCAGGAAAGTGTCTTTAGGATTGCAGCCTTAGTTACTATCCTTTCCCAAGGATAGTATTTAGTATGCACATTAGAAACAGTATCCCCATACCCTTCACCTATATTTTTCCCTAGAACTATCATTGTAGGCATGTAGATATCAATTGTAGGATTAATGACCTGGAATTTTAATTAACTGAAGCAATGCACTGCAAAATAGATTTCATTTGGCTTAAGCTGCAATCCTAAAGACACTTTCCTGGGAATAAGACCTATTGAACACAATGGGACTTACTTTTGAGTAGACATTGTGCTCGTAGGCACTCCTAACTTTGCATCGTCTCAAACTGCAACTCTTTCCCTGCTTGCTACCCAGTTTACCTCCATCATCAATCTTAAGATAACTGTTCTAAATGTAACTGATCTTACTGAGATTATTCATGCTCTAGTACTAAAAATGAAGTTTGATTAAAGTCAAAATTCATTTTACAGCATCAGATTTAAGTAAAACAGTAACATCACCAACTTACTGTTAAATTCTTTCATAAGTTTATTCACATTAAATAGGTTACGGCGGACCTTAGAGATACAGCAAACACAAATTAATCTCCCTAGCCTAGAAAGCAGAGGCTAAGTTAAAAATTAACTCAGTATAACCCCATCAATATTTTATGTTTGAGCAACATGATCTCAAGGCAGCTTTCTTCATTTGAGGCTTCAGAGAGGAAATGAACAATCACACCCTACACTTTTTCTTTCTAAAATGTTATAAAATCTTACTGGCTGCCAGGGATCAGTGGATGCATCCTTCTTCCCCATAGGACATGAGTGCAGTACAGTACATCTTTTGCCTTGCCAGTCAAGCAGGAGGAAGGTCAATGCAGTGCTGCCTGCACATCTTACGGCCACCACTGCAGGGAGAAAGCTGCACCAGCTAGTACTAGAGCTGAAGATGCAAGCAGCAGCAACATCAACGACCTTGAATCCTGATTAGCAAGATGAAGGGTTACAGTATATTTAACAAGATGCTACTGTGCCCACAGACCTACCTTGCTTTTCTGAAGCGGCTATTAAAAACTTGTGTGCTTCTCCCACCACAAACTGCAACATGTTTCATGCCTGCTTGGCATTGTATTATTTCTGTGTGTTCACATGTGCCTGTTCATTCCACCAGACTGTGTTTCATGCTCTCTGGCATTATATTCTTTCTTTCCCATCCTTTCTTCTTTATTTCTGTTTCATAACAGACTGTCTCATGAAACAGGAATGTTTCATGCCCCTAGCATTGTATTGAATATTTGTGTGTCCCTATGTTCATCCTATCACAGACAGCAAAGTTTTTGTGCACCCTGGCATTGTACTGAATGGGTTTGGGTGTTCTAATTCCACCACAAGACTGTAATATTGTGTCTGTGCGCACATGCACTTGTCCCACCACAGACTATGCACTCCCTGGCTTTGTACTGAGTATGTGTCTGTTCACCCCACCACAGAACGCAATGTGTTTATGCTCCCTGGCACTGTAGCAAGTGTGTGTGTGTTAGTCTCTCCACAGCTTGCTATGTGTTTCATGCTGCCTGAGATTGCACGGCATGTGTGTGTGGGTGTTAGTCCTACCACAGACTACTATGTGTTTCAAGCTCCCTGAGATTGCACTGCATGTGTTTATGGTCATGTTAGTCCCACAGACTACTAGAGTATTTCAAGCTCCCTGAGACTGCACTGAACGTATGTGGGTGTTAGTCCCTGAAATTGCACTGTGTATTTCCATTTGCTGCTTGGGTAACAGCCTATCCTCCATAACAATCTAACCCAGGCTTTCGTGCTTCGCATGCAGTGTATGCAGTGCCAAGCATGATACCATAGTCTTCCAAGACTGACGGAGGCCTGCTGTATGTGGGTGTTAGTCCCACCACAGACTACTATGTGTTTCAAGCTCCCTGAGATTGCACTGTGTGTGTGTGTGTGGGCATGCGCGTGCACATACCAGTCCCACTAGATTCTTTTTCATTCACTCCCTGGCATTGCATTGAATGCACACACAGATGTGTGTTTTCCCCCCACCAGAATATTACGTTTCATCCCCCCCCCCGGCACTGTATTTTATTGGCAACTTAACAGTGAATACACACAAACATACAAATTTCATTTGCATTTGAGTGCAAGCGTGAAAACTGCACGTACAAGTTTCATGTGAGGCAAAAGAGGAAGTCAAGGGAGGCTTCCCTGGAATTGCAGGGGCCAGTGCTGGTGTGTTGACAAAGGGTGATCATATGTCCTTTTTCCCCAGGACAGGTCCTCTCTTGTCCAGGACGTGTCCTCTTTTTAAGCTTTCTGTCCTCTTTTTCCAGGACATGTCCTCTTTTTTTAGCCTTGTCCAGGTCATGTCATCCTTTTTAGCCTTGTTCCCTTTTTTAGCCTTGTGTCTTTTGTCCAGGACGTGTCCTCTTTTTTTAACCTTATCCAGGTTATGTCCTCTTTTTTAGCCTTGTGTCCTGGAATAAAACAACTTCACTGACCTCCTTTTCCTTGTGAGGAGGCAACATGTAGCCTTCTTGGAATTCATAAAGTATGTGAAACAATTTTAAATGTAATAATAGGCAACAGTGTTTAAATTAACCACATTAGAGCCATATAAATGAGGGTTTTTTTAAGCTTTTATTTTATCATGTCCTACATTTTTCTTGAGTGTCCTACATTTTCCCCCCACATGTGCTTTTTTTTTGTTTTTATGTCATATGGTCACCCTGTACTGAGAGAGGTGTAAGACAGGCTGACTCCCTTACTGAACACAAGGGGCTTACTCGTGAGTAAGGTAAACAAAGCAGAGGAGATGGGTTTGTACTGTCCAGTCAGAGCCCACACAGACAACCACCCTCCTTCCCCACAGCCATTCCCTGCCCTCCTCTGTGGCCTGAGGTAAAAAGGGGGGGGCGCGTGCAGGGAGAGGGCTGGGGGAGGAGGGAGGAGCGCGAGGGGCGGCTCAGAACCGGAAAGGCGCGCGCGCACCCACGTGCCCCCCAGTCTCGAGCCTCAACCGCCCACGCGCTCCTTGCAGACCCGCCCTCCTTGACCGTTGAGACCGTTAGTGCCGTTAGGGGCCAGGCTCGCGCTGAGGCGCCCCTCCCCCCACCATGCGCATAGCCCCACCATCTCCTCACCTGAGCCAACCGCTGCCACCGCCGCTCACCTCGCCTCACTTCCTCCCCATTGAGACAGAAGAAGGCGTTGCTGGGGCGCCTCCCCTCCCCGCCCCCTTCCCACTCACGACCAACCACCCTC
Source organism: Cryptoblepharus egeriae (assembly GCA_030015325.1). Lineage (NCBI taxonomy): Eukaryota > Metazoa > Chordata > Lepidosauria > Squamata > Scincidae > Cryptoblepharus > Cryptoblepharus egeriae. Next base: position 193,364,398 of record JAREYC010000002.1, read on the forward strand.
CCGCCCCTCGTCGCGCACCAAGTACCCGCCATAGACTACACACCTGGGAATTCCTAGACCGACCATTCCAGAGTCCTCACTACACTTACTCACGAGTAATAGGATGGCAGCCTAACAGCCATTCCCATACATTACTACTCAGAAGTACCTCCCGTTATAGTCAGTGGGCTTACTCCCAGGTAAGTATGAATTGCACTCGAACCTAACAGATCAATCCCATACATAACTACTCAGACGTAACTCCCATTATAGTCAATGGGCTTACTCCCAGGTAAATATGAATAGGACTGCAATCTTACAGATAAACCCCATACATAACTACTCAGAAGTAACTCCCATTATAGTCAATGAGCTTACTCCCAGGTAAGTATGAATTGGACTCGAACCTAACAGATCAATCCCATACATAACTACTCAGACGTAACTCCCATTATAGTCAATGGGCTTACTCCCAGGTAAGTATGAATAGGACTGCAATCTTACATATAAACCCCATACGTAACTACTCAGAAGTAACTCCCATTATAGTCAATGGACTTACTCCCAGGTAAGTATGAATTGGACTCGAACTTAACAGCATGATCACGAGTGGGTCCACTCAAAAGTAAGTCCCATTCTGTTCAGTGTTGTTTTCTTTCATAGAAGCGTGCATAGGAGTGTAGTCTCTGTCCAGTGATGGGATTCAAAGAAATTAACAACCGGTTCTATGCCCATCTGGCAGCCACTTTTAAATGGCTATTTTTAAGCTTTATATGTCCTATCTCTTGTTAACAACTGGTTCTATAGAGTAGGTGTGAACCCATGGAGCCCACCACTGTCCCATTGTGCTCAATGTGCCTTTGGCAGCAAATCCCAAACCTTCTTGGGAGTAAGCGCCATTGAACACAGTGGGCCTTACTTTTGAATAGAAATGCAAAAGATTGTGCTACTGTGCAACGCATGTCTACTCTGAAGTAAGTCTCATTGTATTCAGTAGTATTTACTCCCAGGAAAGTGTGGTTAGGATTGCAGCCATACTGACAGGAGGGTCTCTGTATAGGAAGTAGCCTAACTCCTGCACAGGATTCCTTTCTATTTGAGAAATAACACACTTCTTAACAACCTACTGCCTTAGTCCTCCTTCCTCCAACCTTTATATACCTCAGAATAACCACTTCCTCTTAGCCTCTTTCCTGTAAAGTTAAACTGCTTAATATAGAGTTTACAAGATCTGCAGTGGACTTATGAGGCTTATATTCTTTGCCCAACTCCTCATTTTGAATTTACTGCACAACAATTTTTTCCCCATACAGTACTTTGGGTTGCAGAAAATCTAGGATTTTTACAAAGGTAAGTTTATTTAAGTATATTTATTTAAATTTATGTATTTATTCTTTATATATCCTGCCTATTGCCTGTATGTGTGTGTGTGTGTGTGTAAAAGGTAAAATATTATATATATGTGTGTTCTACATATAAGGTAGAACATATAATATACATGTCCTACATATATGTTCTACAGGCAGCTTGTAGAACTTTTCTCTTTCCAGGTAGAAATCTTCCCATCTGGCTTCAGGCAATGCCTTCCAAGCTTCCAGCAGGGCTTTCAGGTCAGAGAAGAACACCTGTGGCTCTGTTGACTCATGACAGCTTTATCATCTTTTCCAGGTCTCCCATCCAAGAGTTAACCAGGTTATTTCCCCGCTTAACTTTCTTTGGGCAGCCCTTCACTCAACCACCAGACTACGGCTGCTGCCTTTACATAGGTGAACGCAGTAGATTGGATACCACTTTCAAGTGTAGGAGGGTTGTGGCACTCTAGCTCATCCAGCTCTATGTTTCCCTGAGCATTTCCTTTTTTTCTGTCCTCTTTCCTCTGTCGTAACTTCCGTTAGCGCCACAAAAGTCTCGTTGTGGTGTCGACAGGCCAAGCTTCTCAGCGAACAGCGGCATCGCTGGGTCCTTCTCCGGAGGGGACATTGTGCGCATGCGCGTGGGGAGAGTGCTGGCTTAGGCAGGCTGGAAACAGCGTAGAGGTAAGTGATGGTGGTTCAGAGCCGTCAATCAGCTCAGTGGCGTAGCTGGAGGGGGCGGAGCAGTCAGGCGTGGAGGGAGCCTCACTCCTTTCCAGACTGAGGGAAGCAAATGGCTCGAAGCAGTGAGGCTTGCTCCACGCCTGACTGCTCCACCCCCTCTATCTATGCCACCACATCAGCTCCCTCCCCTCCCCCATGGAACCTGGAATATACATTTGTGGTTGATGTTAATGATCTCATGATAATGATGGAGATTTATACTCCTAAGGTTTATTCAGTATGTATTTTTCTCAACACGCTATTTTAATTCATTTTTATATTATTATTCTTTTTTAAGAAAAAAGTAACTCAAAGTAGCTGCCCAGCACACACCTTTCAGATAATAATGAGACCACATGAAGTCTCTTATCAGATAAAAGAAGGGATTCTGGCTCCCTGACCAACTGCACCAACTTGCTGTCTGATGGATAAATCACCCCTGCTAACTGAGCAAGAAGCACTCTTTCAAGTGGGTGTTCTTCTTTTATTTAGCAGGGGGAGAGTAATTGGCCCTACACACCCCAGCAGTGTCTGTTCAAGTGGCTTCTGCTGGTGTTCTTTTTTGCATTTTAGATTGTGAGCCCTTTTGGGACAGGGACCCATTAGCTTCTAATTAGCTATTATTATTTTTCCATTTTCTTTGCAAACCACTTTGTGAACTTTTTAGCTGAAAAGCGGTATATAAATACTGTAGATAGATCATTAACGTTGCAATCCTAATCTCCAGTTAGGCCGGCCTAAGCCCTGGCATAAGACCTGTGTTCCATCACATAATATTCACAACATGTAAGATATATATGTGTAAGTAACTAGACTAAGTAACTAGATCAGAGATGTCCAGACTTTCAACTTTGGGGACTTTCAACTTTGGGGACTTTCAACTTTGGGGACTTTCAACTTTGGGGACTTTCAACTTTGGGGACTTTCAACCTTGGGGTGTCACAAAAGCGCAGTAAGACACTTCTGCATCACGCCTGGCGAGGGGTGCTGGTTAGACCAATGCACAATGCCAACTTCCTACACCATCACAGAAAGATAGGCCAGGTGAGTTAGGCCAGCCTAAATTTCTTAGGATTGTGCCCTTAGATATTCAGCCATAGGCAGTGGTGGGCTTCAGGGGGTTCCCCACAGGTTATATAGAACCCTATGCTAATGAGTGCCTGGTTCTGAGAATGGTTACTAATGGGACATAGAATCTGTTGTTCTATTGACATAGAACCTGTTGTTAATTTAGGTTATTAGGACATAGAACCTGTTGTTAATTGAATCCCACCACTGGCCATAGGCCTAGTTTAAGGGTATCCAAATTTTCAACTTGAAGACTCTTGTACCTTTAACAGTTGTGTAGAAGAGGGAATTTCAATTAGATTAGCATGTGATCTTTTGATCACAAGCTGCACCTGCTAAGAATACACAATACAGGAGCCATACTACAGGTACAGGAGCCATAAAGTTGAAAGTCTGGACATCTCAGGTTTAGTTACTTACACATATCTTACATGTTGTGAATATTTGGTGATGGGTCTGCATTTTGCCATACGGTTATATAAATAGTCAGATCAGAAAGAAGATCTGATATTTTGGCTTTATTGATTCACCATACACTGATCACAACAGGTCTGTGAAGAATGCATACATAATGCATGATCAATGGTGCAACAAGTCAGTGTGGTAAAATAAACTGATGGTGTACTTTCACATTTTCAGGACCTTGCAAATGTGCTATGGCATGAAAAATGCGCTTTCGACATACCAGCATGCTGTGACTCTCCACAATGGGCAGGCTGTATTTACTCTGTGACCCCCTTAGTGTCTGAGGTCCAGAACAGCTGCCTTTCTATGACATCTTTCTAGCTCTTACTCCCAGGAAAGTGTGGAGAGTACTGCAGCTTCAGAGCCCCAGCCTATGCAGGTCTACTCTGAAGTAAGTCCCAGTATAGTTAATGGGTCTTACTCCCAGGAAAGTGTAGAGAGGACTGCAGCTTCAGAGCCCCATCCTATGCAGGTCTACTCTGAAGTAAGTCCCAGTATAGTCAATGGGACTTACTCCCAGGAAAGTGTGGAGAGGACTGCAGCCTCAGAGCCCCATCCTATGCAGGTCTACTCAGAAGTAAGTAATTTTATTTTTTAATTTTTAAATTAAAAACCTCCTCACCCCCTGGCCCTGGCCCCGCCCACTTCCGGAGAACTGTTTCTTGGGCCAGGCCGGGCCCACTCCTAGTGCACCCCCTTTCCAGTTATCAGTTTGCCCTGAAAGCTATGCATTACATTCGAGTAAATACAGTATAAAAAGAGATTGGTGTTTTATCTGCTAGATGCAATATGTAAAATGTTTAAAAATTAAAAAGAGTAACAACTGTAAAAAATGGAGCATAATTAGATGTGAATCAGAAATTCATTGCACAGTTTTAAATCCTTACTATAATGATGAAATAATTATCACCTCTCAAATTAATATACGGAACTAGAGGAAATTGAGTTCACTGGAAGGAACAGTATTTCCTTTTTTTTCTATCTACTGATTTATATGCTTTTCATTCATTGTTTTGTGTTTCTTGAACAACATAGCAGTCTTCATTATAATATGTATTTTTTCATTTAATTATGAACAGTTTCCTCCAAATTAATACTGAGTAGCCCTTCAGAGTTAGCACTGCAATATTTGCTCCTTTAATTTGCAGAGGATAAATTGAAAGGTTTATAATTTATTAATAATAATGAGGTTTTATTAGGTTAGAGACAGGTTCAAAGTGGGATAGGAGGGTGAGCCAGAAATATACGTATTTGGATCCAGAAATCCGGGGTGGGGAGAAGGGTTGAGCTTGGCTGGGTTGCAAGCCCAATTTTGTTAAGAAAAATGTGGCTAAATTGTAGATCATTTTCTTAAGACATTTGTTCTCTAACATTACAGGAAGATAGGGTCTGCTGTGTTTGCAGCAGAGGGTCTGTCCTGTGCCTCATAACGGGTCCTTTACAAAATCATGATCCACTTCTGTTTCTCATTGTCAAACTGGGAGTGTGTCTCAATCATGTTGGGAAGCCATTCTGAGAGGTGAGGAGGCCTGCAGAGGGGACTGTTGGCTCCCTGCACCTTTCAGAAGGCCGTAATAACCCCTTGGTATGTAGAAATTTTTTTTTTTTTATGACAGTGGCACAATCCCAGAGGTGCCATCACTGCCATCCAAAGGTGACCTTCTCTCCTTAAGAGGGCAATGGCTTTTTTCTGGTTCTGTGGTGGATTGCTTAGATTGAGAATCACCGCCTTAAGCCATTTCTGCTCACGTTAGAAATATAACAGGAATCAAATGTGTATACCTCTGTGCTGGGCAAAAATGGTTAAGTTATTTGTTCCCTTTTATTTTTCTATGTGTATATGCTTTTTACTGGGAGTGTTTTACAGAATGCATGTATAAATTATGTGCACGTCAGGTAAATCTGTTGTGTGTGCTGGGACTGTGTACAGTGGCCAAATGCACAGTTCAGTCGTTGGGCAGAGAAGGAAAAGAGAGATGATGGCGAAGATGGCAACAATACAATATACTGATATAGTAATGATACAAAAACAGGAAGGGGATTTAAAAATAAAAAGCAATACACAGTTGAAAAATGGCAGAACTTTCAAACGGTTCTCACAGGAGGAATGTGATAGAGGAGTTAACAGTACAGGTCCAACCTTGTTATACACAAGACTTTTTATACATGGATTTGACTCAATGTGAATTGCAACTGTATAGCACAGTTTTAAAAATGTTGGTTCTAGTGTTGTAGAGAGGCAATCATGCAAGCAGTCATTCCATTCTTCAGCTAAGCAAAGGTAGGAGGTCCTTTGCATTTCTAATTCCTGACTGCCTCTCTATAACAGTAAGAATAGCTGTTTATAAACAATTGTAAAGGGATACACTTTTTATTTTTTAGACTGCTTTTATTTAACACATTTTTTGGTATCAGCAGGAAGTCCCAGTAACAAATCCCTGTAGATATTAAGGCACAACCATATTCCATTAGGAGCAGTGGAAGAAGTCTTTCAATCTTTTTTTCCACTGTTTTTTAAATCTACATTTTTTAAATCCACGGGAGTGGATAACAAGGGACACACGTATTACCAATTTGACTGCATACTGGATGCAGTAATAGATGTGACTTTGTGGGTTGATGACTAGACTTTACCAAGGACCAAGATTACCACTGTGCATTGAAGGAATCAAGGACCCTTTTTGTGGCTTGTGGCCATTCCTTGCTCACTCCTGTCCCAAGAAAGTTCGATTGTTGCTTTGAACCTTACCAAAGATGCAACAGATGGTTCTGGTCATCAGTATCTCAGCATAGACTGCTTGATTGGGTTTAGCTGTTGAGTCCGCAAATTCATTTAGGTTTGGAAACGAAAGCATAACCCAGGCCCATAATTTCAGAGTTGGATTGAGAGAAAGGTCACACTTTCAGTTTGTTGGAACAATCGTCCACCCCAGAACTTGAAGAAAACATAGTTGTTAGCAGAAGGACGTGGGTGATTGCTCTGACAAACTGTAAGTGTAACCTTTCTCTTAGTACAATTCTGAAATAACTGGCATGGTTTATGCTTTTATTGCATGCACATGTGTATTGCATGTCAAAATAGAGGTAATAAAAAACACAGACAAATAAAAAAACACAGACAACAGTGTGAAGCACGCAGATCTTGTGAGGTTTGCTGAATCCCATCAGTGTTGAATCCCATCCAACCCCTGCTAACTGGGCAAGAGACACTCTTTCAAGTGGGTGTGCCTCTTTTATTTAGCAGGGGAAGAGTAACTGGCCCTACATATTTGCATTTTAGATTGTGAGCCCTTTTGGGACAGGCACCCATTAGCTATTAATTTTTTTTATTTTCTTGTAAACCACTTTGTGAACTTTTCTGTTGAAAAGCGGTATATAAATACAGATAGATAGATAGATTGATATAGAACAAACCACCTTCACAATAGTGAGCTGATGGCCTCTAGAAGTCAGTCTGGGCTATGAAAATCTGGAACAGCGGTTCTTACTCTTTTTGAGAATTTATGGACCACTGAAAATCTAATAAACTATAGGCACCCTCTCCCACGTGTGTATACACACCTTTTTTGTCCCTTTCACAGGCCCCCTGAAGCCCATTCTTGCACCAGAGATTACCAAACCCTGCTCTAAGGTCTGTTCTGGTCCTATCTAAAGGAACGATTTCAGTTTTATGCTTCTAACTATGCACTGAGATAGTGAAAGGATGAACTTTTCCAAGTACTGTGAGTACAAGATATTGAACTTTCTTAATGGAGGCAAAGTCCCAACCCAGAGAAGTTTTCCTTTCTTCCTCCTCTTCTATATAATAAAGCTGGTGATGGGCCAGAATGTTATTTTCATGAGCTTTTATCTTATTTGGATGTTTTATTATTTGGATTTGTTGGTTTTTGAAACATTCATGTTGTATTTTATGCATGTGGTTTTAATAAGTCTTGTTTTATGGCTTTTTGTGCTTTTATTGTCAAATTTTTATGGTGAACCATTCAGGGAGTATTGCTATGGGCAAAGATAAATAAGAAAACATAGCAGCTGATACCTATGGATAGCAGTGGGTTGCACAACGATGCTTAGAAGAGCAACCTTTTTTTGAATTGCAAAGTGTGAAGTGAGACTTATGGTGACATCTGTTTCAAGATCAGATTATATTGATCTGATCTTCCTTTGTCTTCCTATGTCTTTCTTTGATAAGATGGTAGAGTTCTATGCCCTGCAAATCTATACTGTATATATAAAACTGAAAAGTCACTGACTCGCTCACTGACTCATCAATGCCCAGCTGAAACCGCTGGACCTAGAAGCGTGAAATTTGGGGAGGGTGTTCCGGGTGTTTTCAACCAGAAGGGGGTGAAAAGGGGTGCAACGCGTTTTCCTCCATATACTTTATATTGAAGAATCCTTGACTGATCCAAGCCCTGCCCCAACTCCTGGACCAAGAAGCATGAAATTTGGGGGGGGGGGGTTCCTTTTGTGACATCAACCCCACCAAGAACTGATGTTGAGAGATTTAACTCTTAAGGGGCTGAAAAGGGGTGCAACGTGTTTTTGTCCCAACATTGAAGACTGACTGGTCAACTGGGATGGTGTGCATGGTGGGGTTGATATGCACAGGGTTAATGTATAAGGTGTGCGTGCTGGGCCGGAGCGCGTGAGGGATGTTGTATGGGGGTATTGTGCATGGGGGGACGGACAGTATACATGGTGGAGGGTGTGCATAGGGGATGTTGTACAGGGGTATTGTGCATGGGGGGATGGTGCGTAAGAGGGATGTTGTATGGGGACAGTGTGCATGGGGGATGGTGAACAGTGAGGGGGTGGCGTACAGGGGAAGTTTTACTCCCACAACGTGGGTATGTTTCACTAGTCTTATCTAAATTCTTTGCATTTAACAGTGCATAAAAGTGGCACTGAACAGAGTGTTAAGTTGTCATAATCAGTGTTGGAATTATATGATTTTGCCTCAAACTTCTCCATGCTTTATCATAATCGAAAGCAGTATTTTCCAAAAATTTATATGATGTGTTTAATATACTTGCATATTAAGGATTGGTTCTGTTCATGCCAGGAATAATTTTTTAAAACAGAAAAACTGGATTCATTTTTCTGTTGCTATTTAGATTTATTTTCAGACCAATGTTGAAGCATTTCTGCATATCAGTGGTTTGTAAGCTTAAGGATTATGTGATCCCCTGAGGGAAAAAATGGAATTGGCAAGGACCAAGTGAAACTAGATATTTTTATCAGAGTAACAATTTTTGTTTTGGTTGGCAGGGGCGGGGAGAACAAAATTTCCTTTTGGCACTCTAAAGTCTTTAAAATATAAAAAATAATTGCTGAAAATCATTTGAAATATGGAAAATGCTGTCCAATTTATTCGTTGACTATGTGAGATGTGTCACTGTGGCTTCAAGTAGTGAACCATCCATACATATTTTCCTGGGTATGAAAATATGGCCATAAAGACCAGCTGTAGCTGAAGAGGAGATAAGCACCAGCCTTTACTTCCCTGTTACCAGCTGGTGCTGCTTCAATTTTTGGTTTTGCTTCCTCAAATTCTCTTTCCTATGTGCGTAACCTTGCTTCTTGTTTCCTGTCTGGGCATAATTATACAATTTCATACAGATGTATTCAAAACTTTCAATCTTTAAGTCATAGATGGAATTTTAGAACTGTTACATGGCCTAGCACTTCTTGCTAGCTAGTGGGACATTTCTAAATGAGCAAATTGAGGAATGCACTAGTGTTCTGCCTGCTGCTAAGTACTCCCCCATGGCACCCTGCACCAGGAAAGCTAAGCAGCCAGCAAGCATGCTTCTCTGGAAGGGAAAATGCTTTGGTTGGCCGATCAGCATTCTGAGTACCATGGAAGAGGGGGATAAGCAGGGGTATCTGATTTGACCACTGTGCCCTCACCTTTTCCATATTCATCTCCCAGATAGCCAGTGGGGACCAAGGAGGGAAGGAGAGGCACACAGCGGAGTGGAATGGGAGGGAGTCTCATAGATTTACTCAGGGGCTCCTTGTGTGGGCACAATGTCTCGTTGGTTTAAAATGCAGTACTTGTTGACCTGTTGGTTGGTGGTTCGAGATCTGAGTATTGCAAGACAGAATGAGCTCACAACTCTTGCTTAGCTCCTGCCAAACCAGCAGTTTTAAAGCATGTAAACACAAGTATATAAATAGCCTTCTATTTTGGTGAGAAGGTTGCACATTGCATGTCTATTTGGCATATAGTCATGCCAGAGGCATCTTTAGATGTAACCACAGAGGCATCTTTAGATAATGCTGGCTTTTCATTGTACCAGATGAGCTCCCTAGAGTTGTCTTGACTAGAAGAGCAAACTGTCACTTCTTTATCTGTCACTGCTCCAGACTGTTAATGTTAATATGACATAAGATGACTCTGCAGATGACAAGTTTGTTTTTCTCTTAACAGTTACTGGGTAATTTGCATATTGTACAATTTTCACATTCTGTGCATACAAAACATGAATAGTGATGTAATTTGTGTTTATTTTTTTCTGAACAGCAATGGTTCGTAGTGGAAAGAATGGCGGACTTCATTTGAAACAGATTTCATATTACAAGCAAACGGGTGGCTATCACCCTACAACATTAGAAAGTGAAAGGAGTGGAATAAGAAGAGCAGCCAAAAAGTTTGTTTTCAAAGGTAAAAGAATTGTTTAGGACTTTTTGTTGCTGCTTTGTGCTTTGCTTAACTACCATGGTGTCACAATATTTAGTTAAGTTGATGCTTCCCATGCTGCTAAGCAGTAAGCTGAATTTAATATTCCTGTTTCAGAATAAATTTTTTTCTCTCTGCCTTGAGCATGTATTACTCTTGGAACAATTTGAACTAAACAAAACTGCTCCAAATAGTGTGAAATTACATCTTATTTTAAAAAAATGTTTCCTTTTAGACAGTAAGCTGTTCTATGTGGGAAAAGACAGGAGGCAAATGCGTCTGGTAATTGTTTCAGATGAAGAGAAGCGAAAAGTCTTAGAAAAATGTCATGAAAATCCTGCAGGCACTCATCATGGTATATCGAGGACACTGACTCTGGTTGAATCTCAGTATTATTGGACATCAGTGACCAACGATGTGAAACAGTGGGTATGAGCATAGTGACATCATCTTTTGACATTGCTAAATCAGATCTCCTCCATGATAGAATCAGCTAGCTATTTATTTTTAAAACTTTTCTTTGCATGATTTGATATTCATGTCAAATAAAGATGTAAAGCATGATTTTCTGTGCATGGTTAAACGTGTTTCTTTTCTTAGTGCACTTCACTTAAAGTGGGACAGAGGTGCAAAGAACAAAATGAACACCTGACTTGCTGAACAAGTAAAATAAGTAGCTAGGGTGTATACTGCTGGAGGATGCTCTAGCATGATAGAAAAATGTGATTTTTTTATACCAGCTTTGAAGGGATATGGCCTGCAATATTGTGGCTGCAAGACTAGCAAGATCTGCAAGACCAGCGGCTACCTGAAATATTGAGTTCTGTGTAATATTGAGATCTGTGTAATATTGAAATATTGAGATCAGTGGCTCCCAAACTGTGATTTTGGGTGCATCTGTCAGGCCTTGGAGCACAGTTTCCAGGAGTAAACGGTGGAAATGGAGTAGACATGCATAGGCTAGGCTAGGTTTCTGAGGCTCCTTTCTATTACCACCCCCCTTACATAGAAATGAGCACCATTGTCTGTAATAGGCATACTTTAGAGTAGGCATACTTAGGCTAGTCTCTCAGGAGAGGCTGAGGAGGTTCTAGCAGAGCACTGAAACCGGTCATATCCTGGCTTGGCACTATTTTTTGTTTGTTTATCAAAACATCATTTGTATATCAAGTTAAAATTTATTTAAAATTTTGCTTGTCTTGCAAAATCCACGCTACTCTCAATATAAGGTTTTACTGTATTAGTTAAAAGTTCATTAAAGCTGCTTCAATATGAAAAATGAACCAAGGGATTTTCTTGTAAATAAATGAAGAATATTTGTTTCTACATATCCTTTTAATTTTCTTAAACCCAAGCACATCCAGATAGTGTTCCGATGCTAAACAGTTTGGGAACCACTGCTGAAGACTATTTAGAGTGTAGTACCAGCCCAAATTCATAAGCTGTTGATGCACTGACAGATTTTGTCCTGCATTTGAACAACTTCCTTTTAAGGACATTTTATGCCTTTTATGACATCCTTTTGTGGGTATTGTCATGATCCCTAAGATCTGCCAAGCAGGCACTGTGAGTGAAACTATTCATAATGTTTGTGCCTATTTGTACATGTAGCTGAAACCTTACTCCTTGGAGTAAGTTGATAGTATGTGGTTGTGGCTGAACAACCTGTTCAGAACAGAGTGTAAGAATCATACTGTCAACCAGTCTCCTTCATGTTAGCCAGACTGGCTTGATACAGTGTCAAGGTGATATTTGCCAGAGATGTTCTGGCTGAACTAATTTTTAAACAGCTGCGTTGGTTCCTTATCTGTTTTCAGCAGATAAAGTGAAAGCTTCCCTTGATGGTGGGACTAGACTGTGGCCCTACTAGAACAATTCAAATTGAGTTTTTAAAATTCTCTTTGTTTTCTGTAATTATAACTAGAACTCAGTTTGATATTTATAGTGGCTGCTTATATAAGCAGGCCTCCGTCAGTCTTGAAAGACTATGGTATCGTGCTCAGCGCTACATACGCTGCATGCGAAGCACGAAAGCCGGGGTTGGATTGTTATGGAGGATTGGCTGTTACCCAAGTAGCAAATGCCCCATCTCCACACCACTGAATTAGGGTGAAATCCAGAGTAACTATGGGGAGTCCTTGCTCCGGAGTAAGAAGAAGTTAATCTGGATTGCCATATGAATTTCCCATAGGTTTTCACTTGGTGGTGCAGTAACTATGGGTGCACTTAATGTCTCTTACGTGTTCCTGCAGTTACTCCGGATTGTGCCCTTAGTCTAATGGAAAGGCAGAGCCAATACGATTGGATCCCGCTGGCATTGCAGAGCTGGGCTAAGGACAGGAGCTCACCCTGCGTTGTGGGGCTGACCCAGGTCTCGATCCCTGGCCTGCTGGTCAACAGGCACAGCCTCTTAACTGCTTGCGCCACCCACAGCCCACGGCTAGTCATAATGGTTTCAGTATAAGGTACCATACGTGCTTTTATGGTCTTAAGAGCACAATCCAGAGTAACTACAGGGAGTCCTTGCTCCGGTGTAAGAACAATTTAGTCTGGATTGCAATATGAATTTCCCATAGGTTTTCACTAGGTGGTGCAGTAACTGGGTTCACGTAATGTCTTTTATGTGCTCCTGTAGTTACTCTGGATTGTAGGGTATGTCTCTAGTTAGAATAACAGAGTATACTGGAATATATTTTCGCCAATATTATTATTACAAATGAATGTAATACTGATACAAATTAATACTAACATCTCTATATATGCCTTTTGACCCAGGTGTATGCTTGCCAACATTGCCAGGCAGCAAAGAATCCAACTGCTGTAGCCACCAAATGTCATGTCATTAAGGCAGAGGAGCCCTGGACTGTAGTTACAATAGATCTAATGGGACCTTTTGATACCACCAATAGAAACCATTCATACATCATCCTCCTGACAGACATCTTCACCAAGTGGGTTGTAGTTTTGCCACTGCATGACTTTTCAGCAGCTGAAGTGGCTAGGGCAATTGTCAACACATCCTTCTCATATGGATCACCTCAGAAAATAGCTATGGACCAAGGAGAAGAATTTGTCCATCAGGTAAGAAAGGGAAAGTGAAGTTTTACTGTGAAAAAAGCATGCTTAATAATTTGGGATTGATGTGAGGGAAAAGTCATAGCAGTACTCTCCAGGGCATACTTTGTACAAAGTTTGGAATTGTATTTGTTCAAAAGAACATAATTGATTTATTGTTATGTTTGTACTATATTTACTTTTGAATAGTTCAAAATATCTCAGATGACCTGTGTGAATTACTGTACATGCTGTTGCACTTTTGGCAAGTCCAAGGCATCACTATCTGTCAAAACTAAAGTTAGCACCACCTCAAGAATTAATTATATTCATGCTGTATAATTGTACTGCACATACAGTACAATAAACAACAAAAACAGAGGGGAAAACAATAATAATTTCAGTTACTGAAACTTTCTAGGAATACACACTTACAGTGGTACCTCGCTTAACAAGTGCCCTGCATAACGAGTGTTCCACTTAGCGAGCACTCTGTGATGTAGGGCACCTGCCTCACTTAGCGAGGCAGGTTTGCTTAACGAGCACTTGCTGGCTGCCCTTTAAACTTTAAAAGGCAGCCAGCAAGTGCTCCTTAGCCCTGCCTCCCTGGGTCGGAGGCATTGGAGAAGCCCAGGAGCGGGCTGGGGAACTTCGCTCCACCCCCTCCTGGGCTTCTCTGCAGCCTGCAGGGAAGAGAAGGAGAACCCGAGAAGGGGGCAGAGGGACTTCCTACACTCCCTCCTGGGCTTCTCCACAGCCTGCAGGGCGTCCGTGAACCCAAGGAGGGGGCTGGGGGACTTCCCTCCACCCCCTCCTGGGCTTCTCCGCAGGCTCCCTGGGTTCAATGGGGCTTACTCCCAGGAAATTGTCTTTGATTGGAGCCTCCTGACTATGTCTACTCAGAAGTAAGCCCCATTGTGTTCAGTGGGTCTTACTCCCTGGAAACTGTCTTTCATTGCAGCCTCAAAAGTAGGCGAAAGCAAGTGTCATTCGGCAGAATCCTTGTTCCATCTGCTAAAAAATACAACAGTGCCTCTTTAGTTGAAAATTAGTTATCCTTTTATTTTCTGTTTTGTTGTACATACAGTCAATAACAGTGTTTTATTACAGTGAATTGTGTTATATGACAATGTTCTGAATTCAATTCCAGTGTTTTGTCATCATTTTTACATAGTTAATATTTTTACATGAATATTGTTTGGGTTGTGGAACCAATTGTTTGAGTTTCCATTGTTTCCTATGGGAAAATCCATTTCACTTAAAGAGCATTTCACTTAAAGAGCATGCCTCCAGAACGAATTAACCTCTTTATATGAGGCACCACTGTATTTCCTTTATGTGTGATAATGAACATTTGTGTTAATAGGTGTAGTTGAGCAAAGTGCTTTTTTAGATTTAAGAAAATATTTTTAAAATCTCTCACATGTCCTCTAAGAAGTAATAAATACTGGTAATTCTAGGTTTGCACTGTCTTATTTTACTCATTTTAGAAATAGTGTTATTTAAAAATTAATACCAGAAGTCCAATTTGCATAGACTTGTTTTTAAAATAACATGTTTTGGAGAACATGGAGACCTTGGAGAATCTTTTGGTTCAGTTGTTTAAATGCAAGAACGAGTCTTTTCTTCCCCCAATATGCCTCAAAACTGTGAACCCTCCCATGCTCCTATTTTAATTTTGGAGGGACTTCACTCAGCTATCCAAACTTGGATTGCAGTGCCACATCCTTCTGCTTGTGAAGAAGAAACGTTTTCCCCCAGTCTTGACTACAGGATGACAGGCCGAAGTGAATATAAAACTCACAGAAATAGAATGAATGGTGGCAATGCCAGACCTAGCAGCCAGGTATCATGTTAGCTGTGTGAAGTTTCTCCAGGATTCAAGTAAAACCATGAGAGGTTTCAGAGCTTTTAGGAGGGATGGAGGAGGTTTAAAAAATGTACACAAGAGTCCCCTTACACACACACACGCGCATGCACACACACACTGAAATTGATTGGCTGAGCTGGTGATCGATTGACATCGGGGACCTCTCTCTGCAAGTGCTATTGTAAAGTGAGCATTTATAGACCATTCCTTTCACTCATGCTGGTTCCATGATTCTCTATGGTAAAGTCATTCTTCATTTGTGCATTTTTAATATATGCAAAAATTTTCAGGAACATAACAGCCTCAAAAATCAAGAGTGACTATTAAATACATGCCTTAAGCACTTAATATGCAAGAATTATAACTGCATGCAAATTTCTATAGGACACTTTGGTGTTCACAAAATGTTGGTTGTACCTTTTTTGTTGGTTGTACTGGTTGAAGCTGGCATGTTCAATAATAGCTTTGCAAAAGACAGCTTTAAGCTGTCACATTTTAAAGCCAATATAAAAGATTGTTTTGTTTGTGTACAGGTCAACTGTGAGCTGTTTAAACTCTTTGGGACAAAAGAATTAATAATACCTTATACACAAACTAACTGTGCAAATGAAATTGGTGAGACAATCAGATCGTTTCTTCATCAATATTGTATGGAACATGCAAAAGACTGGGATGATCACTTGCTGGCTATTGCATATACCTTCAACTTGATTCATTTGGTATGTATGAGGGTGGTCTCAGAGGACATCAGAACATCCATACCGATCTTGGAGCCCATCAGAGGAGACTGACCCCTAACCTGTCAGTAGAAGCAGTCGCTTCCCATGTCAAATCAACTAGGGAGTGGGATGTCATTTCTGTGCCCCACAGCCTCTTAACCAAGTGCTGACACTGAGTCTGGGCAGAAGTTGAGCTTTTTGTAATATCGTGTCATAATTAACTACAAAGCATGTGTTTTTAACTTTTAAAATAGGAAACTGAGCAGAACACACCATTTTTCCAAATGTTTAATCGAAATCCTTATATGCCTTCAACTTTAAGTGTGATTCAGAAAGGAAAAGATGAGAGCATGTTTGCCAGAATTCAAATTGCAGTTAAACAAGCAGAGATTGCACTGCAGGAAAGGAGAGCTTCAAGTTGCCAGGTAACTGGTTAAGAAAAGGGCTATAGAGTACAGTACTTGTATTTTGTTTCAGTGAATGTTTTAATGCATTGAAGGAGGATATTTGCACTGGATCTAATGAGTAACACTGTGACATCAGTGTGAGTTTTGCAGGTGTTCTTTGTATCTAAGGTTACCTTTTCCATGTGCCCTCTAACCTTTTAGAAGTAAAGATGGCTGTGGACTCAAATCCATGTATAAAAAATCCATGTATAACAACGTTGAACCTTTGTGATTAATTTTATGGCATTTTGAGTATTTTTATCTTTTCTTTTTTAAGAGCTGATCTTGTCACTCCTGCAAATATTTTATTTTACAAAAGGCTCAAGTGCCTGTGATGAAATCCCCCTCATTCAAAGGGAGGAGCTCCACATCCGGATAGCCTAGATTAGGACATCTTGATGAAAAATACCTGACTCAGCACAAGTTTCATTATCGGAGTGTTTCACCTGGGTTTGGTTAACACAAGAAGGGTGTATTTTTTCACCTTGGTTTTTTAGATAATAATGATTCCACCATTCTGATTCCCTTTCTTGTGGGTAAAATTGATAATTGGAACCCTCAAGCCCATGAGGGGAGTGGGGTTAGCAAGGTTTCAACTGATCTAACAGACCATGTATGACTTCAGAGCCATGCCCTCTCAAATAGGAGACCATGGGTTCTCCTACCCAGAAGACATTTACACCTTACAACAATTCCAAATATTGGAAGACACTTGCTTGACAAGGTCCACTTTGTTCCTCATAACTACCACAGTGGGGATAAGTCCACCCTGGGTCCAGCCATTCCCTTGTAAATTCTGGAGATCTTACCTCTTATTTCTCTGTTCCATTTCCCTCATATCTTTTTGCCTAACCTGTATCTTCTGTTTTGTACTTCTAGGCTCTTCCCTCCTCTTTCACACTCTTGAGGTCTTTCTCCATTCTCCTCCAATCCACTATTATCTTTCTCTTCTTTTTCCTTCTTCCTCTTCTTTTTTCCCCCTTGTGCCATTTCTGAAGGTCTGGACTGGAGAAAACATGTTATCTGGCTTATTGAAAGTGGATGAATTGATAAAGTACACCAGTACAGAACCACACAATTTTAGACCAGTAGCTGTAGTTAAAAAGTTGTTTTTCTTCTTAGAACTTGAAAACCATGTCAGTGGAACGGCAAAAAGGTCACAAGGTTCATGAGAAGAAAAAGCCAAAGCAGTTGAATCAATTTCTTCTTAAAGTTGGGCATGAAGTATTTAGACAAAAGAAAAACTGGTGGAAAGATGGCCATTTCCAGTCAGAGTGGGTTGGCCCATGCATTATAGACTACATAACGGAAAATAACTGTGCAATATTGAGAGATGTCTCAGGATCAAGACTCAAAAGACCCATCAAAATATCTCATCTTAAACCGTATGTTAGAGGATCACATGAACAAGGTGAATGCCATTTCTGATTCTACAAAATAACTTAATTTTTCTGTTGTCAAATAAAGGGATAGAAAATGAAGAAACAGGATAAAATTGCCTTTCATTGTCTCTGCTCTACACTTATCCTTTTCAAGTGTAAATTCATGCTGGCGGGTGAGCTTATCAAGCTTCAGAAATCATGGTTTCATTGACCTACAAACCTGGACATCCTCTCCCAACTCTAGAGTGCCACATTGGTCCTCTGTCTATACATATAAAAAGTGTTCTGACATGCTGGACACCCACTGTACTAATAGGTGAGGTGGTGCTGTAATTTAAGAGAACCTTGAAAATACACCATTTATTGTCACAGTGACTTATATGTATTTTCTTCTTCTTTTACTTGGTTCTAATTAAGACTTTATCCTACTTTGAATCATTGATTTTCAGACAGGTTTTTATTACAATTTAGCTGCTTGTACAAAGAGAGGAATAATCTTGATGAATATATTTGTGTATATTTGTGTATTTTATATAATCATCTATGGCCATGTGAATTCTTGCTCAGTGCAAAATGAGATTATGGAAATACTTGTGATTTAAAATGATTCAGCCTAATCTGGTTAATGGATAAGGAATAGTTGAATTATTGTGATATTGTTTAAGGCACCTGTATGAAATATTTTTCTCCTCAAATATTCCTTTCATTTGTTCAGAGGATGAATATCCTTTATGACATCAATAAACATTTTGGAGATTGCTTTTCTTTTTGGGGGCCTAGAAGAAGGAAGGTAATTGAAATATTTAATTTCCATCTCCAATCTAGGCGAAACAAGATCAGCAATTCCATTTTCTTCAGTGCTGTCTCATTTCCTTTAAACTACCATTGAGTCACAGAGGATATTCAGAGTGGAGCCAACAGCTGTGTAATTTGAAGATCTGAATCACTGAATAAAAATTGCTTGTATTGTGAAGGAGACACATCAGTTAACTGTATCTTGCTTTTAAAAAGTACCTATTGCTTAGAAAGCTTAATGTAGACTTTTTCATTTAGGTAACTTATAGCCTAATCCTACCTATTACCCCACAGATACATACAGTGGTGTAAAATGATGACCAGTGTATCCTGGGGGAGGAGCAGCCAAGGAGGTCTCCTCTAGATGAGGAAAGAATTCTCCCCACTTCACCCTACCCCCCAACCACCCTTTACCTGACTTACCTGCTCCAGTGAGAGTCAGGAGAAGTAGGGTGGTGCTTGGCAAAACAAATTTTCAAACAAAATTTTAATATGAAGGAGATAAGAAAACAAACTGAATATTTGAGTAAATGTTTACTCAAATTGAGTAAATATGTAAAATTATATAGAAAAGGTTTTAGCCGACGTGAATTTGCCCTTGAAAAATTTGTTTTGCCCATGAAAAGATCCCCATTTTGGATGCCAATATCTCCAAAACTAGAAGAGAGAGGCCTTTTTCTGATGACAGATTCAGAAAGCCTGAGCCCAAATTACTCTATATATCAAAATTCGTCCAGAAAACTTCATTTACTTCAGAAATATTAGCATCCAAAAATGGGTACACAATTTGCTAGCGTCAAAAATGGGTATGAAACCCTTGTTTTGAAGGGATGTAGCACACAAATCCCTTGGATTTTTCACCTAATATTATGGCATGTGGCCATTATATATGTAGAACTCCAACCCAATTATTTTCAGTCAAATCTGAGTCATTGACCATGGGACCTCTGGTTGAGTTCATATGGAATGACCCAGCTGTACAAACTGCACCACAGCCAAGTAGCCCTATTAACTAATGTTAACTTCGGGCAAAGGCCTGTGGAATATGTAACAATAATAGGTAATAAAAGGCATTCAGTGTAAAGCAAAAGTCCTTCAGCATAATTGCAGCCTTCTTGATTACTTGGGATCTCTCATAGGTGCTTCCCCATATCCATTTGTAGCTCTTTCAAGACCAGATTAAAATCCCTTTTATAAAGTAAGGAAGGGAAAGCGGTAGGCTGATGTCACTGTATCTACAGTATATAGTTTTCCCTTCCCCTACATTCATGAGTAAATGGAGGAGTTGGCTCTCAGTTTTCCATCTGTTTACTTTCTTGCCTGGAATGAGCAGAAAGTAACTCTAAGTCCCAAGTTGACAACTAATCAAGATACGTTTGCCTATTTCAGACAGCAGCTACAACTGGCAAAGTGCTGTCGTGGTTGACCATGACTATGTTGGTTCATCTGAAGCATCCACCGAGAGGCATCTACAAGAAATGTTACCTGCAAAAGAAGCTCTTAAACCTGCCCCTGATGATGCCCTTCTGAAAAGGAACCATGTGTTAGCAGAATGTAAAAGTAGTCCACAGCCAGAATTTACTAATCCAGTCTTTGCTGAGATGGTTCCTCCAAATCCAGAGCATTGGCCTGCAGCTTATTGGACTCTCCAGAATAAGATGGAAGTTACGTAAATCAATACAGAAAAGCTTCATCTTGAGTAATGATGCTGAACTTGAATTAGCCCATTTCCTTTTCTAAGAATAAATGGAATGATCTGTTTCAGATTCACTTGTATGTAAGATGGTTTTATTGTTGAATACTTTACAATAGTAAATGCCTTTATAAGCCACACCAATAAGTTGGCCTTTATAAGCCACACCAATAAGTCTGGCAGAATAAAATTCCTCAATAAAGCTTCCTTTTCAGAAGCACTTTGAATTAATTGTGGGGTCAGGTGGCTTTTTATAACTTTTAACTGTCCATACCCTCATTATTTTAAAGTTTCATTATTTTTAAAATTGTTTTTATTGTATTTGTATATTAGATGTTGGCCACTTTGAAAGCCCTTTTGCATGTGAGAAAGGACAGATACAAATACAATAAACAACAATTCCCACTTAAGATCCATTTATAACATGCAAGGCTCAGTCTTCAATATGGTTTTATTTTCTTGACTAGCAAAAACGTACTCATGTTGTGGGAGTAAAATTTCCCTGTACGCCATCTCCTCACTGCACATCAAACCACCCCATGTGCATCCACCCCATACACATCAACCCCCCATGCGCAACATCCCCCATGTTTATCCACCCCATGTGCAACATCCCCCATGTGCAAGAATCCCCCATGCGCAACATCCCTCCATGTGCATGTCCCCCAAGCACATCAAACCCCCATGTGCATCAACCCACATGCGCAATATCCCCCATGTTCATCCACCCCATGAGCATCAACCCCTCATTTGCATTATCTCCCCATTCACAACATTCCCCATCTGCAACACCTCCCATGTGCAGCATCCTCCTCAGTGTAACCCCTCTTTCATAACAACCTCCCCCCAGTGCACTGGGCACTGAGAACCAAATTGGCTGGATGTTGGGCAGTCTTCCATGTTAAGTATAGGACAAAAACATGTTGCACCCCCTTTCAGCCCCTTAAGGGTTAAATTTCTCCACATGGGTTCTTGGTGGGTGTTCATGGGACATAAGGAACACTCTCCCCAAATTTCATGCTTCGAGGTCTAGGGGTTGGGGCAGAGCATCCCTCAGTCACCAATTCTTCAAAGCAAAGTATAGGGAGGAAAACACATTGCGCCCCATTTACCCCCTTCTGGTTGGAATTTCCAAAAACCAGTTCTTAGTAACTCCCTCGGTCACAGAAGGAGCACCCACCCCAAATTTCATGCTTCTACGCCCAGCAGTTGTGGTTGGGCGTTGATGAGTGCTATGGGTGGTGCAAGTGGTTAAGATACTGCTTGTTAACCAGTAGGCCAGGGTTCGAGACCCAGGTCCCAGCAAGACAGGGTGAGCTCCTGTCCTTAGCCCAGCTCTGCAACGCAGCTGGAACCAATCGTATTGGCTCTGCCATTCCATCGGACTATTTCAATGGCGTGGAGAGATGGGATTTGCTGCTTGGATAACAGCCTGTCCTCCTTATTAATCTAACCAGGACTTCATGCTTTGCATGCAGCATCAAGCACGATACCAGAGACTTTCAAGACTGATGGATGCCAAGTCTGATGAGTGAGTGAGTGAGTGACTTTTCTCTTTTATATACAGTACGTAGATTTCTTTCTGTGAGGTGTTTTTTCTATTTATCTTCTTGTGACATTTATCTATGTGACTTGTGCCACCTTGTGGGTATTTGTAAAACTGACATGAGGGAAATGGTAGGGGAAGTGCTAAACCTGTGTTTTGGCTGTACTATGAACTGGAAATGGGAGTTCATATGATGGAATATTCCTATGAGAAGTCCCACTCACACCATAATCCTGCACATCTGGATTTCAGGAAGAAGTTTTAGCCACACCTGCTCCCTGACATAGCTTTTCTGCATATGGAGAAGTATTCCGTGTGATCCCCAACTGAAGTCTGAAGCGGGATGGTTACTACAGAAGTTTACAGCATCAGTGGAAAGGAGGTCTGTACCATTAAACTAGGGGTAACAACAAGGTCAGCTAGGTAAGGCAGGGCTTGATGGACTCACATCAGAGAACCCATCTCTCCATAGTTATAGTCAATTATAGTGCTCAATGTGCTGT
This sequence comes from Cryptoblepharus egeriae, assembly GCA_030015325.1. Taxonomy (NCBI): domain Eukaryota; kingdom Metazoa; phylum Chordata; class Lepidosauria; order Squamata; family Scincidae; genus Cryptoblepharus; species Cryptoblepharus egeriae. The sequence continues at coordinate 193,386,675 of JAREYC010000002.1, forward strand.
CTTGGAGTGAGTGGGTAGATGTGTTATGGGGAGGGGATAATTCCTGGGATTTGCTCCAGGATTTCCAGTAACCTGCTGCTGACATTTAATTAAATCTCCTTTTGAGACTACTTGTAGACCATGGCTCTTCAGACCCTGGCCCACAGGCTCAATGTGGGTTTTTGGAAGAAGGCCCCCTTATGTGACTGGTGTTTTCTGTTCTGTCACATTGCTGTTTGTTTTCCAAGCTGATCGCTAACAGGGATGCTATGGGTAGTTGCATCTGCCTGGACATTCTGCTGTAGATCCTGTTGGACAATAAATGCAACTGCTCAAAGTGTCCCTTCACACCTATTGATTTTAAAAAATAAAAGGCAACTGGTGGAATGGTGAACACCAATCAGGAAGGTGAGGGCTCTTCAGTCACCTGTACACCATACAGCAGTCACCAGTTTGCCAGTCACTGTTCTAGTTGCAAGCAGACAAGGCGTTCAAGTTCCTTTCTTAAAAATAGAATCCCATAATTGGACAAAATTCAAAATTATGTGAATTCAGTAGTTCATTTGCAGCTTTGAAAACTTAATAAGTGAAACAGCCATATTGTGCTTTGACTCAAGCGCAGACAAACATGATTTAGTCCATTGGAAAGGGCAGGTTGAAAGGAATCCAATGCACCCGGAATGATTCTGATCCAATGAATGCACAAATCAGCCCAGATGGAAGTCTCTGATAAATAACATTCAGCCCTATAGGAAGTCAGCTAAACACAGCTGCATTTACTCATGAGTAAGCAAAGGTGACATTCAGGTCAGGCACAAAGGAATGCAAGGCCATCAGAATGGTCCCAAACCACTGAAAGGAGCTGAACAAGTGCTCCAGAAGGCAGCCTCACCCCCTTCCCAAAAGAATAAAACAGAGGCCTCATTGACAAGGTGATTTAAAAAAAAATATGAAAATGTTAATATCTAATTGTATTAATTAATAATAATAAATAATTTTGACATAGGGGAGTGTAAAAAAATTTGGTCCAGGTATGCCACTTTATATGGACCAATGGCCTGACTGCAGTTTGTGAGTTAATTGGTGACAAGCCAAGTATCTGTCATAAGGGTAAGGGGAGAATTAGGCAGAACTGCCTAACCCTGCCGTGCCCAAATGCCAAGGTACATAAAATGGGAAAAGTGGTCGTGGGTAATTCTGCATAATTTGTTCCCAACTATTCACAGAAAAATTCTTATCACTAGCAAAGTGACAGTGGCTACTGATAAGAAAGTTTATTCTTCACCACTAGGTGTCAGTCCCTCACCACAGGTACAGGAATTTTACTGTAGAAAGGTAAAGTTCAGTTAAAAAAGGGAGCTGCAAGGAGGGAGCGTTTTTAAAATAGACTGTGGATGTTGCAATATTTTGTAGCTCTCTCCATTTCCTTGCTATTAGAGGATATCCCAGGTATCCTGTAGTTAAGGTACAATGTAGCATCGAAATACACAATCACTGATTTGTTAAGATTAATGCCAGTATGAAAATGTATAATTAATAATTACAGTACATTCAAAGAAAGTTTTATTTGTGTGGTTTTTGATTTAGCAAACATTTTTATCATCAAAAATAACACTTTTGTTATACACACATTCTTTCCCCACCAGAGAGGGCAGGTGCACTTTGAATGAAAGCCTCTTTGAATGATTTCCAACATTGAGAAATGGGAAGCTGCTGGACAGTTTGTGAGTTCACAGCAATGGCTTTAAATTGAGCAAATAAATGCTCATCGAAATGGGATGGAATACTATTTTTCATTTTATTTCAGACTTTTAAAACAAGGCCCTTACTCTGTCACTTTTTTACCCTATTATATAGCTCTGCCCATATTCCAGGATCTTCAGATTAAGGTCGCTCAGGCTTACACAGGAGTCTGCTCCCTTACACAGGAGTAAGCCCCACTGATTATAATAGGGTTTACTTTAAGAAAAGCATGCAAGGCTAGGTCTCTCAGGCTCCTTTCTATTGCCCTCTTTCATAGGTGTGAGCCCCATTGACTGTAATAGGCTTTCTTCAGAGTAGACATGCATAAGCTGGTCTCTCAGGAGTCATGAGCAGGTGCTGGTGGAGTGCCAAAACCAGCCGTAACCCAACCAGGACTATTTTTGCTGTATTGCAAGACAAAATTTGTTAGAAACGTTTTGCTTGTCTTGCAAAATACTCTCAATCCAAGGTTTTACTGTACTAGATTTTCCAATACAAAGGTGTGTGAATGTGTGCTATTTGATCCAATAGGGGAACTATTGCACTGTTTGCCCCAAGATATTTCCATTGTTCTTTGTACATCAAAATATAGATGAAAATTTGTCCTACTTCTCTTCCAGTCAATTTATTGTGATAACCCGATAATCATCCCCAGAAGAGCAAAGGTATGGGGAAATCTTACACTTTGAGCATTCATGTCGCCCAATATTCATGCAGTGCTCATCTCAGATCTGAAGCTCAGTATTGGATGCTGTCAAGATTCCTGATGGTGATAGTGGTTCGCCAGTGGAACAGATTGCCAAAGGAGGTGGTGGACTCTCCCTCACTGGGGATCTTCAAGCAGAGGCTCAACGAGCACCTGTCGGAGGTTCTCTAGGAGGATTTCCTGCTACAGATGGGGTTGGACTAGATTACCTACTGGGTTCCTTCCAACTCTAGGATTCTAAGGTCTCTGGTGTTTTTTCCTGCCTAGTCCCACTGTTAGTTCCTGATCTTGGGTCTTGGGGTAAGAATCAGAACAGTGAACATGACAAGGTATGGAGAAGCACCCATCACTCAAGCTGAAGAAAGTGGAAAACTGGAGAGCCTTATACTGCATTGCTCCAATATAGTTCATTGATCTATAAATTCTGATTAACTACAGAAGTACATTCCTTAATTGGAAAACACTTCTTACCCAAGACTCCTCCCAAGGAACCACTTCTTTGCTAATGATACAGGATGGCAAGGACAGCTGCTTAATTGAGATGGTAATTCCATTTAATTGGGACACCTTCAGATAACTTCATGGTGCCTGCTTCTCATGCTCTCACAATGGGTCTTATCTGCTCTCTGAATTTCATTTCAAGCACTTCTGCTTATACACAGTGGGTTTCTGACAAGATCTGTTCAATCTGCATTAGTATCATTATTCTCCAGAGGCAGATATTTTCCACCTTTTCCAGCTCACAGCACACTGACAAGGCACTAAAATTGTCAAGACACAACATTGGTTTTTTGACCCTTAGCAATTGGCACACCATGATGCTGATAGCGGACTCAAAACCCTCAACCTACTAACCTTCATCCTACCTTCCACAAATTCCCACAGCACACCTTCAGACCATTTGTGGCACACCAATGTGCTATGACACAATGGTTGAAAATCACTGTCCTGAGGGTTGATCACATATGTATAGAAATGAGTACCTAATTCTGATCCTAAATTATCTTGCTTCACCTTAGCTATTCCTCTGCTGCCACCTGATTCCTTAGATGGCCATCAAACTCTCTGGAAAGGAACTCTGATGAAGGACTTTCGCAAAGTAAAATAAAAAATGCTATTAAGGATTTCCATGCTTTTCCATACTGCTGATTGAAATTATTTCACTAACAACCCAAGACTTGTGTTACCATCACTACTGTAAAAAATTAACACACTTGAACCTAAAGGCCTGAAGCTAAGGAAAATTCAGAAATATTTGGTATGAGTGTAAAATCTGGAGATGGATCTGTGATGATTTTAGTATTTTCAGCCATGATGCTCTAGAAAATAAGCTGCAGTTATAGCCCTAAGAATGCCCTACTTCGTTCAAAAGGGCTTAATCAATATATTACAATCTTTATTCTCTCTTTCTGGGGAGTGCCACAAAATCATGTAAATTCTTACCCACTGCATGGTGGTGGAGACTCACCTTTCCTCCCTAAGAAACAATATCTTGAATTGGAAATTGCTTTCACACTCATTCAAAAAAAACTTTGCACATCATTTTCAGGAGATGGAAAGTTTGAATTGCACTTGCTTCAAAGTTCAGGAAGACAGGAGAGGCAGTTTCATTTTATGAATCCTAACTTGTTTAGGATCAAAAGTTCAGTGTCTCACTGAAAATCAAGACCAAATCTAAAGAATGTGTAGATCACAAAGTTTATATGTTTGAAATTTAGGAAGACTGGTGTTGCCAGGATGCTGATTTTATGAGTCAATTTTTTTTGCATGGCTGCTTAAAAAGAAGCGACAACCCCAGGGCAATGAGATTCTGATCACGAGTCCCTCTTGCAAACAATGGGAAAGAAGACAATAATTTTAAAAACATACTTGATTAATTTTCTTTCATTTTCCCTCCTCAATAAAAGTATATTTTTGGAAATAGGTCCCAGGGAAATGTTATAGCCTTGATGAAAATTCTGCTGCAAACTGTTAATGAAAATCATGTGTTTTAAACTGCTTTAACACCCTCATTTCTTAAAAGGTTTGGGAACTGGGACCTGTTTTGGAAGGCTAAAAGAGAAAGTGTGGAGTTTATGATTCAGAACATCTAGAGGTTGTAGAATGCTGTCCCCCCCCCCCCCCACCTTGGTCCTTAACTATACAGACTGATATAGTATTGGCATCCTTCAGTCTCGAAAGACTATGGTATCGTGCTCTGATTGGAGGTCCTGAAACAACATCTAGTGTGGCTAAAAGGCCAATTCAAGAGTGATAATCCCTTCCACACTGAGGACAAATAAATTCCGTCCCCTGCCCAGGCCCCAGATTTTGCTGCTTTCGGGTCTGTCTCTTTGCTTTAACCTGCTGAACAAGTGTCTCTTCCAGTTGGAGAAGGCCATGCTGGGTCTTTTGCCTCCACGCTGAACGATCAGAGGTCAAGGTTTCCCAGCTGTTGATGTCCATTCCCAAGGCCTTTAGATCCCTCCTGCAGATGTCTTTGTATCGCAGCTGTGGTCTCCCTCTAGGGCACTTTCCCTGCACTAATTCTCCATATAGGAGATCTTTTGGAATCCCACCATCAGCCATTCTCACGACATGCCCAAGCCAGCGTAGACGCCGCTGTTTCAGAAGTATGAACATGCTAGAGATTCCAGCACGTCCAAGACTGCTCATTTGAGACTTTGTCACGCCAGGTGATGCCAAGAATACGTCGGAGACAGCGCATATGGAAGGTGTTCAGCTTCCTCTCCTGCCATGCATAAAGGGTCCAAGACTCGCTGCAGTACAAGAGTGTGCTCAGGATGCAAGATAATACCTATGTAATGACATGCTTTCAACACAAAAATGCAAACATAATAACCTGGGGGTATTACTGGCTGGTTAGGAATGAGGAAGAACAGAATTCAAATCCTATTTCAGTCATGAAGCTCACTGGATGATTCTGGGCCAATCATCACATAGAATCTGGGGAGTAATGTAAAAACCTTACATGCAAATAGACAAATAGGTATCACTTCAGTGGGAAAAGGAACATACTGGCAACAGGCTGGCTAAGTTTCCCCATGTGCGTCAATCATCTTATAAACAGACTCCGCCAGGGGAAGGAAAATTGCTAAGACGATGATGATTGTAAAAACCTTATATACTGACCTGTATGCCTTTGAGAGAAAGCAAGATAAAAAATATTTATATTCCACATTTCAAACACTGAGTAGGCTGTCTCTATGTCCATAGTAGGATAGTAAGGCCTATAACTTTATGAATAGGGAAGGAAATGCACCATAGTAAAAATTTGTTCTAGGCAAGTTGAGACACAGGTTTCCTCTTGGCTCTGATAAAGTTTTATTTAGAGTACATACCTTGGAGTTTGGATACACAGGCCGGATTTTCCTTTTTAAAAAGCAAAGCTTGGTTTTACACACGTAATTCAAGTTGAGTTTTAGCTTTTTTTGTTTTTGTTTAAAACAAATGCCACGTAACAAACATCTAGCTTTCATACAAAATAGCACTTTGGTTTTCTTCTACTTGTTTTGTCCTCATCCTGCTGCTGGGAGAAATTGGTGAGGAGACTCTAGTAAGTAGCTTGAGGTAATATTACGAGTACAAAGGTGACAAATATTACAAAGGTGATTCCCTCCCCCTTCCCGCCCCCAATGCAAGAATTCCAAAATACACTCTGGCAGCTAATGCTCTGCGAACACTTTATTACACAAATTACATTCAGCTTCCGAAAATAGTGTTCTAACAGTGTAACCATCTAAAAATAAGACATCCTGGAAACACACAAAGTCAGGAAGAAGAAAAAACGTCTTAAATAGAGGCTTTTAAAAAATCTTTTCCTCAAAGCAACAGAATGCTAATGATATTTAAAAAAATAGGGGTTTTAGCAGCTTTGTCTATCCCTCTGGCACTGTATTCTGTCGGTGTGATAAGGTTAAGGGCATTGAAAGTGAAAAGGCACCAAAAACAAAAAAAAAACAACCCTTGGAAATGGGAAAAGTTTTTTAAAAGCAAAGGCTATATTTACAAATATAGAGAAGGTCCCCAACAGAAAGGAGCAAATGCTATTACTTTAAAATCATTTCTGCAATTAAAATGGGATTTTTTCCTGCTTTATTAAAGGTTCACATAAAACAATGGCACTGATATGAAATGTTCACACCCCAAACCAAACTGAAGCAAAAAGAAAAAGGAAAAATAAAATAAAATTGTGTACAGCCTCACATTGGACTAGTACAGTTTACAATTAAATACACAAAATTTAAAACGTGCTAAATCTGGCAATCTTTGTAATCATCCAATGTAGAAATCAAAGGCCGGTTTCAGGATGATGGGGGTAACGCTGGAGGTGGAGGCACAGAGTCGTCTTCTGAATCGGTGGCATCGTCCTCATCCTTTTCCTGATCACTTCCTTCAGTACTAAGCCGGTCAAACCCTTTCCGACTGTAGCCTGCCCGGCTTGCAAAGAAGTTCCCAAGGTTAAGGCCACCAGTACCTTTGCCTGCAAAAGGAAACACTTTCGGGTAATATTCACAGGGGTCAGTGGCTGCATATGATCTTGGTTTGGGTTTCCATCATTCTGGCTTGCAGGTCTCTGCCACTCTTCCTTCTGCTTCCTGAGCTCAATATAAAGTGACTGCATAAAAGGTAGTTTCTTTCAGGACAACTGAGACCTGACAGTGTCACAATACAAGGGTTGCATTCCTAGCCATGTTGCCTCGTTCTTTCCTATCCTCCTTTTTCTTAAAGATAAGGTCAAGGAAAGGGACAATTTAAAATGGCATTGGCTAAATAACACCATCAAATTTCAAAATTGGGCTTATAAAATGATAAAATATAAAATTAACGAAATTACACTGCAATGGACCAATTGACATGGCTGAGCAACGTCTATGGATCATCAGGTGCTTCTCACTACGTTTCTTCACTCCACAGGCAGCTTGTGGCTTTCTCCCAATGGAATGTCGTTTTTTTAAAGCATTTTCTGGCCCCCAACACAGTGTCAGAGATGATGTGGCCCTCCTCCCAAAAACTTTGGACACTGCTCTAATTTGATAAATGCATTGAACCCTATGGAAAGTGAAACTGAGCTAATATTTGTGTTTACTCACAAGTAAGTAAATGTTTAATGGTTTCTTGGTGTGTTGTTTCCTACTCTTTAAAATCAGTTTATCTCCATATCAGTTCAATGTTATGTTCAATTCCGTTGATTCAAGTTGCTCTCTTAAGGCTGCCCATCCTAACCTGCAGTCTGGCGGGCTTATGCTGTGGCAAAAGTCCTGTGCTGTCCTGGGGTGTCACAAAAGTGCCATAAGACACTTCTGCGCCACTCCTGGGGGAGGGTTAGGGCAGCACACAAACAAGCTCTCATCTCCATACATCACCACAGAAACAGGAAGACTGATGATTTATTTGTGCCAATCTAGGTTACGACTGCACCCTTAATGTTTTAATTTTGCAATAGCTTGTTTATGTCTGGCAATGTTAGGTTCAATGTAGTTGTTTATACAAGTATTAAGCAACTCTTAAATGGCTTCTGTAAGTTTAATTCAAGTAGCTGAGTATATAGTTGCACTTTTCAGGTATGTGAGAGAGATGTTTTATGCCTATTTTATTCTGAAGCTATACTGCTGAAAGCCACAGACATAACAGAGACATACCACCTATATAACAATGATTATGCTCAATAATATGCTTCAAATTTGATTAAAATATTAATTTAGAATTAAATAAAACCCCTAATACTGCTGTACAACTGATTTCTGTGCCCCCTTTTTAGGATAACACTGCCAATCCATGAAAAAATAAAACTGTTTTAGATTGTCTCTAATCATGGATTATTTTAAATTCAGGCTGAAGGGAATAATTGCAGCATGGATTTTTATGTTTATTTCCCCCCCTAATAAAATGGTTTGGGACAGAGTTTGGTGTCTGAGGAGTGCTTGCTCTCTCCAGGAGCCTTCTTGTGTTCCACATCATACGCCACTCAATCAGCATCTCCTCAAAGGCCATTTGCTTTGTTTGAGAGAGAAGGGAATGACTCACCACCACCACCACCGCTTCAGGCTTCTTATTAGGAATGACTGCAGGGATCATTACCAACAGGAGAGACAGTATATACGAGGAGCAGGCAGGCGTTTAACATGGAACAAAGAGCGAGTCAAAGCAAAGTGCAATTACACACCTTTGCAGGCTGCTGAGCCAGAAAATTCACCCACACAGGTCCTCAAAGGTAGACGCACTACATATTCTTTCAAGCAGTGCATGGGCTTGCCCTGAAACAATCTTTGACTTTTAGTAGCGCAGCAACAAGATCTCACCTCTAAATCTTCCAAGGATTCTCCCTGAACTTGAATCAAGTTTATGTTCAGCATCAGCTATAAAAATAAGACATATTTCTAAGTCAGGAGCCAGAACCCTAGAGCAGAATTATATCTATAAAACATACACTGGAAAACAAAGTAGGCCAGAGCAAACCAAGCTGCATGGAATATAAAGAGAATCAACCCTGCAATCCAGAGCAGCTGTGGCAGTAGATGCGTCAATGCAAGTTACATTTACATGGACACAGTTATGGCGCTATCTAGTGGAAACCTATGGGAAATTCATAGAATAATCCACAGTAAATTTTACGGCAAGAACTGCCATAGTTACTCTAGATTGAGCCCAAAACTGTTTTATTCCGAGCCTTGTGGTAGTTTTGGTGTTTCTAACTGGAAAGTAAGGGCACAATCCTAACCAACTTTTGAGCACTGGCATCGTTGTGCCAAGGGGGGCATGTGCTATATATCCTGCAGCTGGGGGACAGTCATGGAGGCCTCCTCAAGGTAAGGCAATCTTTGTTCCTTTATCTCAGAGTTGCATCGCCCTTACCCCAGAGCTGGATAATGTATTAGGATTACACCATCAGTTTTCTACCACGGTCCATTTGTACAGTGTATTGCACTAGACTATAAGTTACCCCTGGAAGTTAATCCATAGGGGCACCTGGAAATGGATAAAACGGGCTAAGAAAAGGAAACAGGATAAGTTGCTTATAAGCATTAATTAAATTTATCAAACATGACTCTTCCCACTTGGCAAAAACCAGGATTTTTTTTCAAAACACTAAATTGAAATGCATCGTAATTGTAAAGGCATCCTTTGTTAAGCCTAGAAGGCAAAGCTAAAGGTCATTTTAGGTGAAATGTTAAATACACAGTCATCTCCTGCAGCTGTTTCTTCTTGGAAAAAAATTGCTTGGAAGAAGAAACAAGAGGCAGATCAGGATTGCAATGCCTGCGCTTGAGTGACAGGGGCCCTGACCCTTTCCTCCCTACACTATTTTCTCACTACAAATGGCCCCTCTGAGCTGTCAATAGTGTCACTTGCTACAATAGCATATTTGGTGGCAAACTGATATTTGTGAAGGGTTGCAGCCTGCACATTAGAGGAAGACTTACTGAGGCTGCAATTCTACGCATGTCTATTCAGAAGCAAGTCCCCCTTATAATTGAAGGGTCTTGCTCCCAACTCTTGTCCCAACCCATAAGCACGTGACTAGGATTGCAGCCTCAGTCAGTCTCCCTCTAATGTGCAAGGCTGCTTGCCTGCATGTTCAGTTCTTTGGTTCAGCAAAAATTTTAAGCAAGAATCATCCATTCTGCAAGTGCTACTACAGAAATAAAATGGCGTAAGTAAAATTGCAGGTGCAGGATCCACAGAACTGGGGGATGCATGTGTTGAGAGTGAGGAGCTTTCAGGTCTCCAATATGAATAGAAAAAGCTTCTGGCATATTTCACAGACCTATCTGAATCACTGAAGGGCTAAGGGTGGCGCAAGTGGCTAAGATACTGTGCTTGTTGACCAGCAGGCCAGGGTTCAAGACCCGGGTCGGCCCCACAAGATAGGGAGCTGGATCCAATCGTATCGGCTCTGACTTTCCATTGGACTAATTCAGTGGCGTGGAGAGGCATGGAGAGGGGGGATTTGCTGCTTGGGTAACAGCCTATCCTCCATAACAATCTACCCAGGTCTTCGTGTCCTGGAGGGGACACTTTTCCCATCTGGCGGATGATATCATGATCTTTCGAGACTGACGGATGCCAATTATGATCTGAATCACTGACAAAATGTAGAGGCACTATTTTGCAAGGGGTAAAATTCCTCATTTCTCTACACTGCCTGTTACCCCCATTTCAGGTCAGTTTGGCCAAACGCATATTTTGTGCAAGCCTCTGTGATGGAGCCCACAGCCAGTTTAAGAAAGAAAAAAAAAGTGCAGCAGCAGTTGGGAGGGTGAGATTTTAAGCAAATAACTGGCAGGCAAAGGTCATGTTTACCTATTTCCCCTCCTGTCACTTTTCTGCTCTAAATCAATTCTCTCAACCTGACTTAAAAATGCTGCTTGAGCCAAGTATTTGAAGGAGAGAACAGAGTATAGGAATAACACTCTTTCTCAGTTGCTTTTCTACTCAAAATTCCACCCCAAACCCAGCTATTTTTCTTTTAGTGTTCCATTATATGCATTTGAACATTATGGGTAGTCAAATAATTGAGACCCAACTGGATTATGGAATATTTGCTCATGGGGTTAGCAGGCTTTCACATTTTGTACTTACGTGCAGCACAGCTAAAATAATGTCTCTGAGTATCTTTACGGCACCTATGTAAACCAGTGCTATAACTCTGGACCACTTTGCAATCACCGCATTATAAAATTTTAAAAAGAGGAGGTAAAGAGTGTTATTTGTTCAGCACATGCAGCTGGAATGCCAAATTAAGGGATACACTGATGGATTCTAAAGAATAATATGGATACACCCAAGGGGAGAGATCTTATTTGGAACAAACAAAAGACAGCCAGACCACTTGGATAATTGGCTGAGTTTTCTTTAGCTACTGTTTTGAACAATTCCAGGCTAGTTTCAGCTTCCCTTGGTAAACATCCAACTGCTTTAGTATAAGGCATTCAAAACCTAATGGCAAACTGAAAGGACCAAAAAAGCCATTTTCTGAACAGAAGAAGAAAGAGATATAGCATCAGGTGTACATCTTTGATATGACTTTTGCCTGCCCAAATTTTAGTGGGGTACAGAGGCAGAATCACTACTCTATTTCCATGTAGTGTTTAGCTATTAAAAGTTTGCTGTAACCAAGTTTAAGTTCTGATTACCTCCATAAGCTCTTCCCTTTCTCCACCGAATAAATACTGCAATTGCCAAGAGGACAACAATAGGAATAATTAGAAGTGTTGTAATAAGAACAAAAGACACTCCAGTGCTGGCTTGCTGGACCATGTGATGCTTCTCTTCTTTCTTCAGCTGTTCTTTGGACATGGGCTTGTTTGTCAATCTGGCTTCTATAACAGCCTCTGCTTCTTTAAGAAAGAAAGAGATTTAATGCTGATGAACTATTTCAAGGCATGCCAATTAACTGAAATATACAACTTTACTTAGAACACATAGATAACAGTCATTAGCAGGAACCAGAGCTACAAAATGTCTGTACTGCAAGATATGCAGCCTGTACATTTTAACTCTCTTTTTGTCTTCACTGGGCTGTCAGGTCCGATCACTCACAGACATAACTATAAGGATTCAACTTATTCTTCAGTTGTTCTGTGTTCAGTGTCCTCTTCTGGTAGAAGTTCTCCCCCCCCCCCCCCAATTTTGGGATTACCTATCTCTACATAAAGTGGGAAAGCAGATAGCAAGAATAGGCACACATGTGCTAACTAGAAAGGCCCTACTGCCTTAGGCACTGTATCTTCTCCTGATATCTTTCCTGAAGATAAAATTCAAAACTGTTACTAAAGACCATGTGGACAGAAAACTAAACCAGATCAAGATTGATATACAAGAGTTTAACCCCCTATTCCTAGGTAGATTAATCCCTTTCTCCCCGCTTTCCGTATGTGGCACAGTTCATATTCGGTTGGCCTTCCTTGACTGCTTGTGATCAAGAGGCATTTCTGGTTGTAGGGATGCTTCTTAAGAGAACTTTTGAGTACAATCTATAGTTTGCCCCCATGTCAAACCAGTTGCACTGATGGGGTTAAATTAAAACGGACTAACAACTTCAGATTTCCAACATCATTGGTGTGTGTGTGTGTGTATACATGTGCAAATGCAAAATGCACTGCAATGCTGATATTGCCTTGCAACAGTTTTGCGAAGCAGGAGTTCAATAATCTCATTTTTCTCTTTTTTAAACAAAAATTAGCACTAAACAATTCAGTGAGTTGTTGGAAAGGGTTCTTAAAACCCAGCAAAGTGAAGAGTTCCAATGAAACTCCTATTTGGGCATGATTGCTTCACTGTGCATTGAAGTTGCAGCTGTTTAGAGGAGACGCTGTCAGATCGTACAAGACTACTTGTACTGGGAGACTATACATTGAATCGTTGTATGTGTAAGTGTAAAATCAGCCCTCAAACCCTTCTGTTTTTGTTTTTAAGCAAGGTCCTTTGAGATAAAAGAATTTATACTACAGAAGGGATAGAGGAAGAAGGTGACTCTTCCTTTCTATATTCCTAACATCCCCAGGGGCTTCCCCCTTCCAGCTGGGCTCGAAATGGATAAGCCAGCACACCTGATCCAGTCCTCCAAGGGGACAGTTACTGGATGGAAGTATAGCTTGAATTCACTACTCAAAAATAGCATATAAAGTGCAGTTTCCTCTGCTATTTAGCTTTTGAAATACACGAGCATCTAAAATCACCACCCATTTTAAGGAACAGATTTTAGGAAATATTGAACACTTTTTCCCGTTTGCTGGATTTTCTTGCTTTGGAACACGTCTCAGTCCCTAAGATCTTTGCAGTAAGTAGTTTAAGTTCTACCTACCCAGCCAACAGAGAACTCACCATGATCCCTACTGTTTCAGTACTTCGGCCTACATTAACATTCTCCAGTGTCAACCATTCTCTTTTAAAATTAGTAACAGAAGTGTCTTTCCAGACAGTGACTTGCACAAGGGATTCACAATCACTACAATGTTATTAAGGAAGCATCTTTTAGCCCAGTTTGCAATGATGCATGGACAAAATCTTTCCCTTGGCATTCAAAACAACACTGCTCAGAAAGACTAACCTTTTATTTCCTGTACCTCAATTCCTGCCTTTTTAACAGACCGATGCTCCATTTCTGCAAAACAAAAATCATATTTGCTTGTGTTATTCAGAGAAGCAATGATGGCCACAGGAATGGACAACACCACCAAAGACTGGTAGGTCTAGTCTTAACTGGTAATATATGAAAGATCTACGGAATACACTACATAATACATCTCCCTCAACACACACACAGAAAAATCAGGATAGTAACCTCAGGGTTAACAGCACTTTGTGCCAAAATATATCAATTAAACTAAGGATGAACAGCAAACTTCAATAAATTCTTTATATTACAACTACAAAATCCTGCATCAAAAAGCCCCATTCTGTGCCCAAAATAGTTATACTATGACTAGGACGCACCCTTCATTTGCATGATATATTTTTAGTTAAATGTTGCTAAGGGCTGAGTGACAAATAACTTGCAAAAAATGCTCATACAGGAGAAACAGGTCACAGTGTCAGCTCTGCAGGGCACAACTTCTGTCTATAATTGACAAAGCTTAGGCTGTAATCCTAAAGACACTTTCCTGGGAGTAAGAAAGATTGAACACAATGGGGCTTACTTTTGAGTAGACATGGTTAGGATTGCAGCCAGGCAGCCCAATCCAGAGCAACTAATCTGTCCACGTAAGAGCCCTTAGGTTGCCCTATCTAACACTAGGTTGGAGCAACTGCAAGATGCTCCAGCCCAGTTACTCTGAAGGAGGCTTAGGGCAGAGCAAGGCGCCCTAAGAGAGGTGGACCTGCTCTGCCCTAACTGGGGCAGCCTAAGCAGCTCAGGAGAGGCAAGTTGAGGGCATGTTTAGCATTGCCTAGGGCAGAGCAGTTACTCTGTATCCAGAGCCTGTTTCCAAGGCAGAAATGCCCTCTTCCAGCCCTCAGAGTTATACCACCTCAGAAGCAGGTATAGTAATGAGTAGACCCATAGGGGTCCATGATAAGGCCCGAGTAAGAATGGCAGTGCTGACCAAAATTCTGAGTTCTTGGCCATCCTGGGTGCAACCCCTTCCTCTCAACCTCAGGATATGGAACAAACTACGGCTGCCCACAAACCTCAGGATACAGCAGGCCACTCCAAGAAGCCCCTTGTATTCACTGTAGAATGTACTGGCATCTCATCAGGGACTCCTTATAAGGCAGGCACCCAGTGGCGTCACCAGACTGGTGCGGCTGGTGTGGGCTGCATTGGGGATGCGCTCCGTATGGGGTGATGTGCCGGAGGAGTTTGACTGTCCTTTGGCAGGCCCCGGGTGTCAGCACGCCCATTCAGGCCTGCTCCAAGGCGGAGCAGCAGCCAGAAGCTGCCACTTGTCTGAGGAGCTGGCCTGAACGGCCATCTGAGGTGCACTGCGCAGAAACACACTGAGCATGCCGAACAGCTTCAGAGGAGACTTCCTTAGAGCAGAGAAAGTCCGCGCTTCTGCACAGCCATTCGGCCTCACTCAGGAGGCAGAGCGGCAGCCAAATGGCTTCAGAAAGAGTACTGCACAGGCACCAACTCTGCAGGCACCAACTCTGACGCCTGCACAGTCTCCCCCGAAGCCAAAAGGCTTCAGAAAAGTATTGCGCAGGTGTCAGAGATGGTGCCTGCGCAGTACTCTTTCTGAAGCCAGTTGGCTTCAGAAACAACTGCGCAGGCGCCAACTTTGGTGACTGCGCAGTCCAGGTAGGGTGGGGCCCGCATCCCAGGGATGACGCACAGACTTCCGCACCAGGTGATGTGCAGAGTCATGTCACCACTGTAGGCACCACAGCTGTTCCTTGTTCAGTGTGATCTGAGGGGTGTCTCCTCAGGAGCAAGTCTTCCCCTTGTGTCAATTACTTAGCATGCTCTGGAGCAGTTAGGGCAGCCCAGGCTTCCTGACTCTCTGGATTCAGCATAACTTTCTGCTCTGGATACAGAATAGTTAGGAGAGTGCAGTTAGGTCTGAGCAGGCTGAATTTGCTCTGGATTGCAGCCTTAGTCTCTGGTCTCCTTTCAACTGCCAAATCCTCAGCAGACACTTCCCAGCAGTGTCGCTGACCACTATCAGAAGCTTGAAAGAACTTTCAAGAAAATCTATCAATCATGGAATCATTAGTGATTATGAAAGCTGTAGACAACACAGAAGCTGGTCTATATGTTTACACAGAATACTTTATACTGAATACTTCATAACCAAATATAGAGAATACTTTATAACCGAATATAACTATGGATTAAATCTTTAGTATTCAAGAGCCCCAATTCTTTAAACTGACTCAAATCAGAAACATCTCCTGTTGCAGATGCTCAGTTAAGGGATTTGGTTGCACCTTTTGTGTAAGTCTGTATCTATCTTCATCAGTTCTGCTAGTTTTAAATTGAAGCTGGACCTGCTAACTTGGAAACCAATATTAGAAAGGTGCGTAAAGGGATCTGTACTGGCAACGGTGGGGTGAGAATGAGAGCAGTGGGAGCTTCTCAGTACTCTATCACAGACAATACATTATGTGTTACTTGATAAACCAGCAGATTCAAAGATAATCCGGATGGCACTGATGTCCCATTATGTAGCACTTCCCCTGAAGCACAGCTTCAGCTCCAGGATGTCTATCCCTGGACAATGCAAAAGACCAGTGGTTTTGCCAGAAGTGAGCAAATCACAAGGAAACTGACCATCCAATTGCCAGAAGTCAGAGAAATCAGGTGGGATGAAAAGGGATGGTAAAAAACTTAATGAGAACAGGAACGTTTGGGGTGGAGGTCAACCAATAATGTATGTGAGGTTAGATACACAACTTAACTGTACTTTATTATTTTATGTAAGCTGAATCAAAAGGTAGTCTAGAAAACAAATAATCAAATAACATATCTATCTGTTCATTAATTCGATAGCCAACAGTTTCCTTTTGGTGCTCAAGCTACTGAGGATGGGAAACATCTTTGTTTTGCAGTTTTGTATTTCAATACATGCATCTTACTGGGGTAAGATGTACTGGAGTATACTGGGGTAAGAGGTACTGGGGTAAACTGGGTTAAGATGTACTGGGTAAACTTACTCTTTTGTTTATCGTTTTAAATTGTGCATTTAGACTTTATTTTTATTCTCTCTTTTTTAAAAGTTGCACACAATTTCCTGGACTTTTTTGAGGCAGAGACTATGGAATATAAATTTGGAGGGGCAAAAAATAAACAGAGTTGCTTAAGCAAACAATCTGTGAGCTGCTCTATTCAAACAGAAAGCTTCTGAAAGCAACCACCTTCGGCCAAGATCAAGTGCCAGCTTTAATGACCAAACAGCAGCCAGCATTCCATTGGGAGCAACTTATTTAGGTTAACAAGATGCAAAAATGGCTTAGGAAAGTGAAAATTAAACCACACAGCCAGTGGAGCGAATACAATTCTCAGTCGACATGTCAGTGGACATTGAATGCCAGATGCTGAGGGACAAAGTTGGAGATGAGGTGATCTCTCAAGTAGGATAATAAAGCAGGCATTGAAACACAGTCTTTAGTAGTTAAACCACCTTGGCGAACCACTAAAGCAGCAGAAGTGACAAATCATTCCCAATTTCCTCCAAATTAAGGACAGTGAAATAAAAATAGAAGCCTTTGATGGGCTCTGCTCTTGAAATCAATGGAGAAAACAAGATACATGGTGCCCTGCAGGGCACCTAACACTGCATGCTGTTCAGGTTCTTAATTCTACTGCTGCTGAAATTCTCTTTTTAAAAATTTGTTGTCTATTGAACTATGAAGGCTGCAAGTCTACAAAGAATACAAGGCAATTCTGGATTTTTGGAAACAAGGAGGTTTTGCCTCCCATAAATGAAGATGGGAGGATGTGGAAATTTCCAGGGCACTTTCAAATCAGATTGTGCCCTTGAAACTGAAGTGGAAGCATAGGAAAGCATTCTATCTTTCTGCAACGGTAACAGAAAAAACGCATGCCAGTGTAAACCACCACTGTTGCTACTGGTACTGAAAGTTCAGGGGTTAGCCCAGACAAGTGGACCTATCTAGGTGTGGGACACCCCAGTTAATCCCTAAACTCTGACTTACAGTGGTAGTAACACTGTCCAATATGCTAAATGAATGTGAGTGTCACGGGAGACCCAGTGTGACATTTTGCCTGCTGCCACCACAGGATGGTTGCTAATAGTGGGCCTATGTATTTCTTTGTAACAGACGTCACAGACCAAGCAGTGTATTAGCCTAATCTTCAGTTTATAAACTGATTATGAGCCAAATCTTGCAGTTTATAAACTGCAAGGCTAGAAAGTGCATCAGAAACACTTCAAACCCTTTTCAAGGTATCAAAGCAGGTGTATCTTTAATGTACAAATTAAGAAAGCAGAGTCCTTGGGGAGATTTAGGCCTGTGATGCTTTAAAAGAATTTGGAGTGGAAACTTACTTTCTGTGGATGCAAATTTCCATACTGTGTTGGTGTGAGCATCACCAATGTACACAGTTCTGTCTTCTGAAGCAACAACATCATGTGGCATTTCAAACTTCTGTAAAGAAAAACAGCCAATAAATTAAAATGAATATGCACACCAGAATAACATCAGACCATTAAGACTCATTTTTTCAATAGTTTTGAGAAATGGCATTAACATCTCGTCTAGACTCTGAATGGAATGAAAGACCAATCATTGGTTTTGAAGAGCAGTCTGACATCTTTGTGTGTGTGTGTGTGTGTGTGTGTGTGTGTGTGTGTGTGTGTGTGTGTGTGAGAGAGAGAGAGAGAGAGAGAGAGAGAGAGAGAGAGAGAGAGAGAGAGAGAAGGAGGGAGGGAGAGGGAGAGAGAGAATGAATACCAAGGAATGGTTTTAACGATTAGGAATAAGAGACAAGGGGACATTCATGATCCCAGGATGTCCTGGTTAGTAGGAATTATTAGAGCACAACCCTAAACATGTCTAACCATAAAGAATCATGCATTGGGTTGTGCTGCAAGGTATTTTAAGGCCTACATCCTTCTGGAAATTTTGAGTTTAATCGGCAATTCTATTTGCTGCTTGTTGTCAACAAGTCTCTAAATAGAATTTATTCAAGGCTCATCTGACATTGGGTTTAAGTTTTCGAAGCAAATGAGAATCCCAGGTTCTAATTAATTTTAATCTGACGGCATGATGACACTACCTGCAAAATGGTGGTTTCAAACAAGGGAGAAGAAGAAAGAAACGGAAAACGGAAAACAAATAATAATGTAGTGACTTGGCCTCCAGACTGGTGAAATCTCTCCTCTTTATTTGGTTTAACAAATCAAATTTATTTCCTGGCTTAAACTCTGCCTATCTGTGGTTGTAGCCTAATTAAATAAAAGGACTTTCCATAAAGCAATAAGCTGCTATGTGTTGAGTAAAGTCCAAGCCAGAAACTATGTGTGACACAATTAAAAAATAGCATTTACTTATACAATGAAAAAATATTATTTTGTTCAGAGAAATAAGAAGTTTCTTTTAATGAATTATTGTTTTTATACAAATACCAATGCACATTCCAAATCAGGTAGCGCCTTCCCTGCAGTGCAGGCAAGGTCACAAAGTAATGGCTTTTCCACAGAAAGAAGATTTTGCCCACCCTCAGAATGCATCAAAAGAGAAGCAGTGGCAGCGACAACTTTTAATAGAAAACAACAAGGTTACAACACTCTCAAACCAGTACCAAGAATCGTAAAAATAAAGAGGATGGCATGGATCCTCCTGGGAGTCCTTATGTACTACCCCAATATGTGGTGAGGCAAAAGCTTGAAAGTTCAATGAGACGGATTTCCTGGAAGAACAACCTGACTGGTTGAAAGCCCTTCTGGTGACAGAGTTCATAGTGACAAAGCGTCCTCAATTTTGTACCTCTCTGAGGGGTATTCCGTGCTATTTGTATGTGCAGAAGGGATTAATCATCCAAATATGGGCTCCAAAGTGAACAAATAATTTTGTAACAAGTCAACAAGTAATTCTTTTCAACCCTAAACAAATGTGGCATTTTCCCAGTACAGTACTATATAATTTGAGTTGTGAGATTATTAGGTAGGTAGGTAGGTAGGTAGGTAGGTAGGAAGGAAGGAATTCTACTAGTGGAAGAGGTGGCAGAAGAATCACTGCCTCTAGGCCACCATGCTGTGACTGTGGGATAGCCCTTTTATGAGAAAAGGTGTTGAAAATTATGATTCAGCCTGTTGTTGCTGAGTAAGTGTGACATCCCAGAAGTATGGCATCTCTTCTGAAAAACCATAGGAAATTGACTGTTTTAAAGGATTTTTTAACAGGGGCTCCTACTACCATAAAGCATCACAAATATTACTAATATTACCGCTGCAACTACCACTTATTCCTTCTTTCAACTAAGACAAGGCTCCCAATGCTGTTTACATTAAAAACAACCCTGATGCAAAAAAAAAACCATTATAAAAACTGGGATTATCACATCAGCTCACACACAAACCAACAACCAACTACACTTTCAAATACTTGTAT
The DNA here is from genome assembly GCA_030015325.1 of Cryptoblepharus egeriae. Lineage (NCBI taxonomy): Eukaryota > Metazoa > Chordata > Lepidosauria > Squamata > Scincidae > Cryptoblepharus > Cryptoblepharus egeriae. The sequence goes on from JAREYC010000002.1 coordinate 193,406,623, forward strand.
GCACATTGTAGAGCTTGGGCACAAGATAGAGAATCCTATATAGATGGCTTCTCCTTCACTAGAAGTAAATATTCTTGCTTTAAAGCAGCCTTCAGGAAGGTTTTCAGTCTCAACTGCAGCATAGGTCCAGCAGAATCAGAGGCCTACAGTTCACCTTCTGTATGGGCCTGAAACCCGTTGGTATTCAAATTTGCAGATTATGAATTCAAACCTGTACATAGGGAACTCTGATGTGAACGCAGACATGACATTTTGCAGTAGCAAGACTGTTCCAGAAGTTCATTCCCTGGTTCCAAATGACAGACCTACATCTCACATCTCCATGTTGCTTTGGAATAGCACTCCCTAGTTTTGGTGTGTTTGTACCATTCTCAAGATTAACAAGAGAAAAAAACCCAGCACTATTAGGACTTCATCCCTGAAAGCTAAATGCTTCTCAGACCTCAGAAATTGTAAAGTACAAAAACTGATGTTTAAAAGGTCCTATGTATGCTAAACTTGTATTGGTATCATGATTTGTGAGAAAATGCTATTGCACTATTCTTTAATTCAGACTTAGGGGCCCTAAAGTGTAGCTACCCTGTTGTTTTAGAATTGTGACTGGGTTGACAAATACAATATCAATGGTATCATATTTAAGTATCATACTCAAGATTCAACTAATTTGCTTTGACTTGCTTGTTAATTTGAGAATCTTTCTGCTTAACTTTGAACATCTGAAAGGGAAGAAAAGAAAAAAAGAATATTCATGCATTCTTAATAAAAGCAAGTGATGCTTCACAACGTGTTACCTTTCTAAGTGGAATAAAAGTGTCAATGATTCCTCCAGTTGAAAAGTTCATCACAAATGCTTGCAACGGTTCTGTGTCCCCAGGGTAAGGCTTTCCATTAACAGCAAACAGCAGACCACCTACAAACATACATTTAGTCTTCCGTGATCTTGGGTACAATTTCTTGGGAACAAATTGCAAGAAAGGAGATTCCGGTTGGATATCCGGAAAAAATTCCTGATGGTGACGGTGGTTTGGCTATGGAACAGATTGCCAGTGGATACTGTGGACTCTCCCTCACTGGGGATCTTCAAGCAGAGGCTTGATGAGCACCTGTCAGAGATGCTCTAGGAGGATATGGTAATACAGGCAGGGGGCTGGACTAGATGACCTACTAGGTCCCTTCCAACTTTAGGATTCTAAGACTCTATGATCTGTTTATGGCCAAGAGTATTTTTTCCCCTTTTACACCCCACTCTAGGCACCATGATGTAAGATAGAGACAGTCCTGCACTGCAATTTTGTGCACATCTACTCAGAAGCAAATGTTCAATGACCCATTCCCAAGAACTATATCAGGACTGCAGGCTTTAAGAGCTAGTCAATGGTAATTGTGGACAGGCGAGGGCTTGAGGCCCTCTAAAACAGTCCATCAAATTGAAAATGGGAAGACAGTAACCTCCCTTGACACAATGCAGCCAAGAACGCAAGAAAGCTATTGGCAGTGTTTGAAAGTTAGAATCAATTAAAATAAGGTCAATTCAATAAAGAAGAAATGCAAGAGAAAATCCTGGAAGTTAACACTCCATTCTCATTCTTCTTTTAAGTTGACTGGTTAAGCTTTTAAGCAGCCTCTGTGGAAATACCTGTATGGCTGCAAAGCAGTTTCAGAACTAAGCACAGTAGCCTGAGAAGTTTTCATTTCAAGAGCAGAAATCTTCAACACAACATAAACCTATCGCTGAGGTTTCTCCCTTCCTGAGTAGGAGGCCAAAGTGAGCTGAAACGGAAGACAACTGAATGCATAGTGTCTGCATCTGAACCTTACCAAGTGAATGCATCTGAATCTCACCAAAAACAGACATGAGCATAGTTTATCCTTAATACAAAGACATCACTTAACAGAAAAACATGGTCACAAGGTGTTTTTCCTACAGCAAATCTTATGAAGGACTGTTCATCAGAAGAGTGAAGGGGCTAAAATGCCTTCCTTTGGCTTGATTGACTTATTTCAACTGTAAGCCAATCAAAACCTTTGGGGCAAGGGGGGAGCCACCAAAATAAACCCCGCAAATTAATATTTTTGTAATTATGTTTAATTTGTTAGCTGGCTACTGCAAACTTTTCCAGTACTGAGTATTATCTCAGCAATGCTGCATTTTGTCAGATGTTTGCACTTGAAGATTCTTTGCTTCTTTAATACCTGTTCTTTTAATTAACAGGTTTAATCCCCAGCCTTCCCTCTCTCTCATGTAATTTCTTCTTCTACTGAAGTAGAAATATTTTTCCTGTTTTATTTAATGGCACTTGAAATTGTCTTCTAAAATTATGTACCAGCTTTCTGACTCCACGAACATCAAAAGAAACCATAAAAGTCTGTGTTTATAGATACCAGTCTCAAGAGGAGGTATGTTCATTATTGCATTCAGTATTTTATTTTTAAACATTGTTAGATGTAAGCATATGGCTATTTAGTAGAATTTGGGATTCTAACTGACAGCGCAATCCAAACTTGCATTGTAATAGATAAACTGGCCCAGTCTGATGGTTAATGTTATTAGTTAATATGATGTTAATCTTTCATTCTTCATACAGTTAGTTACAATGGAAAGGCCTTTATTACCCCCACCCACCCCCAGCCTCTCCTGTCCTCCAGCTTTGGTATATGCCTTAATCACAGACAGGAGCATGTCTTTCTGTGCTTCCCTCTCCTTGTTAATATTCTAGTCCACAAAGCCTAACCTTGTTCTACTGATTGGCAGTGAACCACTCCACAGTCTCATGTGGCCACTTTTTCCTCGTAATGGTACAGACCTGCCAGCACCCTGCCTGAGGAATCTAAGAATATGGCCAGGCAAGACATTTTGCTTAATGATAGTAATATTTTGGAAGGTTCTGATATCTGGTTTACTCTCACTATAGGTAGGCTTAAGTTTGTTTTTTAAAGAAGCTGAACATTCGTTTAAATCAGTTTAACACTAACCATTTTAATGTGAGAATAAGCTCAAAGGGGTTAAGCAGATTGCAGCAAAATTTCTGAAAGCAGACAGGCTGTCTCTTCAAATAAATGCATCAGCTGTTGCAGGCACTCCCTACACTTAATGACAGTATCTTCTACTGTCATTCAGAAAGCAGCAGAGGTCTCAAAATATAAAGGCTTTTTAAAAAGTCATTACCTGGAGCATAGGAAATTGCAAACACTTCTCTTCCAAAGGCTGGATGTTTGATCTCTCTTATAAATTCTCCAGTTTCTGGCTTAAAACATTGAATCCGACCATTTTCTCTGTCTGCTACACACAGTTGACCAAAATCAGACACCAGAGTTAAGCTGTGGGGAATGCGGAATTGACCAGGTTTTGCTTGACCTACAGAAGTCTCTGAAACAGAAAATATCCATTTAAAGTTCAGCACAAATCTGAACTCCCCATCTGTGCTCAGAAACACCAATATTCTCAGCTAAAACAATGATTTATACATGTTGAAATTGTTCAGTCTTTGGTGTATTTTTATGAGAAGTTCCTCCTGTGAACAGAAGGACTTCCAGTGATGGTGATTCCTGCACAAAGGCCTGCATATTGACATGATGTGTGAAGTGGTGACGTTCCACAGTGAATCAGTGGGATTTATTCCTATGGCTCATTGAGGTGGATAGACCTATGATTGAGCTTTTCAGTTCAGTCCAGACTGTCTCAAATTATAATTCATAGGTTAGTTTTCTACACAGGATCACCATCATTAAGAACACTTAAATCAGGTGAACTGCCACCTGCAATTTAACCTTACCTGGACACAAGGTTATCTTCTCAGTCTAGGTCTTCAGTGCCATGTTTGGGGCTTATACACAATTGATTTCAATGGGATTTAGGTGCATTAACCTGAACTCTGAAGCTTGTGTGCCTCAAACCATTCAGAAACAGCAGATTTAGGAACACATAATAAAAAATAGGTTTTCATTCAGTACCTTCTCCCCATTGCTTGACAAACACTCCATCTGGAGAGAACTGAACAATACGACTGTTACAGTAGCCATCAGAAACATAAATATTGCCAGTAAGTGGATCCACAGCTACATCTGTTGGTTGGCAAAAGTGATTTTTGTCACTTCCAGGTTGCAAAGCCCTTCCCAATGTCAACAAAGGAGATTCCACACCATGAGGCGCCAGTTTGAACACCTACCAACAGGAAAAGGTTCAAATGTTTTAGATTAATATACATTTCATATAAGCCAACATGGAAAGATACAGTTAACACGAAACGTCACATCCCTGTCCTCTTGAAAAGATTTTTCTGTGCTGAACAACTGTGTATACATTAATATGCATGAGCCCAATAAAGAAATCCATCATCAAGCTTGTAACAGAGTTAATTCAGGAGTGTTTCTACATAAAATGTCAATCCGTGGCTATTATGCTAAACGAAGCAGTTGAACATTTGGCAAATATCTTTCCAGTACAAGAAAAATGATACTGGCAGGTCATTAATAAGAGGCAGACGCTAGTTAAAGTGAGAATCTCACAGTTAGTACCATACTTCTGGAAGCCAGCTGTGCGTACCTGATGAAGAGCGACATCAGTCACCCAGTAGTTACCATTTTTATCAGTACTTAAGCCATGTGGTAAATAAAACCTGCAAGCAAAATAAGTGAAACTTACATTAAAAGGACACAAACAAGGCACAATAATTTCATTTTCCAGTTAGTCATCATACTGACACCTGGATTGACATGTTCACATATTTAATTCTCCCACCTTTGTCTCTATTACTTCTGAGTAATGTAACATAATTACTACTAACAAGACCAAATTTACCGTTTCTGCCAAACACATAGCATAAAGCAGTAATAATTAGCTGACAGTCTTCTGTTATAGCATAAAACAAGAAATATAAATCTATGAAGAGTTAACTGTATAAACAAATACATAATTACTAGTTATTGAAAGCATTACTCTTCATTTTTCTTCCAGCATAGAAATGCAGCATTGATTATGCTACGAACACAAATTTCAAAATTCATTCTCTTCATTCTCTATATAGACAGTATAAATGATTTCACAAATATTCTGCAAACAGTACTCTAGGTGATATTGTGTATCTTACCTGTGTTGACATATTCTTATTATTATCTTTTTTGTATGGTTTAATAAGAAAAACAAAGGATTACTGTGACCCTAGGTGTAAGTTAATTTTCCTTTGGATATAAGTGTGTGGGTGTGTGCATGCACACAAACATGAACTAACAGGTTCACCAAAGGCGATTAAAAATATCCTTATGCATTTGTGCCTTTCCAGCACAGATTCCATAAATCTTGTACTGCTAATGTCTGCATCTGAGCAAGCTCTTAACTGATATGAACTATATACAACTCAGACAATTGCAAGTGCACACCTAGAGCCTGGCTGTGCGAACCTGATGAGGAGCGACATCAGTCACCCAGTAGTTACCATTTTTATGCCATTCACATAGGTCGGGGCAGATTAGAGACAGATCTAGAAGATTAAAGGCATGCCCGACGGCCAGATTTAGGGATCTTGCTGTGGCTGCACCTGGTCCCTGGATTCCCCTGACTTAGGTCCAGGTCCACTCATATCTTGTCCCAGTATGTACTTTTTCTTTCCTTAATCATGCAAAAGTAGTCGTTGGACTCTGGAGTACAGTACTCTGTTCTGACTTGCAATATTAGGCCTTTGTACTGCCCCCTGTACAGATTCACCCTCTGATGGGTATGGGCCCTGGCCAGTGTCTGATCTCTTAACGTCAGTGATGACAGTTTAAATGAACTGCTCTAACAAATGCTTAAGGAAAGAGGAAGAGTATGGCAGGGGAAGAAGGATCCTGTTCCTAGATAGTTGAAGAACCATCACTTCTGCAAATTATCATCCAAACTGACCCCACATACTGTACATGAGAATGCACTAGTATTTCTGAAATGCACCAATGGTTAAAATGTTGGGGACATAAAATGTTGGGGCACACAAATATTTATTTGAGGAAAAGCACTATTTCAGTCTTTGAACTGGAGTAGAATCTATCTCCCAAAACATTTAATCTCTCTCTCTTTAACCACAGTCTAGCTTTGCTCCTTGTATGGATCCTGGTGTGTCTGTGTCTTGAACCTGACCAAGGACCCACTCACTTTGCCTTCCCTGAAAACCAAGCATTCAAGTGTAAAAGCATCACATAAACTGTAGAAACTGGCAGCTGGTCCGAAAGGTCAATCCCATCTCTTCTGGCCGAGAGAGCCTTGGCCTCCGAGATAGCCCAAAAGGCTGAGCAATTTGTCATTATGCATTGCAGCAGCCACAGATTCCTCTTGCCTTGCATCATTTTATTGGTCTTCTTCGAATGATCTTATTCTAGCCCTGACCTTGCCTGTCTTAGCAAAAGGCGACCAAGAATAGACTCTTACCAGGGTCAAACAGCCTCTTGAGAGGAAGCAAACATTTATTTTCCATAGGTGAATAATGACCAGGGCAAAAATCAGCATCTACTAAATATACTTTATTGTTTCTAGACATTGGTAAAATTAATAATTTAAAACTTGCTGTGGATGATGGAACATGACATGCAGAACTTTTATGACTCAAAGTGGCCCTATCAAAAGAATTTAGAAAAGTAGATGAGACTTACAGATTTGTTCCAGTGGAATGTAGTACCGCTGAATTACCAGGATCTATTACAAGAATAGTGTTCTCTTTAATTGGGCCAAGATCTTTTTGTTGATAAACGTATTTATTGTCAAATGAACTGAAGCAAAAAGAAAAATGTATCAGTATAGAATTTAATCAAATGGTGCTAGATGTTTAATAAACAGTGCAATTCTAAGCATGCCTACTCAAAAGTAAATCTCATTGTAATCAACAGTTCTTACTTCCAGGATTGCAGCCAAATATGATTAGAAACTTGCATGCCCATTTCATATGACCTGGCATATCTTCCCAAGGAAATATATGATAGTTGAAGCTACACCAGTTAAGATCTGGATCATAATCATTCAAGCTGGTAAATCAAACTTTAGATAAGTAAATCAAACTTTATAAGATAAATATTTCTCAGATGTTGAAGAAAGTGATGACACCTTCTGACAAGTTGTCCAACTGGTTATTTCAACCACTATGTGAAACGAAGCAGTGCTATTTCACTAACGTTGCAATTCTAAACCTAGACCTATTGAACCCAATGGGGCTTACTTTTGAGTAGACATGGTTAGGATTGTGCACTAATTTGGCCTTCCCTGAAATCCACACTGATTATGGTGACTAGAAAGGAAGATCACATAATATTTCCGTTACACCTTAGGGCACAAGAAGTCCCTATGAGTATAAACACTGTATCAATGTCAAACAGCTAGAAGACCTGGGGATAAACCATACACCCCCATCTACCGCCTGATGGTAAACTGGGTGCCTCTACTACTGTTAGAATTTAGGGTTCAGGAGTAAACTTTATCATATGCATGACCTGGCTGATCTCCAATGCCACTCTGGTTCACCTATGTCCGAGGGGCCTTGCAGGCCTATAATCCTTTAGCCTTCAAACTTTCAAGTCTGTCCACTCCCTTCCACAAAACATCCTCTCTCAAGTCATCCAAGACCTCCTCAGGTCATCCTCTCTCCTAATGTCTTAATTCAAAAGTTTTCCCCTTTATTTTGACCTCTTTTTCAGCTCTATGGTGCTATTGTTTCTTCAATTTCTTTGATTCTAAAAATGTTCAAAAATATGCTAAGTATTCAAGTGCTTAAGCTCTATTTTCTATTATTTTCTACTTTTTAGTATGTGTAGTTAGTAGTACTATTAACAGTACTAACTATAAGTACTTATTAACTATTTTCTACTAATTGGTAGAAAACTATTTTCTACTGATTAGTTCTACAAATTATTTAGTTCTGCAAACTATTTTTTAATAATTAAACTATCAATAATTTTGAAATCTAAAATACCCCTATTATGAACTGTTTATATAAGCAGACATTCGTACTGTACCAATGAAAAATTATTAGCAATACTCTCAGTTCAAAATGCCTCTATAACATTGAGCGTAAGTGCTCAGCATTGATTGAAACAAAGTGTTAACTAAATATGTGCATAAAAGTAAATAGCATTTAATCTAATTACATGTAAAATTGAAATTCGATTGTCATCTAAGACATGGAAGCTGTAAGATTTTTCTGTATGTTTATTTAACTGGCTTCTAAGTGCTCATGGAGATTGATTTTATTTTTAAGAGAAGGCCTACATTATAACATTAGAGGAGAATGCACACCAAGTTATTAACCCTATAGGTGACCAGAGACATTGTATAAAATATTTATACTACAGCTTTCAATTAAGAAAAGTGGCAGATTGCTCAAAATGGTAGCAATTCATTGATTAGAACAGTGCTCCTCCACCTTTTTGGCCCCAGGGACCTGTACAGTGGAAAAGAAATTTTCCAGGGACCAGCCCAGGGGTGGGGTGGGGGATAGAGTTAATCTCTGCTAACTGGGCAAGAGGCACTCTTTCAAGTGGGTGTTCCTCCTTTATTTAGCAGGGGGAGAGTAACTGACTCTACACACCCCAGCAACATCTGTTCAAGTGGCTTCTGCTGGTCTTCTTTTCACATTTTAGCCCTTTTGGGACAGGGACCCATTAGCTATTAATTAGCTATTATTATTTTCATTTTCATGGTAAACCGCTTTGTGAACTTTAAAGTTGAAAAGTGGTATATAAATAGTGTAGACATACAGACAGTTCTGTCTCTGGTGACCTGGAGGGAGGGCTTCCTCACCTACAGCACAGCGCAGTACAGCTGCCTCCAGCTGTAAATCCCATTATAATAAATAGAGCTATTGCAAGGTTACTGTGGATAGGTAACCTATCACAATGTCTCAATGCATGTCTACTCAGAGCAGGGATTTTCAACCTTTTTCAGTGCAGGATATATTGAAAATGCAGAAAGCCATCCTAGTCATTCTTACTGAAGCCTCTTTGACTATAATGGGACTTATTTCTGAGTAGGCAAGCATAGGATTGGTGTTCAGAGCCCTCCTGCTGTGAGGAGGGGAGAAGGCACTTAAAGGAGTCATCTCGAGGACTGGTCAGGCAGTTGCCAAAGACCTCCAGTGGTTGAGAAACCCTGGATTAGAACATTGGTTTTATTAAGATTTTTTGCACATCTAATCTGTAGATGTGCAAGTAACTAAAAATATCCCTCAAGCTCTTGGTGGATATTACTATACTTTTCTGTGTTGTTCACCCTAACAGCCATATACTTTCCCAAAGTTTACATATACTCTGCAGCACAACTCCAAAAGATTGATTTAGAGTTTTAAAATTTTACTATCAGCCTACAAGCAAGGGGTGTGAGGACAAAACATCACAGGGTATAGTAATATTACTTTTCAGGAGGCAAATCAGTTAAGCTTGGAGAGGATTGCAGCCCATCCTATGTATCATGCCTACTCAGAAGTAAGCCCCGTTAAAATCAGTGGGGTTTATTCTCAAGTAAAGTGGCTATGATTGCAGTCTGAGAGGCCAATCCTATGCATGCCTACACAGAAGTAAGCACCATTAAAGACAATCCAGGTAAAATGTGGCTAGGGTTGCAAACCGCTTCCATTTCCCCCCAGAGAAATCTCTCCCTCCCCCCAGAAATCCCCAGCCACCCCTGCTGCCTGCAGCACCCACTACCCTCAGCCAACCAACTCCCCTGGCCCTGCTTGTGCCCACTACCCCAAAGAAAACCAGTGTTGGGGTCTGTGTTTCCTGTTAGGCTGGGTTCACACAACAGATTTTGAAGCGAAATTGGCTGCGGATTCCATATCAAAATCCTATCACATTCTGCTTCCCATTAATTTGAAAGGGAAAGCCACAGCATAGTGCACATAGTAATCACATTGATTAATAAACCTTACTTTCTAAAAGTCAATGAAACTTATCCCTGATTTTTTAAAAATGTAGGACAAAATCCTACATTTTGTCCTATATTGTTATAAAAAGTCGCTTTCGGGTGACCATGTACTATGTGCGGCCCAAACCAACTTGTCTTCTTCCAATGTGGCCCAGGAAAGCTAAAAGGTCGGACACCCCTGGTATAGGCCATGGATTCTGGCTTTAACAGTGCAGGTTAGGATTGGGCTGTATGTCTCTCACCTGATGGGGGAAGAAGAGGCTATAAATGATTGTCAAGACATATAAAGTGAAAGAAATACTGTATTCAGTTAGGAGAAAATCCAGTTTAAACACAGCTATCTTTATGTGAGAAAATTTTATAATTTGCAAGATGGATGACAGTGATGATAGGATAATTTCCAAACTAATACCGGTATCAGACTATGGGACTTGAGCCACAATCCTGAGGCATCAGCACACTTGTGTGAAGCGCTTGGAGAGATTCCCATGAAGCTGATTCCCAACAAGAATATCTGACACAGTGATAAAACAGCTTGCAAAATGAGCCAGCATACCCAACCCAAGGCATAGTTTGGCTTTGAACAAACTTTGTGATAAATCTCAAAGCCAATGTAGGAGAAAGCAGTTTAAAACACTGATTGGGCATACAGATTGTAAACACAGATGGTGGACATACACATGTCCAGATCGTCCACACTTTATTCTGTGCTATTATACTGAACTGCTTTGTGTTTTTAAGCAGACCGCTGCAGTTACTTGTAGGGATAGGCAGCTTTTATCGTCATGTATTATTAATATATTGCTACCATTTTGTGCACTGCCTGGAGCACTGATAATTTGTTTGCCTCTTTCTTGTTGTATGATGGGGAAGCAATCAACCAGAAAGAATGAAGAGAGTTCCTAATGCCAATAATTGAGCACATTTAAGATTGGTAAAGAACATTACAACCAATTAATAACTTTGCATTCAATTTTATGATTATGAGCATATATTTAGACAAGACTGATAATGATGCCCTATTCTCAAAGGGAATAAGTAGATAATATCTATCCCCTCTGATAATTAACATTTTCCTATTCTTTTTTCCTACTTACTATCAATATGTACATTCATGCAACACTTTATTCAAAATTTTCCTCACCAACTTAAATCTCACAGTGATGTTTACTATAGAAAAGATATTTGAAAGCTAAATGAGAAACAGTTCTATTGAGCTGGTGCAAGAAAGAAGCTTCCATGTAAGGGCAAAACACCCTTCATGGTAGCTTTGGATATGGAGGAGTAATAAGTCTCCAGACCCACCTCTTCCTCTCCCAGTCACCTTAGAATACTTCTCCTCACCTCTAAATAGCCCTCCTGGTTCTCTGCCAGCCAGCGGTCTATACAGATTGCGGACCAGCGAAAAATGGGCATTCTGTTGGTAGAGGCCCAGTGGTAAAGCTAATGGACATGCCCTATGGCACATCTGCAACACCCTATTGAGGGTCTGTGGAACTGCAGTAGGATTATAGCATCTATATAGCATAGTATCCAACACAGACAGCATCTAGTCTTGGCCTGCAATATACAATCAGTTAGGAAATGCATTAAAAAACACACAATATAAATTAAAAAAAAACATCCTAAACTTCCCAGGCCTTTTCTAATTAAAAAAAACAAAACTAGACTTTTGTTCATCGAACTGAACGGGCCAGTAAAGCCTTGGGAAAAGAAGCATTAAGTGATTGCATCAAAGAACAGACAAAATGTTCAAGCTTAGAATGATTGCTTACTTTCCATCCCACACATGATCGCCCCTGTGGAAGATTACCAAGTTGCCCTTAGGATCCAGAGCTAGCCCAGAAACCTGACCCAGTTTCAGGTTTATTCCAGGCCAGTCGACAACTTCTTCTATGTTTAAATCTGTAAGATAGAGGATGGATTACATTTGTATATAAGTATAATGCTAGTGGATAATTATAAGCTTAATGACAGAGCTTTTCCAATGGACTCTTATATTTCCATGCAACTTTAACTACAATGAATCTAAGGCTATACTACAAAAAGCCTTTAAAAAGACTGGAAAATAAAACCTAAAACACAGTATGTCAGGTATGGACAGAAGCAGCATTAAAAGCCATGGAAATTGTCCCTCTGTTCAGAAACGTAAAACAATTGCCAATATTTCTCCCATTTAATCTTCAATCTCGTTCCCTTCTTTTGCTGTATCCTGGGCTCCAATATTTAGACTGCAAGCCCCTTGGAGCAGAAATCTCACTTTTTCCTCTATGCAAAGCACAACTAATTTTTGAATTGTTAGTGTTTCTTATACAATTCAGAGGCACTGATTCAAATGATAATCTTAATTTTTTGTATCAACAAAACTTTTAGTTATATAAAATTGTGTTTATATATTTTAAATATATTTTATTTTATTCATTTCTTGAAATCAGAAAGCCACTATTTAAAAAAACACAATGAATTAAAAATCTGGTTTCTAGTGATATTTATCAGATATTTTTGTCAGAAGGAATATATTATATTTTTATAAGAAGGAACGAAAAAACCAGCATAAGAGGCCTGAAGTATTGCCCTCTTTACTCTCCTATCACCAGCTGCATTTCATTTAATAAAAAATGGCCAAACAGTTCTTCAGATACATTATTAAACTTCCATTATGTAGGAAGGTCTAGAAATTATTTAAAATGGCATACACTGTACACTAATACCAGGTGAACAGGAAGCACTCCATACTGATAATTTAAAGAGAAAATCAAAACAAGCATGGTGAATTACTGAAACCTACAAATAATATCATTTTCAGCAATATCAATTTGTTTGCACCATAGTTATTGATGGCATGATTGTGAAGCTGCTGCTGTGCATCCAATTTTAATGGAAAACACTTCCATGTACAGGATTGTCGGGTTTTCTACATTGATAGCAAAGACCAATCTACTAATGTCAGAAAGATACAGTACAAAGCAAGATACACACAGTGCAATCTTAAATAAGATCTACTGCGTTCAGTGGGATCTTTAGCACTGGACTCAGTGTCCACTTTGGCTGAGTTATGACATTATGATAAACTATGGTTTGGTATGAAATCTGAACTGATAAGTCACAGATAAAAACTGGCTTGCAATCAGTCACAGATCAGTGAGCACTTCGTTTCAAGTAGTGGGCTGAATGCTTGGAGCCAAAAGGGTTAGTCAAGAACAAGTCATCAAGAACACTAATGACATCTCCTTCTTTCATAGTCTGGTAGATCATGGGCATGAAACAGCATATATGGATCAAAACATTTGACAAGTTTTACATAATGTCCTTCTGGATAAAATTTAGAAAACCTGACAATCTATGGAGAGTATTTTCCATTAGTAAAATGTAGACTAGATAGTATTATAAACTAGGTATAATCAACACGGTTGAACTGTACCAGTGAGTGCTATTAAATAGCTCTTATCTACGGGCGCAATCCAGAGTAGCTACGGGGAGTCCTTGTTCCGGTGTAAGAACAATTTGCTCTGGATTGCAATATGAATTTCCCATAGGTTTTCACTAGGTGGTGCAGTAACTATGGATGCACGTAATGTCTCTTACATGCTCCTGTAGTTAGTCTGGATTGTAGGGTATGTCAACTTTGTGAAAAGAACTATCACAGTGCTCTTATTTCAGATCCTGCACAATTCAACATTTTTATAAATTATCTAGATGGGGAGGACTGAGGGAATGTTTATCAAATCCGAAGATGAGAGAAAGCTAGGAGGGAAAGATGAACACTCTGGAAGGTTGAAATTTGATTCAAAATAATATTAACAGATTTGGCCATAGAGCTCTTTCCAATAAGATCATGTATGATGGAGAAAACTGCCAAGTCATACATGTAAGAACAATAATTAAAGGCAAAGTATAGGGATAACCTGGTTTGGAAGCAGTTGAAGACGAAAGGGAAATATCATTGCCTACTTCAATTTTGTGAAGTGCTAACACACAGCAGAAAACATATTTAATGTGGTTTCTGAGGACAAAGGGTATACCTATCTTCACAGAAGATGGAATTCCTTGCCAATTATCAGGGGAAGGAATATCTTTGAATTTACCATGTTCAATTTTAAATACCCAATTTAGACAAACATGGAAGCAGGTTGTTCCAAATCAGGTTTTTGTTTAACTAACAGAAAAAAATTAGATTTTATAATCCGGTAGCTTATTTTTTTTTTCCTTTCATAAAGGAATGATAGAGAATGATTACTTATGTGACCAAATAAATTTTTCATGAAGAGCACTCCACTAAATAGGGGACAACTGCATCCACACAAAACAAATTTTACTAATTCTTTGCTACAGATGACAGTGATATGAACACTGCTTGACTCATGGTGAAACAAAATGAATTTTTCATCAGTACATCTGGTACAAGAGGAATGTGATGTATCACTTAATTTTTTTAAAACTATAAGCTGATTATATTCCCTTTTGATTCTGCTAATGTGAAATACATACACTGTGGGTATAGCAACACAAACACATCCCTAACCCACCTCCTGAATGTTCTTTTTCCCAGTTCCCTTCACCATGTTTAGGTGACTGCCAAACAAGTTGCTTGTTCTCTGGTGGCCTCAATGTGGATTCTAATCTGTGAAATTTATGTATTCTGTCTCTGACAAGGATAGTATTGGCCCTTTCATCATTATTGGACACCTCTCTGGCATCTGGCCAGCCAAGATCCTTCTTCTGGACTACATTAGCAATCTCGGCTACAAAGTCTGATTCTGCCTTTTCTGTAGGATTATACTTGTGCACATGAACAACATCTTCCCTTTCTCCTAGCAGCTTGGAAATGAGTGAATAGAAATCACCTGTGTAGGGAAGAGAAAAAAAAGAAAGAAAATAGATGAGAGAAAGAAGCATAGAAAAGTTGTTAGATAGCAAGATTTTGCAGCAAACTTGACAAAGAACAGAAAGCAAGTTATTCTGACAAGTGGAAGATTCAAAATTCTATGCTGTTTGTGAAATTTAAAAATAACATCACTCTTGATATGAATCATGAACTTCTGCAGTCCTTAATTTGCACAATAATGTCCTAATTTGACATGTCATCTCAGGACCAAAGGAAATGAGTCCATCACCTCCAAGGTGTGTTCCTTTTGTTCCTAGCGTGTTCCTTCTTTCTCCAAGGCTACCTAATAAGAACCTGCTTTGTACCAATTTAGAGCACTGGTTCACCTAGATCAGTATTATCCATAGTGACCGGCAGCAGTTCTCCAGAGTTTCAGGCTTCGAACTTTCTGTCCTACCTGGAGATATCAGAAATGGAATCTGGAACCATGTGAATGTAAAGCACATATGCATGCTTTGGCACTATGAGAAGAGCTATGGCTCTTCTCATAGCTACGCAGTCAGCGGTAGCACCTCAGTCTATTCCACACTCATTTGTGACCTATGTTCATGGGTTATTATTTCTGTTCTGTAAACAGCCAGGACATTGGTTTGCACACTTGTTTGTTCCCAATTTCTAGATAATATCCCTTCCTCAATCAGTGCTGTTAGTCAGGTTGTGTTGGATAATTATGTCTTTCTTTATTGAAGTCTGGCAGGAAGGCATTTCTTAATTCTATGCTTGCCTTCATTTGGATTTAATGTCCTGTGATCTGTAAGAATTATTAAGCAGGTTTTTCCCCCTCACCCCCCAAAAAACAAGTAAGAAAATCAAGTGCTTTGTTAAACAAACCATTTCTGATATAATGGTCTGGATATATTATTAGGATACGTTCATCAAGTTGTTATACTACCAGAACACTTTCAGATTTTTGTGATTACATATGCACAATGCAGGAAAAAAATAGGTAATATTCACAAAGTAGGATACAGTCATCAAGTTTGTGAGGTTCACATCACTTATATTTTTATCTTAACTGCATCAAATTCAAATAAGATACAGTAGTCCACTTCACTTGAGCACTCCAGATCTGTACTAAATACTATCCTATCTCTTGTTATTTGCAAGTCAAAAATACTACTAAAGCACAACAGAGCAGTCTACAACTTCTGAAACATATCCAGAAAATGCTTGGTGGTCATGTAGGAAAACAAAGAAGAAAACAAAATGATCTTTCTATTTTGATAACATTTTAAACCAGACTAATACAGTTTCAATTAGATCCAGTTTTGTTTTTGGTTTTAGCACCATTGCTTTCAAAAGGAACAGAGTCTAGTTCTGAGGTACGCAAAAGAAGGCCCAGGGTCCAGATCTAGCAGATTCTTCCATTCAGCCCTCCACAAATACTTCACATCTATAATAATCCAGTCCTCAGACCCTCCCACAAAACACACACCCAGGCTGTTCCCATTATTAGCTCAAATGTAGCAACATCATTCCAAGATACAGAAATTGGGATGCGTGCATGCATGCAAATGGAAGAACAGATTGATAAGACAAAGCAAGCACAAGCTTGTGTTCTTTTCAAATCAGTACATTTTAAAAAGAACTAGCCAAAAACAAATGAAAGGCAGAAAGAGAAATTTCCTGTTTTCCTCCACAGATTGGCTCCAATTAGAAAAAAGTACACAGTGAGCAACTTCCATTTAAAAATAATTGGATATAATGGAAGCTACATTGTCAATTATAATGGTGCATTATGGCCCTTAGGTCAAAAAGCTGTATTCCTTGATCTGGCTCTTAGTCCACAGGTTTTATCCGCAGCACCACAGAAAGCCGGCAGCAGCAAAAGTAATGCTCAAGGCATTTATGGAGTTTCTAAAGGAAGAATGAAGATGAATGGGCTTGTTCTTGATCACTTCATCTGTCTTTCTGTTTTAAATGGGCATTTGCGGGAAGCAAATAAATTCCACTGTTTCTCTGGTTCAAACATACCAGCAAATATGCAAGATCATACTTGCTTACATTAAATATACAGGGCTATGAAAGAAGAATCTTAGGATTTTAATTATTTCAATTTTTATAAATATGGAACTATGTTATAAGAATGGAACTATGTTATAAGAATGTTCTTTAAAGTGTCATGTTACAACAATAATAAATGAAAATGAAAGCTAAGCTCCAGGACTTTCATGGAAAATTCATTATTGAAAACGTGGCAAGGGGGAAAATTAAGTCTTTTCAAAATGACCCTAAGAGAGTCTGCCATGTTTATAAACAGTCCTGGCTCAACGATTTCAACTAAATTTCTAATTTCAGCCTCTGGAAGGGGAAAGATCCCAAGTGAAATCCTCTGTCAGAAAATAATTACCAGAGTTAATAGGGCCAATTCTGGTGAAATTAACAAAGCAAATTGGAGCTGAACAAAATGTGTTTAGCCATCCTTGCTAATATGCTTGAAGAAATATTCTAAATGTTAGACAGGCTGCTTTTCTTCACCTAGCCCCCACCATAAAAGCCACCACATTTATAGCCATAAAAGAACTTCTTAAGAAGTTTTATCATCTACACCCCCCCTTTCAGTTCAGAACGCAGCATCCAGATTTTGCAAAATATGCTATTTTTCATGCAAGCAGCTCACATCCTTTTCCTGGGTGAAAAAAATCCATAATTCAATTGAAATGAATTAATGCATATACCAGGGTATCCCTATGTTATATGTATGTGTGTTATAAACATTCACAGGGAGAAAATGCAAGTAAAAATAAAAATATCAAGCAACTGTAGTACAACTTCTGTTCCTTTATAATGATAAAAACGCTATGAATTGACTGGCACTGCTAATTGACTGCTTTTAAAAGTTGCTTTGTGCTCATAAGACTCTAGACACCAGGATGAAAGGGCTCAGGGCTTACATCTAATCCCAGGTGGTTCTAATTTCCACCCATACACCTAATGCCAGTTCTTTGTGGTGGTTCAGTTTAGGTACCCCTGGCCTAGAAAACCATTGGTCTGACTCAATATAAGGCAGCTTCATACACTTATGAATGAAGTGTACCACTTCTTTCATTTTCTTCAATACAAGCAGTGACTCTCATACTGATCCTGCATTGCTGACAACAAAACAACAAGCATCTTCTTGTAAGAGGGCAGGCAAGTCTGAAGCTCAACTGAAAGAGATAAAATTATCTTTCTTATACCAATACCCTCCAAAACCTTTGGCATCACTGGCAAATTTTCTCAGCCTCTAGTGATGCTTGCCTTATTTTATGAGGCTTGTAACTGTTCAGAGATCATACTATTCTTCTATGGGCATCTTGGGATCCAATCCTATCCAACTTTCCAGGACAGATGTAGCTGTGCAAGTGGGCTGCTTGCTACATCCTGCAAAGTGGGGGCAGGAAATCATGCAGGAAGAGGAGGGAACAGTTGTCCTCTTATTTGTGGACTGAACTGAGGCTGCATCAGCAATGCAAAGTTGGATAGTTTGGGCAGTTAAACTGCCAAGTCCCTATTGTGTTTTAAAGGCTTAGCAATTCCAGTTCTAGCCAAGCTTTATTTTTAATCAAATTCATCAAATTCATCTTTCTCTGAAAGAATATGAAATCTAATCAGGAATGATAAAGTAACTTCATGGACAATGAATCTCTCAAATGCTTATGTACAAAATGCAGGCAATTTTATTGCAGGTCCGCAAAATATCAGACAAGCCTGTATAAGCAAAGAGAGAAAACTGTCTAATAATAATAATAATAATAACACAGATAAATATTTGTTTTAGAAAGTCGGATTAACCTGTTTTAAGAACTTACGGTCCTCACACAAAAACTCATTCAATAAAGCTAGGATATATTTTCTCATGGAATAATGTCATTTTATACCGTTTAACCTTTGGTCTCTTCTTAATCTGAAGAGCAGTTAATTTTTACATAAATAGGTATGCAATTTGATATAGCTTCAAATAGCAGAAAATGGCTCTTATGTTCCAATGGCCAGACTCTTGCTTAGACAAGCCTCAGACCAAATCCTAGACCTAAAACACTGTTTTGAAAGCAATGAACAACTACTATTCTGTTTAAGTTCTCTGTCATTAAAGGAGAAACATCAGTGACATAATTAACATGGTGAAAATGAATAAGCAACTCTTAATGACAAATGAATAATAACAGACAACCAAAATACAAAAGTGTGGAGCTGGAACTTTGGAAAATGTAACATTTTCAATTAATCCCTAATTCAGCACTTATCTTCACTTGTTACACATAATTAAGAAAAAATGTGCAGTAACTAGTATCTGAATAACTTCAAAGAGGTATCTTAATGATTACCAATCACACCCCTGCCCTCAAACTGGTTTTATTTAATATTTTCAGCACTTAAAATGGTATCTG
The DNA here is from genome assembly GCA_030015325.1 of Cryptoblepharus egeriae. NCBI lineage: Eukaryota > Metazoa > Chordata > Lepidosauria > Squamata > Scincidae > Cryptoblepharus > Cryptoblepharus egeriae. The sequence goes on from JAREYC010000002.1 coordinate 193,425,755, forward strand.
GAAATTATGCAATTAAAGTCAGCAGGAAAAATTATGTAAGACAATTTAAACTAACTTGTTAAAAATTACAAGAAATCTCTTTCAAAGGTTTTTGATTCCTTTTTTGACCATCAAAAGTTATAGAACCATTTCCATGGAAACATGTTATACACACACACACACACACACACACACACACACACACACACAGACATATCAAGTAGAATTTTGTTATTAACAAGGCAGTATTGCAGCTTCAATTTGAGAGTTTTTTTTAAGAAGTGACAACTGGAAACCAAACCTGGAGGCAAAATAAATGTGGTTCTGCCAATCCCCATGTTAAATCATTACAATTGCCATGATTAGATGATGTTGCCAAATTCCATTTAAAGTGTCAGTCAAACAAAGGTGGTATCCTTTGGTAAGGACATCTTCAAGAACACTCTAATTCAAAACTATTGTATAAACCTTTCTCTAGAGCAGACAATCTCAACAGGAGCCATATGGAGAGCTCTGGCAACCGAGAGGACACACAATGAACACTCAGAACACTTCCATCATTGTTTGAGAGGTGGACCCTAGAATATATCATTTACTAAGGGCCAAAGGCCCCACCCCCTCAAAGAAAAAGCTTGAGAATGACTTCTTCAAAGTAACGTGTGGAAAAATCTAGTACTATCTCAATTTTATTTATGACTAACAAAATGTACCTGCATTGCAGGAGTAAATTTCAAGAATATTTGTGCCTGAGCACACTCTTACGCCCCCAATGCAGAATTCCCCTGTGCAACACATCCCCCTTGTGCAACACCCCCATGTGCTACCCCCTGTGCAACAGCTCACCATTCACCAAATCCTTCCCCCGTGCAATACACTCCCTCCGTGTACCATCCTCCCTTGTCCGTGGGCACCCCTATCAAGCAGGTGCATGATTTAGGGCAGGGTTTTAACAGTGTTCAATGTTAAGTATAGGACAAAAATGCATTGCACCCAGTGATGGGCCCGGCCTGGCCCAACAACCGGCTCGCCAGAAGTGGGCGGGCCAGGCCAGGGTCAGGGGCGGAGTCAAGGGGTGGGAAGGGTCAGGGGCAGGGCCAGGGAGGGCACGCCACCCACCCCAGCATACTGCGGGTGTGGGTGGGTGGGGGGCGGGCCCCAATCCTGGTGCACTGTGCATTGGACTAACTACGGCCGGCTGCACTGTGCACTCGCACTGCGGCCGGTTTTCTGCCCCCCCCCCCAGTGGCTACCGAATCGGTAGCAGGGGGGGTGCAGAATTAACAACCAGTTCGGACGATCCAGTCTGAACCGGTCAGTGCCCACCACTGATTGCACCCCTTTTCACCTCCTTGTGGTTTAAGTTTCTAGAAATTGGTTCTTAGTGGGTACTCACATCATGTAAGGAATACCTGCCCCAAATTTCACACTTCTAGGTCCAGCAGTTTTGGCTGGGCATCAATGAGTCAGTGAGTCATTCAGTCAGTGAGTGAGTCAGTGACTCTTAGGTTTTACATATATAGAAGATTAAACCTAGTAATTTTGCATCCTTTCGTAATCAAAGTGCTGGATTTGGACCTGAAGAAAACAGAGATGTCATATGTACAATCAGCAAATGCTAAGACAGATAAACAGGGATAGGCTTGACTGCTTTCTAAAGAAATTCCACCTTCAAATAAAGGTTTCAAATGAAGATTTATTTTATTTAAATGAAAATTTAAAGAATTCCACAAATGATTTGAAAAGTGTTGTCAGAATAATGCTTACAGTGTGTTAAAATGCCCACAGACAAAACAGAATCTTAATTCACTGTGATGTGTTCCTCAATAATTCTGATTGCATAAAATTCTGATTTGCCATCACAGGAAGTCAGGCACTAAGTGCTGTTTCAACCCAAAATGCAGGAAAGACTATCCTTCTTGGGGTTTGACAAGTTGCCAGAAAACTTCTATATTCTGTTTGTCTTTCAAGAAGAACAGCTTTCAAATGACAAGTCTCCTTTCACTGTATGTTCTGATTTACCTATTTAGGAATGAATGTTACATTTTAGATAGAATTTGATTCTGTGATACTCTTTATTTTTAAGTGATGCCTTTTACTTTCTTTGCCTTTTGACTTGAGATTTATTGGACTCATTTTTCTCTGGACTTTCTGTCTCTTGAATTGTTTCGCTTTACTCATCATCTATTAATCATTAATCATTTTGTCAATTACAGTACTTAAATGTACAATCTAGAACTGAAAAACCAAATTTAATTATTTATCAGTGAAGTCCTCATTAAGAATGAATATTCTGCATAAAAAAACATTAACTCAAAGCATTTTGTTCCCAACTACAGTAAAAGATTATCATGCAGCAATTTTGACACTGCTTATCTACACGTTCAACAAATCTTCCATATTTTCACTTTGGACACCAAAACAACCGGGGGGTCTGGAAGTATCTTTCAGTCCTCTGAAAGAGAAAAAGAGTAACAGGAAAGAAGAATCCGGTCTCCCAAAGAAAAATCCAATCATCCAGTGTAAAATTTGGGCAGGGTATATATATATTTAAACATTAGGTCTAAATCTGTTTCAATCAATCAATCAATCAATCAATCAATCAATCAATCAATCAATCTATCTATCTATCTATCTATCTATCTATCTATCTATCTATCTATCTACAAAAAATAAATAAAAAAGTCACTGACTGACAGACTCATCAACACCCTGCCAAAACCGGTGGGCCTAGAAGCGTGAAGTTTGGGGTGGGTGTTCCTTTCATGATGCAGGAAGTCATTAAGAACTGGTTTTTGGAAATTCCAACCAGAAGGTGGTGAAATGGGGTGCAACGCATTTTCCTCCCTATACTTTACATTGAAGAATCCCTGACTGAGGGATGCTGTGCCCCAACCCCTGGACCTAGAAGCATGAAATTTGGGGAGCGTGTTCCTTATGTCACATGAACACCCACCAACAATCGATATGAAGAAATTTGACCTTTAAAGGGCTGAAAAGGGGTGCAACGTGTTTTTGTCCTATACTCATCATGGAAGACTGAGCAACATCCAGCCAATTTGGTGTTTGATGCCTGGTGCACTGAGGGGGGTATGGTATGGAGGGAGGGATTGCATTGGAGAGGATGCTGAGCATGGGGTTGTTGCGCACTGGGGAGGTGATGTGCATGGGAGACGATGCGCATAGGGGATTTGATGCATATGGCAGGGATGATGCACATGGCAGAGATGAACATGGGGGATGTTGAACATGGGGTGGATGCACATGGGGGTGGACGCGCAGTGGGGGGATGGTGTACAGGGGAGTTTTACTCCATTTTTGATAGCATTATATAGTTCTGAAACAGATCTCACAAGGTAAAGAAATAATTTTATGTTCCAGAGAAGGAACAATGTCAACCAGGTTTCTCTATAATAGAAAGTTTGCATGGATTTTTCCACCCTGACATACAATTTTCCATGTATTCCCTAAACAGGAATCATTCCATAATTATGTGGAACAAACACACTATATAAGAATCAGCCACAATGTTTTTAACAACACAGAACAGTGGTTCCCAAACTGGTTGATTGCAAGCTATCAGGGGAACTGGAAGCAGGACATTTAATAAATACTTTAGAGATGGATCTTAGCTGAATGAATAAATGCATGGGCTCAAATTTTCAAGATTTCTCAAAGCACCAAATTCATCGAAACAAAGCACATAGTCAGACCCTCATTCCTCCACTCTCAAACACCTTCTAAGGCCTTCAAAGGGCACTGAAACAATCTGTCAGGTTACAAATCTCCAACTCAATATCTGTTCTGAAAAAATAGGCAATTGTTCAGTGTTATCCAGATTTGTCTTCTGCTAATGAAAATGCTAAAGGAAAGCACTAGAGTAGGCAGTAGAGGCAGTAGAGCTAAAGAAGTGTTCCAGAGTAGTTTCTATGCTAGCAGACAATGTTGTGAAGTGTATCTCACTCTTTCTAGCACAATCCAATTGTGCAACACTTTGTAAAAGCGAAATCATTCCTATTTCACTGGTGATTAGTCAATGTTGCGATATACCATGTCCACTGGAACCTGTTCTGAAGATGTCACTCAATACATCTTCAGAACAAGTTTCTAAAGCGTGTTTGCAATCAAACACTACATATAATTTCTTTTTAATTCTATGTAGAAATACCCCCCACCCCACTACATCCATTGTTTGGCACTGTACTCAGACAGTTACATTACAGTAGTATTAAGCAAGGTCACTTGAGGACAGAAAAATCAACAGAGATTAAATTGTACTAATGAGTTTTAACTGCAAGGTTAGGGACTGGTAATTGACCATTTCCTCTTGAATCATTTATTATATAAGATACAGCAATGCAGTGGCAAGGAGAGCTTTACACGCTAGTTCATGAAAAGGAGTAAGTCTCATAAAACCATAATAAATCTGAATGTAATCAGCACAGAGTTATGACTATTATTACAATTCACCTTCAATATAATTTAAAGAAATTATGATACATACCCTGGTCTAAAATTTCCTCCTCTTCTCTTTTTGGCTGCTGCATTATTGATGCATCTCCATTTCTAGTTTCTGAAAAAGAGGGACAAAACCTAATTACAGACAAAATCGTCAGGAAAATTTCACATACCTATACATTTCACATACCTAGACTTCACAACTAAAGCTACAATCCAGAGTAACTACAGCACCTTTTACACCGACATAGTTACAGTGCCACCTGTGGGAAATGCATAGAGCAATCCAGAGTGAGTGCCTCTTAAGTGTTCCCGTAGTTACTCTGGATTGTGTCCTAAACTGATTATAGCAACAGTACAATTCATCAGCTATGTTGAATCAGAAGTCCCCAATTTTAAGTAACATCTATTCATATAAGCACATATTTAAGCCCTCAATAATTCACAGCTAATTGTTCATAAGAAATTTGATGTTCCTTGATCTGGTAAGCTAAGGAAAGCTGTTTTGGATTATGATCGTTCTTGTTCTCTATAAACTTCCTAAACCAAGTTTGATTGTTGATTGGAACAGCTAAAAACCTACTCCAGCTGGCTACTAACCCTCAACTGCATTCTCTCTCCACTGGAGTAAAATTATGCCAGGCTATTGGATATCTGCTGTCTCCAAAACAAAAGATCATCCTCCTGCCCATCATGACATATTCTTGTTGTCCAATAAATTTCTTGTGTCTTCCTCAGTTTAATTATTGTGAATAGACTTCTGCTTAGGAGCAGATCTTTCCTTGTGGCTTACTGGACAACTATGAAAGCCATCAACCCCAAAACCATATGCCACACAAGGAAAGATGCACAAGTATGCATTTTTCAAAAGCAAAATTACACAAATGCATTTTGTAAATGTACATGATGCATGTAAAGAATCACCAACACTCATGCAAGCTTGCAAACCAGGTAGAAATAAGCCATCTGGGTCTATTGTGCATCAAAGAGGAATGGATAGAGATGGAAGAGGAGAAAGGAACAATGAACCAGTTTAACTCCTACATACAGGATGGATGAACCCAGGGCTAATGTTATAACCCCAAGGCCAACAGAAATAGTCATTATACCTAATGCAACCAGAAAAACAGGGCTTTCAAATTAAATCTTTCTAATGAATTAGCCATTTCAGACTCAGTGGGAGTCTAAATATGGGGAGCAAAATCAGATGAATAAAGTGAAGTCAGGTGTTGACTGGGATGTAGTATCAAATGATTTTGTTCTTCCCTCCATTTATTGTTATTGAATTCAAACAAAGGCTTTTTCTTAGTGGCTTCTTTCTCCCACATAGTCCCCAAATCATGGGGATTACTTTTAAAAAGGTAATCATAAAACAGTATCAAAAAGTGACCACTAAAGATATGGAAATCCTGCTTCCTCTTGAAAGAAGCAGAAAAATCAGTGAAAATGGAACAAGCATAAATTTCAGGTAAAATAGAAGTTTATTAAAGGAAGCAAGCAGTGGTGGGCTCCAGCAGGTTCACAACTACTCTATAGAACCGGTTGTTAACGAGAGGTAGGACATATAAAGTTTATAAATAGCCTTTTATTTATAATAAACATAATATTTATTTATAATAATATAAATAAATTTATTTATAATAGTGGTTAAGACACTGTGCCTGTTAACCAGCAGGCCAGGGTTTGAGGCCTGGTCAGCCCCACAAGACAGGGTGAGCTCCTTTCCAACGCCAGCTGGATCTAATCGTATTGGCTCTGCCTTTCCATTGGACTAATTCAGTGGCATGGAGAGGGGGGATTTGCTGCTTGGGTAACAGCCTATCCTCCATAACAATCTAACCCAGGTTTTCATGCTTCGCATGCAGTGTATGCAGCGCTACCATATGTGCTCAGTGTATGAGCATGATACCATAGTCTTTCAAGACTGATAGAGGCCTGCAAATAGCCATTTAAAAATGGCTGCCAGACGGGCATAGAACCGGTTGTTAATTTCTTTGAATCCCATCACTGGTTGCAAGGATTTGGGACTACAGGATAAATAACTGTAGGTGGCAAGGCAAAGATACTGTCAGGGATTGTCTTAACATCTAGAAATAGATGTTGCCAAATATTGGTAAACAGATTCAAAACCAAATTGAAAGCAAAACAATCTGTACATGGCTAAATGAGATAAATTTTCTTCTTCAGTTTATTTAGGTGGTCCAGACTTTCAATCCCATTTTTTCCCAAGGTACCCAACGGAATGGGCACCATCCACATAGAGCATGTGATGCTTCAACACTGGACAGGATAATGACACATTAGAGACTGTATAGCCAAAGGGTGTATATCCTATACTCCAACTCTGGGGGACCATTCATTTGAGGGCATCTGGAGATTTTGAATTTCCTGCCACCGAGGTTCAATGAGGCATCTCATGGCTTAGTTTTATTTGGGTACTGGTCATGGGGAAGGTGACAATGCTAAAAAAGGATATTAATAAGGGCAATGAAGGAATAATTGCTGCTGCCTCAGAAGATCTCAAGAATATCTGGAGGATGTTGAGGCATTTGGGATGCTAAACAAAGCCATACAGGCAAAAGAGAGCAAGAAGTAGGGGGGAAAACCAATATTTTCTCCATAGAATCCCTGTACATATTGTACATGCTGCAGTCTGTTTTGGGGAGTGCTTTATTGGGTCCTTTTGCCATAGTGATTCTATGCTTGAAGAAAAAAATGCAACTTCCTCTTTACAGTAATGTCTCCGTTTCAATTTTCTTCTTCATTTCCCTGTAAATACTCTCTCTTTACAGCCATATGGTCCATTCCCTTTTACCATTAACATATAGATAACGTACCTTTGTGGTGCCCATGGGACATCATAATCATATCAGGTTTAACTGGAATAGGAATATTTGCCTCCTGCGGTATGCTTCTGAACATTTCCTGATTTATATTCTGCGTACAGGTCATGTATGAGGCTGCATGTTTGGCTTCCATGTAGTACATAATGTAGAAGTTGCACATTTCATCACTTGCTGTGCCCCTACAGCAAAATACAATTTTGCAAAACACATCCTATAAAGAGGAATGACTAAGATTGTATTAGTTTTACTTATTAACACATATTCAGAGATTGACATTAAAAGCAGAAGAAGGAAGAAATCACAATCTGCAAAAAATGATAAAAGGTTAGGCAGTGGTGCATTTTAAATGCTCTTCATTAAAAATGTATATGAACCTTTGACATAAAAAGGCCATTAATATCAGCTGTTTGGCAATTACATTATGGATCATCAGCCTGCACAATTTTCATAAATTAGCAAAAATTAAGAATGTTTAGCATTTTGAACCTGCCCATCTGTTATCAGCACTCTAATCTCCACATGCCAACCTGGAGTGCACCCTCCAAGCGCTCCAGTTCCTGCATGGCGTTAGCCAATTTTAATGGCCCATTTGGTGGGTGCATTTCAGAAGCCTCCACTGGCCTGACTGGTGATTGCAAAGCAGGCTGTGCTTGATAGACTGCACCCAAGATCACTAAGAGAGAAAACAGCAGTATAAACTATTTATTCCTTCCTGAAGACTTTTTTCCCCAGCCAAGATGATGTACTCCATTTACAAGTTATTAATAATTTACAGATTTAATTTAGGACTCTTCTATTTAATGCTTGCCAGATTTTTCTTCCCCCTGTGAGGTCGCAAAGTATAGATCCAAGGAAAAATTTAGTTTCATTGCGTTATGGGACACTAAGTGTAGCATCTTCTATTTAGATTAAGTGGTGCTATAGGCCCCAGAATGCCAAACTTAAATTACAAACTGATTCAAGGAAAAAAAAAACAGGTTGTTTAGAAGCAATGCAAGTCTAAAAAACACCCCCAAAAGAAACAGTTATTCACAGAAGTGAAGCTGTAGCAACTTATTTCAAAATCAGGCAATACAAAGTGACGTTTTTGTTTTATTTACAAAAGAAAAATGCTACCATGGCTTAAATAAATGGGATTTGCTGCGGCACCAAGCTACATTTGTTTCACGTGGCTTGTGCTGATCTACTTTATGTGTTGAGGGATGTTCACTGCAACATCCTTCAGTACTTCTTACCAACTGATTAGACAAACAGTCGACTAGCAGTGCCAGGCTTTTGACACACAGAGGCTAAAAAAATAAAAGCAATTGGCTACCCAAAGCTTTTATTTTTAATTAGTTTTCACCATCAAGCCAGTCAGCCTACACTAATAAAAAGGTGTGGGGGTGGACTATTTGCAGCTTGCAAAGACGTCAATGCTGACTTTTTTCCCATGGCATCATGCAGCATTCATTTATTCACCATGGCAACAATAACGATACCAGCCGGGGAAGAAAGGAAGGGACGAGACCTTCCAAAAAGGGAATTGGTTTTTCAGTCTTTGAAAAGGTGGAATCTCTTGAACACCACAGAAATCTACCTTGCCTTGAAAATATCTCTTTGAGCTTTCTTCTCTTAATTCACTTTCTCTTTCTCACCAGCTGGATTTAGATACCTGTCAGGAGAACCGCCGTCTCTTTAAGAGAATGTAAGCAAAATGCTGAAGAGCGACTGAGGAATAAACTCTCGCCCACACACCTCAACAATATCAAAACACTGTCAATATTTCTAGCGTAGCACAGTTTACTCTTCTGGGAGACAGAACTTGTAATGCGGGCAATAACAGTATCAGCTCATTAATAAAATAAATGCCAGATATCACTGGAACACACTATTTTCCACCCCTTCAACTTGAGAAATATTTATGTTTCTCATAATGATTCTCATAAAATTATGAATTTGTCGTGCATGGATTAAGTAATGCAAGATTGTGGTATCACTCAAGCTGGTGCCACCCTCCTTTCCCCCAATTTGCACGTATACCAAGAACAAAACTGGTAGACTCTGCTGCCACCAGAGGCATATTAAATAGATGATGACAAATTTAATGTCTCAGCTAGCCTTGTCCCAAAGATCAACATCTTTGGTAGCTCAGAAAATAATTCAAGAAAGGAAATTTTCCTTTTTAAAAAATGCAATAATAAGTGTGTATCCTGACTTATTGCAGAGAGGCCTTAGCTAAGCTGGCCTAAGGTAGGCCATACCCTGAGCTGACACTTAGTTCACATCCACTGGTCTAGGAGGCTTCTAGGCCGGCCTAACTGCTGCTGAAGAGGTAGCAGCACAAGGGCAGTATGTTCACTGGGCTGATGTAGTTGTTCCATATCTTGAGGTTGAGAGGTAAGAGTGGTAGGAATTAGGCTAGCCTAAAACTTAGAACTTTTGATTTTTGCTTTCATTTTTACTCTGGTTTATCATGGGTTCCTATAGGTCTACTCAGATTTATGACTGCTCCTGGGATGGCTAAGTCTGGGGAGCTAGGAGGGGGCATGTCTGCCCTGGAAACAGGCTTGGGATACAGCTAGAGTTGGGCCCAGCCTGGCCCAACAACCGGTTCCCCGGAAGTGGGCGGGCCAGGCCAGGGTCAGGGGTGGGACCGGGTTCAGGGCCGGGTAGGGCCAGGGGTGAGGCTGGGGAGGGTCAGGGGCAGGGCCGGGAGGCTGTGCTGCGGGTGGGCGGGGCGAGGGACGGGCCCCAACCCTGGCGTACTGCGCCTGCGCCAAAGTTGGCGCAGGCGCAGGCGCGTCCTGTTCAGTTGCGTCCTGATCGCTAGCGGCGGGCCAAAACCAGGAACAGGTTCGGGCGATCCGGCCCAAACTGGCCTGGGCCCACCTGTGGATACAGCCTAACCTCACTGTTCTTGGCCATGCTCAACATACCAAGAACATGCCTGTGCTTTGCTGCCTAGGCTAACCCTGCTAGATCAGTCCAGCACCATCTGTCTTGAGCCAGCCTAAGTAGAGTTACACCAGACCAAGTCTTCTCTAGTGTAGCTAGGCTGGCCTATCTTGAAATTAGGCCAGTCCAGTGAAGATAGGCTTGCCTAATTGCACTTCAGGATTGCAGCCTAAGAACCAGAAAAACATGCTCATTCAATTGTTTTGCTTTCAGAGCAGACCTCTGTAGGACCTTAGAGTCTACACAGGGTGATGTGACCTGCTTCACTATATACTGGCCTTTTATGACTTTTCAGCTGTGCCTACTGTTTTATCTTAAACACTAACAAAGGATAAAAGATGCCAACTCAATAATACTGCCAGCCTTTGGGTAATGCCTCGGTGCTGAATCCAGATATGTCTTCTGACAATACATAAAACTGGCAATCACTTTCACTGTAGTCTGTCTCTAAATTCACATACTGTTGCATATTTAAAATTTTGTTAGGGATTATACCATCAATGCTTAATGATGGTAAATGAAAATCAAGTATACAGAAAGAAAAAAGATGCATTCTTTCTTAAAAAAGATGTTCTGATACAGCTATTGTACTCAATAAGCTGAAGCATGTGTGCTACATTGCACAATTATTCTGCACACTGAATAAGAAAAAAGTCTGAACATTTTAGAAAAATCATTATAACCATCAGCCCTTTGCAGACTAGCAGTTAAAATAATCAAAGAAGATCTTTTATGGTCTTGGCACGAGGAAAGAATGCTAAACCAAACAACAATGAAAAAGTACTTAGGTTCTGGAAACAGTAATGTAGCACATGCTGAACCAAAATTTATTGAAAAAGCACACTGGAAAAAATGCCCCCTGGCAATGCCCTGATTAGAAAACACACACACAAATATGCACGTCTTTTCATCATAGGGCATCTGTCCAGGAAATGAAATTACATTCATGCACACATATACCTCCCTCTGCCCTACCCTCTAATAAACGCAGGATTGCAGTTGAGTAAACCTTTCCTCCCTATCCTCTTATCTACATACTAGTAAAAATGTACCCACGTTGCAGGAGTAAAATTCCTTTGCACGCCATCCCCCCACTGCACATCAACCCCCCCATGCATATCATCCACAAATGTGCATCATTCTCCCATGCGCATCATCCCCCCTATGGCACATGGGGTTGCACATGGGGGATGTTGAGCATGGGGGATGTTGAACATGGGGGATGCTGAGCGTGAGGGTGAAGCACATGGGGGATGATATACAGTGGGAGTGTGGGTACGAATGGGGGTGGTGTGCATGGGGAGATGGTGCGCATGGGGGATGATACACAGTGGGGAAGGGTTGATGCGCATAGGAGATGATGCACATGGGGGTTGATGCATGGTGGGGGATGGTGTATGGGGCTAATTTTACTCCCGCAATGTGGGTCTGTTTTTGCTTGTACTGTATATATTGTATATTGTGGGTATATTACAATATACCACTAGATAAGGAGGAAATCCAAACCTGCAAGTCCCTGCAGAGACCTATACACATGCTTTTACTATAAAGTTAATAACGAAACTTGATAAATTACACAACTTGGGCTGTTTTTAAAAAGCTTCACAATGAATATTATCTTCATTATTTTGAAGCATTTACAAGCATGTTCTCTTTTGAAGCATTTACAAGCATGTTCAATTTTTTAAAAAACAAAAAGACTTTAATGGTTCATCTTAGGGTATTTGGAACACAACCTTAAAGAAGCAATTATTTCAGGTTGAAAAATACAGTATTTGTAAAATACTGTATAGATTTGAGTAATCAAATCTAACGCTCACCTTTTCCAGCCAAATTTAGTCTCCTAAACCTGGGTGTGCATTAGATTCAATGGTTAATTAGAATTGAGTAAATATGGCATTTTGATTATAAGTATAGGGTGCACATTAGATTCAAGTGAATGTGGAGCTGGGATTCCAAATATATGTTGCTATTCTGCACCACCCTGATCATCTGACATTAGTAAATAATGACATTTTCATATGTAAGTCTTGACCATCTACAGTCTACAGACCATCCTGTGATTAACACATTCTCCATGCATACTGCAAGTAGACAGTTAAAATGACATATTTTCTGTTTAAGAACATGAGGGAATATGCCAGGTGCATGTGAATGGACGTTTTCCCAAACAACTAATCCAGAATCATGCAAATATAATAAGGTATGGCTTTAACTCTCAAAATTGACCATAACTACTAAAATCCTTAATACAGAGGTCACATACCCTATGTAAGTTTCTGAAGTTCTACCTTCGCCAGTAAAGACGCATCTTGCTGCCAGAATATCTCCATATTTGATTTCTATAGGGTTTTCTACAGGGTAAAATGCCTGAAAAAAAAAGAAAAGGACAAGCATGTCAGAACATCATCAATTGTTTCCTGTAGAGAGACATTCACCTGTAGAGATATCATGAATTTATAGATTGTAATCCAAAATAATGTCCATGTGAGCTGCTGATTTTTCTTTTCAGAATGTGTCCCAAATACACCACTAATGTGAATTACAGTTCAATATTCAAGTTATTTTTAAAAGGTAACCTACATTCGGTTTGTATGCAAGAATTTTCTCAGCTTACCTTTAAAAACACTCAGGCTGCAATCCTAAAGACACTTTTGTGGGAGTAAGACCCACTGAACACAATGGGGCTTACTTCTGAGTAGACACATTTATGATTGTGCTCTCAATAAGTCAAATTACTTTTTGAAGCAAGAGGATTCTGAGAAGACAAATTCTGTGTGTGCATATGAACATAAGCCCACACTTCACTCTGGACTTCACCATGAAATCCAAATGGATACATTATACTTCCGCAAACAATGAGGAAACATCTAATCCTATGTATCCAACAATGATAGGCAATGAATATTATTTTCCCCTTATCTTGAGATACAGTATGTTTTTCCACCAACTTTTATTTGATTTAGTTCTAACGTATGAATCACACTGGACATCTTGGTTGCTATGGAATCTGCTGAACTCTGTATGACTGGCTTAGTGGCAAAATAAATAGTCACTGGTTGAGTTTTTACTTTATAAGAAATGTTAGCATAGAAACACACTGAACACACAAATCTTCTCTATAAGACACAAAGCAGCTCAGAGAGGTGAGACTGCTGTTCCTCCATGCAGAAAGAAAATCTATCTACAGTCTTTATATACCGCTTTTCAACTGAAAAGTTCACAAAGCGGTTTACAAGAAAAAGAAAAAAATAGCTAATTGATAGCTAATAAGATAATAAATTTATTTGTCATTACACTCACAACTGGGTACAACAAAATGAGGTACTCTTCCCCAAGGTAAAACTAGACAAACACACTAACCATACAACATCCCCATACAAATGTAAATACCCCATTGCTCCCAGCAATTAAATTTCGCAAAAACTTACGACCCCGCTTTAAATTCAGTACTGCACTTGGGTAAAAACTGTTCTTGAATCTGCTCGTCCTTGGGTCCCTGTCCCAAAGGGCTCACAATCTATAATGCAAAAAGAACACCAGCAGAAGCCACTAGAACAGATACTGGTGAGGGTGTGTAGGGCCAGTTACTCTCCCCCTGCTAAATAAAAGAGGAACACCCACTTGAAAGAGTGTCTCTTGCCCAGTTAACAGGGGTAAAAGCAAGCATGCATGCAGGATTCCAGTCATTCTATAAGGTTAGCCCTGCAATCCAGAGTAACTACGTGAGCACGTAAGAGACATTACGTGCACCCATAGTTACTGCACCACCTAGTAAAAACCTATGGGAAATTCATATTACAATTGTTCTTACACCGGAGCAAGGACTCCCCGTAGTTACTCTGGATTTTGCCTTAAATCTATATGAAGAGAGTCTTTCACAGATCCTTATCAGATAACAATATAACTGATTGTTCTAAAAATCAGCAATACCCCAAGATGAAGCAAAGAAGTAATACTAGAAGATATCACTTTTCAGTATTGCTTTATGATTATCTGTTAATTGACAGTGCAATCCAAACACAATCCCCCAAATCAGGGCAAGATTCTTGTGCTGGATGGGAAGTTTCACACAGACACCATAGAGCATCTTTGTGCCACTATTTGGAAAGATAGGCCAGTGCATGGAAGTGCAACCAGCCTCCCTCTACCAGCATGGGAAATGGGGAAAGGGTGAGTTACTGTAGTCAATTTCAGCCAGTGAAGGGCTAGGAAGAGGCATTTTGGGGCAGCAGGAGGGCAGGCAGAAAGTATTCATGTGGTGGGCAGGTAGGGAGTAGGGCTGGGACCTGGCACTTGTGCTGGATCCATTCCTTGTTTCCCAGTCAGCACAGAGCAGCAGCTACTGTGGTCTGCTTGAAGTTGCACCACTGAAATTGGTGCTATAATTCTGAGCAGACCCTTTGTGGTTGCTGTAGTGCTATCCAGGGTAAGAGGAAACTTTTCCCTCTCCCTGTGGTAGAGCAGCAACAGTCTAATCTTGCACTTGATACAGTGTCGGTATGCCTGCCTGCCTGTTCCAGTGCAAGATAGGATTGTACCATGATTGTTTTTATATCTTATCATGAACTATTCATTTTGACAATAATCTTGATGCTACCAGCCTGCTCCTTTTCATTTGCCATAAGTGAAAAAGGATTTTACAAGCAGTAGATGAGTCGTATCTTCTTTGAGTTGACGTAAGTGAAACTGAATGTAGCCAATGTGCCATCTCATCTGATTATTTTGGAAATCTTTCAAAATATTCAGTTTGAGAATGTGGTCAGGCTACTGAGAAATAGTGGACCACATGTGCACTGGGGTCCTTTGAGCAGGTAATTAGCTACAGATTTAGGAATATGAGTCTTGGATATCCTCTCATTCTGTAATGCAAGTTATGGTTTTGACTACTACTAGAGAAATCTACTCTAGGTCCATCTGGGTCCAACTGTAGCTCACATCAAATATATAACTGCTAAACAACATTACAAAGTGTGATAGCAACAGACCTTCTTATTCTAGATTAGATTACTTAAATCAGTGGTCTTCAAAGTGGGGTCGTGACCTCAGGTAAAGAGGTTAGCAAGAGGGTGGGATCTGCCATCTTGGAAACTGGCACTGGGCATCAGCACCATCTACAGATAGTGGGCGCCCCAGAGGACTGTCCTCTCTGGCGGCCAAAGCAATCGCCACAACCGCTCCAAGCTGCTCCACCCAAGTGGAGAAGCTTGGTGTGCCTTAGGAGAGGTGGCAGTGGCGGTTCTCTCCAGTAGAGCTTCATGGCTGGCCAGAGGATGTGGGGTTTGGCAGCTCCTCTGGGGATACCCACCAGCACCTCTCCAAGTGGCACCCAAGTACCACATCCCAAGCAGTCAAGGAGCCCTGAACGCCTGCTTGACTGCCTGCCTGCCTCCCACCACTCCAAGGCGATCCCTGTCTCCAGGCTGTAGTGCTGGTGAAGGAATCAGGCGGCTGGTCCTCTCCCACTGCTCCAAGCTCATCCCTCCCATCCTATCTGACTTGAAGCAGTAGGAGGAGGCAGGGAGGCAGGCATTTGGGGCTGCGGTGCAGCTCCTGCTGTTCACCTGCCTCTCAGCTACTTGGGATGTGGCACTTGGGGGGGGTGCTGGAGGATCTGCCAAGACCTCACCCTCCAGCCAGCCAGAGAAGCTCTGGCTGGGGGAATTGCTGAGGGCAGCACTCCCCTGCCCAGGATGCACCACCACCTCCACCTCCTCTCCTAAGGTGTGATCAACAGCCACTGATTTAGATCAACAGCAGTCAGTTTAAAGTTTTAGAATCATCCTGTTGATTATCCTGGAATTTTTTATCCTTATTTCTTTAGGGAGTTATACCCCACGTTTCCCATGCTAATGCCAGCTTGCATTGCTTTTTTATCCTCACAACAACCATGTGAAGTAGGTAATTGTTCTATGGGCAGCTTGTAAAACTCTTTCAATATTATTAACCATGGCATGGGCAGGAGGTCTGGTATAGAGGATAGAGCCTCTGTTAGCCTGAAGATAACATCTGAAGGTCACCAGTTTGAGAGTACTGGAAGATTCCAGTGAAATCGTCCAGTGAAACTTTGAGAAATGGCTGACAAACTGAACTGAGTTTTCCATTTGCTCTTTGATGTGTCAGCCGCTCTTGAAGTGAGAGCTGATTGTCAGCTGCTGTGGAAGACATGGGGGCCAGTGAAACCAGACTATTGAAAGATCCATCTAAAATGTGTTCTTTAAAGATAGAAACTCTCTGGTATTATAAGAATCCCTTCAGGGATTTAGAAAATACTGCCTATTTTAATCATCTTGAATAAAGTTAAAAGAATAACTGAATGACCAGAAAGGCCATATATAAATATCTTTAATATTTTCTTCCTCCTCCTTCGGGGTAGCAGTGATACGGACACCCAAGTACTTCCTGAAGAATTTCATTCAGAAGGTGGTGCTGAACAAGTTTCGTAATTCTTTGGTTAATGGGGTTCCACAATGCTTGGTATATAAAAACTGTGGAGACCCATAATTTTTGACATGGATATGAAATTCCTAATGGGGGCAGCTTGAATATGGTTTCACCAGTATGTGGATGACATCCAGCTCAACTTTTCCTATTTTGTGCACTGCCGCCCCCCCCACCCCTTTTCAGGAAGGAGTCTGGAGATAAATCATACCAACCTCTCCAACATTTCTGAATTAAAATAATTTAGCCTTTTCACCATGTATAACTT
Source organism: Cryptoblepharus egeriae (assembly GCA_030015325.1). Classification (NCBI taxonomy): domain Eukaryota; kingdom Metazoa; phylum Chordata; class Lepidosauria; order Squamata; family Scincidae; genus Cryptoblepharus; species Cryptoblepharus egeriae. The sequence continues at coordinate 193,442,681 of JAREYC010000002.1, forward strand.
AGTGTTTTGTCCTAAGGAAATGTGCGAGGAAGTTGCTTTGAGTGAACATGTGTGTGCTTTGAGTGAATTCATTTATATTAGAGTCATATCCTAGGTTTTCCCAACCATGATTAAGTCCCATTAATTTTAATAGGACAGTTGTGATAAAAATAAAAAAAATACTTGGAGATAGTTTAATTTAACAGCAGTAGCCAGGATTCAAACATCTACCTAATTAGGTATGATCCTCCAAGGATCCTTTGGACTTGTTTTTTACTGTACAGCACACCACGGTAAAAAAAACAGCCCATCTTGAAACTAAGGCAAGTTGCCAAAGGAAGAAGGTTATGCAGAATATAGATGTGATATTCAAAAAGAGAAAGAGTAGAAAGTACACAAGCCTTTTAGGTTACAAGCATTGTCATTTGTATTTTAAAAATATGGAACCTAAGTTTGCTTTGATTGAATTCCATTTACATCAAAAGAATTCAATCTTTCCAAGCTTATCCTACAAATACAAGGACACAACACTTGAAATGAAATGAAAATACACTCTGGAATAACACAAAACATAGCATGTTAAATTTCCAGCTAAGCACCACAACTTATCACAGAACAACACGTACCTGTGGCAGCTGAGGACTCTGTCTGCCAATTAATGTCCACTGACCATCTCTGACTCTATACCCACTAACTACTTTGCCTGTAATACAAAATTATTAGTGTATTAATGTCATACATCTATGAACAGTTTTTTGGCCTACAGCAATTCCACTGCATGCAATTTTCCATTTTCACACTTAAAAGACAATTCAAAGCAACTACAGTGGTACCTCACATAACAAATTTAATTCGTTCCAGAGGTATGTTTGTTACGTGAAATGTTATTTACATGAAGCAGATTTTCCCATAGGAAATAATAAAAACTCAGACAATTGGTTCCACAACCCCAAAAAATATTCATATAAAAATATTAACTAGATGCAAAAATGATGACAAAACACTGGAACTGAATTCAAAACATGCATTCAGTGTGCATGATCCTATGAAGTCTACTTTCAAAGTGTCTCCCCACTTTCTCCTTCTCTTCTTCCTGAGCATCTCTCTCCCCTGCTCCCTTCTGGCTAGCCCTGAGCTGCTTCCCTCTTCTCCACTGCTGTTCTCTGCCTCTGCCCAGCGGATGCCCGGCCATAGGAGGAGCAGCGCAGAAGTGTTGTTTTCGCTTTGGGCAGGCACACTTGGCAGCCCTGACGCTTTTTAAAAGGGCTGCCAGCCAGCGCGTCTGCCCCAACTGCCAACGAATGTGTTTGCTACGTGAAGCACAGTTTGTTACGTGAAACAGAATCCCAGAGAAATTTTTGTTCCATGAAACATTCTTTACGTGAGGCGTTTGTTATGTGAGGCACCACTATACATAAAACTGGTTTATTGGTTACAATTTTAATCAAACACACATCCTAAAAGACATTGGTTCTGCCTAAGACCACCAGTTCCTCTCATATAATAAGGCTGAGTTTGAGTTCACGAGCTAAGAAATAGAAGAAAATGAAATAGCCTTTAGAATGCCTTTAGCATGCTTTTAGATTGGTTTTTAAAAAATGACATCAAATCACAGAACTCAAATGCATGGAGGCTGCCATGTTTTTACCATAATGTTCCTACCGATTGAAATGCATGATGGCCACCATCTTTAATAGTTTTGAGTTCAAGGGAAAAATAGCTAGCAGGATGAGTGTGCTGAAGTCAAAAACAAATGCAACTTACCATGCTAGCAGATGGAAAGAAAAGCCCAGCTCTTTATTGCTGGAATTTGAAAAACAAATGAAGCCTCTTCATGTTTCCCCCTCAGAAATCAACTAAGAGTAATGCCAATTTATGCCAACTTTGTCCTAATATTTTATAATGAAGCATTTTCTGTGGCTGCTTCACAAAACACAAGTTTCTCCTTGGAGAAAGCAAGTGTTTTCTGGGGAGCATCAGAATGGTTTTTAGTGGCTAGGTGCAAATTAGTTTTAGCATTCTTAAATTGCTGTTACGATTGTGTGATAGCCTCTCTTCAAGTTAAATGTATCAGTATCAATAAGTGTTGGGGTTCTATAGTTCAACCAGACATTATAAGCTGACTTGCCTTTCAGATAAAACAATTAAAAAAGAGTGTTCAATACATGGGGAAAAAACTTACCTAGGTGATGGGTATGCACTCTGTAGGCAAACACATGCATTGGGTACATTTTGTAATGGCAAGCAATATCAGCATTAACCACTGTTATGAAAAATAGATAAGAAAAATCAGCTAACATGACATTTACATGTCAAAGTTTTAACAGCTAGTTTAAATTTCATTATTTGTCATAGTGGAGAAATGGCTGCTGATGCAGGTATAAATACACAGGACACTCATGTATCTGGCATTTTTATATAAACTTTCATTCAATCACTGTTCTTAAGAGCTGCTCCATTCACTTAAATTAATGAAGCTACCTCTTCTTCGCATACAAAGTATTACTCATTCCAAAGACATGAACATGGCAGAAAACATAACATCCTGTACTGATATTAATATCGGGCTATCAGGTGTGAAGGGTTACCTAATATTAGTTGAATTGGTGGAAGAGACGGGAATGACATTTTTATGTTTTAATGTTAAATGGTTCTAATGTTTTTATGTGTAATGTTTCATGTGTGATGTAATGTCCTGAGTATTTGGTAGGTGTGAATGGATTGCACCCAGTTTCATTGTGTAGTGTACAGGTGCATGAAGCAATGACAATAAAGGATTATTATCATGAGGAACTTTGCAGTGACATTATCATACCGGGATGGACATATTTCAAAAAACTATCTCTGGGCAAGGATGGTTTCACAGAACTGAACAGCAAGATTAAATGGTTATGAAAATGAAATATATCATGCGTATATACTTTTAAACATACTTTGTATAAAAGTTTCAGTCAAGATGTTAAGAGATCTTGACTGAAGAGTCTCTAACACCTTGACTAAAATTTTTATACAAAGTATGTTGCTAGCAGTGTACTATCTCTCTACATTTGTATAATGTTTCTAGGTGCTGTAAAATTGTTTGCTGTAAAACTAAGACAGACTAGTTTACAGATTAGGTTTGTAGTTGCTGTGAGTTTTCACTTACCTTTTTCCCCAGGAGGTATAATAGTAGATATGGACATCATAAGATACATGCCAGCAATCATAGGCTGCCTACAAAATACATATATTTATATTATATTTCACATTTTAATACTGCCCTTCCTCTTAGTAGATAACGTGGTACACATGGTTTCTTCCCTTCTTTTGACCTCACAAACAACCCTGGAAGGATTGATATAGCAACTGACCCAAGATGACTGAGAAAACTGCATAGGTTGTCATAATCATTGAAATAGTCACGTCCAATATAATCATCACAAAAGACTGTTTGGGCAAGGAAGAGTAAGATTAATTATAACAAACTTAAAAATTAGAAATGGAGAGGAGAAAGCAACAGTAATGACTGTTTAAGCTCCACACAACGCTAACCTAACTCTGTCTCTGTCCTCCCCACAGAGAAAAAAGTTATTTTTTCACTCCAACTTATCTATTCCTCAACCTGAGAAATAAATATAAAGTATTCTAATCAGACTAGAAAAGATGCTCCCTATGTTGATTTATTTTTTTTAAAATCACACTGGGAGCTCAATCCTTTCCAAATTGCCAGTACTTATGTGGCCATGCCAATGGGGATGTGCAGTGGGAAGTTACAAAGGACTCCTTTAAGGAAGGGAACATTTGCTTCCTTACCTCACAGCTGTATTTCCGCTGCATCAGTGCGGGAAAGCTAATAGAATTGGCCCTATATAATCAGTGTTATCAGAACCCGCTAACGGGTTTAGTTTGCCACGAAATCTGTGACAAGTTCCAATTCATCTCTGCAAGGAAATGATTTACTCTTAGAAATTGAAATACTTACCTTTGATTAGTCAGATGTAAAGTGACACCAGAACAATCTTTGTGTTTATCTGCACAAAATAAGAAAGTGGAGATTTAAGTATTTAAATTTATATTTTAAATTATTTATAAAGTATTGATGTATAAGGTTGGGCATCTTTGGTCTGCTAGTTCTAAACTGGGGTAACTTAACTTGCACTGCACAACAGAGTCTAATTTAGACAATCAATGTGTCAATCGGAAACAAGCTTCTCTTTTTTGAAAAAAAAGTCATCTTATAAAGTCATTCTGCTCTGCCAGTGAGAATGTTGTACTTTGCATCAAAATCTCTTTCAATGTGGTAATATGATGAGTAATTAATTTAAAGTACTGCATCAGAGAAGCCTGAAAGATAGTAATTATACTGCATCTTTAAAATCCTAACAGTAATAATTTTTCTAGGAAATCAAAATGAAAGAATACCATATTTTAAACAAGAAGGCAAAATTAAAAAGCATTCAAAACAGAAGCATTCCTCCTCAGCACCATATACCCTTGTCATAAAAAGTGCTACTTCAGACATTCAAAATAAGCAATGAAAATTAACATTACAAATTGGAAAAATATGCTTTTCAACTTAAATATTCAGTTATTTGAAGTTAAATACAACACTTGGAACCAAATTAATATTCTAACACCAATGCTGAACTTTTCCCCTCAATCTTAGTGTCTTCAACACTTTTGGGGTATGCATGTCATTGTTATTTAACAATTCAATATTTCACTGCTTAGCAAGTCAAGCAATTATCTGGTCCTGGACAAGAAATCAGAACCAGCTTCTTATTTTCCTAGAAGCTGATGCAGGCTGAATCTCTGTATCCAGGAGGGTTCTGTTCCCATGCCACGTGGCTATTTAAAATCTTGTTAAAGGAAATTTTTTTTAAAAAAATGTCCTTTAGATCAGCAATTTAAAAAGAGCCTTGTTTAATACAGGGCAGAGGTAGCAGACAGACAATCTTTCTCCTTTTCCAGACATTTAGGGCGCAATCTAGAGTAACTACGGGGAGTCCTTGCTCCAATGTAAGAATAATTTACTCTAGATTGCAATATGAATTTCCCATTGGTTTTCACTAGGTCAACGTAAATGTCTCTTACGAGCTCCCGTAGTTACTCTGGATTGTAGGGTTAGAAAGGCTTCACTCTGAGCCAGTGGTACATCCAGTGGTGGGCACTGACTGGTTCGGGCGACCAGTTATTAATTCTGCCCCCCCCCCCGCTACCGATCCGGTAGCCACTGGGGGGGGCAGAAAACCAGGTGTACCAGTTGGGGCCCGCCCCTCGCCCCACCACCAGGTTGGGGCCCGCCCCTCGCCCCACCCGCCCGCACCCGCAGCATGCTGGGGTGGGTGGTATACCCTCCCTGGCCCCGCCCCCAGCCCCACCCTGACCCTCCCCACCCCCTGACCCCCGCCTGGCCTGCCCACTTCAGGCAATCTGGTTGTTGGGCCAGGCTGGGCCCACCACTGGGTACATCCTTTCACCAAGGAGAATGCAAAGAGGAGGTGATCATCACTTATTCTTTCAAGTGTGGGGAGGATCTGCTGGCTACCCTCTCCCACATTAATAAGGTTATTGTGAAATTTTCTTGAAAGGGCCCTTCTCATCTATACAACTGTTTAAAAATCCATGAATAATTCAGTTATTCTGTACTGTACTTATGAAGCTTTAAGAATCACATTTCCAATTTTAATTAAACAAACTGAAATTTCCTCTACTCATACATTTTCAGGATATCTTTAAGTGGTGAAGATAACTGGGGTGACTGGTGAGTTGTGTTGGCCTAAACTGATTAGGATTGTGCCCCGAGACACAGGCGGCTGCTGCATTTGTTATCACCATAAAATATTGTACAGCTATATGTGTACCAATTAAAAAACTTATCTTTCACAGTAATTTCTCTAGAATCTCAAAGCTTCATGGAATTGTGTGAATACAGATAGATGATATGGAGAATTTATGGCTCATAACTGCCTGGGGATATCGAAGTTCACTATGATTTTGGCATGCTCTGGGTACCCCTAGAGAGAGATGATGGATATGGAGGGTTATCAGTCTTCCCACCACTTTCCAAGTGTGCTTATAAATCTGCCAATAGTTAGAATTTCTGGTACTTGGGATTTTACAGTGTGTCTCAAAGTGGGGATTGGGTATGAATTTATTCCAGGGCGGATCATGTAAAACTTGGAATCTGTTGGTGGACACACCACCATCTTAGATGCTGGCACTGGCTACCACCATCTTGGAATGGGGCCATTCATGCTGCTTTCCTGATGGTAAGTCTCACTGAACACAATGGGACTTGGTTCCCATTGACATGGAGGAGCTGCGGCATTACAGTGACAAACCTTCCTATTTGATATCACTTCTGGCCATGACATCACCTCCAGGAGGTCCTGGACAGATTGTCATTCTCAGTACGGAGTCCGGTTTGAAATGCTTGATAACCACTGCTGTAGAAAATAGCATTCAGTTCCTTTCTGATTTGATACTGGTAGTTACAAAAAATCAAATCTGAGATCTCAGTAATGAATATACATTATCACATTACCAATGGTAACTTATATTAGTAATGCAGCTGCATATTGAGTAAGGCAGTGATTCCCAAACCTTTTCATCTAACAACATGCTTGACATACTGGGCCATTAGGCTTACAGTTCTCTATTAGGGTTGCAATCCTGTATGTTGTAGAGGACAGCAGACATTTTTGAGGATTTTGTGGCTACCCTGGCTGATTTCCATGGATTCCTGAGTAGCCATGGCTCACAGTTTAGGAAACACTGGAATAAAGTATCAGTGTAAAGGCAAGCCAAGTGACTAGGCCTTTCCACAAGAATACTGCAGAAAGCATAATACCCAGAGTTCTTAAAGACAAGACAAACCATCATGATGCATACATACACCACAAACACCAATACATATATGAAGTTCAGCAGTGCTTTTTTTCTGGGAAAGAAAGGGTGCCAGAACTCACCACAGTAGCATAGCTTGTCATCCCCATATAATTAATTATTAATTAGCTGCTGGGAGGGGGGATGTGGAAAAGGTGCCAATACTTGTGAGTACCCTAGAAAAAAGCCCTTAAGTTCAGTAGTATATAAGACTAATGATCATTTGAACAGCCAGCAAAAAAGTAAATTTTTGCTACATGTAACTGAAGGACCACTAAGCAGTAACATTAACTCAGAAGTAAAGTGATGTATTAATCATCAGCTTAGCATTCTGAATGGCTCAGGTCCCCACTCTTCCAGAAATATGGCACAAAAGCTTGAACAACTCACAAACTCATATCAGCTAGTGGTACAACTGGTTGTGAAGCTCTCACAGGCTGAATGGGACACAGTTTCCATATTTACATAACAGAAATACTCTCTCAACAGTCCATGTGCCAGCAGAGATGCCCAGGAAACTTTCTCTTAATTGGAAGAGAAACAGTATCTGTTCAATAACAAAAACTATATTTACATGTCTTGTTCATACAGCTGGAATTGTTGGAGTGGTAGTAAATAATTAAAAGTATCACTTATTATGTGCAAACAAAGGTGATATTGATAGTTGACAAACGCCTCTTTGCCAAGGTTATTTAAACAAACATGCACAGTCACCAAGTTGAGACATTGAATTGAGGGTGGAAAATAAACCATAGCCCAAGGAGGAGAGACCTGAATAAAGGGAACAGAGAGGAAAGTGCTGGCAGCAATAGAAGGCTAGAAGGACAGCTAACATCTCAGACGGTACTCAGTTTATCTGGCTACAATTGTCTCAAGAGCTCCAAATGTGTCTGTGGTTGGCAAATGGCCTCAAGCGTATCAGTGTATAGAATTTCTACCAGAAAATCAAATTGGAGGATTAAAAAATAAAGTTAGACCATGCTAAAACAGGAAGGTCCAATAATCTACAAGGAGATGCCCAAAGTTCTTACCCTCACTATGATCTGGATGTACTAGGAATCTTAAATTTGATCCACTGACAAATAAGCTCCTATCTTTTGCCCAGCTCCTGCCAACCTAGCAGTTTGAAGGCATGTAAATGCAAGTAGATAGATACTACTTCTTTTGGAATGAAGACACCCCTTTGTCCCTCAGTGCTGATGATCTTCACTTTGCCTTTGACTAGGTTGCACTAGAAATGGAGCTGTCCTTGAAGTTCTTAAGAAATGTTTCTTAAGATCCAGACACACCTTCCCCACTATAAAACCAGGCACCCAGCACTAGTCCATTAAACCACCAGGTTACCATTCCACTCTCCACCAAGGTGCTTAAGGAATTGAGACAATTTTAATTCCTAGACTGATAGAAAACAGAATAGTCACACTTAGGGACCTTTAAAGGTAATGGGCTAGAAGACTAGTCTAATGGGGAAAAGAGGTGTCTGAAAGTTGCTGATTTTTTGTATTAACAAATACTCTTTCCCTCCATTAGTTTGTTATACTGAGGATTCATTATAGACTGAAACTTTTTAGCACTCATACACAGTTGGGGTCAAGCAATCAGGTATAGATTCTTCGGTGAATGAACTAGGCATTGAAAGTAAAGCTAAAGGAAAATTGTTTTGCTACCCCATATCAATGCAGATTTTGCTAGACTTCCAGACTTACACAAGAGATCAGTTACTAAGGATGCAACTCATGGAGGCCTCCTCAAGGTAAGACAATATAGATTTCCTTACCTCAGAGTTGCATTACCCTTGCTCTGGTTTTGCTAAGTTAGATAGGATTGTACCCTGTCTTCTTTATTTTTTATATGTGAACTAGCAATACAGTTTACTCCTTATGTTAAATCCTTTTATGATGCAACAAAAATTTCACATCCACCAAATTCTCCTATAGATGGGCCTACTTTCTTTCGTATATGTCCCACTGCCCAGAATGGACATGTCTCACAAGCTCTCCACTGAGTAGGTTAGATAAGTCAGAAGAAATTGAATCATAACATTTTCTTTTTGGGTAAGTGCTGCATCAGCTAAGCAGATTGCTGAAAGACAATACAATTCTTATACACCATCTTAAAATCATCTTTTCCATTTGTCACTCAGACTAGGATAATTCCTTTGATTTTGTATTTCAGCTAGAGAGCAAGTACACATTGCTCCAGGACAAATAAATTATTAGATTCCATTTGCCCTGTGGCAAAGAAAGGAAAATATATTCATCTGCCCTCAGAACCAGGTTCCTTTCAAAGCTAATTCTCTATGCAGAGTTTCCAACAGAGATCAAACAAGAAGCTGTGCTTACTAGTGTGGTTTAATAGCACTTCTGGATTGCAGAATATATATAACAAAATCCATTGTGATATGCATATCAGCTCCAAATTCTTTGATCAGCAACAAAAATGGTAACTGCCATTCAAAGAGATAATATTAAAGGTTTATAAAGCTGAAATAACCTAAAACCAAGCTTAAGGTACTAGCATTGGTTTTTTTTAATGATAGAAATATGTTTAATTTCTTTTCTTGAATACCTTGTGCAAATAAGTGAAATATTACTCATTGAATTATCTATTGAATAGTTTACTCTTAAGTGCAGGTTGATTACCCCTTATCTGAAATTCTGAAAATCAGAATGCTTTGTAATCCATAACATTGAAAACTGGCATGACCTTGAATAGGGGCAGAAAGCATGCGGGGCAGAAACCCAGCCAAAATAGGGGCAGAAACCCAGCCAAAGAAGCCGACTCTTAGAGCACAATGGTGCTGGCTCACCAGCCTGGCAGAGAAGATGGAAGAAGTAGTGAGGAGCTATAACTCTCCGCCTGGTTGGCTTCTCTGACAAGCAGGAGATTTGGGGTGACACATAGCAAACAAATACTTTCCTGGACCAAGGCAACACTCCTTCTCCTCCCACTCTGGAAAAGCATTAAGCCTCAGTTAATTGGAGTGGCAGCAATGGCTGCCATGTGCGCAGCCACCACATTTCCTGTCTGCTCAATTTCAACATCTCCTTGTGCAGTGACAAGCAGAGCACTCCAACAAAAGCCTGCCTGCTGTTCCTCAGCCCCACAGAGGAGACTGTGAGCCTCTGTTCCCCAGTCTTCCCCTTTTCTATTACTGTCTCTTCAAACAAAGGGGAGAAGATATGTTTCATGTTCAAAAATATGGTATCAAAATATTGTATAAAATTACCTTCAGGCGATGTGAAAAAGGTGTACAGTATATGAAACATGGTATAAATCATTTATGTTTATAACAATAATGAATTTCATGACACAATAATGAATTTCATGTTTTGACTTTAGTCTCATCCCCAAGATATCCTCTGCTAATATTCCAAAATGTAGAAACAATTCAAAATCCTTCTAGTCCCAAGCATTCTGGATAAGAGATACTCAACCCTTTTACTCTACTGAAAAATTTAGTGCAGGCATTCTCCCACATCCAGGATACACGCTCCACTATTCACTAATATGGAAACCTCATATAAAAGGCAATCAATAAAAAAAGTAGTTCCAAAATCTGTTCCTCCTTGCTTGTGACTGCAGCCTTCCTGTGGCTGTACTGGCTGGGTCTTTCCTGGGTCCTTGCTGATTGCAAAAAGGAAGTAGAAAGAGGGAAATGAGTAAAGGCTGATAATAAAATAATTTTCTTTGAACTATCTGATGAGCATCGTTTCAGTCATCTGCTTGGCCTCCTGTTAATTTTTCTTGGTTCCTGCTTCCACCTTGCAGTTAGTAAAGAACAAGTGAAACCATAGGAAGGCTGCAAGCAGATAAGTGATTTGCACAATAGCAGGAGAAAATGTGAACCACAGATAATTGAAAATGAATCTGTGGATACAGGAGGACAACCAACTGAACTGCTTTCCTAATTCCTGTCTATTATTTTGCAGCTAGGGAGGGTATAGTAGCCTCTGCTTAAGGATTAATCCTATAATGTCATATTCCACTTACCAGTTATTAGCCTGTGTTTAGGAACACATAAAAAATCTGTATCTCAAATTTGTTTGGAAAAATACTAATGAGTGTCAACAACTGTCACTAGAAGATAATTTAAAATAACATTAGTTTTTAAGAATGAGGTCAAACCTTACTGATCCTCATAAAAAGAATAGAATTCATTCTTTATGCTGTTTTTATTTATAGAAGTATGCAAAACAAGACCAGATGTAAGTTATCGTATTAAGACTAATCTCTGTACACAAAACAATGTGTTATGCACCATGAATTTTAATTTTGCCTCATTTCTGCGACAATAATGTAATTAGTGCCATTAAGTTAATAAAAGATCTCTTTTATACACAGTTGGAAGTAATGAGTAATGTGAAAAATGATTGCATTACATATACACTGCAGGAAATTTACTAAAAAGTAAAAATGTTTACAGAGCTTAAAAATAATCAACAACTTCTAAAAGCATCATTTGGTATATGCACACCTTTTAATTTTAACAGTTCAACAGACTATACCATTGAAATCCTGATGCATAACTTTGTTTACAGTAAGTATAAGCAAAACAGAATTTGACACTGTCAGCTGAAGCACAGCGTCACCAGGTTTCTGAGCTACTTAACACCAATTTGCACAATCCTTTCTATTTTTAATGCAAAAATCTTCCCCTCACAAAGCAGGCACCTAGACTATCAAATTTCCATTAGTACAAGCAACACATGTTTCAGGCAACACAAACTTTCAAGAAAAAAGAAGCTGTAAAATTCTAACCATTTTAAAAAAAACTGACTCCAAAACTGATTTAAGGATACTGTCCCTACAATCCAGAGTAACTACAGGAGCACGTAAGAGACATTACGTGTCCCCGTAGTTACTGCACCACCTAGTGAAAACCTATGGGAAATTCATATTGCAATTCAGAGCAAATTGTTCTTACACTGGAGCAAGGACTCCCCGTAGTTACTTTGGATTGCGCCCTTAGACTGCAATCCTAACCCACCCTTAGGCCTTAGGCCAACCCTGGCCTAAGCCGTGTGCTGACCTGGGAGAGTCACCAATGTGCCAAAGAGACTTCTGTACCACTCCTGGGGGAGGGTTGGGCCAGTGAACAGACATGCATTTGCCTCCCTACATCATCTTGGGAATGGGGAGACTGATGAGATAGGCCAGTCTAGGTTAAGATTGCACTCTTAGGCCCTCATTCTGATGGCTCACTGAAGGGAGCCAAATGACATCTGGGTGTCGCAAACATGACAAAGACAAGTCCGTGAGCCCCACCACTAGGCCAGTGACAGAGCTAGCCAACCGCCAGCAGGCACTGCGTTACTGCCAAGCCAGTATTGGTTCTCCACAGCTTTGGGTTCATTGAGTGGTGGAGCACTAAGAGGAATGGTGGTGGAGGCATTCCAGGGAGAGAAGAGGGCATGCAAGAGGTGGTGCAGAAATGAGTTAACCTCTAGAACTGTGGCAGGCCATTGCAGGGCTTCTCCACTTATGTAGTGGATAAACATAAGCTTTGGGAGCTGCTGCAGCAGCCTGCTGGCCTGAAGGATACCATGAGAGGCATTCAAGTGACACGGAAGACACCATGGGCAGTGCTGCCAATCAGTAGAGGCATTATAAACACTGAAACAACAATAAATCATCAAGGCCATAATGGCATTTCTAACCCTTTTAACTGTGATTCAATTTTCTAAAAATGGGTGAGAGAACTTGTACTATATCATAGTAATGAATTGTATCATAGTAATTAAAGTTATTAAATTGGAACTGGGTAAGAGATTATAAAGTGCTACTATCTTGCTGAGATCACTTAGTGAGAACCACTTCAATATGTGTAAATTTACAGCAATTCAAGAACAAGTCAAAGAATATTTCCTCAAATAAGGAAAAAAATCCAGTTCATTGTAGAACAATGGAAGTACAGTCAAGGCTCAAAAGCATGAATGCTAAGCAAAAAACTTATTTAAAAAAAATACATATTGGCTGCTGGACCTCATAAAGATCTCCCAGCAAGAAACACTGGAATTGCCATACAAATAAATAAATCTATTTAAGAGTAAAAAGTTTATATTTATTTAGTACAGTGGTGCCTTGTAGGATGAACTTAATTTGTTCCAGAAGCATGTTTGTCTTACAAAGCATTCTTTATACAAAGCAGATTTTCCCATAGGAAATAATCGAAATCCAGGTGATTGGTTCCATAACACAAAAAATATTCATAAAAATATTAACTCTATGTAAAAATGATGACAAAACACTGTAATCAAATTAAAAACACTAATATATAATACAGAACACAATTACTGTAATATTAATTTAAAAAATACTAATATACTGTACAGTAAAACAGAAAAGAAAAACCTTTATGGCCAAGGATTTGGCCATATTTTCACTAAAATCTCATTTTAATCTTAATCTCATTTGATGTGAGGGATTCCTCTTCCTTATTCTCCTCCTCCTCTGCAGATTGCTGTTGCTCATGATGCAGACCCATCAATTCATTCATTTTACAACAAATTTTCCTGTTTGTCTTACACTGTCTTACAAGATGCTGTTTTTCTTACAAAGCAGAAGTCTTTAGAAATTTTAGTTTGTCTTACAAACCATTCTTTTTACAAGTTGTTTGTCTTACAAGGTACCAGTGTATAAATAAATATAAGATATAAATACTTAAATATAAATTTCTACCCAGAATTCTTCTAGGTGGTTTTTACAGTACCTTTTGATCAGGGCCGGATTTAGGTTTGATGAGGCCCTAAGCAACTGAAGGTAATGGGGCCCTTTATATGTCCAGCTGTCCTTTGTCAACAAAAAATTGCAGCTGGTTTTTTTTTGTGTTTAATATATGCTATATGGGTCCTAATTTATGGACCTACACAACACAAAGCAAAATACTGTTGCTGTGTGTAGGTTTTATTTATTTGTTTTTTGTCTTATACTTTGGAAATGTACATCCAGTTTTTTCATTTATTTTTTAGGGTCCCCAAGAGAGTGGGACCTTAAGCTATAGCTTGGATTTATATATAAATCCAGCACTACTTATGACATTAAAGGTGCATTCCTAATGTAGGCCAGCACAACACATCAGTTTTCCCAATCCCGTGATGATGTAAGGAGGCAAGCACATATTTGTGCACTGGCCTAACCCAGTGACATTGAAATGTCTTATGATGACACCCCCAGGTCAGCACAGGACTGATGCCAGAGTTTAGGCTGGCCTAACTGGAGATTAGGATTGCAGTTTTTATTACCTTCAGGTAAACAAAAAATAGATAACATAAATACAAATATGTCACAGCTCTGAAAATATTCCTTCAATTTTTTTCCAAATGTGTAATAACATAAATTATACACTGAACCACCAATTTGACTGGTTTACAATGCACAAATCTGTCCACTTATAAAACTCCAAGTGATTATGGAGTTAATATGTGGTTATGGTTGCAATCCTAAACACTTTCCTAAGAATAAGACCCATTGAACATAATGGGGCTTACTTTTGAGTAGATATGGTTATGAGTGTGCTTTTAGTGAATTAGCCCGGACTACAAATACAGTGTCAATTTTCAGAATGTAGCATATCAATGAATTTGCTAGCTGTTGCCATTTCATACATATGGTTCAACATAAGACCAATGTTCAATATAAGACCAAAGATACACTGTATCTTTAAACAGTTGCTTTTTAGATTTATTTCAGTAACCAAGCAGCCATTCATCCCATTTTATAATATCTATATTGTTTATGATTTAATAAAAATGAATTGAACATACATACCTTTAAATGCACTAACATCCCCGTAATGTACTTGGAGCACAAAGTATTTGCTACCTTTTTCTCCTCCAACTCTGAATCCAACACCTTAACATGAAAAATGTGTGATGAAATTCATGAAACTGTATACAGTACATGCATTTTTAATAGACAGCATTTAATTGTGAGAAGCTGAACTCTAAAATAGCCATGTTGGTTTTTTTATTCAAATATCCTTAAAATATCAATATGAGTTCTGCCAAAGGAATTATTCATAATGCATTCCCTTCAAGGAAAATATAATATTGAAGCCATGAATTCAGCATCCACCCAGGTTATCAGAAGGAAGATCAAATAAAATGTTGATAAACATGCTATTCCTTGATTATACTGTACAATATATCTTTATAACAGTGCACTGTTGGTAGGAATATGAAACACAGAACTTTACTTGTGGTAATGCAAGATAAAAGACAGTACCACCTACAAACCAAAGAGAAGTCAGCAATAATCCATCACTCAGAAACCAGAAGAGTTATCGACAACTGTAACAATGCAGACAGCAAAGAAACTATTCAGTGAAATTTGTACAGTTTTGTGCAGTTTTAAATGTGTATTAAAAAAAAACCTCCATCTTTCAAAAATATATGCTTTTCTATAAAAGATGAGCAACTAGGTGCTTGGAAGACAATGGAAGAAATTCTCTAAACATTTTAGCAGATCTCTGTGTAAGATACACTCTTTTGCAAAGCAGCCATTAAAAGAAAAATACCTTATCATAATATGCTATCACTCTTATCACCACATACTCATATAAAATGTCAAAGAACATAGTATCTTCTACCTTTTGGAAGTCTTGTTGGTGGAGCATTTCTTGCCCAAGCATACAAAATATTGGATGTATCCATGCATGTTCCTCCATCACAGTCCCTGAAAAAACAAACATTGTGGGGAGGGAACCTTTTTAAACGTGGTTCACAGCAGTTCTCTCATTTTAAGTACATTAAGCAGTTAATTTTAATCCCGATCAGGAAATTTTCAAATTCCTTTACAAATGCAAGCTTTTAATGCAAAAAGAATCAATTTCACTCTACTTTCAAATTCCTTTATAAATGCAAGCTTTTAATGCAAAAAGAATCATTTTCAATGTTTCTATTATAACTGTGAAATTATATATGCCATAAAAAGCCTTTTTATAAAAGAGAAATGCTACTGAAACTTTTTGAATCCGAGCCCACTTCTCATTTTACTGTAGCTTCCAAGCCACTCAAGTAGTCAAAATAGAATAGAATAGGTATTATAGAAGTTTGAGTGGTTTAGTACTAAATGTCTTCTGCCTCAATACCACATCTGCCTCCTCCTGCATATTCACTCTGCTGGGAAACTAGGTTACATATGCTCCCTACATTTTTGAAAACCATTTCAATGGTGCTTATGAACAACACACTATTTAGCACTATACCACTCAAACTGCAAAACACTCCTGGAAGATTGTGCCCCAAGTTAGCTCATTTAGGTCCTAATCCTATCCAGTTTTCCAGCTTTGATACAGATGTGCTAATGGGACATGTGTTGCATCCTGCAGTTGAGTAGAAGTCACAAAGGCCTCCTCAAGGTAAGAAAATGTTTGCTCCCTTACCTTGGAACTGCATTGCCATTTCCTTGGTGCTGGTAATTTGATTAGGACTGAACCCTAAATTACCTTCCTAAATTATACATAAACATCTGTCTGTATATTGATTGGGTAATAGCAAAGGAAATTTTTTTTATAGTATGGCATTGATTATAAAATTTAAGTATTTATTTAAAATATATAGACTGAACCCTAAATCTGAAATATCTAATATTCTACATGACATAACTTTGTTACCCAGTATATATAATGAACACAGAGGCATTATACAGCTAACAGAAAATCTGTTTTTGATACCTGAAGAAATCAGCCTTTAGTATCAAGAGGGTTAATTAGACTGAATAGTGATACTTATTGCTAGAAAAAGCAGTTTCCCTCTTGCGCTGACAATACAAAAAACAGCTTTGCTTTTTCATTTTATTTAGAAATTGCAATTACTTCCCTACAGAAAGCAAAGTTGGGGATATAACCTTTAAAGTAGTGCCAACAATTTTCTCCAATTAACGTTTTAAAATAAATTTATAAAATTCCTGTATTAAAAGAATACTCGCCCTCTCCTTAATCAAGATCTTTTATTGCAATGTGTTATATTATTGACCAATACAAGTACTGTGACCAGTACTTCAAGCATTTTGATACTTTTACTAGACAGATATACTGACTGGACAATACAAAAATATGCAGTATACAAATAAAAGGCAAGAGTTTATTTATTTACAAATAAAAGGCAATGATAAAAATATCCATCCAATGATGCCAGTCTCTATATACTCATTTATATCTTCACAGTCTGTTGCATTTCTGTACAGACTGCCCAAACTTCAGACAGATAGAGGTATGTTGCCAGCACTTTTGTGATAAAAATTAAGGCAAATGAGGCTTCAACCTAAGGTCTAGATTAAACATTGATTTACTATCACACTGTACTCCAATGGTCAAGTTAAAAGGTTTATCTAAAATCTGGCATGTGCTCACTATTTCTGCGCTACACTAATGGTACAACAACCAATGAAAAACTATCAGCAGTTCTGATCGATGTATTTCTTGATGAATTTGTGTTTCTTGAATAATAGCTCAAGACCTTTTTCCTACAAAGGAATCAATATAGCTACAAGAGATCCTATTCACAATAAATGGCATTTCTAAACAATTGTGAAAGCCAAAACACAAACTTGTGTCTAATCAGCTTTGTATTTAGGTAGCATAACACTCAAAAGTTCAATAGTCATGTGGATAGTCTTAACTAATTTGAGGGTCCAATGCTATTTAGTTTTCTAGGGTCAATGCAGCCATGCTAATGGAGTGTGGGATGCATCCTGCAGAATTAGGCAGTTTCATTTATTTTCTAACCTTGGGACTGCATTGCAGCTACATTGGTGCTGAAACACTGGATAGAACTGGGCCTTCAGGTAACCACTTCTTAACTATTCACAAAACTGGACTCTTTGAAAGAACTGCTTTGGAAACCTTTAGATACCCTTAGTGAATTCCATGGTTTACTAAAAGCAGCGGAATTTGGATCCCAATTTAATGGGAAATGGTTGTGGATCTCAATAACCAAGTGAATAATCAAAACCCAAATTACACATTCAGTTAATGTTTTTAACATGTAGATTTTCTGTATACTTTACAGAAAAAGAATGAAATGGTCATTAATGAAGAGAATGTGATTCAATCAGATTTGGGATCATATGAGAAGTAACTGTTTGTATGGGCTTTCAAAATTTAATTTAATTTTCTAGTGCACTACTAATTTCTGCTTCCATGACTGCAAGTGCCCTAAAGTCTACTGGGAAACTACTGTAGGCTGTCTCACGAGAGAAGACAGAGAGCTTGGCATCACCAGTACGGAGCTGGCTTACAATGGAAAAAAAGTGATGGATGGCAACAACTATAAATCAACGGTTAGCTACCAAAGCTGCAATCCTAACCTCCTCTTAGTTCTGCGTAAGCCCCAGCATAAGTCCTGTGCTGATTTGGGGTGTAACAAAGCAGAAGGGGGTTAGGTCACTGCACGGGGCATATGTTGATCTCCCCACACCACCATGGAAAGATATGCCAGGTGAGTTAGGCTGGCCTAAATTTCTTAGGATTGCATCCAAATTCTAGGAAAAAGCTGCAGGGCATTCCTAAAAAAATGCACCATCACTGCATGATGATTGCTGCAAAGACAGGGATTAAAGTTTATTCAATCAATGAAATATAACACAACTAACTAAATGCAAATTTAAGAATAAATATGCAATTCAGATTCAAAAATCCATTTACTGACTGTAAGAGTGTGTGAAATGCATTTTAAACCTGAACATGGATTCAGTACCAAATTCTATTAAATAGGTATTTTCAGCAATTTATAAATAGGCGAATACTCGTAGAATACTTTTCCATTCTCATAACTCTTTGGGGCCAAGTTAGCACTTCTGGTTACTTGTTTTATAGACTGCCCTTTTCAAATATTAATGATTCAATCAAAATTTAAAAGGTGTTTCAAAGCTGCTACTGATTTATTAATAGAAATACCTTATTGATGAGAAGGATGGGGTAGAAATTGCAACTTTTTTACTATTCTGAAGCTTTAAGTCTACATTTATACAGTAGAATTGCAATCTTGGAATAGTACTGGACAAGCTTTGGAAGCTAGTGGTGGATAGGGTTGCCTGGCATGTTGCAGTCCATGGGGTCATGTGGAGTCAGACACCACTTGACAACTAAACAACAACATTATAATTTTTAAGCTGCTTTATTGGCAAATCACTTTACAATTTTTTAATGATTAATCTATGGAGCCCAATTTTAAAGATTAAATATACATTTTAAAGAACGTATAGCTTCAACAGTCACTTGCAGGAATACGCAGAATGAACATTATTGAAGGCACTGTACTCATACCTAATTTAATAAGCCCAGTACAGAATATGTGTATCAAGTAAAACCTTTCAGAAAAAGTCTTAAAGGCTGGTCTTCTCTATGTCCTTGTTCTTTAATCACCCATGGTCTTAATAAAAGTTTCTTGTTGTGCGGTGGCTTTTCCAATGAAGAAATGCAATACACCCTTATAGTATCTAAACAAAGAAGATTTCCTCTCCATTATACATTCAGAATGTTCCTAGCTGAAAGTCCATCAAAAATGGATTCTTCTCAGTACTATTTTAAATTGAGTACCAAATCAGCCTCGTGAATCAAAGTGAATTAACAGCTTCAGGCACTGACAATGTCATGCAAATGTATGAGATTTCCACAAATACCTACTAACAGGAAAGAAAATAGAAAACTCAAATGACTTTGAAACATTGCATCTTTAAAATCATGTTGTGCATGTACACACCATTCTTATCCTCTGCTTAAAACCATGTCAGTTTCAACTACTTGGTTCTTCTTCATATCCAAAAAGAACCAATAAAAGACAAAGCTCAGAGCTTACTGCTCTTCTGAAATAAACACGCATCCCATACTGGTACAATGATTTGTTATTGGTAGATCTGCCAGTTGGGTTATATCTGCGGCTAGAATTTATTTTCAGCCACTAAAGTTGCTGTTTATATTCACATTTGCAGAATATTTTATTTTTTAGTTACATTAACCCTACAACCCAGAGTAACTACGGAAGCATGTAAGAGACATTATGTGTACCTGTAGTTACTGCACCACCTAGTGAAAACCTATGGGAAATTCATATTGCAATCCAGAGCAAATTGGTCTTACACCAGAGCAAGGACTCCCCGTAGTTGCGCCCTAAGATGCTATTTCCTACTTAGGCAGAGCTTTAGTCAGTCTAGCTAGGTACTATCGACTGACTGGCAATGGCTCACCAGAGTTCAGATAGGAAATCCCCAGCCCCACCTGGAGACAAGGACTAAATCACAAACCTTTTACACATGAAGAACGTGCTCCATCGCTGAACCACAGCTTTGAAGTCCACCATAACATATGTTAAACCACGTATTTGGCTTAATGCAGGTTCTCCACATACACACCCCGTCCATTGAGCCAGATTCAGCCCAAGGCTCCATGGACACAGCCTCCTGGGCCTCTGAATGGAACTAGTTGTTCTAGAAGGACACTTCCAGATTTAAGCCAGAAGTGCCATTTTAATACATCTGGAGGCCATTCTGAAGAGCCTCTGGAAGTGACTGGAGCTGCAGAGAAGTGGATCCCAAGGTTTTCAGGAGCCTTTCAGAGGCCCATGGATGCTGCCCACAGACAGCCTTCACAGACTCAGAAAGACAGCCAAAGGTCTGAGAAAGGCAATTCTGGTTTTCTACAGCCTCCAAAAGGCCTCAGATGAACTCTGTGGACCCGAACTCTGTAGACTCAAAATCCACATGATTTGATTTCATGTGGAATTCTATATCACACGTGTTCCAGGAATGGAACCCCTATGGGTTAGAAGGGTCCACCTGCAGTTCAGCAGAGGAAGAATATGAGGGACTGCTTTGGTTTACATCCACACCATCTGATCACATTTTATTATTACCTTTACATTTACCTTACAGCACTTTTACTGGATAAACACAACATTAAACTGGGTGATTTTTGACTGTACAAACATTCTGCAAGTTTATGTTAGTATGGAGTCAGCGTTGTTTACGCTGGGCACTGGTAGACTGCTATTACTCTTAGGATCCACTTGGCTGGTTTTAGCCCTAAATCCCCCAGCACTGATGGTTCAAATTGGTAAAGAGACTCCTTACACTGCTTCAACTGGCAGTTCCTCCAGAATCCCCCAACTCATTTCAGGGGTTGGGGAACGCTCTCATGACCTAGTGGAAAGGATGAAAAGGAGCCCTCACTCTTTGACAGGTACTAATAATAAGTGTGCATGTGACCAAATAAACCACACAGGGTTCAGGTGTGGCTTTGCTTCTCCAGCAAGAGAGTGCCGGTCCAGGTACCTAAATTTGTGCTTCTATTACTCCCTCTAAACCCTGTGATAAATGTTCATGGCTTTTATTTTCAATTTCTTCCTGCTTTCCAAATCGCTCTTCTAGAAACCGCAAAGAATGCTTTATCTTTTTTTGTACTGCTGTATACACGAAGGGCCATAGAACTATTACAGAAAGACAGAACTAAAACATAAGAACAAAATGTAAATATGACCTTTTGTACCAATACAAATATTTAAAGCCAACAATCATGTGCAGTAACCTCTCTTATGTGCAAATTTCCTTTCTCCCTCCCTTCACTAACACAAAGACAGGCTGGCAGTAAAGAAGAGCACACACCCCAGGCTCATATACTACTTAACCTAAACTTAATAATATTTCATTGCCACTGTTCATTCCTTCTCTTTTCATTGCAAAGTATTGCTATCCCAATTCATTAACACTAGTACCAAATAAAAACAAATGCCATGGTAACAAGTCTGTGTGCCTTACCAGTAGTCTTCATCTGAAGCAGGACTGTTACAGCCAAACAGAAGCATATGATGGACTGTGTCCATGCTAGCATGAGGTCTGAAGTCAACTGAAAGATAAAAGTGATAATATGGGATCTCTTTGTCTGCCATGGAATTCATTTTACAGCATTGCATTAAGATGCATGAGAATACCTCTCTGCTATCTTTTATTCATATTCAACTGAATGGAGATGCACTGTAGGTTGTTGTGTTCATTATGATGACCCAACAGGAATATAAATCAAACATAGCAGAAGAGAACGTTTGAATATCTTAAGTTGTATATCTGCTCTCTCCTTCCAAATCGGTGTATGCAGACTTCCCCCTGTAGCACACCCTAAGAGCCATCTTTTAAGAAGGCAGAATCCATATTTTCCTTCTTATTTATATTCATGCTAATTTAAAAATTTACCAATATAATCCAGTATTAAACAGCTAGTAGGAATGACACTATGCTAGGTAAACATGGAAAGCAGTCTCTTTCTAGTATATATAAAAGAGTACCACTACTTTAAAATCTTCTCCCTTTCCAAACCAGGACATCTTGTGCCTTAACACAGAGTAAATGAGTTTTATCCTTTATAATAGAAATCATTTAAGGACACATGGTTAGCTCTTGCTTGGCCTGCTCATCTCCTGAGGCTTGGGGCTTCACCCCCATTGAATACCCAGGGAAAGTGGGAAGAATGTAGCAAACACATGGCCAGCATATAAGGGCTGCTCAGCAGTCCAAATACCCCCAAATCCAGAGTAACAACTGGAGCACGTAAGAGACTTTGCATGCACCCATAGTTACTGCAGCACCTAGTGAAAATCTATGGGAAATTCATATTGGAATCCAGAGTAAGTTGATCTTACACCAGAGCAAGGACTCACCGTAGTTACTCTGGATTTTGCCCTTTGTTCACCAATATCTGCCCAGCCTCTCATGACTGCAGTGTAGGATTAAAAGGTCACCTTTAAGGCCAGATAAGAATTTTGTGGTCTGTCTTGGCAGGGGTTTTTCCCCCACCTACCTCAGACTGCACTGGGGCTGGATATTTTTCCAGGAAGGCTGGAGTTGTGCTTTCAGTGTGCACCTTTACATTAATAAAGGCAGAAAACCCCTCACTCCTCAGTAGTTTGCTAGCTCAAAAGGCTGGTATAGGAGCCCTCTCACCAGGATCATGGAGGCTGACTCAAAGGTTTCCTCACCCTGGGTTAGTTCCTGCAGTCCGTCTGCCTATGGCCCTTCTGGGGATGATAGCAATAAGAAGGCGCTGTCAGCAGCTTGGGGACAGGGTGGGAATGACCAGGATAGTACAATCAGCTCCCATCCCCAATTCAACTGCCCACAGAACAGTCCCACAGTCCCACAGCTGCCCACAGTCCTCTTTTATTTAGCAGTGGAAGAGTAATTGGCCCTCCACACGCCAGCAATGTCTGTTCTAGTGGCTCCTGCTGGTGTTCTTTTTGCATTTTTAGATTGTGAGCCCTTTTGGGACAGGCACCCATTAGCTATTAATTAGCTATTATTTTTTTCATTTTCTTGTAAACCGCTTTGTGAACTTTTCAATTGAAAAGCGGTATATAAATACTGTAGATAGGTAGATAGATAGAACAAATATGAAGATGATAATACATTCTATGATGCATTTCCCTAGCTATTAATAAAAGTGGCACTTTTAACCTGTATTACTGTATCATGTGTTTACAGGGGAGAGAATGGGCAACAGGGAGGGTCTCAATTCTAATAATGCAGTTGGACTGGGATCATAGGAGCCGGGCTGAGGAAAGACAGACCATCTGAGGCCCCTTTTCTGTGCTTTTGAAGTTTAGCAGTGCAGAGAAATATTTAAGAAAAAAGCAAGTGATGAATATGTTAATGATGACAGCTGCAGTTTTGCAATCCACTCAAGATGCTACAAAATCATTTTCCAATTGCTCTAACTGTGATGTTGATTGACAGAACTGCAAGAGCAAGATGACTTCAAAGAGCAGCAAGGAGATGTCAAATATGAAAATGTATTTCATCTCCAAAGGACGGCATATTACATTTAGATTATAAAACAATACAAAGCTTTCCCTGCATTATAACTCTTAACTTTAAATTAGGCAATTGTAAGTAAACACATTCCTTTTGACTTCTAAATGCTTTCAAATATGATGGATCTTAATATGGGTCAACATGCATCAATATCATCACATTCCATTAAATTGATTATATTATATCTCCTTATAGATGTACATATCCAGAAGTTACACAACGGAAACCCTCAATACTTCAATTTTACATCAGGGTAGAGGAAGGAAATCGCATCTAACCACACAACAAGTGAAGGTAAGCCTACCATAGAATGAGCAAAATTAAACTATGCAAGGGGACTAGAAAGAGACTTCCATATTTATTATTTTTTAAAAAATGCTTTGTGGATAATTAACCATCTTAACAATTCTGAAAACCAATAGGAGACAAACCTCAGAGACAAAACCAAAGATGAACAAATCTCAAATTGTTAATATGCCTCAAACCTATTTATATGCCAGTGGGTGCAATCCTAACCATATCAACTCAGAAGTAAGCCCCATTGTGTTCAATGAGTCTTAATCTTGTCTGGACAAGATTGTAATCCTATTAAAATTGCAATCCTAGACACACAGTCCCACTGAATAAACTTGCATAGGATTGCACTGTAAGGCTAACACAGTGACATTCTGAGCCTCTGGGTTCCCAACATTTAGAAGACTATGGACCACTAAGGCAAAAAATAGAACAGGGCAGGCAGCTCCAGAAGCAAATGGCATGTAGATGCAGACAAAAGAGAGCAGGGCTAACCCATGGCCCACATGGTGCTATGTCCTTTTTGGACACATCTGATCAGAAACACTTATTAAAAATACCAAAAGTTTGATCTATCTCTTGGGATGAGGGATGGAGGCAGGGCTTGCAGACTACTTATTTGGTTCTTCCAGACTATCTGTCATCCAACTATCACAGGTTGGATGCCACTTCTCTAGGGAAGCCACTTCTCTAGGGATACGTAAACCCAATGAAAACATTTCTTTGTAGTCAAGTTCTCTTTCCAACACAATTCTATAAGCTCAGTCATTAAAATTTTCAATTTAAGGATTACAATTTTAGAGTAAGAACTTAGTATCTGCATATAATACATATGATTTATACTGTATTGTCATATAATCTCCATAAAACCTTGGATTGAGAGCGTTTGGGATTCAGAGCCTATTGGAAGGCAAGCAAACATTTTTTTAAAAAACTAACTTGGTTTACAAACGCTGTTTTGGTTTACACACACACACACAAAATAGTCCCAGCCGGGATACTGCCGGTTTTGGTACTCCGCCAAAACATCATTTTATGCATGTCTGGTCTGAAATAAATCTGTCACAGATACTGGAGTTCACTCCTATGTAAGGAGGGGCAATGGAAAGGAGCTTGAGAGATTTAGCCTTGCATGTCTACACTAAAGTAAGCCTTATTACAGTCAGTGGGGCTCATTCTTGAGTAGGGGGCAATGAAAAAGACCCTGAGAGACCTAGCCTTGCATGTCTACTCTAAAGTAAGACCTAGCCTTGCATGTCTACTCTACTCTTATTACAATCAGTGGGGCTCACTCCTGTGTAAGGGGGCAGATTGCAGCCTGAAAGACCTGAAAGACAATGTGCAGGTTAATTTTTTCTTTATATTTTGTATTTTCTTTGTTATTTTGTATTATGTTACAGAATTCCGTCTGCTTCAGCTTATAGTCATGTTGGCCACATGACTACGGAAGTGTCTTTGGAAAACATGGCTCCTCAGCTTTGAATCAGGGATGAGCGCCGCACCCAATAGCTGTGGCTGGTTTCTAAATAGGCAGCAAAGAAACCTGCAGCCAGTCATGGCAACCTGTCAGGGACCCTTTACTTTTATTATGTTATAGTACTGTAAGAATTTTTAAATGAATATTTTTGGTGTGGAACAAATTGTTTGAGTTTCCATTATTTCTTATGGGAAAATTCACTTTGATATACAAGCGGTTTAGATTACAAGCATGCTTCTGGAACGAATTATGCTTGTAAACCAAGGCACTACTTTATTAAATCTACTTTTAATTTGCTGTTGTCAATGTAATCTTATCTTTCCAAGGCTGATCCTTACTTTATTTGCTTAAGGCTACAATTGTATATACTTTTTCCTGGAAATATGTCTTATTCTTAATCTTTGAGCAAATCTGTATAGAATTGTGCTATAAGTCCTACTTTTCTTTAAAGCAAGCACAGCACAACAAATATCATTTTCACATGTCACAAAACTGACCATAAATCACAGCGTATCAAATGCATAAATATATTTTTTAAATGCTCACTAACCCAGATAGGTTTTGTTCAAAAGGTAATATCACCAGGCAATAAAGATTTCTATAGTAACCATCATGCATCCTGGAGTCAAGCACTAAAACAGCAATACATCATCAAATTATTTTCATCTATATTTCAGATAGTAATAGGCTCCATCATGATTGTATGGAACTGTTTGACAAATAGGGTCTTACCGTCATTCAGAAGGGAAAAAAAACCACATTTATTTACTGGTTGACCATATGTGTGAAAATAAGGAAAGGAAAATGACAGATAAATTTCCTGGCTGAGTGGCTTGCTGTCAGAGACAATTCTTTTAAGTGTCAGTAGTACACCCTTTAGCTATCACCAGAGTTCAATAGTGAAGGGCAGATAATATCAAACCTTGCAAAACAGAGAAAGCACTTTTTCTAGCTTGACTATTTGCCCTCATAAAGAAATCACATATTTAAAAGGCTAAATGGGAGCATACTAATTTTTATACTATTTTTTCAAGCACAAAAATATATATTTTCCTCCTTACTTCATACACATTTAATCCTATTGCACTCACATATTGAACTGGTAGGAAACATATATAAATATTTTTGAAGCACACACACAAACCCCAACCACTGTTTCTTTCAGATTTTTCTTTCAGATTTAAGGTGTTCATCACAATGCAACCATATTTACACTTCTGAACTGAATTATGAATTATGGTTCATTTTAAACTACTTTAAAGCTTAAAATTTTATGCTGAACAGCTAGTAGACATTTTTATTATGATCGGTCACTACCAGCATTTCTTTCAAGACCTTGAAAGACTTGAAAGACCTTGGAGAAATGTATACAATGGCAGTGATTGAATGCATGGTGAAAGGATTGAGTGTTGATGTGTGACTGAAGTATAAATTTTTATTTATTTATTCAATGTATATTCAGTCCATATCATGACAGTGCAATCAGTCAGTCAATCAGTCGATCAAAAAAGTATTAATTCTAGCGTAACATTGAAAGCAATCAAATAAACTCAGAAATGGAATAGCGCATTCATTGCCAATTGGCTTTTTTTGCTCCGGCACATGCATTGGCACATGTGCATTATTGCGCCTCCCTGTTAACATTTAAAGTAGGCTGCACAAGGGAAAAGGAGTACCATACAGCTGGCTTTCAACTTTAGATCCACTCCATGGATGTTCCTGCAGATAAATCTTATAAAATATGCGGTAAGGCCAAGAATGCTAAAAGTAGCACTCCAAACATGAACCACTAAACTAACATGTTTGAAGACACAACCAAGAGTAAATCACGCACTTAGCAAAGCTAAAGGTAGAGAACGGGTTGCTTGGTTTCCTATCTGTTACTATGGTACTTCTGCAAAATGCTCACAAAGATGGTAGGTTGACACTGCTCCAATCCTCTTCTTGATTGCTATCAGCAAGAAAAGGATTTGAGTGCATGGTGATGCGTTTTAGTTGCTGATGAATAAATGGAGGACACATTTGGTTCAATCAAGCACCCACTGACTGGCAGTACTTTTTCCATGGTCTGTTGTGAGCCATGATACAGAGTTCCTTAAAACTCTAGGATACTGTGCATGCAATGTACATAGTCCAGCAACTGTCTATGATAACCTGATACGAGCAGCTGCTGAAATATCCACTAATATTATGGACTCCCATTTACTTCTTTTTATCCTACACCTCAGACAAGAAATATCCCCTAATATTATGGACTCTCCCATTTACATCTTTTTATCCTACACATCAGACAAGAAACTGAAGGTTTATATCATTTTATCCTAAAAGCCCCTTCAGATGCACAAACTTCTGGCTCTATTCTAAAACAATCTACCTACAAGCTGAAAAATGCCTAATAAAAGGATTCCCATATCCAAATCCAACACAGTTGCAACAGCGTCACACAAATAGGAACAAAAAGAAAAATGCCATTAACCCTACAATCCAGAGCAGCTGTGGAAGTAGACGCATCAATGTAAGTTACACTGTTGCAGTTACGGCGCCATGTAGTGGAAACCTATGGGAAATTCATAGAGTAATCCACAGTAAATTTTACATGCGTCGATGCAAAACTGCCTTAGTTACTCTGGGTTGAGCCTAAGTCAATGGTATTCAAATGGGAGAGGGGAAGTTATGACCACCCAGTTTGTGTAAATGTTCCCTGGTCCCTTTAAGGGGTGGGGGAAAGGGTAAGGGCAGCGCCAAGTGAAAGTAAGTGAAAGCATCCCAATTTCTCCCCCCTTAGCGGTGCAATCCCATGGATCACATCATTGTCCTCACCTATTCCTTGCAAAGACTAACTTAAGGAGTAAATCTTGCTACAAGTTAGATAACCAGTGCTCCAAGTCATGAAATGTGTGCAGAATCAATAAAACCAGCACACCCCTTGAAGGAAAAAAGGTAACATGCCTTTCAACCCACTTCATCAGATAGTGAACTACTACACACTAATCAACTTGCAGCCTCCAAGCAATCTAAGATTGCCCAGTCTACTACACTGTAGTATGAAGCACTGAAATAATAATTAAGAGTGCAATCCTAGCCTAAGCCGGCACAACTCATTGGTTTTCCCAATCCCATAGTGATGTTGGGAGGCAAGCGCATGTCTGTGCACTGGCCTAACCCTCCCCCGAGGAATGGCACAGAAGTGTCTTACAGCACTTTTGTGACACACCCAGGCCACCATGTACTGGGGCTTATGCCATCTTAACTGGGAATTAGTATTACAGCCTAAATGCCAAAATTACTGACATTTTGGTGAAAAATGCTATAAAGAAATTGGGAACTGGTCATGAGCACTTTCTTTGCCTCTACAGAACTTCAACAATTGAGTCAAGTATGATACAAGATTTGGAATACATCACAAAAGACATTCTATGTAGATAATCTATGCAATATTTGTGATTTGGCAAGCATGATGCCACAAAAAAAAATTTGTATTGATTTAAGCACACTTAAGCGTGTATTGATGCAATACACACTTTTAGCCCAATCCTAAGCATAAATATATTGAGAAATGTTCTCAATATACTGTTCACCTACTCCTGGGAAGTATGCACAGAACCATTGCCTTTTTTTCTTTTAAAAGACACCAACACATAAAAATCAGAGTAATAGAACAGACTGTGGTTTACAATACAAAAGGACAGTGTTTCTCAAGTGTGTATCAAGACCCACTTGGGGGAGTCACAAACTAATTTCAGGTAAGTCCTCGTTCATTTCAAGATGTATTTTACTTTTAATATATTAGATTTGATAGTCAAGGTATGTGACTGCATTTGAGAAAATGTTACAAATGTGTACTTTTAACAGGCTATTATGTATATGGTTTTAACAATGATAGCTAGTGGAGCTTAGTCCTGGGTAGATATGAAAAGGATTGCAGCCCTTGGGGAAGCTTTTGGAAAACAGATCAGCAACTACTTGGAAAGATCTTAATTGTAAATCCACTTTTATTTTTTAAAAGATTCTTTATTTTAAGTATACAATATTTACTGTAAACTTTTTAATTACCAGTAATTTAGCCATTTGGAGATTTTACAATATTTTTGCTTGGCAATGGCCTTTCCCTGCCATGACATCACTTCCAATGGCCCCCAGCAGATTGTCATTTTAAAAGTGGGTTCTGATCCTAAAATGATATCTTAAAGAGTGAACACCACTTTAAAGGCTTTCCATTTAGCATGCATAAATTCCTAACTAGATTGTACATGGCAGTATTTTCAGAGTATAAATAATGACAAAGAACACTGCATTTTAAGCAATACATTATTATACTAGACTTAAAAATAGTAGCTCATGGTACAGTAGACACATCATAAATTTAATGCTACTCTAAAGAAATAAATACTGAAATGATTTTAATTAACAGAACTACACACAATAACTTAATACGAGTGTGTAAATCTAATTATTGTAAATGCAAATGAAAGCAACTGAAGCACATGGTTTAGTAGTAATCACCAAATCAGTGTGCTATGAAGCATGTACCTTGTACTAGAGATAGGAACAAATAGGAATTAGGTAACAAAAGCTGCAATCCTGACCCGCCCCACTCTTGGGGAGGGGGGCTACGCCAGTGCACAGGCATCCTCACACCACCACGGGGAGATATGCCAGATATTCAATCTTTGTGCCATCTCTGGAAGGGAAAAAAAATCTACTTTTGATTTTTATTATATTTGATCCAACTACAAAACATAAGCAAAGCCCGACAGTAGTCCAATTTGTCTGTCCTAGGCTATGCAGCTGTCCTCGTCTATGTAGCTTTCCTTTTATAATATCCAGAGAGAGCCCTTCAGGGAAATAAAGCAGGATATATATAAAGTAGATAAAACTATAAAACATAAGGCCATCTATAGCCTAAATAGGTTGTTCAGAGCCTCCAAAAATCAGCACACTACTTAGCATAATTAATATAATATTAAAAATGCTTACAAAAAAGCAGAAGAGGCCCTTTCTTTGAAAAGCATATTCTTTTTGACAATGCAAAGTGTGGTACTAGGGTGGTGGCTTCATCTCATCCTGCAAAACACCCATTCAAAAAGTAGGAAAAAAGTGAAGATTTCAGCACTTATTAACTATCTTGTAGGCATATACACAATTAAAAGCACATTAAGAGGCAACTGAGTTAAGAGTTGAAATGTAAGTGACAATTTTTCGAGATGCTGTCTCTCATCATAATTTGCACCCTGCTACTCACATCTTTCTAAATGAAGTAAATGTTTGCATGCAGAGTGGAATAAAAATTAAAGACTAGTAAAAGAACACGCTAAGCAGATGGTGCTTACTTTACTAGCCTACTTACCTAAATTAAACATTGTTACAGTGCTGCGGTAGGGCCTATCATTTACCTGTCATCTCATCCATGCTTCAACATGTAGCAAGTATATTTTGTAGACAGGTAAGATCTTACTGAGCCCACTGCTTATTGTAAGTGCAAAGAGATTTACAGCCTGTACCAGCAGGTAAATAAACAGCCTGTGCAATGGAGTGGAATTAAGTATCCAGCCACAGACAGAAAGCCAATACTTTACAAATGGGAGCGCTTGGACCCAGCTGCCAGAGGCATGTACACAAAGCTCCTTAAGTACTATTACTCATGAATATCTCCAGATACAGTTTGCTATCCCCACCTCAAGTGGTTCCCTCTAGTTTTGGTTCTACATTAGGCACAATTGATGTATTATAGAAACTCTTATGGAAAAATATTATGTTACAGGGAAGCAATGGAAGCTTTGCCAGACTCATATAGTCTACTCACAATTTTCTATATACAGGTGGTACTTACCTACATAGGCTTCCTCCTCCACTGGCAAACGCAGGGACATGCAGAGGTAGGTATCCGACTATCCAGAAAGATGCAAAACCAAAAGTGGGGAACAAAAAACACAACAGAAAAATGAGTTAAATCCATTTCCCTCCCAAGAGAAAAAATGTTCAGAATTTAACTTAGAAACTGCATTAATTCATTTTTTAACAAGTTATTGTTGACGGGGTTCCTTTTTAAAATAATTTTGTCTACATAAGATTAGCTAAGTTTTAAATACTTCTTCCCTTCTGAGCACTCTTTAAATTCATATTACATATACCATACTTATGATGAGGGGTGTCCAAACCCTGGCTCTGGTGCAGCATCTGGCCCTTGCGCAAGCCTTGTAATCCTCTGGCTCTGTCTCTAATGCACTTTTATATGTGAATTAATGTAAATGTATTCAAATTTGAAATGTAAATCATTTTTCTGGCACTTCTCCTGAAACAGTGAACACAGTGGGGCTTACTTTTGTATAGACATGGTTAGGATTGTGAATCTAGGCAATATAGATATGTTAATGCACAATGTTTCTTCTCTGCCTTGTACTCCTGTTGACACAGAACTGTGGCAGTCAGTTGCTGTGCCAGGATTGCACATAGTTATGGAGCAGCTTCAAGGCTATGGAAAGATCCACAAAGCAGCTTTCTGTAATATTCCTTTAGTCCAGTGGCACTAGCCCTGGATGCAAGGGAAAAACACAAAGGGATACGGTACTCATTTCCTTTCCAGTAACAGCGAGTCACTCACTGACTGCACAGCACAGTCTTCTGTCAGACAGATGTCTCTTTAGGATACAGGGTGAGATTCAGAAGTTAATTCAAAAAGGCATAATCTACAAGGAAGTTTTCCATGGAAATGAATGTGAGCAAGTCAAAAGCACAGTGGACTGTGCTCAAAATGCACTTCCAAGTCCTTTCAAAATCTCTTTGCAGTTATGCAATGACTCCTGGAAGAGAGCTCTCTCAGATCAATACATCTCCCTCGGCTAAGCACATCACTCCAAGTCACTTGTACGCTTTTGCCCATGTTCTTATACAATATTAAACATAATTAAGTAGTCCACTCTGGCCAGAGAACATAAACACTGGAAATCCATAACAATGGCAGCCTGTTCTTCATTCCAATTAACTGCAATAAAAGTTCATCAAGAGACTATATCCTTTGCAAGTAAGCATTAGAAAGTAAGACAGAAAAGGCTCGACATGATGTGTAATTGTCTTCTGTACAAATTGAAACATGACAACCCTGCACTGACGGTAGTTATCTTCAGCAGTCCCAGAAGTTATATGCTACAATGAAATACAAGAGGTGTACTGACTGCAAGTCTCCTATTTTATACTCTCAGTGCTGATTTAATAATTGTGTTTCGAATACCAAAGCCTTTTAAGAGCCAACAGCACACAAGCCCATTTCCCAAATTAAATTTAAAGCATTAACTACATCAGTGGCCATTAAAAAGGAGCATAACAAAGACAATGGTTGAATTCTAGCCATTTGCTTTTACCCTACATTAAAAAAAATATTTAATAGGCTCCTATTTGCACAAGGTATGATAGTAGTCATAATTTCTATATGAATCAGGCTCCTATTTGCACAAGGTGTGATAGTAGTCATAATTTCTATACGAAACAGGATATTTATAATTTAAGCTACATCTGCAATCAGATAAATCAGAAACAGTTTCCTTAGGAGGAAGCTCCTTCTTGATTTCCAGAATCTCACAATTCAATATATCCCCACAAAAAACAAGTTTCTCTTGCTATTATTAGAGAACACCATACACCACTGTACAACACAACATTCCTTATCATCCTTGCTCAATTTTGTCAACCTCCTCCCATCCAAGCACTAAGGACTGCAAGAGCAAAGGGGTCCTGGATAAGGTGGAAATGTTCAATAGTAATATTAAACATTAAACCACAATATTAAACCACAATAGCTACAACATACAGGGGCTCCCTGTTATCCATGGATGCCAAGCCCAAGTCACAGAAGGCCTCCAGAGTGACTGGAAACCACTTCCGGTTGCGTCCAGAAGATTTCTGAGGTAGGAAGAAGACTGTGGACCACCCCCCAGGCCTACCTCAACCTCTGAACACCTCCCCAAAAGATGTTGCGTCTGTGAACTGGAAGAGGCTTCTAGTCACATTGGAAAGGTGTTTTGAGGAGAAGGGGGAGGCTCATGGACTTGTACTTCAGGCCTAGTGCAGTGTCCAGAGAGAACACCACAGCTCATTGAGTAAAAATGTGGAACACATACCTAGGAGATACCAGCATTCATGAATTTTGCTATCCACCAGGATGCTGGAAATGTTTTCCCCAATGATATCAATGTTCCACACTATAGTTTGCCATATTTCAAAACCATGACAGAACAGTTTCCCTAACTATGAGTAGTTTATACATACAGAAATTAAAAAGATATAAATACAAATGTCAAATTATTGCATTAAAATATTGAAGTGGAAAATATTGTAAGGCATTAAAAGCAGGCCTCCGTCAGTCTTGAAAGACTATGGTATCATGCTCAGCGCTGCATATGCTGCATGCAAAGCACAAAGGCCTGGGTTAGATTGTTATGGAGGATAGGCTGTTACCCAAGCAGCAAATCCCCCCTCTCCACACCACTGAATTAGTCCAATGGAAAGGCAGAGCCGATACGATTGGATCCAGCTGGCATCACAGAGCTGGGCTAAGGACAGGAGCTCACCCTGTCTTGTGGGGCCGACCCGGGTCTCAAACTCTGGCCTGCTGGTTAACAGGCACAGTGTCTTAGCCACTTGCACCACCCACAGCCCACTGTAAGGCATTAGTACAACAATTTAATATATTCAGGTTAAATGACCATGTTGATTCACAATCCATGTTTTAAAAAAAGTGTCCAATGTTTCATTCTGCAGTTTGCAGAACATCTCCATGGTCATGTGGCTGGTACGACTAACCAAAGCGCAAGGAACACTGTTACCTTCCCATGGAAGAAGTACCTCTTTATCTACTTGCATTTTCATGCCTTCTCAGCATGCCCATGAAAATATTTGAAAATTGCTGCTCAAAATAATCCCCAGAACTTCCTTGGCTGTCACACAGCAGTTGCTTGAAGAAAGCTCAGTAATGTGAAACACTGCATTGTTTTTTATTATTATTCCAATAAATTTATTGTTTCTAACCCTTCCTTGTCTTTGTGGCTGAATTACAGAGCTGTGCCAACACGTCTTCTAAGCCATCAGACCACTGTACGTAATTAAATAGATTTTTCTCTATGTGTGTATTCTGTAATACACACTCAGTGATACACAAGGTTCATGAGGCCCCACAATTGCCAAGGAGCCATATGTCTTTTTATAGCACTCAAGATATGTACAGTATTTGGGGTTTCCCTATCTTTACACTGAAATCATCTTCATTCGCTTCCTCACAAAATTATTTAAAATCTCATGTTCATGACCTTGAATGATCTTCTGTAGCACAAAACAAGGAATCAATTTTTTTAATATTGCAAACCATCACATTTAAAAATTCAGCACATTGAAATCCTGCTGACTTAATCAATTTAAAGTAAATAATCCACACAAAGAGAGAAGTTTAATGATCGTACAAAGAGACTCACTGCTCTTTATCTTTCAAGCTGTCAGTTGTTGATAGTCATATCTGCTAATGGATACACTGCTATTAATAAACAAAAACAGGCAAGCACCAAATGTGTCTGTCATTATTTCATATATAAGACTGCAAGCAAATGTTATATGAACATTTACAACATTAAAGGCCTGCATGCTTGGAATAATCCATATACACACTTACACCACAATCATAACTGTGTACAGCTGTCCCTGCATCAACTCAGAGCGTTGCCAATATGCCATAAGGCACATTGCTGGCTACTTACTAGCTACTACTAGCAGCCCAATGGCCCATGGTGACCTGCCAGAACTACATCACATCCCATGGCCATCCAGCACAGGTTAGGTTACACCAGACTACATGGTAAGGGGGGTTGGAAGAGGGTGAAGTACTTAGCCCCCATGTAGAGTGTACTAATTAGTCCCCTTAAACGGGTTAAGTGGTCCTCAACCTTTTGGCCCCAGTGACCGGTTCTGGTCCAAATGCCCCCCATTGGAGGGGGGCATTTTAGAGTAGGGGAAGAACAAGGCCTGATAAATGATGAAACAATCCATTACATGACACGTACACTCACAAGTGTGTACTCTTATACAAGGATCTTATACAAACATGTCAAAAAAATTTCAGCAATACCATTCCAGACACAAGCTTGAACATCTTTTTAAAAAATGCCATTCACATAGGTCTATGACAGCATTTCTCAAACTGTGGTTGAGGACCCACCAGTAGGCGTGTGACCCAAAATTCAGATACTGTACATTGAACTATTGAAAATACAGTTAGTTTAATTTTTATCTTTGTATTTTTTGCATAACATTGTGTAATTATAGATATTAAAACAGTTGTTTACTAGCCTGCTGTATGTTACATTATGAGAGAGGGGAAAAAAGAAGGAAAAAAGGGACTGAGATATTGCATAGAGATTTAACATAGATAGCGACAGGCCGGCCAGGTATCCCCCCATGTCACATTAATCATGGACTGGATGAAATTCCAATCCACAACAAGCGGACACCATCACAACATGGTAGAAATGCTGAAGAAGTTGCTAGTTGAAAATGAAAATACTAGGATTAAAAAATGGTTGTCAGAGAATGTTGTTCAGGGAAATAACAATATAAATGACTGGATTTTATGGCTCCACTTTTGCTTTCACTTACTGATACAGATTTTTTAAAATTATTGTATTGTTTAAAATAAATAAAAAGAAAATTTTAAAAAGAAAATACAGAGCTGACAATACAGCATACAGAGCTACTGGGCAGGCATGGAATGTGGAATTTTCTGGTGGAATGTGTGGTACGTTGGCATGAATAAGTAGGAAGATGGGATTCTGAAAGGATGGGCAGTGTGGACAGAGAAGGATCCAATTTGTGTTCTGCTTTGACTTCTGAACTGGAATGTTTAATGTTTAAATGTTTAAATTCTAACATATGCAAAATAATAACACAAGGAACTCATAGAAGCTGATTGCAGCTTACGTTTGAAGCCTAAATTTATAAATTTATGTCACATTATAAATTTATAATGTCACTTCTGGCCATGGTACCACTCCCAGTTTACTGAGGTCACTTTTGGTGAGACCCAAAAGATAGTTGTTCTAAATTGTGGGTCCCAGTGCTGAAAAATCTAGTCTATGAAAAACTATAGGTTATCTTTGAAAACAAAGATAATTTAGGTATTATTTTTCTTCCTTGAGGTCAATGTGTGATTCGAGTAGGCAGCACCTATCCTATCACAAATAGGTTACAGCCAACCAGACCTTTCCCTTTAAAAATCTCTCAAACAATGCTGTTAAATTATATAAGCCATCTTTGTGTACTCCCTCCATACAAATTAACAATTATGAAAGGATCTCTCTCTCTCTCTCAGTGATGCATGGGGGTAGTGAATAATAGAAGCACATTTCCCCTATCTCACTTTGAGTAGCACACTGAGGTTAAAGAGAGCCTTTGTATTATACTTTCCAGAAAGACTTTTTTATTCAGATGCGGTTCTCTGAACAAATAGCAAAGATCTTTGGAACAATTAGTGATGCAAGGTTGATGAGAGTGTATTTTTCCATCCTTTCTCAGAAGCATTACTTTAGGCTGTCCTTGTTCTTTAAAATATCATAGGTCTTGATGTAAAAAGGTCCATTTTTCTAATTAACCTAGCTGAAGAATTCTTCTTTCACTTATACTCGCACTTATCCATCTGCATTCATACTACATTGAGCTCTGCTGACAATGCTTAAAATTATTCCAGATGACTACTGCATTCTTTTACGCAATAATGCACAATATGTTTGCCCCCACACAGAGAGTTTTTCATGGCTAATGAATTTGCTTCAATCACCCATTAAAGAGAACTCTGCTCTAAGCGACGTAGGCAAGGTACAACCTAAACTAAGAAAGCCAGTTTTACCTAAACTAAGAAAAATAAAACAAACACAATTCAAATGGGAAGCCAGCTTTAACTTGATATGAAATCACTGGGGAGGGATATTTTTAAAAGATGGTTTTTAAGAAGGATACAAACTCCTCTGGTTACCAATGCAGCCCCCCCTCCATGTAGAATGTACTAACTGGTCCCCTTAAACGGGTAAGTGGTCCTCCACCTTTTGGCCCCAGGGACCAGTTCTGTGGAAAAGAAATTTTCCAGCCCAGGGGTGGGGGAAGAGTTCTACCTCTGGTGAGCTGGAGGGAGCATAGCACTGCTGCCTCCAGCTGTAAATCTCATGATAATAAATAGAGCTATTCCTAGGTAACTGTGATAGGATAGCAGGTGAGAAACTAATGTCTCAATGCATGTCTACTCAGAGCAGGGATTTTCAACCATTTTCAATGCAGGATACAGTGGCGCCTCACGTAACAAACGCCTCACGTAAAGTATGTTT
The DNA here is from genome assembly GCA_030015325.1 of Cryptoblepharus egeriae. NCBI lineage: Eukaryota > Metazoa > Chordata > Lepidosauria > Squamata > Scincidae > Cryptoblepharus > Cryptoblepharus egeriae. The sequence continues at coordinate 193,480,451 of JAREYC010000002.1, forward strand.
TACGTAACAAAGAAAAATTTCTCTAGGATTCTGCTTCACGTAACAAACTGTACTTCATGTAACAAACTCGTTGGCAGTTGGGGCAGACGCGTTGGCCGGCAGCCCTTTTAAAAAGTGTCAGGGCTACCTAGCGTGCCTGCCCACAGCAAAAGCAACACTTCTGCGCTGTTCCTGCTGTGGCCAGGCGTCCGCTGGACAGAGGGAGAGAAGAGCAGTGGAGAAGAGGGAAGCAGCTCAGGGCTAGCCAGAAGGGAGCAGGGGAGAGAGAGGCTCAGGATGAAGAGAAGGATAATGCGAGGAGACACTTTGAAAGTATCTTGGATTGCAGCCTCCTAACCATGTCTACCCAGAAGTAAGCGCCATTGTATTAAATGGGTCTTACTCCCAGGAAGTGTCTTTGATTGCAACCTTCTAACCATTTCTACCCAGAAATAAGCCCCTTTGTGTGAAATGGGGCTTACTCCCAGTGTCTTTAGGACTGCAGCCTAAGTAGACTTCATAGGATCATGCACATTGAATGCATGTTTTGAATTCAACTCAGTGTTTTTTGTCATCATTTTTACGTACAGTTAATATTTTATATGAATATTTTTGGGTTCTGGAACCAATCGTCTGAGTTTCCATTATTTCCTATGGGAAAATCTGTTTCACGTAACAATCATGCCTCCGGAACAAATGAAATTTGTTATGTGAGGCATCACTGTATACTGAAAAAGTACAAAGCCATCCTAATCACTTTTATTGGAGAGTAAGCCTCATTGACTATAATGGGACTTATTTCTGAGTAACAGGCATTGAACTGGACTCTGAAGCTGCAACCTTATCTGTGCTTTCCTGGGAGTAAGCTCCCTATAATGAAACTTATTTCTACAATGGAACTTATTTCTGAGTAGACAGGCAAAGGATTGGGCTCTGAGGACGCAATCCTGTTCACACTTCCCTAGGAGTAAACTCTACTGACTACAATGGGACTTACTACTGAGTAGACAGGCATAAAATTGGTCTCTGAGGCTGCAATCCTCCAACACAGCCCTCCTGCTGTGAGGAGGGGAAGAGGCAGAAGAGTCTTCCTGCAGACCAGTCAGGCAGCTGCCAAGACCTCCAGTGGTCCCTGGACCGGGATTTGAGAAACCCTGGGTTAAGGGGACCCATTAGAGAAAGTGGAAATGGTGGCACTGGATGCTAAGGAAGAGAAATAGATGGGGAGCTCACCTCTAGAGTAAAATTTTGGAGGGCCTAGAGATTTATCCTTAAAAAGTTTCATAGACTGAAATCTTGAATGGTTTACTGGGTTGCCATGCAATTATCTAACATGTATTTCTGCTAATAAGTATGCCTTTCTATTCATTCAGAAGCCAAACATTTGTATTTTTAAATATTTCCATCCAAAGCTTCTTTTCAGAAGATTTTTAGTTCAGTTCTAGCTTGAAGCTGTATGCCTCTTTTGCAGACTTTAAATGGACACAGCTGGTTCTGATAACAATTTCTGGGAAATGTTCCCCAATAACTAACTAGCTTCCTTGTTTTCTTCCGTTTCTGAAAGTGCTGTGCGCAACAGTGAGTCATCCTCTCATCTGCTGCAAACATTCTACTCTTGTCATGTCACTGAAGCTCTTTTGTACAAAAAAAGCAAAAGAGTGGAATATCATTTAATGTCTTAATCACTCTGATAAAAATAATTAAGCCTGTTTTTATATAACTTTAGTGCCTTACAGAACCCATTCTGGTAATAACTAGAAGCAAATACACATCTTTTTAAAAAATCATACACCTGGCATGATTTTTACAAAAAATTTTGGAAGTCTTCAGATGCCCCCCCCCGGGGGGGGGGGGTTGTTACAAGAATTGCTCCCTTATTATACTAATGCATTTTATTAATTTCCCTATTTCTACTGCTCTCTTGGTAACAGGGGGGATGCTGCATTCTAAAACCCTGAGCCTGAGCAGCACAGGATCACCAGTGTGATTGAGTCAACTTTTATTGGAGCTTTCCCTGGGATGGAGGAGAAAGGAGGAAGAATGATTTTCTGTAATACCTGATCTGGATCAGAGACCCAGAAATGCACTGAACAATATTGTTGGATATGTTCATTCACATGTGCACATTTTTATTTTTAGGTAATTGTTAGATTAAAGATAACAAATTTATTAAACTGAAAGGAAATGGCTTTAACCATTTCTTTCCTCAATGGAAAGGGTGATGAGTATCTGGTGCTCTAGAATGATAAAGTGTTTTCCACACAGCTGTAAAAGTATAGGAGAGCACAGAAACCAAAAGAATAATCAAATTTTTCTAATTTTAATGAATAGACCAGGGTGTTAAAAGCAGTTTCATGCAGCTAGATGAACAGAAGTCATGGCAGGGCTGGAAGTAACATCATTAAGTAGGAAATGACATCACAGATGATGGACAGAAATAAATTATTTCTTCTCACATAGTAACTAATTAGATGCAGATGATTAAAAAGAAAACATGCAAATCTTGACAATATTTTCAAGATATGGGAGAAACCATATCAGCAGCAGCATTTCTTCTAAGACATTACTTTGCAGCTCTGCCATTGAGACATTTTGTAAAAAAGGAATGCTGAAAGGATGGCCCATGTAATAAATGGGCTCTCCAAGTGCCTTGGCAGCATCTCTCTCTCTCTCTCTCTCTCTCTCTCTCTCTCTCTCTCTCTCTCTCATTCCATTTTGCCCTCCAAGTGCATGTACAGCAGTGGCACTGCTGAAAGCACAGGGAGAGGCCAATTATAAATGGGGCCAGATAAAGACTTTCCATGGGCTATCAGGCACAAGGGGCTTATTTTTGACAAGTAATTCAAGACAAAACACTGATTTTTTTCCCACCCAACAGCAAAAGGATGCATTTGTCCATAGGATTCAACACAATCTGCAACAAAACTGCATATGCTTTCAAAGCAAGTGTTTATTATGCTGGATAGCAATAAGAAGAGTAGATGTAGAATCCACACAAGCAAACCTTGTGTGGTTTCTACATCTTGGGGTGGTTAAGCCGATTGTGCAAGTCCAACTGAAAGAGGTTCTCTTATCAGTGTCCCTGTTCTCTTTAACAATATCAAGAATACCAAGATGGTCCTGTTCAAAAAACTGACTTTTCTTACCTGCTTAGGAGTCACTCCAGGCATTCGAACATCCAGTGCAAAATCTGTTAAGCCTAGTGGGACCAGCTGTCTGTTGCTGCCAAGACATTCAGTAGAATGTGACCTAGCAGTGTCTTTATACCTATGATTAAGAAGAGATCAGGAATATTGAAGACATCCCTTGCATTTGGCACTTACTTTTGGGAAAAACAGGATGTTCAGTGACATTAATGTATTTTAGAGTCACGTGGGAAATTTCAGCCTAATTAATCACTAAATATTGGTCTACACCTCTATAGGATATGACCAGGAAATCAAGAACGCAGGTGAAATATTGAACATACTGTACTTTCTTTTCTGAGGGGAGTGGGCTAAATCCTATTAAACATAGACGTTGGATATTGAAATTATGCTGTTTATATAATTCAGGTTTGTAATAAAGGTTTGTAATGTAATGAAATTATGCTAAACGTTAGCTCATTTAGTGAGCAGCTTAACCCATTAGAACAGGTATCCAATCTTAGTATCCAAGATTAGTATCCAATCTTTCAACTTTAGGGCTCCTGGACCTTTAACAAGTGTGTAGAAGAGAGAATTTCAGCAGGCTTAGCTTGTGATCTGTGAAATGAGAAGCTGCACCTGCTGAAATTCCCTCCTTTACACATTAAAGATCCAGGAGCCTGAAGTTAAAAGTTTGGACAACTCTGCATTAGAAATTTACCATGTACTCCTTCGTAAAATAATAGGGAATATCTATATCAGAGACACCACCAATTGGTAGCAGAAGATATTTGATAAACATGAGTCAACCAATACATCAACTCATTAGGAATTTGCTGGTTCATACTTTTTAAAAATTGGATTTGCAAGGCATAAGGTGTGTCTTATGGGTTCGAGACCTGGGTCCTCACTAGACAGGGTGAGCTTCCGTCCTCAGTCCAGCTCTGCAATGGAAATGGAACCAATTGTATTGGCTCTGCCATTCCATTGGACTATTTCAGTGCCATGGAGAGGGGTGATTTGCTGTTTGGGTAACAGCCTATCCTCCATATCAATCTACCCAGGCCTTTGTGCTTCTCATACAGCGTCAAGCACAATATCATAGTCTTTCGAGACTGATGGATGCCAATATAAGGTGTGGCCATGCACACACTGATCCCAACTTACTCTTTACATGGCAAATAACAAGAAGTCAGATTGTGGAGAATTGCTTCATGATTGTGTTGACAGGTTGCAACACAATGCATGAATTTACAAACAAATCCTTCCAATTTGTTGAAGAAATTCAGCTTGTCCATCACACAGTTTTAAATATGAATAGTAGCATTTTACCAATAGCAGTTACCAGCAGAATTTCAAGAACTGTGCATCTCTACTCAAAATAACTCAGCTAAATAAAAAAGTGATTCTTGTGCTTTCTTTTTAAGCATGAGAAACAATCATAATAAGAAATAGCAACAATAAGCAACATGCACTGATAAACAATGTAGATATCTCCAATGCAACCCACCTTTTAAAGACAGAAAGTGGACCTCTGAAAGCCAAACAGCTGTTTTGAAAAATAAGGAACAATATTAGCAGATTGTTAACGAGGCCAGCCATGTCCACCCTGCTGTTCCTGACCCGATTAAGGTAGCAGGGAAAGGGCAGAGAAGCTCTATCGGCTGTGATCCTGACAATTAGGCAGCAGCAGTGGCACTATCAATTCACGACTTCATTATGATGTTCTCTGCAGGAATCCTACAGCTTTTGACAGACCATCTGTCTTGGAAGGTGATGTGCTCTAAATCAGAAAGGTGGGACGATACTGTGCAGTCTTCATTAGAAGTGGCAGAAAGTAGAAGGCAAGTGTGAAGAAACTATTCCCTTTGCAGATAAGAGTGCAGCATACGTCCAGGGAAAGAAGTAGAAGCCACGACCCTGATGATTTTTTCCAGTCTACTGTCAAAGCTCCGGGCAACTTTATCAATCCATTCCATAGCAAGAGAGGCTCCAAGTGGCATCGCAGAAACCCATGTCGCTCATCATCTAGAACCTGTAAAAATAGAAACAGATAACAAATGACTAACACATTAAAGCATTAGTCTTTAGCAAATCTTTGCTGAGGCTTTTCACACATTAGTGGTTTCACAAGCTTTATCTCAACTCAGAAAATGTATTACCAAGTTTGTTGACCCTGTCCCGTTCTCTATCCTAACACAACAGTAATTTTCACAAGTGTGGTACAGATGCTTGTAACATTAAGTGTGACTGCTAGAGGCAATCCTTTCAAAAGCAGTTTGTTGAACTCCCCAATGCCTTCTAGTGACAGGTTTTAGAGAGCTTACATGTTTAGCTATTACCTAGTTGTCTACCTCCCAACTACAAAAGAGCAACTATGTTCAAATATGGAGCTTCAAATGCTAGGTTATATTCTCTTTATCAAGAAGAAAAAGAGTCCAACCTGATTTGGACAGTATCAGAAAAACTGTGTGAATAGCGTGAGTTTTTAAAAACTCAAACATTTCATTGTTCATGCAGTTTTTTCTGACCTAGTAGCTGATGTAGCATGCAAGGAAACAGATTTTAATACCTTTAAGAAAGCATGGACATATCTTTAAGCAAAGTCTTACAGAAAACTGCACTAGAGACCCAGGACAAAATCCATAGCAGTTATGGGTGCACACAGTTACCTCTAGTGTTATCCTATGGAAAGTCATCTTAACTGTTCCAGAGCAAGGGGATTAATTTCACTTTAGGATATAGGCTCCAGTCTTTTTACCCTCTTCATCCTTAGTTGTTTCATACTCCTTGTTTCCTCAGTTCTTTATAAATGTTGCTTTGTATGTTGTTTCTTATTAACTATTACAGAATTTAATGATAATCAAATGTTGCTTTTATGTAGTTGATTTTGTATTTTTAACAGGCTTCTGTATCATGTAATATTTTGTCTACAGGGTGATTCAGAATGAATGGTACAAAAAGATATAAGGTTGCTTGCTTTTTTGTCCCATTCATTTTGAATCACCCTGTATATGTCTTTATCTTTTTATTTTTTTTTATTCTGATGTATACCATCTTGAGCATTTATACCATATTGAACATAGGAAAGGTGAAATTGAAATTTCGTAAATATATAAGAAAAATGTTATCATACAGAGGATAAATAATGACTTTAAATAATGACTCCATAGTTTGCCTAGCAGACTACGGCTGCAATCCTAAAGACACTTTCCTGGGAGTAAGAACCATTGAACAAAATGGGTCTTACTTTTGAGTAGACATGGTTAGGATTGTGCTCTACTTTGCATAGCATGACAATTTTATATTAAACATTTGGTTATATCTTCTGTACAAAGGAACTAGAATTTTGTCTTGTAATATCAGGAATGACAACGTAAATACGGAAAATGTAAATTGATTAAAATGGCAGACTAAATTTGAAACACATGTACAGGCATATTAAAATGAACACAGAGTGTAGCCGTGGTTAAAAAAAATCAAATCTCACCAAGGTCAAGTTTCATTAAGAGAGTTTTGTATATTATTTATGAATTGCCTGAGGTATGTTGAGTACTCTACTGATCCAGTAAGAAGCAAACACTAGCCAAAGCAGCTTTCAGTCTATTTTAAACATGCAACCAAGGATGTACTGAATAAAAAGAATGAACAAGAGAGGATAAAGGATACAACAAGATTACATGGTTGCTTAGGTTCATTATGTGCCCATCTTGAAATGGCTGCTTTGCTTTGGGTTACAACAGATGCTGTAGAGGGAAGTTGTAAATTAAAGGGGAACAGATACAACCAAGCACAACAGGCAGAAAGTCTCTCTCTCTCTCTCTCTCTCTCTCTCTCTCTCCCCATCTATCTACCTATCTAAAAGGGCTCTTAAGGCAGCTAACAATAATTAAAACACACAGTAAAATATAATTAAAAACTAGATTAAAACAAATAGTCACCAACACAGTTACGCATTTTTTAAGTTACAAATTTACTTCCTACTGCTGCAGCCAACTGTAGTTTTTATGAAAGATTTTATGAAAGATTGATTAATGCCATTTTAATCCAAGTGTTTTTAAAAACTTGGTTTGAAAAGCACCTTCCAACTCAGCTAAATGGTGGAAGAAAGGACGTAGGTTAGTTGGGCAAGTAAAATTTGATGGACTTGGGGCGCAATCGTAACCAGTTTAGGCCGGCCTAACTTCCCATGGTGGTGAGGGGGTGTTGATGTAAATCTGTGCAGTGACCTAACTCCCCCAGGAGTAGGACAGAAGTGCCTTACAGCACTTTTGCAACGCCCCCCAGGTCACCACAGGACTTATGCCATGGCTTAGGCAAGCCTAACTGGAAATTAGGATTGCAGCATTGGAGTGACTTTGGATATTCTAAAAGTAAGGATTAGAGAGGAAAGTTGTACATTGAATATAGAATTCTCCCTGAATAGATTTCTTTTTGAATGTTACATGTTTTGGTAGTAAGGCAACAGAAAGCATAAAACTACTGGCACTTTTCCTAACTTGCATTAAAAAACTGAACATTTCAAGACACTTTCAGTATTTTGATAAAAGTAAAACAAATTAAGGACCATGAAAACTAGAAATTAGTCATCAAAACTCAAACCCACTGAAACATGAAGCAGTTTTGTGTTTGCCTAAATGACTTGCCAATTTAACAGTGATTATGTTGCAATTATTCCAGAAGGGAATCAATTCAACTGTCTTTTGAGAAGAATCCACTTTTACTTTAAAATATAGATGGTCCAACTGCATACAACTATTCGCCCATAAATATGAACCATTTTTGGAATAATAAAAATTTGCAACACTCTTGACACCAAAAATGTTCAGACCCTCCTTCATCAAACAAGCTATGACACAACTTATTCAATTCTAATTATAACAATGGTCACATATTCCAGCAGGACAAAATTGTTAAGAATCTACAGTGTGTATCATACTGTGCTTTTTGACCAAACCATACTAGTGGCTTTAGGTTTGTGGCTCCTAACACCTGTGTAACAGACATTTTGAATTTAAAAAACACACAATGAAAGTCACAAAGTAAAACACACTAGCACTGGTCTTAACAAGCTTTATATGAACGCCTGACTTTTCCTAAATAACAATGGATAGAATTCAACCAAAGTTAACAGGAAGCTCCAGTGCTATTGAATAGTTCTTATTAAAATGAATACTTCCTCATAACCTCAACCACTAAATTATTTTTATATTATACTGTGTATATATAAGGTGGAACTTCAACCCCTATCTTCTAATCTGATTTATAAAGTACAGATGATCTTTTCTTTTTTAGAACAAATAATCCTAATGTTTCCTTTCTATCATGCTCAACGCACTATACCAATGTTGTAAACATTTTAACACTATTTTTCGTATCTGTATAAAAGTAGTAAGAAGTTGTCTCTAAATTGATTTAATTAGTCGGATCTATTTCTTGCTTAATTTATTGCATGCATTGTTTGTTTTGTAGTGCATGACGGGGGGCGGGCAAACTAGATGAGCCTAGCTAAGGCTTGGTTTTGCTCCAAAGGTCCTTTGCAAGCTGTGGTGTGCAATACTGGCTGCATTGCCCCCTCCAGCTACATCCCCACTGTGCATTACATTACGCATATATAATAGTTGTTATGCATACATTTCCAATTTCTAGTCACTCAATTCAAAATACACTTACAATCTATATAAATTGAAAAGTCACTCACTGACTCACTGACTCACTGACTCATCAACGCCTGCCAAAACCACTGTGCTTAGAAGCATGAAATTTAGCATGGGTGTTCCTTCCATGATGGAGGGGTGCACTAAGAACCGGTTTTGAAAAATTCCAACCAGAAGGGGGTGAAAAGGGGCTCAATGTATTTTCCTCCCTATACTTTGCATTGAAGAATTGGTGATTGAGGGATGCTCTGCCCCAACCCCCAGACCTAGAAGCATGAAATTCGGGGAGGGGACATGTTCATGTCACATGAACACCCACCAAGAACCCATGTGGAGAAATTTAACCCTTAAGGGGCTGAAAAGGGGTGCAACGTTTTTTTGTCATATACTTAACATGGAAGACTAACCAACGTCCAGCCAATTTGGTGCTTAGTGCCTGGTGCACCGGGGGGGGGGATGTTGTTTAGAGGAAGAGATTGCACTGGGTAGGATGATACGCATGGGGGTGTTGCGCATGGGGAGATGATGCACAAGGGGGGATGTTGCGGATGATGTTGCGCATGGGGGTTGATGAGCATGGGGGGATAAACATGGGGAGGTTGCACATGTGGGGATTGATGTGCGTGGGGGATTGATGCACATGGGGGATTGATGCGCGGGAGGGATGTCGTATGGGGGAATTTTATTCCCACAACGCAGGTATGCTTTTCACTAGTGCTGAAATAAAGGTCTTGTTTCTCTCATGAAGAAGAAACAAACATTTGCTTTTGAAAGCTTGCCTCCCATCCACTGGTACATTGCAGTTTCCATTCCTCTAGAGAATTCCGGAGTGCACAAAAACATTTAAATGGTTACAGATAATGCAATAGGCTGCTCAGATAGTCCCTGTATCCTGCTATGTTTTATGCTAAAACTACTCCATTTTCCCAGCAGGAAATATTCAGGAAATGCTCCATTTAACAAAGAGCACAATGATTATTAACAAGGCAGCATGATCTCCCACGAGTTACCACATTTCCAGATGTCCATATTAAAAAGAAAAATCCATCAGTGAAATTACATAAATTACATCCGCACAAAGCAAAAAATCCAGGACAACATACATTACTTTCCACTTATTTCAACAGGCTTGCCATAGCAACTGCTTCCAAAAAGACATGTCTACTTATTTAAAAAAAAAAATTTGCAAGAAGTACATTCAGAAGAGCAGTCAACATATGCTCAAACAGCAGAAGCTCTAAAAAGCATCTAAATAACATCTATGCCAACATTTTGAGCTTTAAAGCCTAATCACATAAACCTAGCACTTACACATAAACATACAGAATAGTTATCATTGATCAATTATCCAATACACAGAAACTTTAGTACCAAATGACATAACAAGAGTCTTCCTCCAGGTCTTTAAACCACATTCCTCAAGTTCAATTGTTCCTAATGTATCACTTTTAGCTATGAAGAGCATTATTAAGGATTAGAAAACCCCCCAAAATTGCAGGAACTACCAGCAGCAAACTATATAGATTTGACCAAAATACAAATACTGTAGCGAGAACTAAAACAAATTTTCACAACCTAAGTTTCCTTGGACTGGGTAATTTAAGTTAAAACCTGGCTTTTACAAAGGCCCATTTCCATCTGAATTTATAGAAAAGATACAGGGACCTCATATCCATCCCATATCTGCAAACTCACTTACTTACAAGTGAATCGGGAAATAATTGTATTTCATTTATTTATTTATTTATTTATTTATTTATTATCCCGCCTTTCCTCACCTCAAGAGGGAGCCCAAGGCGGCTGACAACAATCAGAGTAAAACACCATTAAAATGATCATAAAGATTAAAACATAATTAAAATACAATTAAAATACAATTAAAGTGCAATAAGAACAATAAAACAGACTAAAAGCTTTAGTTAAAAACAATATAAAAATAGAACAATAAAGCTGCCCCCCAACCTCTGCCCCATTTGAAAAGCTTTTTTAAAATAAAAGGTTTTAAGGCTTTTCATAAAACTGGATATAGAGACACGCTTGTATTTATAAGAGTCTTCCCAGTCATGAAGTCTCAGCATATCTCCACTTCACTTATCAACAATTTGTACCATCTACTTGTTGTCCAGTTTCATTCTTCTTAACAATACCTACTGTTCTTCCTTGCACTCCAATGAATCTTAAAATTCTGGTGTTTTTGAGCAGAGGAGTCCCAGCTGTGGACCCCTTGGGGAACTTGGAGTATGTGGTTTGAAGACCCATAGAAGACATATAATTTTCAATATGATAGTGGTAATACAATGGGAAAAGCTATTTCTTATACATTTTCACACACTGTCTCTCACAATGTGCCTACTCTTTACATGAGATCTTATATCCTATCACTCTTGTCAGCAGATTATCTGGTGTGTGTGTCACTGTGAGTTAAAGGAGGCTGGACTAAATGGACCTTTGCTCTGATCTAGTGGAGCTATTATTATATTCAATACTGGTTTGCTCCCATCCAAAATACAAGAAATTGACAGCACTCTAATGAGATCAAGATTATGAAAATGAGGAAACTTTTATGTAATTCACAGGCCAGACTGTGATGTCAAAAGCAAAAAACAGAAACAAAAAAAACCTATCCACTAAATAAGGAGAGTTTCAGTTGCTTGCTTTTAACAATTGGGATTAACCTTGGATTTTTAACTGATGTTTATAAACTTCAACATGGGTTCAATAGGTTGACTAGCCAACTGGTCACTATTTTCTTATTGCACAAATTTATCACATTTCATTTATAGTAATAAGCACTTTACAAATGTACCATGAAATAATAAGACCTGAAAATGTATTCCTTTCTTGGCATAGTATGGGAGCAGAGAAGTGTTCCTTTATTATAAGATCCAACATTGTACGGAGCCATTTAAACACACACAAAACTCTGAGCTTGCTTAATGTTCTGAACATTTTCTCCTTTTTACCTGAATGTTCTTAGTGAACATTAATGACTGATGTTTAATGAAGCAGGGTTTGTCAAAGTTTGATACTTAAAAGTTTTTCCTAAATTTGGGGGAAATTTTTCCTAAATTATTAGGAAAAATAATTTTCTCCATTTCCTAAACTTAAAAGAATTTCCTAAATTTGGGGGAGGGTATAATTGTTAAATTTCCCTCAGAGAAGACAATCTAACAAATACCTACAAAGCTAAGAAAATAAAGACAGATCATCCATAAAAGTCCATGAAAACAAATTCCCAGCATCAACAAGAAATAAAATTAGCATTAAGTTGACATAATGCAATGTTTTCACTAACTAGAAAGTGGAAGAAGACATTCAGACTATGGGACAAACACAAAGTTCTCTCTCTTTCTTTCTAAAACATGGGTAATTAATCACTGTGTCATAAATAAAATGTAAAGCTACCTATGAATAGCTATTTCCAGAAGTTACAGGACACGCTGTTCTTCGGGTGGAACTGTCTTTAGTTTTGATTGTTATACAATACTCTGCATTGGTCTCAATAAGCCAACATTAAGAGAGATTAATCCAAGTCAGTCTTAAACCAAGGTACCACTGTACAATATGTATATTCAACATTTCTCATTCCATAGCAAATGGGAGTTTCAATGGGAGCGGGAATGGTTGTATCTGGGGATTAATATGGGGTGTATTTCAAAAATCATATCCATGACTGCAAAGTTAATCTTCCTTTCCATAGCTGTTTTTAATTAATGGAACAAAAAGCTTTTGGGAGAGGTGATCACAGATTCCCAGCATAGCACGTAACCTGGCCCAACTAATAGAGACCATTAAAACTTGACTACGCTTTTAAAACTGGTTTACAAAAGGATTCTATAAGTGGTTTAACATACTGTGAAAATAATGACACTATAATAATATAAAACATGACTGTCATAAAATCTACATATGCTAAAGAAAAGGGGTATCCTTATTGGAGAAAAAATTCTACGAAAGGAACAAGCATTTAAGGTTTTTCAAATCAATGTTGTAGTGGACATGAATGCTAAAATATGTTCTCAGCACTCACTACACGCTCAAGTTGAATTTTCAGGATAAAGCCTGCATTTGAAACAAGAGCAAAGCAACCGCATCACCAAAAAAGCTGATTATCATAATGTACAATTAAGACAAATCAAACCACAAAGCTAGTAGGAAAGATGCTGATGGTCCAATACAGTCAGTGTAGGGACTCAAATAAAGAATAATGTCCAAGAAAGATGGGAGGGCAGGAATATCAGGAACCAGTCTAAATGCTAATGTTCTATATACTCTAATTATTAACTTGAACTCTCAATCGCTACTAATGGAAAAATTCCTTTAATAGAAACCCACATAAATTTCCCAGTGTGTTGATATATATCTAAAACTGTCTGACACCAAAACTGCCATCCTAAGCACACTTTCCTGGAAGTAAGACCCATTGAACACAATGGGGCTTACTTCTGATTAGACATGCCCTACATCCAGAGTAACTATGAGAGCACGTAAGAGACATTACGTGCACCCATAGTTATGGTACCATCTAGTGAAAACCTATGGGAAATTCATATTGCAACCCAGAGTAAATTGTTCTTACACCGGAGCAAGGACTCCCCATAGTTACTCTGGATTGCACCCAAAGTTAGGATTGTGTTCCAAATCAGAAAATGGATCCATCTGGCCCAGTACTGACTGGCAGCTGCTATATAAAGATTCAAAATATCTTTCCATCAATATTTTCCAAGATCTTTTAAGTGAGGATGCCAGGAGGTGAATCTGGATGACCTACATGCAAGCATGCTCTCCACCACTGAAGTATGGTCCTTTGTAGCAACACATTCCATCCTATTTTACATCCTGTAAAACCTCAACAGGTGACAAAAACCTTCATATACTTAAATTGTGAAACTAATGAAATAATATGTTGGTGGAAAGTAAAATAAGGGAATTGAGCTCTGATCTATGAATAAATAGAAGAACTAGGTAAGGAGGAAAAAGTTTTATTATGCTAAACATTGGCCCTTCTTAAGTGCAGCGTCATAAATTAAATTTGGGTACACTACCTGAGTATAGCTTTCTGAGCAATTTTACAGAACATTAATGTGCTGTCTAGAAGACCATAAGCACACAAGACAAGTTCCTGAAAGAAAATCTCTCTCTCTTTCTCCCCTTTAGAAAGACAAACATTAAAAGAGAATTTATGTTCAGTGAAGTTTATGCTCTAACATGGCAGTAAAAGAAAGCTGCCAAGAGAAAAAAGGTTTTATTTTCGACAATGCACTATAGTAGGAAAACACACTCATGACTGTAGCTACCAAAATGTTACCTTAGTGCCCCAACACACTGATGAAGGCATTTCCTATAATCTAAGAAGGTTCTTCCTATTAGAAGACTAAAGTCTACAGCAGTGATTTTCAACCTTTTTCATCTCACAGCACACTTAACAAGGCACTGAAATTGCCATGGCACACCATCAATTGTTTTTTACCATTGACAAGGCACACCAAAATTAAGAGGAAATTAATTCAGGTGTGCCCCAAATTCCCATGGCAGACCTGAGGACTATCTGCAGCACACCAATGTGCTACAGCACACTGGTTGATAATCACTGGTCTACAGGAAAGACTCATTTTAATCCTAGAATGGAACCCTCTTAGCATATGTTTTATTAATTTACAATATTTATATCCTTTCTTCTAGGTGGCTCACAACATGGTAAACATACATAAAATAAAAACAGTATTAAAATACCATTAAATCAATCTTCATATAAAATTCAGCAATTAACATTAAGTGAATGAAAAAATTTGCCAGTTTAGTTCTCCCATAACGTTCTGCCCCCTATTATGGCGACCAACTCTGACTGATGCTACTCTAGAGATTCTCCTCCCCATATGATGCAGAGTTGAAATTCTTGAAACAAAATTTTCAGAATTCTTTTCAATAGTCACCTGGAGGTTCTTGGAGACACCAGGTCGGATCTGGAGGATTGGAAAACCTAGTTACAACTATATGGTACAATTTTTCATAAGGTTTCAAATTTTTTATTAAATCCCACACATGAACGTAATTTTGACTTGTTAATCCGAAAGCTCTTACTATGTTTTTAAACTTAATACTGAGAAAGTTAAGTCATAAACACACACATCAGAACAAAAGGTCACAGCAGTATTTCTGGACCAAAGACGCAAAGTCAAGACAAAGGTCTTCCATTTTATTCTCCTAGAACTGTTTCTGGAAGTTTTTAAAAGTGAAAAGATTACTTGATACATTCTCATCTCTACAGTTTTATCAGAGGAGACATTGTCCCCTGCATTTTAATCCACTTGTTACTCTGTTTGAAGAAAAAAAAAAGCAGGCCTCCATCAGTCTTGAAAGACTATGGTATCATGCTCTGCGCTGCATACGCTGCATGCGAAACACGAAAGCCTGGGTTGGATTGTTATGGAGGATAGGCTGTTACCCAAGCAGCAAATCCCCCCTCTCCAAGCCTCTGAATTAGTCCAATGGAAAGGCAGAGCCAATACGATTGGATCCAGCTGGCGTCGCAGAGCTGGGCTAAGGACAGGAGCTCACCCTGTCTTGTGGGGCCAACCCGGGTCTATAAAATCATCTCATACTTTCTTGCTCCAAGATATGCCAACATGAGGACAGAAACATGGCAAAGAGCACACTTTTAACAGGGATCAATTGCTCCCACTCTAGAGACACAGTCAGCTGTTTGCTTCTAAAAAGCTGATTACATTTTGATTAGACTAGGCTATGAGTGTCTGGAAAATAGAACCAACCTCTCTAGAAGTGGTCTTAACAAGAAAGGAGTTTAAAAAGTGGTGGTGATCACTACCCAGGTGAAAAGACACAAGTGGAGGGAGCTGCATAATGCAGCATCCAACTATTCAGCAAATAAAAACCACAATACATCACTATCATATGTTTAAGGCTAGGAAATATGATTACCAACATTATGGGCAAAATCCAGGGCAGTTGCGAGTCCATGCAGTTACGTTACCCTCTAGTGTTATGGAAAGTCACCTTAACTGATCTGGAGCAAAGGGCTTAATTTGACTTTAGGATATGGGCCTGTAGGCAAAATCCAGAGCAACTATGGGGAGTCCTTGCTCCAGTGTAAGAACAACTTACTCTGGATTCCAATATGAATATCCCATAGGTTTTCACTAGGTTGTGCAGTAAATATGGGTGCACGTAAAGTCTCTTACATACTCCTGTAGTTATTCTGAATTAGGGGGTGTGTCTAATCTCTTTCATAAGACAAAAGTCCAACAGTTACCTGAAGATTCCTGCAACACACCAGAAGGTAATATCAACCACACAACAACCTGTGATCATTTACTATATGTAGTACCATTTACTGTATGCATAAATTCAGTAAAATTTTCTTTAAGGGTATGCAAATATTTTCTTTACATAAAAGCATTAAAAAACTACACATTATAAACAACCAGTTAATTTTACTCATACTCAAAAACTAAGGACTAAAATATCTACGTCAATTCACTGTTATTGTAAATTCACAAACATGGTCCAGCAAACACCAAAACACCTCTCTCAGTTTTTCACAACAAAGACACTGTCATTGACTAAGCATTTATTATGAATTTATCTTCACTACCTGCAGTCTGCAAAAAATACTAAAAGTTAGGTGTTTTGCTCTTAATCCAAATTTTGTTCTTAATCCAAAACACTCGTAAGCCAAGATACCACTGTACAAAATTTAATTAAATACATTAAAGAGAGAATTCAGATGAATAAAATGAATGAATGGTCTGAAAAATTCCAGATTTCTCGAAGCACCAACGCTCCTCACACAAAGAAAGCAGACAGTCAAATAGGCTCTCATTCCCCCACCACACAAGCAGCTTCCTTACATGCAGAGGAGTAAATACCTCAGACCCAGTACAAACCAGTACAAACCCCCAGATGCCAAACAGTACTATAAAACATGTTCCCACTAAGACAATGTAGCAGTGTCCTCAATATTTGGCCTCATTCTATCTGAGGCCGAAGAAGTTATAAGGCTATTGATAAACCACATTTTAATCTTTTAGGACAAGAGTCTCCAAACCCAGTCCCAGGAGCCAGATGTGGCCTACACACAACTATCTACCTATCTATAGTATTTATATACCACTTTTCAACTAAAACATTCATAAAGCGGTTTAGAAAGAACATGAAAAAATAATAGCTATTTAATAGCTAATGGGTCCCTGTCCTAAAAGGGCTCACAATCTAAAATGCAAAAAGCAGTGACTACGTTTGGAGAAACTTGTCCTAGAGGATTAAAATGTGGTTTATCAATAGCCTTATAACTTCTTCAGCCTCTGACAGAATGGCTCAATATAACTGAGGAAAAATCTGTGCCAAAGTGAATGAGGATGCCACATGAATCAATTGCTTTAATAGTATAAAAATAATATAATTGCATTAATATAAATTTCACTTTATATTAGGTTATATGTATTAGAACTCGAGGCCATATAAAATGTACATAGGCCATAGAATTGATATGACATAAACTGTTCTTTCATTTTTCCAGCAGTTTCAGCTGTGATAACAGTTGTGTCTTTCTAAAGGTAAAGCTGCAACTGCCAGGGAGGGAAATCAACTCAGCCAAGAGATGCCAAAGGCTTTTTCACTGCTGCCTGAAAAACCCTTAATACACAACTACGTGGTATATTTAGATATTAAAATACATAGGACCTAAGGGACAACTTGCCCCCATTTTTCAGACATCGATGGACGCTAGCTGCGGCTTCAAAATCCCAAATGGCAAACATAGATCCTATTTCATTTTTTCCTTCATCTGGATTGCAAACTGTTAAGGATGAAAAACTAAACCAGCATTCTCCAAACTGCATGTTGAAGTGTGTCATAAATAAAACTGAAAAGTCACTGACTGACTCATTCACTGGCTGACTGAATGATTCATCAACACCCTGCCAAAACTGCTGGGCCTAGAAGCGTGAAATTTGGGGAGTTCCTTCTGTGACGTAGGCACCCACTAAGATCTGGTTTTCTGAAATTCCACCTGGAAGGGGGTGAAATGGGGCACAACACGTTTTCCTCCCTATACTTACCAGCAAAGGATCCCTGACTGAGGGATGCTCTGCTCCAACCCCTGGACCTAGAAGCATGAAATTCCTTCTGTGACATCAACACCCACCAAGAACTGATGTTGAGAAATTTAACACTTAAGAGGCTGAAAAGGGGTGCAACATGCTTCTCTCTTATACATAACATTCAAGACTGACTGACATCCAGCCAATTTGGTGCCTGATGGACTGGGGGGATGGTGCGCATATGGGGGGAGTGTGCATGGGGGGTTGATGCACATGAGGGGATGTTGCACATGGGGGAAGTTGCACATGAGGGGAAGTTGCACATGGAGTTGTATGTGGTGGTATTTGACTCCCGCAACGAGGGTACATTTCGCTAGTGAGAAATAAAATCCTCTTCAAATCAGAGCACCCATCCACACAGGTGGCTGCCCTCTGCATCTTTGCATGATTCATTGTTCTGGCCTTTCCTTTTAAAAATCAGCCTCACTGAAGATTTATTCTGCTTGGTCAGATGTGACTGAATGATCCAATTACTGCCAATGTAGAAATACAGCAGAATTACCTGCCTGTGGAGGCGGCCGCATGTTTCACCACTGCGGGCATCATCTTTCTTGGTTTGGTTTTTTCCCCATCAGGAAGCATAGCAAGTTCTAGCACTTGTGTAGAAGTCTATTTTGTTGGGCTCCTCCGTGGGAGGGCAAGCCCTACTCTTCAAAAGGAAACTTTTTCCTTCCGCTTCCAGTGTTTAAAAAACAATAAGCATCTCTTAGCTTTTAAAAATTGGAAAGCACTGTCAGTGAACAGGATGAAACGTAGCTCTTCCAAGCAAGAAAACAATGGAAGTACAGGGCTTAGGAAGTGATAAAAGAATTTTCTAAAAATAATGTTAACTATACAGGGATAGCTTCTTCTGTGTATTTTGATAATGAGATACAAGTGGAGCTTGAGCACAATGCTCATATTTCACTCAAAAGGTTTCTGCAGGAAAATGCAAACACAAGATTACAGGTGCATCCACTGAGTACACATGAACAACTTTAATGAAATCTAATCTCCTCTTTTTCAAGCTCTAGAGAAAGAAAACCTATAACAAAGTATTTACCTTATGTTCAAGACTCCTCCGCAGCAACATTACCTTGCTCAACATATATACTCAGTCTTCATCTCTTGATAATAAGTTCAAATAGTTTAGGGGCCCAAACTAATCTATCCCATCTTTAGTTTAGTGGCTCTAAACAACCACTGCGTTATCCTATGCTTGATACAAACAGGCTGGAGTTCTCCCTGACTCTCCCCAGTCACTTGCACCACTCAGCACTCAACTTCTCTCCTTCAACTGCCAGGGCTCCTGCAACAGTGTCAACAGAGTTGCACTACAGGCACAATCCAGAGAAACTATAGGAGCACATAAGAGACATTACTTGCACCCATAGTTACTGAACCATCTAGTGAAAACCTATGGGAAATTCATATTGCAATCCAGAGTAACTTGTTCTTACTCCAGAGCAAGGACTCCCCATAGTTACTCTGGATTTCACCCTACATCTCCCCTCTGGGGAGACTTACTCTGGGCACCACTTACTCACTGGGTGGTATAAACTTGGTTCACTGTTATTTTGTGATAGCCACTGCAGGTGTTGTGCTTGCAGGTCCAGCAGAACAGTTTTGGACTGATCTGTAGATGATCTTTGGAGGAAGCATACAAAATATTTTTCTCTGCTTTTTCTCTCCATAGGAAATAAAACCCGAGCCTGTCATGTCTGATTCGCAAAGGTCTTGAATCACATAGGTTAGCAAAAGCAATTCCAATTGCAAAAGCAATTTTTGCAAAAGTAGAAATTAACCAATTTCTGATTTTTAAAGGCTGCTCTAAGTGCTATTCAAAATTATAGTAAAACGTATTATTAAATTACAAACCCCTGTCAGATCAGTGACAGTGGAAGCTTAAGTACACAAAGCTTCTGTCTAAAACAACAATTTTCATCCAGTGAGCTGTGGCAGATTGGTGTGGCTCAGGAATTTGTGGGAGGATTACTTCTGAGTAGGGAAATTGGGGGATGTGAGCCCACTATCAATAACACAGTGCTCCTTATCTTGGCAAAAATGAGGGTGCGTCTTGACATTTTAGCCCCTTATCAATGTCATAAAAAAAAATTCTGAAAGGATATTCGTAATCAGATTTGTGATTCAGACACCCAGGGAGTAAGTAAAAGTAAGTGTTTGCATAACAGTTTACATAGTACATAGCCTGGATACCATGCCATTCTGTCACCTCAAATCCTGAAACCAGTACCGTAGATTGCAGTAGGTTCCATTTGTTCAAATAAACTTTGTGACCACAGTGAACTTTAGAAACCATGTATACAAGACAATATTTCACTCAGTCTCAGAAGTAT
Organism: Cryptoblepharus egeriae; assembly: GCA_030015325.1. Taxonomy (NCBI): domain Eukaryota; kingdom Metazoa; phylum Chordata; class Lepidosauria; order Squamata; family Scincidae; genus Cryptoblepharus; species Cryptoblepharus egeriae. The sequence continues at coordinate 193,500,667 of JAREYC010000002.1, forward strand.
TGTCCATACATCCCAAAACGTGCAAGCTTCTTCAAAGCAAAAGATGAATAGTTGTATTTTGTGGATTGCGACCAGTCTATTCTATTAAGCTTTTAAAATGCCAATTGTGAAATTCAGTTTCATTAAAAAGCACCGGAGTAGGATTCTTTTGGTAATCAACTTCTAGCAAAGCCCCAGAACATAAGTATTCAGCAAAGCTCACTTTTAAGAAAATGTATATATTGCATTTCATTAAAAAAAATTCTCGAGAGCAATTTACATGGCAAAAGAAATAAGATAGTTCAGTCATGGATAGCTGCTTTCCCCCTGCTGAACTTTACAGAGCCAGCATTTCTTAATAAAAAGGATTTTTGAAAAAGAAAAATGTTTAAAATTACTTCTTGCCCACACTTTCCTTGGAGTAACACCCATGGAACACAACAGGGCTTACTTTTGAGTAGACATGATTAGGATAGTACTCAAAGTGCCAACATCTAGACATAATATTTGAAATGTAACACAGCAAAGTCATATGTGTGACTGTGACTATGAATATGCATACTAAAAATGCAAAGAATAGCATGACGGCAATACTGAAGTTACCCATTTATTTTAATAATTTATATTTACTTTCCCATTTACATTTACTTTACTTTCCAAGTAGACATGTATAGGCTGGTCTGTCAGGAGAGGCTGAGCAGGTGTTGACAGAATGACTAAACAAGCCGTATCCTGGTCAGGACTATTTTTTTGCTTGTTTTTCAAGATATCACTTTTATATCAAGTTAAAATTTCTTAGAAACTAGTAAAATTTACCTGCCATTGTGGGAGTAAAATCCCCCTCTGTGCACAAATCCCCCCTGTCCATGCAACACTGGGCACCAAGTCAGTTCTCAGTTGGTCCTAACATCACAGAAGGAATAATTCCCCAAATTTCGTGTTTCTAGGTCCAGGGCTTGGTGCAGTCAGTTTTCAATGTTAATTATGTGGACAAAAAAGTTGCACCTCTTTTTATACATATAGAGGTTAAATTTCCAAAAACTGGTTTTTAGTGGGTGCCTCCATCATGGAAGGAACACCCACCCAAATTTCACATTTCTAGATCCAGCGGTTTTCACTGGGCATTGGTGCATCAGTGTGTGAGTCAGTCACTTTTCAATTTGATATATATAAGAAGATATAGATGTTTGCTTGTCTTGCAAAACATTCTCAATCCAAGTTACTTTCAATACTAGGTTATACTGTATAACACCAGGTACACAATTTTTTTAAATCCATTATTAATGCAATATCATACTTTCCATCGCCAAAAAGTACGTCAAAATTCCCTTTTATACCAGTTCCCACCCTCACTGATTCTTAGAGCACAATTCTAACCATGCCTACTCAAAAGAAAGCACCGCTGTGTTGGGTCTTACTCCCAGGAAAGTGTCTCTGGGATTGCAGCCTTAGTCTACAAAGTACAATTTGGGAACCAAATATTCATGTAATGGAAACAAGGTTGAAATTAAAATAGTTGGTGGTACTTTGCATGATGAAAACCTCTGCTTCTGTGGGCCATCATAGTCATAGTCCTGTACATTGATTTTTTATTTAAAAAAAAGATGCAAGAGGAAACTAGAGAGATGACAAAGACAGGATAAGGCAAAGAACAAAGGAACAGTACAGTAAGAGACAGGAAAGAGCACTGGCTTGTTATCAGTTTGCAGCAGTTTCCAACAGGAGGCGGCCTACATAATACATTTAACATTATGAGTTTTTGTTCCTTGTATGGAGAGATCAAATGATAGATCTGAAACTACTAAATAGCTTACAGTTCCCAACCTGAAACAGTCTGGTTCCAAGACAGCCCCCAATGGTGTGCACTTTTCAGGTTTATTGGCAGGCAGCTTATGATCACATGAATATTTTTATGACAGAATTTGGCTTCATCGATGTACCTATTCATTTTGCTTTTCAGGTTACTGATGGCATTTGTTCATCTAACAGTGTAAGGCTCCGCATGCCTATTCAAAAGTCCCATTGCCAGTAATGAGGCTTACTCCAGGAAAGAGTGTACAGTATAAAATTGTAACCCTAGACAATCCTCTTTTTACAGAAAGCAATCATCTCCCAATATCACCAAATGTTTATTAACTTCATTTAAAAATATTTTCACTGTTAATGCTAGGGACTTTAATGCTAAAGTCCCAAGGTCATTTACTACACACTCAAAATTTGCTCATGGTTAGTTCGGTGTCACACAGGACATTAAAGATACCCAACACAGAAGCTTTATGGAATATTACACAATAAAGAGATATGCCAAAAATGAAATCTTGGAACTGTAATTTTTCACTATCCCGATTAACTGCATGGTTTTATTATACTGCAGGGCCAATACCTCTGTTCTTTCATAACACAAATCCATGAAAGTAATAAAAGCAAGCTTATTGAGATTAGAGTGTCCTTGAAGATAATGCAAACTAGCAGACATAAAGCAGACTTTTTCCTGGGACTGGTGTACTCCGTCACATCACAAAGGTCCTCTAAGTGATCTGTTGTGGTGACTCCAGGACAGAATACTACCAGACAGACTCAGGCTTCTTCATTCTCCCCTTGACCCAGTCTTAATTTAGTTGCTCCAAGCAGGTTCTCACAGCCGAACTTATCCACCTACAGTATTTAATTACCCCTTTTCAACTTTAAAGTTCACAAAGTGGATTACAAAGAAAAATGAAAAAAATTAATGGCTAATGGGTCCCTGTCCCAAAAGGGCTCACAATCTAAAGATGGACAAAGAATACCCGCAGAATCCACTATAAAAGACATTTCTGGGATGAGGAGGGACAGTTACTCTTCCCCTGAAGAGTAACTGGCCCTCCTGAACTGAAAACCCAAACTACAAGTTTTAGTCAGTATACAGGACACGGAAGAATTTTTTTCCAACACACAAGGCTTTTAAAATGGGACATGTCCTGAAAAAACAGGACATATGGTCATCTTCGGTAGAGGGGGAAGCAGCTGTATACAAGGCTCCTTCTCTTCCTATCTACATCTGTTATTTACAGTAGTAATGATGAAAACAGTGCAATCCACTGCAATATGAGTCTTCTTTTGCTGTCAACACTGTAGCTGTAGGAGACAATGCAAAGGACAGTCCAGGGTCTGATTGCCAGACCACAGGAAGAACCTAGAATGGATCAATAATTTCTAAAACATAGTAAGCACACAATTTGAGGCCTATGGGGCTTATCCCTAAAGCCCCTCCAAAGTCTGGAGTCACCACACAAGTTGCCATATTTAGCCAATAAATAACTTTGTCAACGTATTCCAAACCACAGGAGACTATCCCTGTGGGAAAACAAGTTCATGCTCACAGACCTGCTCCACAATTGTTGCATATAAGTAGCTGCTCAGGAAGGGAAGGTCTACCATGTCCATGGTTCAGCCCCAACCTCCTAGCAAGTGATTATGGTAGTCAACAGCTATGAAGATATGTTAATGAACACATCAACAAATGCACAACTTTTTGAGAATCCCTGGATTCATTCCCTCCATACATCAGAAGTGGATGACAATGCTGTAAGCCCTTTTAGTAGTAGGTTCATCATTAAAGGTATGTTTCACACAATCTGAGAGTGAAAGACAGGCAAAAGAGGACAATACGGGGTTCAAAATACTTCTTCAGGATTAACTCTTTATCCAGCTTCTTTGTATTCCTAGACAGCACCAGCCTCACAATTTATACACTGATGAGTAAAGGTAAAGATGTCCCCCCAGCAGGTTGCCCTGCTTGTCATGACCGACTCTAGAGAGTGGTGCTCATCCCTGATTCTTAAGCCACAGAGCCAATGTTGTCAGAAGACGACTCTGTGGACATGCGCATGGAATGCTGTTACCTTTCCACCAAGGTGGTTCCTATTTATCTACTTGCATTTCCATACTTCTGAACTGCTAGGTTGGCAGGAGCTGGGCTAAGGACAGGAGCTCACCCCATCTTGCAGTATTCAGGTCTCAAAACGCCTACCTGCTGATCTTCAAACTGGCAGGCATAGCACCTTTAACCACTAAGCCACGTATGAGTAGTGATTACTCATTTCATATTGAATACATTCTATTACAAGAAACAGAAAATGATCACTTTAGTTACCACAGCGATCTACTGTACATCAAGTGGGCAAGCCATTTTTCCAGTAGAAGTATTTGCTTCTTAAAAAGAAAAATATACACACACTATACTTTTTCCAATGTTAAGAAATTATTTCTTTCCTAGATTACATACATTAAAAAGGAAAAGCACCAGCTTATATGCTTTTTTAACCAAAAAAGATGAAATAGAAGAGTCAATTTGATCAAGGGTTAAAAATATAATTTCTTGCTGAAGAGGAGCTCCATGTACAAAACAGACCTTCCCCAATAAGACGCTCATGGAAAATTACGGAGTGTAAAAAATCAACGCTATATTGAGAAAGAGAAAAAAAGCTATTTATACCACTGCTATAATTTTGAAAATCCATTTGCCTTGCAGTTTACATTCAAACCATTTAACACTTGAAGCTAAGATGAAAACACTTTTCACTGGTGTAAATAAAGAGCTACCAAGAGTTTTTTTCCCCCATAAAGCCCTTTGAAGATGTGAATACTATTTCTGAACCAGGATGAAAGATTTATAGAACTGAAACCAATTACACCAATCAAGTTCTATGTCTTGTAGAACTCAAACCATCTCCAAGTACTATCCAAGTACTCAAGTACTCAAACCATCTCCAAGTACTCAAACCATCTCCAAGCAACTTAAGGACATTCCTGGGCGATGTTTCTTTCTTCAATCCAGCTTTTATTTAATGAAGAAAAACAAGCATGCTAGCCCAGTCAAATTCTGAAAGTAGTTTTACCTACTTTAAAGCTTATCAAGTTACAAAGCTACAGTACAGGTCCAACCTTGTTATTCACACGTTTTTTTATACATTGATTTTACTCAACACAAATGGCCACTTCATATTTTAAAAAACTGCTTTTCTACTATTGTAGAGAGGCAATCATGCAAGAAATCATTTTGTTTTTCAGAACCAGAATCAAATCCCTGCAGATACTAAGGCACCACCTTATTCCATTAGGCACAACAGAGGAGCAAGAAACCAGGAAGTGAGTCTTTAAACATATTTTCCATTGTTTTCTTTATACACTAATTTTTTTATCCACAGGAGGTTCCAGAATGGAACCCTATTGGATAACAACAGACACCTGAACTTGTAATAGTAAACTACAGGGGGCCGTAACCACAAATTGAGTTATCCATGGATTGGGTCTGCACCCCATGGCTCCTCTACATAAGGAGCTCACTGGAAAGCTTCCTTGGCCTCCCAATGCCTTATAAATAATTTTAAATGCCCTTTCCAGTTTCACAGTGCAAGCATAAGTGACTTTCTAAAGCTCTAAGGGTCAGTATTAGCTTGAAGCCATACATGGATGTCTGCGGCCTCTGGTGGGCTCACCTTCCCAGAGGGGAAGGGGGCAGTAGCTCCCCTTGGCTCCAGAGGATGGGGAAAGGCATTTGCCCGAACTGCAGATTGGTTTGAGTGGTGCCTCACATAACAAATTTAATTCGTTGCCTCACATAACAAATTTAATTCGTTCCAGAAGCATGCTTGTTATGTGAAATGCTCTTTATGTGAAGCAGATAAGAAAAAAAGGAAACTCAGATGTTTGGTTCCACAACCCAAAAAATATTCATATAAAAATATTAACTTCGTGTAAAATTGATGACAAAACACTGGCATTGAATTCAGAACATTGGCATTCAATGTGCATGAGCCTATGAAGTCTACTTAAGCTGAAATCCTAAAGATACTTTCCTGGGAGTAAGCCCCATTTAACACAATGGGGCTTACTTCCGGGTAGACATGGTTAGGAGGTTGCAGTCCAAGACACTTTCTTTTGCAATCCAAGACACTTTCAAAGTGTCTTCCCACTTTCTCCTTCTCTTCATCCTGAGCCTCTCTCTCCCCTGCTCCCTCCTGGCTAACCCTGAGCTGCTTCCTTCTTCTCCACTGCTCTTCTCTCCCTCTGCCCAGCGGACACTCAGCCATAAAAGGAACAGCGTGGAAGTGTTGCTTTCGCTATGGGCAGGCACGCTAGGCAGCCCTGACGCTTTTTAAAAGGGCTGCCAGCCAGCGTGTCTGCCCCAACTGCCAACGAGTTTGCTTGTTAATGCTTGTTATGTGAGGCAGAATCCTAGAGAAATTTTTGCTTGTTATGTGGATCGCTTGTTAAGCGAGGCACTTGTTAAGCGAGGTACCACTGCACCCCTATACTCTACCATAGTAAGTTTTTGTTCTGTAACAAAGGCAACACATCAAAACACTTTGGGACAGTATCACATTATTTAACACATTAGTTCATCATCATTTTGAAGGTTCACATTCACATCTTCTGGTGCAGCTCCCCAGCTGAGGGTTCATCTAGCCCAGTGTTTCTCAAAGTGGGGGTCGAGACCCCTTTGGGGGTCACCTGGAGCTTTCCTGGGGGTTGTCTAGACCCCTGATGTAGGGGGCCAGCTGAGAAGACCTGGCAGAAATGCTGGAGCCACTGCGGCTGGAAGAAGCCACTGAGAAGCGGCTCAGAAGGAGCCTCTGAGCTAGTGTGAGACCAATGTGGAGCCTTGGGGGCAGGGAGGTGCCCGACACACTCACCACAGATGGCAGCTCCCCCCCCCCCCCCCCGCAGATTCTCAGTGTGCCTGTGGGCTGAGAGTGAAGCGCGCTGAGGTGTGAGCGTGGTGTGAGCCTGGTGCCAGAGCTCTGGTGGATGGGCTGTCTGGTGGGCACCCCACTTGTGCACTGACCGTTGTGCCCTGCTTCTTGTGCTTTACTCAAAAGTAAGCCTCCTCAATGTTGTTGTTGTTCATGATAAGTGAATGGGACTTACCCCCAGGAAAATGCTAGGATTGCAGCCTTAGAGTCCAGTTCTATGCATGTCTACTCAGAAATCAGTCCCATGAAAGTGAATGGGACTTACTCCCAGGAAACAGTGGCTGGCTCTGCTGCCTGAGATCCCAATCCTATGGAGGTCTCCTACGAAGTCAGTCTCATGGTAGTAAATGGAGCTTACTCCCAGGAAAGTGCTAGGATTGCAGCCTTAGTGCCCAATTCTATGCATGTGTGCTCAGAAGTCATTCCCATTGAGTTCAGTGAGGTTTACTCCCAGGAAACTGTGCATAGCACTGCAGCAGTAGCAACAAAAATAATTTTATGGTTGGTGGTCCCCACAACATGAGGAACCTATAAAGGGGTCACAGCATTAGGACGATTGAGAACCACTGATCTAGCCTTATACAAAGTCTAAACTTCATAAATGGTACTTAGTATAGAAAATGGACTGCTACTTTAAGGCACTTAAAGTTGCAGTGAAGCAGACAATAAGTGCTTCACTCAGATCTTGGCTGAGGACAACTATTAAACTTTGATTCTCAGATTAAAAAATGTCTTCTTCCGCCTCTACCAATCCAAATGCAGAACACAGGCTGTTTCAGGAGGAAGATTCAAAGAGTAAACAGAACTGCTGCATTTAAATCCTACTCCCCATGGGTTCTGCCCGTCACAACACATCTCTCTGCCAGCAATGTATAAACATTGCCTGCATGTTAATATGAAGTGAGGGTTTTGACTATGTGTAGAAACAAATGCTCCTTTGTCTCTTTATGCTGTTGAGAATCCCACTTTTCTCATCAACAGCAAAGAAATGGAGGACATGCCATTTCTTTTGTAGTGATTTTTTAAGCCACATCCACTTTATATCCAAATACAGCTTCAGCAGATGACATTTCTTCTCTTACAGTAGTGGTCTCAAAGTGGGGGTCAGGACCTCCCTTGGAGGAGGTCACAAAAACATGGATTCAGCCAACTTGGAATCTGATATTGGGCACCTTTAATGTCACTTCCAGCTATGACATCACTTCTGGGAATCTGGGACAGATAGGGTTGCCATAATTCTCTTCCACAAAACTGGGACAGGACCCCCTGTCAAACTTGCCGCAATCTCAAAAAACCAGAACTGTCCTGGTTTTCCAGGACATATAGCAACCCTATGGGTAAGATTGTTGTTCTCAGAAGAGGTTCCCTGGCTGAAATGCTTGAATACCACTGTCTTACAGAAAGCTGATTGAAAAGAGAAAAGAAAAGAGCAGGAAGAATCAAGTGATACAAAAAGACACCCTTTCCTCAGCAGGATGCAAGTCACTCTTCATTTAATATACTGGATACAACTTGTTGCTGCCATTTTATTCAAATGTTATTATAATCCACTAGCCTTGCAGCTGGAAAAGAACTCCATAGGGTACATGTGTACTCTGGCCCGCTGTCAAAGTTTTCCTAAAGCAGCCAGTCCATTCCACTCAGCCCTCAGCCCCCCTTAAAACAATTCACTGTAAAGTGATCTGTATTTCATTATCCCTTCAGTTTTTATCCTTCAGGAATAATCTGCAGTAATGCTTCACGGAGCTGCAGTGGCAACAAGATGAGAAAACATTTATTTTGAATTACCGTAGTCAGGAAAAAAACCAGGAAAGGTATCGATCACTCTTGTAAAATTCTAGTGGTTATGCAATAACCTCCATTATTAAGTACTTCTGACTGCTCCAGGTTGCAAACATTCAGCATAGAATAAAATTACTCATTTTCCTCATCCTTGGGCTTCTAAAGCTGTTCCACCTAACATTCAGCTATTCACATTTGAAAGCATGTAATAAAATTTTAGCTGTTGTGGATAACTGTGCAAGTATATATAGGATTAAATCATGTGAAAAAGTGCATTCACTACTTACAATACTATTAACACACCACCAATTGCTGTAGTTATACTTTTACACCTGCTAGTTTCCACTTACCATGCAGAGAAAAGTCAATTGCCTAGAAATGTCTATATCCTCCAATGAAGCAGGTCCTAAAACGTCTGCAACTTCTCATCTAGCCCATAGCATAAACATATCAGTACTTACATCATTTTACTGTCTACAAGCAGCCTGGACACAATAAGGCAAAAGAGACCCATATCTCAGCTACATACAGTATTAAGATTTGTCGTCTAGCCAGATTGCAATTTCTTTGCACTCATTTAAATGTTTCTTAAGGAAGGTGTAGCAGGTTCTCTTCAATGGGAGACAATATTTATTTCAGCTCTGAGCCAGATTTGGCAGCAGTAGATGTATCATGTTACTATGTAAAGCACATATAAATATAACAAAATAAATACAGAATCTTATATGCGTTTATAAATATTAATTCATGCTCTTCACAGCCATATGATTCATCTACTGCTCTCTCTTGCACTACTTGGATTTTCTCTACATGTGTAGATAAGCCCACTGGCAATTTGGAAGGGAATGCTCCCCCATTATCTGACTCCTTCTTTTTGCAAAAAACCATATATGCTGGTAATTTTGAGATTTATTTTGATGCTACACCTTTACACATAACTTTTGTTAACATGGAAACCTTAATGTCTATTTCAGCTTAATCCATAAAGTTTGGCTAGAGGAGGGCAAGTTCAGACAAGAGGTTAAAATTAACTCATGCAATAATCATAGCTATTCTTCCAAGATCAACTCCTGCAAACAGAGTAGAAGGCAGATGGTGCATACATATTCAGCTGGAGTAACACTGTCCGCACTATATCTGCCAGTCAAATACATGGTGAAGGAATGAGTGCCATCTGTGTTTTAATTACTTTAACAAATCCATTCATTTTAATGCCATTGCTCCATATTTGCAGAGTCCTGGAGGGATTCCCAACAATCAAATGTATGCTGCTAAGCTGATATACATGTGGTGTTGTAAGAATAAAAACAAGTCTGTTTCAGGGTAAGCATAAATATATATTCAAACACCTTTTTTAAAAATGAGGAAAGTGTTTTTTCAAGGCAGTGATAATTTTTAAAAGGCTTATACTATACTCCTGGAAGCTGTCTAGCATCTGGCCTCAACTTCCATGACATTTCTCTCTTGAGACTAAATGAATAAGTTCTTTAGTGCCTAAACAAGGTGATTTATAAACAAATCAACAGAGAGAGAGAGAGAGAGTAATGAAAAGGGAAAAAGAGCATAAGGAAGTTGTGAAAGAATAAAGCCCGAGGATGATAAACTAAAACACTGGTTCTCAAAGTGGGGGTTGTGACCATTTCGGAAGGGGTGCAAAAAAAACTGGGTTCCACCATCTTGGAATTTGGCAAGCGAGCTGGGCACAACCAACTTCAAATCTGGCAAGAGAGCTGGACATCACCATTTTCCAAGCTTGCCTGACCCTGAACGCAAAATGGCAGCTGCACTAGTGCATACATGTTGTGGGGGATCCCCCTGATGATGCTGCAGAAAAGGGGGATCCTAGAAAGTTGGGTGAAGTGGAGCGGCAGTTGCAGTGCCTAGGTGGTATGGCAGGCACCTTCCTCGCATGCAAAGGGGAGTTGGAACCTGCAGGGAGAACCCCAACTCCCTTGGCCCTCTCCAGCTCCCGCTATCTCACCGCCACTGCTGATCCTAGGCAGCCAACTGGTCTCCTCCTCCTCACTGGTGGCTGCAGCCTTCAATTGGCACAGCACACAGCTGCATCCCTGCCAGTTCACATGGGTCACCTGCTACACAAAGGACAGCTCAGAATGGCTTGCAGGTCCTACGCACCTGCCACTCAGCTGTACTCTCTTCCATCCTCAAAACACTTTCCTCAGGCATCTTCCTCAGAAGAAGGGGTGAATGGGAACCTGTCAGGAGGCTGGAGGTGTAAGGATGCCCAGTAGGGATTCCCTGCCCACTGCTGTCTGGTACTGCCCAGTAGGGATGCTTACTGGTGCCCACTGCACAGTTGGTGCCCAGTAGTGTCAGCTGTCCAGTAAGGGTGAACAGTGCCTTGTATGGATATCTGGTGCCTGCCAGTGCCTGCTGCTGCCCACACTGCCCATGCTATCCTCTGGTGCCTGTCAGTGGCCAGTGCCCGTAGGTGCCTGCCAACCAATGCCTGCTGCCCAATGGAGCCCATCAGTGTCCATAAACATTCTTGAAATTTTAATCCCACAACAATGGATTAATTCCACTAGTATGTAGTATTAACTTCGGCATCCTTCAGTCTCAAAAGACTATGGTATCGTGCTCTGATTGGAGGTCCTGAAACAACATCTAGTGTGGCTAAAAAGGCCAATTTGAGAGTGTCCATCCCTTCCACACTGAGGACAAATAAATTCCGTCCCCTGCCCAGGCGCCAGGTTTTGCTGCTTTCGGGTTTATCTCTTTGCTTCAGCCTGCCGAACAAGTGTCTCTTCCAGTTGGAGAAGGCCATGCTGGGTCTTTTGCCTCCATGCTGAACGATCAGAGGTCAAGGTTTCCCAGCTGTTGATGTCCATTCCCAAGGCCCTTAGATCCCTCTTGCAGATGTCTTTGTATCGCAGCTGTGGTCTCCCTCTAGGGTGCTTTCCCTGCACTAAACTAAACATCACTTCCAGAGCAGCACCATTGCTCCAAATAATGGTACTACACTGATTTTTATCACACATGTAAACATCAGTTTTAAGCACACTGGGAAAAATCAGTTCTTTCTAGCATTTAAATAAGATCCTAAATCTTATTAACACATTACACAATATTAGAGCTGCATAAACAGCTTATCCATCTTGTAGCAGAAGGACTGGCACCCTGCTTTCCAAACATCAAAATCATGTCAAGATTTCTAAACCCTGAAATGTTGCAAAGTATTCATTAATTTTCACCTGAGAAGTATGAAACATTATGTTCTATTATGTTATATTTTCTAGGATATCTTCTTTGTATTGCATACAAAACATGTATTTCCAAATATACATCCTCACACGAACGTCAACCAATCAAAATATATAGACGAAACCATACACAGTTGTTTCCCACTAATCGCACGGGTTATGGACCAAAGCTGCGGTGAAAAATGGAAATGTAGAAGAGAGGAACCTGGTCTTTTTCAGTCTAAAAATATTTCTTTTGGTGCTTTTTCACCTAGCAAATTGCAAATGTCCTTTTTATCTTGCAAATTTCTGTTGTGACAAAGATTTCTACAAATCGACTCTCATTAACTTCTTCAGGAATGGGAATAGAGTAAGAGCTAAAGTGATGATGCATGTTCTCTCTCACACATGCATACACATGCCAAAACAGTCTGAATCACCATATCATGCAAATCAACATGGAGGAAGGCAATTTTAGACTTTAGAACAGCAGAAAGAGGTTGAAAGAGTGGAACATGCACCGAATGAATGATTTCTGGGTATACAGTGGTACCTCGCTTAACAAGCGCCTCGCTTAACAAGCATTTCACATAACAAGCAAAAATTTCCAGGAAATCTTGCTTCACCTAACAAGTTCCGCTTCACTTAACAAGCAAGCGCACTATGGGCATGTGTGCTATGATTCCCTGACACTCCGCACAGAGGCTCTTTAAAAGGGCTGTCCGCCAGCGCTGCTGCTCTAACTGCCCCCAACTGCCTGGGAATGACAGAGGCAGCTACCCCTAACTGCCCCCACCGACCACCTTGAACCTCCAGCAGCAGCCCAGGTAAGCCCCCCAGGAAAGTGTCTTTGATTGCAGCCTTCTAACCATGTCTACTCCCAGGAAAGTGTTTTTAGGATTGCAGCCTAAGTAGACTTCATAGGATCATGCACATTGAATGCATGTTTTGAATTCAATTCCAGTGTTTTGTCATCATTTTTACATCCAGTTAATATTTTTATATGAATATTTTGGGGACCAATATTTTGGAACCAATTGTCTGAGTTTCCATTATTTCCTATGGAAAAATCTGCTTCACTTAAAGAGTGTTTCACTTATAGAGCATGCTTCCGGAACGAATTAAGCTCTTTATGTGAGGCACCACTGTAACTTAAAGGTGTTGAAACTGCAGATCACTAGAAAATGAACCATCAGAAAGCAGGCAATGCTATCCAATTCCTGGATTCAACCATCATGTAACATGACCATAAAACAAAACTAGTTGGAGCTACGTAGTTCAGAATATAGCAGAACAAGCATAATTTGTTCCAGAAGCAAGCATGTAATTCAAAACGCTTGTATATTAAAGCAAATTTTCCAATAAGAAATAATGGAAACTCAATTAGTTCCACAACCCAAAAGTATTCATATAAAAATGATTACAATATAATACAAAATATGATAAAAAACATAAAGAAAAATAAAACAAATTCACCTGCATTTAGTCTCTCATGTCTGTCAGGCTGCAATCTGTCCCACATACACAGGAGTAAGCCCCACTGATTATAGTAGGGTTTACTTTAGGCAGACATGCACAGCTAGGTCTCTCAGTCTTCTTTCCATTGCCTGCCTTACCCAGGCGTGAGCCCCACTATTTATAATAGGACTAACTTTAGGGTTGCAAAGCATGAGCTTGGACCACTTAGCTACCATAACGTCCCACTGAATGCAGTATACATCAGTACAGCTGAAAGCAAGAATAATTTTTTGAACAACTTCAGGTGACTACTCTGGCAAAAAGGAGCTGTTCTCTGTCCTACCAAGAGACAACAGGGACTGACTTTAGGGTGTTTTGCATGCAAGGCAGATGTTTTCCCATGAGCTATGGTGCCTTTAAAATGACCAACTGCACATCTTCCCAATCGCCAGATACTTAAGCTTTAGTATGGCTTCAGTTTAATTCATCAAAACAAACAGAATTGCTTTAAAGCTGCTTTTCATTCTAGCGCTTGTTAAGTCTTCTTCTGGCTCATTAAAAGGGGAAAATGTTCACAACATCTGCCTTTTTTTCTAATGGATTTATTACTAAGAGAGAGATGTTTAGTCTTTAAAATCAATTGAGATTCCTCGCTCATCCACCTACTGATTATTTAATTCTGTGGAAAAAAGGTTTTTTCCAGATTATCTTTGAAAGACTTAAGGAACTTATCCTTCAAAAGCTTTCTAAGCATTAAATGTCACACAAATGTCAGCAAGTCCACATATGTTTGGAAGAGCAGAATGCAAAAATATTTTCTGATTTACTGGCGTTCTAATCCCATTTATGCTCAGTGAAAAAATCTTCTTGGGTTCCACAAATTCTCAGAGTGTGCCACTTTGTGTTACATGTAGGACTTGAAATTTTTGAGGAACAAGACTCAAAGAGAGTTGTTGTTTGAGGCCTAACTTTTTGCCATGTATGTTCAATTGTATTCTCAGAGGCCGCTGAGGATGCCTTTTGCCTTTGAGGATGTCATCGAACACAAAATGCAAAACATTTCAAACAACAACTTTTGAAATGGCCAGAAAACCTATTGGTTTTCATTGTAATCCAAAGCATTGGATTACAGCTGGCCAGAAAAACTCAGATATTACAAGACTCAAAGAATTTCACATTTCCAGGCATTCACAATGGTTATTACGTGATGCCTGCTTATGCAGAACTTGGGGAAAGGAGATCTTAAAATTTTCATTGGGCTTAAAGGATTGTAATGATAGGCCACAAGTTTGTTGGATATTAATTAAATGCTTGTTGAAATAATAGGAGAAGAGAGAAGTTTTGTGTGTTGCAATAACCTGAACGTGGACGTCATTACATATTCAAGAAGTTCCTTTACAATGCATTGGGACCATGCAGTGCTCAGAGGCAAGAAATGGGCTTGGCTTCACAGTAACTGGGTTTCCCCAAGTATGGCAGTTTTTCTATCCAAGAGTGAATGGTAGACATTTATTTATTAAAAAATGACAACGCAATATAACTTCCACTTTTCAAGAATGTTGCAGCAAAGACTAAAGCAAGCAAAGATTTGCCGGGGTGAATCCAGACAGTAAAACTAGAAGGCAGCTTCCTATTAATACAGAAAAGTTTTAGGCAAAATGTGATGTCCATGGTTTCATGCAAGCTTGCTTGAAATTTCAAGTCATTGCTTTGAGGCAAACCAGTTTAATCTAAAGAGAAAAAGCACAGCAAAATACGAAGCTTTGGAGCAAGGAGGTTTTTTGTATCTTATAGGCTATCAAATTTGTAGTGGCAGAAAATGTTTTGGACTAGAGCTCATTGTCTCAGATTTATTTATTCAGTTTATTCTCAGTTGACACTAATAAACATACAAACTGGTCTGAAAACACATTTTCAAACTTAGAAATTCCAAGTTTTCTAGATTGTTTCAGCAAAGACATTATTTAACTTCTTATGAAATTCTCCTAACTTTCAGCCCAATCTTTCTTGAATCCCTGTGCAGCAATGAAGCAGCCCTGCTATGGCTTCTGCTGTATCTCGTAGTAGATTTTTGGCTACTGGAAGTCACCTCAGGGAAAGGCACGTGTGGTAAGCAGACCCTAGAAGCCAAGGGAGGGTGATCCTAACTGGTGGATGACATCAAGGCTGAGGAAAGAGAGGATGGAGTGTCGAGAGGGCCTGATGGAAGGACTGTTTGGAAGAATTTGGGCAGTTGGAGAATTCGGCTAGAGAATGCAGTTAGGGAGTTGAGTTGGGGGGGAGAAGATGCGAAGGGCTCAGCAGTAGCTGATCTCCTTCAGTGTGGGAAGGGGCACACTGTAACACTAGTAAAACTTGTTCTTGCTGTATACTTACTTGTCTCCACTAATTCATCTGAGTAGCCTGAGTGGGAGGGCTGATGGATGACAAATGGCTGGAGCAAGATGGGGGGGGGGGAAGAAGTCCTCCTCAATGACTGCAACATTTGTTTCCTTGCTGTTTCTGGTCCCAATTTAGGAACCCTAAGAGGCTGCTATTGTTTCCTTAAAGTAAATCTCCAACTAGACAACGTCACATCTAATATGACACTCACTTAACATTTCAGGAGCTTCAACCAGAAATGTATCAATCACTGAATGCAATGACCCTCTGATCACTCCACACATTCCTTTAACAGTCTGTAAGGGTCACTGAACATACTTTACAAGACAGTTTACTTTAAAAAATGTGCTCTGTAACCTCTGGAATGCATGCAAAACTATGCAGGAAATGGTGCACTACTCACAGTGACAATTTACCAGACTAGATTATAATGTAAATTATTTCATGCCATCATCATGCAAAAAAACCCCACAAAAAAATCCAACAAAACACAACCTGAAAATAATCATCAACTTTTCCTTGAGGAACTGCTGCATAAAAATAAAAATATACCAATCTATTTAACAAGCTGCACCCTACCAAAGAAAAGATGGCTGGAAAAAAGGTAAAAAGGCCTTCACTTTTTTTGTCAAGGTATAGTGATTCCCATCACCAATGTCTATCACTCACACATATAAAACATACTCAGACACCACTCCTTCCCTTCTGTTTATGCCTATGCTAGCATACCCACTCTCACTCATATCTTCTGTTACTATGGGAATCCTTTTAACTAAGTAGTTCATGAGTCCTTTTGAAAAACAGCTTTTTAAAAATTTATGCACATATAAAAACAAAGCCCAAAACGTTTTTTCTACCCCGTGAAAACATGTCACTCTTACCTAATGCTGAGAAAGTAAGATAAAATATTATCAAGACTGAATGCTGATGTTAAGTCCTCAAAAAACCTGCCACTATTATGAATCTCAACAAATACACACATTAGTTCCCAATGGACAAGGGGTTAAAAATTCTGAACTCATAGTTACAAAATTTGCTTTATTATACTGGTTATCTGTGTTGCCAGATGTGTTTTTCAGAGACGCATTAACCTGTGTACACAGGAGATATCTATTTTGTGTACAGCAACTCTGAATAGTGGTCAATGGCACAGCTCACTGGTTCAGTAAAGACAAGAGACAGACAGGGTGAAGGGGCAACAAACTTTTAATGTGGAAATTTAACAAGTACAGGGAAGGGAAATCAAAGGCAATTCAAAATAAATATGCACACACACACAAACGAGAACAGGAAGCAAATGACAAAGGCACAGTTCCAGCAAATCAAACAAACATAGCAGGAACAGCAAAGCATACAGACAAGCAAGAGAGACAGACACTAAAAGCTGGTGACCCAGCTATTTATCTTATTAGAACTTTTATACTGTGAGCTCATCAATGAGCTTCTTTTATGACTTCATGGAAACTGTTCTAAATCCATTAGACAACACTCTGTGACAAAGATTGGCTACGGCGCTGGTGGGGCTGTTTAGGGTTGTCCCTTTCTTTTTTGTTGCTAATGACTTGTCAATTCCAAAAGTTCACTAGCTTTTTGTGGTGCTTTGTAAGAAAGGTGTGGCAGTCCACAGAATTTTCCAAGAAAAAAACTAAGCAACACATCTTTGAAACCAATCTGCTATTTGGGAGAGAGGCTGGGAGACAGTGATTGTGCTGAGAAATTGAAAGTGCGGCCTTCCTTTTGGCATGTTGGAACTTAGACCTACGCCATAAGTCCAGTTTAAAAGGCACAGAACTGGTTAAATTTGTGCTTTCTTAGCAAGCATTCAGTACCACATGCATTTGTTTACACTTTACAGGCTTCACATACATGTCCAACCTAGTTATACATTGATTTTTTTATACACGGATTTGACACAACACAAACAGTCACTGCAAGTCATAGTTAAAAAACTGCTTTCCTACTATTGCAGGGAGGTAGTCATGCAAGCAATTTTTCACTCCCAAAATCAAACCCTTGCAGATATTGAGGCACTACCTTATTCAATTAGGCTGAACACAGAAGCAAGAAACCTGAAAGTTGGTCTTTAACCTGATTTTCCAATTTTTTTTATACTGATATCCATGGGATAACCACGGGAGGTTTCAGAATGGAGCCCTAGTGGATAAGTAGGGACACCTGTATTTAGTCAAAAACAAAAATAAGAGTTTGCCAAAAATAAATGGAGTTAGCTTCACTACTAACACCAGCACCTTTCCAGAATAAATTCTACTTCAAACAGCATCTCAGCATACCTTTACTTAAACGTGAAATAACTATAAAAAGGGAATCCCCTCCCAATTTTCATATAATTGAAGTTCATGACCATTAACTCATGACGACACCTACCGTCTAAAAGGGAAAACGGTTCGTATGAAGCCTTACATTTTCACTAAAATAAAGAGGCGGACTGAGCTTCAGGAGTTGCTTTATGCCATACCAACCAATGCCTGGCTAAACCTGTTTTATGTTGGAAGCCCCACATATTTTACCTGGGCGAAGGAAGAGATATAAGAAGCTTTTTGAAGGAAGAAAAAATGTTGCTTATTGCACATGGCATATAGTTTTTTAGTTATTAGATAAGAAATAAGGCACTTACCTTCCTTGCTCACATGTCCGGTACTACTAAATACAAGAGCATTTCAGAAGGGAGCTTATGATTTTTGGAGGAAGGGTGAATCATCTACACGTAGATGCTGTGAATAACCCCTGTTATGCATACTGACATCATCAATAAAGGCTTGCGGCAGAGAATGCCATGGTAACCAAGCAATGTGCTGAGGGACAGAAGCCTTTAATTGCTTTAACAACTTCCCAGGGCTCTGGCTACTGGGTCTCCATTTGCTAAGTAGGAAATGAAGATTGTCAGAAATGCAGCAAGTGCGACACCAATTCAGGAGAGCTCAATGAATCCTGAATATATTAATTTGGATGTGACTTTTAGCAACAACAAGTGTCATAGCCTGAATCCATTACTGATATCCGCCTGACATCTGCAAGCTCTGCATAACTTACTGGCTGAGCAGCCGTAGTCTCAGGCAGAAATTTACAAGCATTCCTACATTGCACTCTCTGGTAGGCCATCTGTAGTGTTGTTGCAAAGAAGTAAGTATTTTCATCTGCCTCCAGATGGAAGACTTTTGGTAAACCGGACATCTAGTGCAAAAAAAGGGTGGTGGATGTTAACCAATTTAAAAGGATACATGTAGTAAATAAGATACAAAATATTTCACATTAGCTATATTTTCTCCTTCTTTCCACATACCTGCCGTCTTGAGTGTCTGACAATACATCACTTTTAAAAAGGATAAACCTCAAGGTAATGAGGGAGAAAAACACAATGACTCAGTAGTGAATCAAGAGAAACCTGCAAAGCAGAAACTTCTGCTGGATCCTGTCAGAAACTGGAGCAGAAACTTCTACGGGATCCTGTCAGTCACATAGGACAACAAAGAAAATGTCCTGTATTCAGGACTTTCTTTTTAAAATCCATGACTAAGCTATGGAGTATTTTGAGAATTACATGTGAAGCTATTAAGGAATTCTCTCTCCCTGTTTGAAAAAGCTGCATGGGCATACACAGTTACTCGGGAGGGGGGGAATTGTATATATTTTTATATATGTAGTGAATATAGTGTTGAAATTATGTACAGGAAAGCAATACAAGTGTTTTTAGCCTTTATTTTAATATGGCCTATATTTTACTGTGTGTCCAACATTTTTAAAAAACATGTCAGGAATTTTGCTTGGATGTCAGGAATTTGTGGGAACCTTGTCCTCTTTTTTGATTGACCCCTTTAAAAACCTCAGTTCTAACACCAAACAAAATTTTCCCCAGAAATAATATTATGAGGAAAATAACAAACACAGGATGGGAAGCTCAGTTACGTATAAATAAGAATATCTGCTTTAGCACTATGCCACTCAGCAGAAGAATTTGTGCTGGTCAAAGACCGTAATAAAGGATTTATTATTATTTTCAGCAGAAGAATACGCCAGCTCTGTTTGGCAGAGATCTGAACATGCAAAGCAGGTATGCGTGGCCTTACATGACTAGCAAGACTGGTTATGTGTTGTTTAAAACCAATACACCAATAAAAAGGTGTACTGTTTAACTGGTCTCCCTTCCCCTAAATTCTGTTAGGAAAGTGCAGCGCAGAAAGAGTGGGTTAAAGTGCCATCTCTAAAAACCCACCCACTATCAACTTTCACATCAACTTCTAGTCAAGACTGAGATCAGGGAATAGTTTCCATAGAACTGTGGTTCCTCCTGTTGGTTGCCACAGGCTGCCATGTACCTATGGAAAGAGAGTGGGGGGGGAGAGATGAGAGAATGGGCCCAATTATATGCATGCCCACCACATGACCAAGAACAACTATGGCCTTAATGTAAATCCTTAAATAGACTGTGTGCTGTGGTAGGAAGATCTAAGGACAATCTGAGGAAATGGGAATACAGCATGAAAGGCTAGGTGAATTTGGAGAAGAACATACTACCCCACATATGCTCCAGTTCATATGGTGCTCTTTTATATGGACAGATGTTGTCCCTTATGTTGGCAAGTAAAATGCTGTCAAGGTAGCCTAGTTTTGGGTAAAGGATGTCTAACTAAATTTCTTTTAATGTTCTTTGTAAAATTTGTACCGTATATACTCACGTTTAAGCAGAGTTTTGGGTGCCCCCAAAATGGGCCTAAAAAGCCCCCTTGGCTTATACTTGGGTGAACTGAAAAATGGCAGAATCAAACCCCATTATGTCATATACCATTGGATTCGTATTGAAGAGCAGAATCCAATGCAAAAATCAGGTTTGAGATATCTCCTTCCTATCAAAAGTTATGGCCAAAAAAACAAAAACCATAAAAATAAAAAAATTGGCAATTTTTTTAAGCAGGTAGGAATTTTGGCCTGGGTGTAGACATTTTGGATATGGCATCTGGTCACCCTGTCCTATGCATGCCTACTCTGAAGTAAGCCCCACTAAGTTCAATGAGGCTTACTCCCAGGAAAGTGTGCTTAGGATTGCAGCCTATGAGTTCCAAGAAGGCTACAAGGAAAAGGACCAGTACCAGCTGCATTTCCCACCCTAGGCTTATACTCGAATCAATAAGTTTTCCCAGTTTTTTGGTAAAATTAGGTGCCTTGTCTTATACTTGGGTCGGATTATACTTGAGTATATATGGTATGTCCTTCTGACATGAAGGAATAAAGACTTCTGCTATCTACTTCACATGGGACTCATGTTGTGCAAGCAGACAGTACTCTGCTGTTTTGCTCAGATTGAAATCACAATACAACTACAAAACAAAGTAAAAATCAGCTAGCAAAAACACACTACCACCTTTTAAATTTTTAAAAGGTAGTAAGTATTAAAACACTAAAAATATAGCAGCAAACCAAGAAAGAACAGTGGAAGATAATGAAAAGCAGCAAAGCAATAGCAATGAACAAAAATGTCTCTTGGAACAAAAATGTCTTCAAGCCTCACTGAAACACTGACAAAGAGGGCAAATCTGAGCACTTGAACTAGAGTGCCACAATGGAAAAGGCCTACACATGGGTCACCAAATGAACCCCCTGATAGTGGAATGTGTAAGACAGCCTCATGGGATGTGCTCTGAGGGCAGCTGAATAGGAAGAAGCAGCCTTTGCTACCTTGTGAACAGCAGCTAGATTTTATATATTAAAAAATACTATTGATAGATCTCCTTGCAAATCTCAGTGCAGTTTTTCACCTAGCAGTGTGATCTAATCAAGTCCATTACTCTCCTGCATGCCACTTTAAGACTTAAATACAAGATTTGGGGACGTTCAAAATCATACTGTCTCCTTTCCATGTCATTTTGCTAAACATCCAGGCTGAGATTTTAAAAAATGAGTTACTGAGAATTTGAAGGCTCACACAACTTTCTGATTCAAATAAAGATATAACCCTATTGTGGGTTTTGAGATTCCTACTTCCTTTTCCTTAACACATAAAACTGGCTACCTAACAATTTTGGTGTTATCTTAATAAAAAGACTGAAGGGGAGGCACTTCTTCAATGGAAATGATGCATGACTGCATTTGCATGGGTTTCTGAGTGACTATGCACACATTTAGGGTGTTGATCTGGTAGACGGGGAACTCTTAATATGGTGTGTAACAAGTGGAACTGCAAAGAATTTACAGACATATTCTTCTCCAATAATGTCTATTCTTGTTCTCTTTCCCATCCTCCCATTCTTATTGAAAACTAGTGAGACGTACCTGCATTTCGGGAGTTAAATACCCCCCATACACCATCCCTCGTTGCACAACACTCTCCATTGCATATCAGCCACCATGCACATCAACCCCATATGTGCAGCAACCTTCAACCCCATGCACCATCCCCCCCCCCAACCATGGGCACCCTGAGCGGACAGGTGCAGGATTTGGAGCAGGGCATTGATCAGTCTTCAATGTTAGGTATAGGCCAAAATGCATTGCATCCCTTTTCAGCCCATTAGGGGTAAATTTCTAGAAATCAGTTCTTGTGGGAACCCCTGTCATAGAAGGAATAGGCTCTCTGAATTTCATGCTTCTAGGTCCAGGACAGGGGCAGAGCATCCATCTGTTAGGGATTCAAAAGTATAGGGAGAAAAATTTGTTGCTCCCCTTTTCACCCCCTTCCAGTTGTAATTTCTGAAAACTGGTTCTTAGTGGGTGCCTCCATCACAGAAGGAACACTCTCCCCAAATTTCACATTTCTACGTTCAGCAGTTTTGGCTGGGCATTGATGAGTCAGTCAGTCACTTGTCTGTTTTACGGTATATATAGTATCTAGTCATTTACAGACCTGATTTCAAAAGAACAGAAGGGTCTGCAATCAGGAATGTGGTTTAGTGGAATTGACATTTCCATCTATTTCCTAAGCCAGTTGTCTTAAGCAGTGTTTCCAAACTCTTTAGCACAAGGACCTTTTAAAATGATATTCTATCACAGCAATTTTCAACCACTATTCTGCGGGTGTGCCATAGGAGTTTGGATTGCGTCATCAGAGCAACTGGAGAATGTGAGTCTGACCAGCAGCATGGTTTGCCTTGTCAAGGATGAATGCAACGAAGGTGTGCCTTGATCATTTCAGTGCTATCACCTATCATGAAATGAAAAAGGTTAAATTTTGTTGCTGTCTCAGAACTCACCTAACTTTAAGAGACTTTTTTAAAAAGGTCTCTCCTTACTTGCTACCCAAACCTGTTTTAATCCTTTTTATGGCAGGGAGGGGGATTCTGGAGCATTTAAACCAATTTGATTTCTATTGGGGGGGGGGGGTCATGCCTCAGATGCAGTTCCACAGCTTACATCATTCTTCCTGCTAAAGCCTCCTGATTTATGTTATTGCTGGACCAGAGATCAGAATCTTTCCAGATGAACTCAATAAGTGTGCAGTTTCTATAGGAATTGGTAATCCTTAACTGGATCCTATGCCATTTAGGACTCTAAAGGCTAAAAAAGACTATTTTAAGTTGGGCCTAGAAGCACATTGGCAAGGAATGAAACCGATATAAAGTTCAAACCCAAGGCTGATCCCAGATAATATTCTGACCATTGCATTCTGGACCAATCAAAATTTTGAAATCTATCTTCAAAGTGTGGTCCCATTTATAATGCATTACAGTAATCCAATTTGGGTGTAACTAATGTATGGATAAGTGTTGTAAGGGATGAAGCACTTAATGTTTATAAAAGGTGCTCCTGGCCATGGATGACATTTCAGCATTCAGGGCCATCTTCAAGCCCAAGAATAGAGTATTCCCAAGGTATATACAAATCTTTTGGCATAAAAAGTAGACCCTAACACACTGCTTTAGATATGAATGAGACACACATAAATGGTGGCCTCTTAAATCCAGTTGGCTTACAATAAAGGTAGAGACGGAAAGTGATACATCCTGAGAGAAGCAGCACTTAAAGATTCCTGCGTGTTCTCATTTACAGCTCAGCCTTGTAATATTTAGAAGATACACATTCATGTCAAGCTTGTTGACAGAACCTCACTGAGTCCTAGAATGATGCTCAACAGCAAGGTTTGCATGATTTGAAGGAAGCTTAGAAGTACAGTTACTGTAATCAACTCCAAGCCCTCAGAATAAGGCTGAATAAATTAAGTAATAAAGCCTCTTTGCATCTGAGATCTCCTCCAACGAAACTGACTGCTGAATAATTGCAATCAGTGTTTTCATCTACAAAAGACTAAAAATACTGGGCACAGTGCCAAATGTGAAATTTCTAAGACACAAAATTATTTTCTAAATAAATACTCATGACTAAAGTATGGTAACACATTGCCAAGACTTTATCATGCTTTGAGTTGATGAATGAAGTTTAACTAAGGTACAAAAATGATAGTGATGTCGTGTATTGAAAGAACTAAAACTAGTAAAAGACTTCCATTCTGGTCAAGGAAGAGCAAAAATAAGATGATTTGGCTTAAAAATACATATTTACACATCCATCAGGCGTTACAGACAGGGGTGTCTCTAAGGTTTGTGTCACCCAGTGCGGAGACCAGCATGCCACCCCAATGCAGTGGGTGGGGCAACAATCTGAATGGTAGGCGTGGTTATATGCCATTGCCCTGCCTTCACTGGTTTTTGTATCCATACATTTTAATCGAAAAGAAATTTCAAAATGGTTTGTTTCACTGCATTCTGCTGTAAATTATGCATCCAAAAGATATATAACATGATGGGATTATTTCCACAAACCATGATTTTAGCCATTTTGGTCATTAGGGGTGTTCCCTCCACAAGGGTGCAACATTTCTAACACCCTAATGACGTCCCTGATCGGGACCATTTTGAAAGCCTTGTACTCCACTGGACTTGCTTACTTGCTAGTAAACATGGCTGTGCAGTTCACATCAATTTTCAATGCATTTCAATGCAATCATCAGGGACCTCCTTCTGAAGTGATTTTGGGGGGCTGTGATAATTGGATCAGAACAATTCTGGTGTTCTTGAATTCATTTTTGCATGCCCTTTCCAAAAGACAATGGCTAGGGAAAGAAGGGTGCAAGGCTACAAGAATGGGCCCAATCCTGTGTGCTTGGAATTCAACAAGTGCTCTAGAAGGCAGCCCCCACCAATAAAAAGGATAAAAACTGGCTTTCAGCCAAATTTCCTGTCCTCATCACTCTGAGGTTTAAATGCTTTGGAGAGGTTAATGCTGTTTTGATACTTTTTAATATGAAATTAGCCCCTCCCCCCAAAAAAACTTTCTGGATTTAAATATACTGGTTTAAATATAATAACTTACATTGAACCTGTCCTTGTGTAGTACTAAAAATCTTACTGATTTTTTTTTTTGGGGGGGGGCGAGGTTATTCACTTGATTAACTTAAATGTACTGTACATTTATTTTAATTTGCTTGCTTTTGTCACTTCTAGCCATGACATTATTTCTGGTAGATGTTGAATAGATTGTCACTCTAAAAAGTGGGTCCCTAGCTAAAAAGTCTCAGAAACATTGCAATGAGGAGTTAGAGTTTTATGCCAACAGTGACAAAATTCACCAAAATTGTTATTTTTAGGAATACAGTCATACCATTATGTTATATACCATTGGATGAATAATTTACAACAGAATGCAAAAGGGCAAACCTCTTTGAAATATCTTTATTTTGTCAAAAGGGATAGCAAAAAAAAACCAGTGGTGATAGAACAATGGTATCCCACAACACAGATGGTTGTACATAAGAAGTGGTTTTTCATGGGAGTGACATGCTGGCCTCCTACACCAGGTGACACAAACCACAGTAACATCACTGAGAAAACTAGTTATGTTTGGAGGTGTGTTTTTTTTACAGGTGAGTGAGATAGTACTGTATTACATCCCTAACTCTTACTGGACATAATTTATTTATTTATTTATTTCTAAATAAAATAATACCATATTTAAACACATCTAGTTGCTATTAAGAGATAATGACATTTTTGCATTAGTATTCCCAAAAGTATGAATCATTAAAAATGCACATTGCTATTTCATTTATGTACTTCAGTTAATTTCTTATCACATTTGTTTATGATTCTCTTGTCTAATTAACAATACTCATTAGAATAGATGAAAATGAATGAAACCTTCTGTAGTGGGAATCAATTTCATTTAAGAAATAACTGGGTGCCAGATCAGTCTGTAAAAAATTACTGTCTCTCAACCTAACTTACCACAAGGTTGCTGCAAAAATACAAAGAGAGAGGATGCAATCATTGTACACCAATGTGAGCTTCAAGGATGATGGGATGATGATGAAAAATAAAAAAGCAAATTGACAATATGAATACGTAAATGTCTTATAAATAAGAACCACTGCGTCGCTTTTGGTAGACAGATAAGGAAAAACTTCATGCTGCAAAATAAGCTGTTGGAAGATTGCCTTATTTTTAGAGACTGTAAGAAAGAATATTAAGACAATATCCGCGTTGAGGGAGTAAAATTCCCCCGTATGCCATCCCCCCACACATATCAACCCCCCACATGCAACATCCCCATGCGCTTCATCCCCCCATGAACATCATCCACTCCCTCTGAACAACTTCCCCACACTGCACCAGGCACCGAGCACCAAATTGGCTGGATGTTGGTTAGTCTTCCATGTTAAGTATAGGGCAAAAACACGTTGCACCTGTCTTCAGCCCCTTAAGGGTTAAATTTGTCAACATTGGTTCTTTGTGGGTGTTGATGTCACAGAAGGAACGTCCTCCCCAAATTTCACACTTCTAGGTCCAGGGATGGGGGCAGAGCATCCCTCAGTCACCAATTCTTCAATGTAAAGTATAGGGAGGAAAACACATTGTGTCCCTTTTCATCCCCTTCTGGTTGGAATTTCCGAAAACCAGTTCTTAGTGGATCCCTCGGTCACCAAAGGAACACCCACTCCAAATTGCATGCTTCTGGGCCTGACAGTTTTGGCTGGCCATTGATGAGCAAGTTAGTGAGTGACTTTTCATCTGTTTTATACGTATATACAGATTGTATGATTCACTCTTAAGGCTATTATATACAGTGACCTAACATGCAACACAAAAGAAGATTCTCAGGCTTCCTTCCTTCCTTCTACACAGGCAAATGGGAACAAATAAGGGTTAACATAAGATCAAGCGAACTAGTAGGTCTGAAACCAGACAGAAATCCCTTGCTGCTAATATTACAAATTTGTCCAGTAAAAAGTTGTATCATCATATGCACTTAAACAGAGGTGCATGTAGAAATCCTGCTAGTCGCTGAATGTTCTAGTAATGCATCATGATGTCTTAGCAAGCAAAACCTGCAACACATTATTTAACTAACAAACTCAAAAATGTTTCAAAAATTTATTTCAGGCTTGGGATCCTGATGGTTTCAAAACAGGATGCAGACATTCCTCCACCCGCCTCTCCTGAGCAATCTCAGCTCAGAACCACTATCAATTCTCTAAGGATTCTCCAGTGTCAACTTCAATAAAGCAAAGTAAATACTCCTACAGCTGTCAGTGGGAGCTACTCCTAAGAAGCTGTTGCTCAAGTTTCTACCCAAGCATCACAAGAAACACTAGGAAAATGTTATACTTCTTTAACTGGGTACTCATTTCCTGCCACAGAACCCACAAGTAGAATCCTAATCAGGGTCACCACCCAGGACAAGGTGCAGATAGCGGCAGCTGCCTCTAGAATGTCCTGGGAAATATTCCAGGAAAAACAACCGGTGCATGTCTGTCCTAAGAGAGTCTCTATGGTGACATCTTGTGACACCCTCAGTCTTGTTGCCATATTGTTTATACTTCAGTTTCGTTAAAAAGAAAATGGCAAATCAACCCCCTAGTTATCCAACAATAAATGTGGAATGAACTTTTTAACATGCATCTCTCTCACATAATACTACCCTGACTGAGCCAGCAAAAATCAGCAAAGTATTGCGGAACCAGCCCCGTATTCTTGAAGCATCCTAGCAGATGCTAATAAAATAGCAGCACCATCAGGCTGATCCTGCTTCTGACTTATTTGGTTTTCTTGGAGTGCATTTCAGAAACAGCAGGGAGAAAAGCTTGAGGCAAAAGCTTATCTCACCTTTTTTTCTATTAATACCCATAAAGTCAGTGCAAATCTATGTATGGCAGTTCTGGCAGTCTATGCCCTGTTGCACATAGTTAAAAGTTAGCTAGTGTACCAGTTCTCTTGCACTTCCATTTTTTTCCTCAGTAAGAACCAGAGAGCAATAAATGTTTATGTGCCTTGTCTCTAGTGCCTCTAACAGATTCAAAGGATTGACTTATGAGATTTACATTCACTAGCAAGACTTATACCAGACATGCGGTTATTCCATGATAAAATACATCCTTGAGCTACATTTGTAAGTTTCAACCCACAAGGGATTTGTGACCACACGTTCATACTATCTAGAAATTTATTCAAGGCTAAATCTGTTCTAGTCCTTCCTCCTGTGTTGCCAATCAATCTTCAGCACACCTCGTGAGGTACCACAGCAACACTTCCCCACCAAAAGGAATTAGAGTTTGCACCACCCCCCACCACCCCCAAGAGTTTCTGCTTCTGAGGCCAGTAAATGTCTGTTCCTGCTAGTGAATGCAGAATTCATGTGCTGCTGCTTGTTTACTGTGTCAGCATGCACAGGGCTGATCCGCTCATGTGAGAGCAATGATACTCCTTGGGGTTTCCAAAAGAAGCAGACATAAAATTGTACCCCAAAACAGGCAGACTTCATACCCACACTTAGAAAAGCAAAGATTTCAATCCCAAGCATAACTAAGTATATACAGAATAAATCTCAGCATCTTTTGCAGATCCATTCCAGAAAGCGCAGTAGATGCAGATTTTTGTGTGAAAGAAAAGCAATTACAAGATTAGCCAGACCTTTAACTATAGCCTGTTTATCATGGTACTGATGAGCACTGCTGGAGCTTGTTCCATTAGATGTCCCAGAGGAAAGGGATGTGGGTGACCCCCCTTCTCCTCTCGCCCAATTCACAGACCAAAAGCCACTTACTTTGATGTCATTCCAATGCCACAAAGAGGAAGAGATGGGAAGAAGAGCTCAAGCAAACAAGTGCTCCAATGGGGAGCCAATTCAGGGCATCATTTCACTTTCTTTCAAAGACTCTTGACTGAGATATTTAAAATCTTGTGTGGAAAATCCAGAAGTCAAGGAATAAGAAGTGCTACCAAACAGGTGCTTGGCAGTTAACACATTAATAGATAAGGAAAACCTGGAGGTTTTAAATTTTTCTTTAAATTTTTCTCCTACAGCAATGGGTAAATTTTGCTAGTCTATCAAAATACATTCATCTTAAGTATAGACAAAAGAAAGCATTTTATTAATCTTAAATATGGTTCAATTAAGAACAATTTAATGGGAACTAAAAGTCCTTGAAACATTTATGCAATGTGAAAACAAATTAGAGACCCTGAACCATCCTTTCATTACATTCCCAAGGTGTAATCCAGCTGCACAATTGACAAACCAAACTACTATGAACAATAAGATCTATATCTTATTGTGCATACTTAACATGGTAGAAAATCTTACTGAACTCAAGATTCAAACCACCTTCTTACATAGAATCTCCACCCTTTCTACTCTGGATTCATGCCAACATGCAAAACAAATTGAAAAGGACAGAACTTGCACAAACAAATGAAGCAGTTAAGCTGTTGCTTCAAGTACCACAAATACCCATTTTTCCATTAAATGCTCACATTTTTACAGCACCACCATAAAAGTACCCACAAGATGACTTGTGGTACAACCATAGGTAAACAAAAATAGAGAAAAGAGACATTAAAAAAAGTGCTTGTGAAAATCAAGTAGCAGACAGAAGGCCAAACCCAAGTCCTCCTCTCAACTGTCACTGGTGTCACAACCTATGTTAGCTTTATTCTCTAGAAAAAGGATGACCCATTTTAGCCACAGACTTTACACTCCATTTATGGTATGGTATCATGAAACTGAAGAGTGGGTGCATCAAGAAAGCAAGGCCACCTATTACACCCTCTTCAGATATTGTTCAAACCACAGAGTTGTGACACATTTGAAATAGTACAAACACAGTTTTGCAAGCCCTTTCAATAAAAACAGTGTGAGATACAAAGGCTAGCAATATCTAATTTATCTGTTATTTCCAGGTACAATAATTAAAAGACTTTTGCAGTCAGACAGCAAGCTTTCAAAAAAAAAAAAACAAAAAAAAACCACCTGGACACCAGAGATCTTTTGAAAAAGAATTAATACTACTCCAAAGTAGTCCCGTAACAATTCATTTTTCACCCACACACAGGCATGCTCATTTATTTCTTGGGAGTTTCTTGGGAGTTTCTATCACACATTTTGCTCAAAAGCACTCTGCAACTATGAGAAGAGATGCTAACACAGCTATGCTGCTGCCCTCATTCTTCTCTGTGCACAGTCAGACACCCCAAAGTGTCATGATTAACCCATCATGCGAGAGAATGCAGCTTGGTGAGTTCATGAAGCAGAAGGCCAATAACTATCTACCTAGAAAACAATTCCAAATAGTCAAAAGACAAAGACAGTGAGGTCAGTTTGTTTAACTCTAGTAAATTCCAGATCTTTTTCACAGAGATAACTGGATTGCATTTCTTGGTAAATGTAACAAACCTGACCACATGATTTTTGTTAACTTTAAATTAAGGATGCTAATGTAGACTACTGTAAATTGCACACCAAAGCTATAAGCAAATGGATACTTTCTCGGGAAGGATGATTTCAACAGAAACCAAAGGGAATGCAAGCATACATTATTATGTCTAGGCTACTGTACATTTTTTGCTCCTCTTTTGTGTAGTGAGGAATTCATCTAGGAGCATTTACAGGCCACTGGCTTTTCAATGACTGTAGTCACTATACATCTCACAGCATAGTACAAAACTGAAAACCATGTTACCATTTTTTCCAGCACTATTCAAGATATCTCAGTAGGAAAAAAACAACCACTCCACTGCAAACCCTCTATTTCTTGTTGACATTTTATTGTATCATACGTTGTCACAGAAAATCTCAAAAGTCAAGTCTTATTTGGATGACAACACCCCTGTTAAGGGACCCATATATTATTTATACCTGAAACATGGGCCCATCTCTCTGCAGTGTGCAATGTGCAATGTTCTTCCATGCACAATCCCTGTCATACACCTCTCTTATATTTAAGAGATTTATACCCTGTCATTCCTATGCCAAAGCAAATGCCCAAAGCTGCATACAAAGCTTTTAGTTAAGAATATAAGAAAAGCCTCCTCTGGATCAGGTCAAAGGCCCATGTAGTCCAGCTTCCTGTATCATACCACGGCCCACCAGATGCCTCAGGGAGCACGTATGACATATAGATGCCCTCCCTTGCATCCGGCTTTTGGAGGCTGTCCACCTCTACACACAACCCTCATGGCTTGTAACCTGTGACGGCCCTTTTCTCTAGGAATTTTTCCAATCCCTTCTTAAAGGTGTTAAGGCTAAATGCCATCTCCACTCCTGTGGCAGGGTTGCACAGACCAACTACTCACTGGTCTGTGTTCTTCCCCTCCAGCTGTCCTTACAACAACCCTGTGAGATGGGTGAGGCTGAGAGTGAATGACTAGTCCAAAGTCACCCAGAAAGCTTCATGGCTGAGGAGGGATTTGAACCTGGCTCTTCTAGATGTCAGTCCAACATACTAACCACTACTATTGCTCTCCATTTACCTCTGCCCTTCCACACTCCACACATACATATATGAGTACAGATCCATTCCTGACTATCAGTTACACTCCACTCCTCCTAACCAAGACTGTTCAAGTTTGTAAAGGACAAGTACCTCATAAGGAGAGACTTCCAGTATATGTTTTATGGCACAAAACTGTACTGGGGCATTATTATGGAATTTTTAAAAAACTAGCTATGCAGAACAATGTTGATATAAACCATTGGGAAGGTTGAAAAAACAACATATGAACACACCCACAAACTCTCAGAATTTCTTACTTAATTTGAAACAAGCAAGCATACAAAAACTGAACAAGCTAATCAGAAGCAAACTGGGACACTTAAAAATCAAAACATTTCAGTCAAGAGAAGGTGCAAGCAAGTTCCATACTTGAGGGGTTTGGAGTATAAATCCATGTCCAGAGCATAAAATCTACACAAGCCCCAACAGACTCCAGAATTTAAACTGTAGGGAAGAGGAAAGGGGACCACACCAAAGTTACTGTTTTATGAGGGATATGGGGGAGGAGACAAGACATTATTTGGTTAAAACAGGTTAAAACAGGATACAGGAGCCTTGTGGATTTCATTAGGGCATCCCCTACCTTCTTCCCCTTAATTGAAAAGGCAATAAAATAGCTAAATAATAATAACAGCAGCTAAATAATTTAAGCAGTATCAAGTTCTATAATAAATATGGCATTGCTGAGCAATTAGAGTTTCAGAGGTTTGGGGCATGTATACTCAAACAACATAAAATCAATTTAGTGGTTGAGTGTTTCCAAGTGTGCTTTCTGAAAGAGCTCCTCAAGATGCATTTTCCTCATGAGATAGCAATTTACTAAAGTACATACGAAATTTATTTATTTATTCATTCATTTATTCATTCATTCCCTGCCTTTCCCATGCCAACACAAATGTTTCTGTCCCAGACATTTGAGTTGAACAAACCTTGTCAAATGAGACTCTAATGGCACAATCCTAAATGACTTTCCAACACTGACATACCTG
This sequence comes from Cryptoblepharus egeriae, assembly GCA_030015325.1. Taxonomy (NCBI): domain Eukaryota; kingdom Metazoa; phylum Chordata; class Lepidosauria; order Squamata; family Scincidae; genus Cryptoblepharus; species Cryptoblepharus egeriae. The sequence goes on from JAREYC010000002.1 coordinate 193,532,966, forward strand.
TAACACAGGGAATATGTACTGCAACCAGTGGTTGGAGGGCAGACACCAAGGCTTCCTCAAAGTAAGGCTATGGCTGCAGTCCTAAACTCCAGTTAGGCCAGCATAAGCCACAGCATAAATCCTGTGTTGACTTGGGGGTGTCACAAAAGTGATGTAAGACCATTCTGCACCAGTCTTAGGGGGTCAGGCCAGTATACAGGCATATGCCAACATTCCCACACCTCCATGGGAAGATATGCCAGCTGGGTTAGGCCAGCCTAAATTGGTTAGGATTGCACCCTATGTGTGTTCCCTTACCATGGAGAGGCATGGCCCTTACACCAGGGCAGGAAAGTTGGTTAGTAGTATGCTCTAGGTATTTCATATCTTAACTCAGTTTTGGAAAGGGCCATCTTAAATCCTATAAAAGTCCACCAGAGACTAGAACTGGTCCACTCTGTTAGTTAGCTTCCTCTCCTTTATAAGATCAGATAAAAGATTCAAAGATGTAAAATGCAATGGACCCCCAAAGGATGCTACTCTGACAACCTTGGATAAACAACAAGTCTTCTCTATGCCAAAAAAGTACAAACAAGCAAACAAATGCACGCATGCATATATACATGAATACTTGCATACTACACTGAATTATGGGTAACATTCACCGCCCCATCATCTTAGTGTGATTTCAAAAAACGGAAGTTCACAAACAGCTGCCACACTTTATTCTTAAACTTCCCTGCATAGGTCAGCAGCATCCTTTTTCTTTTTCTAATACTACCACAATTCAGAGATCTTCACATGCAGAAGCATAAATGTGTTCCAATGCATAAACTGCATTTACAAGTAGAACAGACTGTTTGTGCTGGGTTGGGGGCCTCCAAAGGAGGGTCCAAGTTCAAAACATTTGAGAAATAATGCAGAATATCTGGTAGTATCCAATAATATGAACAGTATGTGCTTAGTCATTACAATGACAACCTGCTATTAGCAAAGCAAAAATAAAAGCTCTATAGACAAATACTGCAGTTAAAGCATAATTCTTAAAATTATATCTTCTCCTGATGTAGTGTAATACCCATAAGAATTTTATTGCTTGTAAACATTGATCCCAGGAGCACAAGTAATTTCTACTTGTCAAGAAGAACTAGCCTTTGCTTAGTGAAACTGATTTAAAAATAGAGAAAATGATTACCAATATATAAATAATCCCTGTTTAACATGAAACATTTTAGGCATGTAGCCAATACAAAGAATTCATATTTATGTCAAGAGACAATGTCAGTCATCAATGACTGCGTTGAATTAAGGCCTTGGGATGAAACAGTATTTGTCTCCCTCTAGCATACAAACAGATATGTTGGTTTGAGGAGGGGAAAGAGAAATGCAATTATTCTATATTTCTTGATTTGAAAAGCATCAGAAGGTTTTCCATTGACAGCCTGCTAACTAGTTCAAGGAAAATGTACAAATTATGATCCCATTCTATTCATTCTATCGGCCTGCTTCCTAAGCTACCCAAAGATTTTTCCAAGAACAAAAACAGTTTGTCTTATATATTTTTGTTTTGCTTCAGATGGCTACATATAGTATTAGTTAAACCAAGACAAATGAAAGTGATGTGAACTGGCAATAAAGCACAAGGCTTTGCAAGACTAATCAGAAAACACACATTAGAGAGCAAACTATGAAAAGAAACTATGCTTTCAGTGAGAAATGTAGCTTAACCAATATTATTATTTGGGAAAGAAACACAAATGAATGTTTAAACCCAAACTTGGAAAAAAAGAAAAACACAGCAAAAATTAGACCTCGGGGATCTACTGCTACATTGTGAAACACAAGAATTATTAGTCAGGCACTTTCTGATTTATAAAAATGGCAAATTCAATAACCATACATATGACCAAATAGCAACATTATTATGGCCAAATCTACAGCACCTGTGCAGCTATGCAAATGAAGTATGCCCTGCCATCTTACAATGGGGCAACCATCATGGGGGGTTCCCTCAAGATAAGCGAACAAATATTCCCTTATATCAGGTTTGCATTGCAGCTGCATTGATGCTGGAAAGTTGGAAAGGATTGGGTTCTTAAGAGTTGCAAAACCATTATAGAGTGCAAGTGGCAATGGTGACCACTGAATCTGAGCAGAAAAGGCTGGATCTACACAATAGAAAAACATAAAATATAAAGATTTCTCTAGAGATTATCTTGGAGGATATGTTTCAAGGTTTCACACGTACCCTACAATCCAGAGTAACTACGGGAGCACGTAAGAGACATTATGTGTACCCATAGTTACTGCACCACCTAGTGAAAACTTATGGGAAATTCATATTGCAGTCCAGAGCAAATTGTTCTTACACTGGAGCAAGGACTCCCCGTAGTTACTCTGGATTGTGCCCATATTCCCCTTTTTCTGGGGAAAAAATAATGACTGTTGAAATTCTAATGACTTATCATTATTATAAAAATGCCTCTATTTTACAAAGAGATGCTAAACAAACATTTTAAATGCAGAAGAGAACATTATCAGTAATGTAAAGCCATGTAATCTCTGCTCAGATCTTATACATTCTGAAGAGTGCTTGCTGTTATTAAAAGCTACCCTATAGCCAATAGGCCTTGGTACGTCAAGGAATATCTAAAGCACACAACGAAACTGATTCTCACCACTCTATTAATTCCAGTTTATTGAGAAACTGAATCTTGGATTTCTTGAATTCAGTGTCCAGAGAAAAATCTATTCTACTTCTGCTTAAATCTATTTTTCAATAAACTGATTTAAAAAAAAAAAAATTATTCTCTCGTCCTTTTGTGTGCTAACAAGCTGGGATAAATATACTCTTTAGGATTCCATATCTTGTCCCACCCCATCGTTAATTGCAACTACTCACCAGATAGTCCTAATACAAAGGATCTTCTTGTCATAAAAGTTCATGGCTTCTTCTTAACCTCCTTTTGATAAGTGGATAAGGTAGAGCAGATTTTTTTCAAAAAGACATAAAAAGATTTAAAATGGAATTGTCAACAAAAGCGGCAGGTAAAAAAGGTTCCTAGAAAAATAATTGTCACTCTGAAAGTTAGGCCTAAGTGAAGGCTGACAGTGTATGATAGATGACTAGAAATATGCACAACGAAGTTTACAAAGAACAGATGCTATAGGAGATACATATCCAATATATGTTTCTCAATGTTGCCTCTACTGTACCACTTTACATGGTCCACTTACTGCACATACAACCAGGAGTAACTGGCAATGAAGTCATCACCAGTTATTCCTGGATTTGCAGGTCAGACACAATGTGAAAAACACTAGTAAAGGCTGAGGGTGAACAAGAGGGCTTTTCAAGAGTGCAAAGAGTACACACTGGAGCACTGGCCAACAAGCTAAGCCTCATACTGCTGCATGTAATATTGCATTGCTAGTCTCTCTGCCATACAGCAGGAGTCTAGGGGTCTTGCATATACCACTGGTCACCACCTCAAGAGGCATGAGTTCCACTGGTTCAGAAACTCTGAGCTAACACATTTAGATGAACCACCCAATTCCATACTTTCTAATTGGACTGTTGTGTTCTTGCGTCCTTTCAAAGCATTAACTGGAGGGTCCATTTGTCGATATTGTATGCACAGAATGCAGACTGTATTAGCTTCTAGTGCTTTCAACTTCGGAGATTAAGAAACAAAACTGATAAAAGATGTGACCTCAATGGATTCAGAAAGTCAATGTACTAGATTTGTTAATATTACAGCAATCTAGGTTTACTACTGCTTGAGATTCTAGTATGTTGAAATGCATGCAAGATATATGGAAGTTCCTTTGTCTAACAGCTCCCCACACGCATACTCTCCTCCATGTATATTTTAAGACACAGGATACATGATGAGCAACTCTGTTAGGCATATGAAATGGAACTTGACAAGAGCTCCAGGGGTTGAAAGATAACTGCCTCTCCACCTGTCTGGAGCATGTAATATTTAAGTCACAGCATTTCTTCTTGTAAGTACTTTCCCTGTCCTCAAACTGACATCGTATTGACAGAAATAATCAGATGCTGCAAGGGTGACAGCTGACTGAAGTTATACACCCTTACACATCAGAAGCAGCAACACTACCCCTAGGCAAGTGAAGACTAGTAACAATGCTAGACCAACAGCAGATGTGCATAGCCGGATCCATACAGATCAATCCACTCTCTAATTGTGGGCTCACCTTTTATTCCTGAAACAGGGATGGCACATTCAGTAAACTGATTAAATCAAGCCCCATTATTTAAATTAGCAGCCACAATTATTTCACAAGATGCAAAGGAAAAAATGTTAAACTGCAGCAATACTTGGTGAACAGCACCTACAAAAGTTTATGAATTGTGAGATTATCTGCCAGAAACAGCTACTCAGTCGGTTAACAACTCTCCAGGGTAGGAGGCTGTAGGCTTTCCAAACACAGCTTATTACTTCCTCCTGCCTTGCAGCTTTCTGACAATACTTTGCCCACATGAGTTAACCAGTTTAGAAGCCAAAGGCAAACAGATACAAGCAACATGAGATAGGAAGATGACTTCCAACTATGATACCAATATCTGAAAGATGTCACGGTATGCTCAAACCTCATTTATATCTCACAGAGGATGACAATACAGTATGCTGCAGTTTTCTCACCTTGAGTACTGTGTTCAGTTCTGGGCACCTCACTTTAAGAAAGATGCAGCCAAACTGGGGCAAGTCCAGAGGAGCTCGACAAGAACGATCAATGGGATGGAAGGGAAGCCCTACGAAGAAACGTTGGGGGAACTTGGGATGTTCAGCCTGGAGAAGAGGAGGCTGACAGCCCTGAAGGACTGTCATAGGGAGGAAGGGGCTCATTTGTTCATAGCTGCTACTGAAAGCAGAACTAGAACCAATGGGTACAAACTGCAAGAAAAGAGATTCCGGTTGGATATCCAGAAAAAATTCCTGATGGTGAGGGCAGCTCGGCAGTGGAACAGATTGCCAAGGGAAGTGGTGGACTCTCCCTCGCAGAGGCTCGATGAGCACCTGTCGGGGATGCTCTAGGGGGATTTCCTGCTGCAGGCAGGGGGTTGGACTAGATGACCTACTAGATCCCTTCCAACTCTATGATTCTCCATCCTTGAATTTGTATTCCTTTCTGTATCACAGCACTGTTGCCATCTTTTCTGAACTATATACATTGATGCCTTGTAAGAACATAATTCAACCCGGAAGCATGTTTGTCTTACAAAGCGTTCTTTATACAAAGCAGATTTTCCCATAGGAAATAATGGAAACTCAGACAACTGTTTCCACAACCCAAAAATATTCATATTAAATATTAATTGTATGTAAAAATGATGAGAAAACACTAACCAAATTCAAAACACTGTAATATAATACAGAACACAATTATTGTAAAATTAATTTTAAAACACTGAAATATACTATACAATAAAACAGAAAAGAAAAGCCTTTATGGCCAAGGTTGACTAACTTCACTAAAAGAGCCACTGGTATCTTATTGAGCAACTTTACCAAGGAACTTTCTAATGTCTTTTGTCTGTCTCTTTTTAAGGATTTCACGGAAATGTGACATTGCATTGTCATTCAACAGATTCATCGCTTGTAGCCTTATTTGGGTGCTGCTTTTCTATAAAATTTTACACAATTTCCCAATGTTTACAAATGTTTTAAATCTCATTTGATGTGAGCGATTCCCCCTCCTTATTCTCTTCCTCCTCCTCTGCAGATGATAGAAATATCCTCCAGAACCTCTTGCTGTTGCAGATTGTTGATGCAGATCCATCAATTCATTCATTTTACAACAAATTTTCCATATAAAACTGTTCACCAAATTCAGTCAAAACTGTTTTGTCTTACAAAGCGGAATTCCTTAGAAATTTTAGTTTCTCTTACAAAGCATTCTTCTTACAAGTTATTTGTCTTACAAGGTACCACTGTAAACTGGTTTCGATAATGCCCATCCCAGATAAAGATAACCAACATAAAACTACCAGGCCATTTTGGATTTATGAAGGTATCAACTAATCAGCAACAATCAACAACAAGGACATGGTGAACAAAGAAGCCTGAACTTATGCAGATCCCCTCAAGTTCTACTTAAGTTCAGAGATGCTGGAGATGCATCCAACTCAATGGATTAACAATTGCAAGCCAGGAGATGCAATTCCTCAGTACTTTGTTCCTTGTCCAACCACAGTTGCAACTTGAAAGAAGCACCTGTCTTGCTTACAGCAATTCCAAAATGGCCTTTGGTTTTCCTACAGTTCCTGTCATTCCTCAAAATTAGGCTTCAGAACTGGTTGCTGCCTCCAGATCTTAAACCCATGTCAGCAAACTGAAACAGGATAGTGGCTCAACTGGATAGTGGTGACTTAGCACATTACCACAAACACATTACCACAAAACTGAAGAGTCACTGAGAAACTCACTGACTCATCAATAGCCAGCAAAAACCGCCGGGCCTAGAAGCGTGAAATTTGGGGAGGGTGTTCCTTCAGTGATGGAGGGACCCACTGGACACCAAATTGGCTGGATGTTGATCAGTCAGTCTTCAGTGTTAAGTATAGGACAAAAACACATTGCACCTCTTTTCAGCCCCTTAAGGGTTAAATTTCTTAACATTGCTTTTTTTCTTGGTGGATGTTGATGTTACAGAAGGAATACCCTCCCCAAATTTCATGCTTCCAGGTCCAGGGGTTGGAGCAATGTGTCCCTCAGTCAGGGACTCTTCAATGTAAAGTATAGGGAGGAAAATGTGTTGCACCCCCTTTCACTCTCTTCTAGTTGGAATTTACGAAAACTGGTTCTTAGTGGGTGCCTCCATCAAGGAAGGAACACCCTCCCCAAATTTCACACTTCTAGGCCCAGGGGTTTTGGCTGGCCATTGATGAATGAGTCAGTCAGTGAGTGAGTCAGTCAATCAATCAGTGACTTTTCAGTTTTATATATACAGATTTATATCCCAGCTTTATATATACATATTTATATCTTTCCTCTGTTAAAAACAGATGCCCAAGGTGGCATTGACACATTTTGTTTTGTCTTTGATTCCTCTCATTCATTCTCCATATCCAGTCTGTAGTTAATCCATGCCACTTCTCCTCTGCAAAAATGCACTTCTTCTGGTTCACAAAACAGGAAGATATGTGCATCAAGGGTTAAACAAACTGTTAATTGCAGGAAGAGAGCACTGCTGTCCAATCACCATTAGAGCCACGCATCTTGGCTTTAAAAATCAGGCAGCAGCTTTATTGCCTCTAAAAAGTTTGAGAACCAGTGGTCTAGCAATCAGGGGTTCCAAACTCTGGCCCAGGGGCCAGATGCTGCCCTTGGCAAGCCTCTATGCAGACCTCTGCAAGACCCATCCATCCAGCCCATAATCCTCCAAAGGCTAGGGGAACTCTGATTCCTCAAGTTTTGAGGATTAGGGAGGCAGCACACACCTCTTCTTTGTGTGTATACAATTTCTTATGAACATATTTGAAGATCACCCTCTCTGTGTTTTAGAAAGTGTTTTTCAAATGATCTGAATTCATTCAATCATTCATATAAGTTCCATCTTTAATATATTCATTTATGTAAATTCTTTTTTTTCTGGCCCCGACACAGTGTCAGAGATAATCTGGCCCTCCTGACAAAGTGTTTGGACATCCCAACTAGATTGTAAGCACTTCAGGGCATAGACCTGTCCTTTCTTCTATTGTAAAACATAGTGTTGACAACGCTACAGAAATAACCACCACCACCACAGTAATGCTCATGTAGCGCTGTACATCTGAATCATTCACCTGCAAAAATTCACCTATGTCATTCTGTTATAGTTTGGTTTGCCTAGATATGTTCTATGGCTGTTTTTTAATCTTACTGAATTTTTAAAAATTGAATATTTTTTTAAAAAAAAGGATCATATAAAACCATGTATTATGCGCAGGTCACTCTAGTGTTAATATTAAGTGTTTCAAAAGGTCAACTAAAATACTTAATACATAGTTTAACATTTATGAGTACATCTTATTTTGAAATTAAATAGCAACTACATATTAGTTGTATATATTAGGTGGGATATAAATTTTTAAAATAAATATTATTGTTTTTAATCTATGTTATTTTTTAGCTTGTATGTGTTAATTGTTTTTATCAAATTGTTCTTTTTAGCTGCCTTGAGTCAGGCTAATTTGCCCAAGAAAGGCGGGATATAAATTTTTAAAATAAAAATAAAATAAATAAATAAATATTCACCATTTGCCCTAAAACCATAACTTCTACGCAGATAGCAAGTTAGAGTTCCAAGAGGGCAACGAAGTTTGCGAAGAATGTTCAATAAGCCTGATAAAAGGAAACTGAACCACTCACAATAACTTAAAACAGATTTATGCCTTGTTCTTTCATTTCAGTGTAGGTGTTTTATATTTATTGTTTTTAAGATGCTGCCTGTTTTAAATGTTTTAATGAACTGGATTTTATTGCTGATGTTTTTATGGATTTTTTTTTATAAGCCGCCTTGGGTCGCTCTGTGTGAAAGGCAGGGTATAAATCTTATTATTATTAAACAGCAGGAAAAAAAATAAGCACAGTATATAATAAAGTAGCTCATGCTGAAGATAAAAGCACTGGGTTCTAGTTATTTTCCCATTACAAAACATTGGGAGAAGAAGAATTAGGCTAAGAACAGATAACACTGACCAGTATACAACAATGGAAGTCAGCTAATCAGACTTTACATGTGGTTAAAAACATAGTTTTTCAGTATTTGAGAAACCAGCTGGTCCAATACAAAGTATTTTGCATTTCATTTCTCATGCTGTTTGCCTGCGCCAAGGTTAATGTACTGATTCAATATGAAAAAGAAAGTGTGCATGCTTGCAAAACCAAGTCTACAGTTACAATATATGAAAATACTTGAACACCAGAGATGTAGAGGGACTTTAACACTTTGCCTTAACACTTTGCTTTGAAGGAAAAGAAAAAAAACAAAAGGGCTTTCTCTGCAGCTTATGCATGTCAAAGTTTCAACCGACACCCTCAGACAAACAGCTCCCAGCCTTTCCTGAAACTGAGAACACTGCAGATGTAAGAAAGTGCCATACCAAGCTTATACTGTACACTGAATGAAGAATTGTTATACAATAAACAATTAGCCTACAAGCTTTGGGAATCAGGATCAGGAACAAAACTCAGCTGTGCCAGAGCAAAGATAAAATGCAACACTAACACCATTTCTTTTGCTTGTTAATTTTTTTAAGACCATAAAAGAAAGAGGAGGGAAACTGAGAATGGGTGATTACAAAGAGAAACACACAGAAAGAAGGATGGACACACAATGTAAAGTGGCACCATGTCGTTGACTGGCTCAAAGACAATTTCAGATGACTAATGCCACAGATGGTGAAAACTATACTCATCTCAGCACACAGACAATATTTAGGCAATATAGTGCGTCACTTTCATAAAAAAGCACGTTCAGATTGGAGGCTCTATGAAGATCTCCCTCCCATCACATCACCGCAGTATTTGCAAACAACATTTTTTAAAAGGAAAGCATTCCAAAATGTTCCACCGTGTTTTTGTCTTTTAGCTCAGCCACAAAAGACTTCGCAGGGTTAATGAAAGGCAGGCAGGGATAACTTTGAAGAGGAGAGCACAGTCTTGTCCAACTCCTGGGCTTCCTTACCAAAGAGGGAGTAAAAACCTCATGCTGTGTGCAAAATAAGGCTGGTCCTGGCCCCAAAGGATCGGAAATAACAGATTAAATCTTAAAAGCATGAAGCTAAGACTTGGGATAAGCCACAGCAAAGAAGAGAGGGGGAAACAGTAGAAGAAAAAGGAAAGCTGAATGTGTGCCAGTGATAAACCCCAGGAGGGAAGGGGGATGTTGTTATCTTTTGGAGGTATCCTTAAACTCTCTTGCCAGCAGAATGTCACTGATCACAAAAGGATTGTTTTTTCCCCAAGGGAAAGAAAGGCTCTGCTTCACGCTCAGCTGTATCTCCTCCTCCTCTTCCTCATCCAGACACACCTCAGAATAAGCAATCCCCCTAAACCATCAATTTTCAATCAATCATGTCACCGCATACTGGAAAGGTACTAAAATTGTCAAGGTAAACCATCAGGTTTTTTATAATTGAGAAGGCACACCATGCTGCCAGTGGAGGGGGGGAAGGAGGCGGTCACATCCACCACTGGCCCTAATAATAAAGACTGTCCCCCAAATTCCTGCAACATACCTGTGGACCACCCATGGTACAGCAGTGTTTGTGGGAAATAAACTGCCTGAAATAACCACAACACCACCAGCCTGGAAAGCAGTGAAGACAACAGGGAGACAGGTCCTGCTTCTGGGAGTTTAATCCTATAGATGTCTGCTCAAAAGCAAGTCCCATCATTGTCAACAGGACTTAGGCTGCAATCCTAAAGGCACTTTCCTGGGAGTAAGACCCATTAAACATAATGGGGCTTTCTTTTGAGTACACATGGTTAGGGTTGTGCCCTGAGTCTACATACCAGTAAGTGTGGCTAGGATGGCAGCCAAAGAGTGCAATTCTATGCATGTCTACTCAGAAATATTTTCCATTATAATCAGTAATATACTTTCCTGGGAGTAATGGGGCTTACTCCGAGGAAAGTGTAGGTAAGATTGGACCCTGAGGCTATAATCCTATCCATACTTTTTTGGAAGTGTGGCTACAATCCTATTCACACTTTCCTGGGACTTAGCCCCATTAACTCTATTGGGACCTATTTATGAGTCGACATGCATAGGATTGAACTCCAAGCCCCATTTAACACAATGGGACACACTTCTGAATCAGCCCATGCATGTCTACGGCAGAAGTAAGATCTGTTATAGTCAATGGAACTTACTCCCAGGAAAGTGTACGCAGAATTGAAGCCTGTGGCTACAATCCTTTCCACAATTTCCTGGAAGTGTAGCTATAATCATATACACACTTACCTGGGAGTAAGCCCTACTGACTGTAATGGGATTTACTTCTGAGTAGACATGCAGAGGAATGGGCTGTGTGGCTATAATTCTACCCACACTTTCCTTAAGTAAGCCCCACTGAGCGTAAGGAGTCTTATAGTAGACATGGATAGGATCAGGCTCTGTCAGTACAATCCTATCCACACTTTCCTGGGAGTAAGCCCTGTTTACTCTAGTGGGACTTACTTCTGAGTAGACGTGCATAGAAATGGGTGGCTATACTGTCCACTCTTCCCTGAGAGTAAGAGTCATTGACTCTAATGGGACTTACTTCTGAGTAGACACGAATAGGAAATGGACTCCAATCCTATCCACACTTTCCTGGAAGTAAGCCCTGTTTACTCTAGTGGGACTTACTTCCGAGTAGACATGCATTGGAATGGGCTCTGAGGGGAAGCGACTGGTCCCGTCCAGCCCAGCGGAGTGAAGGCGGACTCCCCACCACCCCTCCGCCCTGGGGGTGTCTGGCAGCCTCTCTCTCCTGCCCTCCTCCCTTCCTCCCTCCAGAGCCGCCTCTGCCCGGCACTCCTGGAAAAGTTGCTCCGCGGCGGGATAACCGGGCAGGACGAGGCAGGAGCGGCGCTGGGAGGAGGAGGGCGGAGGCAGGTGCTGCACAGGGAGGGACGGAGGATGCCGGACAAGCCAGCTAGCTAGCCCTGCGGGCGGGCACCGGGACAGTCACCGGCCGGGAAGGGAGCGCAAGTCCAGCGGGGGCCCGCGAGGGCGCGGAGAGGCTGCCCTGCCCTGCCTGCCCTGCCCTGCCTGCCCCCCTCAGGCAGCCCACCCGCCCTCACCTGCCTCGCCTCCACTCACCGCTCCGAGCGCCTGCAGAAGGAGCGACCGTCGCCCGCCCCGAGGCTTTCCCGGGCTGGAGCGAGCGGCCCCGACTGCCTCCCCGACGCTCAGCCCAGCGCCGCCCCGCAGCCCCAGCGCCGCCCCGGCCCTTCCCACTCCCGCTCGCAGCTCCGCCTCTCGGAAGCCCAAACACCGCCGCCTCACGCGGAGGCCCAGACCGGCCCCGACAACCCGCCAGGCCCGGCCTTGGCCCGCCCAGCGAAGGCCCCGCGTGGGGGGTCCCAGGACGGCGCTGAGGGAGGAAAGGGCAGCCTCAGCCGCCGCTTTGCCCCGACAGGGCTCTCCAGGGACACAAGTTGTGTCGTGTGTGGCATGTATGTGACCCCACCTCCCCCCCCCCCACACACAGAACAGTCATGCATGTGGACGCTGCACACTCCCGGTAGTCACACATGTCGTCTCCACACATGACTGGCAGAACTCAGTTTCTTTCACTAAACTTATGTTGTGGCACGTTTGTGACATGTTACCCATGCGTTTGTGTTGTGTAACAGACACACATGTGGAAGCTGCACATTCCAGGTAGTCACACATGTCCTTTCCACAGAGTTCCACTTTCAGTTAGTTATATTGTGGCATGCATGTGACCTGTATGTAACCACACCTCCATTTGTGTGCTGTGTATGTATGTGACCTGTATGTAACCATACCTCCCCCATATGTGTTCTGTGTACCAGTCATGCAAAGGGAAGCTGCACACTCCAGGTACACATGCATGCCATCTCCACACAGGACTGGTAGAACTCAGTTTCTCTCCCAAAAGTTACTTTGTGGCATGTATGTTGGCCTGTGTGTAGCAACCATAAAACATGCACTGTCACACATCAGGAAGCTGCACACTCTGGTCTCCACATAAGACTCACAGAATTCAGTTTCTTTCTGAAAAGTCGTGCTGTGGCATTGTGTTGGCCTTTGTCTGGCAAACACACACAGTGCTATGTATCTATCATGCATGGGCTGCACACTCCATGTTGACATGCATGCAGTAGCTACACAGAACTGGCAGAATGTGGTTTCCTACAATTAAATACTTTCCATGATGGAAATACTTTTGTCACATTTCTGAAGCGCTTTTATCTTAATGATAAATCTGGCCAAAAGGTTATACAGGTACATGGAGTACTCCCAGCAGATAACTATGGTAAGTGCAGGGCCGCAGGTGTTCTCCCAAAGATGTCAGTCACCCCTGCTGATGTACTCATATTTTCCTCATCCACTGTGGTGTCTGAAAACAAAATAATTTTCACATACTAATTTCACTAGTATGTGAAATTTTCAGTAAATTTCACATACTGATGAATATTTTTCCTCATTCTCATCAGTCAGTATATATAGAAAAAAGCCATTTGCTCCAGTTTCTCTTTTGTTTGTGTATCGAACGGGGACATTAATGTGATACATGCAATAATTTTTCTGTCCGAAATCAAGCATGGGTGGCAGAAGGTGGCTTTCGGTGCAACCTAAGCATCCCTACTGAGAAGGAAGCCCCACTGTGTTCAATAGTACATACTCCTAGGAAAATGTGGTTAGGATTGCAGCCTTACAGTGCAATCCTATTTGTGTCTACTCAGAAGTAAATTCCATTGAGTTCAATGGGGCTTATTCCCAAGAAAGGGCTCTTAAGATTGCAGCCTTAGTTGTAGAGCACCTGCTTGGCCTGCCTGAAAGTCCTGGGTTCGATTCCTCGCACCTCCATGTAGGGCCTATATGAAAACCCAATCCTGGGCTCCGCCAGCACTGAGTGTCACAAACTTCTATAACATTATGTTTCTCAGATATTTCAGCCAGCGTCCCCCTTTCAAACTTAAAAATATTCCTGGGACCCCCCTGTCAATCTTTCCAGGAAGTAATGTCAACCTGAAAGTGATGTCATGGCCGAAGTGACATCATTGTGCTAGTACACATCATGGCTATTCAGCAATAAGTCCTATTGTGTTCAATTGAACTTCAGAGTAGACAGGCATGAGATTGGGCTCTAATTCCTTGGGAGTAACAACAAAGGGAAAGAGAGAAAGGAATTGCACCCCAACCTGCCATTCCAATAGCATGGAGTGGACCTGGACCACTCTGCAAAAGATGGGAAGGCTGGGGCTGGGTTTGGTCCAAGTGTAGGAGGAGGAGGAAGGAAAGAAGGTGGGATGCATCACCAGAGAAACAAAGACAAACTACTTAGGCTGCAATCCTAAAGACACTTTCCTGGGAATAAGATCCTTTCAACACAATGTGGCTTACTTTTGAGTAGACATGTTAGGATAGCACTTTATGTCAAGCTAAGACAAACTACTTAGACTGCAATCCTAACCACACTTTCCTGGGAGTATGTACTATTGAACACAACGGAACTTACTTCTGAGTAGAAATGCTTAGGATTGCACTGATAGTCTTCCACGCTCATAATTTCACAAATACCTACCTGTTTTCATATTCTACTTTACCTTACCTGCTGCTGAGGTAGATTAAAAATAGCTTTGGAGTGAGATGGTATACTGCTCCTATGGTTTTTAACGTGACATCTTAAACAAGCGTTTTGTATGCTTTGTTTCACCGTTGGGTTGCCATGTCAAAAGGGACCTGCTGTGTTTATTTTAAGGTAGCCACACACTTTTCAGCAGCAGCTAGGAAAAAAGGGACCTTTTTCTATTACTTACAATAAGGCTTGTGGGCTCGTGCTACTTAATCAGACATTGTACAAGGCTCTAGTGCTGTGTTCACATAAAGGCAAGCTGTGTTAATTACTTATGTGACAATTATTCACAAATTAATATTTAATTCCTGTATTTCTACATGCCTGCAAAAATAAGTTTAGGTACATATCCTTGTACCTTTCTTCATATCATTCTATAAACAAAAATTGAGAATAATTGAGGGAAAGACTTCAGCCCAGAGCAGGGTTGCCATATGTCCCAAAAAACTGGGACTATCCTGGTTTTGGGGCATTGCATTCACATACTGGTGATTTGACTGTGGGTCCCGTCCCAGTTTTGTGGAAGAGAATTGTGGCAACCCTAGCCCCGAGGACCCACAGATAATGCCAGGAGAGAGTTCGATGTTACACAAAAAGACAAATCTGTCAGAAGAGAAGAAAGTAAATGGGCATGTGGCTTTCTGGCTTGGGCATGAGATTAGAGCATACGTGAAATAGAACCACAAGACTTGAGATGGGTGTAATTCTTTTTTTTTTTCAAATGAAATTGCTTTTTGTGTTGAAGGCAGCATGTCCAAACAAAAAATACTTCTCAGGGTAATCTTTTCTCTTATTTTATACTGTCATATCCATTGGGATACGTGGAGGTTGATTTATTTTAGGCAGCAAACTTGGAAGTTGAAGGCTGAACATTTTAGGGGTCTAGGGGGGCATTCTCCATTGGGAAAGCCTTGAAATAAACACATCCCAGTTTGGTGCATTCTTCTCCGGGCGAGATTATTTTTCTTGAACCATGCAGCTGCATAGAGCCGCCAGGAAGGGGATGAACTCCACCAGAGGCAAGGCAAGAACATTGCTCTCAGTGGAAAAAGCTCCTTGGCAGGCAGCAACATCAATCACTGGTAGAAGATTTGTTGTGACAACATGAAGGGAAGAGAAGCTCAGGATGCTCTAGATGTTAGCTCTGTTGTTGTGCCCTTGGAATAAAATTAACTGTGTTTTCTTAGGCTCTTTTTTTAGTTTTTAAATTTTTAACAAGGAAAAAAAAGACAGCTTTGTTTTTATTGACAAGCTGCTGGTGAGGGGGGACGACTCAGCCATTCTGTGAAGAGATTATCATAGCTGAACCCATGACAGAAGTGCAGTTTGAGCTGCTGCAGATAAATTGTTTTCAATATTATAACTTAAAAGAGTCGAAAGTTTAAATAGATTTAAAATTAATAACAATGTCTGCATTGTGATCTTGGAAGGCACTCACTGGAAATGCCATGAGTGAATGCTCACCACTGTGAAATTCAATACAGTAAGTCC
Organism: Cryptoblepharus egeriae; assembly: GCA_030015325.1. Taxonomy (NCBI): domain Eukaryota; kingdom Metazoa; phylum Chordata; class Lepidosauria; order Squamata; family Scincidae; genus Cryptoblepharus; species Cryptoblepharus egeriae. The sequence continues at coordinate 193,548,762 of JAREYC010000002.1, forward strand.
AAAAACAAGGCGGGGAAGAGAGAGAGAGAGAGACTCTGAGCACTAGTTCTGATGTTTGTCCATTTGCAGTATTGTTAAGAAATACCATAAGCCTGTAGCTAAATGACTTGAAGCTTAATGGAACCAAATGATTAGGAGAGCAAACCGAGTTTGATATGCAAAAAACATGCCTACTCAGAAGTAAGCCCCATTGTGCTCAATGGGTCTTACTCCCAGGAAAGTGTCTTTGGGTGTCTTTGGGACTGCAGCCTAACTACGGGGAGTCCTTGCTGTGGTGTAAGAACAATTTACTCTGGATTGCAACATGAATTTCCCATAGGTTTTCACTAGGTGGTGCAGTAACTATGGGTGCACGTAATGTCTCTTACATGCTCACATAATTACTCTGGATTGTAGGGATATTCAGTAGTTAATATTTTACCCCACCCTCAAAATGAGTTTGTTTTGTTTAGAAATGTATGCTGAAATTGTATGCTGAATTGTATCTGTTTTTAGTCTGTACTTCTCTAGTCTATAGTCTGTTATATAAAGCAATCCACACATTTTCCTATCAATTCTATAGTCTATTATATAGAACAATTCACACATTTTTCTGGGACAAGGTGCCACTGTGTTCAGGGAGGATTAGGCTGCAATCCTAACCACACTTTTCTGGATGTAAGTACTATTGAAGATAATGGGATTTATAATGAAGATAATGGGAATCATCCACTGCTGAGTAGACATGCTTAGGATTGCACTGTTTGTCCCAGGTAAGTGTACCTACCACATTGCCTGTGGATGATTAGGGCTGCAAACCCATACCCAATTACCTGGGAGTAATTCCTATTGAAAATTTACTATTCTAAAATTGACTGCAGAATTTTTTGTCTCTATCTGTGAAAGGGAACCACAGCAGCATCACATGTAACATACACTTTAGGATGTTTCACAGTCTTACAGAGGCTGGTTTGTTGAATAAGGCAGGCAGAAGTTACTGTCTAGTATGTAACTGTTATTTCATAACAGGAATGGTGGTATCATGGAAAGTACTAGGCTGTGTCTTGAGGATTTCCTTATGTAAATACACTAATATTGACTTCATAGATTCCCTGGCTGAGAATAAGGGAAAAAATAGCTCCTGCACTCAGCAAGGGCTCAAAGTAAGCCTCTGTTTTGTATGTCTCATATATCTAAAAGATTATCTCCAGTCTTAGTTATGCTGGGTCTTTAATGTAACTATTAAGGCAAGACTTGAATGTTGTCTTACCACAAAGTGCCTGCTGCTAGGATTATTGAGCACCATTCTTTATGTTTCTCTGTGCAAATGGGAAATCAGCTATTTATACAACACATATCTAACATCTGTGGCCAAGGATTAGTTTTCAGGACTGCAGAATGGATTTGTATAAGATTGATCCTGTATTTCATTCCCACACCTATTTTTGCAGTGGAAAATGCGTACAGTTTTAATTAAGAAGTACTTTTAATGTTGGTAAGGTTGGATGTATCTTATAGAAGATCCATGCAGCATCCAACCTCTTTTCCTATAATTGGCCAGTAATTCCATTGCCTGGAAAAATCAGGACCACAGAAACTAGTTGTTTGCAGAAAGCAGACACCACCATTATAAAGGAGTTATTTTGTAGTTATTGTATTTTGAGGACATTCCTGCCTGGAACTCCTGATAATAGTTGACCATATTATCTATACAGTATATATAAAATTGAAAAGTGGCTGACTGACTCACCCCACCAATGCCCCGCCAAAACCGCTGGACCTGGAAGTGTGAAATTTGCTGAGGGTGTTCCTTCCGTGAAGGAGGCACCCACTAAGAACCAGTTTTCGGAAATTCCAACCACCTCCCTATACTATTCATTGAAGAATCCCTGACTGAGGAACGCTCTGCCCCAGCCCCTGGACCGAGAAGCACGGAATTTGGGGAGAGCGTTCCTTCTGTAACATCAGCACCCACCAAGAATCTATGTTGAGAAATTTAACCCTTAAGGGGGTGAAAAAGGGTGCAATGTGTTTTTTGTGTTTTTTGTCTTCTCATTGAAGCCTGACTGATCAACATCCAGCCAATTTTATGGCTGGTGCCTGAAGCACTGGGAAGGAGGGTACCCTGGGGGAGATGGTGTGGTTGGGGGGTTGATGCACATGGGAGTTGATGTGCATGAAGGGTTGATGCACCTGCAGGATGTTAGGCATGGGAAAATGATGCTCATGAGGGGTTGTTGCACATGGGGTTATTCTCATGGGGGTGATGCACATGAAGGGATGTTGTGCATGGAAAAATGATGTGCATGGGGAATATTGTGTGAGGGTTGATGTGCATTGGGATGTTGCGCATGGGACTGGATGCGCAAGGGAGGAATGTTGTGCATGGGGGGTTGGTGCACATGGGAGAATATGCAAATGGGGGATGATGCACACGGGATTTGATGAGCGTGAGCAGATATTGTACATGGGGGATATTGCACATGGAGGATGTTACACATGGAATATTGATGTGCACGAGGGCTGATGCACATGGGGGATGTCGCTTATGGGGGTTTGAATGCATGGAGGATGTTGTGCATGAGGGGAATGTTGCGCATGGGGGAACTGTTGCGTATGGGGGGTTGATGAGCATTGTTGGTTGATGTGCAGTGGTGGGTTGATGCGCATGGGGGGTTGATGCGCATGGGAGGATGTTGCGCATTTGATGTGCAGTGACGGATTGATGCAAATGGGAAGGATGATATGCCTGGGACAATGATGTGCATGGAGGGTTGTTGAGCAGTGCGGGGTTGTTGCGGAGTGGGGAGATGGCATACAGGAGGAATTTTACTCCCGCAACGCTGGTACGTTTTCACTAGTAATTCATATTTCTGTCCTCTTGATAAGAAAACAATTTTGTGTTCCAGCTTCAAAAGGTGGACCCAACAGAAGTGCTAACAAAAACAAGTCTTTTCATGAATTATGACAAAGGAAAAATTGCTGCAAGTTATCTGCGTTTTCACTGCAATTAATCTTGTAGAGTCGGAAGATGGTATGAACTTAGGCTTTGTTGGGAGATCCGCGTATATTTATAATAAATCTGCTTAGCTAATAAGGGCCATAATAGCATAACTGCTTTTTTTGTACATACCTGAGCTGATTTAGAACAGCCACAGATTGCATAGCCCTACACAGCCTGTAAAGGCATGGATCACTGCAGAATAGAAACTAAAATAATTGAACTGTATAGTCCCATTTTATGAGGCTGAGATTCCTACAAGCCGTATGCCTGAACTATTAAACCATTACCCAACACAGCAGTAAATGATGCATTCTAATTAATTCCTTGTTATAAGACTGTGGTTTAAAAATAAAACAATTCGGAGGATCACCAGGGTCACTCACTTTGTGCACATTTGCCATTAAGGAAAATGGCAATGTTTTCAAATGTATTTTGCTATAGATAGCATTTTAGTTAGTGGTTCAAAATAAGTCTGGCCCACAGCTAATACAAAATTTCTGTTGCGCTGCCACAGTGTCATCCCGAGAGAGCCTGTCCTGTCTTCTGTTACTGTTTCTTTGCAATGGTTTTTGAGAAATATTTTGGGCTGGTGTCAGTTTAACTGTCCAAATAATGTAGAAATGTCAAAATATTTTATCTATGTTTCAACATATTTTAAGCCACAGTAATTGCAAACAAGATTTTGCTGTTATTGTGGCAAAGGAACTTCCCACTTGCATGAAATGACAACAGAGTACCATTGTTTCCTACCATTTTTTGGGTAGGATTATATGCTTTATAATCACTGACATTTGCAGTCTTCTAAATTTGATGTAATCCAGTACAACAACATTTTGCTACTTTACCCCAAAGCCTGTTCTGATTTCAACCCAAGTTAAGAGATGATGTCACACCTTCACAACATAAAAAGCTGTTTCTTGGTCTTGAAAGCTTTCCCTAGTACTCTCCTATTATGCCAAATTACATTTTTTCTTCACAAAGGTTTATTGTGTTGTCTGATTGCTAGATATTGGCAGCCCAAATCTACAGTAGGTTCTACTGAGATGGGCAAGGAAATATGTAATAACTTTGTATGTATATAAAATGAATATTTTCAGGGACCAAAGTCAAGCACCATTCAAAGCATGTGAACTCTGAAGTAAGTTCCATTGATTTCACCAGGATTTAGTTCCAATACTGTATCTAGGAGTGTTGTACATATCTCACGTTGTACATGTCTCACATCAGCCACCTTGGGTTTCCTTTTGTTAGGGAATAAAGGTGGGATACAAATCTAATAAATAAATTGTGAGAAGCACAGTACTCATGTAAATGATTGCCCTTTGAAATTATGCCATCCGCTTTGGTTTAGCATATCCACAGCACAGTCTTAACCCCTGGTTAGGCTGGCACAAGTTCTGTACTGGTCTGAGCGCCATAAGGCACTTCAGTGCGACTCCTGGAAGGGTTAGGCCAGTGCACAAACATGTGCTGGCCTCCCCATGCCAGAACAGGAATGGGGAGATGGGTGAATTGTACTGGCCTAAATTGCTTAGGATTCCTCAGAGAGACAAGAGATAGCATCTATTCCTTTAAAGCAGCACCAGTGAAAGAGATTTTTTAAAGGGAGTTTCTGCCCTGATACGTAGAGCTGAAAAAAGTGTGTTTTTCACATTTCCTTCTTGATATACTTTTTGATCATTTTTTCCTTATCTGCAGCTATTTTATAGATATCAAGACTTTTCTTTATTGCCTTTAGCTTCAGCAAGTTCAATTTTTTTTATCTTCCCCTATGTCCCATTTGTATGTTGAATTTTTAATTGAGATTTAGCAGGTCTGTGTACTGTGTACTGTAATGTTAGTTGCGTTACATATTAAATGCTGGTGGTGCTCTGCTAAACAGAGCTTCTTCCTTGCTTTTCAGTTCAGTGGTGGAAAGCAGGCAGCTGGATTACTGCAAGACTCAGATAGAAGAAGCTGCAACATATGCTTTGCATGCATGATTGCAAATTTAATTAGATTTCAGTGAGTGAAATTGGAGTGCATTTTGCAGTTAAAGATCTATGCAAGACATTGGTGAGCTTCTGCCAATCAGAATAGACAGTGCTGAGAAGGTAGATCATTGGTCTGACTCTTTATAAAATAGCTTTCTATATTATTTATATCAAAAATTTATTTATTTTTATATGATTCTCATACCTTCTCCTGAGGTGGTATAACTCAGAGGATATGGACAAGGGCATTTCCGCCTTGGAAACAGGCTCTGGATACAGAGTAACTGTAGGCAATGCTAAACATGCCTTCATGCCACTCCTGAACTGTCTATGCTGTCCAGCTAGGGCAACCCAGGTCCACCTGTCTTGTGGCAGTCTATGGGCACAATCCAGGTTATCTATGGGGAGTCTTTGCTCTGGCGTAAAAACAATCTACTCTGGATTGCAATATGAATTTCCCATAGGTTTTCACTAGGTGGTGCTGTAGCTACGTCAACGTAAATGTCTCTTATGTGCTCTCGTAGTTACTCTGGATTGTAGGGTATGTTGCCTTAGGCTGCCCCAAGCCTTTTCCTGAATAACTAGGGTGGCCTATCTTGCATTTGGGCTAGCCCAGTGATTGACAGGGTAACCCAAGTGCACTTCTGGATCGTGCTCTAAGGCTGCAATCCTAACGCCCAGTTAGGCTGGCATAACCCCCAGCATAAGTCCCATGCGTGCTTGGGAGTGTTACAAAAGTAGCTATAAGACACTTCTGTGCCACTCCTGGGGGAGTTCTTAAGCCAGTGCAGAGACATGCACTTGCCTCCTTACATCATCATGGGAATGGGAAGACCTATGAGTTGTGCTGCCCTAGATTACGAATGCACCCTAAAACTAGTTCAGCCATAATTGTTGCTATAAAATTTGATGAATCTCAGTTGCAGTAAGAGAGAAAGAATTAATTTTCTAATCTTTTCTCCTTCAAAGGGAAGCAGTATTACACTGTGTTCATGTTAACCAATTATAAGTACTGTTCCATGCAATTCTGAGTTTGCAACACTAGTCAGACGTGACTAGTTTTTTTTAATCCTGTGGATTAAACGGCCCAGCAATTTTTAACTAGTGTGATACAAAAGTGATCAGGAAGAAAGGCACCAAAATTATAAATCAGGCACCAAATTTATATAATGTTACATTATGTTATAATGATTAGATGTTAGTCAGCCAGTCACCAAATGACAATAAGGTCTAAAGAGGCTGAAGGAATGCCATGCTCTTTCCCCCTCTCTCTTTTTTGCAGTCAGAGTCTTTACATCGGTTGACTCTTCAGTCAAACCTGTTTCATGTAGTGGACCCAACAGCATTCATGTATTGTAGGGCTTTCACTGCTGAAAACTGGAATTGACATCATTAAGCAAGGAGTGCTATCATGAAACTCTTCCCCAGGAATCTGTTAGCTGCAAAAGACTTAAGAGAAAATGTGCAAATCTTGATAATATTTTCAAGATATGGGAGAGCTCAATTATCATATTCCCTTTTAGCAGTACCTTCTACATAGCAGTACCTTTTAGCAGTACTTTTTATAAAGCTGTCACTTTGCTGCTCAGCAGCTGAGAGGGGCTCTGCCTCTCCGGAAACAGAGCTGCTGAAAGGGAAGCCAGCTTGATAACTGGACTCCCCCATAATTTGCAAGAAACTAACCCTACAATCCAGAGTAACTATGGGACCATGTAAGAGACATTATGTATACCCGTAGTTACTGCACCATCTAGTGAAAACCTATAGGAAATTCATATTGCAATCCAGAGCAAATTGTTCTTACACCGGAGCAAGGACTCCACGTAGTTACTCTGGATTGCGCCCTAAGGCTACAATCCCTCATATTGGCCACAATAGGTCTTAGTAGACATTCCTAGAGTTGTGCGGCTAGTTTGATTTTAAAATGAAAGCTGAGAATCACAGAATGCCCAAATCTGTTCTAGATACTGAATTCTAACTTTGTATCCCAGAGGCATGATACACACAACGCTTTTCATAAAGAGCAGAGATTTTTTCATCTCCAGACCTGCAGAGTTTAGACTCTTGTAACACCCATTTTTTAAAGCATGAAAATGAATGACTATCTAAACTCGTAAATCCATATTTAAGCTCTTAAATAAGTGGATTGATTTAAAAAAAAAAATGCTGAGCACCCAGCAGCTCTCAGTAACTTGCTGAGGCAATTCATCTTTTCATTAGTGAAAACGGCTTACATAGAGAGTGAGTTTCTGAAACCATTTTGATATATTCCCCAAATGTGATTGAATAACGGTCCAATGCGTAACAATGCAATACTTAAAAGTCTAAAAAATATTTAGGATGTGCTGATGAGAAATATTTCCCTGTGTGAAATTTGAGATTATTTTGAGAGTACACCCTTGGGGAAAATTCTGGTCAAGGACAATCAAAGATTGGAATAAGAGTTGTGTCTGAGAAATGCAAAATGCTGTTTAAAGGGCAATATTTTTGTACAAGATGGAAGACTTGTTCCACCAGATATTAAAATGCAGGTACACCCTGGGTTAGTTCATACTATTTTAACTTGTACCAATTCTGCATATAGATAGGCAAGAAGAAAACAATATAGTGCTTTCCAATAGTCAGAAAAAATGACACGTATATTGTTTTATTGTAGTTCTCTTAACTTAGGTCACAATCCAGAGTAAGGGCAGTGAGGAGTACCCTAGCTGGGCTACCCCAACAATTCTGAATCCAGAACAGAAAGTTATGCTGCATCCCGAGAGCCATGAAGCCTGGGCTGCCCTAGCTGCTCCAGAGCATGCCAAGTCAGTGACAGCTGAGGAGAGCTTGCTCCTGAGAAGACCCCCCCCCCCCCCGACCACACTGAACAAGGAACAGCTGTGGAGCCTGAATTATAAGGAAGCCCAGCAGTTCCTGACAACTAGTTACAGCTGCAGTTCCTTTAGTGGAGGGTGGATGCTGGGAGTGGCCAGCTGTATCCCCAGTTAGTGGGCTGCCATAGTTCCATATCCTGAGGTTGAGAGGCAAGGGTTGCAGCAAGGATGGCCAAGAACTCAGATTTTTGGTCAACACTGCCATTCTTACTATGCCTTATATCCTGAAGTGGTATAACTCTGAGGAGTTGGAAGATGGAATTTCTGCCCTGGAAACAAGCTCTGGATTCAGAGTAACTGCTCTGCCCTAGGCAATGCTTAACATGCCCTCAACATCTCTCTCCTGAACTGCCTAGGGCAGAGCAGCTAGGGCAGAGCAGATCCACCTCTCTTGGGGCACCCTATGTTGCCTTGCTCTGCCCCAAGCCTTTTCCAGAGTTACTAGGGTGGAGCATCTTGCAGTTGCTCCACACTAGTGTTAGATAGGGTAATCCAAGTGCTACTCTGGATTGGGCTGCCTGTCAACTATGTCAGTATTATTATTTCTGTATTACAGAAGGGGGTCTGAAGCTAATAAAAAGTGGCTTGTGTAATAGGGTACAGTCCTAACCAGTGGTGGGCTCCAGCAGATTTGCACCTACGCTATAGAACTGGTTGTTAATTTCTTTGAATCCCGTCACTGGCCTAACCAATTTTCCAGTTCTGGGTTAAGGGCAATGCAACTCTGAGGTAACAAACTTTACCTTACCTAGAGGAGCTCCATGACATTCCCAACTGCAGGATGCAGCATGTGCCCACTGGCACAGCTATGCCAATTCTGGAAAGTTGGTTAGGATTGCACCCCTCCCCTAGTGAATTTGTATAAAACATGATATTTAACCTAAGGACATTAACTCTTACCAAAAGAAGAGAGAAAAATAATAGCATTACATTAGATCATGTTCACCAATGGATTCATACATGGATGAATTATAAGGCTCAGTTCAGACTAATAAATTCATGTGATGTAAACAATAGCATGTTCCCTGCTGAAAAGACATACCAATATGTTTAAAAAACTGAATAGAAGGTTCTATTTATTATTTTAAAATACTTCCAAACTGCCTTTCTACTTATAAATTCCCTCAATGTGATTTGCAACAGTGTCACCATTTTTATTTGCAGAGAGGCATCTTAAATTATGTGCACCCCTATATACAGTTGGATGGTTTAAAACTCAGACTCAGCTTACTTATGTCAGTAAGAACAAGGGACCAAACAACACACTGGAAATAAGCCAGCCATGTTTTAAGCTGCCAACATAACAATGCATCATATTTATGTTAGGCCTGAAAGCCAGATTAAATGATAACCAACAGAGATGTGTAATAAACTGCCTTTTTAAAATAAAGAAAATGTAAAGCAGTTGTGGAAGTCTGCAAATAGGAGCAAAGGAGTGGCACTTTTATTTATTTATTTATTTATTTGCTCTGAAACCCACTCCCATCTTTTTTAATGGTGTAAAACAGGGTATCCAAATCCCAGCCCATGCAAATGCCAAATGCAGCCCATGGCAAGCCTCTGTCTGGCCCATGGCCCAACGCTGGTTCCTGCAAGCTTCTGACCTATTTGACCAACTGCTACTGAGGCTGTGATCTGGTCATGTCTGGAAGGTGTACTGAAGACCTAAAATGATTTCCTGGTTTTCTCAAAATCCATAAGTAACATTTTGCTCATTCTAAAGACCTAAGAAGGTGTTTGTGAGGTGGGGGAATGGCGTTCCATTTGATTATGTGCTTTATTTCTGTGATGTGTATTGGTGCTTGGAGAAATCCTGAAAATTTAAGCCCACTCATTCATTTATTTTTTCGCCAAATTCTAATATCTTATATATTGATATTAATTTAAATCTGGCTGCAATCTTAAAGATACTTTCCTGGGAGTAAGACCCATTGAACACAATGAGGCTTACTTCTGAGTAGAGATGGTTAGGGTTGTGCTCTCTGTCTAATGTATTAGACATGTCTAATGCAACGATTTTCAGTCAGTATGCCGTGGCACACTGGTGTGCCACGGATAGTTCTAAAGTGCCATGGGATTTTGGGAAAAGTGATTTATTAATAGGAAAATTGGGGGATTTGAACAGCCTTGTCAATGGTACCAACACCTGATGGTGTGCCTTGACAATTTCAGTCCCTTGTTAGTATGCCATGAGATGAAAAAGGTTGAAAATCACTGGTCTAATGCATTAATTTCAGTATTATATTTTTTCTGATCCTTGACACTGTGCCAAGCGTTTGATATGGACCTCTGTCTGAAAAGTTTGGAGACCCTTGGTGTAAAATCATGGATGTAGTACATATTTTTTTCTATCCAGGCACCAGTCTGTGGACCACAGTTCACGTTAGTTCACAGTTCACAGTTCACATCTGTGCAATCTGGGGACCAAACTGACTGGATCTATGATGCCTTCAAAAGGCTGCTTCAGCTGCATCAGAGCAAACCATTGCAGTTGACAAAGACCCACATGTCTGGGATGCTGCCAAACTCTTTTCTATTTCAAAGTAGAAGGCAACAGGGATATATTCAGAAGGAGGAGTGCTGGGATCAAAAAACAACTATATAACTTTGTTCCTGATGCTTTGCTTGCTGTGTCATCTACCTTTGAAGGATAGTGGTAGAGGAGAATACAACATTTTTTGTATATTAAAAAAGTATGCAGCTATCTTTAAGCAGGAGATACAAACAGTGGTGTAGCTAATGATCATATAGCCTGATGCTGAGCTCAAAGGGTTGCCCCAAAAGTGATGTTACAACCAGACTTCACACCCTAGCTTTTAAAAAAAGTGAAAATGGGGAGGAGGGCCCAACTGGGGGGAATGATGAAAGCTACCCAGAGCATTTTTTTCAACATTTTCTAGTTTTTACCAGGAGTCATTAAAAAAATGATCCAAATGCATTTTTCTGAGTTTCTTAAGAGAATCAGTACTCCCGCTATGACCCGAGTATGGTTTCAGTCACATTTGACGTTCAGAGGGGTTTTGAAGCCCACAGATTTCATTATCTGTGGTTTCCTGTATCCATGGGAATGGTTATTCCGGGAATGGTTCCTTGCAGATACAGAGGTACCATCTGTATATTTATATTCCAGTATCTTCATGTCATCATTAGAAGAAAAAAATGCTTTTTAAATTCTAGGTATTATGGAAATCATACATTTAAAAAAATACTCTAAAAGTATGCCTGTATTTTTTCCATTAAGTATCACATACTTTCCATTAATATCACATAGGGATAGTTCTGCTTTTAATAGGTCCACCTTTACAATTTGCTGTAGTCTCTGTTTAACTATGTTCAAAATTTTGCTCTATTCCAGGTCTTCATTTGAATGTGATTTCTTTTTGCCTGATTTTTGTGAAATTGACAAAATTTTTGTTGGAGACTGTGGCCAAGATCCTATGTATCCTAAGAGTGCAATTCATTGCTAATTATATGTCAGCTTGATTGATTTACCCCTTCCACAAATCAGAGGTACCCATGCTGATGTAATGTTATATATACACTTGTTAACTTTTACTTTGCATGCACTCCTAACTTTGCATGTCTCATAACCGATACAGTTATGCTGGCAGAGTAGTCAAGTGGATTGTATTAAGGGAGGAGCAGACCTCAATCCTAAGGTTCCCAGCTCCAATTCCTGGCCTCTGTTTTAAATGCACCCATTATATAGTGAAAAAATAGGTGGTACAGGACAAAAAAATATTCACATCCAACCAGTGACATCAATAGGTTTTGCATCTCCATGTGCAGGAGGCCAGCATGTCAAACCCATGATGGACCTTCTACTATGCAGTGGGGAGGGCAAAACCCTTAATGGTGGGCATGCTGTTTTCTCCCATCCCTATGGTTTTTGGGCTATAACTTTTGATAAAGATAATTCATTGTGTTTTCTTTCATGGCATTCTGCATGAAATTATGCAACAAGTAATACAAATCATTACAGTATTCAAAATATCAAGATTTTAAAATTTTGACAAGTAGAGGTGTCATTCCCCTTCCATGCATGTCTATAAAAGTTAAAAAATATTCAACTGAAAGGCACCTCTTGTTCTCAATCAAATGGAAGTGACTTTCAATTGAATTTTTTTATGATTACAAAGGCTTTTGGAGTCCTGTAGAGGCATCTGTGGGACTCCCTGAACATTTGCCATTATTTTCTCTGCAGGAACACTTTCTGGTATTTGGGTTCATCTCTTCTGAAACTATTCTTGAGCTAGACGTATATTCATTGGCAATCTTATCTAATGATATAGCGAAGGTGGTAAGCACACGGAAGACCTCAACTTGCATTACACAGATGACATATTTTGATAGCTAAATGCAACCTCCAGGTACAGAGTGTTCTTCTGATGTCTTCATATCCTGCTTGTGGCACCCAGAGGCAACTGACAGATTCTTGAGAAATAGGATGCAGAATGAGATGTGCCTATGGTCTGGTCCAGAAGGGCTCTTCTTATTTTCCTACAATCCAAGGCCATTTCTTCACATCAGAATATCATAACAATTCTGGCTTTAGAAACTTCTGGCAATAAGTAATCTGTAAAGGATAGTGGCATCTCTTGAAGCTGCAATCCTGACCTCGAGTTAGATCAGCATAAGTTCTGAGCTTGTCTGGGGGTGTTGCAAAAGTGCCATAAAGGACTTCTACACCACTTCTGGGCAGTTAGGCCAGTGCACAGACATGCGCCAGCATCCCCACACCACCATGGGATTGGAAAATGGGTGAGTTATGCCAACCTAAATTGGTTAGGAGTATGCCCTCAGTCCTTGTATTAATACAGGACTTCAATCAGATTCATGGCCTAAGTGCCAAGAGTATATTTGTATGACTCTTTTATTAGAAGCAATATAGGAATACAGGTGAAAATTTGATGGTGCTATTTACAAATACATAAAAGTTGAAAACCTGAACACACTTCTCTAAGAGAATGTTCCAGTTGGACACATTTATTGAAAAGGTCTGCCAGCTAATGATACTGTGACAGAAGCTGATTTAGACCAGTTGAATTCAATGTGAATGAACTGGCTTAAATTCAAATACACTGGTATAAACTGTTTATGGGTATGAACAGCATCAACTGCTTCTTTTTATGGTCTGGCAGAACAAGTCTCCTTAAATATGTGCTCAGTGTCACACTGCTGCTTCATGGAAATTAATAAAACAATATATATGTTTACCTATAAGAGTTTGCACTGAATATATAAGTGCTTCTTTCACAAGTGGCCTTTATATAAAATACAAAATTTAAAGTAACGGTGCTATTATTCACAAGTTCTTTAAGAGAAACCTGATGGCACATAGTGCTAAATCCATTTTTACATTAGTTAAATATATCCTCAATTAAATACTCATAGTATATTTGTTAAACCTAGATAATGAAGCAATGTTTTTATAAAGGTACATACCCTCATATTATGCCAAGAAATAATCCCTTAGGGAAGAAACTTCTGTTTTTTCTTGCCTTCGCTTTTGACATCTCTTCTACATATAAATCATTATGCCAGTTATTCTCCTGCCATTAAAACCAAAGTACAGAATTTAAGAATACTGTGGGGTAATACAAACCGACCAGCAACCCCTGTGTAAGTGCCTCAAGTCTAGGCTTGCTAGTGTGCCCCCTAGTGAACTTCTGGCAAGATGCCACTAATGTGGTTCTTTACATAACATATAATTAATGTATAGCATTCAGAGCTGTATGATGTGCTCATGGATGGTTGCTAGCTAAGATTGTTTTAAAAAATTAAACACATGTTCCTGACAACAGACTTCACTGATCACTGTGGGATCTACTTCTGAGTAGAAATGCATTGGATTGCACTGTTCCAGAGATTCATGGCCAGGGAATTGGTCTGTTAGCAGCTGCTGACCATGGACAGGTCAATTTGAGCAAGACCTGGTACTCTGTCTCCTCCCATCATCTTCTTTTCATCTCTTTGATTCCAAATTCTTGAAAACATACCATTTTGTGTTGCCTATCCCTGAGCATCTGGAGCTTCAAAACAGCTAGCAGTGTGATTTTCTTCTGGATAATAGTCTAATGGGGATCTAATGAATAAAGTACAGAGAAAGCTATTGTGATGTAAAGTTCCTACTTGTACTGAGATTAGAGAGAGATAGAGCACAATCCAGAGTAACTACAGGAAGTCCTTGTTCTGGTGTAAGAACAATTTACTCTGGATTGCCATATGAATTTCCCATAGGTTTTCACTAGGTCGTGCCATAACTACGTCAACGTAAATGTCTCTTACGTGCTCCCATAGTTACTCTGGATCATAGGGATAGGTTACTTGATGTGCTAGCCATCTTTCAATTTAACTTATTTCATAGGGTTATAATGAGGATTAAGAGGTGGGGACAAAAACCATGTACAGCACAATCTTCCCCTACCATACAAGGACAATTCATTCCTGAAAAACACATTATAGGGAGAATTCTCAGAAGTAACAATGTAACTACCATTAATTTCAATTTCCAATATTGTTACACATTATTGAGCTGTGAAATTGACACCTTTTAAAATCCCATCAAATTGAACACAATAATTTCAATTGTTTATAGTTATCATAATGCAACCTAATGTGGTATTTTCCCTTTACTCATTACTCTATAAGAACAGTGGGCATATTGGGCCACTTTAACAAGTGGCAGGAGAAACAATTTCAGCAGGTGCAGCTTGTCATCTGTGAGATAAAATGCAGCACTTGCTGAATTCCCTCTTCCATATAGTTGTTAAAGGTCCAGGATTCCTAAAGTGCCCCCGTTTGCCCACCCATGCTCTAAAATATGGCTATTTACCTGCTCTCATTAAACTGATTTGTAGGTATTGCTTAAGATCAAGCTCCCAAACATACATATACAGTATATTCAATGTTTATGAAATTCAACTGTTAATAGCACCAGATTATCATAAACTAAGCACAAATACTTGGAGTAGAGAATTTAATGCAACACTACCCTGTAAAGATGACTGGATGGTTGTATCCTGACTTGATCAGGTGATTATGAGGCAGATGAAATCCAAATCCATCCTCATAAATGTTTTGTAAGCTGAAGAAGTATTAAACTTCTCATAAAGCTGAATTCTTGTAACCCTGTGTGCATATCTCAAAGTATAACTATGGATTTCTATGAACTCAATGAAGATAGGGCCAAATGCTTAAAACTTCCAGCTGCCCATTAGGCCCATTGTCTTCCATCAGAGACCAGGGCACATTTAGGAAGACAATCTTTTCAATTTGCTCCTCATGATGGATAGCAGTACCTGACAGAGTTTGGTTCCTTGAATATATGAAATGAAGGACTTTTCATGCTATTATGTTTCTGACAGTTATTGCCGTTTCTTAAGATTAAGTAGATTGCCACCTTTTCCTTTAGTTTGCATAGAATAACTGATCTGCATAAGATGACATTGGGGAGATATGGGGAGGTTTTACATTGTAAAGGGAAAACCATGCTGGCATAATAAAGAATGAAAGTCTTTGAGGATGGAAAATCAGTCCATGAATTCCTTTAGGCTGCAGCAGTATTCACTGCTATTTCCAAGAGTCTGTACTTTCCACTTCATTTGGGTGGGGGGAAAATCACATTTAAAGAAGGAATGAGCCAAAATATGTAGATGTGCAAATTTAGAAAATCTCAACAATTCTTCCTTAGCACTTTATGGATTTATAGCATTTAGGATGTCTAGGCACCAAGTTTAAGTGAGTGCAGCTTTACTACATAGCTATTAAAGGATCAAAAGCTCTTTTTTTTACTTTTTATCTGGCCATCTTAATAAAAATTGGAAGGAACCAAACGGCAATCTTGTACACTGTGTATTAAAAAATGGTATCAATCCCTAAGTTTAGAGTTATACCTGGAGATCTGGACTGTATCTTTAAATTTATTCTGAATCATGAATCTTCTGTTCCTTTCTCTCAACCATTTTGCCCTGGAATGACAGTAGAATTGTAAACATTTCCATGAATCTGATTGGGTTTCTTTTTTCATAGAGCAACACCAAAAACTGTACAAAATAAATAGGCCCATGGTGTGTATCTAGATGTGGCACATTCACTGATATGGAACTTAAATGGATGAAGTCTGTACCTTTAAGGTTGCAATGCTAAGAATACATCCTAGGAATAAGTCCCATGGCACTCAGAGCAACTTGCAACCAAGTACACATGTTTAGACTCAGAGAGTACATACAGTATATTCCAAAATTCTGGTTCTGCTTATCTAGATTGTGGTATGGTTTGGTTGAAAAGTTAACTGAAATTGTGGATCTGATTTGTAGCAATTTTATCAGTGTCTAGATTTCCAGAACTGGGAACAGTGGGGGGGGGGGGGATAATTGTGGAAAATTTGATAAGGACTGATTTTTGTGATGTCATAATAACTAACATGGATATTCCCATTTACCAGAAACATTGCAGCCTTTGATAATCAGGTTTGTGTAGTGGTGGTTGCTTTTATCACCTACACTTTCCATTTGTGCAAACTCATTTTGTTCAGCATTTGAAACAATGTGCTATAATGTATCCAGTGCTAAAAGCATCGTTTTTAATAAACATAGCTCAGATGTAATGAGATCCTGACAATTAAGTACTCTATGCACACAGATTTAAAAGCAATTAAAAATGAACAAGGGACAACATTAGCAGCAAAGTCAAGGGAATGGGGGAATACTAGCACTTAGATGATGTATAACATATGAACTACTGAGCAAATGGTCACTAATTAATCAGCACAACAGTCCTATGAGGTAGTAGGTGAATACCTCTTTCTGCCAGTTTTATAAAAGTGATGTTTTTTTTCCAGTTATATCTATGAGATGATTATAATATTCACAAACCAACTTGTGCAGATAATTGGATGTATAAAAAGCCAAGGCTAGTGAAATGTTAAGAGTATGCGTATTCCTATTCTTTGTTTTGAAAATGTTTATCTTACACTTGTCTTTTAAAAACAGACCCAGGGTGAGTGACAAAACAAAATCAATAAAAAACATCCATCAATATGCAGAAAGTAAAACAAAATATATAATGCAGGAACAAAGTGGAAGCAAGATCTTGATAAAGTGACAGGGCAGTAATTCAGAATTGCTAACTGCTATATGCCCACCTGCTAACTGGGCAAGAGGCATTCTATCAAGTGGGTGTTCCTCTTTTATTTAGCAGGCAGAGAGTAACTGGCCTCAGGGTGACCAGATGCCAAACCCTAAATTCCCCCCCCCAAGTTCCCCCAAAATTCCTACCGGGTTTTAAAAAAATGTTGGACACCCCCAAAAATGTAGGATAAATGTAGGACATGTTAAAATAAAGCAAAAATACTCATATTTGTTTCATGTACGGTGGTACCTCACTTAACAAGCACCTCGCTTAACAAGCGTTTCACACAACAAGCAAAAATTTCCAAGAAATCTTGCTTCACACAACAAGTTCTGCTTCACTTAACAAGCAAGCACACTATGGGCATGTGTGCTATGCAGCCCTGATGCTCTACACGGAGGAGGGCTGCTGGCCAGTGCTGCTTCCTCTAACTGCCCCAGTTGCCTGGGGGTGCCAGTGGCAGCTGTCCCTAACTACCCCCAAGTGTCCCCACCAGTCACCTTGAACCTTCAGCAGCAGCCCAGGTAAGCCTCCCAGGAAAGTGTCTTTGATTGCAGCCTCCTAACCATGTCTACACAGAAGTAAGCTCCATTGTGTTAAATGGGGCTAACTCCCAGGAAAATGTCTTCAGGATTGCATCCTAAGTAGACTTCATAGGATCATGCACATTGAATGCATGTTTTGAATTCAATTCCAGTGTTTTGTCAACATTTTTACATCCAGTTAATATTTTTATATGAATATTTTGGGGTTGTGGAACCAATCGTCTGAGTTTCCATTATTTCCTATGGAAAAATCTGCTTCACTTAAAGAGTGTTTCTGGAACAAATTAGGCTCTTTATGTGAGGCACCACTGTACCTAATTTCAGCTCTTTTAAAATTGAAAACCTTTAACATGCATGATTCTGACCCAGACATGTAAGACACCCTCAAAGCAGTTTGCAGCTACACAAGCCACATGCAAGTGAGGGGAAAGAAAGTGGGACAGGTAAGTAGGGAAGGGAAAGCGGGTGGGAGAGGTTAGGGAAGAGAAAGGGAGAGGTAAATGGGGGAGGGGGAGTTTGAGGTTTTTTATTTGATTGACTTTAATGTATTTACAATTATTTGTTTTAATTTGTTGGAGGATGTCACTTCCAGCCATAACATCACTTTCCGTGGATCCTGGACAAATTATCTCTCTAAAAAGAGTGTCCCAATCTAAAAGGTTTGAGAACTACTGTAGTAAGAAAGGGGCACCCTTAAGGGGGATGACAACACTAGTGACAAAAATGGCTAAAAATCATGGTTTTTAGGAATAATCTCATCATGTTATATACTGTGGGATGCATAATTTGCAGCAGAATGCAGTGAAACAAACCACTTTGAAATATATTTATTCTATTAGAATGTGTGGCTAAAAAACCAGTGGAGGTGGAGCAATGGCATATAACCACGCCCACCATCCAGGTTGTTGCCCCACCCACTACATGGGGTGACGTGCTGGCCTCCTGCACCGGGTGACGCGAACCCTAGCGATGCCCCTGGTTACAGGACTTTCTTGGGCAAAAGTCTCATTGAGCACAAAGGGACTTACTTTTGAGTAGATGGTGATGTCACATCCCATTGACAGGAGGTCTTGGACAGATTTTTTAGTTTGAAAGGGTGTCCCAAGCTGAAATGTCTGAATATCACTGTGATACACAATGTAGTGAAGAGTGTACATGCATATTCCAAATCAACTATACCTTAGAGGGTAATGTAATGTGCAAAGTGGCCTGTTGTTCTTATGACACTCTTCCCATTCATTTCACTAAGGCTAGATTAAGGCAAGACCTCCCTAGTAGCATAAACCCCAAATGCAAGAGAGGTGCTTTCAGATTGCTGTTCTGGAACATTCTCCGGGAGTTGCACCAACATAGCATTTTGAGGGCTGTAGTTAGATATTATATAGTCTGTTAACAGCAGGGGTAGGGTAGTATAATTAAAGCAAACTTTCATTAAAGCTTCAATTTTAACAGCAGGGGAAGGGCAGTGGGAGATATTGTCATAGACAATGTTATTCATTGTAATCAATTAGTCCAGTAAACTCATGAAAAAGAGGTGGGATGAGGAGGGAGGGAGAGCATTGCCTAGTTTTGCTTCAGGCACATATGCTTTCTTTCTTGTTTATGCTCTTATCTAAAAATGCAAATTCTTAAAAAGGTAGCTTACTATATAAAAAAGCATACTGAAGAAACCATCAATACTGAGTGTCTCAGAAACACGTACGCAGATTTTAATGAGCTCTAATTCGCATATACTTCATTGAAGAAACACTCAAACATCTAAAGGAAGCAATTGAAGAGATATGTGGACCGTCTGTACATGTTGGCAGGGATCTGTTGCTTATTAATGTCAGTGGTGTATAGACACCAGTGGAGAAACATTGTCTATGGCCTAATTATTGGGGTCAGAATCCTTATCAATTTTCCAGCTCTGGTGTGAGGTCAATGGAACTCCGAGGCAAGGGAACAAACATTGCCTTACCTTGAGAAGACCTCCATGACTGTTATATGTATATATGCTATATTATGATGTAGCATAATAAATTAGATACTAAATCTGGGGTGTCCAAACCCCAGCCTTGGGTCCAAATGTGGCCCTTGGCTAGCTCCAATGTGGCCCTCAGCAAGACCTCTCTATCAGGCCATGGGCAAGCCTTGCAATGTCTCTAATACAAACGTATATTTAAATTTATGTAAATGTATTCAAATCTGAAATGTTAATCATTTTGGACACCCCTGCTCTAAAGAAGCAATTTTCAGCCTTTTCATCTCATGCCACAGTGACATGATGCTAAAACTGCCAAGGCGCCCCATCGGATCTTTGACAATTGACAAAGTGCATCATGCTGCTGGTGGGGGCTCACATCCCTTCATGGCTCTACTAATAAATGGCCTTCCATGAATGCACTTGAGAACAATTTGTGGCACACCAATGTGTCATTTTACAGTGGTTAAAATTTGCTGCTCTAAAGAGTTAGCATTTTCTTGAGAGATCTTGTATTTTAGAGTCTTTTAGACAGATCGAATGGAAATGGCTGTCAGGAAAAGTGGCTGGCATGGAGAGACCAGACAGGAGGTGGAATCAAAAGACCAGAATAGTCCCAAACACTGCAGTGGCACCAAAGGAGCTGACACCAACTGTACCTGAAATAGCCTGAAAACAAGTTACACTAGCAATGCAATCCTAAGCATATCTACTCAGATGTAAAAGCAG
Source organism: Cryptoblepharus egeriae (assembly GCA_030015325.1). NCBI lineage: Eukaryota > Metazoa > Chordata > Lepidosauria > Squamata > Scincidae > Cryptoblepharus > Cryptoblepharus egeriae. The sequence continues at coordinate 193,568,963 of JAREYC010000002.1, forward strand.
GCCTCCGTCCATCTTGAAAGACTATGGTATCGTGCTTGGCGCTGCATACGCTGCATGCAAAGCACGAAAGCCTGGGTTGGATTGTTATGGAGGATAGGCTGTTACCCAAGCAGCAAATCCCCCCTCTCCATGCCACTGAATTAGTCCAATGGAAAGGCAGAGCCAATACGATTGGATCCAGCTGGCATCGCAGAGCTGGGCTAAGGACAGGAGCTCACTCTGTCTTGTGGGGCCAACCCGGAAATCGAACCCTGGCCTGCTGGTTAACAGGAACAGCGTCTTTACTGCTTGCGCCACCCACAGCCCACGTAAGTCCTATTGTATTTAGTGGGCCTATTCCTAGGAAATGATTGCAGCCATGGAGTGGCATGAGGATGAGGTCCTCTGGATTAAGCTCAGAAGCCTGAAGTGGCTAGTTATGAAACAGATATTTTATTGCACAGAGTGCAACCCACGCTGTGGTGAGTTTCACCTGACCAGAGGTCTTCCAGGCTCAAAGCCTCCATTATAAACCAACCTCTGAGACTAGATTTGTATATGTAGTTTGTAATCATTGATGAAAACTAGACTGGCCAGATAAGTGTATGGTTGGTTTTCCACTCATGAATCAACACCTGTTTTCATCTGCCAGAGTTCCAGACTGGCTCTGTTGCTATAAGTACTGGCACAGAGTGGCTTTGAACATTATGGGATGTGGGGAGAACATGAAACACAAATGCTTCTAACAATTGGTAGCTTGAACAAATGTCATAATTGTTTGAGCAGAGTCAGAATGACTCCCTTGTTCTCAAGACCAATTAATTAGTCAGCACAAATGATTCACTCCATCTGTCCAAACCCAATTTGTAACACCCCTGCAAGTCTTCCTTTTGCCCTTCAAAATATCAACAGTCAAAGCCTCTTCAAGGCATGATCTCAGTGTTTTTGCTGCATTCATTTTACCAAATAATGGCAATTCACATTTGCAGCCCTCTATACATATAAAACTGAAAAGTCACTGACTCACTGACTACTAATTCACTCACTGACTCATCAATGAGTCAAACAGGTGGACCTAGAAGCATGAAATTTGGGGAGGGTGTTCCTTTCATGATGGAGGCACCCACTAAGAACCGATTTTCAGAAATTCCAACCGGGAGGGGGTGAAATGGGGTGCAACGTGTTTTCCTCCGTATAATTTCCATTGAAGAATTGGTGACTGATGGATGCTCTGCCCCAACCCCTGGACCTAGAAGTGTGAAATTTGGGGAGGGTGTTCCATCTGTGACATCAACACTGGTGATGGGCTTCAAAGAAATTAAGAACTGGTTCTCTGTCCATCTGGCAGCCACTTTTAAATGGCTATTTTTAAACTTTATATGTACTATCTCTTGTTACGAACCGGTTCTATAGAGTAGGTGTGAACCTGCTGGTGCCCACCACTGATCAACACCCACCAAGAACCAATGTTGAGAAATTTAACCCTTGAGGTAGCGAAATGGGGTACAACGTGTTTTTGTCCTTTACTTAACATTGAAGACTGACTGATCAACATCCAGCCAATTTGGTGCCTGGTGCCTGATGCACTGGGAGGGAGGCTGCACTGGGGGGGATGGTGCACAAGGGGGGATGAGATACTTTTCAAGTGGGTATTCCTCTTTTATTTAGCAGGGGGAGAGTAACTGACCCTACACACTCCAGCAATGTCTGTTCAAGTGACTTCTGCTGGTGTCATTTTTGCATTTTAGATTGTGAGCCCTTTGGGGATAGGGACCCTTAACCTATTAATTAGCTATTAATCTTTTCCATTTTTTTGTAAACAGCTTTGTGAACTTTTCAGTTGAAAAGTGGTATATAAATACGATAGATAGATAGATGGATAGATAGATAGATGGATAGATAGATAGATAGATAGTGTGAATGGGGGGTTGATGTGTATGGGAATATGTTGCACATGGGGGGTTAATGCGCATGGGGGATGTTGCACATGGCAGTAAGTTGCCAGCCAGCGCTTTTGTTTCACTAATAACCCAGAAGCAAGTTAATGGTTTTTATCAATCGTCTAATGGTCCAAGAAACTGTTTGAATGGTAGCATCCACCAGGGGCCCTCAAGACTCTCATGAACATAGTAGCATAAAATGTTTGATTTGAAGGGAATTTAAAGGCCTCCTGGTCCAAACTCCTGCTACAGACAGTGCTTTTTAAACACTTGTAGCATGGGAAAAACTCAAAACATGTTCAGAAGCTAAATGTAGAGAAAAGTAGCACATTTGTGTGCTTTATTGGAAAAAGGATAGGCTGGAATTCTAATCTCCAATTAGGCCGGCCTAAGCCCCAGCATAAGTCCTGTGCTGACCTGGGTGAGTCACTAAAGTGCCATAAGACACTTCTGAGCCACTCCTGGAGGAAAGTTAGGCCAGTGCACAGACATGTGCTTTTAGAAGAAAGACATGTGCTTACATCATGGAAAGACCAATGAGTTGTGATTGCATAGGTTAAGCTTGCACCGTGTGAAGGGTATATAATAATAATAATAATAATAATAATAATAATAATAATAATAATAATAATAATAATAACTAGGCATTTATATACCGCTTTTCTGGACATTTTGGATTGCTCCTCAGTCTTTATTCAAAGTGGTTTACATGGGCAGGCGAATCTAAACCCCCGAAGGGATTTCTACTATCAGTATATATTTTATAGTATCTAACTGAGTAGCTGATTTTGTTCATGGCAGCCCAGTCCTATGCTTGATGGTGCTGCTGGGTCTTGATGCACCAAAAAAAAGGTTACTATTGTATCCAGCAACATCCCTAGGGCCACCAGAGATATTGCTCCCTTCCCCAAAGGAAAGCCACAGACCCCACAATGAGACCCCACAATTAAGTCTGTGCTGGTTATTTTGCCAGTGCAAAATCCCTACCACAATCCTTGTCTTTCTGTCATGTTCAGGTTTTTCTGCAGGCCACTCAATCCCCACCACCATTGGATGCAGTGCAAAGCCCACCAGCATGGCTGCATCAACACCAATGGCTAGATTGGGCAGTTAGTTTCATAGGAGACCTTGACCTGTACAAGCAATGCCTTGATGATACTCAGTTCACAAAGGTGATGGAGAATTCTCCCCTTTCTTATCACCCTGTTAAAGTTTCATTCCATATATCTGGCTTAATTGGTGACATTTCTATCTTAATGTTATAATGTTCCCTTTGCTGCAGTGATTTATAAAATCGCTGTCAAGCTCAGACTGGGATCATCAGAGTTGCAGCCTCCAGCACAATGTACAATACTGAAAATATTCTTTGTCTGCCTCCTACATTTCAAGGAAAAATGTGATGAGCAGAGAGAAATATATTCCTGCCTTGGTGTACTTGCCCTTGGGTAGAGCTATTGGAAATTGTGTGCTCTTTTGTGGGAATGTCCGGTCAGCAGGTCCCTTGAATTTGTATAAGTAATTAACCTGGGGCAAAGATGGTACCCAGTTCTATCACTTTACATGAAAGATACTTCCTTTATCAGGTCCTCTAGGCTTTTGCAATCATCATCATCAGGGTCGAGAGACCTATAGCCAAATCCAGAGTAAGTGAGCATGTAAGAGACATTATGTACACCCGTAGTTACTGCACCACCTAGTGAAAACCTATGGGAAATTCATATTGCAATCCAGAGTAAATTGTTCTTACACTGGGGCAAGGACGCCCCATAGTTACTCTGGATTTTGCCCCTAATCTACACTTCTGCCATGAGCCCCATGGAAATGAATACAAGCTTGAGAATATATCCATTCAGGATTCAGAAGAATGGAGATGACAATCCATGCAATATATTACATAATCCGGTTTGAATTTTTCTTTACTTCAGTTGATATTTCAGTATCTTGAATCCTGAGTGAAAACATGTAACACTGCAGGTGGAGCTGGTAACATCAAGCACAATTCTAGCAATGCTCAGATGATTTCAAAAGTGATGCTTGCAAGAGGATGGGGTTTTGAAAAGGAAACCTATTCATTAGGATTCCCATTCATCTCAAAATGAATGGAAAATACACTGAACAGGCTCAGTTTGTCCCATTTTCCAATTTGTTTTGAAAATGAATGAACATGGTTAAAGCATATATTAGCATTATAGAGAAAAAAAGCAGAGGATAAATGGAAAAAGAGTATGATGAAGTTTGGGCAACAGATCACATTTCAAATGACATTAAAGGCACAGAATATGAGTGAAATTATCTGATATTATCTGTCTGAAGTCCTTATCACACACACCATTCTTAACATCTATATTGGAATAAAGGGCCTTTGACTAAACTCTGACTTTCTTCATAATTAGGATCTGTTCCCCCAATTTATTCTTGAGCTGTGAAATTCTCCATTGTCTTCAATTTTGCAAAGTAGTAGGGTTTTCTTTAACTATTATTATTAATAAAAAGGTGAGGATAATTGTGAGGCTAATGTTGTCAGATTCACCCAGAGCTGTAATTACCAGTGATTGGAGAATCACTTAACAAAAGATGCTAACTGAATATAAGCACTGAATATAAGAGGGAAGTGGAATCACCTGCTGTGAAATGTTTAAACCAGGGGTATTCAACATGTGGCCCAGGGGTCACATGTGGCCCAGGACGAGGGTGGATGCGGCCCTCCTACAATGCTGGCCACCACCACTGGAAAAACCGGTTTTGTGGCAGCAGCCATTTTCAAATTTTGCGTGCTTCTCTGTGCGCTGCCCTGGGCAGCCACTACAAAGTTGGTCTGGGCTGCCTGGCTCCTCTCCCTACCTGCCTCCTGGCACTCAGAGTGCTTCAGGCCCCTGTAGACCTTGCAGCGCTCGCCCACCTACATCCCCCAAAAGCAGCCTCAACCTCTATCTCAGCTACTGCCTGCTGCCCTTGAGACCTTCTCAGAAGTAAGCCCTGTTAAAGTCAATGAGGCTTACTCCCAAGTTGCAAAGCCCAATGATGCATAGGATAGGCTGTGATCCTCTCCAGCCTTAACCTTGGAGATATGTGCAACCCTAACCATGTCTACTCAGAAGTAAGGCCCATTCAGGGTGACCAGATGCCAAACGCAAAATCCCTGAACAGCAAGGCCAGAATTCCTGATTGAAGGCCAAAATTCCTACTCCCCACCCAGAAAATGTAGGACAAAATGTAGGACATGTTAAAATAAGCTAAAACCACTGGTATTGCTTTCCTGTATGTAATATATTACACTATATTACTTATTTTAAATTGAAAAATGATGAACTCTCCTCTAACCCCGTCCCAGTCTGGTTTGGGGGTTGTGGAACCAATTTTGGGGGTTCCCAAAGTTTTCCAAACAACTTTGCCAAATGAGACATTCAGCTTCATGTAGGTTCTCTTCAGGTTTGAATGAATTGGGGAAAAATTGACACTTGTGTTTTGGTGTTATGGAAAATAAAAGCAGATATTTATTTTTATGCCAAGACACTAAGTTTTTTGCACAGGGTGATCAAATGACAAATGCTAAATCCCTTAACCCCTAAAATCCCTAAAATTCCTATGTGCTTAAAAAATTGAAGGACACCGCAAAAATGTAGGACACATGTAGGACATGTTAAAATAAAGCAGAAATACTCATATTGTTTTCCTGTACTTAATTTCAACCCTTTAAAATTGAGAACCTTGTAAAATGCATGATTCAGACCCAGACATTAAAGCAACCGTTTGTAGTAGCATAACACAAGTCAGTGACTCCAACGTATGTGATTCAGACCCAAACACGCAAACAAAAGCACAAGCACAAGCACACACACACACACACACACACACACACACACACACACACACACACACACACACACACACACACAAAAGATATCAAGCAGGGAGGGGGATAGAAAGGAGGACATCTCTGCATCAGGGAGGTGGGACCTGGAACTACCAAGAGAAACCTGCATTGCCCCTGAGGGTATGCAGAGTGCAAAAGCAGACTGTGGGGAGCCAGAAGGACCAGGATGTAAAGAACAGGGAAGGAGGAATCAGAGTATCCCCAGGCAGGTCTAGAAGTGGAGCACAGCCTGAATTGTTGGCTGAGGCAGGATTAAGAGGCACTGAAAGTGTTAAGAGCTGGAGTTTTAGGGCTAGGGAAATCTGAGCTGCGTGCATGGCTCGTAAATTCCAGAAGGACTCTTGCATTTCTCTACTCCCTGGACAAGGTAATAAATACTGGAGGTGTCTGGGGAAAGCTGGACGTCTGGACAGCCTGCAGCCCATTGTACCCAGTGGGTGTTACTCTCAGGAAAGTGTGTTCAGGATTGCAGCATATCTCCAAGGTTAAGCTTGGAGAGGATCACAGCCCATTCTATGCATCATGCCTCCTCAGAAGTAAGTCCCACTAAAGTCAACGAGGCTTACTCCCAAGATGCAGTCTGAGAGCCCAATTCTATGCATGGCAACTCAGCAGAAAACCCCTGATAATCAATGAGACTTAGGGCACAATCCAGAGTAACTACGGGAGCACGTAAGAGACATTACGTGCACCCGCAGTTACTGCACCACATAGTGAAAACCTATGGGAAATTCATATTGCAATCCAGAGTAACTTGTTCTTACTCTGGAGCAAGGACTCCCTGTAGTTACTCTGGATTTCACCCTAAGTTGTTCTTACACCAGAGCAAGGATTCCCAGTAGTTACTCTGGATTTTGCCCTTACTCCAAGGTTTAGCTTGGAGAGGATTGCTGCCCATCTTATGCATCATACCTACTCAGAAGTAAGCACCATTAAAATCAATGAGACTTAGGCTGTAATCCAGAGCAAATTCAGCCTGCTCTGACCTAACTGCACTCTCCTAACTATTCTGTATCCAGAGCAGAAAGTTATGCTGAATCCAGAGAGTCAGGAAGCCTGGGCTGCCCTAACTGCTCCAGAGCATGCTAAGTAATTGACACAAGGGGAAGACTTGCTCCTGAGGAGACACCCCTCAGATCACACTGAACAAGGAACAGCTGTGGTGCCTACAGTGGTGACATGACTCTGCACATCACCTGGTGCGGAAGTCTGTGCGTCATCCCTGGGATGCGCGCCCCCCCCCCCACCTGGACTGCACAGTCACCAAAGTTGGCGCCTGTGCAGTTGTTTCTGAAGCCAACTGGCTTCAGAAAGAGTACTGCGCAGGCACCATCTCTGACACCTGCGCAGTACTTTTCTGAAGCCTTTTGGCTTCGGAGGAGACTGTGTAAGCGTCAGAGTTGGTGCCTGTGCAGTACTCTTTCTGAAGCCATTCGGCTGCCGCTCCGCCTCCTGAGTGAGGCCGAATGGCTGTGCAGAGGCGTGGACTTTCTCTGCTCTAAGGAAGTCTCCTCTGAAGCTGTTCGGCATGCTCAGTGTGTTTCTGCGCAGTGCACCTCAGACGGCCGTTCAGGCCAGCTCTGAGGACAAGTGTCAGCTTCTGGCTGATTCTCCGCCTTGGAGCAGGCCTGAATGGGGGTGCTGACGCCCGGGGCCTGCCAAAGGACAGTCAAACTCCTCCGGCATATCACCCCATATGGAGCACATCCACAATGCAGCCCACACCAGCCGCACCAGTCTGGTGACGCCACTGGGTGCCTGCCTTATAAGGAGTCCCTGATGAGATGCCAGTACATTCTACAGTGAATACAAGGGGCTTCTTGGAGTGGCCTGCTGTATCCTGAGGTTTGTGGGCAGCCGTAGTTTGTTCCATATCCTGAGGTTGAGAGGAAGGGGTTGCAGCTAGGCTGGCCAAGAACTCAGATTTTTGGTCAACACTGCCATTCTTACTCGGGCCTTATCATGGACCCCTATGGGTCTACTCATTACTATACCTGCTCCTGAGGTGGTATAACTCTGAGGGCTGGAAGAGGGCATTTCTGCCTTGGAAACAGGCTCTGGATACAGAGTAACTGCTCTGCCCTAGGCAATGCTAAAGATGCCCTCAACTTGCCTCTCCTGAGTTGCTTAGGCTGCCCCAGTTAGGGCAGAGCAGGTCCACCTCTCTTAGGGCACCCTATCTTGCCTTGCTCTGCCCTAAGCCTCCTTCAGAGTAACTGGGCTGGAGCATCTTGCAGTTGCTCAAACCTAGTGTTAGATAGGGCAACCAAAGGGCTCTTATGTGGACAGATTAGTTGCTCTGGATTGGGCTGTTACTCCAAGGTTTAAAAAAATGTAGTACAAAATATAGGACATCCTACATTTTGTCCTACTTTTAAAAAAAGTTGTTAGTGTTTCTATGCTGCCCAAACCAACTCGTCCTATTCCATTGCGGCCCAGGAAAGCTAAAAGGTTGGACACCCCTGGTTTAAACTGTGAAAGGAAGGAGTAAGTTGACAGGTACAAAACTGCACCATTTGAGGATCTGATCTGAGGATCTGATAGGTTCCATCAAAAGTTTATTAGGGTTACCTTCAGTAGGTAATCCCACACTCTTATCCTACTTTCATGCTTCATAAAACTAATGCTGTTTCCTCTGTGGTGCCAGCCAATACCAGATGATTCACATCCCAATCCTATGCTGTTTACTGATAAGTAAGTACCTTTACAGTCAGTGGAGATTGTCCCTTGGTAGAGGCATTGCAATCTCAGTTCATGTAATGGGCACCCCGATTGTAACTTACTTTGGAGCAGACAGACTGCAGTTGTTATTCAGTGGTTGACCTGGATTCAAATTTTTTAATGGTTGCACTTCTGCTGATGATTTAAATGCATCTTCCAAGCAGCCACGACACATTTTTTCCTGGGAGATGGAAAGTGAGATTTCCCCCTCTCCTCAGCCCAACCTGATATCATGCTCCTTGCAGTTAGAAATGTTTCTTGTGTATATCATATGTCACTGGCTTCTATTGGACAATGCCTATGACAACACACAACACGCACACCCAACACCTGCACTATTTTGTTCCCATTTTAAGTTTCATTTTTTAATGTTTAATTGTAACTTCCTTACAGGCTGAGTGCTCTCATGCTATACCACTCCAGGTAAGAGAACTCATCTATTTTTAAAATGATGTGACAAACACCAGTAATTCTATTGCCTGCAGCAAAGCTATCCTCCACCTGCACTAAGGACAAGATATTGCAATAATGCACTGCTGGCATGGTTCATGAAGTCTGCCATCACTGACCATAACAATATTGCTGATCCATGTAAGATGGATGCATAACATGCTGCAAATTATCCCTCAATGCAAAGTAGCAGCATGAATTTTCCAGGGGTGGGATTTTCAGTTGTTTAACAGGCTGATGTAGATGCGACTGTCGTAGATCATCATGTTTATGTTTGTGTGTTGGAACATTTGTTTTGATCAAGTTGTTGTTCAAGGAATAAGAACAGGTCAGGCTGGATGTGTTCCTTGTCATTTGGCAAGGATCCTTCCTGAATTCATGGATAGAGGAACAATCTAACAAGAACACAAAATAAAAAGTATGTTTCCATTTCATAGTCAATTTGAATAGGGACTGTCAGCCTTTTTACTCATACTTTGAATTGAAAGAGACACCTCTAGATTTTTTAACTTTGGATGAAAAGTCCCAGTTCACCAGTTTTGTGAACAGTTCTTTTTTCTGCCTTCTGGTGTTTTGTTTTATTTTGCTCTTTTTTAATATAATGTTTTAATATTTTCCCTCCTTCCTGTCCCATGAGTGATATATCCACTTTGTTCTTTAGTAACATATGGTTAAGAATTATCCCTAGAAGCAAAGTGCCAGTATGATTCTCTCTGAGTTTTCCAGAGAAGGAAAGACCCTTCATTACTCAAAGCAATCAATACTGCACATGTACAGAATAGAGTATCAACACTGTTTGAAGAGCTCTAAAGGGCAGCCCTATATCCCATTCCAGCTTGTGTAATGGGCTTTGAATGCCTGCAGGTGAACCTTTTATTGTTAATGCAATGATTTAATTTGGTTTTGGGGTGAAATGTTATCTGTTCATAAATATGGCATTAGCTCAATGCCAAAAACTTTCTGTTCGGTCTCTCCAGAATTCTGTGATGCTATTCTTTTAAAACTACAATGTACAGGAAAAACTTGCATAACATTGCTTGAATAAGCTGGAGTCACGAGTCAAGTTGCGAGTCAGAGACACCACAACGTGATTTGCTAGTCATAACATGCTCCCAGTGAGACTTGACTTGCAAAAAATTAGGAGTCAAGTCCCAAGTCAGTCATTTTGAGAAACAAGAAATGAGTTGCGAGTCAAGGACTTCCTTAGCATGACTTCACATGCAAAAGGGAGATGGTGGTACTGGTGTGATTATTATATGTGCAGAGATGATGATGATGACGATGATTTTATTCAAAATCAACAGTAATACACAGCAAACAACTCCATGCCGGTTTCTATAACGTCACCAGTCGGACCCTTTCCAAGTGTCTACGACAATGTGATGTAGCAGTGTATAATATGTGCTGAGCCTACAAGAGCGGCTTTTTGCAGTTGATAGATTGATATTTTGTCAATGCCAATAGTTTTCAAGTGCTTACCAAGGTCTTTCGGCACTGCATGTAGTGTGCCAATTATCACTGGAACCTCCTGCACTGGCTTATACCAGATTCGCAGCGATTCAGTTTTTAGATCTTGGTATTGAGAATTTTTTTTCCATTTGTTTCTCAACAATGATGATGATTATCTATATCACAGTCACCAGGGTTTGTTTGTTTTTTTAATTGGAATTGGCTCTGTTGCAATTTAGTTCATGTCCAAGGAACTTGAAATCACAAAGGTATCATCTCAATATGTGTGAAGTTCCAAGGAGCTCTGCCTTTTGTAACTGGGCAATTATATTCAGGAGGTTCATTAAGTTTAAATGTTCCTGGAGTCTTGATGGAATTGCTTTCCCATGATACTGATTGCTCTGAGAGCCAATGAGATGTGATTCTGATATTGTATGGGACTAATAAGGAGTTAATATGAATCAGTTTTCATTTCCATATGCTATACATATATCATAATACAGTTACCCTTGCTAACTGGGAATACAGACATTTCTAAGTGATGCTCCTCTTATATTCAGCAGGGAAAGAATAACCATTCCTCTTTGTCCTAGCACAGTTTTCCTAACCAATCAGGGATACAATTTTTATTTTTTAAAAACTTAATTAAAATTTGATGTTGTTGTTGGAGGGGATGGGGGAAAAAAATCTTCTTCAACTCCAGATAGCAAATAGGTGTTTTAGCTCTGCTAGGTGGTGAACTGCGAGGAGGAGGAGACATGTTTTCCCCCAATTTTCTGTTTAAAGATATCCGGGGATGATATCACTTCTGCTTATGACATTACTTCTGGGACAACATTTTGAGCTTTGCACCAGGCTACATGACATTAGCTATGACACTGCCTATTGGAATAACAGTAGTCTTTTTTCCCAAATTCTTTGAATTTCTATTTGTAAGTCTTTATACCACATGATTTTCTCATGTTCTTTCTCTTGAAGCTGACCATCTCTGGGTATTGCAATGTCAATAATCCAGACATGTTTTTCCTCAACCATGTTAATGCTCAGTGTATTATGCTCCAAGTGGCGGTCAGTTTTAATACAAAAGTCCCACAGGATTTTGACCTGTTCATTCTGGACTATCTTTTCCAGTTTGTGGTCCCATCAATTCTTGGTCAGCAGGTTGTACTTTTTGCACAGATTCCAATGTATCATGATGATCAGTTATGCCTTTCCAGATAGCTTGTTTGGGCAATCTTTCTGCAGCCACAGGTTATGTATTCCACTATTTCTTTGGCCTCCTTGCATAGCCTGCCCTTGCTGTATTTCTGGCTCTTATCTATTTGGCCTTTATCACATTTGTTCACAGTGTTTTTCTTGGGTTGCTAGTACATGGCCTTCTGTTTCTTTCTTTAATGTTCCTTTCTTCAGCCACTGCCATGTTTCTTTGTTATCAATATTGACATTATCTTGAATGTTATCTTATTATCTTATCTTATCTTATCTTGAGTATCTTATTTTGCCACCCATTTTGCCACTTTGTAATCCCACTTTGTTTTATCTTTTACTCTTTAGGAAGCCTTCTTTGTGAGCCTTTTTTAGGTTTTCTTCTTGACTTTCCCATACTTTCCCATGGATTGTTTGTCTTCTTCAACTGTCTGCTGAACTTCAATCATGCCCAATCCTCCTTACTTGCATGATAAATATAATCTATCTACATAAGTTTGTGAGTGTAGTGAATGATAGATGGTCATTATTTTCTGGGTTATTCAAGTTTTCTAAATGCATTTCTAAGCATGTCTAATCAGAAGTTAGTCCTATTGTATTCAATGGGGTCAACTCCAAGTAAAGTGTGTTTCAGATTTCAGTCAGCTTGAGTCCATTTAACTACACAGCTAAATACTGAACAATTGGTATGGCCCATACATTGAGGGCTTTGATAATATTGCCAGCATTTTAGAATTTTCCAGATATTTTGAAGTTCCAGATGTTTAATGTTGTCAGATTGAAGTATGCCCACGTATTTATAAGTTGTTTCTGATACAAGACCTTTTATTTCACTATAGTTTGGCATCTTCACTCTATCCATAAAAATACATTTTCTTCAATTTATTGCCAAAGTTGCACACTTTTCTAGACCAAATTTCATTGATATGTCGGTGCCAGTGCCAGATTTACATATAAGCTAAACAAGCTTTAAGGTCCCAGTCTCTTGCCCCCCAAAATGTAAAAAAACAAAAACAAACTGGCTGTACTTTTCCAAAATAAAAGATAAAAACAAATAAAATAAAACCTACATGTTGCAATAGTGTTTTGTGTTGAGTAGGCTCCTATGATGTAAGTAATGGGCCCCGCCTGCTAGCCTGTTCACTAAAATATTGTTGGTTTGCTCATTTCTATATATAGGGTGCCTACATTCTATATGGACTGATTGCATGACTACATGTAGCATGCAGCTGCAGACTACAGTGCAGCACAGTTGAATGTAGGTCAAGCTGTTGTACCTGTAATCTAATATTAAAGAGTAGTTGTAGACTGAGGATCAGGCAGCATAGACTTAGGGTATGAGTCTTATGCTACTGATTGATTTCATGTCATACATAATTTATTTATTTTGATCCTCTTATAAAATTACTTAAGAAAAATATTCATCATAGGAGACTAAATATTCATTCATTTAGGAGGCCCATATTATTTACTAGTACAGTTCCCTGTTACCCCACTTGCTACTATAATATTATATATAAATATTATAATTATATTAATATTTTACGTACAGTTTCTAAAATGTCAACCAGAAGTTATAAAAGTGGAGCTCAAAAGAGGAAGAAGAAGCAGAATGCTGAAGAAGAGCTTAGGAAATTACCAAAATTAGATAGCTTCTTAACAAAGACAGATAAGGGACCTGATGAACCCACAGCGAGTCAGTCATGTCAGTGTATCCCATTCCTGATACAGAACCTGGTACATCTAGTTCTATAGAATCTGCTTCAATGACCGAAGCAAGAAATATTCAGATTGACCAACCAGAGAGTAGTACAAGCACAGAAGATTCAACATCAAAATACAAAGAGAAAGATGCTGGGCTATGGGGTGATTTAAGCAAAGATGACATTGTATACTGGGTAGAAAAAGGTCCATCAGAGTGTCAGCACCCAGATGGTTCATTTGAAAAGTCAAAGAGGTCTTTTCCAAACCAAGACAGATGTTGTTCAAAGAGCTTGTTCTATACCAAATGGGCTAATGGTGAAAAATACTGCAGAGATTGGTTAGTATATTCACCAGAAACAGGTCATGTATACTGTTTTGAACTCTTTTCAAACTGGCTTTAGATACCTATTAGGTCCATAAATTATCATATAGCATATGTTCAAAACAAAAAACAGCGATAATTTCTTGTTGACAAAGGACATATAAAAGACTCCATTCCCTTCAATAAGTTAGGGCCTCATCAAACCTAAATCCCTGGTCAGTGCTGTAAATCTGAAGTGTATTTAGCGGTGATTCAATTTCAGATTGTGACTTCCAGAACAGTTTTCAGTTTTCTTTACAGTCTTTCATGTAAAGAAGATGACTGAGCTTTGTTGATGACTTTGAGACTTGATATCCATGGCCCGTTTTGTTGAGTATCTTCCACAATGTTATCAATGCTTCACAAGTAGTAATGGAAAACGTGAATCTGGAATATGCCCTGCTAGATATTGATGTTCCCCACATTTTCTCTTAATTTGCAATTTTCAAGGATCATCTTGTCTATTATCTCCTTTTGTTTCTCTTGAGTTTTGTTTATTTCCTTTTTGCTCAGTAGGGAACAAATTGTTCTCTCAATGAGCTTGTGCATCAGACATTATTCCTGTCAGTAACTTAAAGGTGGTCAGCAGGCAGGTTATTGGTCAAAAATTGCTTGGAGTTTCCCTACAATCCAGAGTAACTACGGGAGCACATAAGAGACATAGTTACTGCACAATCTAGTGAAGACCTATGGGAAATTCATATTGCAATCCCGAGGAGAATGTTCTTACACCAGAGCAAGGACTTCCTGTAGTTACTCTGGATTGTGCCCTTTGTCTTTTTGGAGGAGGTATGCTTTTCCAGTTGTTAACCAATTTTCAATTTTGCCTCCATCTAAAGTTTCAAGGAACAGTGTTTTTTTTTTGTAACTGGGCAGTTATCATCTTCTGGAGGCTTAATGGAATCCCTCCAAGAGCACCTATGATTATTGGAATCACAGATATTCTTTCCCCAGATATATTGACAAACAAGACACAAGTCTAAATCTGTAAGAAATTGTGCACATTTCCTGTTGTGCTTAAAAAAAAACACCTATGAACTCACAATCTTGGGAGTGTACAGATAATTACATGATAAGAAATTATGAAATTATGCAATTTCAAGAAACACTTTTTTCTACCAAAGCTCAGTAATTGATCTGTTACAAAAATCTATTGAATAAATATGATAGAAAAGCAACAGAATTTTATGTTCAATTAATGCCCCTGTACTGAAAATCTTGTGAAACATAGTTAATTGCTGCCTTAGTTGTTTAATGAGCCAGTCCACTAAATTACTAAACCTATGTGTTCATGTGCACAGTTTGTCTATATTGCTCTTTAATTCAATATTATTAAATTGTTTGACTTTGATGAATGTCTTATTCTTTTTTGTGCCTAGTTTCAGATTAATCTCTTGATCACCACTATAAAATCTGCCCCAGAGGCCAGTCTACCTTCCACTAAGTTTTTTCCTTCCTCATGCACTCCTCTGATAGTAGTCACAGATGTTATTGATCATGTTGATTTGCAACACTTTGTGAAGTTAATGACTGAATGCTTTAAATGTGCCCCAGTACTTGAAAATCAATCACTTGCATGGATTCTAAAAACAAGAATGCTGTTTAGCACTGCCCTCCTGGCTTGGTTGTATTTTTCTATCCACTTCAGTAATTACCTTGTACTTCTTTAGTGTATTCCACAGCAGTAGTTCTGAAAATGAGAGATGGGCTTCCCAGGGTGGCTCCTGCTAGTAGCTACCAAGGAAGATGAGAACTAAGGAAGATGGAGGTTGATCTATAATTTCCTAATGCTTTGTCAAGAATGGAGTTAGTAATAACTTGCCTTGCAATTCAGTAGTAATTTGCCTTGTTTTCTTAGCATTCTTGTATGCCCTTTCTTACTTACTACACCATGAAAAAACACTGCTGAAACAAATGAGGTCCTTGTTCTAGAACAGATGTTCCCAAGCAGAGGAAAATTTGCTACCCCACTGGCAAATTCACAACAGTGATGGACTTCTGGGATTGTGCTACCACCAAGAAGAAAATGGCTTTTTCATGTATCTGAGAGGTTTGCAATGGTCCTCTGGAGGTGCAAGGTCCCTGGTCCCCTCTGCAATTAGAACAGTTATCAGAAGTGATTGTGACCCATAACTGGTTTTGGCATGAAAAGAAATGGTGGTTTAGCTTCAGGGAGCCATTGTGAGATGTGAGAGGCTTCCTGAGAAAGCCACAACCCTCCCATACCTTCCAGAAGGTGATAGTGACCCCCAAATATGTAAAACAAAACAAAACCCTTCTTCTCGTTGGTGATGTAATTTTGGAAGTGCCACCTTAGCTACCCCACCTCCACAAATATTTACAGTGGTTCCTGCTTTCAGATACGTTTTGAGAACCATAGTTGTAGAAGCAGACCAGTGAATGGGCCAGGTCTGGGAAGGGGTTGTGACCACGTGCTGGCCCTTAGGCCAGATCTTAGCTCCTCTCCCGAGCAGCCCCATATCAGATCCTCAGATCTGCACCACTGATTTAGCTGATGCGGATCTGAATATCCCTATAGTTGAGTGACTAGGGATAAGGTGAAAAATATTCCCTTGTTCTGAGTTATGCTACCACCATCTCCAGTACATGGTGGATACAATGCAGGCCAGTTGGCCTGCCTGTTCCAGAGCAAGTTAGGATTGGACTGTTAGCCTACAATCCAGAGTAACTATGGGAAGTTTTACACTGATGTAGTTACGGTGCCATCTATGGGAAACCTATGGGAAATAATAGAGCAATCCAGAGTAAGTGCCTCTTATGTCTTCCTTAGTTACTCTGGATTGTAGGGTTAGTTTAAAAACACAAGTGCATTCTCATTTAGTGCTCACCACACTGGGTAATTCAAATTTCAAAGCAGCTAGCGCGGTGATTTTCAACTTTTTTTTCAACTCATGGCACATTGGTAACATGCTGAAATTGTTAAGGCACACTGTTAGTGTTTTTCACACTTTGAGATTGACAAGGAACATGCTGTTGGTAGGAGGCTCAAACCCCTAATTCCCTACCCTCCCAAGTTCCTACTATACACCTGATGACATTCTACAGAACACCAGTGTGCATTGCACACAGGTTGAAAATTGCTGAGCTTATGTAGATACTATATATAATGATAGTCTATATATATGTAAAAATGAAAAGTGACTGACTCACTCACTCACTGACTCATCAACGCTCAACCAAAACTGCTGGACCTAAAAGCGTGAAATTTGGGGAGGGTGTTCCTTCTGTGACATCAACATCCACCAATAATCCATGTTGATAAATTTAACCCTTAAAGGCGTGAAAAGGGGTGCAATGTGTTTTTGTCCTTTACTTAAAAACTAGCGAAAAGCGTACCCGCATTGTGGGAGTAGAATTCCCCCATATGCCATCCCCCCATATGCATCAACCCCCCATGCACATCAACCCGCCATGTGCAACTTCCTCCATGCACATTAACCCCCATGCAGAAATTCCCCATGCGCATCAACCCCCATGCGCATCAACCCCCATGCGCAACTTCCCTCATGCGCAACTTCCCCCATGCGCATCAACCCCCATGTGCAACTTCCCCCATGCACAACTTCCCCCATGCGCAACATCCCCATGCGCACCAACCCCCCATGCGCACCAATCCCCATGCACAGTATCCTCCACAGTGCAACCTCTTCCTCCTAACATCCCCCAGTGCACCAGGCACTGAGCACCAAATTGGCTGTATGTTATTCAGTCTCCCATGTTAAGTATAGGACAAAAACACTTTGCACCCCTTTTCAGCCCTTGAAGGGTTAAATTCCTCCAGATGCTTCTTGGTGGGTGTTCATGTGACAGAAGGAACTTCCCGAATTCCATGCTTCTAGGCCCAGCAGTTGGGGAGGAATGTTGATGAGTCATCAATTCTCCAATACAAAGTATAGGGAGGAAAACGTGTTGCGCCCCTTTTCACCCTCTTCCGGTTGGAATTTCTGAAAACCGGTTCTTAGTGCATCCCTCCGTCATGGAAGGAACACCCAACCGAAATTTCATACTTCTAGGCCCACCGGTTTTGGCAGGGCGGTGATGAGTCAGTCAGTCAGTCAGTCAATCAGTCACTGACTTTTCTCTTTTATATATCTATAAATGAAGACTGATCAACATCCACATAATTTGGTGCCCGGTACCTGATACACAGGGAGGGAGGGTGCACATGGGGGACGATGCACTTGGGGGGATGTTACACATGGGATGGTGATGCACATGGGGGTTTGATGCACATGGGGGGATGTTGTGTGTGGGTTATGATGCACCTAGGGATGTTACACATGAGATATTGATGCATATGGTGGGATGATGCACATGAGATTTTGATGCGCATGGGGGGATAATGCAAATGTGGGGTTGATGTGCTTGGGAGGTTGCTTATGGGCAGATGATACGCATGGGGGTTGATGCACATGGGGTTGTTGTGCAGGGGGGTGATGTGCATGAGGTGTTATATGCAATAGGGGGATGGCATATAGGGGGTATTTTCGCTAGTTAATTACATAAAACAATATCCAACAATGTTAAAAGATATCAAAAATATGTGCCACTAGTACAGCTACAGAGATAATATGAGTTCCATGTTGTGAATTAGGTGAAGGACAAAGGGTCCAGCCATGAGCTGTGTGAAAAGTCAGTTATGTCGGGCACTGGGCAGAGATCTAAGGATCTTGGAAGGCTGACACAGCCAACCCCTCTTGCCTCCAGAGCCAGGGAAATCAAGGCACTGAAATAAGGACTGTATAAAATCTACTCCACAAATAAAAAAGGCTCAAAGAAATCCCTTACAACCAATAGTCCCAGTTGCTGACATGCCAGGATTTTTGATCACAAGATTGAGGAGGACTACCGTTTTTAATATGAGTTTTCTCTTAGGGAGAACCTTTTTCCCCTTTTTGCAGATCTGATTGGCGATTGAAGGAGGGGGTTGGGATCTCTTAACTGGTGCAATTGGCAGCAGATGGAGGTATGGCAGCCTGTCGGTGAGACATCAAGTGAATGAAGCAACCTTACAATGGAAAGAGAAGTCAAATGATAGGAAGGGGGAGTTCATTTGCCAGCAAAGAAATAGGAGGGTAGAAGAACAAAAGCAAGAGTGGAGAACAGCAGCAAAGGAAAGGACCCAGGGCAGATCAGCGTGTGCTGAATGGCAAGCAGGGCTGATTGTGATGCAACATTTCCCAGTCAGGCAATTGCTTTTTGTATCGATCTAGTAAGCATATGCATGTGGAAAAGGTTAGCTGCGCAATGTTTCCCGGGACAATTCTGCAAGCAGGAACCAAACCTGAGAACCCAGCTCACGTGATTGTCTTGGGATTAATTACATGGATAATTCATTCCAGTGCCATTTTTCACAGGTATCCACGGAGGACAACCATTCTGAAAGTCATTATATAAGCAAGAAATAAGATACCAAAAATTGTCCAGTATCCTAGGGGGATAGGGAATAAAATCTTAAATGTAAGGACTGAGAGTTTTGCATAATCAGAATCTTTTCCTCCAACAAAATAAATCTAACTAAACATGGAACACTGTAAAAAAGTTCAATGCAGCACATCAGGAGGCCAAGGTTAAAATTGAGTAAGAAAAATCTCTCCGGGGCTTCCTTCTTTATTCACAGCTGGAGTGGCTTCAGAATAAAAAGTAGCATTGTACAGCGTTAGGGGCTCCGTTCCATGCTTGTATAATTTTATGAAATCCTAGGACTTCAAAAGGAAGATGCCGCTTGGAGCTCTATTTTCTAGAACTCTGAATTTCCATTTCCTCTTCTAAAGCATTTCATTTATAATCTTCCAGATAATCGCTCGGTGTTTAATTAACAAGATACCAAATTCTGCTGCCGCTGATTGAGAAATGGGCTGCATGTCTTTGCCTTCATCAAAGGAAAGGGAAGAAATTCTCACTTCAGTTATCTTCTTGAATTCTGCCCATAGCAGCTCACAAGATGTGACTGGCATCAAGTTGGGAGACAGTACAGATTTTTCAAGGCATCCTAGAAACCCCCCCCCCCCGCCCCCGTGATATTTACAAGGATGATCAAGGTTTGCACTTGTGGCAAGACTTTCTGACCAGAGAAAGTTTCCTTTGCCCAGACATGAAAAGCTTTTGAAATCTGTTCAAACGGAAGCAAGGAAATGGAAAAAAAGAAACACACTGATGACAAACTGTGTTGTAACAAATGTATGGCATAGCAGTACATTATGTGAGGTGGGTTCAACCCCTGCACATTGATGCGATGCTGATAATGCAAATGGGAAGAGGAAGAATTAATGTGGATAGAATTCTCTCCGGCGTGCTTGCTTCTTATCTTGATTTTTTGGCAAAATCAGCTCTGTAAGCCAGTACCAAGATATATAGGCTCAGTAGCTTAGGAAGTTAAACGCTAGTTAAATATGCATGTTGCATTATTAGACAGTAGCAAAAACATGTCTGCTTTTATCAAGCATTGAGGGAAAAAAAGGTTTATTTATTTGTTTATTTCCAAGTGCCATAAAATTTATGATAATAGCTCTTGCTAAAACACACAAAAAAGTATCCAATTTGAAATGCAAATTCTCAGCAGCTTTGGAAAGAATTGGAGAATGGTGAAAGTGGTGGTTCAATTATTTTAAAAAGTCCTACCTTTGAATGTGTATTTGTTTTTTTAATGTATTGTTTGTTATCATAAAGATTACTGCTATGCAACTAGAAAACAGGCTGGCTTTTTAGGCACTGGGGGTTTGTATTTGAAACTACCTGGAAAAGGAGATGGAACAGCTCTGGCTTCTTCTGGTCATTCTTCCTCTGGTTCTTTTGTCCACTACAGCCGAAGGGAGGAAAGTGAACAAAGGAACTGGAAAATAAAACAGTTGCAATTAGTCTTCCACTTTTTCGATATTTTTAAAGCAACAATGCAAATCTCCAGGTTTGAACATTTTTTCCCGTTACCCATGCATGAGCCTCAGATTCTGGAATGAATCTACTAAATTTATGGGATTATGGTTGCAATCCTAAACATATTTTCCTGGGAGTAAGCACCATTAAACACAATGGGATTTAGTTTGAGTATACATGCTTAGGATTGCACTGTACAAGTCCAAGTGGCCTCAGAATGGTAGATCAAGGCACAGAAAAATATTTGTAGTGCTGCTAATGCCAACACTGCCTCCTTCCAGCCTTTATTCCACCCCACTCTACCCCATCTTTTCCCTATTCCTCCTTTCCCTCCTTCATTCTACCCACCTCAGGCTGAACATATAGAATGGAGGACAGAGTGCACAGGAGGGGGAATTTAGGCAGATGTAGCTCAACGTAGAAGTGTTTAAAAAGTAGCACTTATTTCCACAATTGAACTTAGAGCACAAACCTAACCATGTCTACTCAACAGTAAGCCGCATTGTGTTCAATAGGTCTTACTCCCAATAGGTCTTACTTTAGGATTGCAGCCTTAGACAACACTGGAAGGCAGTGGAGTAGGTGCTCTCACGCGACCAGGGAAGGTGGAAGCAATTTGTTGGTTGCAGCTGAGCATGATGGTGGTAGGAAGTGGCATTTGAAGTTCTATCTCAAATACCCAAAGCCCTTGGGTCATGCCTGTTGACCTCAGTGGCTATGTGGAACCTCCATGTTCAGATACAGTAAACTTCTGAATGCCAATTGTTGGGAGTAGTGTTCCTGAAAAACCACAGCCAATCTTCATATGCCTGGGATTAGGAGGACATGTTTAGCACCAGATTTTAGAGTAGCCTAAAGGCCCAATCCTATCTAAATCGCCAAGACTGATGCAGCCTCAGTGTAGCCTTCAGGCAAAAAAAAAAAAAAAAAATACCCAGTTTCCTTACTTTGAGTATGCTTCCATGACTGCCTTTCCACTGCAGAATGCAGCACATGGGCTTGGACAGGATAGGATTGGGCACTTCCTGACAGTGCAATCCTATGCATGTCTACACAGAAAAGTGTGCATAGGAAAGTGTGCAGCCTTAAGCGTGCAATCGTAACCAATTTAGGTTGACCGAACTCACCTGGTCTATCTTCCCATGGTGGTATGGGGAGGTTGGCATATGCCTGTGCCTGAGCACCTCCCCACTATTTGGGCAAAAGTGTCTTATTGCATTTTTGTGACACTCCTAGGTCAGCACAGGACATGCCAGGGCTTAGGGCTTAGGCCCTCGTATGGTTAGGGTTGTAGCAGCCCGAAGGTGCAATTCTAAGAAATTTAGGCCAGCCTAACTCAACTACCTTTCCATGATGGTGTGTGGAGGTTAGTATATGCCTGTGGATTGGCATAGCCCCCCACAGGTGGGGCAGAAGTGTTTTACTGCACTTTTGTGACACCTCCAGATCCAGGGTGACCAGATCCTAAAATCAAAATGTAGGACAAGGTCACCAAAAAGTTCAGATTTTCATCTGAAAAGCCAGACTTTTAAAACAATGTAGGACGAGTTAGCGCCATTGACTAAATGGGCTTACTTCTGAGTAAGATTGGGGGCTTACCTTGGCTGGGGTCAGCAGATCCTGCCTTCTGGGGGTGGGTGGGAGGATGATTGGGAGCACGGGGGGGAACTAACTGGCAGGCGCAGCCTTGCCTCACCTGCCTCTTTAAAAACTGAGAAGGCTGTGCATGTGTGCAGCCTTCTATAGCATAGGAAAGAATTCTAGAAAGAGTTTCCTAGAGTGCGCACATGGGTGGGAGCATCTGGTTGCCCCGCACACCTCTCTAAGCGTCTGTCTTGCTGCCTCCAGAGGTCAGGTTAGGTCAGCAAGACAGAGGCTAGAGAGGCGTGCAGGGTGACTGGATGCTCCCACCTATGTGCACACTCTAGAAAAGTCTTCCTTGGAATCTTTAGGATTCCTAGGTATCTCTAGGAAACTCTTCCTAGGAATCTGCGTGCATGCGCAGCCTTCTCACTTTTAAAGAGGCAGCCATAGCTTGGCAGAATCAAGCCGCAGCTGCCTGAAAGTTCCCCCCAGTGCCCCAAAGCACTCTCCCGGAGGCCGGAAAGGGGCATATTGGACCGCACAGTCCGGTCCAATGTCCAAAAGTAGGACTTGTCCGGCCAATTCCAGCTTTCTGGGAGGCCTGCCCAGGTCAGTACAGGATTTATACCAGGGCTTATGCCAGCCTAAATGGAGTTTAGGATTTCAGGTTAAGTCACAGAACTCCTCATCATTCAAAGGAACTTCACCAACTGGTGAAATTGATGGGCGTCTGGACTCTTCATTTTTGTTCTTTCAGATTAATAGGCTAACAATTTATAGTGTCAAAACACTATGGAAGAATCAAGCTACGTGGGCTTTTTTGTCTTTTTGTTTTCTTACTAATTGCCACTATTTTCTTGCTATTTGTTCTCTACTTTTAGCAAGCATTAAATTCCCAATTTATTCTGCAGCTTTTTCTTATATGTATGCAAACTGGCCTCCTTTTTTAAGATTAAAAAATAAGTCTTCTCAAACTTTGAATCAAGGGAAGCAGCTTTGCTTCAATGTGACAGAAAAATTCTTTCATGACGGAGAGACTAAAGCAATTGGTTTATTTTGTACATGAAACATCTACCCACTTCAGAGCTGACTAGCTCTCACTCCAGCCATTTAAAATCTGTTTTATACTGATCAGAGGGATTGGATCATAGCCCAGTTTCCTGTCACCATACTGCCTTCACTGAAAGCTACATTAGAAAACAATGGTTTAGGATACAGTTCTTTTAAGCACATTAAATTATGTTGCAGGAACCTAAACCCGAGTGAGTTCTCTCTAGATACATATCCAGTCCCTCACATCAGGTATTGATACCTCAAATTGGCAGATGCAAGGAAAGGCACCAGGATGCAGGTCTCTTATTGTCTGGTGAGCTCCCTGAAGCATTTGGTGGGTCACAGTGGGATATAAGAAGTTGGACTAGATGGGTCTTTGGCCTGATCCAGCAGGGTCTTATGACAGTAAGGTCTTATGTTCTTATGAAACAGTTGTCTGTCCCCTTCCCTGCCTGGGAACAATCATTGGGTTTCTCCCTAATAGGATAAAGAATAGGTCATCTGGACATATTCACCAGAGCATCCTTTAGTTGTGGATGTTCATCACACCAAAACATGCTCATCACACAACATTAGGATAGAAACACTAGCAGGGTAATAGGCAGAAAAGCGGTTACAAAGTAAACCCAGGTTCATGATCTAGCTTTATATAGTCAAAGTTCCCAATAGCAAAATAGAAAAGCATTCTAGGGTGTGCAAATCAAGGATTGCTCTTTTTTTTGCCTTGATGACCCTTTATGAATTGTCCCCATTTGAAGAAGGGTGACTTTTGACTTGCATCCGAAGAGGACTGGACAGTAGACTTCTTAATGGCTCTGAATTACAATACAATACAAAATGAATTTACAACAATGTTGAGGAGAAAGTCAAAGTTGAAGGCACTTCTTTTGGAAGTTGGAAGGGTCTGAGGCAGGGCAACCATATGCCCTCTTTTTTCTGGGACATGTCCTCTTCCCCTGCCAATCTGATTCCTGAGGTGACCACTTTGGTCAGCTTTATGGATGGCTGAGCTTGAAACTCTTCATGTGCAGTTTTGGAACTATACGAAGTTCAATGGATATATTTTGTGGAGAAGAAGATTTCTCACTGACCTTTTCAAGAACAAGCAGCCTTGCCCTGAAAGTATAAAGATTTTGTATTTCTTTGGCTGCTTTTGGAAACTCTTCTGTTAATGGAGGTTTGGAGGTTCAGGTTCACTGAGCTTGCTGAGGATGAGGCTAAAAGTTCCACTTCTCACATTTCAACACAAGTCAGGAAAAGGTGCAGATGAGGGGGTGCAATTGTGTTCCTTGATTCTCAGTAATGTATGATTCAGAACGTTGAAAATGTCCTTTAGAACTAGAATAAACTAGAACTTGAATAAAAATGTGTCAAGTTGACAGTGTCTGATCAGGAACAGATTGAACAGAAACTGGGTCATAGAATCATACAGTTGGAAGGGACCTAGTAGTTCATCTAGTCCAACCCCCTGCCTGCAGCAGGAAATCCCCCTAGAGCATCCCTGACAGGTGCTCATCAAGCCTCTGCTTGAAGATCCTCAGTGAGGGAGAGTCCACCACCTCCCTTGGCAATCTGTTCCACTGCCGAACCGCCCTCACCGTCAGGAATTTTTTCTGGATATCCAACCGGAATCTCCTTTTTTGCAGTTTGTACCCATTGGTTCTAGTTCTGCTTTCAGTAGCAGCTATGAACAAAGTAGCAGCTATGAACACCCCAGCAATGTCTGCTCTAGTGGCTTCTGCTGGTGTTCTTTTTGCATTTTAGATTGTGAGCCCTTTTGGGACAGGCACCCATTAGCTATTAATTAGATATTAATTTTTTCATTTTCTTGTAAACCGCTTTGTGAACTTTTCAGTTGAAAAGCGGTATATAAATACTGTAGATAGATAGATACTCCCTTCCTCCCTATGACAGCCCTTCAGGTATCTGAAGAGGGCAATCATGTCTCTGCTCAACCTCCTTTTCTCCAGGCTGAACATTCCAAGTTCCCCCAACCTTTCCTCTTAGGGCTTCCATCCCACTGACCATTCTTGTTGCTCTCCGCGGAACTTGCTCCAGTTTGGCTGGATCTTCCTTAAAGTGAGGTGCCCAGAACTGAACACAGTACTCAAGGTGAGGTCTCACCAATGCTGAATAAAGAGGAACTAGAACTTCTCGTGACTTGGAAGCTACAGTCCTCTTAATGCAGCCTAAAATGGCATTTGCCTTCTTTGCAGACACATCACACTGCTGACTCATGTTCAGCTTGTGATCCATGGCGACTCCAAGATCCCGCTCACATGTTGTGCTGCCAAGCCAAGTATCCCCCATTTTATACCTGTGTTTTTGGTTTTTATTTCCTAAGTGCAGAGCCTTGCACTTCTCCCTGTTGAAACAACACACAATCCAAGGAGATTTGTGATCAATTTTCCGACTTCTAATAACTAAATGAAACTAGAGCTGGGTGAGGCAGGTGTAATTTTTTTCCTTTCTATGTTGCCCCCCTCAAGCTGCTGTTTATTCTGTGGTGGCAGCCAAAGAGAAATATAGATGCACTTGCCTCTCAGATCATTTATTTTGGGGATTGATTCCTTGTCACAGCTTTTGATCTGGAAGAATCCCCATGGCAACATTCATAAAATATTAACATACAGTGATACGGGGACAGCTTCTACTCTCCAGTGATTCATTCATTCAGTGATGCAGCAGAGAAAATGTTGGGTGTGAACTGTTTTAAATCCTGAATGAGCCATTTGGAAACTGAAAGGAGTAGCATGTGTGTGTGTGTACTCATGAGTAGGCAATCTTTGCTTCAGCTCTTATCAAATGCCAAGTAAAGGAGGATGCAAGGCTGCCAGACTGGTCCTGATCTGTTGGATGTGGACTTCAACAAATGCTTTAGAAATGCACTCTCTAGCATACTAGGAGAACAATCCTAAACAGGTTTACTCAAAAGTTAGCCCCATTGTCTTCAATGAGTCTTACTCCCAGGAAAGTGTTTTTAGGATTGCAGCCTCAATAGGATAAAATCAGCAACTGGCAAAATAATATTTTTTGTCTCATAAAGCTAAGCAGGACCCAATAAATTGTTGTTTTTAAAAATGAGTACTGGTGCTAAAAAGTTTGGAAATCACTGCCCTAAGAATTTTTACACTGGGAAATTTACAGTGCAATCCTCACTTGTGCTGGAAACAGGCAGGCTGGCCTGTGCTGTGTCCAGAACAAGTTTCAGAGGGTGCTACTCAGTAATGGGCCCAGCCTCCCTGAAGATCCGGTTCGCCAGAAGCTCGGGGGCTGGGCCGGGGTCAGGGGGCGGGGCGGGGTCAGGGGGCGGGGGGCCAGCCCTAACCAGGCTGCACTGCGCATGCGCCAGACTTGCGCATGCACTCAGGACGCTTAGTGCGCCTGCGTCCAGCTGGACGCAGGCGCACTAAGCGTCCTGGGGCTCGGTGTTAGCACGCTTAGTGTGCCTGCGTCCAGCTAGATGCACGCGCACTGAGCGTCCTGGCGCCAAGCCTCAGGACGCTCAGTGCGCCTGCGTCCAGCTGGATGCAGGTGCACTGAGCATCCTGGGGCTCAGCGCTAGGATGCTTAGTGTGCCTGCATCCAGCTGGACGCAGGCGTACTAAGCTTCCTGGGGGCGAACCCCAGGAGACCTGGCGCCGGCGGACGCTGGCAAACTGGTCCCTGCGGCTCTTGCAGCCGTGGCTGTGACCGGATCACCAACATCTGCCCAGGGGGAAGATCTGGTTCGGGCGAGTAGGCCCGAACCAGCATCTGCCCACCTGTGGTGCTACTGATTTCCCCTGATTTTCCAAGGTATGCTTTTGGTGTTGTATAAATCATGTTCAAAAACCCCTGAACAGTGACATAGACTTTGTAAACTTAATTTCACTGTTGCAAAACTGATATGAATTTGTCACATAATGGTAATCTGCAATGGCCATTACATATCTTTTGACGGCTAGGTACAGTACGTACTGTATCACTATGTGTACTTATAGTGTACACATATGAATAGGCACATTACATCTCACTATGTGTACTCATCAGTTCATTGAACTGTTTTGTATTTTTAATAACGGAGCTTTCCTTCTATTTAAGCTTACAAAATTGGCAAGTATGTGCTGGATTTTAAAATGTCAAGTACAGTACTTTAATATTTAGGGAACAATGTATTATGTGAAGATACAAATATATTTGTTACCTAAATGTAGATATAAATACAAAAATATATTTGGTACCTATATAAAAATATTTTATATATAGTTGGGAAAATATGTAATTTGAATATTTAATTTTTTAAAAAACTATTATGGCTTAGGAATAGATTCTATAACAGAAAATTGTTTATTTATTTATTTCTGATTCTACCCTTGGGTTGTGATCCTGCTGTTGTTTTTAAGGTTGATGCAAGTTCAAGCAGGGTTGTCAAATGGATATCATTCTGAATCTAGTATATACAGTGCCATGTGACTCCAGATAATCCACACTTCTTCCAGTTAATTGTAGAAGTGCAAGGCCTCTGCTTTGCTAATAGATCTAATGTGAAAGAGTCCTAGATTATTACCGTAATATAACCAACTATCAATTCACATCCACCCCCCAGATCCTGTGTATACATACACACACATACAGTTCAAGGTGGGGAGGGGGGGGTCAGACATTGACTTAGGGCAAATGGTTATTAAAAGACTCACGTGGTCAAGCTGATTCCTGAATCCTGGGCAGTGCAAGGCATTTAGCTGCACCCTTAGATGCGCCAATTAGTTGTGCTATGGACTTGGGAGTTTAACTTCTTACAACTCTGTACATGTGCTCTCAAATCTTTCTAGTGTTCCCCTCAACCTTTTCCCTCAACCCTTTTAGAGAATTCCTCATTTCCTTCTAAACCAGCATTTTTCAACTAGTGTGCTGGTCCACAGGTTTGCCATGGGAGTTAGTGGGAAGGTAATTTATGAGGTGCTGCAGTGGCTTAGTGGTTAAATGCACTGTGTCTGTCCATCTGAAGATCAGCTATTTGAGACCAGAATACTGAAGAAGGGGTGGTCTCCTATCCTTAGCCCAGCTCCTGCCAACCTAGTTCAAAAGCATGGAAAAGCAAGTAGATAAATAGGTACCATCTTGATGGGAAGGTAACAGCATTCCATGCATATGTGGGTCACATGTTCATGGAGGCATCTTCAAACAATGTTGGCTCTATAACACTAGAAATGGGGATGCGCACCACTCCTTGGAGTTGGTAATGACTAGCAAGGTCATGACTAGCAAGCATGACCTGCAGGGGACTCCCTTACCTTTAATTTATTAGTAGGACCAATGAGGAGATGTGAGCCCCCATAGGCAGTGTGGTGTGCCTTGCCAATTGTCAAATTACAAATGTACCTTGACATTTTTAGTGCCTTGTCCATGTGCCATGTGATGATAAAGTTTGAAAGTTACTGCTATAAACTAGTTATCTTCTGGTCTCTTTCTGGCAATTGCTGACGACGGAGCTTCAAACCTCCTTGTTTTTTATGGGCTGATGTACAGTATATTTAGAATCCTTGAGAAATTAAGCCACACTCATCCAATCAGGAAATGTGCTTCTGTTTGTAAATGAATAGCGATGTCTTCCCTTTTATGTGTTTGTTGTGGCTGCAAACAGGTGCACTTCTTTTGAAATCTTATCCCTCCAGGATTTATATCAAAGGCTAAAGATTTCATGATACAATTTGAAGCAAAAGGGAGATGGCTCATTATACCGTTTACTTTGTGGCTTGTTACTTTGGAGTATCAGAAACACTGCTGTGAATCAGAGATCGGTTTACTGGTGGTAATGATGACAGAGGTGAAACTAACCATGCAGGGATTAGAGGATTGGTTCTTAAGAGCTTAAATCAAATTAACACAGACAAAGCAGCCAGCCCAAGTGGAATGGATCCATGAATTAGAGGACACAAACAAGGAAGTAGCCAAAGCTTTACTTAGCTCAGCTATTTTGCTTCTAAGTTCATTTCTACTTAGGAACACAGTTGACTTGAAGTTGAAGGCAAGTATTGTTTCAAAGTTCTTTTAATTTTTCTAATAGGACTAATGATGGTGGTGGGTATTTCCATTTGAAAACCAGCAAGGCAAGGGGTTAATCCCTCTGCCTCCTTACTGTGATCCTGATCTAATTTTGAACCTTTCCCCAACATTGGTTAAAATAAATCTGGATGAGTTTCAACCATTGATCTCCAATGTCTTATTCACTTGTTCCTGAAACTGTCAGGCAGGAAAGGATCTTTTTGAAAGGATTGTGTGACTCCTTTGTGAATTTACTTGCAATCACATTCTGTGCCTCTGTGTATGTCTCATTACCTGATTTTACAGCTTGCTCTGCAAAATGAAGAACTGCATACGTTTAAGTTCATAGAATCATAGAATCATAGAATCATAGAATCATAGAGTTGGAAGGGACCTCGTAGGTCATCTAGTCCAACCCCCTGCCTGCAGCAGGAATTCCCCCTAGAGCATCTCCAACAGGTGCTCATCGAGCCTCTGCTTGAAGATCCCCAGTGAGGGAGAGTCCACCACCTCCCTTGGCAATCTGTTCCACTGCCGAACCGCCCTCACAGTCAGGAATTTTTTCTGGATTTCCAGCCGGAATCTCCTTTCTTGCAGTTTGTACCCAAACTGTTTAGTGTTTAAGTTATAGTGTTTGAGTGTTTTAGTGCACTCAGCTTGAGTGTTTCACTTCACTCAGGACCACCCTAAGTTACATTTTATTTTTATTTATTTATTCATTCAGGGATTTATACCCCGCCTTTTCTATGCCAAGGCAAATGCCCATGGCAGTTTACATAGTTTTTATCCTTTTCTCTTCACAGTAACCTGTGAGGTAGGTAATTGTTGTACATGCAGCTCTTATAACTTTTCTCTTCCAGACGGAATCCTTCATGGCATCCTTTATTACATCTGGCATCAGGAAGTGCTTTCCAGCATGAGCAGTTTCAGGTGCGCTAAGCTGCAAACAGTGACTCTTGTCATCTCATGATGGCTTTATCAGCTATTAAATATCCCATTCAAAATTCAACCCAGCCTGTTCCTGCTTAGCAGTCTTCTGGAAGCCCTCTGCTCAACCACCACCCCATGTCTGCTGCATGGTATGTTAGTGTCTGTAAAAACTGGTATGTTAAAGACCTTTCCTCCTTGCCAGAAATGTTCCAGTGATATTCCACCTCCTTCCTATGTGAATTGCATGGCACCCTTTTACATGAGGCACCCTTATGCAGTCCATATACTACACAATCTTTTGAGTGCAGTATTTCAAATAACATCATTGCACTGGTGTAGCTGGAAGAGCCAAATACACACGCAGAGCTCACTGCCTAGATTTTTATTGCCTGTCAATGGGGCCTGCAGCCTGAAATATTCTGAGGCACTGAAGACCAAATCAGAAGTTGTGGCAAGAGCTGTTTATGTCAGAGTCAGGGTGCTGCCCGAAGGCTTTTTTGTTTTGAACATTTAGTTTGGCTTCTTAACTGCCTTGAGTGTTTTCTTGAAATGAAAAGGCAGGATAAAAATATCCTCATAAATAAATTTATATTCTTGAAGCAAGGAGCTATTTAGCACATAGGCATGCATGGAAGAAGAGAACCACGCTTTCCTCCTTAAGCAGCTTCAGCTCAGTTATTGTTGATTCAGTGGAACTTTCAAATTAGACCGAACCTCTACTTGGATAAAAAAATGGTAGGAGATAAATTATTTGGGGAAAATGCAGGTAGTACACTGTGAGGCGAAGAAGACCTAGTTCTCCTTGCATGCATTGGCCTCCATTCTATTCCAATTATACTACATCTGGAATCATGCTGGCAAGTCTTACCACTGCTGTACTGTGTAGCTTGTTCTCCATTTTCATTGTGGAAATCATGAATTTGAAGAGGTAGTACCCCTGGAATTGGGATCTTCTCCATGATTAGTTACAGTAAGCATCCCACTTTCCTACACATATGGACAATCTCTTCCCAGGAATAATGACAAATTTAGACTAATGCTGTCCATGATGACAGCTGAGTTGGAACTACAGAGACCGTGAAGGCAGGGCTTGTTGGTACCCTCCTGGACATAGTGTATCCATGCACAGGACATAGAGCACAATCCTAACCATGTCTATTCGAAAGAAAGCCCTATTGTGTTCAATAGGTCTTACTCCCAGGAAAGCGTGTTTAGGATTGCAGCCATTGTGTATCCATTACACCATGTTTACATGGAGAAAGTACCTGTTGTGCCTCCTTTCCTCCACTGCCAACCACCTATTGTGAAAAGAACTAAAGCACAGGTACACTACATTTTATATCTGTTTGCTTCTGTTATAGAATTTTGGAGACTGAATACAGTGTTGGAGATAACTGCATCCTTTCATGGACCTAAATTCCCTATAGACTTTGGGTTGAGTGCTAATAGTAAATAGGGGAAACGTTTGACCAGGAAAGGAATAGCTACTGTGAAAATTAAACATCTTGTCCTCTTCTGCACAAAACCCTAATAAGTCTGAGGAAAAAGAGAGAGAGAGAGAGAGAGAGAGAGAGAGAGAGAGAGAGAGAGAGCACAACATAACCCTCAATTCTGTCTATTTTCATAGGACCAGATCTTTTTGCCCTGGCACCAGAGGTGGGCAGATACCGGTACGGGCCTACGCGCCTGTACCGGGTCTTCCACCAGGGTGGACGACAGCATACTGGCCAGACCCACGGCTGCAAGAGCCGCGGGGACCGGTACGCCAGTGTCCGCCGGCGCCGGGTCTCCTGGGGCTCGCCACCAGGAAGCTTCGTGCGCATGTGTCCAGCTGGACGCAGGCGCACTAAGCGTCCTGGTGTCCTGGCGCCAAGGACGCTTCAAGGGACACACTGCGCATGCGCCAAGTCTGGCGCATGCGCAGTTCGACCTGGTTAGGGCCCGCCCCGTCTCGACTCCGGTACCGCCCCCTGACTTCCGGCGTACCGGATCTTAAGGGAGGCTGGGCCCATCACTGCCTGGCACCCTTTGTAGCCCAAAAGGAAGAACAATAAACCACAATCTTGGATTTCAGGCCAATCAGACCACATCAACTAAGATGGAACAGGATGCTAAGTAATTTGCATCAGAACGTAGACCCAGTTCAGGAACCCATAGGGAGAGGATGTGAGTCTCATAGATAACAAAGAGCACTCAGTAAAGCACATAATAGATTGAAAGGAGATGTTATTGGATCAACATGGAGATTTCAAAGTCTGGTTATTATTTTCTCTGCAGGCTAATATTCAGAACCCCAAAATGGGGAGGACATTGTGCTACAGGGGCTGTTCATTACCATATCAAAGCTGAATGTGCATAAAGGATGTTAGTTTGAGATGGTAAGATAGTGATCCAATTAGTTTGCTTTTACACTTCTGCCAAGAAGCTAATCCAATAAAAAGTAGCATCTTGACCTGCTCAGCATCTCCCAATTTGTGAGATCAACAGAGTAACACACAGGAAAAAAACTGTAAAGGCAATTTGGGATTTAATTGATAAAAAAGACTCTGAACAAAATAAAATTGTGATTCTATTATCACACTGCAATTATAGATAAGGAAATCTAGCATTCTATACAGTGCTATGGGTTGCCACCATGGACTTCATTTCAACTTCTGAAGAAAAGATTGCGAGGAAATTTCAACAAAGCATGGCATATTCACATTAAATTTCCCATACTTTGTTTAGTGCTTAGAAACATTTGTTTGTTTAGAAACATCAACAAATACACAGGGAGAGTCAGAAAAGGGGAGAATGTTTTCTCCACTTGGTGCACAAGAAATCATAGTTGCTGTTTCAGTGTTACTGCTTAATTCACCACTGATATCACATGGGATCAGCCCTTTCAGCAAGCTATTCACCATTCTAAACTGATTAATCACAGATGGCTGCAATGTACAGGGGGTCCCATATCTGTGGATCCTGCCATCTTTGAATTCAGATATGCATTGGGTCCATAGTCTCATCCTGTGATCACCCCCTTGCCCCATGCACACCACCTCCAGAGAACGATACATGAGAATTAGAATACAGGTATGTGGATCCACACCAGAACTATAAATTGTTTGGCACACACCTTTCACACAGTGAAAACATACAGAACAAGCCTGAAACACCTAGAGGCATAAGTTGTTCAGAGGCAGTGTGGAGTTAAAACAGATGCCAGAACTTCATTCAGCTAAGGACTGAAAATGGTTCATGAGCTG
Organism: Cryptoblepharus egeriae; assembly: GCA_030015325.1. NCBI lineage: Eukaryota > Metazoa > Chordata > Lepidosauria > Squamata > Scincidae > Cryptoblepharus > Cryptoblepharus egeriae. The sequence continues at coordinate 193,602,380 of JAREYC010000002.1, forward strand.
AGGTTTGGCCAACCCTGGGCAGAAAGGTTGCATCTCCTGGTTGAAATGGATGATGGTAGCAAAAAGAAAGATCATATACTGTATTTCAATGGAGCAAATACAGGGAAAATCCTGACAGATTGTTTTTAAGTCTTTATGTTGTCCCTTGCCCCATGTTTTTACATGACTTGGATCACATGGACACTGTTATCGCATTCACATAATCACATGATGACAAGTTCATTTAGATGCCTTCTTGGATTCATCTGTGTGTCTCTGTCTTTTCAAGCATCTGAGAATCAGTATTATGAGATATGAATTTTCAGACAGATCTTTGTGAACGATGATACGCTCACTGGAAGTGTGCCCACGGCAGGTTTGTGAGTTACTGAAACTATAAGGGTCAGAACAGATACACAGAAAGGAACACCTGAAAGATGGTTGGAGTTGCTGTAGACCTCAATTTGGAAAGAAAGCAACTCCAGCCTCAGGCTCAGTGTTAACCAAATGAACTGGAATTCATAATAAATACTGTTTAATAATATTCTACATTTACAGTAGTCTAGGGAAATAGACTTATTTGACATGCCAGTTTACCTCTTATGTTTCAGATGTGGCCAGATGTCAAAAGTGCAAACTGCATTTCTCCTCCCCCATTCCCTGAGCCCCTTGTAGGATTATGATGAGTCAAAGAGACTTCTAAAGAAATAAAAATCAATAGATGGCCAGCTGATTCATTCCAATAGGTCTGACTGAGCTTAAAGCAATAGATTTATCAACAATGGACTGTGCACGAACAAAAGGTGCGAGTCATTGTCTATTATTGCTTCAGCCTCCCATGAGGAGGTCTGAGTCAACCACAGATACGTGTGAGTGAATAATAATATCATGTGCATTCTGAAGAGAAGCAAGGAATCATTTGTACTGCATGATTTACCTTCCATATTGCATTATATAATAAAATAACATGAGAGTAATAAGAATAACAGGAACATCATTTTCATTCTGATCCATGAAGGATGTTTAGGACTAAGATTCTATATTATGCAAACGTCCAAAAAAGAAGATAGGATGAGGAAGCTGTATTCATATTTTCCTCATCCTCCAAACATGGAGCAACCTGGGGTTTTCCATAACTGAACAGACATTATACGTGATCATCCATGTTGGCAACCTCTCGTCCTATGGCAATTGAAATACTTGCATCTGTTCCAGACCTTACTCTGGATTCCAATATGAATTTCCCATAGGTTTTCACAATGTGGTGCAGTAAGTACGGATGCACCTAAAGTCTCTTACGTACTCTCGTAGTTACTCTGGATTTGGGGGTAAATTGGTTTAGTACAATAGCTGCTCCTGGTATAGAAACATGTGCTGACTTAGGCCAATTCAAGGAGATAAATATGGCAGGAAAGATCTTACTTAAATTCTGGGCTAGGTGTACATACTTCCAGTATGTGAAGGGTGCAGACCTAAACCTTGGCCAGCACAATTCATCAGACTTCCCATTCCTGTATGTAGGAAGGTAAGTGCATGTCTGTGCACTAGCCTAGCCCTCTCCCAGGAGTGGCACAGAAGTGTCTTACAACACTTTCGTGTCACCCCCCAGGTCAGCATGGGAATGGTGCTGGGGCGTAAGCTGGCCTAACTGGAGGTTAGGATTGTAGCTATGGTCACTTAGAGCAGATCGAACCCCATGGCCAAAGCATCAGATGCAGCATTGTGTCTTTTTAAAAAAATGTCCCTGCTTCCTCATATTTTTCTTTCTGTTTTTCTCAAAAGGATTGTAAATTTAATGTTAGTCTATTTTGCGGTTGCTGCTAGGCCCTGAACATTTCTTGCTGAGTCCCACTGCATAATCAGGAGACACATGCACAACCCACACTGTTCAAGGATTCAAGTCTTGTAACATTGCCTAGCCCTGCTTTGTAACATCACAAGCCCCATTTAAGAAGTAGCGGGTTTTTCAATATATCTGACCTAGCAACCTTAGTAGTTTCCAAAAAGACAGACACGGAACGCTCCTGTGCTAGACAGCTCATCAGCCTCAAAATAATTCTCCTACAGCAAAAAGAATAAAAACTGGCTACGTCTTGCTGAGTTTTTCCTCAGATGTAGTTTTATAGTTAAAGGATCCTGGACCTTTAACAACTGCCCAGACCTGAAGCTGTTGCAGCCGCAGAGTTTTGGGATACCATAATTGGTTTCCATGGAATAAAGTTAAATTAAAGCAGAATGATGTTTAAGGGCCTTCAACACTGGAATTAATTTTCTTTCTTGGTATCAAATTGCCTGAATCAGTTGAGCTTCAATGCATGGTGCGGAGCTTATCTGTCTGAATAGGTCTTTGGGGATGATAGAGGTGAAAGGGGCATTGGAAAACATAGGATGGGGACTTTTTTGGCCTGAATTATTCCCACACTTGCTCTTGTTCTCTCTAACTTCAAGTTTTAACACAAGCACGTTGCATTTCTTACTTCATTTTTATGTCTCTGGCTGGTTTTCTAATACTTAGCAACTACAATGTCTAACCACATTTTAAATAACAGGAATAGGGTACAAAAGGTTCTGTCAAAATTGACAGTAGATATTATCTACTTCTTTTCTATTTACCCAAACTTGTAACACAATATGCAAAATATTATAAACTTTTAACATTGGTATTCCTTTCCTATTATATGGAGACTAAAGGTTTCCGCCATTTTATCCTACCAATCCTATAAGGTAAGATACTCAGCAAGACCCCTTCATTTGCCCTGTGGGCAAGTGTTGGGATGTCTCTAATAAAATCTCATATATAAATTTATGTAAATTTATTCAAATTTGAAATGGAATTTTTTTCCAGCATCCGACACAGCGTCAGAGAGATGATGTGGTCCTCCTGGCAAAAAGTCTGGACACTCTTGATCTAGCTTCTGGATAGATCTGGGCTCCCATTCCAAGACTGCCTTCTGGATTGCCCTCTGGAGCCACATTTTCCTGGTAGGTGGACCTGAGGTTCGACCCTGACTTAAAGCCCAGGTTTACCTTCTGAGTAGACCTCGGCTCCCATTCTGAGACTACCCTCTGGACTGTCCTCTGGAGCCACCACTTCCAGGCCCTGGATGACAAATGACCTAGCTACTCGGTTTAGCTCTTGTGCCTTTAACAGTAGGCTGATGCAAAATGGCTGAGGTGTTTCAATGTAAGTAAAGCAATGTGTATTGCAGGAAAAAAGAAACTTCACATATGGGCTAAGGGAATTGAACAGATTCTGGAAAATTCCATCAGAGGTAGAAGCCATGATGGGTATGTACAGTCTGGGATTAGGCGCTCACTCATCATGGAATTTTTCAGCCATCCAAATTGCCTATGCAAGGTTTCTTTGTCTACCCCACAATATATTCAGTCGGTTTTATGGTTTAAACATTCGTTACTTTTTAAAAATAAAATGGCCTAAGTCAAACCCAAGCTACACTGAGCTAGCTCCTTCCCTGCAAAGACTTTGTGGGGGAGTAAAACTCTTTCAAAGTTTTAGAACCACCAATTTAACACAACCAAAGCAAACTGCTGTTTAATTTGCAAGAAATAGATACAAATTGGCAATGTAACAACCTGATTTTTTTAAAATCAGGAGTGAGTATAAATGTTAAAATGTAGAAAATGATAGACATCATATTAGTTTGAGAACAGTAGCAGAGGTTTTATATTTCTAATCTTGCCTAAGCAATATAGATAAGGGACCTCAATGTTATGACAATTAATATGTTGTTTTCGCACTTGGGATCTTGAGGACTGCTGAGACATTGTTTTTCCACAATTAGCTGGAGGTGAAATTAAAACACTGGTTCCACACATAATATTGCACCACTTCAGCAGCAACTTTCCCAAAAGGCCAGAGCTTTCTTTCCTTATTCACAAGTAAGTCCCATTAAGCAAAATGGAATGTTAATTAAAAGATTCCTTTATACGTTAGACCCATTTTACTGTTTCTTTCTCAGTATGGCTGGTGAATTAATGCTCAATTGCTCCTTATGGCACAATCCAGAAGTGCACTTGGGTTACCCTATCTGTCACTGGGCTGACCCAACTGCAAGATGGGCCACCCTAGTTATTCTGGAAGAGGCTTGATGCAGCCTAAGGCAACATAGGTTGCCCCAGACAGGTACAGCTGGGCTGCCCTATCTGGGCCAGCCTAGGCACTGTAGGAGAGGCATGTTGAGGGCATGTTTAGCATTGCCTAGGGCAGAGCAGTTACTCTGTATCCAGAGCCTGTTTCCAAGGCAGAAATGCCCTCTTCCAGCTCCTCAGAGATATACCACCTCAGGAGCAGGTATAGTAAAGAGATAAGGCCCGAGTAAGAATGGCAGTGTTGACCAAAAATCTGAGTTCTTGGCCAGCCTAGATGCAACCCCTGCCTCTCAACTTCAGGATATGGCACAACTACTGCAGCCTACTAACCTGGGGATCCAGCAGACCATTCCAAGAAGCCCCTTGTACTCACTGTAGACTGTACTGGCATCTCATCAGGGACTGCTTATAAAGCAGGCACCACAGCTGTTTCTTGTTCGTGTGATCTGGGGGGGGGGGTCTCCTCAGTAGCAAGCCTTCCCCAGGTGTCACTGACTTGGTGCCTACTGAGCATGCTCTGGAGCAGCTAGGGCAGCCAGGCTTCCTGACTCTCTGGATGCAGCATAACTTTCTGCTTTGGATTCAGAATAGTTGGGGCAGTGCCGCTAGGGCTCTCCTCACTGCCCTTGCTCTGGATTGTGCCCTTAAATCAATTTGTTACCTCTGGGACATACTAAAATTGTTAATTTATTTGAATTATATCTTTTTCTTTCCTACAATGACATAGTAGTTTTTCATTAAAAAATAAAGTGAGGCAAAAAAAGATGTTAGAAACCAGTAACTAAAATGTCCATCCCCATAGGAAACAGGAGCCGTCTAATTAGGGAAAATTCATTACTAATCCCCTAATGATGCTTAATTTGTAGCAAAAACTTGAGTGGAATCTGCAAGCCAGAACCTTCTAATTAAAGGTATATAAGCCTCAATAACTATCAGTCAATACTGGAGAGGGCAGCACAGCAATGATAAGTTATTGCAAAACAAATGCTACAAATGAGGTCTTAAAAGTGTGGACAAAACAGAAAATGTGAAAATTAAAGTAAACATGCCTCTGGATTCTAAGAAAAAGTGAAGGAACAAATTATGGGAATTGAAAGAAAAGGACATAGGTGGAAGCAAACTTTATGGCTTTGAACATCCTACTTTGCAAAACATTGAGAAGTTTCAGGGCAACTTTATTCCAACTGAATTCCATTAAAGGAAAAAAATATAATGGATTTATGGTTTATGTAATATTCTGTGTGAGTGCAGCTGGGCATGAGTTGATTATCTAAATGGCCAAGGGAACTTCTGCACTGATTACCTATTAATTAGCATTCATTGTTCATATTCCAAGCCATGCCAAAGCTAAAGGGAAGCTTTGAATAAAAGCACAGCGTGACTCCTAACAATAGTTTTATTTTTTGCATTCCGAGGCCATAATCTTACATAACTTATGGGAAAATACTTTCCATCAAAATCAATTGGACTTCGGTACAATATGTGCTAGCTTTTGATCTGCAAGGAGACAGACAGCTATTGTACAGCAATGTTTTTGCAAAGTTTCTTGTTCAAAGTAGAACTTAACTCCGAGTCATTAGTTTTTTCCTTTTTTTCTTTTCTCCAGTCTTCAATTTATCTTCATCTCATCCCTTATTCATTCTCTAGCAGTCCTTCTGCACCCCCTTCATTTGCCCACAATCTGTGTCAGGTCCCAGCTGCCAGACTCACCATCCACATTTGTGCATCTACTTATCAACAATGAGCCTGCCTCAAAGGGTGTAGAAAAACCTTTGATGTTTGTGAACAGCCAATGAGATGTCTTCCTGAGTAAGAAAAACTAGTCTAAGGCTATTACTCCCTCAGCAAGTAGCATCTCAGCAGGTTGTCTGCTACCCGAAAGTCAGATTATCTATGCATAAAGTCACAAACAAATCTGGATCTTTACAGCCTGGGAATGGTATTAATGGAACTAGAAGGGGATCATCTTAAAGAGTTGCCCAGGAAAAGGGGGGGATTTCCTACCATTATGGGTTGAAGGGAGGAAGTTTCTCCTTATATCCAAAAGGGCAGGAGAAACAAAATTTAAATTAAATCAATCTGTTTATTTCGGTTTCTCAAATTAAATTTCAGCTCCAAATGAAATCACAAAGGTGAGTGGAGAGGGGTGTAGAATGAAATGTACATGTGCTGTTTCTTTGGAATGAACCACAAATGTTGTCGCCCCCCCCCCCCCCGCAACGCACACACAGTACATCTATTTTCCTCCTGCCTAAGAACAGCAGCCAGAATCCAACCTGTCCTTTGGCACCTTCTTAGCTCTTTCTCCCCTTTCTCCTTATGCCAATAGCTGCTGGGGTGGGGTAACAATGACACTCATACCTAGACCCACTGAGAGCCTGGAGCTCAATATGTAGAAGGGACATCATCAGGTAGCCCCATAGGTGAGAGCCAGAAGGCAGTTTGCGTCATAACCCAACTCATTCAGACCCCACTATTTAGGTTTTGCCAACCCTAGACCTATTCTTTGAGATGTCGCTTTTCCAACATGGTATAGTGCCATTAAATCAAGGGACTTCTCAGCTCAACCCTAACTTGTGCGGGAGCAGGCAGGCTAGCATGCCTGTGCTGCCCTACCATGAGTTGGGGGTTGCTGCTGTGCTATTCTTGGGCAAGGGGAGTGCTTTGGTTGATGCAGCAGCAGAAGCCCCAATGGGTCTACTCTATTGGGATCTTTGCCACCCCAGGAGGTTGGGCAGAACCAAGCAAAACAGAGCAGCCTTGAGCTGCTTATGCTGCTTGGGGAACAGGATCCAGAGCAAGTGCCCCAGCATTTGCCTCCAGCTCAGGATGACAAGATGTCATAACTGCAAAAAATGTTGGATACCCTCCAAAAATGTAGGACATGACAAAATAAAAGCTAAAAACATGCATAGATAGGGACAAAGGGGTGTTATTCCTTGTCAGGAAAAATAACCTCACCTTTTGCAGGTCCCTACTCATAGTTATTGATTTCATTTGGTTAAACATTATATTCACGATTTTTATATTAACAGGTTTAGAAGATTTTTTTTCCAGGAGACAAGGTTAAAAAACAGGACATGTCCTGGAAAAGAGGGCAAATGGTCACCCTGCTCCTGCTATCTCCAGCCTAGAAACACTTCCCTAAGTGTTTAGGACCCAAGCTGGGGTATTTCTTCCAGTGCAGAATAATAGCTGAAAAATCTCACCCAAAACTTTGTCATAAACATAAGTATTTATACAGGTTGAACCTCCTCATTGGCAAGGTTTGGTTCCAGGAATCTCCATGGACACCCATTTTCGCATTATACACAAGCAATTATTTACCATGGTAAATAATGAAACAATTATTCCTCCTCCAGGCCTGGGAGATCCAACACAAGCCTCTTTAAACCTATGCCCATTTAAGAGTCGGCACAGATCTGAAGAGACCCATCAGGGCTGCCTGATCATTGATGGAGTAAGGGAGCATAAATTCCCTTACTCCATTTAGTCCTGGCAGTGCTTCCAAGCCTCTTGGGATGCTACTTAGATGCTATTGTGGCCCTGGGCACTGGGAAGGGTAAGCATGAGCTGTGAACAGGGTGACCTGATGCCTGAACCTAAAAAGGAGGACAAGGTCTTGGATTCCTCTCAGCATGGCCTTTCTGGCGGACAATGGCACGTTTGCCTACTCACAAGTAAAGCAATGTTATTGCCACTTTCACTTTCCCATGGAGCTCAATGCATATTTTTGATTTTTAGTTTTTTGACCTTAACATTTGATAGGAAGGAGATATTTCAAAATTGATTTTTGCATCGCATTCTGCTCTTCAATACGAATCCATTGACCTATGACATGATGGGGTACTGCACACCATTGCAAAGTTCCAAAATGAAGCCAAAATGGAGGACAATGAAGTCCTTTTGAAGCATGACCTTAGGGAGCCTGAGCAGTGACCTTAAGCATGACCTTAGGCAGCCTGAGCAGCAGTCCCCTGAGTCTGAACCTGCTGCTTCTCAATGCCAGGTCAGTAAACAATAAGACCTGCTTGGTCCAGGACCTGATCCTGGACCAGAAAGCTGACCTGGCCTGCATTACGGAGACCTGGCTGGATGAGGCCGGAGGTGTGGGCCTCTCCCAGACCTGTCTGCCAGGTTTCCAGGTGCTGCAGCAGCCAAGACTTCAGGGGCGGGGAGTTGGGGTTGCGATAGTCTATCAAGATTCTATCTCTCTCACCTGGTCCCCTGTCCAGTGGTTCACAGGGTTTGAGTGCCTCCGTGTTGTGCTGGGTGAGAAAGAATAGGGATTCTGTTGGTGTACCGCCTGCCGTGCTGCCCAACAGTCTCCCTGCCTGAGCTGACAGAGGTGATCTCGAGCGTGGCGTTGGAGTGCCCTCACCTCTTGGTGCTGGGGGACTTCAATGTCCATGCCAAGGCACCTCAAACATCTGCAGCTCAAGATTTCATGGCCTCCATGGGAACCATGGGTCTGTCTCAAAGAATATCTGCCCCTCGTCATGATGCGGGACACACATTGGACCTTGTGTTCACTGCTGGGTGGGTTGATGGTGATCTGGATGTGAAGGACATCTCCATCACCCCATTGCCACGGACAGATCACTACCTGGTGGGATTTAGGCTTATCGCAGCTGGTAGCCCCTGCACAGGCGGGGGACCGCATTCCATGGTCCACCCCCAGAGACTGATGGATCCAAATGGTTTCCTGACGGCTCTGGGGGATTTTCCTGCTGCCAGAGCTGGCAACTCACCCGGCTCCTTGGTGAGTCTCTGGATGAGACCCTGGATGAGATCGCTCCTGAGCAACCTCGGCCCTGCCGTAGATCAAATGCAGCTCCTTGGTTTTCTGGGGAGCTGCAGGCTTTGAAACAGCAGGGTCGACGTTTAGAGCGACGATGGCGAAAAAACATGTCGTTTCTGATCGGGCAGAGGCCAGGGCTCACTGGCATGCCTACTCTGCGGCGGTGGTGGCGGCTAAAAAGGCATACTTTGCTACCACCATCGCATCCGCAGAGAACCGCCCAGCAGAGCTCTTCTGTGTGGTCCGAGGCCTACTCCATCTGGCCCCCCACACTGATGTGGTAGAGCACATGAAGGCTCGCTGTGGGAAGTTTGCCCGACACTTTGCGGACAAGGTCGATCAGATCTGGCACAACTTAGACGCCACTTTAACAACATTCAGCGATGTCCCTTGGGCACCTGTTTTGTCCATTTTGGGGGATTCTTTTCAGCTTGTAGAACTTGAGGATGTGGACAGGATTCTCTGTAGTGTGAGACCATCCGCTTGCCCGCTGGACCCTTGCCCAGCCTGGCTAGTCAGATTGGCCTGGGATGGGCTGGCCGAATGGACAGGGCGGGTGGTGAACTCCTCTCTGATGGAAGGGGTGTTGCCTTCTGCACTAAAGCAGGCGGTGGTTCGCCCCCTCCTGAAGAAACCCTCCCTGGACCCTAAAAACCTAAACAACTATCAGCCAGTCTCAAATATCCCATTTCTGGGCAAAGTGGTTGAGCGGGTAGTGGCGTCCTAGCTTCAGAGGGTCCTGGATGAAGCTGATTATCTGGATCCCTTCCAATCTGGTTTCAGGCTGGGATTTGGGACAGAGACTGCCTTGGTCACTTTGGTGGATGATCTACGCCGGGGAATGGACAGGGGGAGTGCGTCCCTGTTGGTCCTGCTGGACCTCTCAGTGGCCTTTGACACCATTGACCATGGTGTCCTTCTGGGTCAGTTGGCTGGGTTGGGGATTGGAGGCACTGTTTTGCAGTGGTTCTGCTCCTTCCTGGCTGACAGGTCCCAGAAGGTGGTGCTGGGGGATGCTTGCTCGGCACCCTGACCTCTTTGGTGCGGGGTGCCGCAAGGTTCCATTCTATCCCCCATGCTTTTCAACATCTACATGAAGCCGCTGGGAGAGGTCATCTGGAGGTTTGGAGTGAGGTGTCATCAGTACGCCGATGACACCCAGCTCTATCTCTCCTTTCCTCCTGAGTCCAAGGAGGCAGTTGAAGTCCTGAATCGTTGTCTGGAGGCGGTGGGGGACTGGATGAGGGTGAACAAGCTGAGACTAAATCCTGATAAGACAGAGGTTCTCCTGGTCCAGAAGTCCTCAACTCGGGTATTGGAATATCATCCTGTTCTGGATGGGGTTGCACTCCCTCTGAAGGAGCAGGTTCGCAGCTTGGGGGTTCTCCTGGATACGCAGCTGCTCCTGAAATCCCAGGTGGCGGCTGTGGCCAGGGGAGCCTTTGCTCAGCTTCGGCTGATCCGCCAGCTGCAACCATATCTGAGTCGCTCAGATCTGGCCAGGATGACCTATGCCCTAGTGACATTGATACCAGTGGTGGGCACCAGCAGGTTCGCACCTACTCTATAGAACCGGTTCTTAACAAGAGACAGTACACATAAAGTTTAAAAATAGCCATTTAAAAGTGGCTACCAGATGGACAGAGAACCGGTTCTTAATTTCTTTGAAGCCCATCACTGACTGATACTAGATTATTGTAACACGCTCTACATGGGGCTGCCTCTGAAGACGGTTTGGAAGCTTCAACTAGTCCAGAATGCGGCGGCCCGTGTGGTTGCTGGGGCTCGTTGGTTCGACTCTGTCAGGCCGCTGCTTCAGCGACTACGCTGGCTGCCCATTCGTTTCCAGGCTGAATTCAAAGTGCTGGTCTTGACCTTTAAATCCCTAAATGGCTCGGGTCCAGGGTATCTGAGGGACCGCCTTCTTCTGTACAATCTGACCCGTCACCTAAGATCTTCTGAGGGGGCCCTATTGACTGTGCCGCCACTAAGAGATGTGAGAGGGGTGGTGGCCAGAGATAGGGCCTTCTCAGTGGTGGCACCCCGGCTTTGGAACTCCCTCCCCTTAGAACTGAGGAAAGCTCCCTCAGTACAGAGCTTCAGGCGGAGCCTTAAAACCTTTTATTTTAAAAAAGCATTTTAAATGGGGCAGAGGTTGGGGGGCAGTTTTATTGCTTTTTTACTGTTTTGACTAAATGTTTTTAGCCTGTTTTAATTGTTCAGTTTTAATCTAATTGTATTTTAATTGTATTTTAATTATGTTTAATCTATATTTATAATTCTATTTTAATGGTGTTTTATTTTTTATGTGATGTTAGCCGCCTTGAGCTCCCTTTTGCAGGTGAGGAAAGGCGGGGTATAAATTAATTAATTAAATAAATAAATAAATTTTGGAGGACACCTGGACAAAAGGCTATAAAAGAGGACAAATTTGGAAAAATCCAGTCATATGGTCACCCTGGCTGTGAATAGAGCTCTGAACCTGGGACTTTCAGTTCTCAGCTTTGCAGACTCTCTACTCCACTCTCTAGCTTTGCAGACTCCATTTTAGTGATTTGGAAAGACATTTCTAAGGTTGGCACAGACAGCATGAAAATGCCTTCCTCTGCCTAGCCTCGGCTCTTGCAACTGCTCATTCTCTTGACCAGGAAGATACCAGCTGATGTGGCGTTATCTCTCCATTTCATACTTGAGGAATAACAGGCCACTACTGGCATCTATATGTGACTCATGATAATAGAACAGTTATCCAAGTTGCTGCTTCATATTATAGAATGCGTCTGGATTCATTCAGCCATGTGAATCACAGTTCTCAGTTGCCAAATGTGTGCTACAGGATAGTCCCTGGAGGCAGAAGGAATAACATTTGTGCCGCTGCTCTAATATCCATCAGCCAGGGAAAGCGACCGTATCTGGCATCACGTTTAGTCTAATAAACATGATGATAATAAGAATAAAATTTTCTTAAGCATCAACAGTGCATGTTTACTACTACTAGCCTATCAGTGCTGTCACGTTGCATAAGGGAAGTCATAGCAGAGGACGGCCGCGTAGGGAGTGGGTTATGCAACAATAACAAGCTGAAGCCAATGGAAGTCTGCCACCCGAATGTAATTCTTCAAATTGCATAGACTGTCAGCCTATCAACTGAATTATTTTTCCCCCTTATCCTGTTCTCCATGAAATACACACAGTATCTTAACATGCAGCTGCTCTTGAAGGTACCCGAAGTGGGTAATGCAGAACTCTTCTCTGAATTTAAATATGCATACAGGCTCAAAAAGTCTCCAACCATTCAAGAATCAATAATTCAAGATCTCACCAGTTGGATTAGGCCTAAATGACCCTGAGACAGGCATCAGGTTTGTCTTTTACAAAAACCTAATTTTGCTGATTATAGCAAAGCTCATTTATAAATTGTTTATTGTTGATTCTCTTGCCCAAGGCCTTAATAAATGATGAATGCCGTTTCAGGGGCTTTTAAGTGTGTCAGTATTCTGAAACCGTGAAAGAAACGCACCTTCTTTCTCAACCTGACTACTATTATAGATGCTCATAATTTCCAATGAGAAAGACTCCGGAAAATAAGAAAGGTGTAAGTTCTTTAGTACTAAACATTAAATGGCTCTGCAACCTAGATGGTGAAGTGTTGGAGATCTATTACAGTATCCATCATATTGTGTATTTGATGTCAAGCAGATGACGTCATCATCATATGACATCAGTCGCATCACATACCATTATCACTGATGGATAAATGCAGCATTCCCTTCCTGATGGGTATTGTCACTGATGGATAAATCCCTTCCTAGAAAGTTACACACTTTCTAATATGGATTTTTTGTTCTTGCTATGTGTGAGCAACCCATCAGAGCAGCATCAGGGATCAGCTAGTTCGGGCACTGACCAAGGGACCATTATATTGACTATCTAGGTAGGCCAACTCCCTAAGTCCCTCTGTGCCCGCCATTCATTGTGGTTATCCCCCTACTTGTATATAAGAAGGGAAGGATATGCGACTTCAACCCATCTCCCATCACTTGTAAATGGAGAAGGGAGTTAATGAAGGGCTTTGCATCAGAGTCACCAGTAACTGGTTTTGCTGACTGGCATTTGCTGACTGTTTTTAAGTAGGAACTCACTAGGAATTACTTTTAGGAGAAAAAAAGCTGTGGCTACAACAACATCCCTAATTGTAGGATCTTGGAAAAAGTGTTGCCATGTAAATTACCCATTGTGGATTTGCTACCTTTCATTTGATTCTTCTGCATAGGATCCTAGGCATTTGAGTGGCTGAAGATAGGCCAGGACTGTTACCTTATTGAAGGAAAGTAATACAGGTAAAACCTAATTATCTGGTTTATTTAACCAGTGATTTTATCTCAACATAAATGAGGTTGGCTCTTAAAAGATAAACATCCTCCAAGCAGCCATTAATGGCTGAAAAACTGGCTGCTTCTCTTGGTAATGTGGCAGGCAATTAATCTCTCTAAAAAAGGCTTTAGATTTAATTTCAGTTCAGCTGGAAGGCAGACCCTTCCCTTCCCCAGGCTTGAGCGCACAGTGAAAATCACTTCCTATTTGTTTTCCCATTTTCACTGAATGCAAAAGAGACATGAAAAAAGACGTCTGCCTAAAATGAAGCTGTTTTAAGCCCAAGAAGAGGAACTTGATTCATTGCCTCCCTAACTAATGAATCCTAACTAATTAATTCAGTAGTTACCACAGTAAATAATTGCTTTTGTGTAATGCTAAAATAGGTATCTGCAGAGATGCAGAGATTCAACCTCTATGTGAAACAGCTCCAAGTATGCTTTAAAAACACACATCTTGGGTATTGAATCATAATGTTGAATACATCATAATTTTGAATTGTCCCTCACTTAAAAAAATCCTACTTGTAGAAAAGATGAGTAGATAAGTCTCATGAAGAAGGGTACTCCAAGCAAGAAGATCCGTTTGCTTACCCACTAGACAGGGCCGACATGGAAATTAAATTGATACTTCTTGCTAATTATGAAACAGGAGGCTTTGACTTTGTATACATGATAATTTATAAATACTTCCTTTCCTCCCCACTCCCATAAATACGGAGCTGGCTTCTGCTGAGGCAGATAATGGTCCATCTAGCTCCATGTTGTCTATGCTGGCTAATAGCTCTTCACTATGTGTTCAGGCAGGGTTTTATATCAGCTCTATCTGCAGATGTCAGGGTTGGAACTGGGAGATCCTACACATGAAAAGCATATGTTTTCTCACTGACCTACTGTCCCATTCTTCCATGTGCATTTTGTTAATAAGGAGCAGGCTTCTGTGCACCCATCCTTAGCGGCATGAACAACACTGTGAACAAATGTTTGCAGGATTGGCAAAGTAATGAAAGGAAGGAAGGAAGGAAGGAAGGAAGGAAGGAAGGAAGGAAGGAAGGAAGGAATGTGATCCTTTGCCCTGAATCACTGGGCTGGGGTGTTTATCAATTAACTGACTAGAGCAATGAATGCACAGTTTTGCTCCTAGAGAGGGCAGTTCAATCCTGGGCTTTTCAGTATGCAAGCAGTGGTCCACTTCTGTGCATATGTACTGTTGGATCAAGGCCAGTTTGCTTATGCTTTAATCAAACACAATGTGCAGATTCCCATGCATTCCAATTACAATAGAATTAAATTTAGACAACATACTTGCTGCTTCCCTGAAATGTGAATGGAAAAATGTCCACTGACAATCTGCTTAACCAGAACAAATAAGCAGCATATGCATTGCTATAATTTTTTTTCCTAAAATCATAAGCAAAACGGTTAAAGATATGAAGCAAATTGGCAAAGACAAATGGAAGGGAACCAAAAATATGTTTCTTTGGCTTCTAACCAAAGCTACAGGGAATCCAAGAATACTTTGAGAATCAGTTTCATTTGAGTTTGTAAATGGTAATGAAACATATGATGATGTTGATTAGACAAAGTGAATTTACATCAACATTCCAAGAGGAAGATGCTGTCTGTGTAGTTAACAAATTAACTGGCTTGAATTGATTAATCATTCTACAAACAATCTGTAAATACTGTAAGCTACATTTATATAAGAAAAAGATTCCTTTGCCAAAAGGGACATTTCTCTTAAATGTAAGATATAATGGAATGCTTAGTTAAATTGAATAACAAATGCTACAATCCTTTACCTACTTTCCTATACCTAGAGACGGCCTTTTTAAAATCTTTCCCAAGATTGGATGCCCACCTAAGCTCCTCAACATCATCAGGTCTTTTCACAAGGACATGAAGGGCACTGTAGTTTTTGATGGCTTAACATCAGACTCCTTTCACATCCGAAGCAGAGTGAAGCAGGGCTGCGTCCTCGCACCAACTTTATTTGGGATCTTTTTTGCAGTCATGCTGAAACATGCTTTTGGAAGTGCAACAGAGGGAATCTATCTCCGGACCAGATCAGATGGAAAACTATACAACCCTTCCAGACTAAGAGCAAAGTCCAAAGTCCAGCTGAAATGCCTGCGGGAGTTCCTCTTTGCCAATGATGCTGCTGTTACTGCTCACTCTGCTGAAGACCTTCAACAACTTGTGGACCGTTTTAGCAAAGCCTGCCAAGACTTTGGACTAACTATCAGCTTGAAGAAAACACAAGTCATGGATCAGGGTGTGAATCCACCTCCCTTTATCACAATCTCTGAACATGAACTGGAGGTTGTCCATGACTTTGTGTACCTTGGCTCAACTATCTTTGACACTCTCTCCTTAGATGCTGAGCTGAATAAACGTATTGGTAAAGCAGCTACCACGTTTTCCAGGCTTACATAGAGAGTATGGCTTAATAAGAAGCTGACAGAACATACAAAGATCCAGGTCTATAGAGCTTGTGTCCTGAGCACACTCTTGTACTGCAGCGAGCCTTGGACCCTTTATGCATGGCAGGAGAGAAAGCTTCCATATGCACTGTCTCCGACGTATTTTTGACATCATCTGGCATGACAAAGTTTCAAACGACGCAGTCTTGGAACATGCTGGAATCTCTAGCATGTTCACACTTCTGAAACAGCGGTGTCTACGCAGGCTTGGGCATGTCATGAGAATGGCTGATCGGATTCCAAAAGATCTCCTATATGGAGAATTAGTGCAGGGAAAGCGCCCTAGAGGGAGACCACAGCTACGATACAAGGACATCTGCAAGAGGGATCTAAAGGCCTTGGGAATGGACATCAACAGCTGGGAAACCTTGACCTCTGATCATTCAGTGTGGAGGCAAAAGACCCAGCATGGCCTTCTCCAACTGGAAGAGACACTTGTTCAGCAAGCTGAAGCAAAGAGACAGACCCGAAAGCAGCGAAACCTGGGGCCTGTGCAGGGGATGGAATTTATTTGTCCTTAGTGTAGAAGGGATTGCCACTCTTGGAGTGGCCTTTTTAGCCACACTAGATGCTGTTTCAGGACCTCCAATCAGAGAACGATACCATAATCTTTCAAGACCGAAGGATGCCAATGATACCTACTTTCTTGGCAGTAATTGGTTTGATTCTTGGCAGTAATTGGTTTGAAGAATGGAATGATTGGTTTCATGACTGCCTCTCTACAACTGTAGAAAAGCAGTTTTTTTAAACGGTGAGTTGCAGTGGCCATTCGTGTTGAGTCAAATCCATGTCCACTGAGTTTGGTTTCTTATTCATAAGGCCATTCATTTATTCCTTCATAAAGGTAGACATTCTATTCCTCAGAAGGAATTTTTGCTATTTGGGAAAAAAAATGTTCCATCTACACATGATGCTTATACTGCTTGTTATTTGGTATGGAATTTAAGGGGGGGAAATGTATTCTAGAATGAGTGTAGTCCATGGAAGTAACTGAAAAAGACAACAAAGAAATAACAGTATTTTTTCACACTTTAGAAGGGGAGGTTCTGCTTTTTTAAAAAAGGACAGGCTTTACAAAGTACAGTATGAGAGGTTGAAATCATCTCAGAAGCAAGAACACTACATCAGAGAAAGCCTAAGAAATTAGATGTCATATTTTTCTGGAGGTCCTTGTTTAATCCACTGCATTTTTCAAACAATACCTCATTCCTTTGGCAATTTCCTCAAGGACTTTACATGTTGATGAAGCCAGTCAACAACAAGAGAAAGATGTTTACCTCTTTCGTAGGAAGTCCAGTTTCTGACATATTATTCTGTTCCTACCTAGATTTTCATTCCAGCACAAAGATTATTTGTGAGTGCCTAAGAGGGGTTGAGGGCACTTGATTATCTCAGCAAATCATTTTCTGTTTTTTTCCTTTTCCTGCTTTGTGGGTAAGCCGAGGAAGGTGACCAGAGTGCAGCCACACTTCTGTGCGAATGTCATGACTAGAGTGGGCGTTTGATTCATACGTCTCATCTTCTGAGAGAAGCAGATGCATCCATCATAATTGTTCCGGCTGTTTGCTGCGAAAGCATCTCTAAAGTTCAAGAATAAATGTTCTCATAAAGGATTACCAATAGATGTGGCAGATCATACATCAGCAATGATTTGGGTTTTTTTCTTGATAAAATATGTTTTTCCCTCTCATAAAGATACAAATAATTTCTTGCACTGGCATTTGAAAATCGCATTAGTAACGGAAACAATTAACAATCATGTGTCAGTGTAGCACTTTAAATATTTGTATTTCCTTTTGATTTATACATCTGCCCTATGAGCTACAGTTCCAGGTGAGTTACTGCCCTATGAGTTACAGTTCCAGGTGAATTAATTTATTGTCAAGCAAAACAGTTTTACTGTAACAAATAGAGAATACGAACATATTTATTTGTTTAAGGGATTTATCCCCCCCACTTGTCTCATGCAGAAGCAAACTCCTGAAACAGCTTACCAAGCTTTAGTTCCTCCCCTCCTGCTGTCCTCAAAACAATGTTGTGAGGTAGGTGAGTCTGAGAGTGAGTGACTGGCACAAGATCACGCAGGAAGTTTTATGGTCAAGGAGGGATTTGAACTTGGATCTTCCAGGTTTCAGTTCAACCTAATCCTTATAGGATCCTGGTTCTCATATGCAAAATATTAGGTTTACACAGCTGAGGCAGCATTCCTATGCATACTGACTTGGGAGCCAGTCACAGCGTTTATTACTCACAGTGTGGTGGGCTCCAGCAGGTTCACACCTACTCTATAGAACTAATTGTTAATGAGAGATAGGATATATAAAGTTTAAAAATAGCCATTTAAAAGTGGCTGCCAGATGGGCATAGAACCAGTTGTTAATTTCTTTGAATCCCATCACTGAGCGTAATCCTATACATATCTATTTGGAAGTACGGTGGCACCTCACGTAACAAATGCCTCATGTAAAGTATGTTTCACGTAACAAACAAAAATTTCTCTAGGATTCTGCTTCACGTAACAAACTGTGCTTCATGTAACAAACAAACTCATTAGCATTTGAGGCAGACACACTGGCTGGCAGCCATTTTAAAAAGCATCAGGGCTGCCTAACGGGCCTGCCTATAGCAAAAGCAAAACTTCTGCGCTGTTCCTCCTGTGGCTGGGCATCCACTGGGCAGAGGGAGAGAAGAGCAGTGGAGAAGAGGGAAGCAGCTCAGGGCCAGCCAGAAGGGAGCAGGGGAGAGAGAAGCTCAGGATGAAGAGAAGGAGAAAGAAGCAGAAAGAAACTTGGAAAGTGTCTTGGATTGCAGAAGAAAGTGTCTTTGATTGCAGCCTCCTAACCATGTCTACCCAAAAGTAAGCCCTATTGTGTTAAAAGGGGCTTACTCCCAGGAAAGTGTCTTTAGGATTGCAGCCTCCTAACCATGTCTACCCAGAAATGGGGTTTACTTACCTCCAGCAGCAGCCCAGGTAAGCCTCCCAGGAAAGTGTCTTTGATTGCAGCCTCCTAAACATGTCAACCCAGAAGTAAGCCCCATTGTGTTCAATGGGTCTTACTCCCAGGAAAGTGTCTTTGGATTGCAGCCTAAGTAGACTTCATTGAATCATGCACATTGAATGCATGTTTTGAATTCAACTCCAGTGTTTTGTCATCATTTTTACATGCAGTTAATATTTTTATATGAATATTTTTTGGGTTGTGGAACCAATTGTCTGAGTTTCCATTATTTCCTATGGGAAAATCTGCTTCATGTAAAGAACGTTTCATGTAACAAACATGCCTCCGGAACGAATTGAATTTGTTATGTGAAGCGCCACTGTAAATACCATTGTGTTCAATGGACTGAACACAGGAAAACTGAACACATGGATTTAACCTTCAGGAAATAGGGTTGCAGCCTCAGTAATAAGTGTGAGTAGAAGCAGAGTATGGGAAATCCAGACTGCACTCTCCCCACATCAAACTCAATAAAACACAGTTTAAGCTATCATATTTTATTTGCCATATAATTTATTTGCCATATAATTTACGTTTTCCAAATTTTTCTTGGTATGTTTGGCAGTTGGCACTCAACAATAGAACCCTGCAATGGTCTTCATTCTTTTCTAAAGGCAGAAGTTGACAAGATGTACAGAGTGATCTCCCTCATGTGGTGCTTCATAGCTGATGATCCAAGAAATGGCAAATCCTGGAGCACTTTTGTTCTTTAACACACAGCCATGATTGCTGTGTTCAAGTTCTCCTAAGTTCATCTCAGACAACTCTGAAGCTATTCAGAAGCACGCAGCTTTTATGGATGGGCACTAAATTACTTGATTTCAAAATTGGCCATCGTTGGAGGTTTCTTGGACCAAAAAGTATTACCAGGCACCCCAGACTGATTACCAATCACACTCTTCTGGAGTTTGATTTCTTGCATCTGATTTCTCCCTTTGTGTTTGATTTCTAGGTGTCAAAGCTTCAACCATTCATACAGTGAATTAAAGATGGACACCAAATATCCTTGTGGTCCAGTAATTTAGGATCTTTTTTTGGATAAAAGAAGTGTTCCAGAAAGTGCAACTGTCAGCAGTTTCATACAGAGATGGGGTCCCAACTATCCAAAGGGTGACATTGACACAAAACATTCAGATTTTCATTCAGGTCAAAGTCAGTGAGGCTCATTAAGAGTCAGCACGTTACTTTGCTAAGGAGGGAAGCAGAGTATTAGCACAACCATGTATCCAACCTGAAATATTCCTAGTGCTCCTGCAGCAGCCTTGAGTAATGTGTTTCTATATTAAGTGCTGAATGAGGCTTAACTGTACTAACAACCTTGCGATAGGAAAATCCAGCTGAAATTAAGTAATCAAAAAGGATAGGTGAGTGGTGATTTTATGAAGTAAACAGTGATTGAAGAAAGGAGAGCGAACAGCAGGTCCCTGCGTGAAGTAAATTAATTCATGCTGGAGTTTTATTCTCCTGAAGAAATTAAATTGCCAACATCTTAATCAGCAAAGTCCCCAGGTATGTCATTTCCTTTGCTCTCATGCCCCCATTTTTGTCTTAAAGTTTTGCTTTTTTATGTGAAATCTCCATGATCATTTATAAGAACCAAAGCCTTATGTTCGAAGCATGCCGTTCTCAAATACAATTCACTATATTTTTAGAAGTAAAAGGGTGTTCCAACACTTTTTTCTTTAATCCATAACGTGGATTTTATTTTTAATCTCTGCATGTGTGTTCCTAAAAAGTAAAAACAAAGGTAAAGGGCTGCAAAGGTGAGGGCTGCAGTGGCTCAGTGGTTAGAACTCTGTGCCTGCAAACTGAAATGTTGGCAGGTCAGCAGTTCAAGACCTGAGTTCAAGACCCTGCTAAGTACTACTACACAGAGTGAGCTCCCATCTCTTGCTCAGCTTCTGCCAACCTAACAGGTTGAAAACATTTAAATGCAAGCAGATAAATAGGTACTTCACATAGGTATAAATGCCTTCAATGAGTGATGGAGCAATGCATCCATTGAAATATATCAAGTTATGCCAATGGTTATGTGTACAGTAGATAAACAAGTGGACCCCCACCTAGAGGGGAATAACGCTAAGATGATTATTAATAAATTCTACTGGTGCACCTAGGAGGTGTTCCCATCTAGAGTACACTTCAAACCCCAATATTAGAGAGTTATAGGATGAACCCAGGACTTTCCAGGGTTTCAGTCACAAGGAAGATAGATCTCCATATCATATTTACATACCATGTGTTGCTGCAAACACTGATCATATGAGGGCGAGGGCATGGCTTCAACAGGCCATCACTAGTAAGGTGTGACTATGTCATGTGCACTACCAGGAAGTCCTAGTACATACCAGGATGTGTAGTGTCTGGAAAAGTCATCCATATCTTCTATATATATAAAAGAGAAAAGTCACTGACTGACTCACTCATCACCGCCCTGCCAAAACCGCTGGCCCTAGAAGCCTAGAAATTTGGGGTGGGTGTTCCTTCTGTAACAGAGGGGTGCACTAAGAACTGGTTTTTGGAAATTCCAACTGGAAGGGGGTCAAAAGGGGTGCAACACGTTTCCCTCCCTACACTTTGCATTGGAGAATTGATGACTCATCAATATTCCGCCCCAACCCCCGGACCTAGAAGCATGAAATTCGGGGAGGGTGTTCCTTCTGTGACATGAACACCCACCAAGTACTGATGTGGAGAAATTTAACTGTTAAGGGGCTGAAAAGGAGTGCAACGTGTTTCTGTCCTATACATGGAAGACTGACCAACCTCCAGCCAATTTGGTGTTTGGTGCCTGGTGCACTGGGGGGATATTGTTCAGAGGAAGAGGTTGCGCTGGGGAGGATGCTGTGCATGGGAAGATGCACTTGGAGGGTTGATGCACATGGGGAAGTTGCACATGGGGGATGGATGTGCGTGGGGACAGATGCGCATGGTGGACTGATGCGCATGGTGGACTGATGTGCATGGGGGTTGATGCACATGGGGGAAGTTTTGCATGGGGGTTTGATGCGTATGGGGGGTTGATGCGCAAGGGGAGATGTTGCACATGGGGGATGGATGTGCATGGGGACGGATGCGCATGGTGGACTGATGCGCATGGTGGACTGATGCGCATGGGGGTTGATGCACATGGGGGAAGTTTTGCATGGGGGTTTGATGCACATGGGGGGTTGATGCATAAGGGGAGATGTTGCGCATGGGGGTTTGATGCGCATGGGGGGTTGATGCGCAAGGGGAGATGCTGCGCATGGTGGACTGATGCGCATGGGGGACTGATGCGCATGGGGGACTGATGCGCATTGGGGACTGTTGCGCATGGGGGACTGATGCGCATGGGGGACTGATGCGCACGGGGGATTGATGCGCACGGGGGATTGATGAGCAAGGGGAGATGTTGTGCATTGGGGACTGATGCGCATGGGGGACTGATGTGCATGGGGAAGTTGTACATGGTGGAAGTTGCGCATGGGGGAAATAGCACATGGGGGAAGTTATGTCATGGGGGGATGGCGTATGGGGGAATTTTACTCCCACAACGCGGGTATGCATTTCGCTAGTTGCTATATAATTGAGTGATAGCCAAAAAAAAAATAAATGTCCATGGGTATTGCTACAGTCTGAAATTCAGGCCCCCTAAAAGATCCAGGAATACCCCAAGATTGAGAATAAATATCCTGTTAGTCTAAAAAAGACTGGACAGCATAAGACTGCCGGTTATTATTGTCTTTTATCAGCTTATATATATTCCCACTCACAGACAGGGGTCAGGTCAGATTTGGATGCAAACCAGAAGGCGCTGAGAACTGGCAGGATAATATGCCACTTTTACTCTTGATCTTGAATCATTCAGCATCATTGTTCTCATCTAACTGAATCCAGATTTATGATTGCATTGCTAGT
Organism: Cryptoblepharus egeriae; assembly: GCA_030015325.1. Lineage (NCBI taxonomy): Eukaryota > Metazoa > Chordata > Lepidosauria > Squamata > Scincidae > Cryptoblepharus > Cryptoblepharus egeriae. Next base: position 193,625,025 of record JAREYC010000002.1, read on the forward strand.
GGAAAATGTAAATCGTTATTGTAAGCTATGAACAGGTTTCAGTATAAATCACAGTATTTTGAAAGTGACATCAGCTTTGGCACACTGGCAGCCAGAATGTAGACATTGAGCTTCTGGCAGTATTTTAATCTTGGGTTATTTGTTAAGGATTCTATAAATAAACACAGCTATCCTTGACTTCCTGGCACATATTACATTACTATTTTTAATTACATACTACATCTATGCCTTACAAAATGTGGTGGCCAAAAGGGTGTGTGGCAACAATAAATATTTTATTCATAAGTCAACGGGATGCCAACTGGTCAATAGCTCATGGGTGGCGTGGCTTCAATAAACTTGTCTGTACAAACTATAGAACTGGGATTTCTGCAGTGGTTAATGAAGACTCAATCTGTACAGCTACCAATCATGGCAAGCTAGGTGCAAAAATTACAGTGAGTCACTGACCCTATGGCCATATGACCTGGGAACCTTAAGAACTGGGGTCTAATGGCTAATAGTGGGGTGGTATCAGGAGTTAATCAGATAACTCATTTGAGGACTGTTCAGGCCAGGCTTCCCCATACCTTACAGTGCTGGTGAAAGACCTGCCCCATTAGTATGGACCAAGGTCCAGTACAGAGCTTTATTTGAGAGACCCCAATGTGTCGGCAATGGCTCTGAGACTAGAAGTCCAATCCTATCCAAATTTCTAGCACTGATGCAGCCATACTGTTCTGTAGTGCGTGGATAGTTACATTTTTGTTCCCTTACACTGGGGCCACATTGCAGCTGCATAAGCATTGGAAAGTGGGATGAGATTGGGTACTGAATTCAAAATCAGGACCTCTCTTTTTTGAATCTCACCTCTGCCATTAGCTCAATAAGTGGCTTTAGGCAAGCCACTTCCTCTCAACTTCCCATTGGCGAAAGAGGAAGAAAAATACTCACCTTACCTATAGTATGCCTGGCTTCTATATTCCTTAGGCTGGGTCGATTCTGGTGTCTTCATAGGCTCACCTTTCGGCTGGGGCCTGCTTGCGCAGTATCACCAAAGTGATGAAGTTGCCAACCTGATCGAGCCTTTTGTTTTCTTGGCAAAATTTCTCCTTCCCCCTTGTCTCACTTAAAATTCCTTCCAACATAGCCACAAGCTATTGTTAGCACAAGTGATTTTTGATAGGGGTTGACACGCTGGTAGCAGTTTTTCGTAAAGCTGCTTAACCTCCCTGCTTTCCCTCATGTAAAACATGTTTTATTTTCCTCCGTGAAAATAACTGGAAGTGCCTTCCTGTCTCCTGCACGGCAGAAAGAGAATAAATGGAGTCCCATTTACATTCTAGCCACGCCATTCTTTCTGCTTTCTTCTTCTTTCCTTTTGAGCAGCTAACATGTGGTCCCAAATTTCCCATTACCCCTGACATACTGGGGATCACTTCAAGTACTGTTCTCTTTCATTCTGACAAGTGAAATTAAAAAAGACCCAAATGATAAAATTTGTATTTGACACAGACAAAAAGAGTCGACAATTATTCTAGAAGTCTTTTGCGCCCAGTGTCGCTTCTAGAGCCATAAGCAGACGTATATTTCTCTGCAGCAGCTGCAGTGTCATGAATTCAAAATGCATTTAACAGATTGTACCTCCTGGGACATATACAAAGTGCTCTTAATATGTTTTAGCAGAAGTTAAGATCGTACTGCCGTTGTCGGGGAGAGGCAAACAGGTAAAAATGGAAAGTGATTCTCTGTCCCAAATCTTATGGAAGGAAACTTATATTTAAGTTGTAAAAAATATTCTATATGTGTGTTACTATTTATTAATTTAAATTTGTTCGTGAATTCTCAGACAGGGCATAGCACCATATAAATGGTGACATTTTCTGATTTAGAGCACAATCTTATGCATGTCTACTCAGAGGTACGTCCCACTGAGTTCAATGTGGCTTACTCCCAGGAGTTAGTATAGGATTGCAGCCATAGAGTTGCAACACAGCAGTGGCGGATTTGGGGTGGGGGGGCAGGAGGGCAAAAGCCCTGGATGCTGCACTTGCTTTGCTCCAGTCCCCTTTGCCTGCTGCCTGTTGCCTCACCTGCCTGTTGGAGATGTGTTGTGGGAGGGGAAGCCTTGTGTGGTGCTTGGCAGCACATAAAAAGCCTTCTGTGGCAGCTTGCACCATCTTAAGCAATGTTGGGAAACTGAAGTAAATTGGAGAAGCTTCAGAATGTGTTTGGGTGTTGGCCGAGTATTGCATAAAGTTATGTAAGTTTTGGTAGGTACCCCATAGGGCAGCATGATGGATGAAGCAGAGGGGTGCGGTTGTTGAATTGGTGCCTTTCCCCAGCCACAGCACTAGGCCTCTGCAAGTGGCTAGGCCCAGGGAGTCAACTGACCCTGAAACCAAGCTGAGATAAAACTTACATGTTCCAACCTACCTGGAGCCTTCTGGTATTTTGTTCAAGCGCTGATGGAAACTGATGACCCTTTCAGCACTTCCCACCCCATGAGGTCTGAGACTGGACCAACAACCTTTGTCAATGTAGCTAGAATCTGTTCTCAATGGGGATCCCTTCATTACTTGATTGGGTTTTTTTTAGTCCAGAGATTTCTGCTGGTACAAGTCAGAGTGGACCTGGGAAAGCAGATCAAGACCAGGAAGGAGGGATGGTTATCACTGCAACTGCTGCCTCTGATCCTGTCCCCTTTCCATCCTTGATTTGCTCCTTCCACGCTGGTCTTTGCCCTGTTCCTCTCCATCCCTGCATTTTTCCACCTACAGTGACCTCACCTGTGCAGGCTTAATAGCATTAGAGCTCCTTGGTTCCTGGCCATGTTCTATGGCATGTTCAGGGAGTTCCACAAACTCTGTGCCATTATGGAGGAAAACCTATTTTGATATGATACCACCAATTCTGGAGGGCAACCGAGTAACCCCATGAGATGATGCTAGATTATAATCACCCTGATGTATGGGTAGTTAGTCTATTAGGTATCTGAAACTGTTTATTCTTCAAATAAAACCATTCTGTTTGTTTCCCAAAGTATGCAAGTATGCAGGAAATAATTATTTTGAAATCAGTGTGTTTTAAGTCAGTTGTGGCTAACTTGTCCTATTGATTTTTTAGGGGGACTTACATGGCTTTTGGTATAGTATTCTCTTATTGTTTTTGAAATTCAGATTCCTGAGTGGTTCTGTCACAAAAGCATGCAACCAATTTCATATTGCTTCCATCCCAGGTAGCATTGTCTCCCTCATTCCATGCAAATTCACATTACTGGTGCATCTGTTTTGTTTCTCTACATTTTCATGGCTCTGACAGGTATCTCATTTTTCTTCACACATTTACTATGCTCCTATAACCTTAAATCTGCAACTGTTCCTATAAAGCTTCTGCAAGTAGTTTTATTTTTTTAATAAAAACTATAAATTTGGGGGAGGCAGATGCATCAAGAATCTTGCAATTAAAAAGAAAACCATTTGCAGTTCTTGGCCACAGCTGATAATATGTTTTTGAGAATTGTCCTACTGGTAGTGCTAGTACTACTTGTGAAATAAAGTAGTTTCCTACTTGTGATAGTTAAATACATTTTTATTCCTGCTGAGATTGAGATAGACATAAATTATGCAAGCGAAATTAGGCTACAGTTCTATGCACTTCCTAGGGAGTAAGTTTCATAAGTTTATATCCTTACTTGTCCGTACATGGAAAGAAGGTTCAAAAATAAGGGCACTTCCCCATCTCCTCCTTCCTACAGAAGACTTCCACATGCCACCAAATCCACCTCAATGGTCAGCATTGAGACCATTGAGACTATGGAACACAAGGCCAACATATGGCCTATATATTGATAGATATAGGCCTATATAGGCCAAGATAAGGCCTATTTATGGCCAGGATGGGGTTGAGGTGGTGTTTAAGGGCAAAAATGTCTCCTCATGTGCATACAGAAGTGCATCCCTCTCATGCAAAGGATATTACCCACTGAATACACTGGAACCTGCAATCTTAGGACTGCACAGCAGGTTATTGCAGAGATCCACTATCCATGCTCCAGCTGTATAAACAGTTATATTTAGGTGATTAATAACTTGGTTTTAAAACATATCAGTCAATCCATTTTTTCAAACATCAGCACATTACTAAAATCATTAATAGAAAGAAGACATAGATGCTACCATGACCAGGCTACAAACGATTCTATAATTGGAATTATAGCTAATTCAATATGTGATATAATGGGTTATGAATTATAATTTACTTCATACACTTAATTATATATTGGGCTGGATTTTAAAACAACTTCATGCATGGAAATTGAATTTCACTGCACAAGCATGTTCAGTAGATATTGGAAATTCATGAAATGTCAATCACAGAAAGAACGGCAGACAGTATTTACAACCGCAAAATGAACTCATTGTGGGAGAGTGGTGAGTGAAGAAGAGAACGGATTTTTTCCTGATAAACAGCACTAGTTTATTATTTGAGTAACAAGAATCTGTGTTTTGAGGAACAAGAATCTCTGTTATTCCAGGAATTTTCCATTTACGAATCATTGTAATATCTGAAAACTATGAAAATGGAAAAAAATAGAAAGATATTTTCAAGTTGATGTGTGCTTTCTGATGCTTGCTGTGTTGTGTTTTCTTCCAGTAGGTGGCAGCTTTTGGGCATCAGAGAGGGTGCTGACTTGCAGATATCCAATTGTTGTTTTTTTTTTTTTTGGGGGGGGGGAGGGCACAATTGAGAAAGCAGTACAGACACAGAATACAGTGGGACCACTTGCTTCCCAAAGTTTGGAAGTATTTTTAGCAGCAGGCCTCTCTTCCAGCCCTTGGGTCCTCCTGATATAATTGGGTGAAAATCACGTATGGCAGAGGACAGATCCTTGAGATGCCAAGCATCTCACAATCATTAAGGAGTGGATCCCAGGAGGGAATTTGGTTGAATTTGCTGCAGTGTCACTGCCGGGTTTATGTATAAGCTAAACAAGCTATGGCTTAGGGTCCCACTGTCTTGGGTCTCCCCCCCCAAAAAAAAAATTTAAAAGAAAAAAACATGGATGTACGTTTCCAAAATATACAATAAAAAACAAATAAAATAAAACCTACATACAACAACAGTGTTTTGTGTTGTGTAGGCACCTATGATGTAAGTAATGGGCCCTGCCTGATAGCCTGCCCCCTAAAATATCACTGGTTTGCTCATTTCTATATATAGGGTGCCCACGTTCTGCATGGTTGCATGGCTACATGTAGTATGCAGCTGCAGACTGCAGTGCAGCACAGCTGAATGTAGGTCAAGCTGTTGTACCTGTTATCTAAGTGTTTGCAGACTGATGATCAGGCAGCATAGACTTAGGGTATGAGTCTTATTCGAACTGATTGATTTCATCTCATACATAATTTATTTTGATTCCCTTATAAAATTACTTAAGAAAAATATTCATCTTTGTTATTATATTATTATTATATTATAATTATTTATTATTTATTATTATTTATTATTTATTATATATTATTATTATTATATTTAGTCTTCCAGACTAAGAGCAAAGTCCACAGTCCAGCTGAAATGCTTGCGTGAGTTCCTCTTCGCCGATGCTGCTGCTGTTACTGCTCACTCTGCTGAAGACCTTCAACAACTTATGGACCGTTTTAGCAAAGCCTGTCAAGATTTTGGACTAACAATCAGCTTGAAGAAAACACAAGTCATGGATCAGGGTGTGGATCCACCTCCCTCTATCACCATCTCTGAACATGAACTGGAGGTTGTCCATGACTTTGTGTACCTTGGCTCAACTATCTCTGACACTCTCTCCTTAGATTCTGAGCTGAATAAACGTATTGGTAAAGCGGCTACCATGTTCTCCAAGCTTACAAAGAGAGTATGGCTTAATAAGAAGCTGACGGAACATACAAAGATCCAGGTCTATAGAGCTTGCGTCCTGAGCACACTCTTGTACTGCAGCGATTCTTGGACCCTTTATGCATGGCAGGAGAGAAAGCTGAACACCTTCCATTTGCGCTGTCTCCAGTGGTGGGCTCCAGCAGGTTCACACCTACTCTACAGAACCGGTTGTTAATGAGAGATAGGACATATAAAGTTTAAAAATAGCCATTTAAAAGTGGCTGCCAGATGGGCAGAGAACCGGTTGTTAATTTCTTTGAAGCCCATCACTGGCTGTCTCCGACGTATTCTTGGCATCACCTGGCATGACAAAGTTTCAGATGACACAGTCTTGGAACGTGCTGGAATCTCTAGCATGTTCACACTTCTGAAACAGCGGCGTCTACGCTTGCTTGGGCACATTGTGAGAATGGCTGATGGTCTGATTCCAAAAGATCTCCTATATGGAGAATTAGTGCAGGGAAAGCGCCCTAGAGGGAGACCACAGCTGCGATACAAAGACATCTGCAGGAGGGATCTAAAGGCCTTGGGAATGGACATCAACAGCTGGGAAACCTTGACCTCTGATCGTTCAGCGTGGAGGCAAAAGACCCAGCATGGCCTTCTCCAACTGGAAGAGACACTTGTTCGGCAGGCTGAAGCAAAGAGACAGACCCGAAAGCAGCGAAACCTGGCGCCTGGGCAGGGGACGGAATTTATTTGTCCTCAGTGTGGAAGGGATTGCCACTCTCGAATTGGCCTTTTAGCCACACTAGATGTTGTTTCAAGACCTCCAATCAGAGAACGATACCATAGTCTTTCAAGACTGAAGGATGCCAATGAAAGATGATTATTATTATTTACTATATTATTATTATTTATTATTTTATTATATTATTATTTACTATATTATAATTTACTAGCCTATATTATTATTTACTAGTACAGGTCCCTTTTACCCCAACTTGCTACTATAATAATATATATAAATATTATATTTATATTAGTAATTTATTTACAGTTTCTAAAATGTCATCCAGAAGTTATAAAAGTGGAGCTCAAAAGAGGAAGAAGCAGCAGAAAGCTGAAGAAGAGCTTAGCAAATTACTAAAATTAGATAGCTTCTTTACAAAGACAGATAAGGGGCCTGATCCTATACCACAGGAAATTCTACACCACAGGAAGATAGTTACATGATATTCATCCCATTCCTGATACAGAACCTGGTACATCTAGTTCTATAGAATCTGCTTCAATGACTGACGCCAGAAATATTCAGATTGACCAACCAGAGAGTAGTACAAGCACGGAAGATTCAACATCAAAATACAAACAGAATGATGTTGGGCTATGGGGTGATTTAAGCAAAGATGACATTGTATACTGGGTAGAAAAAGGTCCATCAGAGTGTCAGCACCCAGATGGTTCATTTGAAAAGTCAAAGAGTTATTTTCCAAACCAAGTCAGATATTGTTCAAAGAGCTTGTTCTATCCCAAGTGGGTTAATGGTGGAAAATACTGCAGAGAATGGTTACTATATTCACCAGAAACTGGTCATGTATACTGTTTTGTTGGCAAACTCTTTTCAAATTCTTCCACACCATTATCATCGGATGGATTTTCTGATTGGCACAACACCTATTTAGTTCAAAGTCATAAAAACTCTGAAGACCATAGAACAGGTTCGGTAGCATATCTTACAAGAAAACATAGTTCAATTGACTGTCAACAAGCAGAACAGATACATAATGAATGGCTGTACTGGAAACATGTTCTTGAACGAGTTGTGGCAGTTCAGAATCAAAGCATTTATACCTGTGATGGATGCAATAGAATCAAATCTGGCACAAACGGCATCAGTATACAATGACGCTACAAAAAAAGTTTTCTTTCTTAACAAAATTAGATGCTACAGAAGGAGAGATTCGTGAAGAAGTTAATGCTTTAACCCAAACATATCCTGAAGATGTGTACTGTGTGTATACATGGTATACAATGAATCATGATAAAATTATACAGTTGAAGGGGTACTGGGTAGATGCATTAATATACCGTAATTAGTCCTATTGAATCATTTTTTAATGTACAGGTGTATAGAGTATTGGTATTATTTATGAATGTCACATATTACTAGAAAAACCGTCTTTTACACTCACTAAGTGTAATAGGGTACAAAGGTCTGCTGTTCCAGTGAACAGTATGGAATACTATGATGATATTGATATTATATAAATGCATTGTATTAACTACAATTGCATTGTACAGGTTATAACACTTACAGCCAAATCCAGAGTAACTACGTGAGAACGTAAGAGACATTACGTGCACCCGTAGTTACTGCACCACCTAGTGAAAACCTATGGGAAATTCATATTGCAATCCAGAGTAAATTGTTCTTACACCGGAGCAAGGACTCCCCATAGTTACTCTGGATTTTGCCCCATATTTCATATTGATAAAGCTAGTTAATTATTAGTAGTTTGCATCATATATTTACACCAATTATTATTTCATGTTATAGCAAGCTTCTAGACTAGATTTAGGGCCTTTTAGTTCCAGGTTCACCCTCATGTAACAGATAAGCCCTACAATCCAGAGTAACTACGGGAGCACGTGACTTTACGTGCACCCATGGTTACTGCACCACCTAGTGAAAACCTATAGGAAATTCATATTGCAATCCAGAGTAAATTTTTCTTACACCAGAGTAAGGACTCCCTGTAGTTACTCTGGATTGTGCCCATAGCTTAGATATTTGGTGTGCACCCTGAGATAAGCAGAAGTCAAAGAAGGAACCAGAACCAATCTCAAGACACTGTCTGGCTCAGGGATGTAGGCTGGTGACACCATTAGGCTTGACTCATCAAACCTAGCTCAAAACAGTCAGACTTGGGATAGAGCAGTTCGGCTGCCTTGATCCCGTTTTCAGGAGTTGACATGGAAAAGCTGGAGTTGTCAGTCTAGTTTAAGCAAGAGATTATGATGGTAATCTCAGCCATAATGCCAAAAGGGGAAGCAATCATGCTCTTATTTCCTCCACAGTAAGTTTCCACACTAAAGGTGAGAGCAGACCTCTATAGATAGGACCTGCTGCATGTTGATTATCATATGTATGAATAAAAAATGTGGCCCATTTTACCCAAGACAGATATGACTTTTGTCATGTGTGGAAAATGCCAGGGCAAATGGAATGGTGGATCTCCAGCATGGGTTTGTCGCCTCTAACTGAAGCTAGCCCTGGAGATTTTCTTTCCCAGTGTGATCTAATATCATTGAGCCATGGAGGCTGTATTAAAGCCTTCAGGATTGCTTTCAATACTCTCCAGAAGATTGATGCCAATTCCTGGACACTTCAGGTCAATCCCAGGGGGCTGGCAACTCTACTGCAGTTCCTAGTAACACTTGAAAAAAGAAGGAAATAATTGGGATGGATTTGATGTGTTGATACTAGAGAAGTGGGGGTTGGAGAAAAGCAGCCTTTTAAATGGAAAATCTATCTCAAAATTCATGGTGCCCCCATTCTTCATGATTTCCTCAAATTGTCCTCTTTCTACATAGTTCACCACTTCATCATTCATAAGGAAAATGGAAACAGCATCTACTTTTTTGTATATATAGTTTATGAAGTAGTAGTTATATAGTACTTTTTCATATATATTTTTATCTATAGAAAATCTGTAAAAACTTCAGTAGTTTCTTTCTCTTAGCAGTGGAAAATCTGCAGATAGTGCTAACACTACTCAAAACGTTCATATTTCCACAAAGATTCCATGACTCAGGCTGATTGCTTTTCAATGATGGCTTTTACAAAAGTTATCCCCAGTATTTCGAAACTGTGTCTTCCTACATGGAATGGTTTTGAGGCTGGCAGAAATGTTTTGGACGTAAATATGCTACATGTTTACAGCACAGATTGTTTTGTACAAATCTTTTTTAGAAATCGGAATGAATCATTGTCGGTATATGATCTTTGATTCATAGAATGAATGTATCTTTTAGGTGATCCACATTGCTAATCAGGGATTGGGATGGGGAGGCCCCAGGCAGGCCTGCATCCAGATCAATAAGGTATGAAAAAGTGGTATGCAAGCCCTTGCAAGCCCTTCACTTGAAAAAAGGAGAGAAACAATTTTAGGAATTAGATTAATATATCTGCATCACAATGTATAGGCCTGTATCAAAATGTATTAGAAGGCAGGTGATAGTGTGAACTGCTTCTCTACCATATAAACATGAATAAAACAATATCAAAAAAATTATAGAAGATATTGGTCAATTTGGCCAACTGCTTTATATATGGAGAATAACTACAGGATTCCTGAAGCTATGCAGTTTAAAGAATAGTGAAACTTTTTGGCACTTTGTTGAAGTACTGAATGGAGATTGCAAAGCTTGTGATTGTTGTTTTCTGTAATTTTAACAGGGACTGTGCAGAGCCTTAATGGATTTGTGCAAGGGAATTCTAGAGAGCTTGGCAATTATAATCGCAGAGCTCTGAAGCACCTTGATGGAAACTGAGTAACCCTACAATCCAGAGTAACTGCAGGAAGAAGTAAGAGACACTTATTCTGGATTGGCATATGCATTTCCCATAGGTTTCCCATAGGTGGCATCGTAACTGTGTCAGAGTAAAAGGTCCCGTTGTTACTCTGGATTGTAGACTTTAAGACTCCAATTCCGGCATTGTGGCTGCACAGCTTTGAGTGAACAATGCTTGTGATTTATCTGTATCTAACTAGCCACTGATAACTTGTATTACACAGTACTTCAGCTTAAACCCATGGGAGTCAGAAGGTGCAAATTCACCAAAGTAAATCTTTACATCTTCTAGTAACTTGAGTGATTTATGGCTATCTAAATACTGGGTGCATTAAAATCTTATCTATAGAAGTCATAAACTGTAACAATACCTCTTTGATTGACATACATTCCAACATGTAGATCCAAACTTTTTTTTAAAAAGCTATCAACTCTTGTTCTTGACATCAAAACATTGCTCAATCCAGTTGAATTCCAGTAAGATACAGAGGGACAAAAAAGGAGACTGATTTCCTGGTTGATAAACCCTGGATATTTCTCACAGGGGACTCTTTTAAGGTGAAAAGGTGAATAAAACCAAAAGGATAGTTGAATGAAAGGCAAGAGAGTGAGATTTGAATTAAGGTTCTATTTGTTTTAAAGCACAGTCCTAACCATGTCTACTCAAAAGTAAGCCCCACTGTGTTCAGTGGGTCTTACTCCCTGGAAAGGATTGCAGCCACAGTCACGTAAAAATAGACATTTTTCCTCTTGGTATTCAAGATAGTTTGAAAACAATTGTCTATGAAGATCCCAAGAAATTGAACTAAAATGGTATTGTTAGGGACGGGTGCTCAAGCCACAGCACGTTGTTGCTCTCAGTTTATTTGAGGGCAAGTGTTTTACATTACAGGTCGACCTATGGATTTTTCTTACCTTCAACTAGCCTGAGGCTGGTTCAATGAAAGCAGTGTTGGAGACAGGCTTTAATTTGACTGTTGATTAAAATGAAGCATGGGATCGATTAACCAAAAATTACTCAGTTTTATTGCTAGAAGGATGTGAAGTCTGAATCTATGGATGATGTTGGGGAACTTATGGACAATTTTAACTTTCATTCCCTTTTCTTCAGTACAAGATTTGTGCAGATCTTGTACAGAACCAGGACTATTGTAGGGGTTAGAGAATTGAACTAAGACCAAGAAGATCCAGGTTCAAATCCTTCTATGGCCATGAAGTCTCCTGGGTGATTCTGGGCCAGTTTTTAATGCTCAGCTTCACCTACTTCACAGGATTGTTGTAAGGACTGCATAAAGGTGGTGAGTATGCAGAAGCATCCTTGGACATATTCCTTAAGCCACCACCTGCTGCCATAATTCTGCCCCACTTTGCAGTCCCCTATTTTAAAATAAAAATCACCATTCATTGTATTCACTGCCCAATCTTATATATGCTTTCTGCCTCTGGAACTAGCATTCTGGCAACAGAACACTCCTTCTGGACATCATAAATGGTGATCAGAAGGACATTTAAACACACTTCCAGACTGTCACCAGAGATGATACAGAAGCCCCATGAATAGTAGCAAAGCAAAGAAGATCCACATTCAATGGTGATTTGTGAGGTGGGCAGAATGGGGCAGGGGAAGCAGAACAAGGGAAAGCAAGAGGTATGACTGAGGCAGGAGGGATAGTATCTGTTGTGGGTGACTTACAGCAGCAACTGTCCCCTGCGGAGAGTCACTTTTTGGACCTGCACCATCTATAGAGCAGATAGACCTGAGATAGAGCAGATGGAGCAGAGCAGATCAGATAGAGCAGAGCAGATCTGAGAAGACCCATTGGTGATCACAGGGCTTACTGAAGGGTAAAGAAAATATAGGCTTTCCCCAAGCCTCCAAATTATGCTTCCTTACCTTAATTTCCTTAGATATGAATCTAATTTTGGGGCTGTATTGAGATAGGGTTGCCCTAATTCTCTTCCACAAAATCAGGACAGGACTCTGTCCCATTTGCCAGAATGTGAACACAATCCTCGAAAATCAGGACTGTCCCTGTTTTGAGGGGACATATGGCAACCCTACATTGGGAAAACACTTATTCTCTCCTACATTTAATCTGACCCTTGAAATTGTGGCCAAATTCAGGAAAATATAACAAATCAAAACTTTTCCAGATAGCAGGGTATTTTGCTTGGTAGGCTGACATTGATAACCTGATCAATGAGCAAATAAGAGAAGGATAAACTTGACTTACAATGTCAAGTCCTCTTATCAGAGAAGAGATTTCTACACTGGAATTGCCAGGAATAAATCTGTTTAATCAAATCTTCCTCCGTTTTAACTATTAGATGTGGCATTTTAAATAAATAGGCCAAGATAATGTCTGGTACTAATGTGATCCTATTTACTGGGAAAGTGTTTACATCAACATGCCCAAATGTTAAAGGAAAGCCCACCCCAGCTATTCTATCTGTATGGCAAAGAAAGAAAATCCCCAAAGACAGAACAGGATGCAAAAATTTATCTGGTTGAAGAACAATTACTAACACACTTGCATCATCATCATTTGGATTATATTCATTTACTTCTGAATTTCCAAGTTTGGCAGTAAATGGAGACGTGTATTTGAGGAAACAGATGAGGCATGGATACATAAAAATTGCACGGATAGATGCAAACCACCATCACTCACACATCCGGTAATTTTATAGCTTGTTAAAGAACCATCTGAGAAATTATTATGCATCATCGAGCTTCTGAATCCAGAGAGGAAGATTAGCAGTGTGCATTTAACCTCTGTCCTACAAACGCCTGGGCTTTCATTTTGCAGGCAGATAACCCATAGCTCAGCATCTTTCTTATCTCGCAAAATAGACCAGTGATCAAACTATGATTAAAAATGCATGGTCTTTTTATGTATTTTGATTCTTTCCTTCATTACCTTTCGATAATTAGCTGCTTGATCTTTTATAAAGTAGTTTTTCTTCACTCTTTACATCTCATAGAAACTAAAGCTCAAATGAGCATAGTATCCGAATGCTCACCATTCAGAAGAAATGACTGAACTGTATATATGTATATATATATATTTTTTTAAAAAGTAGTTTGGATGTAGATATGTTTAATGCTACACCAGTATATAATTTTAATGTGAAAGAGCTCTCTTTATGGAGAATTCAGCCTGCCACGAGATGTTTAAATTTTCAGTGTCTGTTGTCATGGCAACCAGAACGAGATCTGGTACCCACTGCGTTCAACATAAATTAATTTAAAGTCATAGTATTTGAAAGATTTTATTCATTTTTTTTTAAAAAGTCTAACACTGCTTTAATTTATGTGTAGTTCAAGTAGCTATATTTGAAATACCATTAAAACACATTTATCCTGAGATAATTATTAGTTTTACTGGCAGGATTCCATACTTTTAACATAATGAATGATGCCTTTAAGGAAACCGCTTCCTAGTTTCCTTGAAATTATGAAAGATGAAATTAAAGGACTCGGAAAAACCTACACAAGACAGCTAAATGAATTTTCAGTTTTGCTTTTATGCTTATATATTCCAAGCCATTTTCTTTAACATTCTTGATGGTGTATGAAATTTAGTAAATGAAATGTTAATGTTTATATTTTTCCCAAAAATTTATTTTCTCCTTTGCTTGTCTCGCAATCATTTTATGGAAGCAATTGAACTATTGCCGCTTCTTAAATATAATGTTTATTCCATTAGGTATGATGAGAGAGAGAATTTATTTTTAAATTTAAGATACTAATCAGAGGTACATAAATTTTTCATGGGCTTTAGTCTCTCATGGGGTTTCCAGATTTGTGCAGAGCATTATAGATAATGTATACGTATAATAGCTGAATGAAAAGGGCTGAGTTTACGAGGTGCATAATGCAAGTAGGTTATTGTATCTGAGCAACATTCGGAAGTGTCATGTACAGTTAATTTCCTCACCTAATTATATTGTATTTAGCTCACACAAATTTTCACAAAACCACAGCTTATGAGGAGCTGCAATAATTCTCTGCAAAGGCTGGATATTAGAAAAAGATGGTCAATTATGACATTATTTTACATATACAGCAGAATCCTATCCATGTCTACTCAAAAGTCAGTCCCATTATATTTAATGGGTCTTACTCCTAGGAAACTGTCTTTAGGATTGCGGCCATAATCTAATATCTTTTAGAATCCTGCATATTTTACAGCCATTGCTCATCAGAACAGATTACAACAAAGCCTGCCTTCAAAAAGACAGTCCTTCAAAAAGGTTAATATTACTTTTCATCTTACTGATGTTGATTTATGGACAGTTCAATTAACCTTGCATTTAAAACCTAGACATGATAGATAGAAAGAAAAAAACAGCAAGTGTTATCAAAGGGCAAAAAATGGGAGGAGGTGTGTGGAGTCTATATGTTAACAATATTTTTTGTGTGGATTCAGATGCAATTTCCATTCACAATGGAATGGACAGTCAACTGCCCCACATGGTGCTCTGCACAAAGGAACATAATGTTCAATACAGTGAAGTTCTGTTTCCAGACCTTCTGGTGTTAAGCATTAGAAAGAGTCTGCATATTAAATATTTAGATTGCCAGCCCTACCGCTGCTGCAAACATCTTTAATGTCATTGTCATCATCTCTGTCTGCCTGATAGTTATAACCTTCCCATATTGACACATGCTGTATAACGAGACATTTAAGAATACAGGAATATGCCGCTGCTCAGCATGACTCATTTGCACCAACCACACACAGTCATTAATAAACGCAGCCAACTCTTCGGATCCCTGCAGGGATTTGTTGCGCAGTCTTTTCTGTGGCAACCTGAGTGGCTGAACTTGTTTTTGCTCATTTGCCTTCATTGCTTTCCATTTTAACAAGCATGCGATCACTTTTGATGTTAAATCTTCTTTAACAAGCTTTGGATAAGATAGACACACTTTGGCGAAACATATGAAACAATGGAAGATTCCTATAATTGGATCCTTTTATTGCTTTGTCCAATACAAGCTGAAAATAATGTGAGACCTTCTGAACTTTAACAAGGAGATGAGGGTGAGAGTTAAAGCTACCCAGTCCAGTGAGAATTGGCACAGCCAAAGAAAAAGCAGGCCTCCGTCAGTCTTGAAAGACTATGGTATCGTGCTCAGCGCTGCATACGCTGCATGCAAAGCACGAAAGCCTGGGTTGGACTGTTATGGAGGATGGGCTGTTACCCAAGCAGCAAATCCCCTGTCTCCATGCCACTGAATTAGTCCAATGGAAAGGCAGATCCAATACGATTGGATCCAGCTGGTGTTGCTGAGCTGGGCTAAGGACAGGAGCTCACCCTGTCTTGTGGGGCCGACCTGGGTCTTGAACCCTGGCCTGCTGGTTAACAGGCACAGCATCTTAACTGCCTGCGCCACCCACAGCCAAAGAAAAGGTGCTGCATAAAAGAGAATAACAATGTATTAATGTAAATGGTTACACCAGTAAGCATAACCATGCTTTGGGTTGACTGCATCAATACTCCACTTTATTTGTTTTAAAGCTCATTTGGAATGGCTGATAGTTGACTCTGAAACAAATGAATTGATCTCAAGTCTCTCTTATCAATTATTAAGTCTTACTGGGCAGGCAGCCACCATCAGAACATCCCAACTACCTTTTCTCTTTGTGCCCATCAGAATAAAGTTTGTACAATTTTCACCACAAACAAACATGAAAAATAAACCTAGTGTCTGAAACGGATACTTTTGCAATATGCCAAATGTTTTTTAGGGCTGTGTCCAGTCTGACACACACCGGCCCGCTGACAGCATGCATTGTCACAAATGTGCCATAAAGTGCACTTGCAACTATCATTGTCAGCCAAGTGCCAGAGCAGGCTTGGTGTCAGCCCACACTGGGCTGGTCCCAGCTGAAGACTGGCCAGCTACTGCCCAGCATGCAGTGTGAGCATTGGTGGCATAACAGTAAGTAAGGGCAGAGTGTGATGTGTTCCAGGGCAGAGTAAGTTGTTGCAAGGGAAAGGGGCAGGGAAGGAGAGAATGGAGATTGTGGGGAGGAGGCAGGAGGGGGCAGGAGAAGTGGTGGAATTCAAATAAATTAACAACAGTTTCTGTGTCCTAATAACCTCAATTAATAACAGGTTCTATGTCCCATTAGTAACCGGTTCACAGAACCAGGCGCTCATTAGCAAAGGGTTCTATAGAACCTGTGAGAACCCCCTGAAGCCCACCACTGGAGGGGTAGGCGGAAGGTAGGTGGAGGGCCAGTTATGCCAGAACATAGGCAGCCAAGAGCAAGGTGACCAGATGCCAAACTCCAAATCCCCCACCTAGCACCCCAAAATTCCTGTCCTCCAAGCCAAAATTTCTACCCAATTAAAAAAATGTAGGACAAATGTAGGACATGTTAAAATAAAGCTAAAAACATTCGTATTGCTTTTCTGTACTTAATTTCAACACTATAGTATACTCTCTATATATTTTATATAACTACTGTATACAATTTATACAGTATATAATTATATAATTATATATACAGTATACTGTATATAATTATACAGTATATATATAACTTATACTGTATATAATTTATATACTGTTTTATATATATTATATATAACTACTGTATACAATTTAATATTATATTATATACTTATATATACACACATGTATACATATATACATACACACACATATACACACACTATATACATACAGACATACTATATACAGTGTGTATACATACATAGATATGTACATACATACTTATATACAGGATGTCCCCAAAAAAGTACTCACACTTTAACTGGCTATGTGAGTGATGGACCGATCAAGAGTGAGTACATTTTTGGGGGACACCCTGTATGCTATGGTGCACCCAAGGGGGTTCGCTCCAGTTCTGGGGGACCTGATCTTCCAATCCCCTTGCCGCTGGCGAGCCGGCAGCAGCAGGGGGTCCCTAGAACCATGCGGTTCGGTTCGGTGCAGATTGGTTCGGTGCTCTCCCAGCCTCCCAGCTGAGGAGACTGAAAAGCATCTGCGCAGTGCCACCGCGCTGTCCCAGCCGGCCAGGGAGGCTGAGAGGGATCCGCATGGAGAGGACTGCAGACCCAGAGCCCCATCCTATGCAGGTCTACTCTGAAGTAAGTCCCAGTATAGTCAATGGGTCTTACTCCCAGGAAAGTGTGGAGAGGACTGCAGCCTCAGAGCCCCATCCTATGCATGTCTACTCAGAAGTAAGTAATTTTTTTAAAAAAAAATTTTAATTTTTAAATTAAAAATCTCCCCGGCCCCACCCCTTGACCCCGGCCCCACCCCCTGGCCCCGCCCACTTCCAGAGAATCGGTTCTTGGGCCAGGCTGGACCCACCACTGCCTGTATGTATGTATCTATGTATCTATGTATCTATGTAATGGACTTAGAGGTTTCCCTTGGGTGGGGGGAAAGAGGGGGATCCAGGGAAGGGGTTAGGGGTTTCCCTGGGTGGGGGGGGGAAGGGAGGTCTAGGGAGAGGGTTAGGGGTTTCCTGAGTGGGGGTAAGAGTGGGGTGTCCAGCGAGGGGGTTAGGGGTTAGGGATCCAGGGATGGGGGTTAGGGACCAGGGACCCGATTACCTGAGGTCTCCAGGGAAACCCAGAGGTCTGGGCACCCTGGCCAGGAGTAACCTCTGACCTCTAGAGGTAGCCTGAGTAGCTCTATCAGGGCTGTTGTAACCTTACCACAGGGATGGTGACAAGCCTATAGTACAGACAATAGTGGAGCAGCAGCCCCATTAACTTGCTTTGGATACATTGCAGGTATTCCAGCCTGCCTTTTCCAGCTCAATTACCTGTAATTTACCAGATCTCTGTTGCTCACCCTCATCCAGAACTTGTTTTATTGTATTGTTTGGAGAGTCGTCTTTATCACTACAGTAGGTGAAAAGTAAAGTGTAGGGTTGTAGTAGATCAGTGGTTAAGACACCATGCCTGTTAAGCAGCACACTGGGATTCAAGACCTGGGTGCTACAAGATGGGATGAGCTCCCATCCATTACCCAGCTCCTGCCAACCTACCAGTTTGAAAGTGTGTAAATGCAAGTAGATAAATAGGTACCACCTTGGTGGCAAAGTAAGAGCATTCTGTGTGGCGTTTAGTCATGTGGGCTACATGACAACAAAGGCATCTTCAGGCAATGCTGGTTTTATGGCTAAGAAAACAGTGATGAGCACCACTCCATAGAGTTGGTCACAACTAGCAAGGTAACCTACTAGGGGACACCTTTATCTTAACCTAGGCTGAAAAGGCTTATCAGGAAGTTCATTACCTTTACATTCATTACCTTTACATAAGTCCTGGCACTATAGTTAGAAATACCACTCAAAAAATGGGCTACTCAACTTTTCCATGATATATCCCTAGATGTCTTGGGAATAGCATTTGCAGTTTATACCTAATCACGAGCAAGGTGAATAATAAATGGGTTTTTTTGTTTCAGGGAAGTCACTAGCTTAATGTTAGAAAGGTGCAACATCTTTGCAATGTAACTTTTGACCCAAATGTGCCAGAAATCTGGAAAAAATGGGCCAGTTTCAGATGGATGTTCAAGCCTGCCTTCTAGCATGGCACACATGCTTTTGGAAAGGAAATCAGAATGTAAGAAAGAATCAAAGGGGCTCCACCCCTCATTCCGTATAATATTTGTACGCTACACGGATTGTAGCATCACAATGAACAACCTAGGAAGGTGCTGAGACAAGGACAGAAAAACTGAGAAACAAAATGACAAATAGTGTCAGTGTAGGCACAGTTGAAATTAAGTACCATTTTTAAACTCCAGGTGATTATTTCTGACAGCATGAATAGCTTGATATCCCTCTTGGTGTAATCATGAGCTCTGCTACCTGTTTATCAGCACAGTTTTACCAATGAACAGGAAAAATGATATAAATTAAGAAGGAAATCAGTCGGGTGTCTGCAAAGGCAAGCATACGATTCCTTGTAGGACAGCTTGCGAGTCATCTGCTCAATGATGATATAGCCCTTTGTGTACAGAGCCATTCTACAGTATATTTGAAGCTGCTAATGACTCCCACTAAACAAATTATTCTCAATAATCTGTGTGTGTTATGATGAGCCAAGTATCCTGTGTGTCTCGTAATGCTGCATTTGGAACACAGGCAAACTTGAGATAAGTGTTGTTTTTTGCTTAGGAGCAAACTATCTTCCATTAGGCACAATATTGGATTGAGGAAGCCTCTGCCTTCCCCCAAGTTCCAAAATAAACTTTTGAAATTCGATTGTCATCAGTCTGAGGTTTGACCGAATCCAATCTGGAAGCCTCACTGTCAGGCTGCAGGCATAGTGCAGTCTCTATGGAGACTTTCACATCACATTTTCCTGCCCTGGAAAAAAACAGAGAAAAAAAATCCAAAACCACCCAACTCTATTAAAACATGACATTATAGCTGTAGGTTACAGGGCTCTTTTCTATTCTTCATTGCATTCACAATCAATGAGAACATTTTATCCTTAATTGCTATTTAATACCATTTGCTTCTGCCATTTGAAATCCGCCTGTCTGAGAGTGAAGAGCAGTCCAAAGTTGGAATAGACAGTCAATTTATTTCCAGTGAAGGCGCTTGCACGCTAGCCAGCATCTCAGTCCTCTTCCTCCCCAAAACATTAAAAAATTATGTCAATGCTGACATTGCTCCAGTGTGTGTGCATCCATGTGTCATTAAGCTGTAGTGCGGGTAATGTTGGGTACATTCATCAACTATTGCTAGGAACCGGAATGTTTAAAAACAGCCTGTACTATGAGAATGGTTTCGTCTGTATCCTGACAGTGTATGTCAGAATAAAAGAGGTTCTTAGTATTCAGAATTTTACTGTCTTTGATTTGGAGAATCTTGTTTTCCTATCATGTTGTTGCTTCCAGGCATTGGATGAGCCACCCGGAACGATCCAACATGTGCTTGGAAAGCCATACAAATTGAGTCTTTTTCAAAAACAGGAAAGAGCCAGCTCCTGGTGGGTTGCCCAGGAGTTTACGAGGTTAAAGAATATTGGAGCTACTATATATAGCAACATTACCAACATACCTTCATATGAATGCTTCTTTTAATCTCATTTTGGATTAGAACCTGCATATATTTGTCCTGATCAAAAAAAGATGAAAAAGCTTCCTTTAAAAAAGAGGAAGCAGCAAATATCTTTGGACTCTAGTTGAGAATATTGGCTTCAAATATTTTGGAGTCCAAATATTGGACTCCAGTCTGTTCTCATTAACTGTGGACTCCAATCCCACAAATTATCTGCATTTAGAAAAGTTGCCACACACATGGTCCCCTCGTCCCCATATATGCTAAAAATTTCTGTAGCTTTTTGCCTGTTGTGTAGTGACTTTTTGCCTGTTATGTAGATCTTATGGCTTCTGTTGTTCTTATGGCTTAGCACATACTTAATGATTCAGTCACCTCAACAGGTCTCCACATGTTCTCAGTTGTTATTGCAACCTAAACAGGTCACAGTTAAGTGCTGAGTAGCCTAAAGGCATAATCTGAACTCAGTGAGTTTATGTGCAAAATTTAGATTAATGGGACTAAGAGGTGAAGCACTATACACTGCATGGTGAAGAAAGTCAGTTGTAACCCATTTTCCCTATGGAATCAGTTATTCAGTTACTATGGCTGTGACATGGCTACCAGAACTGCAGGTTTGTCCAGAAACCTAACTCCAACAGTTAATGAAAATTGACCATTACTCACTCACCTTCAGATTGACCAATATATGGTAATGTGTTTTGTCATGGATAATCAGATGGTTTAAGGGATGGTGGGCTGTGGGTGGCGCAAGCGGTTAAGACGCTGTGCCTGTTAACCAGCAAGCCAGGGTTCGAGACCTGGGTCGGCCCCACAAGACAAGGTGAGCTCCTGTCCTTAGCCCAGCACTGTGATGCCAGCTGGATCGAACCGTATCAGCTCTGCCTTTCCATTGGACTAATTCAGTGGCGTGGAGAGGGAGGATTTGCTGCTTGGGTAACAACCTATCTATCCTCCATAACAATCCAACCCAGGCTTTCGTGCTTTGCATGCAGCGTATGCAGCGTATGCAGCGTATGCAGCGCTGAGCATGGTACCATAGTCTTTCAAGACTGATGGAGGCCTGCTTTAGGGGATGGTGCTGTATTTCAGTGGTAGAACACATGCATTGCAGAAGGTCCCAAGGGTACTCCAGATAGGGATGGGAAGGAGCCATGCTTAAACCCTGGGAGGCTATTGCTGGTCAGCAAGACGGACCATAGAAGGTGTGTTCATTTGTATGGCCTACCCATACTATTACCCTATATTACCTCTGGAAATCTGAGTTTCAGTGGCTTCTTTGAGGGCTGTTAAGTTTACAGCAGAGTTGAAATTCAAAATCAGAGGCCTGCTAACTCAACCTCTTAGCCACTACACTGCACCAGCTTGCAAAGAATGGAAGGATGAGATTTACGCAGTAGCCAAGGCTCCAACTTTCATCTCAGAGTCTTTCATCTGACAGAATTCCTGGATGATTTTAGAAAATTCTTCTGGATTTACTATCAAGGGTTCTTTTGGTATGAACATATTTTACAGAATCTGTTTGTCTGAGATGAACTGAGTATGACACTTCAAAATAAATACAATGGAAATTGATGATGAGGTCATGGAGCACTGGCCAGTTTCAAGTCTCATCAAAATGAGTTTCTGAATTGAGGCTTGCCAGTGCATGATCATACACTCTAGCGTACTGTCCAGATTAATTTGAAATTACCAGAGCAATAAAGCTCACACTACTTCCCATGGGAGATTATTCCACAATTTCATAGATCTTCCTGACAGGTGAGCCAGCCTACCTTTTGCTTTTTTAATTTCTGATCAGTGCATGTTCTGGCTCTGAAGCTTTTTCATCCGACTCCTATGTTTGCTTTTCAGATTTTTCAGGGGAATGTTTGAAGTCAACAAAGAGGCTCTTCACTTAAAGAAATCAAGCAACATTATTAATATTTGTTTTCAAATTAAAATATTTGATTTAGTTCTTTTAGCTTGTCCTATTCACATTTGCATTTTTGTGTACTTCAAAATCAGAACGTTAGCTCCACCAGCTAACCTTTCCATTACGGCAAATCTGAAAATTGACCAAGGCTGCAATGCTAACCTCACTTTCCTGGGAGCAAGTACTTTTGAACACAATTGCTTAGGATAGTATTGCAAGTACAGGAACTTCTTAGTACAATACCTGTAGAACTCTTTTGTAATGCTGTAAAATGCATATGCATTAGTCATACTTGCATTGGCACAGCCAGTTGCTTTGGATGCTGGATAGAAATAGGTTAATAAAAACCTGGATTGACCTTCCTTTTTCAATGTTTGGGCACAGGACTTGTCAAGTTGGATGAACCCCAACCTGGCACAGCAGAGAGCTTACTACCTAGTTGCAAACAGTTAGCATAGTTAAGCAAGCACACAGAAGTCACTTTGAGATCAAAGAAAAATTGTATTAGGGCTGAGCAGAGCCAGAGTCAGGTATACAGTCTGTAGTCAAAATACATATAAGTCAATATAGGGTCCAAAACAATATCCAAAGTCAAAGTCAAGAATTCCAGTCCAATAGTCAGTAATATTAAATGGTCAGTCCGGCAACACTTCAACTAGTATCACTCCTCCAACAAACCCACACTGTAATATTGGGTTGTAGCATATGTATGGAGTCATACAGGTGGTGGTAATCACCTGACTTGCTGCCAGTGAGCTACAATGCATGCTGTCCCTTGCCCAGGGGCAGCTAGGTAGATGTTAGCAAGCAGGAAAAAATGTGATCGAATCTCTAGGTTTCCAGAGCCTGACAGACAACATCAGTGCGCCAGGCCATTACAAGGAATGGGAAGCCTACAATGTTGAAGAGATTGGTCAAGTAGAGTAAAGTGAGCTCAGTGCACCAGCAGTCCATGTACAGTACATCTCCTGTATTTCTATTTGGTCCTCACTTTTATCTGGGTAGAAGTTCACTGTACTCAAGTCTGGGTGCTAATAGGCCAGTTCAGTGGGTTGTGTGTATGTTAAGGACTTAAAATATGGAGTTCACACATATTTCATTTTTGCTGTGACAGTTGTTCCATTTCGCTGATCACATATCATCATAACCCTACAAAAGTCCTTATTATCTTGCCTGCTCAAACTATTTGTGGAGTAATTTAATGCAACACAGTAGCACTGCACAGCAAATATTATGGTCCTGGTGGATGAGATAGGAAATCATCCTAATCTCTTTGTCTGGGGTTCAAGTGTCTGGAAAAGACTCAAGGTTCTATCTAATGGGGATCATGAGCCTGTTAATCAGATATAGGGGAGAAAAGGATCACTAGGCAGTTCTTTATGTCTCCAGAATCAAGCTATGCCTCACTGTCAGCTACACATCAGGCTATGATAAGCCCACACAGCAATTTTCCTCCTAAGCAGAAGGAAGATCTCCTTTCTTTGGATTTGGCAGCTACTGCTTCTGCTGTACCACCTTCTTCCCAGACTGAATTCACCCCACTGTCACCCCATCCTGCCCTGTCCCCACAGTGTCCTGCATCTCCCAGCAACTTATCCGGATTGGTAGGCTTAGAAGGAGCTGTTGTTGCATGTACTGTTGTTGCATGTTGTGTCCTCTACCGGCACTTCAGCAGCATATGGTGTTATGTGATGCTGCAGATGTGTTTACAACTGCCATAATGCAGTCTCAGCAGGTTGGACACTCATTCTGCCTGCAGCAATGCCCAATAGGTTTGGGGTGTTAATAACTAACAGATGAATTAGCTATTGCTAATTAAACCTGTTGGACTGAATATCCCAAACCTTGTAAAACAGTTAATCAGGAGCTTCACTAATTTGAGAAACTTATGCAAGTCCCTGCTGAGCAAGTTTTTATGTTATTTTGCTTGACATGTCAAATCACCACAAAATAATTGTCTCATGTAAGTTAAAATGCAGTGAATGTTTTGTGTGAACATGCAGAAGTTGAGATCTGATGTGGATCCTGTCAGACAAAAATCACTGAACTCTATAATTTATCTTAAGTAATTTCAGTAAATTTAGACACATTTAGATCAAGTATTTACTCCAAGAAAAAGGCATTAGAAATCACATGAGGATCCACTAGACGAGTGGTATTCAGAGCAGGGGTTAGGACCTCTTGAGGTGTCACAACCTTGGGTCAGGGGGGTCACGAGAGTGTGGGATCCACCATCTTGGAATCTAGCACTAGGCTTTTCTGGGAGTAAGTCTCATTGAATACAATGGGTCTTATTTCCGAGTAGACATGGAGGAGCATTCCAGTAAGTTTGACAGTGGATCCTGGACAGATTTTTAAGTTTGAAAGGGCATACCTGCTAAAATGCCTGAATACAACTGCACTAGATCTTGATGAAAAACTCTGCTAATAATAACTATTGATACCATTCTGTGCATTTCACTATGCAAGACAGAGTTTGATACATCCATGTATCATGGATACATGATATCCTACAGGGACTTCATAACATTGTTTTACCATGTGCTATGATACACCCATGTCCACTAATCTGTTCTCTAAGGCTAAGCTCTTGTTTTGCAATGTGGCTTCATTCATTAAGTGGAAATATCAAATGCAAGAAAAGCCTTTAAAAATCTTAATGTACCAGGTTAAAGAGTTAGTTATGCTAGTTATTAATACATGTCATCACAGCACAACATTAATGGAGGAAGATGGACAAGAAAGGCCCAACATGTTCAATGTATCAGAGAGAACTATCACCTGTGATGCTGCCGTCACCATAAGGCAAACAAGGCATAAGGAAGGCCTTAATCTTTGCTTGCCATATCAATCTGGCAACTTCTGTCTATGTCAGGGACAGAAAATAAAATATACAAATCTGGATCATATTTTCATGATATGGGAGAGGTAAGCCCAATCATCAAATGGGCCACCCTTTCACCAACACTGCATGAGCTAAGCACTGTTCCATGTGGAGCAGTTGATGACCACTGTCACCTTCAAATGAGCAATGGCCAGTCTGATTGCTAGGAAATAAGTGAAGCTTTTTTGAATGCAGCCAAATCTCATCAGGGAAGCAGAGAGAAAGGAAATTCAATCAAAGACAACAACAGGGTCATGGTCAAACCCAATATTAAGAAGCCACAATTTGTTAAAGGGTATTTATTGGTTTTGTTTGCATTTAATTTTAATACTCAATTTGAATAATGTATCATAGTCTGAGAGAATAACAGCAATCAGGGTATTGATCTGCTTGATCGGAACAGAAGAAAACATGGTGTTCTGGCAGCTATTTTTCTTATGAGAATTAAAATTAGGAGTGAATTTTTTCCCCTACAGGGACTTCATAACATTGGAAATTATATTGCTTTTATGTTCAGCAAAACCAGTGACACACTATTAATTGCACAGTGGGTGACAAGGGGGAATTTATTTAAAACACTTTTTTATGATTGTATTGTTCCTTCTGACATGGCTGATGAGGTTAACAAAATTGGTTTCGTTTGTAATTTTTTGTCTCATTTTATTTTCATGCTGCACTCAAAGACATATGAGTGTACTTGAGTGTACATGTATGTTTATGTTCATATATATATATATAATTTTATTTCTTTACAGTTGTGTTTAATGATGGAGCCAAAGTTAACTTCAGCACTGACTTTGAGCTCAGTTCAAGTTCCAGCCCAATTCCAACTTGCACTGGAAAAGGCAAGCTGGCATGTCAAGCAGGCATTAACACACTCAATAGACATGCTCAGTAGACAGTTTATTGTCTGTTCATAGCCACCTTGCTCAATTGATATGGTATCATGAGCATATATGATTGTAGAGATCCCACAGAAGTATACCCGTTAATTGTGAATGACTTCTGAAGGAAAGGCACTTGTTGATCATTTTAAAAATCAAACCTGTTTACCTGGGAGTAGAGCATAGATGATTAAACACTGGCTTTTGATGCTATCTCGATGTTTGTGTTGAATACTGATGATTAAATCCCCACATTAGATCAGTGGAGCTAGCAAAACCCCTGGGCGATCTGTTAGCATCTACCACTTCCTCCGTAGATTCCCAGTTGCCATTTCAAGACATTGCTTCTACATGCAAACTGTCTCATCCATTCATCCAGGTGCCAATTTCAGATCCTCTTGTAAGCGAGTTTGCTATCGCATCAAGAAGACCTGCAATTTGGTGGACCTCCACTGAGCATAATCTCTAATATTCTATAGAAAAGGTGGCACTTGTTTTCAAAGCAGTGATATTCTGAAATGGAGACTGCCCTGGAGAGAGAGAGAGAGAGAGAGAGAGAGAGAGAGAGAGAGAGAGGAGTGCATTTTTTTGGGGCATTTGATGGAAAACAGAAGGAGCACCAGAGCAAATGCAGCAACAATATGTGAGATAAATGCTGCTGAGATGTGCAGTGCAGTGATTGAGAGAGAGGAGGGAGGGGCTGGATGGAAGAGAAAGTTCTGCATTCCTTGCTTTGTGTAGAAGATCTCCTCATTTCATAGTTTCTTTTTAAAAATAGCTCCATATGTGACTACCTCAGCTGTATTGAGGGGGCTTCTTTCCAATTTGCATCTGAATACGACTGGATTCACATGGCTGCATTTTCCATTGTAAGATGATCTTTATAACGCTGCTATGCAATGGAGCAAGGTGTGAGAGTCTATTCTGGGAGCAGATTCGGGATTACCCCCGTGGCATCTTCCCAGCCCTGCCTAGCCGTTATGACTTTTTCACTCAGATGTGGATCTTTTATTACAAAATTCATCTTTTGATGGAAACTGCTGTTAGGGAAATCCCTGCTGACTAACAATGAGAATAAGGCCCATATACTCCCTATCACACAAACAATTCTGTTCTTGAAAGTCATTACAATTTGGTGGGGTTTCTGGATGTCCCTCTTGGGGTGAACAAAGGCATCAACACAGAATGCAAGAGATATTGATCTCAGAGGCAGATGGCCAGGGAGCAAGTCCCTTGTGGCAGCCTAAGAGTGTCACAAAAGTGCTGTAAAGCACTTTCACACCACTCTCACGGGGAACAGGCTGGAACAAGGGATTTGCACCAGCCTCCCTGCACTGTCTTGTGGAAAAAGATATATTACTCTGGCTGAGATCGGCCAGTGCGGGGATCTGGGGAGTGTATGTGGGATGGGCTGGGAGGAGGCTGGCAAGAGTTATTTCAGGTTGGAGGGTGGTGGGCAACAGGTAGGACTGTGGTCAAGTGGCTGGGGAGCAGGAAATAAGGCTGTGACCTAGCATTTGTGCTGAATCCAAGCACTATTCCCAGGCTAACAGCTCTTACAAAGAGGTTTTCAATTTTAAAAGTGTTGAAATTAAGTACAGGAAAGCAATATGAGTATTTTTTGCTTTATTTTAGCATATCCTACATTTGTCCTACATTTTTGGGGAGTGTCCTACATTTTTTAACCTGGTAGAAATTTTGGCTTGGGGACAGGAATTTTGGGGACCTTGGGGAGAATTTTGGATTTGGCATCTGGTCACCCTGCCCAGGGTAGCACAGCAGCAGTCCAAAACTTGTACTAATCCAATACAGCATGCTGGCCTGCCTGTTACAGAGCAAGTTAGGATTGCACTGTGAGTGTTCAGAAGCAGGACTGGAAAATGAAGCAAACCAGGAACAGGCTCACAGAATTGAGAAAACAAGAATATACAATACACAGGGTCAGGGCAGGGCAAAAGGCTTGTTAGTGGCACACAGAGGAGCTATTCCACATATGAAGTCAGCACACCAGAAGGAGAAGTTATATATAGAAAAGAGAATTGGACCAATCCCAGGGAGAAGGAAATGGAGCTAAGGCAAGGTCTTATAAAGGTATTTGGGTCCAAAAATCTGTGCATGAGCATAAGGATTCAGATGTTCAACAAGGAAATGGTCTTCTAAATCCCATCTCTGGCTGGTTCTTCTCAAAATATTTCATCCACTTCATCTGAATAATAAGTCAGACTTCCATTTCATGGGTAGATTCTATATTTTAAGGCTGACTGCATCTCTCCTACTTACCGTAAGTTCTTTCATTGTAAGCCAAGGTGCTATGGGACAGTTCAATACATTACTACAAAATGTATTAGGGGAGTACTCAGTGACAATACTGCTTGGTCCTCCCTTGCCATGGAAAGCTGCCTCTTTGTTGCTCAGGGTTTAAAAGCAGTTCTTCAAATCATGGGAAACTGATTTTTAGCCAACGCAGAAAATTGTCATTGCCTTAGAGTATTTTCATTCTAAGTCAACAGTTCTATGCACATGTATATGGAAGTAACAGCACAGTCCTAACCAGGTCTACTCAAAAGTAAGCCTCATTGTGTTCAGTGGGTCTTACTCCCAGGAAAGTGCCTTTAGGATTGCAGCCTAAGTCCCATTGAACTCAGTGAGGCTAACTTCTGACTAGACATGCCTAGAACTGGAGCATAAGAACGGTTTGAAACCTGAATTGCACATGCTTGAGAAGGAGGAAGGAATGACATATACTGTATCAGAGAGCAGGTGAGAAGATATAAAGTAATTGAATAATGTACTTCCATATGCTCTCCAAAAATAAAACAAAACCTTCTATAAGTAGAAAGCTACTCCAGCAGAGAATAAGCTTGTACCTATTGATCTGATGCTGAATTTGTCAGTGAGTGTTTAGCTTTTTTAAATGGGGGGGGGGGGTAGGGGAAGAGAATAAAAAATATCTGTAATTTCTCCACCTGGAGTCTAAAGTTATAAAATCTATTATCTCAGCATTATCTCAGTTATCTCAGCATACTTCCCCCCACACAATTGTTTAAATTAAAGTTCTTTTTCAAAGTTGTTTGCAAAACCAAACTTCCCCCCTTCCCAAGAAAAGTGGGAAGAAGGGATTCATCAACTCAGTAAAACATAACTGAATTTTCTTTTAGTTAGAAGAATCTATTAAAACTTATAATAATATATCTCCATCTTGTGGTAACGAAAGGAAGTTCTTTAGCAGTTCTTTACTATGTAGTTCTTTACTATGTAGGAGCATAGTAGTAGAGACAGAAAACCACATGTTTTACATGTTTTACTTTCACATTCGCATCTCGCTCACATTAATATGAATTAAGAATTCACATAATAATTAACCTGCAAAAGCCAAGTCTTCAATAGGCAGCCTTCAAATAGGATGTCAGGAATATCTTTAGAAGAAGGGAGCTTCATAATCCAGGTGCCACCACTGAGAAACCCCTCTTGTGTGCAGATACTACAGACTTCTAACCTGCTTTAGAAATCCTTTATAAAAGATATTGTTGGGCTGTCTGTTTCAAGTGGAAAAGATGGGCCTTCAGAAACTTGGATGAAGGGCTTTAAGGGTAATAAACAGAATTCATAGCAAATGCAGGTTTCAACCTAGATAAGTCCTAATTTGTAGCTCAGCCCCTTATGACCCAAACATATCCAGGCTTTGCATTGATGGAACCTTTGCATTGACGGAGGCGACCACGGCGAGCACATGGAGGCCGCTGGCTCTCTTGCAAGTGCAGCCTGGGTCTCTGTGCCTTCTTTCCTCCTCCAACCGGCACTCTGTCTATGCCATAGGTGCACCAGTTTGAAGGAAGGGATGGCCGGCCAATGCTTTCGGGAGGGGCTATGGGTGCCTCTACGGCCAGTGCTTGGCTGGGAAGGCCCTAAAGAAGGCTGCACAAGCCTCCGGCCACCAGGGGAAACTCCTACCTCCCTCATTTATGCTTTGGGGGATTCCCAGAGCGGTGCGCAATGGCGTGCTAGTTCAAAAATGGCTCCCTGGGCCCGAATCGTGGAGGTCCCTGGGGGTTTCCCTAGGGGAGGTTCCTCTGGGAGCTTTACTGGGGGGCTCTAGTCATATGACTAGAAAAACCCAGATTTGTCCAGATTTTTAGCCTCCTGTCCAGGTGTCCTACATTTTGGCTTCATTGGCCTACATTTTGGCTTCATTTTGAAACTTTGTGATAGTGCACAGTACCCCCATCATGCCATACGTCATTGGATTCGTATTGAAGAGCAGAATCCAATGCAAAAATCAGTTTGAAGATATCTCCTTCCTATCAAAAGTTATGGTCAAAAACCCAAAAAACAAAAACAAAAAAATACATTTTTTGCAATTTTTTAAGCAGGTAAGAATTTTGGCTTGGGATTAGGAATTTTGACCCTGGGGTTCAGGAATTTTGGTCCTGGGGTTCAGGAATAATCTGGTCACCCTGGCTCCACGGAACCCCGGACAGATGGTCACCCTGCCTTGGACCCACTCAGATTTATGCCACCCAGAAAGCTGGCACAGTTTCATGTACGGCCATTTGGGGATTAGGCAGCAGTAGAGTGGGTGATTTAAAAAAAAAATTAGTTACTTCTTTGTTGCTGCTTGGCCCCTGGCTGGCCCTAACATGCAGCAGGACCAGCCCAGAATAGGATTGGGGGGAGGGGCCAAGGTCAGGGGGAGGGGCCAAGGTCAGGGGGAGGGGCCAGGGAGAATTTTTTTAATTAAAATATTCAAAAAAATTTAAGCATGTGGCTTACCTCTGAGTAGACCTGCATAGGATGTGCTCTGAGGCTGCTGTCCTTTCCACTCTGCCCTGGGAGTAAGCCCCATTGACTGGCATGAGGCTTACCTCTGAGTAGACCTGCCTACGATGTGCTCTGAGGCTGCTGTCCTTTCCACTCCACCCTGGAAGTAAGCCCCATTGACTATCATGGGACTTACTTCTGAGTAGTCAGGTTGGGCTCTCAGGCTGCAGTTCCAGCCTCTTTCCTGGGAGTAAGTCCCATTGACTATCATGGGTTTCAGCATTCTCAGAGCCCAGACCTGTACAGGTCTACTCAGAAATAAGCCCTATTATAGCCAATGGGGCTTACTCCAAGGAAAGTGTGGATAGCATTTCAGCATCCCAGAGACCTGACCTGTGCAGGTCTACTCAGAAATAAGCCCTATTATAGCCAATGGGGCTTACTCCAAGGAAAGTGTGGATAGCATTTCAGCATCCCAGAGCCCAGACCTGTGCAGGTCTATTCAGAAGTAAGCCCTATTATAGCCAATGGGGCTTACTACAAGGAAAGTGTGGATAGGATTTCAGCATCCCAGAGCCCAGACCTGTGCAGGTCTACTCAGAAGTAAGCCCTATTATAGCCAATGGGGCTTACTCCAAGGAAAGTGTGGACAGGGTTTGCAGCAGCCCAGAGACCAGACCTGTGCAGGTCTACTCAGAAATAAGCCCCATTATAGCCAAAATGCTTACCCCCAGGAAAGTGTGAATAGGTTTGCAGCAGCCACCGTTTCTTTTCCCTGGCTTCTGGGGCTTACCGGCTGCAATTAGAGCAAACTTAAAAGTGCCCGACCAACTCTTTAACTGCCTCCAGCTGCTGAAGGAGCATCTCTTTCCCCATCTACGGAGCCCTTTGTAAAGCTCTCCATCTACAGCGTTGCTGCCTCATTTGCATATGAGAAACCCATAATTCTTTGCAAACTGCACAAGGAAGTAACTTCTGAAAATATTGCTAGAGAACAACTGAAAACTTGCTGGAAATAAGGTTTATAATCAAAAGAAGATGTTTAGCAAAGACAGGATTCCTGAATAGCTTCAGATAAAGGTTTGGGGCATGAAGAATTTTTTCACTCTGACTTGAAAATATTATATTTGAAGAGACATATATAATACTCCAGACCCCTCCCATCTTAGCTGCGAGTGTTTGATATGCTCTGGAATGACTGCAGTGCTTTGTCTGAATGAGGGTAATGGGAACAGACTGTATTTTAAAATTAAAAGATAACCTTAGGGAGGGGGGAGAGAGAAGGGGGGAGGCTCAAAAGGGGAGGGAGTGGAGCTGAACCTCTGGGAAAACAGACCCAGAGGCCCTTTAAGAGAAATTCAAACACACTTGCATGCAATTCAAAGATGATGGCTCCCAATTAACAACCGGTTCGCTAACATCAGCCCCTAATTAACAACGGGTTCTACAGAACCGGTCAGAACCGGCATCAGCCCACCTGTGATGTTGATGTAATCAATGGTGGGGTGGCAGGATAGATAGAAAGCAGGTGAGTGCATCCAAACTGATCTTGTCCTAGTTAAAAAAAATGGTTCTGAGACTCACAAGGAGCATTGTAGGCTACGACTAAAGAAAAATTAGTAGATTATTATTAATCATTAATCATATGATTATTAATCATAAAGGCATGGACCTTTCCTAGTGGGCCTTTTCTGTCACTGATTTCTGCACCTTTTCATGGACTGTGAAATTTAACATGGCCATATCAATCTGGATTTATAACTACAAGCCAGTACAGAAGATTAACTTTCTGGGGCCATTGCATAATTGAACGAGCTGATTTAATTAGATTTAGGAGCATTGGTTTTTGTTATTCTGGAGCCTGGAAAACCTAATTAATATTATTATCTGTTAAACACAGATAATGTGTTTGAAAATGCAAACCGTCAACATGCAATCCTGGAAAACTCAGGCTTTTCTATAGATGTAACTGAAAGGGTGGATGAATCAAGAAACTCCTGGAGAAAAAAGCAACTTCAATAACATTCTCTTGTTCTGTACTTGAAATAGGAAGAACCTCATAAATTGTTCAAACAGCTGGGAAATGCGATAAAGCTATGTGAAAGAACAGAAATTATATCTATGCCTGTGATGAGTGTGGTTAAATATAGTTTGTGGCTGAAAAGTGGAATGATTTTGTTGTTCACAATATTTTCAAAAATTGTCAGGATCTGTATTATTATTTTAAGAGGTGATCCAATAGTTTGAAGTGAAAACGTTTAACCACGACTTAGGAGGTAAAAAAACTAATACCGTTTGTTGCATATGGTTAACAAGAATCACGTTTGCACCATTTTCTTGTGAGATATGATTACTAGGTTGTCTGATGTGGATGTTTTTATGACTTTTCATGAAAAGCGTCTCATTCTGAGTCACTTCAATGACAAATTTAACCTGATAGGTCAATTTCTGCTAGAAGATGAATAATGCCAGATTCCATCAGGAACTAACACTTTTATGTGAGACCGGGTTTTTTACAAGCACAGTATAAAATCTGCGATCAAGAGACTCAGAGACTTGTTTAGCCAGAAACAAATAGCTGTGCTGGGAAAGCGGCAATAAATGAGGCAGATAAACCTGCCTGAGTTAGAATAGCTACAGATATCAGCATCTGTTAGGTGATTGTGCACAACTCAATACCCATCAGCGTAGGTGAGGGGCGTCAGCGACAGGTTAGGTTGGACAATGATTTAATACCCACAGTCACCAGAGGCCCAATCAGACTAGCTTTACACCTGAACCCTCAATTCTGAAGACTGTGCAGTATCCAAAGAACCATTAGGAGCAGTGATGGGATTCAAAGAAATTAACAACCGATTCTATGCCCATCTGGCAGCCACTTTTAAATGGCTATTTTTAAACTTTATATGTCCTATTTCTCATTAACCACCGGTTCTATAGAGTAGGTGTGAATCTGCTGGAGCCCATAACTGATTAGGAGGGATCCATTTGAGGGGGGTGGAGGGCAGGAGAATCAGTACAAGTGATGAGACTCTTCCTTTTCCTGAACTCTAGCTCTGATCCACCCTGAAGCAGTTTTATGAGAAACAGACTCTACAGTCCAGAGTAACCAGGGGAGCACATAGGAGACATTATGTGCAGCCGTAGTTACTGCACCACCAAGTGAAAATCTATGGGAAATTCATATTGCAATCCAGAGTCAGTTGTTCTTACACTAGAGCAAGGACTCCCCATAGTTACTCTTGATTGCGCCCAAAGCTCCCTTATAATGTCTAGTTTAATTCTGTGATCTTACTAGCTTATTGTGCAGAATGTTGATCTACAGATCTTCTCTGGGGAGAGCTGGTGATGTCAGGAATGAATAGGTTGATTGACTGCTTCCACCTCTGAACTAATATACTCATTCTGATTTCATCTACTTTAGCTAGAAATGGGACTTCTGTTTAATTCTTTGTGACACCATTTTATTACCAGATGACTATTTCCAATCTTTTCTTCGGCAGCTACATTGTAATCCAAGTTATAGCTGGGAAAGTTATAGCAGTTATATATGTGTTTACTAAATATCCTGAATGAATTGTACTCTCTTTCTATATGTAGACATTCAAAATTCTGCTGTTCAGTTCTGAGTATCAGGCCTCAATCTTATACACACTTTCATAGAATCATAGAGTTGGAAGGGACCCAGTGGATCCTAGTCCAACCCCCTGCCTGTAGCAGGAGATCCTCATCTTGTGGGGACCTAGGTCTCGACCCCTGGCCTGCTGGTTAACAGGCACAGTGTGTTAACCACTTGCACCACCAGAGGACCTTCCTGGGAGTAAGTTCTATAGACCACAATGGGACTAACTTCTGAGAAGACATACACAGGATATCTTCCCATGCTTACATCTACCTGCATAAAAGTATGGTAACTTTATGACAGATCTGTTCACTTCTTTTATTTTATGAAGGCAAGAGATGAATTTGTGGTTATAATCTTCATAGGAAAAAATAAATTTGATCAGCCTAATCTGGGTTCAGAGTATTTCTGAATGATTCACTGAATTTTCATGACACAAACAACAGACTGTGTCAGTCAACAGTGTTCAACATGGTGTTTCTTCCATCTTTACCAAGTATGCACTAAAACATTAAAAAAATCATTCTCAAAAATTAAATTATCAGTCTTGGCCAGGATAACAGCTGAATTCTTAAAACCAGTGGTTCTGATTGTACTATCAAGGAGCAAGTGGAGACCACATGTGTCGTCCCCATGTGCAGGAGACCCAGTGTAGTGTTTCTCCCCTTCATGCAGACATCCAGCTGTACATGGTGTTTGTACTGATTTCTGCAACCAGCTGTTCTTATTCACAATTGTTTCTTGACAACTTAATAAAATGCTCATGCCATGCCAATAGTGTGTCATGCTATAATTGGCCTTTAGGGCTGTTTAGCATGTTTAGCATTTGCCAAAAAGTGTTGCTGCCAAACTCTATAATGCTGTTTTCTGACCATCAAAATTCAGAAAGGATTCACAACTTTTCAACCTTGTGTTACTAGAACCTAGTAATTTGCATCCATTTACATCCTAGCCATTTACATCCTAATCATAACCTCAAGCATCTGAAACCTTCCACCACTACTTATACCAAATTTAATTTCTTGGTCCACCTTCAGTTTCTGAAGAGGGAAAAGCAACCAAGCCCTTTTTGAGGGGCTGAACCAAGCTGAAGAGCTCAACCATAAACTCAGCACTTAATTCAGGGTTTACACTTGTGGTACACTGGAGTACCACAGGATCCGCCATTGGAGCAGAGCTGCCACCAGCCCAATGGCTAGAAAGTTATGTGCCACCAGCAGCCCAGTGCAGAATAGCTGTTGATGGGTTTTTGCAGCTGGAGGAGCCAGGGTTGGGGAAGCAGGTGGAGGAGCCAGGGATGGGATGCAATCACAATGACATTATCTATGATATTCCAAAGCCCTGGTCTGGCCTGGACACACACCCAGCAGGTTTCTCAGAGCTATGCCAGCTTTAGAGCTGGCATAGATCAGAGGCATGCTATTGCGGATCAAGCAGCAGTGGAAAGATAACCAGCAGTGGATGCTGCTCTTCTGGCAGCTCTGTGTGTGTGTGTGTGTGTGTGTGTGTGTGAGAGAGAGAGAGAGAGAGAGAGAGAGAGAGAGAGAGAGCCTGGGATAGGATGGAGTCATGGGTTATCTTGTCCTGGCTCCAAATAGTCAGTGAACCAAACTCCAAATCTAATCCAATTATCTCAAGGAAGTTGAACTTGCCCAACCCTAAGAAAACTTTTTGTAAACAATCAGACCTTTGGGAGACAAAAGACTGACAGAAACAAATCCCTCTTGATTCAGAATGCATGCCTTCTCTATGCTCAAAAACTCTATAAAAAGATCTGGCCACTGGAGACCTCCAGGTATACATTCTCATTCAGTCTCTTGTTCAAGAGGCACCTGCTGTGCTGTGTTGCTACACTGCTACCGCTTTGTCTCCACATAAATCTTTGTGCTGAACCAGGCACCTAGAAGGTAATTGCCTCTAGTTCCTTTTCTTGCTTTTATTGTTTCCTCTCCTCCCGTATCACATACTGCTTGCTATTCTCTTTCCATTGGGACTGACCTGCTCCCCTGAGGTATGCAATCACTCTAGGCACGCAGGCAAGGAAACACCTCCATTCCCCTTGCACTAAGTACCTTCTGTACAATATGGGTCTTCTTTCCCCTATTAACCACTTTACACACATGGACTCATAGTGGACTGATAGTCTCCAACTAGGAGACTGAGGCTGCAATCCTAATCACACTTTCTTGAGAGTAAGTACTATTGAACTCAGTGGGTCTTACTTCTGATTAGACATGCTTAGGAGTGCACTGTGAGATTCTCCAACTTACCCTACAATCCAGAATAACTATGGGAGCATGTAAGAGACATTACGTGTACCCGTAGTTACTGCATCACCTAGTGAAAACCTATGGGAAATTCATATTGCAATCCAGAGCAAATTGTTCTTACACCGGAGCAAAGACTTCCCATAGTTACTCTGGATTGCGCCCTGTGTGGACTGATCTCAGTCTCCAGTCAATGGTTTCCAACTTGGAAACTACACTTGTTTCTCAAAGATGAATTCTTTATCTCCACCACCCAGCCTTGAGATCCTTTCCTTTGGTTCCATTTTATCTCACAAGTTTTCTCAGCAGATAAAAGAGAGACAATCTTGGCTATCAGACCAATTTCCTTTTCCCCCTTTCCTGCATGTGAACAATTGGCAGTGTGATTTTTTGCTCTATCTTTCCCTCATCTTGCAGGGAATTAACAGCCCAATCCTATGGGCCATTGCAACAGTGGGAATAATGTCTTTTGCAAATTGCTGTGACAACTCCCAGAGTGGATCACTACTGGGCAAGACTGAGTCTAGCTAGTGGACCATCAGATGCTTCAGCCTTGTTACAACGGCAGCAGGATATGTTGTGGAGAGAGGGGGGGATGATCAGAGAGGACTAGAGGCATTCTGGAGGGAAGGAGATCTGGTGGTAGTGACTTGCACCAATATTCTATCCCCAAAAACCCACTTTCAGAACATAAGAAGAGCCTATGCTAGTCCAGCTTCCTGTATCTAGTCCATCTAGTATCTAAGAGCTAAGAGCCCATCTAGTCCTGCTTCCTGTATCTCACAGCCCTAAATGCTATAGCCTTTCCTCATGTGGAAGGTGTCCCAGACCTAGTATTGCCATATGTCCCAGGAAACCAGGACTAACCTGGTTTGGAGGGATTGTGTTCACATACTGACATGTTTGACAAGTGGTGCTGTCCTAGCTTTAGGGAAAAGAATTATGGCAACCCTACATAATCAATCATTTAGTCACTCTCTTCTGAACCTTCTCCATTTCCTCGATAACCTTTTTGAAACGTGGTGACCAGAGATGGATGCAGTACGTACTCCAAATGTCACCTTACTATCAATTTGTTTAATGGCATTATAATATTAGCCATATTATTCTCAATGCTTTTGCTAGTGACCCCAAGTATGGAATTAGCATTGGGTCTAAGTCTGCTGCACATTGGGTCAATACTTTTATTGAGCTGTCCATCAGCACCCCTAGATCTCTCTCTTGCTCTGTCATAGACAACTCACAACCCATTAGCCTATATGTAAAGTTAGGATTCTTTGTCCTAATGGGCATAACGTTACATTTACTTACATGAAAATGCATCTGCCATTTTCTTGCGCATTCTTCCAGTATGAAGAGATCCTTCTGGAGCTCTTCACAGTTTCTTCTGGTTTTCACCACCACAAGTGTCATCTGGGAACTTGACTCTTTGCTGCTTAACCTTGTCCCTAGGTCATTTATGAACAGGTTGAACAGCACTGGTCCCAGGACAGACCCTTAGGGGCCCCCACTTTTTACCTCTCTCCATTGTGAACGTGAAGTCTTTGATGAGGGACTCAGAAGTCTTTGGTGAGGGACCTTGGAATACCCCGTGGCTCTCTTTGTACTTATGCAAGCAAAATAGCTAGGGTGGGTCTGAGGAGACCCATAGGTGGCCTGTAGGTGTATGTGGAATTAATAAAAATGCATTTAGGACACTCACCCCAATAGCACAGCGCACATGTCTTTTTGGTGTGGTTGCAGTGTATACTGTGGTGGAGGATAGGACTGGGCTGTAAATAGTTGTCTACCTCATTCCCTGTTACCTATGACTGAATAAATGAAACCACAAATGACTGTTTATCATCTAATTTACTGCATTTTGGTTTTTAATTCTCCCCTTTCTTAAGTAAGATTATACCTTCACAAAAAATAATACCACATTACAACCTATATTTGATTCTCTCACTTTCCACGAATGCTGCCTTTCTTTGAGGCGAACAATCAGCCAGTGATCAAGCATCTGGCTCAATGTGCCTGGCTCAGTATACATGTAAGTGCACTTACAAGTGTCATAGAACAAGTATTAGTTACTTCTGACCCCCACAGAATTTTCATCACATAGATTGCATACATAAACTTGAGCTAAAGTTGCTACAGCGTGAAGTTGCCATAATGAAAAGGAGCAACTTTGAATTTTGAAAGCAAGTGGTATCTCATGTCTTTCAGAGGATCTACTTGAATACCAAATGACCATCTAATATTTATATTAATAAAATCCATTAGCATAATACTTGGAAGCAGTTCTGAAGTTACCACTGGTGCGGCAATCAAGGGGTTAGCTCAACACAGGTTTTAAAAAGCAGTACCTGCCAAAATTCCTTCTTGTAAGCAATGGCTAAAGGGACAGTCACTCTGTTCTCAAATCTATATGGTCACTCTGGTAATGCTTCAATAGCTGCAAGGTTTAATTCTGGTACTGAAAAATGAATGATTACTTGCATGACTACCTCTCTACAATAGTTTAAATGTAGTTTTTTTTAACTGTGCTTTGCAGTGGCCATTCGTGTTGAGTCAAATCCGTGTATTAAAAAAATCCTTGTATAACAAAGTTGGACATGTACTTGCCACCGCCAGAGCCAATACATACGTATGCATGCATCCTTCTTCCTCCAGCAACTTGGCGGTTTGGCAACCTGAAGTGATAGTACAATGTCATAATACTGCCAAACATCTGGTTTTCCAAGCTCCACACTAGGTGGCAGCACCACTGGAAGTCATAAACTATTGGAAACCAATAAATATCATTCAATTGAAAATTGGATTCAAACTATTCTTTTTCCTGAAAGGTCACATTATATTTTGTATTTTGGTCGTCGACCATCTGATTCACTTACCTATGGCAATGACAACTGGAACCTACAAGAGAGTAAAAGTTAGAGACTAGTTCAAGAACTTTCTTCCCCTTCCTAGTTCGGTTGTCAGTGCTTAAACCTGTTGTTATATTACTTTGTTCCACCATGTAATAAGGAAATTGACCAGCCAGGTGCCTTGAAGACCACTTCCATATCAATCAAGGATTTCAAATATTGGTTCATTTGGATATAAATGGTGTCAAACCATGATTTGACTTGACAAAAATGAACCCTGAGGAGCCTTCTTCCTTCTTCCCTTCTTCCTCTTGGTATGTTCCC
This sequence comes from Cryptoblepharus egeriae, assembly GCA_030015325.1. Taxonomy (NCBI): domain Eukaryota; kingdom Metazoa; phylum Chordata; class Lepidosauria; order Squamata; family Scincidae; genus Cryptoblepharus; species Cryptoblepharus egeriae. The sequence goes on from JAREYC010000002.1 coordinate 193,665,005, forward strand.
TTCTTCCTCTTGGCAATTGACCTTTTCTTCTTTACAGCATTTAGATTTCCTGAGAAACCAGTCCACCTGTTTAGATGAAACTGCCTATTATAGTTTGCCACAAATGAAAACTGGTAATTACACATCACAGCACGGTTGGAGATGAGCGTAAGGGCGAGAGTAAGGGAGGGAGGTTTGTGCCTGCTCAGTCTCACAATGTCAAACCATATTTCCTGAGCACAGTAAATTAAGTCATTTCCCTGGCTGCCCTGTGTTAATTAAGAATTGTGGCAGGAACAATGATGATCTTTGGTCCTTTGGGAGAAAGGACCAATAAGGCCATGCAGGACAAGAAACGCAGCAGGTGACCATTTTTAGGAAAAACCAACTGCATGAGCTAATTACAATGATGCAATAATTGGTATAAGTAAGGCTGGATCATAGGACATCTCTAGCCGAACATCTACTGTTTAACAATGTAGTGAGAAGGAAACTTCATCTTCGTTCAAGCCAAATTGAACAGAGTCCAAATTACTTAATAAATTCTAGTTCCGCAGTCTTGCTGGAGGTGATATTTCTGTATACACAATATTGAATTATATTCTAGAGAGCCTTGTGGAGCTTCCCCTACCCTTCGTATCAATAATTAGCAAATAGCTCTTCTACTTTGAGTCACTAAGTGCACTTGCATTACAAACATCCAATCACAAGATAATGCATGGGACTACTCACATAATTCAAGAAATGTTTCTGGGATACCATTACTACAAAGCCTGCCTTGTGAGACAAAAGATAGTTTTCCACTAGGGAAGGAAAGGTATTTGTTCCATTACTGCTGACAACCTAATACTGGAAATCCAGGCACTTCATTCTCTTGGGAGTGATGATCTATGATCTTCTTAACAAAAAATATTTCCCAAAAGTTTCCCCTAGCATTCCTCTTTGTTTATCCAATATTGCCTTTCTGCAGACACTGTTTATTTTTAGATATATACAGCAGGACAGAATTGTGGCCAGGCTACCTTGTTTAACCTGACATGATTATTCTGCTAAATAAACTGGTAAAAGCCTGCAGTTGTCACTTGCAGAGATATATTATAATGATATTCTTGAATCTACTTAGGAAAAAGTAAATTTACGGAAGAATAAATAAGAGTCCACTACTTAGGGAAGATAATGCAGAGAATGCCTTTCCCCAACCACCTCTTACCTCCACTCAGCCTAGCTTCTTCTCTGTCTCAGAGGTAGTTGGGATGGAAAGTGTAATTGAGCAAAGTTACAGAAGTGTACTTTGGGTCAAAGTGTTTACTTGAAAGGAAGTGCCATTGACATTAATTAACCTGTATTTTGTATTCTGTAATTAATCTGTAAAATGTAATCCTTGTTTATTTTTCTTTATTTTAGGGATGTCACATCTTCATAAAAGCTGTTAAGACATCCTCCTGCAGTAGCTCTTGCCATTTTTGAATTTACCACAATTACAAAGGGGTCTGTGGCATTCCAGATAAAGGAATTTGTTAGTTTGCTTGTTTTCCTGGTAGGATTTCCCTTATAAAAAAACAAAACAATGTTCTCGCCAGCCTCTTGCTTAGATTGGGATGTTCCCACCAGTCATGCCCACCTCATTAATAAAGGGGCAAAAAGTGCTGTAAGGCACTTCTGCACCATTCGTTGTGGGGATAGGCCACTGCGTAGACATGCACTGTCTTTCCCAGAGTACCACAGGAATAGAGAGATGGGTGAGTTGCACCGGCCTAAATTAGGTTAGGTTTTCACCCCAATGACTCTATGATATCAGGTCTTATTTTTTGCTTCATACAAGTGCAGGAACCAGACTTCTGTCACTTCTGGATGGTGTGAATAGCAAAGGAAAGGTGAAAATAGCCATCCATTGCATTCAGTGACTTTTATTTTTCTTTCTTCTTTCAAGCTTCATGCCAATATTTTTTTCTGCCAACTATCTGTCTGTCAGTTCTATCTGCAATAAAGTCAATCTTGCTGATTAATCCGCTGCACTTCTCCATTATCTGCCTTGTTTAATCAGTACTTTTTAATCATTAACCCTTTCCATGGTTCTTTTAGCCTGATTCTATCCAGGCATTGTGCTGATGGAATGTCTGTCCCATGTTGCTTTTGCGGTAGCTGCAGTGACAGGCATGGGGTAGGGATTTCCAAGGTGGACTCTCCTCCTCCCCCCTCTTTCTCCCTGGCTTTTCTGTCTTGGTGGTAGCAGCGGAGATCCATCCAAAAAAATAACCTCAACTCAGTGATGGGATTCAAAGAAATTAATAACTGGTTCTATGCCCATCTGGCAGCCAATTTTAAATGGCTATTTTAAAACTTTATATGTCCTATCTCTCATTAACAACTGGTTCTATGGAGTAGGTGCGAACCTGCTGCAGCCCACTACTGCCTCAACCCAACAGTGGGAGAATAAATTGGAAGTCAGTGATCAAGAAGGCTGTTGATAACCCCTAGACCAGTGATTTTCAATCTTTTTCATCTCACGGCACACTTAACAAGGCACTGAAATTGCCAAGGCACAGCATCTGTTGATTTTACCATTGACAACGCACACCAGACTGTTCAAGTCACCTAATTTTCCTATTAATGAATCTATCCCCAAATTCCTGCGGCACACCTGAAGATGATTTGTGGCACACTGCGGCACACCATGGCACAGTGGTTGAAAATCACTGCTCTAGACATTGCACCATTTTGCCCTTCATCCATGCTTCTGGGACATGCCATAGTATTGGCAGGAGCAGGCTGCATGTTTGTATGACTGTCAGCCCAGTTCTATAGTTCTAGAAGCATCCGTTGCAAATGAAACACTTTCACTACATGTGTTCCCCAAGCAGGTGAGAGTTTGCTTCTTCACTGACTACCTCATTTCAATGTTTTGGAAAAGAAGCAGTACAGCTCAACTCTGATGGATCCTGAGCCTCGGTGTAGAGTCCTGCAGCATTATATAAAGGCTCTTGATTCTATGGCCACTGACAGGTTGCCACAGAATGGTGTAGACCCACTGTGGGACTATTACTCAGGAGAAAGGGACGAAAGCATTCTTCTCCTCAGGAGCTGCTGGTGGTAACCTGAAGTTCTCAGGACACTGCGTCTTGGCACTGCAATAGTCCTGGCACCACAGTCACTATAGGATTGGGCCAAATTGTTGGTTGAACAATTTGGTGAGTCCTTATCTCTTTGAGCTGTCTCTCCCTGGAATGGTAGTATATAAATACTTGGTTCCACTATCCCATAGAAAAACCCAGTTTCTGAGAAAAAAACAAAAATATTATCTAACAAGAGGAAGGATAGCTCCTACTTATTTGAAATTTCTAGAGGAAAGGACCATCACAGGTTACGAGTCATGAGGGGTGTGTGTCTCTGTGTGCATACATAGACGTAGATGTGGACAACTTCAAAATGCCATGTGCAGGTGTCTTGTGTGCTCCCTGAGACAACTGGTGGGCTACTGTGAGATACAGGAAGCTGGGCCTGTGGCCTGATCCAGAAGAGGCTCATCTTATGTTCTTATGTAAGACTACATTTTATTTGTAAATTAAAAGAGGGGAGATGTCATTGCCAATCCATTAAATATTTGAACATTGAATTAGGAGGTTGATTCTGTCATAACCATGAACTTTTTTCCCTTGCTTTTTTCTGGTGCTAACTCACTTTACTTCTCAGTTTACAGTAAAGAAGCATGCTTGTTGACTGCTTGGAAACATGAGTCAGAGTTATTTCTTCAGGAGCCTGAAACTCTATTCAAATGGATCCAAGTTAGCAAACATTTTTCACTTCTCTTTTTACTATCATAGAAGTGAAGGAAGATTTCTAAGTCATTAGCTGGCTCTCTAACAAGTTGCTGGATCATGTATCTGTATTTTAAAAGCAGTCACAAAGAACTGATTTGCTAAGTCAAAAGGAAAAACGGAAAAGAACTCAGTAATAATAATAATACGAGTAATAAATGTATATAATAATATATAATGTTGGGAAATGAGGTAAAGAGAGAATTTTTAAAAGATGAAGATGGATATTTTTTACTATTTAGCTTTGTGGACAGGAAAACAGAAAAGATAAATGCTACATTTCGGGTAAGTCTTGTCATTTACCTGAGGGTCTACAATTTTGCAATCACAAATTTAAGGTTGCAATCCTAAGCTCCACTTAGGCCGACCTAAGTCCCTTCATATGTCCTGTGCTGACCTGTGGGTAAGGTCAATAACTAAGACATTTCTGCACCACCCTTGTGGGGGGTGATGCACAGGAATACTCCAACCATCCCACACCGACACGGAAAGATAGGACAGATGAATTAGGCCATCCTACATTTCTTAGCACTGCACTCTAAGATAAGTTGTTACCGGTAAGTGTTTGACTGGAATGCTGAAAACCTCAGCTTCCTTACAGGAAGTCATTCTCATAAAAATCCCATGAATTTCTTATGCAATATCATTGCTGTAAATGTAAAAATACAGTTCTAATTTCAATAATGTTTTGAATGAAGAATAATAAATTTGGCATAAGAGACACCAAGTGGCTACATCTGGACAAGCAATTCAGGGAAATCTGCTAAAATTGTGCTGGTGCATATTTTTGAGCTGTTGTGTGTGAAATAACTAGGAACTTGAATGATTTGTGTATGACCCATGATTATCTCATATTTTGTAATTGTCCCTGTATATTTAAACGTCTAATTTTGTCTAATTTCTTGAGCAAGCACTCAGTCACAGGGAAATTCCCTTCCCTTGCTTGGTTACTATTGTCAAATATTATTCTTTTTGTGTGTTTTTTTTAAAACCAGTACTTTAGCAGAAATAGTTCCTTAGGAAAAACCTTTCCTTTGAGAAAACATTTATTTATACCCCGCCTTTTTCTACCATAGGCTGACTCAACGCATCTAACACAAAAAAGTATAATAATTTCCTTTAAAAAGTCCTAATTTTGTTAAGTTTCAACCACTCTCTCGTTCTTCTAATACTGTTCAGAAATTACATTTTTCTTGTGTGTCAGCATAGAAAATTGAAATTTCCTAGGCTACTAGGTTTATTCAGTTTGAAGAAAACATTGTGAATTAGTTTATATCCACATATCCAACCTACGGGAGGAATTCTGATTGCTCTGGTAAATAGCTTGAACTGCAATATAAAAAAACTTAGGATTGTGTCAACAGAACTTAGTTCTTGGCCCAACTGTGGAGAATGCTAATGGACTTCAGAAAAATGTGCAGGATGCACATTGTAATACCAAATTGTAACCAATTTAGGCTGGCATAACTCACCTGATCCCCACTGCTGTGGTGGTATGGGGAGGCTGGTGCACATCTGTGCACATCTGTGTGGGGAGGATGGTGCACAAGTGGCACAGAAGTATTTACAGCACTTTTATGAGAACCCACAAACCAACATGGAATTGTGCAAAGACTTATGCCAGCCTAACTCAGGGTTAGGATTGCAGCCACAGTTGCCGGGATTGGAGGGATATCACTAGCCACTGTTGATTCCTAGTCTTGGACATTGATCCCAACCTCATAATCTTCATTTTGCTACTTATTTTTGGAAATCCAGTGCAGCAGGGAATGAGTCTTCCATTTCCAAAAGAAAAGTTAGAAGCCTTTCCCTGAACAGCAAGGGGATGGTTGAAATAAGGAGAAATGCTGAATACATAGGAGCTTGTAGGAACTCCAGGGACCACAATATAAAAGTTATGCTTATAATTTGAATGTGGTTGGGAAGGTTAGCTTCAAGAACAACAGAAGTGGATGCAGTGGGAATTGCCTGTTTGTCCCTCTGCTATTTAATTGAGTTCTCTGAGCTACGTTGCAATTACTATTTTCTTCCTGCAAATTGGCACTACTGCATTTTGATGATATGGTTCTATTATTATTATACTGTATATAGTTAAGCCCAAGAGATCTACTAAACGATTATAGCTTCTCCTCTACCAGGGAGTCCTGCAGCACTAGCAATCAGAATTGCCACCTAAGAATGTGATTATACATGCTGTTAGGCTGTAGAAGATCTGGTCTAGAGTATTGAGCTGCTATTCATTGCCTTATTATTAAGATCAGATCTGAAGGTTACCAGCTTGAAAACACTGGAAGCTGCGAGAGGTGAGACTTTGATGCTGGGCTGTGGAATGAGTGTGAAAAGAAAGTCAGCCGCAGTTGAGTCTGCTCCACGATGCAAAACAGAAGCCAGAGATCAGACATTAATGGAACTACCTCAAAATGTAGGAATTTCTTGAAATAGAAAACTATTGTAAAAATATATTAAAAAAGTCAAAAGTCTATTGTAAAAATCTTTTAAAGGTTAGAAAACCTGCCCATGTAAATCGCCTTGAATAAAATCAAAGTAGAAATCCAAGGCAGTATACTGTATAAATACCCATGTTTGTTGTTTGTTTTGTTAAGTCTCACCAGCTCCAGTGAGCCTTAAGCAATCTCAAAGCTGGTATCTCATGGTACACCTGCATGAACTTGACATATGGAAGTTGGCCTACTGGAATGATCTTGGCAGGCAGAATGGAAGCAGAGCCCAGCAGTTAGCAACAACTTACACTTCTCTGTTCATTTCACCCTTCTTACTATGTATATTGGGATTTAAACAGGATATTGTATTCTTTCTTGCCACCACCTGAAGACACTGTCTTGGAAAAACCTCTCTCCCATATCAAGAAGAAGGCCTCTAAATCAAATGGTTTCCCCTAATAACCAAACTATAGTATAAAACTTGAATAATTTGGTAGGCATAGCAACCCACTGTATTCTAAGGGAACTTATATAAGGTTTGCTCCATAGTAGGCATAGAAAAGGCTTATTTCCAGAAGCATATAAAAATGGGATGGGGATGGGTGGGAAATTGGGACATTGCTGTTCAAGAGGGGTGACATTTGATGATCTCAGGTAGTGGGTTTTGAGTAAACCCTATTCAAAAATCAAAAATAAGTTCTATGATGATATAAAGATAGATGCCCATCTGGAGCTAACTCATGAAGTAAATAGGTTTAAATATTCAGCATAGATGTGAAGATAACTATTTTTAAACAGCTATCAACTCTGTTTTAAAGCAGTGCTCATAACTGGTAGCAGTGAATGCTTCCATTTTTGGACCAGCTCTCTCATTCTCTTTTGTTGTTGTTCAAGGAAGCTTTTGTGAAGTAAGCTGATACTTGGAACAGAGCATGTTACATTTTTGCTGTTGGAAGCCAACAGAAGCTGAAGCTATATTTGAGATTTGCTTTGGAATTTATTGGTCACTCACTTCCTTGTAGCTAGAATATATTAGCTGTGCCAGATTCAATTTAATGGATGGAGAAACACAAAGCTGAGAACCGTGTGCTCTTAGGGAAACAAGAGTGAAAGTGACCGGTGTTTTGAAATACAAAAACCTCACTCATGAAGGATTTCTCAGAATTTCTAGATGAGCTCCCTGTTATTGTTGTTCCACTTGCAGTTGCATGAAGCACTGCAGCCTTCCGTCAACTCGTACACCATCTCGTACACTGTTCTCACTTAGGAACTCATTTGCTGCAAATGACAGAAGAGAAAATATGCAAATCTTGAAAAGACAGTATTTTCAAGATATAGTCTGCAATCCAGAAGTGCATTTGGGCTGCCTTATCTATCATTGGGGTGGCCCAATTCCAAGATGGGGTAGCCCAGCTATGCCAGAAAAGGCTTGGGGCAGCCTAAGTTAACATAGGCTGCCCCAAGAAAGATGCACCTGCACTGCCCAATTGGGCCAGCCTAGGCAGCTCAGGAGAGGCATGTTGAGGGCATATTCAGTATTGCCTAAAACAGAGCAGTTACGCTGTATCCAGAGCCTTTTTCCAGGGCAGAAATTCCCTCTTCCAGCTCCTCAGAGTTATACCACCTCAGGAGCAGGTGTAAATCTGAGTAGACCCATAGGGGTTCCTGACAAGGCAGAATAAAAATGGCAGTGTTGACAAAAAGTCTGAGTTCTTGGTCAGCCTAGCTGCAACCCCTTCCTCTCAACCTCAGGATATAGCACAACTATGGCAGTCAGTGGCACCTGGGGGATACAGCAGACAACCCCAACAGGCCCCTTGAATCCACTGTAAACTGTACTGCAGCCTCATGCTGTAGCTGTTACTGATTGTCAGGGACTCCTTATAATGCAGCACCACAGCTGTTCCTTGTTCAGTGTGATCTGAGGAGGGTCTCCTCAGGAGCAAGCCCTCCCAATGGTGGCACTGACTTGGTGCCTACTGATCCTGATGAGGAGCAGCTGTGGCAGCAAAAGCTTCCTGACCCTATGGATTCACCATAACTTTCTGCTGTGGATGCAGAATCGTTGGTGCAGCCCAGCTAGGGCACTTCTCACTGCCCTAACTCTGGATTACAGTCACCATCTCAATTATCATACAGTCTGCCCTTTCAGCAGTGACCTCAGCAGAGCTGAGCAGTTGAGAGTACCCCTTTCCACCCCCTTAGGTGTTAAATCCCTAAAAACTGATTCTTGGAGGGTGCTTGCATCACCGAAGGAGTTTGCTCCCCAAGTCATGCTTGTGGGTCCATGGGTTTGGGCTGGGCGTTGATGAGTCAGGGATTCTTCAGTGTTAAGTATTGGAACAAAAACATGTTGAGCCCCTTTTCACCACCTTCTGATTTGAATTTTAAAAAATCAGTTCTTAGTGTGTCCCTACATCATGAAAGAAATACACTCCCCAAATTTTTCTAGGTCTGGTGGTTTGGTTGGGCTTTGGTGAGGGAATGGCTCTTCAGTTTTATAAATATAGATTTGATTTCTTTATCCCATCTTTCCAATCTGAAAAACAAATCTCAAGATTACTTCCAGAGTCTTAAAAAATAAGAAACAAATCAACATCAGAGCACTTAAAACAACAAAAAGCATAGTAGTTTTTTAAAAGTCCTTGTGCTGCACAGATTGTGAGCCCTTTTGGGACAGGAACCCATTAGCTATTTATTAGCTATTATTTTTAATTCTCTTTGTAAACTCCTTTGTGAACTTTTTAGTTGAAAAATGGTATATAAATACTGTATATAGAATGATTACCCCAAAAAGTCAAGTGAAATTTTAAGTCTTCACTCCCTTTTAATATGCTAGCAATTTTGTATCTTCATCAGCAGCACATTCCAAAAATCAGGTTCCACAATTCTAAAGATCCTGCCCCAAACTAAACTTTTTACCAGAATATAGTAAACAAAAGAACAATAAAAAGATCAAATAGCAACAAAACAACACCAGAGTAGCAATAACAACCACAAAGGCAGCAGTAAGTAATGAAAAAGTAAAAGAAAAAAGTAAGAATTCTTACTAGAAGCAGTAAGAAAAGCAATTCTTTAAGAAATTGGGAAGAGAAATGCAATTATGCTTCACATTTGTATAGTATGGGCTCAGCATGCAAAGCACTTTAACTGTATTATGATGGTGTTATCTTTAGAATATTTCTGCAAGGCTGATAAATATTGGTGTAGCTGGGGAAAAATAACTTTCCTAAGGAAAATGGTGCTTGAATTGCCAGTGATGTTATATGGCTGCCTGTTAGCAAACACTCATTTGAGAAGTATTTTCTGTTTGTCACTGGATGCGTCGGTGCTAAATCAGATTGCCTCGGTGATGACTTTGCATAAAAGCATCCAATATTAATGGGACATACTTCTCACATGAACATCTGCTAATAGAAGGCAATGTTTGAGAGGCCCAATTCAATATTAAACTTCCAATTCATACCCTTTATTATTCTCATCCATTTTTTCAATATTTTAATCCCATCCAATAGTATTGGATGAATATTTTCCTCCTTTCCTTGGGAAAGGAAAATATCCTTCCTAGTGCACTGTGATCCCAATCTTGATTGTGGTAAAAAAAGGCAGTACATAATATTTTGTGTTTAAATACAGGTTTTTAAAAAATTTTATTTTGACTCATTCAAAAAATCCCATGGTATCTTTGTATTAAACTTGCTCTACAATCCAGAGTAACTACGGGAGCATGTAAGAGACATTTTCATTGATGTAGTTATGACACCACCTGATGAAAACCTATGGGATATTAATATTACAGTCCAGAGTAAATTGTTCTTATGTTGGAGCAAGGACTCCCCGTAGTTACTCTGGATTGCACCCATATTGTATGTTTGACCCTATGATGTGAAGTATGTCATTCTCACCCAAATGCCCAAGGCTAGTGGCCAGAGCATAGAGGAGGTTACATAAACACATACAATGGGGTGCCCTGTGACCAAGCTTGGCAAAGTAGGGCAAGTCCCTCCAGCTGTTGCTGTTGCCAACTTAAAATCCTGCTGTTGAAAGCTATTGCCAAATGTTAGGTGCGCCATGTAATGCTGGTGTAGAAACCCATAAATTGCTGCATGCAAGTCACCACTGGTTCTGCTTTCCCCACAGACCTATTCACCCGTATCTGTTATGACTTTGCACAAAGCCCTTAAGTTGTGTCTTGTAGCATGTCTCTGGCTGTGTCTAGCATATCTCCCTGTGCCAACCGATGGGACTGTTGCAGTGCTTATTTATGGTAGCCATGCTGCAGCCTAAACAGCACATTATCATGGGATGAGGATTGTTTTATCATGTTTATCAATGGCTGACAGTTTGTCGTCCTTCCTAAGCTGTTCTTCATAGTAAACTGTAGTAGTAAGTAGTTACAAAATGTCAATTTTTTCCTTTACAGCATTCTTCTCAAAACTAGATGTGGGATTTAGCTACTCAGTGAACAACTCATTTAAAAGGACATGAGTATCATGTACTGTAGCTTCTACTCCTAGTACTAAATGGAATAAGTTACTCCAAGCCTATTAGTACCTACACAGCTGCAATCCTATGCAAACATGTGGGAGCACAAAAACAGGGATTTAAGCCTCCCACTTTGCAGTATGTTTCTTAGACCTATGCCAGCTCTTTAGCTGGTGCAAGTCAGAGGAGAGAAAGGAGGCATGAGGGCTGCTGTCAGAGAGAATAAGACCCAGCACATGCCATCACTGTTGGATCTGCACTAGGGTTGGCATATGTCCCAAAAACAGAGACAATCCCAATTTGGAGGAATTGTGTTCACATACTGGCAAATGGGCAGAGGATCCTGTCCCAATTTTGTGGAAGTGAATTATAGCAACCCTAGTCCACACCCCTCCTGCAGCTTCCCTTTTCTCAACACTGGAGATACTTATGGAGACTGGTGTAAGTTGGAGGCAGAGCTTGCTGGTGAGCTCCCACTCCTCCCAGCACCCCACAGGCACATTTGCACTCCATGCTTTGGATTTCTGAATAGATTATAATACTCATAAATGCAGATTTCTTCTGAAGGGGAAACTATCTTGTAGCCAAATCGATTCAAAATGTGACCTTTAATAGACTATTCTTTAAAAGTGACATTTTCATGAGCACTGATATAGATCTAATTTATTGGCAGGTGGGCAGGTTTATAACAGATGACCTACAGTGTTTCTGATTAAAGTGTCCCTCTAGCTCTAGAAGTTTATATTAGCTGGGTGATGTCAGTCGTGCCCTTGATTTTTTAAAGATGTGTGCCAGCACATTAATCTCAGAAACACATCACTTGTCACTGAAGATTCAGACACATTAAATATAAAGCCGCACAACAAGTTTGCTTAATCACTTCTGTTCTTCCATCAGAAAATCTATGCCTGCACCATCTCCTGCCAGTCAGTGGGAGTTTTACAGTTGACCTAAAGAGCAATATCAGTTATTTTTTAAAAATCTCTGTGCCATAAAATCACTATGCCATAGGTTGTGCAGTCTGGGGGAACTGGGGGAACCAGTAGCATGCAATGCATCAGGAAGTGGGCAGGGGCCATCTTTAGGGTCCCAATGGAAGGTCTTAACCCAGGATCCTAGGCTCCTGGTGCCAGTACTGCTCAAAAATAAGCAATTTAATTGAATGTAGCAAAATAGAGATTTTTCAAGTAAAAAAAATTCAAGAAAGCAACATGTAAATATTTCCACCCTCTTCCTGCTTTTTTGTATAAGAAAAATAGGCATTCTGCCTACCTTTTTCAAATCTATCCTGCTTCTGAACTTCTATAAATATAGTATTCAGAAACTATGGAAGGAGTTTCCCATATACTCATGACAGTATAAATTGCACCATAGTACATGTGTGGGAATGAATCATGGCCATGAGCTATGGTTTCGTACACTAATTTGTGAGATGTTCTCCACCCTACAACTTTTTCGCTGTGTTGTCTACCTTGGGTTTTGGCCTGTGTAGAAATGGGGTATTTTTTGAGTAGTATAAATAGAGTATTATAGTGTGCATGCTAACTTCCTCTCTTTCCTGTCACCCATGTTTCAGGGCAGACTCTGATCAACCTGTTTTTGTGCCATTTTTTTCATGGCAAAATGAAATCCTCTTTCCTGATTGAATTTTTTTTCCAGATTTTATGGAGTTGTGTCTTTCTGTCATCTTATGACTAGTGCCAGTGGAGCCAAGAGTCCTCCTGCCAAGCTTTATGGACAAGTTTCACAATTGTTTTTAAAAGGTTTGAATCATTGTAAGACAGTAAAGAATGAATATGGATGCATAGGAAAATGTGCATATTCCTGTGAACTGGGAAAAGAGGCACCTTTCGAAGTGGTGAACCCTTATATTTTAGTGGGAGAGGGCATTTCTCCCTCCTTACGTCTTCTCTCCCAGCTGATTTTACTTGCACATCCTTTTAAAGATTGTAAGTTCTTTGAGGATGTGGAACAAATGGGAAATGGGGAATAACTGATTAGCATCTGGGTCCTATCTGGGTTGTTCTCCAACAGAATATGTTTTCTGCTGGTTTTCTGCTGGTGACAATTTTGCTGTGGCAGCCAGTGGCTTACCTAGAGTGGGCAGACCAGCTGTCTTTGGAGGGAGTCTCATTAGGGCATGAAAAGGGACCCCTCTCCTACAGAGCCTTTTCAGGCAGGGGGAGCAAAATGAAGCCGCATGGTGAGGCTCCCTCTAAGACTGACTGCTCTGCCCCCCTCTACCTACACTGTAGGTGGCAGCAGAATGGCACATAGCTGGAGCTGCATGCTCAGGCATCCCATCCCACAGGCATCACCAGTAAGATGGTGTCGGGGAAGCAGCTGGACAAATGGTGGGGAGGGAGTGGGAAAACAGAGTGGATCCACTGACATACACCAGAATCCTAACCTTGTTCCTTCTCCATTCCCTCACTTAGGCTGCAATCCTAAAGACACTTTCCTGGGAGTAAGACCCATTGAACACAATGGTGCTTACTTTTGAGTAGACATGGTTAGGATTGCATCATTAGTCTCCTTTGTTCTGCACTAGCAAAATAGCTGATGCAGATCTGAGGATACCCATAGGGCAGTGAAGGCTTGCTTTGGGACAACAGAACAACATTTGAGGCTCAAATCTTAACCAACTTTCCAGTTCTGACACAACCATATCATTGGGGCATTTGTTGCATCCTGCAGTTGGGAAGCAGATGTGGAAGCCTCCTCAAGGTAAGGCAATGTGTTCCCTCAACTTGGACCTGGCATTACCCTTACCTTGGTGGTGGAATGTTGGTAGGATTGTATCCTGAGTTCCTTAGGCTTGGTTGCATTACTCGGACAGGTTTATTTTTTTTTGAAGTTAGGATTATACTGTTAGCTATGTAAACCACTTTGTGCACTACTTTTTATGAAAAGCAATTTATAAATATCTTAGGCTGCAATCCTAACCTCCTGTTAGGATGGTCTTCTAAACCTTAGCATAAGTCCTGTGCTGACCTGGAGGTGTCACAAAACTGCTGTAAGACTGCACCACTGCTGGGGGAAAGTTAGGCTAGTGCACAGACATGTGCTTTCCTGTCTACATCACTGCTGGAACAGTGGTGCCATTCTAGGTCACGACTGCACCCTTAATAGATTAATACATGACTCCATAAACAATTTGGCCATATCATGAGAAAGAAGGACTCTTTAGAAAAGAGACTGATGTTGGGAAAAACTGAAGGCAAAAGGAGAAGGGGACGGCCCAGGGTGAGATGGTTAAATAGTGTCACCAAGGCTATGTGAACATGAATTTGGATGGACTTTGGAAGCTGGTGGAGGATAGGGGGGCCTGACGTATTGCAGTCCATGGGGTCATGAAGAGTCGGACATGACTGAACTACAAAAAACAACAATAAACAAGAAATTATCATGTGATCTGACCTCTATCACACTTGGGTGTTTCAATATTGTTTAAAAAAATTATTCCCGCCATCTCAGCTACAGAAAGGGTGGCGCTGGGAGAGCCCAATTATAACGAGACCCACCCTTTTAACCATCACTCTCAGGTGGGTTTTTTGTCTGACACCCTGATCTCGAAAGTCCATGTGCCTCGTATCTCTTTTTCTTCTTGGAGTAAGGAAAATCCCTGTGTATAAAGTGATGAACTGCAACAACACAGCATATGAGGCATGTTGTGAAAGAGACAATAAAGGCTTTCTAGGAAGCAGTGACATTTTTCTCTTTGTGAGTGAACACATGGCTGCTTGTCTTCACAGCAAATGGGTTTACCGCTGCTAGTAACTCTGTGTCTCCATTGGTCAGGAAGGCAAGCCAAATATGCCTGACCTGCTGTTACCTGTTCTTCAGGTTCAGAGAGAAACGTTAACATAACCCAAAGTTGTGATAAGGAGAGTTCAACATTCCAAACCCTGCCAGACCTTAAGGCTGAATGATGTGACTCTGATATAACAGCAGAAAGGCCCTGTGTTTACATGCTGAATAGGTTTATATTTGGCCAGCAGTTCCACCAACTTGAAAACATTGGGGGTCTCCACAGTGTAAGGCCCTCATTCTAACATGTGGTGCAGCCCTAAGCATGGTTACTTGAAAGCAAGTACAGAGATTTCAGTGGGACTTACTTCCTTGTAAATGCACATAGGATCACAGCTTTAAAAGCCACGGGTGCTCTAATGTTAACACATCTGGATGTGCAGAAAAGATGCCACATTGTAGTGGGTGTATCTTTGCTGCAGAGGAGTAGCTAAAGGGGGTACAAAGCACTCAGTTTTGCAGTGAGCGTCACCACAACATGGAAGTGTCCCTTCTCTGTCCCCATCAGAGCTATTCTGGGAAGGGGGAACAAAATGGGCATACCTGAAAGCAATTACAGAGCATTCAGTGGGATTTACTTTTACCTTATGTGGGTAAATGCACATAGGATCACAGCTTTGAAAACCACAGGTGCTCTAACATAAACACCATTCAGAAAGAATGCAACTTTGTGGTGTGCGTGCCTTCATTGCAGTGGAGTAGCTAATGGGGGAGGGTGCAATCCTAATCAATTTAGGCCAGCACAACCCTCCTGTCTCCCTGTTCCTGTGGTGGTGTAGGGAGGCTGGCACATGCCTGTGCACCGGCCTAACCCTCCAATTTATGGTGCAGTAGTACCTTATGGCACTTCTGTGATACCTTCATGCCGGAATAGGACTTGTGCTGGCCTAACTGGGTTAGGATTACAGCCTGAGTTTTGCAGGGAGCGTTACCTCAGCGTGGAGGTGGCTCTTCTTTGCCACCTTCACAGCTATTCTGGGAAGGGGGAGCAAAGCTGAGCCGTTTGCTTTTTGTTTTTCTCCCCTCACAGGGAATGGCTCTGAAGTTTGAGGAAGAAGTGCTGCTCACATGCCGCAGTGGCACCCCCTCTAGCCATGCCACTACTTCATTGCCATTACTTCAGGGTCCAAACTGATCCTGATACCTCAACATGGCTGACCAACTGTCATTCTTAACTGTCATGGAACAGCTTTGCTGGAACATTCCTGATAGCTACTAGAGGGATGTCTGCACCAACTTTTACACGCACCATCCCTGATTATGTCTGCAATCCTAAAGACACTTTCCTGGGAGTAAGACCCATTGAACACAATGAGGCTTACTTTTGAGTAGACATGGTTAGGGTTGTGCTCTATGAGAGGGACGCCTGTTCACTTATTCAGCACATCCTGTGGCCATGCAAGAAAGCATCTGCCTGCACATGCAGGGTGACCATATGTCATAACAAAAAGACTCTCCAAAATGTAGGGAACCCAAGAAAAATGTAGGACACGTCAAAATAAAACCTAAAAACACTCATATCTTATTGTGCTTCATTTAAGTGCTAAATTACTTATTTTTAAAATTAAATCTTTATTTGTGTCACAAGCACATACACTGGTAAAAAATAATACATAGAATTTATGCATCAGAAGAAGGCTTCATGCTGCCTTTGTGAAGATAGGACAACGGAAAAAGAAGGAAGGAAGGAAGGAAAAGAAAAGGAGGACATTGAAGTTTTTGTTTCTGGGACATAAAGCTAAAATCCAGGACATGTCTTGGAAAAACAGGACAGGTGTTCACTCAGTGCACGTACAGCCTGTGACAGTTCATGAGCTGTCCAGTGTAATATTTTTCCCAACCCAGTTTGTGCCTGACTTAGTGTGGAGCATACACAAAACTAAGATCCCAATCCTGTGCATGTCTACTTAGAAGTAAGCCCCCAGGATAGGAAAGTGTGTCTAGGATTGCAGCCTGCACAATCCACATGCACAAGCCTGACACTGCACATGCTTCTTCTTCTTCTTCCTATGCCAGTGCATGGAGAGCACATGGACATGGCCAGTGGGGACACCTGATGGTGATGCTGTGGGGGTCTTTGGAAGGCTTCCCTCCCTGCCTGCCCCACTCCCCATCCCATACCCTGCAGGGCTTGCATGGAGCCCAGGGGAGGGGAGAAAGAGGGCAGGGAGGGGAGGGCGGCTCCATCAGAGGCGCTCCTGGAACGTTCCCACCCAGTCCAGCCCCCGCATCCTCCGCCCAGTGGGAGCCCCGACAGGCAGAGAGGAGGGCAGGCAGGCGGCAGGCAGGCAGCGTCAGGTGCAGCCATGGCCAAGAGCGGCGTGGACAACCCGGCTTTCGAGCCCCCCTCGGAGGAAATGACCGCATCGTCCCAGGACCACTCCAACCGCTCCCCCAGCTGCCGCCCCGAGGAGCAGCTCTGCGGGATAGGCAGGTTCGCGCCCCCCGCACTGCAGATCTGCAACAACGCAGAGGGATACCTGCTCTTCTACAGCCTCCTCTCCATCTTCCAGGGTAAGGGACCAGGCACCTGGGATGGCACACTCACCACCACTCCGGGGGTTAACCGGTGGAACTCCTTGCCATAGGATCTCTCACTCAATCAGTTAATCACTCAATCATTCAGTTACTCACTCAATCACTCACTCACTCAGTCAATTAAACACTCAATATCAATCAAACATTCAATCACTCACTTAATTAATCACACACTCAATCATTCACTTAAGCTGCAATCCTAAAGACACTTTCCTGGGAGTAAGACCCTTTGAACACACTGGGACTTACTTTTGAGTAGACATGGTTAGGATTGTGCTCATACTCACTCATTCACTCAATAAATTAATCACTCACTCACATTCACCCTTTACTCACTCTCTCACTCATTTACTCACGTTCATTAACTCAATCAATTAATTACTCTCTCAATCAATCATTCACTCACTCACTCACTCACTAACTCAATCACTCACTAAGTATAGCACAATCCTAATCATGTCTACTCAAAAGTAAGTCCCATTGTGTTCAGTGGTTCTTATTCCCAGAAAAAGTGACTTTAGGATTTGACTCACTCACTCACTCAACAGTATTTATATACAGTATCGCTATTCAACAAAAAGTTCATAAAGCGGTTTACATGAAATGATCAATATTTGATCAAAATAATCAATATGGTATTACATTTGACCTAGATACATTTAAGTGGGGATTGGATAAATTTTTATTGGAAAAACAGGGTGACATTATATGTCCTCTTTTTCCAGAACATGTCCTCTTTTTAGGCCTCTTTCACCCTGAAAAGTCCATCATGGGTTACAATCCAGGATGTGTATGTATAACCTCCTTATTTTAGGTGAAGGCTTTTTCAGAAGCAAAGGATGACCAGTACTTTGTTGATACTCCAACTCCACCAGATATTAGTCTGTGAAACTCCTTGCCACAGGTTCAGGGTAATGAAATGTCCTGTTTTTCTAGGACATGTCTGCTTTTTAGCCTTATGTCCAGGATTTTTTTTCACTGTCCACCTTTTCCTTGTGAGCAGGCAGTGACCCCCAAAGGGTTACTCTTGGAAGGAAGGAATATATTATTATTTAAAAATAAATAGTACAGTGCTTAAATTAACCACATTCATGCAATATATATAAATGTTTTTAGGTTTTATTTTACCATGTCCTCCATTTTTCTTGGGTGTCCTACATTTTAGGGGAGGGGGGCTCTTGTCCTCTTTTTGTGGTTATGACATATAGTCACCCTGCACCCTGCTTCTGGCCTAGATGCCTTTTAAAAATGGATTGGACAAATATCTGGATGAAATGTCAATTACGGATTACCAATCATGCCGCAGGGGAGGGCACTGGAATGCAGGTCTCCTGTTGTCTTGTGAGCCCCCATCCCACCC
This sequence comes from Cryptoblepharus egeriae, assembly GCA_030015325.1. NCBI lineage: Eukaryota > Metazoa > Chordata > Lepidosauria > Squamata > Scincidae > Cryptoblepharus > Cryptoblepharus egeriae. Next base: position 193,683,433 of record JAREYC010000002.1, read on the forward strand.
CACACAACTGGTGAACTACTGTGAGGCAGAGGAAGGTGGACTAGTTGCATCTTTGACCTGATCCAGTGGGGCTCTTCTTATTTTCATTTGTAATGCACCCTTAGTGCTTCCCTGTTAACCACTTATCTCTCCAGACTCCAACCATGCAGTCCCACCAGGCATCCTGGCCAGCTTATAGATCACATGAACTGTAGCCCCCTATCTCCTCCTTCTTCTCACCCATTACCCCCCTCCCCAGTACCAGTTTGCAGACACTTCTGGGCTGGAACTAGGGTGTCCATATGTCATAACCACAAAAGAGGGCAAGGCCCCCCCAAAATGGAGGACATCCAAGAAAAATGTAGAACATGACAAAACAGAAACCGAAAACTCTCATATATATTGCTTTCATATAATTATAAATAATTTACTAATCACAAGAAGGCTACATGCTGCCTGTTAACAAGGTAAAGGAGGAAAATTAAGATTTTTTTTTTCCTGGACACATGAGGACATGACCTGGAAAAAGAGGTCAGCCAGGACACTTTGGCTGGAGTATTCTTGTTGAGAGTCCAGGGATGGGTGAGAGCGAGAGTACCTAGCCTAGTGTGCAACCACAACTCTTTTGCAAACATCCTCATACCACCCTCTGTGAACATGTTGCCAGCAATGGATCAAAAAGATGTAGACATTAGCTCTAAAAGCAGATGAAGAAACAGTCTAGAAGCAGAAAATTTGAAGAGACCAGCTCTAAAGGGATCTGGACCAACTTCCAAGTGGTACAAGTGCAGGATGACCAGAAGAGGACAGGACACCCCAAAATGCAAGAAGATTGTGTTGTTCAGTCACTAAGGGTGCAATCCAGAGTAACTATGGGGAGTCCTTGCTCCAGTGTAAGAACAATTTGCTCTGGATTGCAATAGGAATTTCCCATAGGTTTTCACTAGGTGGTGCAATAACTACGGGTACACGTAATGTCTCTTATGTGCTCCCGTAGTTACTCTGGATTGCAGGGTATGTCATGTTCACACCTTAGCTAGAGGTGGTGCATAGCACTAAATTTTGCAGGTCCCTAAATGGGACCACTCTCCTTTAGAGCCATTCTCAGTGGAGGGAGTAAAATGGAGGTGTTCCCTTTGCATCCCTCTCTAGCTATGCCACTGTGAGCACCCCCCCTTCCCCGGCAAGTAGTTGGATTTCCTGTTGCTGGACTCCTGTGGTAATTATATTTTACAAACCTGTTTTTCTTTATGATCATAAAAAGATGGTGCATAAAAAGGTGGTGGTCCCCTGCAAGTTATACTGCTCTAGGGTGCAGTGCTCATCCCTGTTTCTAGAGCCATAGAGCTGATGTTGTCTGACATGTGGCCCACATGCACACAGAATGCTGTTACCTTTCCACTGAAGTGGTATCTATTCATCTACTTGCATTTGCATGCTTTCAAACTGCTAAGCTGGCAGGAGCTGGACTAAGGACGGGAGCTCACACCATCTTGAAGAACCTGGTTATCGAACCCTGGCCTGCTGGTTAACAAATTGTGTCACCACTATTTATGTAAATTTATGCAAATTTGTTCATACATTTATTAATTTTCCCCTAGCCCATGACACAGTGTCAGAGAGATGATATGGTTTTTGTGACATCCCCATGTTAGTACAGGACTTATGCTGGTGCTTAGGCCAGGCTAAGTGGAGCCAAAACACAGTTTCAGCCAAAACTGCAGGCAATTTCTTCTTTTTGTAGCTCAGAGATGCTTTTGTCATTGCATTTTTTGCCTCCATTCTCCTATGCAGGTGTGCTGCTCTTTAAGGTGAAGGAGGCAGATACTGGCCTTCACTTTACTGTTTCACTTCATTTGCCTGAGGTTATATTCAAACTCTGCAGGAAGAATCATTGGCTTCATTGCATGATCTCTGGAAACATTGTGCTTGTATTGCAGAATCCATCTATATGCTAATGGGTGGTGGTGCCTTTCCTTTTGGTTTGTATGCAAAGTGGGGCTACCTATTGAGAAGGCAGTGGTTTCTACATACTCAAGGGACTTCCTAGGCACACAAAAGTAGATATGTTTTTAAATTAAAAGAAAAGGAATGCAAACTGCCACATGTAGACTTAGCATCCAAGGCAACCCCTCGGAAACAAAGGTGTTGGTTAGAGGAAAAAAATACATCTACCATAGCTAGACATAAGTGTTGTCATGTGACAGGGCCAAAGACACAGCATTTCATTTTAGGGCCCCCTTTCAAGATTCTAATTGCCAACTCACAGCTATAATATACATGTCTTGCAACATTCAACATTTTCCGAAGTTTTTTCAAAATATTTGCAACTTAATTTCTGTTTGATACCACCAAGTTGAATCTATACTTTTTTATGAATGAGAGGTCTTTTTGCTCTCAAAAATGTTATTTTTGAAGACCGGCATGCATTAAATTTTTCAAGATGAGCTGATGTGCACATTTTTTAAGATGAGCATACATCTTAAGATGATTGAGGTATCATTCATAAAGAATTACATGTGCCTCTGTTTCTAAGACAAGATCTGTAAAACCTCTCTTGCTCAAATAGTAATAGCAGTAGTACTTTTAAAAGATTGAGGGCACAATCATAATTAATTTAGGCTGGCATAACTCACCTGGCATTACTTCTCATGGTGGTGTGAGGAGGCCAATGCATATCTTAGCACTGGACTAACACCCCTTCCCCTTCACGGCACTTTTGTGACACCTCGAGGTCAGCACAGAAATTATGGAGGGACTTATGCTAAATGGAGGTTAGGATTGCAGCCTGAGAAAGGCAGTTGGGATACTATGGTGCTCTTTTCCTAAATCCAAAGGAGCACAAAACATTTATCAGATAACATGGAACAGATTACCAAGGGAGGTGGTGGACTCTTCCTCACTGGGGATCTTCAAGCAGAGGCTTGACGAGCACCAGTCAGGGATGATCTAGGAGGATTTCCTGCAGCAGGCAGGGGGTTGGACTAGATGACCTACTAGGTCCCTTTCAACTCTAGGATTCTATGATCAAGGCCATTTATCAAGGTTTTGCTTCCTAAGGCCTCTGTAAATATAGGCATGGGGGATATCATTATGGCAGCAGGGCCTTCCTTCTTCATTCATAGATAAAGTGTGTGCCTAGTGATCTGTGCAGACAGATCACTTTATGTGTAAACTCCAACTGCACAATCCATTGACTCTTCATGTACCAACAATCATGAAATTCTATGTGCATTGTGTGTATATTCAACACTGTATGTACATTTGACAAAAACACGGAGGTCAGGTGCACCAGAGGGCTCCAGTGCTGTCCTACTGCTGGTGCAATCTCTTTGCATGTGTACCAAAAAAAGGTCTGCACAGAGCTGTACTGTTCCATGCCGCAACTGATCCTGTATTGTAGGAGCACATTATACTTCATTCTTTAAATAGGTTTTTAAAATAGAAGTAAGGGCAGTGAGGAGAGTCCTAGCTGGGATGCCCCAACTGTTCTGAATCCAGAGCAGAAAGATATGCTGGATGCAGTCAGGAAGCCTGGGCTGCCCTAGCTGCTCCAGAGCTTGATAAGGAGGCTCCAAGTAAGTGAAACCTGGCTCATGAGGAAACCCATCTCAGATTACACTGAACAAGGAATAGCTCTGGTGCCTGCCTTATAAGGAAGACCAGAAGTTCCTGACAACCAGCTACAGCTGCATCATGAGAATGCAGTACAACAGTACCTCTAATGAAGGGTGGATGCAAGGGAATTGCTTGGAGTGGCCTGCTGTATCCTCAGATTAATGGGCTGCTGTAGTTGTGCCATATCCTGAAGTTGAGAGGAAGGGGTTGCAGCTAGGCTGGCCAAGAATTCAATTTTTTTGTCAACACTGCCATTCTTACTCTGCCTTCTCATGGACCTCTATGGGTCTACTCATGTCTATACCTGCTCCTGAGGTGGTATAACTCTGAGGAGCTGGACAAGGGCATTTCTGCCCTGGAAACAAACTGTTCTGCCTTAGGCAATGCTAAATATGCCCTCAAAATGCCTCTCCTGAACTGCATAGGCTGGCCCAGCTAGGGTAGCCCAGGTTCACTTGTCTTGGGGCAGCCTTTGTTGCCTTAGGCTGCCCCAAGCCTTTTCCAGAATAACTAGGGTGCCCATCTTGCCGTTGGTCAGCGCAGTAATAGTGTAATTCTGTTTATTTTCAGCAGGTCTGATTCTCAAGAAAATAAGCATAGAATAGCCCTTGGGTATGAGGACACTGAGAAGGTTGTGTATGGAGTTTAGCTAACTCCTGCATTGTGACTTTTGGCCCATTACTATGGGCCATTTATTGATTTATTGATAGGCCTGCAGTAAAATAATTATTGATAGGCCTGCAGTAAAATAAATGTTGGGCTGTTGTTGTACACAACAGAGCAGCTGACAGCAGTTGGCTCTGCGCACTCACCAGAATCATTGCCAACCCAGGCGAGGTGTGGAAAAGAAAGATCAGGGATGGTTTGAGGAAGGGGGAGTGCTGGAGAGCAGTCTGCAGCAGGTGGATCTTGATGGCAGTAATGCATACCAAATCCTTGATTTTCTAGTGCAACCTTCTTCTCCTCAGACGTGGATCTGAGGAGACCCACAGGTGATCAAGTGGCTTACTGGGAAGTAAGTAAAAACATTTTTTCCTTACCTCACTGGCCATCTTATCACCACCATCATCCCATTAGCATGCAATGTGCACTCCATTAGCATGGTTGCATGGTGAAAGAAGGGTGGGGGATAGGATTGGGCTTTAAGCATCACAACTAGGATACCACATTGGTTAGGTAGTCAAAACCAATTTGAATTGGTATCTTGTTACAGTCCAATATGTATGATGATGATATCAGGTATGTGAGAGTTTTCCCATGTGCAATGTGAACATACAAACATTGAGGAAGAGTAAATACATTATCAGATGGATTTATCATATAGGAACTATGACTGATCTCTTTGTTTTCAAAAAGTGAAGTATCAGAGGGTGGAGCACCTGCAAGACAAGTTTTGCCTCTTATTGGAAATCTTCAAAGTTGGCATGGGACTACACTTTAAGTCTTTACCATCATAACTGATCTAAATCTTCACAAGTGACAATTTCAATTTGGCAACTATTTATTAGATTGACTGTTATAAATTGCCAACACCTATAATCTTGCATGTAATTCAATTAGTTGCCCAAGTTTCCTTGTTGCAGTGATAACTGGCTTGAAAATTAATAAGACCAAAACTGGTAGCTTGATTGGCATTAGAAGCCTCCCTAAAGTCTTTGTGGGGGAGGAACTGGGGGCAGTGACGTGATCCTGAAGCATGACCCTGCATGGAAATGGGAGAGGGTGATTTTTCTGCCATGCTGTGCTAGGGTTTGGGGATCTGGGAAGCCCTGGAAAGGTCTGCAGATTGCTTACCAGACCTCCCAATAGCTAGAAAAAAGGGAAAGTTTCTGAGATGTCAATCCCCAAGTGGAGACTCTGGAAAGAGATGATCCATTTTTTGGTTCCTTTATGCCGGGTTTTCTCATTCCCTGGTCCAGGGACCACTGGAGGTCCTTGGCAGCTGCCTGACTGGTCCACAAGATGACTCCTCTAAGTGCCTCTTCCCCTCTTCACAGCAGGAGGGCTCTGTAAGAGGATTGCAGCCTCAGAGACCAATGGTATGCCTGTCTACTCAGTAGGCAGTCCCATTGTAGTCAACGGAGCTTACTCCCAGGAACATGTGAACAGGATTGCAGCCTCAGGGCCTAATCCTATGCCTGTCCACTCAGAAATAAGTCTCATTATAGTCAGTGAGGCTTACTCGTTAATAAGAGTGACTAGGATGACTTTGTTCATCTTCAATGTGTCCTGCACTGAAAAAAGGGTGAAAATCCTTGCTCTGAGTAGACATGCATTGAGACATTGGGCTTTCACCTGCAATCCTATCCACAGTAACCTAGTAATAGCTCTATTTATTATAATGGGATTTACAGCTGGAGGCATCTGTGTGGGGCTCTAGGTGGGGAAGCCCTCCCTCCAGGTTGCCAGAGGCAGAACTCTTCCCCAACCCCTTGGGTGGTCCCTGGAAAATTTCTTTTTCACATAACCTGTCCCTGGGGCCAAAAAGGTTGAGGACCACTGCTTTATGCGACTTAGTGCACAATACTAACCATGTCTCCTCAAAAGTAAGCTCCATTCTGTTCAGTGGGTTTTACTCCCAGGAAAGTGTGTTTAGGATTACAGCCAAAGAAATTATTGATTGATTGATTGATTGATTGATTAGATTAGATTTAAACTCCACCTTAATCCCTAAAGGCCACCCAAGTCCTAATGTGGTTTAACAATTTTTAAAAATGCCATTATACTGCATCAGACCCTGATCCATTGTCTATTCTACTATGGTGTCATGACTTTGGCTATTTCTTGGGAGTGGAGAGGGGATTCCACAGGGAGGTCTCTCTGGGGCTCAGACATACCTTCGGTTGGAGTAATGAGACTCTGGAGGCAGCAGTTCTTGAAAAGGTAGGTTGCCTTTACTTTCTTTCACAGGTCTTAGTTGCATGAACATCACACAGGTAAGTACAGAAAAGAACTCAGAACTTTATCAGATGCTGGGACTCTGTGAGAGGCTAGGCCAGCTTTTCCCCTCTCCACATGGTGCAGTAGAGGCCTGTGTGTAAGAGGCAGGGCACTGAGGCCTCTTCCTCCTCTCAGCACCTCTGTCCCAGTTCCCCCTTTTTCCCACTCAAACACAGCTTATATAGGGCTCCCCTTTGCTCCTCCCTGGATGGACTCTCCGACTGAGGAGCCATGAGGGACTCCTCCAGCGTCAACCATCTCAAGAAGGGAGATTTCTTCCTCCTCCTGACACTCCCCCCCCCCCCGGTAAGACCGGGGCAGTGTCCCCGGTGGTCCATTGGCTGTCCTCACTCTGTCAAGAGAGAAAGTCTGCGTTGAAATGGGCTCTCCCTTGCCGATGTTCAACAGTGAATGCATAGGGCTGAAGGCTCAAATACCAGCGCGTTAGCCTGGCATTTGCATCCTTCATCCTATGCAACCACTGGAGCAGTGCATGATCAGTGATCAGCCTAAAAGGGGCCCCCAATAGATAATATCTCAGTGCCCCAATAGCCCATTTTATTGCTAGTGCCTCTCTCTCGACGGTGGAGTATTTCCTTTCTGCATTTGACAGCTTCCTACTTAGGAACATCACCGGTCTCTCTGCCCCATCCTTCTCCTGAGCCAGCACAGCTCCTAAACCCTGACTGGATGCATCTGTCAAAACAATAAAAGGTTTATCAGAATCAGGTGCCACCAAAAGTGGGGGCCTACTCAGGGCTTCTTTCAGTTTTACAAATGCTCCCTCACATGTTTCAGTCCACACCCAGCTTTTTTTGGTCCTTCCTTTTGTCAGGTCAGTCAAGGGGGCTGCTTTTTCTGAAAACCCAGGCACGAACATGTGGTAGTATCTGACCATGCCTAGGAATTGCTGTACCTCTCTTTTGTCTCTAGGGTGAGGAATGGCAGCGATAGCTTGGACCTTGTCCCTTACAGGCTTTAAGGTTCTTCCTCCTACATGGAACCCAAGATACTGCACTTGGGTGGACCCAATCTTACATTTCTCTGGGTTAGCTGTCAACCCTGCTATCTCCAGCCCTTCTAGCACCTTCCTTAGATGCTCAAGGTGCTCTCCCCATGTCTGGCTGTAGATGTAGACCTTATGAAACCTTTGCTGGAGCCTTTGGACCTGCTCCTGCTGACTTTGGTCTAGCTGTTCCCCAAGCTTTAGCCCTCCCACTTCTCCCTTTACCTCTTCTACACAGTGCCCTAGGTCTTCTTCCTCTCCTACCATGGCCTCTCTTCCTTGTCTCAGTCTAGATTTCCATAGCTTCAGTAAATTAACGTGATACATTTTTGTGGCCGGCTTCCTGCCTGGCATGCTTAACTCATAATCCACTTCCCCAATTCACCTAAGGACCTCAAAGGGTCCTTGCCACTTTGCTACCAATTTAGTTTCACTGGTCGGCATTAGCAGCAAGACCTGATCTCCAGGGACGAAGGACTGGACCCTCACTTTATTATCATATCTTGCCTTCTGCCCCTCTTGTGGCTCCCTAAGATTTTCCCTGGCCCATTTTGAAATTTGCTTGAGTCTCTTCCTTAGCTGGCCTAGGTCTGTCGGCCCTCTCCCAGTGGTCTTGTCGTCCTCACCCCCATTGTCTCCTTGCTACGTCCAATATCCCCCTCGGCTACCTTCCAAACAACAATTTGAAGGGTGAGTACCCCGTTGAAGCCTGTGGCACCTCCCTTGCTGCAAACAGCACAGCCTCGACCCACTGGGGTCACCCTTTAGGATCCTCTGTGGCAAATTTTCTTAACATTCGTTTCAAACTTTGGTTAAACCTTTCCACTAGTCCGTTTGTTTGGGAGTGGTAAACGCTCGTTTTGAGGGGATGTACCCCCAATTGCTTCCACAAATGTGTCATCACTCTCCCCATGAAATTAGTCCCTTGGTCTGTTACCACTTCTTGTGGGAAACCCACCCTAGAGAATACCTTAAGTAACTAGCCAATGTGGGTGCCTTGGTATTGTGCAGAGGAACTGCCTCTGGGTACCTTGTGGCATAGTCAATAATGACGAGGATGTATTCATAACCCCCCCTCCCCTTTGGCAGGGGGCCGACCAGGTCCATAGCGATTCTTTCAAAGGGAACCGCTATTATTGGCGTGGGGATCAGTTTCCCCCCTGGCGGTCCTTTGGGTTGCGTAAATTGGCACACCCTGCACGACTCGCAAAACATCTTGGTTTCTTGGTAAATTCCCGGCCAATAAAACCTCATTAGTAATCTGTTAAGGGTGGCCTTTTCCCCCATGTGCCCTGCCATGGGGTTGTCATGGGCCATTGCCAATGCCACCCCCCTCAGCTTTTCCGGTAAGACTAGCTGATCCGTCTCTTCTCCCATCTGTGCATCCTTCCCTCGCCTGCACAGATCTCAAACCATGTTCCTTCTTTTACTCCCCTCTCTTTCTTCTGGGCCTGCTCCCATGCTGCTTTTAAGGATGGATCTTGCGCCTGTTGTCTAGCCACTTCCTCCCCTTCCCACTGGAAGGCTGTATCCTTTTCAACCTCCCCCACCTTCACTTCCTTGAGGAGCTTAGAAAAGGCAGGGTGGTTTCTCCCTATAATGGCATCATATTTTAGCTGAGGAGCAACCCCCACTTTCATCTTTACTTCTACCCCATGTACCTCCACTCTCGCCCACCTTCCACTGTAAGGTTTCACATCTCCATGGATACATCTTATCCACATTCTGTATCCCCCTTGGATCTGTTCCCCTTGTTGTATTCTCCACCAAAAAGGAACGTGGAGAGCCTTTTTGAATAGCGTCTTCTGGAAGCTTTTCCTTTTCTTACCAGCTTTGTGTCCAGTCAAGATAAGAAGCCGTGAGACAAAAGTTCAGTCTATCACAGATTTATTTCCTTCTCCAACACCAGCACCAAAAACACCACTACTCCATCCACTACAACAGCCCACACAGCCTGATCAGCATTAATTGTTTATATACAGTTTTCCCACCAATCACAATGCTAATTGCTGACTCAGTTCAGCTGTCTTGTCATATGACATAGTCCATGTTCAGGTGGCTGCACTTAACACTCAGGAATCTGCAGCTAACTAAATTTCTTTGGTTCAGGCTTTCAGGCCTCACAAATCTTAACACCCCTTCTTCCTTTTTAACCATCGTCTGGGAACACCCCGAGTCCACCAATGCTCTCCCTTCCACACCATCCACTTTAACCAACACAGTGGGGGCAGGAGGCTTGGTTACCTGTGACCCCATCCAAGCCACCTCCTCCTCTCGGTCCCCATGGGGGCAATCCCTCTTGACATGTCCTGGATCACCACATTTAAAGCAAGAAACCCCCACACTCGGCTTGTTCAGGGCTGTGCACCCCCCACCTTGTCCCTTCTGTCCAACCCGGGCTTGGTCTGTGTGCCGGGGTGTCGCTTTCTCTGCGGTGCCACCACTCTTCTCCATGGGGCCGGTGGTCCCTCTTCCTCTGTACTCCCCCTTTGGCATGCTTTTCCTTGCCTCCGGCTTGTGCTCCTTCCCCGGCTGCACTTCTCTGCCTGCTGTGGTGAGTACTTCCACCGCTTGGACTGCCTTCTCCAAGGTAGTCGGACTCTAGCAGAGGACCCACTTCCTGGCCTCTGGCCAAAGCGCTTGCACAAACTGTTTGAGTAGCACCACTTCCACCACCTCCTCCACAGATCTTTGCAAGGGCTGCAGCCACCTCAGCCCATTAGCCTTGATGGTGTTGGCTAGCAGCCTCTGGCTTCCTCCCTTCTCCAACTTAGTCTCTCTCAGGCGCCTCCTATAAGTGTCCTCTGACACAGCTAAAGAACTTAGGATCGTGGCCTTTACAGTCTCATAATCCTCTGCATCCTCCAGCGGCATGGAGTCCATGGCTAGCTGCGCCGCTCAAGTTAGGCAAGGGGCTAGGATAACTGCCCATTGTTGCTTGGGCCATCCCGCTGCCCTCACCATCCTTTTGAAGGTCCGCAAGTAGGCCTCCGGCTCATCATCTCCAGTCATCTTCATGAGTTTGAACTGGGGTGACTGTCCCTCCTGTCTGGGCCTTCCTCCTTGCTGCCCTTCAGCCATTCTGTCCAGGATTGCTGTCTGCTGCTGCAATACTGCTCGAAGGATGCTTGTTTGCTCCTTCCCCCATCTTTCCATCCATGATGGGCCTGGACGTGCCTATCCCCCCATTGCTCCCTGCTCCCCGTGCTGGCCTCAACTGTCATGACTTCAGCTATTTCTTGGGAGTGGGGAGGGGGTTCCACAGGGAGGTCTCTCTGGGGCTCAGACATACCTTCGGTTGGAGTAATAAGACTCTGGAGGCAGCAGTTCTTGAAAAGGTAGGTTGCCTTTACTTTCTTTCACAGGTCTTAGTTGCATGAACATCACACAGGTAAGTACAGAAAAGAACTCAGAACTTTATCAGATGCTGGGACTCTGTGAGAGGCTAGGCCAGCTTTTCCCCTCTCCACATGGTGCAGTAGAGGCCTGTGTGTAAGAGGCAGGGCACTGAGGCCTCTTCCTCCTCTCAGCACCTCTGTCCCAGTTCCCCCTTTTTCCCACCCAAACACAGCTTATATAGGGCTCCCCCTTGCTCCTCCCTGGATGGACTCTCCCACTGAGAAGCCATGAGGGACTCCTCCAGCATCAACCATCTCAAGAAGGGAGATTTCTTCCTGCTCCTGACATGGTTTTAAGGTTTCATCTCATATAAACCTAAGGTTTAAGGTTTCTCTTACATAGCTCTACTGGAGATGGGATATGGGACCAATGAATGGAATTTAGCCCATTGCAAGCTGAATTAAAAATATGCTTTACAAGGAGCTCTGGAAGTGTTGAGAGGAGAGACTGCTTATTTGCTCAGAGGAACTAACTCCAATAAAAACAACTGAGAAGGGAAAGTGTAGCAATCTGAAGAGCAGCTACTCTGTCTGTCAAGACTGGGGAGCCAAGCCTGAGCAGCAGTTGCACTTGCCAGCTGCTCCAGTTTACATGTAAAGCTTATGAGCCTTGATGCCAGATTGATACCTGACTACAGATTACCTCCCTCCTCCATTCATGACAGTGATTTTCAATTTTTTTTATCTCATGGCACAGGAAGCAAGGCACTGAAATTGTCAAGGCACACCATCAATTGTTTTTAACATTGACAAGGCACACCAGACTGTTCAAATCCCCAAATTTTCCTATTAATGAATGTCAATCCCCAAATTCCCGTGGCACACCTGAGAACGATCCATGGCACAGCAGTGTGCCACGGCATACTGGTGGAAAATCACTGATTTAGGAGATAACAATGGTTAGTTTGCTGCTGTTGAATTGGGACTGAATCCATGTTTGACATAGGGTGGTGGAAAGCTAAATGGTTACAGCTGAACCCTATGGAGCTGAACTCTATCCCTCTTGTGCACCAGGATGTTACTGCTGCTCTCATCCAGGCCTGCTTACCATCTTGGCAACTTCTGAGACACCTAACAGTACCTAGCAGGTACTAACATAGCCCAAAGGGAAGGAACTATCATTTATAAAAAGCTATGGACTAGATAGTATTGGATTTTTCTAATTTATCAATCTTTTTTCCTTTTAGGCATTTTGGTGAATGGATTAGTAAATGTGGGCATTTCCTCTATCGAGAAACGTTATGAAATGAACAGCTTCTTCACTGGCATCGTCTCTGCTGGCTACGACATTTCATTCTGTTTGCTATGCCTTTTTATATCTTTCTACGGCGAGAGTGGGCACAAACCAAGATGGCTGGCCCTGGCTGCATTCCTGATAGGATTGGGAGCACTCGTATTTACCGTGCCACATTTTGCTAGTGGACTGTATATGTTTGGAGATAAAATGGAGGGTAAGCTCATCTTAGAGTTTTTATTATTAAGTTTAATCTTTTAATGTTAGTTTTGAGGTATGATTCTAGTGACACACATATTCAATCAATATGTACAATTGGTTTTCCCCCCTTAAGTTTCATGCTACTCATCTAAGGGTTTTGTTTCCAGTGTTTATTACTCTCTAGAAGGGAAGAATACATGTACTGTATGAATGTGCTGCTGGTTTGAACAGAGTAACACACAGTAGCATTGTATCATAACATAACATTGTATTATAACATAGTATTAGGACTTACGCGTAATGGACTAATAAGTAGCACCTAGTGATAGGAATCAGAAACTGCAGATCAGTGCAGCAACTTCAGTCTGCAAATAGCAATTAGTGACACCTTGTCAGAGTGCGCTACAGCAAAACTGTGGTGAAGGTCTGTTAGAGTTTCTATTGGCTGTGGCAGTCTCTCTCTCTCTCTCTCTCTCTCTCTCTGTGTGTGAGAGAGAGAGAAGGAGAAAAATGAGGCAGCACTCAAGAGATTCTGTCACGAAGAAACTATTTACATATATATTTTACTCAGCAGTCAGTTTAGAACCCTAAGTCATAAGTCCAATCCAAATGTCAATTTCCAGTCAGAGCATGTAAAAAAACATGTACAGTTACAGCAAGATCTCAACTCGCTGCCATCACTGAAGTAACTCTGACTTGTGCTGTGGTAACTCAGATTCTGAGGTAAAATTACCTCAGGAACAAGAGACTTCTTTTAACCAATCAAAACATCTCTTCTGCATATGCTCAGTTGGTATCACTGAGCTGTTTTATCAGTTTCACCTCGGCTAAGGCTAGACAGGTAATTACCTTCATCACATAAAAGCTGATTCACCTAGTGGTGGAGCACAGGATTATCCAAGACAGAGAATTGGAGTCTGCAAACAACTGCACTGTTCATTCTTCAGTTCAGTGGTGGTCCAATTTTATTGTTTTATTATACTTAATTAGTATTTAAATTGATTGTTAGCCACTTTGAGTGCCCTTCCGGGAGAAAGGTGGCAAACAAATCTAACAAATAAATTCAATAGTTCTCCAACAGAATGATTCTGGGGGCTGGATCTGTATTACCAGTTGGCTGTTCCTAGTTGAAACTGTATATTTATAGTAGTGACTTGGACGAAGGTTGAGATCTGTAAAGAACAACTTTAGTTCTCTCTTTACTCTGAAAACTCACATGATTTGAGTCTTTGGCAGAAGCAGGCAGTAACAGCAAAAGAGGTGGAATCTGTTTCTTGGAATATTGAGTTCTGAAAAATTGAAATAAACTGGTCAATAGCCCTTTTTGAGTGTCTATCATACAACTCAAAATACATACTGGAAATTGATTTATTCTAATGGAAAGACCTGTTGCTTTGAATGATGTTTTTAGAGAAATTTTATGGCTGACCACTGACAGTTCCTTTGCTAGGCTCATATTAGTAAAGTTGATTGACCAATGTGGAGTCAGTGGTTAGGAGATAGTTTCTTAGTAGTTGAAGGATCTTTGAATAAGGTGGCATCCTTCCAGCTGAGAAGGACAGGTGTTTGTATGAGACCGTGTGAGAAACAAAAAAAGTGTTGGTAATTTGGAAATGATACAGATGGAGTTAGTGGAAACTGGGAATACAACCTGGTGCTGCCCAGATTTCTTGCTGGAGGTGTGCTATGGAGGAGTGCTTCATTACTACCTTCATGCTCTCCTTGTATTTTTGTAAATATAGCAAATGTATTTACTAATTTATTTTGTAAATAAAGATGCTAAAAAATATCCAGTGCTTTCCCATACAAAATAAATTCTGCTTCTCATTGCTTGAGGAACAGCAGAGCATGCTTTGCCTTATGGAGGGGAGTGTGTTTGTATGAATGAATGAAATGAAACTTTTCCTTTGAAATTTAGAGTAAATTTCTAAAAATTAATAGCATTGTCAACTGTACCTTAGATTATTTCATGCAAAGTCATAGTCAGCTATTTCTGTCTAAAGTACTGTCAGTTCTCTGTATACGCAAATTTTCTATCTGCAAATTAGGGACACAATTGCCATCTATTCTCATTGGCAATTCTTGGTGTGGGGGAGAATGGGATGGGACTAGGCACAGCTACAAGTAGGTAAGGACGAGAGAGGTTGTGAGAAAAGATGGAGAAGTGACAGTGACTTTCTCATGAGAAGAAGGTGGCTCTGACACCATGCAGAGGCAAGAGGAAGAGACATCTCTACAGTATATGGCCAATGGGAAAGATGGAATATTGGACAATAAAGAACCAGACACATTTGTTGTGGAGAACCGTACACATTTGACACAACTTCCATTCCACGATCTTGGGGCATTTCAGCTGAACCCTCACAACCTTCTGGAAAGCTGCTTACGGGCCACTTTGGGGAGCAGTCATGGAGGCCTCCTCAAGAGAAGGCAATGTTTGTTCCTTTCCTTACCTTGCAGTTACATTGCCCTTACCTTGTACTAGAAAGTTGGTTAGGATTGCACCCAATAATGTTCAAGTTACAGTTTTACATTTAAGGGAGGAATGCAGACAAATTGTCAGTCATTAAATACCATGGGAAAAGTGGTTTTCACCACTCATTAACTGAAGTTGAAGTTGAGCACTAAGAAGAAGCTAGTGGACTTTGAAAGTTAAGAATTACCAATTAGTAGATCATACAACTTGCTGCATTATGATGCCATTATCTTTTGTTAGGCTCTGTGAAACTAAGCAATTACCTATTTTGTACTGATTTAAATACTCGAGAATATGAGTGATGTTTAGTTGAGTATCATTATGTAGCACATGTTCCTTATTGTATTACTTTTAGTCTACAATCCTAAGCCCCAGTAAGGCTGGGATAAGTCCTGGCATTAGTCCCATGCCGGCCTATGGGTGTCACAAATGTGCTGGAAGGCCCTTACTATGGAGAGGAGCTCTCCTAGGCTTTCCCAGACTGACCTCATCTCCCGATGAAGTCTCCCGATGCACAGAGACTATTTTTTTCATCCCCTGACACCTTTTCAGGTGGCAATGGAGCTTTCCTCTGTGCTTTTCTGAGTCTGAAAAAGCCAGAGGAGCTCTCTCCAGAGGAAGTTTTTGGCTAACTTGCCTTCGAAGGTAGAGGAACTTCACAGCTTTGTCTGACTGATCCCACATTAGTCCACCAAGAAGCGAGGTGCCAGGGGTGGTGGCAAGAAATAGGCCTTCTCAGTAGTGCCACCTATCATATGGAACTGCTTCCCTCTTGACTTAAAAACTGCTCCCTCCCTAGAAATCTTCCAATGATGTCTGAAGACATTTTTTTTAGACAAGCCTTTTAAGCTCCTGGCTTCTTTTTAACATCTTTAATTTTCTAGTTTTTGAAGGCTCAGTGATATTATAATATACCACTGTCTTTTATTGCTTTCTATTGCTTTTATTGTGATAATTTTACTGATAGTATTTAATCCTTATTATAATATTTTATTACTGTCTTTATGGTGTTTTAAATGGATGGTTTTTATGTGATGTGTGATTACAGTGGTGTTTTTAAATTTTTTAATTGACTTTAAAATATGGAGAAGAGAAAGAAAGGTGAGATAGAAATTCATTCATTCATTCATTCATTCACAGTTAATCTCAAACCTCTCCTTTTAGTGTCTTTGTATCAATTTAGTCGGGAGAATGTTTTAAAGCTGTTTTATTGCTGTTCTTATCATATGCTGGTTTTTTTTCTGTTTTCACCTTTCATTGAAACAGCTGGACAGGAACCTAGATAATCCTTTGCAGGGGGTATCCTCAGAGAGTTATTCCAGTCAGCTGCATTGTCTTAGATCTCTTTCATGTGAGATAATCAAAGCTTGGTGACCCAGGAAGTTTACACTAGAGAACAAATGCTTCCCAGAAGCATTTCTTAGTCCATTTAGGGAAACAGATGACTTTCTCCTTATATTCCCCCCAAAAAAGCAGGACTCTGTCAGTCTTGAAAGACTATGGTATCGTGCTCGGCGCTGCATGCAAAGCACGAAAGCCTGGTTTGGATTTTTTTTTATGAAGGATAGGCTGTTACCCAAGCAGCAAATCCCTCCTCTCCACACCACTGAATTAGTCCAATGGAAAGGCAGAGCCAATATGATTGGATCTAGCTGGCGTCGCAGAGCTGAGCTAAGGACAGGAGCTCACCCTGTCTTGTGGGGCCGACCTGGGAATCAAACCCTGGCCTTCTGGTTAACAGCGTCTTTACCAAAAGACCCAAACCCTTTAAACATCAGTTCTGATTTTCATCAGAAAACTGGAAGTGATGTTTAACTATCCATTTGCTTATTTAGATGGCTTTTGAAGCACTAGAGGACACTGCATGAGACCTTCCCAGCCCTCAGAAGGGCTGCAGAGGGCATGTACTGTAGGTATGGCAGTGTGTGAGAAGGATGGCACCTTGGGATGTTAGCCCCCTGATCCCCTAAATTTGTCAGTGTTTGGAAAATCACTTGCAGTTTTCAGCAAAAATTGAAAGTGCCTTTTGAATGCCCCCAAGAAGCACCCTGAGGCCTGAGGCCCACCTTGAGAAGAACTGAAAGGTGCTTCTAGTCATATCTACAGTCTTTGTGGGTTTTCCACACACCATAGTATTCATGGAAATTAGTATGCACAGGGGGAGGGCAGGAACTGATCCCCTGTGATACCAAGGGCCCTCATCCAATACACACACATCAGGCAGGTCCAGGGCTGGGCAACTAAGCACAGTCCTTGCACATGAACATATGCAAATATTCCGAGTTGCCTCTCTTTGAAAAAGTTCTTTTGGAAAAGTGAATGCAACCACATCTTACACAACTTGCCCCAACTTGAAACCTACTTTGCATTTGGCAGAAATGCAGACCTGAAACCACAGAAGTGTTTCAAAAGATGTCACCCGAAAGCATGACATTTCAGTGTTTGGCTCTGAGCAATTTAAAACCTTTCGTTAAGGTTATAATGTAATATTTGTGTCAGTAAGTTTGTGGTGGCTTTTGGTTTGGGAAACAACCAGTCTCTTAGGAGAAGTTGTTTAGCCCTAGTATAATAGCAGTTACGGAAAAATGCCAACAGTCAGTGTCATGTCCCTTATGATAAAGTTTGTTTGAAACACCCCATTGAGCTCTTTTTCAAAATAGGATATAAGCTATTTTTATTAAGACGTCAGATTAGCAACTATGTTTTAGCCCTACCTCATCAGGGAAATGAAGACAGGATATATAAGAAGAGAAAATTACACTATTTTCTAAAACTATTAGTCTATTTCTCTGTGAAAACAAAGAACTTTAATTTTGCAGTGAATGTACAGTGAATGTAATCTTTTGTCAAAGTTTCAACTTTTTGTAACCACATCTGCAATATAAAATCAATTATTCAAAACAAAGTACACTTGTATATGATTCTGGACATATCTAGAGTGTTTTTTTTGACGATAGAAAATGAATGTGTGTATCCCCTTTGCTTCAGGTTTTTTTTCCTTTTGTATACTCATTCCTGCTTCTGTTTTGTCAAAACCTCAAACCACATTTAAAATGGAAAAGCAGTTCATGAGGGATACTGAAGGGGAAATGAGTTGTAAATGATTAGAAGTTGATGCAAAAGTGGATTAGGAAAGTCACAATCTTCTGAATCTTTTGAAAAGTTCCTGGTGTGTTTGTTATTCCTTGCATATTTAGAGTATGACTGATAAGCAAACGTTATACATGAGTTTTCTTAAATAATGATGTAGTTTTCTTAAATGATGCAGTGTGATTGCTGGTTACTTAAAAGGAAGAAATATGATGGCGCAATCCAAATCTCATGATGTTAAAATATCCTGAAAATTTAGCTCTAGGTGGCCATGGGCACTTACTTCTGTGTCCAGCAATATGGAGGTAGAATGGGTGTGTAGATTGAGACAAAGGGGTGGACAGAACATACCTAGGAGGGGAATGGAATTAGTGGCTCTGGTGAGTGTCACATGCTATCTCCTTTCCCATGCCTAATCCACTTACACAGGACAATGCACAATTGCACCAGCAACTGAGCTTGTGCAGGTTTGAGCTTTTCCCACTGTGGTTGCTGCCACCTATGCCACAGAGACCTCCAACAACTAAAATAATCATGCAGGATGCATGGGTACCACTGCATTGCTGTATGAATATTTGTGCTGGATTAAGTTACCCAGCAGCCTGCTGTGCCTAGGTATTTAGGGTCCTAAAGACTTGGTGCCTACTGAGCATGCTCTGGAGCAACTAGAGCAGTCCAGGCTTCCTGACTTTCTGCATCCAGCATAACTTTCTGCTCTGGATTCAGAATAGTTGGGGCAGCCCAGTTAGGGCACTCCTCACTGCCCTCACTCTAGATTGTGCTCTTACACCTGCTAACTGAGCAAGAGGCACTCTTTGAAGTGGGTGCTCCTCTTTTATTTAGCAGTGGGACAGTAACTGGCCCTACTCACCCCAGCAATGTCTGTTCAAGTGGCTTCTGCTGGTGGTGTTTTTTGCATTTCAGATTGTGAGCCCTTTTGGGACAGGGACCCATTAGCTTTTAATTAGCTATTATTATTTTTTCATTTTCTTTGTAAACCGCTTTGTTAATTTTTAGTTGAAAAGCGGTATATAAATACTGTAGATAGATAGATATTCTAAGTGTGGATAGAATAGCATCTTGAATCAGTTTGCAAGTACTGTATAAGAAAATATGAAAATGGAGGTTCATGTAAGATCTTTCTTCTCATAAATCTTATTATTTATCTTTACAACAAGTGTTTTGTTCTGAAATTGCATAAAATTGGTTATTTTAAGAATTTCTGGCAAAAAGCAAATATAATCCTATTGCTCTTTGACACAAGAGAAGCTAATGAGTATAGAAAAGATTGCATAGTGGGAAAGGATCCACCCTGTTTATTTAGCTATCTTACATATCTAAATAGTCCTGCAATCACCCACTTGGAAGGATGCCATTTTGGATTTTATAACAGGTTGCTGTATTTAACAGTTACAATTCAAGATGTAGCCCTTATCCTTTCCAATAGAACATAAGCAAGAAGGAAGGAAGGAAGGAAAAGGGGTATCCCTGAATTTGGGAAACTAGGGAGAGTCAGTCTGGGCTGCACTGGGCTAAACTACATGAGGAAAAAAATTGTGGCTACATTATAGATAATATCTGAGCATGCTTAAACATTACATCAGCCTACTTACCTGTGTACAATGAGATTTGCGGGAGATAATGAGGTTGAAAATGGGCAAGATGCAACTCTTCTCTGCCCACTGAGGACAGGCACAGAAGCAGAGGGAGGCAGTGACAGTGGTCCTTTTCTGATCACTGGAGAGTTTTCAGGCTGGCAGCAACTGAATGGAGTGGAGCAGGCAGTTGGTGGGTGTTATTCACCTGTCAGGACCCTGCCACTCGCAGCCTCCTTGCTGAAACACCCAATTCAGTCTTCCTCATGAGTGGGGCTGTCCCTACTTGCACCCATGCAGTGTAGTCCTAGGCATGTCTCAGCAGAAATGTCCCACAAGTAGGTGGATGTACGTACCCAAGATGTACACCTTCCTATTGGACATGATAGGGTTTACTTCTGAGTAAGCATGGCCAAGATCACATTGCAAGTCTCTTCCTGGCTTGCCCAGAAAACTTCACTCTGCAGTCCTGTGTGTGTAATCTTAGGGGTAACATCCATTGAACACTGTGGGTCTTCTTTCAAAGGAAACCGCAAGGAATCAGGCTGCATTGGAGTGATAGGAAAGCAGAAATATTTTTTGCTTTAAAAAGTGTGCCTGGTATGTTTGATGTCCAAAATTTCTCTCTATGCTTTTTGGGACAATGGTATAGCATGTGATTTGCATTTTGAAGTTTGGAAAGAGACCCCAATTATGTTTCCTCAGAAGTAAGACCTCTCTCCGTGTGAGAAAGGGATGATGAGTCAAATGAATGATGAATAGACAATTGTTACATTTCTCATTTCCTTTTTTCTATGTTGGAATTGTTAAATAAGATTATAGTGAGTTTAAGATAGAAATTAACATGAGACTATAGAATGGTAAATCCAGAATTCTGTGTTTACCATTTTTTTAAAGAATATTTTTTCTTCTTCTTTCCTTTTGTTTTTTTCTACATTTCTAGATATAGAAGTAAGCCCCCTCCCTTTTCAATTGGATCAATACATTTAATGTGAATGTAGCTACAAGCATTTGCAGATGATGCATCATTCTTTAGCCCAGGTCAGCCTGACTTCCAAAACTAGTTCAAACTTCATGGTGGACAGTCTTTGAGAAATTGTCATGGAAAATATTAAAGACTTTTTAGACCAGTCTGCAGTTTTAGGTATGTGTTATTTATCAGTTATAGGTGGTGTATTGTTTGCAGCCATTCATGGAGAACACGACTCTTGTAGCCAGCTTTTCTGCCTTTGTAACTTCAAGTCCTAACTGCTGCAATTAGCTCCATGGAGGATGCCTTTGAAGATTGATTGAAAGCTGCAACATGTCTCTTTATGAAGGGAGGTAGATAAGAAATATTTCAGTACTTCCAGAAATGGAGTAGAAGACAGCTGGTAATATAGATGGGCCAGTCAAGGTGGGGAACAAGGTGAGCAGGCACAGATCTCAGGACAGCTTGGTAATTTACTGCCTCACTCACCCTCCCCCCCCATCCAACCCACCATCTGATGCCCTCCACTGGTATGATCTCTCAATTTTGACACTGAGACACCACAGCACCAAGTGTGGGCAATTTCCAATCCAGATAAGCTTAATCTAGTGCCTGATCCAGTGCAGAATCCTGCAGGAATTACATCAACTTGAGGGCACTGCTGTCTAGTGGTTAAATGATTTAGGCTGCAATCCCAAAGACACTTTCCTGGGTCTAAGACCCATTGAACACAGTGGAGCTTATTTTTGAGTTGACATGGTTAGGATTATGCTGTTAGGCTGCAATCGTGAAGTGCACTTAGACTGGCCTATCTGGCACTGGACTGGCCTAATGCCAGATAGGCTAGCCTAGCTGCATCAGAAAAGGCCTGGGTCAGCCTAAGTCCACTTAGGCCAAGACAGATGGACCTGTGCTGGCCTACCAGTGCTACCCTAGGCAGCATAGCAGGGCCATGTTGTGGCATATTGGGCATGGCTTAGAACAGTTTAGTTAGGCTGTATCAAGATCCTGTTTCCAGGGTAAACATGCCCCCTCCGAGCCCCTCTGACTTATGCTGCCTCATGCGTAGGCAAAAATCTGAGTAAACCTTTCGGGGTCCATGATATGCCAAAGTAAAAAATGGAAGAAAAGGAAAAAGTTCAAAGTCCTAGGCCAGCCTAAGCAACACTCCTGCCTCTCAACCTCAGGGTATGGCACAACTCCAACAGCCAACTCCAGCAGCCAGTCTGCTTGCACCCGCCGTACACTATAGGTACTGCTGTATTATGCTGTAGCTGTTACTGGTTGCCAGGGTCTCTTGGGCTTCCTTATATGGCAGGCACCGCAGCTGCCATATAAGGTGATCACTTACTTGGTCCTCAGCAGCAGTTAGGCCAGCCTAGAGGCCTCTTTCCCCTGTGGATTTGGCCTAAGTATCAGCTCTGGATATGGCCTATTTAGGCCAGCTTAGCTGGGAAATTCTCTCTAGCATAAGTCATGATTGCACCCTTAAATATTCAATCATAGGCCCAGATACTACAACAACAACAACTATGCATTTATATACCGCTTTTCTGGACATTTTGGATTGCTCCTCAGTCTTTAATCAAAGCGGTTTACATAGGCAGGCGAATTCTAAATCCCCTAAGATATTTTTACAAACACAGATTGTCCCTATAGTAACTGTTCATGCACTGCACTTTACACATGTGAGCTTCATGTTATGCTGATGAATTTTTTCATACAAGTAAATAAAAAATCTCTCCATTGCATTAGTTCACCTCTACCAAGTGATCAGTTTTCATAGAGGTGCTTGGAAACCATTCATTACTTGGGAGTAACTTAAAATGGGTATCTGGGGATGACTGCAGTGGGGTCTCAGCCTGTCTTGCTTAACCTCAGTGTATGCAGCAGGCTCCAAATGAATTCTTGTCAGGCACCTTTATAACGCAAGAGGAAGTTCTGCAATTAGGGTATCATAGCAGAAGGAAACTTTTCGTCCTTGACAGTGGCCCTATGAGCACATCTTTGACTTGAGCACATCCTTGACTTGGGTCTTATGACAGGAGCACCTGTCATAAGGCAATTCACAAGAATTGCTTACATTTTTTTAACCCCTGGAATCCTTGCAATACTCGGATCCTCCCTTTGCTCACCAAAATGAGGTGCACATCAGTAATGTCTTGTTTTACTCTGTGAAAATGATATTAATTGCTTTTTGAAATAGATAATAATGCATTGCATCAGAAATTCATTGCTTTGAGGTAGATCAGGTTCCCACAATACGGAGATAATTTTTTCCCCTTTTTGCAACCCTAGCTTCAACACGAGTAATGCTGTTTTATCAAGCAATTTTTCAGATTAAATGGGAGCTCCCTCAAGTGGCGTTTCATATTATTACACCAGTACATGCGCAACCTGGCAGTATTACTGGTTGTAGAAGGGCTTTGCTTGACTTGGAACCATAAAATTTCAGCAGAAATGTCATTTCCCCAGCCCTTTATTATTATTTTGTCATGTCTGCTTTTGGACCTTGTTTTCAAAGGTGCTCCAGAAATATGTGGTGTTTAATTCACAGCATTGTTTCAAAATGAAATCTTAGCATTTGATGCATTTTATCACCACCACTACCATCATAACATTGCCTTGTATTGTTATTATTAATTAAAAATATCTATATACTAATCCATAACTTGTTTTATATAGCTAATTAAATGCAGATCATCCAAGTATTCAGTAAAGGATATACAGTACAAAGATCTCATATATTATGTTGTTAATTCTTACAACTGCTCTGTGATATGTCAGTGTTATCCCTTATTGTAGATGGGGATGGAGAGAGCACAGAAGCTGTTAGTTTCATTTTTGATAGTAAACATGTTAACATTCCGTGCTTGAGTTTGTTTTCTTTCTTTTCTTTTCTTTCAATCCAGGTAGGATTGTCCCTGCATCTTCTATTTACTAGTAAATATCAGGGCCAAACAACCTGTCAGGTCTTGTCTTGTCTGGTCCTTAGTTATGTTATTATGGCCGCAATCCTAAAGACAGTTTCCTGGGAGTAAGACCCATTGAACACAATGGGGCTTACTTTTGAGTAGACATGGTTAGGATTGCACCTTTTGTCTCAATAGTGCCCATTTTGCTTTTACCACACTTTTTTGTTTTCATGCCCCATTCTTAAGGGAAGAATGATCTCAAACTAAATGCTTCTCAGCTGTTCTCAGTGGAAGGTAAAGGTCTGCCACAGGTTGACTGTGTCCAAATCTAGGATGCAGTGCTCATCCCCGTTTCTAAGCCTTTAGAGCCAGCGTCGTCCAAAGACACTTCTGTGGTCATGAGCCCTCTTTCCTCCTTTGGTGCTTAAGTTCCTGGATGTTCCAGCCTCTGGTGCAGCAGTGATGATAGAATTGTAAAATGGCAGTGGGTGAAGAAGACGATAGTGTGGTGCTGCTGTTGCTCACCCATAATTGCCAATAAGCATCATGGGCTTTGGCTTACCAGGCAGTGGTGGAGAGCAGCATCTGGTTCTTCCTGCCTCCTATGCTGGGCTCACATGTGGAACTATGCGTGCCTGCAGTGCTTCATGTTGGAAGAAGGCACTCTGTTTCCTTTCCTTAAAGTCAGATATTTCATTTATTGAACAATGCCTGTATTTCTAGAGACCTGCCCAGCAACTTCATCCGCAAATCAAAATGGCACAGTGTGTGCGGCGAAACCCAAATCTTTACTTTCCAACTACTTCTATGTCTTTCTGCTGGGACAGCTGTTAATGGGAGCAGGTGCAACTCCCCTCTACACTTTGGGAACTGCATTCATCGATGACAGCACCCCCAAACACAAATCATCTGTCTACATAGGTAAGCTCCACAACACTTTTTTTTGAAATTGCTGCTTATCTCAGTTACGTATCTACTTTTTGGATGGTGTGCACAGCATGTCTTTGTAATTTATCTTCATTTACGCATGGTGACTTCTCAGTAGTCAGTAGGCTTTGCATCAAACTGGGAACATTTCAATTTTGCTTGTTTGAGAAGTGTAGCATTTAATACATTTTATTTTATGGTTGAGTAGATGATGGCTTAAACTCCTCCCCCCCAAAAAAAAATTAACAGCAGTGAGCAAAATCTGGCCTAGGGCTGATTTCTGGCCCTGGGGACCCCAATTCAGCTCACAGGAACCCCCAGTTAATGAGCCTCTGATCTGTGAGAAATTATTAGAGCCCACACTGGCCCATGGACCCTATTCCCTCTGAACAATGTATGTCTCATCCTATCCTAGACCAGTACAATTCATTGGTCTTCCCATTCCTGAGGCGATGTAGGGAGACAAGTACATGGTTGTGCTCTGGCCTAACCCTCCACCAGAAGTGGCACAGAAGTGTTTTATGGCATTTTGGTGCTACCCCCAGGTCAGCTCAGGACCTACAGGGCTTAGGCTTACCTAACTGCAGGATAGAATTACAGCCTCAATGTCTCAAATTTGGTCTGTATGTTTTCACTGTGGAAGAGGTGTGTGGCAGACAATTCATAGTCCTTATGTGGTTCTACATGCCTCTATTATAGTTTTCATGTAGAATATAAATCTCAGTGAAATTCATTCATTCATATAAATTCTGTCTCTAATGATTTGTATAAATTTATGTAAATTTATTCAAATTTGAAATATAAATTATGTGGCCTACCTGCTAAAATGTTTGCCTACCTCTGTCCTAAAACAATTTCCTTAAAGTCAGGTTCCGGTTGCTGGTTGTCATCTGTCTCTGTTGTCCAATGTTATCCTCCTGCTAAACGGCACAAGACCAAAAGTCTTGTTTCCTGTTTCTCTCTTTCTGTCATTAGAATAACTCCACCTTGAGAAAGTAGGCCCTAAAGTAGCAGCTTGCCTAACTTGTGTTGTACATAATCTGCCAGGTCAGTTTCATGAACCACCGTAAATTGAGCCATGACTCACTGGTGGGTCTTGGACCAACAGTTTGGGAACCATTGTGCTAGGAACCATTGTGCTGGCTTTCCTTCCCAGACAAAGAGCAGATATGAATGTGGACTGGCTCTGTGTTTAAAAAGATAGTAGGACATAGTGGATGTGTGGGAGAATCCAATAGGAGAATTCTTATTTTATGATAATTTAGCATGATTTTCCTTTAGCTGTTTCTGGACATTAAAAAGCATTTTATGTAAACACAGATAGGAGGAAGTCAGATTGTGGCAGCAGTCCATAGCTCTCTCAAATGTACATTTGAGAGGTTCAGTTATGGCATCAGGAGCCTTGTCAAAAGCAGTGTGCACTAATGTAGGGATTATAGCCCCTCTAGTAAACATACAGTTTGTGACATTTTGCCACAGTGATGCAGCTTTCCTGATCACATTCTTCACTCTACATATGTTTAGCTGAAAAGAGCTTTCATGGAATTCATTTGAGAGGAATGTATGTTTTCTCTTCTTATCTTTGTGCTGAGATTAGAAATATTAGCCAGATGTTGTCAACCAGTGTGACCGGAGTGTCAGAACTGGAGTGGTCTGGGTTCAGTTACAGCAGTGGGTGACATTGAACCAGACACTTTCTCTCTCAGCACAAGATACCTCTCAGCGATATGAGATAACAAGAAATTGTTATCTAAACAACCCTAAGCTCTTCAGAGTAGGGGTGGGATAGAAAAATCATCAGTACAAACATTCTTCCTTCTTTCCAGGAATTGGTTATGCCATGTCATTGTTGGGTCCTGCTGTTGGCTATGTGTTAGGAGGACAGTTCCTTAATATCTACGTTGATGTTGGTCGCAGTGTAAAGTAAGACACCTTTTTTCCTTTCTTTCATTACACAATCCTACAATTCTTTGTTTTGTTTAAACGGAAATTTTACTGAGCCTTGTAGCAGGGCTAGCTCCAGGTTCACAAAGGTCATAAGTCAAGTGCTTTCTGAACTTGTTCTCTAAGGAAACACATTGGCAGTGGGGATTGCAATTGGACTGATAAGTAGTTCTTTTTGAAATAAATAATATTGACAAATAGGCAATTATTGTCATTTGATTCGTTTAATCATGGCTGTGTTTTAACCTTGCTTGCCATATTGATACTTTCTAGGCCAAACCTCGACCCAGAAGATCCACGATGGATTGGCGCTTGGTGGATAGGATTTGTTATATGCGGTTTCTCTACCTGGCTGTTGGTTGCACCGTTTTCATATTTCCCAAAACACTTGCCAGGTAAACAGATTAAAGGAAGAGGGTGAAGCCATATTTGATGTTTGGATAGAGGCGCATTCCAGATGGGCTTTTAGTGTGGGATCATCACACTTTGCTCGCTCACTCTTTATTGAGAAGGGGTCTGTGAGGACGTCATCATCCACTGTCCTCTTATGTTTTCCTTGTACTGTATGTATGTATGTATGTATGTATGTATGTATGTATTCATACATACATACATACATACATACATACCACTATTTATTGGAGTGGAGCATGTATTGGAGTGGAGAATGACCAGGGAGAACAGTAGTTCAGCAGTGCAATAACTTCACAAGCAGACAGTCTACCTGGAGATCCTTAGCTCTGCTGTTCCATCTTTTTTGAGACAGACATGCACAGACACAACAGTTCACAAGAAAAACAAGTGAAGTCAAGAGGGAAAAGTCAATCTACTGTGAGCCTAACCCTCAATGTTCACCACTGGCATACAGTGTTGCAAATGTGCCATAAGGCACACTGTAGCTTTTATTGACTGTCAGCACTGGGTGAAGGATAGGTGACTGCTGCCTACAGTTGTAGGCTAGTGTCGTGTTATAGAGAGGTGTCTAGGGTGTAGGGAGAGGCATTTGGAGGTAGAAGACTTGGGAAGTATGTAAGAGGGAGGGAGTAAATAGGCAGAGCTTAGCTCTGCTGGATGCAAAACTCCATGTTGGGCTTCCTGGCCCAACACAGAACAACTTTACTCTGCAACATCTAAATACCTGACACAAAGCAGAGTAGCCCCATTGCAGGACTTCTTGCCTTACTGGGGGGTGGGAGGGAATGAGGAGATGTCAGGAACCACTGGTAGCTGCCTGATATCTGTTGGATGCTGCAAAAACAATTTTGGACTTATAGGATTGGGTAGTAAGTCCCTGGAACTTGGTGTACCTACAGTAGTGTGGAAAGGACACTTAGATTTTGCATGTGTCTTTGGGATTACAAGTGGAAAAGCAATGCTTGCCTAGAGTGACACAGTCCATGTCTGGAAGTTTCCTTACTTGGAACTCATTCGTGATAGTTATAGAGATTTGGAACATATACCATGTGTGGTTATAGAGATTTGGAACATATACCATGTGTGGTTTCAGTGTTATATTTTTGTGGTATCTATAAATTTGCTTTTAATTTTTATTTCTGATTTGCAAATAGCCTCAAATGTTTGATCCAAGGAATCAAACAGAAAGCCTAAAGTCCTTTTTTGTGGTAGTGGCAGCTTTAAGTGCAGTTTGTCAAAGAAGCACTGCTGTACTGGTGTAAGCCTGCCTCTTCATGGCACAATACAGTTCTTTTTTAATCATGCCTATATGCTATGAGCAAAAATGATGCTTTTCCAATCTCATTTCTTTTTGTGTAGGTTCAGATAAAATACGAGCTGAAAAGATTTCTGAAGTGCATCAAAGTGACGCCCACACACCTTCTGAAAACATAGTGCTTGGAAAAGGCCTTAAATACTTCCCAGCGACTCTCTGGGTAATCCAACCTATGAATCAATTTTACAGCATTATTTGTATTAGCTTTAGAACCCAATCCTGAGCTCTGTGTGGTGGCTTACTGCTGGTGATATTCCAATGCAGTTTGATTCACTGCATTCTGCATTAACTTACCTTTTCAACGATATATAACATGATGGTATTGTCCTTCATTCATACCCTGTTTTACAGAATGTTATCCACTAGTGTCAAACTCAGCTTTTAGCCCCCCTAAAGCTTGTAGCCCGGTGCAACTGCACCCCCTGCGCCCTCCTTTAGCTATGCCACTGGAAGGGAGAGTCAGCTATATTGGAAGTGCCTTCTCATTCATGCCAGGGCAACTTAGGATGCAACACTTGGAAGCCAATGGATGCTTTACAAAAAAATTAAAGATAGCATGCAGAAGTAGTGTGATCAGGAGGGGAACCATAGCCACAGCAAAATCTAAATCTGCCCAAACCCTATTGGTGGTTTTTCATTACCTTCTGGTAATTATTGAAAACAACAACACAACCCTACATCATTCATTTATTTGCAATTTTATATACCACCAGTTTGCCTTGCCAGTTGTGACTGATTCTATTGAGCATGCTCATCCCCATTATAAGGTCAAAGAGCCAGCATTGTCCAAAAATGCCTCGGCAAGCATGACTAAGTGCCAGACTGCAGCAGTACCTATTTATCTGCTTGCATTTACATGCTTTTAAATTGCTAGGTTGGCAGGAGCAAGGCAAGTGAAAGGAGCTAACTTTGAGCATAATCCTAACCACGTCTACTCTAAAGTAAGCCCCATTGTGTTCAATAGGTCTTACTTTCAGGAAAGTGTCTTTAGGAGCAGCCTTTGTCTTAAGGCACTCGGGTCTCAAACTACCAACCTTCAGGTTGTTAAGCCTGTCTTTAACCACTGAGTAATCATGTCTTTAACCACTTTAACTACTGCAGCCCTATTATATACTGATTTACGTCCTAACAAAACTGGGTGCCCAACAACATATACAACATATAGATACATAATAAAATCATATATTAAAACTGCAGTAGAATAAATAAATAGATTGGATTGCAAAGAATGAAATCTGTGCAAACATTTGTCCTGGAAAATCAGGCTATTAAACTTGTACAATGATGTAAAAGGCCACGAGTGTGATGTGCATGTGTATGAAGCCCAGTGAAAGAGTACTGGAATGTATGGAGATCTCTGGTCATTTTGTAAGATGTAAGATCATGCCGTTATTTTCCCCTTTTTCTAGATCCTGCTGAGAAACACTGTGTTTATGTGTCTTGTCGTTGCTGACGCACTAGAAGCTCTAGTTGCCACTGGCTTTGCAACTTTCTTGCCTAAATTTATAGAAAGCCAGTTTGGATTTACAGCTAGCCATTCAGCGACCCTAGGAGGTAATGTATTTCCTTTTTAACCAAAATTACATTAATGTGTTTTAATAACAGTAGCAGAGTAAAATTGGATCATGAATATTAGCAGTCTTAAGCCCTTGAATCAGACTCATTGATCCATTGACATCTCCAGTGACTGGCAATGGCTCTCCAGGTTTTCATATAGAGATCTTTGTCAGGCCTACCTGATGCCAGAGATTGGACCTGAGAGCATGGCATGCAAAATACCGGTATTTGCTCTGCCACTCTGAATCCAGTTGTGTGAACAGGCCCTCCGTTAACATAAGGAAGATCTGATTTGCAAGGTATGTGATTGCAAAACCCAAATTCAGACCAAACTGCAAAAGTTAGATCTGATAATTGGTAGAATCAACTTAGCTTTCCAACTATTTTTAGTGGAATAAAATGGAATGTTTTCTATATTCACACACTGAATGGGGGTCTACTATTTTCTTTTTCCTTTAATATCGTATATGTTGTTTGGTTTTCTTTCAGGAAGTGTATTAGTCCCAGGAGCAGCAATAGGCCAAATCATCAGTGGTTTATATGTTTCCAAGTTGAAACTGAGTTGCAAAAGCATAATTAAGTTCATTGTTGTTACCTGTGTTGTGGCATTTGGATTGAACATGGTGTTTTTGTTTGCCAATTGTGGGAATGAACCCTTTGCAGGGATAACTGAAACATATAATGGGTAAGTATATTTTAATGCATTGTTTGCCTAAAGTAATGATTAAAATAATAATAATTTGTTTCTTATAATCACCATCACTATTATTTTATTCTTATATTCTATCAATGTCAACTTTACAGTTTTCCATAAGCAAAAAAAGATCTCCATGTATCATACAATGCAAGTTGGAGAAAAAGATCCCAGATCAGGATAGTAATCCAGGGTTTAGGATTGCTTTGTTGGAGCCCAATCTTGTGCTTGACTACTCAAAAGAAAGGCCCATTAAAGTCTCTGGAGCTTACTAGGAAAGACACTTTCCCAGGAGTAAAATCCACTGAACACAATGGGGCTTACTTTTGAGTAGACTTGGTTAGGATTGCACCCTCAGTCTCTCAGCAGAGGGACCTGAATCTCAGCTATTGCACGACACTTTGTGTATTGCTGGCCAAGTGTCGATGCCAAGGGTTTGACCCTTCTGCAGAGGAACCATGCAGCCTGCCACTTAGCTACAGCTCTTCCTCCAATATAATCAGCATACTGTAATTAACCGTAAATGCCCTGAGCCAAGCACAGAACATCTGTTATTCCAATCTAGAGAGTGAGAAAACAGGAAATAGCTCACTTGTGTCCTACCTAAAGTGGCAGATGATGGGTTACTTCATGATGATGCCATCACCTGTTAGGTGAGTTACACTGTCAGATGTGACAGCACTAATCATAGAATCATAGAGTTGCAAGGGACCTAGTAGGTCATCTAGTCCAACCCCCTGCCTGCAGCAAGAAATTCTCCTAGAGCATCCCCAACAGGTACTATCGAGCCTCTGCTTGAAGATGCCCAGTGAGGGAGAGTCCACCACCTCCCTTGGCAATCTGTTCCACTGTCAAACCGCCCTCACCATCGGGAATTTTTTTCCGGATATCCGACCAGAATCTCCTTTTTTGAAGTTTGTACCCATCGGTTCTAGTTTGGCTTTCAGAAGCAGCTATGAACAAATGAGCCCCTTCCTCCCTATGACAGTCCTTCAGGTATCTGAAGAGGGCAATCATGTCTCCCCTCAGCCTCCACTTTTCCAGGCTGAACATCCCAAGTTCCCCCCAACCTTTCCTCTTAGGGCTTCCCTTCTCTCCCACTGATCATTCTTGTTGCACTCCTCTGGACTTGCTCCAGTTTGGCTGCATCTTTCTTAAAATGAGGTGCCCAGAACTGAACACAGTACTCAAGGTGAGGTCTGACCAATGCAGAATAAAGAGGAACTAGAACTTCTCATGACTTGGAAGCTACAGTCCTCTTAATGCAGCCTAAAATGGCATTTGCCTTCTTTGCAGACACATCACACTGCTGACTCATGTTCAGCTTGTGATCCATGGCGACGCCAAGATCCTGCTCACATGTTGTGTTGCCAAGCCAAGAATCCCCATTTTATACCTGTGTTTTTGATTTTTATTGCCTAAGTGCAGAACTTTGCACTTTTCCCTGTTGAAATTCATTCTGTTAACAGCCCAGTATTCTATTTTACCCAGTTTATCCAGTAATCTATCTACAGTATTTATATACCACTTTTCAACTAAAAAATTCACAAAGTGGTTTACAAAGAGAATGAAAAAATTCATGTGACACAGTAGGAGGGATTATGACTCAGACACATAAGGGAATTTTTTTTATCATAGGACACATTTAAGTAAGTAAGAGCTACAGAGTAAGACCTGTCTATTTAGGGATACCTGTCTGTGCTCTCACAGGGTTAAAATGTATATTGATAATTGTACCCCCCCTCCATATCACAATCCAGAACCATTGACACAAGTTGCTCTTCCCTGAATGTAGGAACATCAGAATGCTGAAATAGCTGTTATTGCTGTCTGTTGGAATTCAGTACTAACGGGTGCTTTCAGATTTCAAAAAATCAAAAAGTATGTCCATTTTTTAAACCAGTTTTTCAGCACTGATGTTGATTTGCCATATTGTATGCTGTTGTGGGGGAGGGAGTCTCAAAACTTCACCAAGGTAGGGAAACACTTGTCCCCTTCCTTCAGAGCTACACTGTGGCTGCATCAGTGCTGGAAAGTCAGACAAGACTGGCCCCAAACCAGTTTTTATAAAAGTACAATTGGGATCTGGCCTCATAATATTAGTGTTGGCAAAAAAATGCAATTTAATTCCCAAATGTGCTTCTTGAACATTGTTTTTATCTCTGTCTTCCATTAAGCAGTTCTATCAGTGGACTTGCATTAAGATACAGTAGTACAGAGGTATATTTTTAAGATGGAAGAAATGCATTATTTGTCATTATATTCTCTAACTAGACCAAATCTTCTCAAAGATAGGTGGATAAACAATTAAAATGAAATTGTTTCGGAAAATGATTGCCCTAAACTTTGTAAGGAAATCACACACACAAAAAAAACAACCTGTCATGTCAGATACAAAGCTATAATGTATCAAATTCCCAGTGTAAAAGTTCTCATTGAAGAAACTAGAACCAGCACTACAGCATAAGCAGCTTACTCCCAGTCTAAAAGAGACACAAAGAATATAGTAAATGGCAGCTTCACATTTTCATATATCATATTGACATAGGCTGTGGGTGGCGCAAGTGGTTAAGACACAGTGCCTGTTAACCAGCAGGCCAGGGTTCGAGACCTGGGTCGGCCCCACAAGACACAAGTGAGCTCCTGTCCTTAGCCCAGCTCTGCGATGCCAGCTGGATCCAATTGTATTGGCTCTGTCTTTCCATTGGACTAATTCAGAGGCGTGGAGAGGGGGGATTTGCTGCTTGGGTAACAGCCTGTCCTCCATAACAATCTGGCCCAGGCTTTCGTGCTTCGCATGCAGCGTATGCAGCGCCGAGCACGATACCATAGTCTTTTAAGACTGACGGAGGCCTGCTTTTATTGACACAGTTTAAAAAGACACTTCGCCTGATTTCCTGAAGTTTGGCAGAGACCCAAGAGCGAACTCCTGTCATTTGTCCCAGATCCTACCAACCTAGCAGCTAGGAAGCATATAAATCCAAGTAGATCAATAGGTACCACTTCAGGGGGAAGGTAACGACCCATTGTCAGTGTTCTGCAACAGGTAGGGTGGTTTTCTCTATGTTGTACCAAAACATGGATTAGATGACTCTGATCCAGAAAAGCAGACGCTGCCCTTCCATAAGACAAACACTGAAGAAGTTGCCTTTTGGTATTAACAATTTTCCATTGGGGTCACAGATGGAGCTAACACTTGGTCAGAGTCTTTCTTCAGTCTCTGGTGCTAGCACTGAAGGAGCAAATTGAGCCATGGCATTCCTACTTTCACTCATCAGGAGATTAACGCATATATTATTTGATGCCACTCTGAATATATAACTCCTGTGCCTATACTTTATACAGTAGCTATCAGTGATTCCATATATTTTCTTAGGGAACAAAGGACAATGCAAAAGTTCTGTTCACTTAATTCTTTCCTTTCTCTTTCAGGACAGGCACGTTATCAAGCTTGAAGGCACCCTGTAATGCTCACTGCAAATGCTTACGGTCCTATTATGTCCCAATCTGTGGTACAGATGGAATCCAGTATTTTTCTCCATGCTATGCAGGATGTAGCAAATCGCACTTCACAACCTCTGATACACATGTAAAGGTATTGTCATTTAACAGCATGAATTGCAGAATTACAACTTAACTGGAGTTTATATTTTGGCTTAAGTTCTAATATTTGTGCAGATTCTCTGCTGTAAACAGTTTAAAAAATTTATATTAAAATTGCATTGATTCATCCATTTTCTTTTTTTTCCTGAGAGAAAATAACTTAACAGCTAATTCTTGAATGATAGTTGCACAAAAGTTAGAGTCTCTTTTGGTAAAGTGCAGTCAGATTTCATCTTATGCGGATTTAACTTGTACAAATTCAACCACAGGCAGCCCCATAACCAGTATCCACAAATGTTCCATTCTGTTCCCCTCATTGATATGGAAACCATGGCTGCAGGGTAACCCTATATAAATTACAACATTGTGCATCCCCCACCCACCCACCAATAAACTCAGCTTTTCTTTCCTAGCAGAAGAAGCACACATTTTTCCTAACAGAGGGACATTTTCATGCTTAACTGAAAAATGTGACTGAAAGCAGAGAGCCAGCATGCTAGAGGGACACAGCCTTAATGTTAGCACAAAGCAGGACAGTTCTTGCTTCTGCCTGCACAGGATAACACAGCAATATTGCTGAATAACCTTTACCCCTAGAAGACCTCAAAAATCCCCAAAGGTTCCGTGTAACTCATACCAGTGCCACTTCCCCTACAATCCAGAGTGACTACAGGAGCACATAAGAGAATTTTACATTGATGTAGTTACAGCACTACCTAGTGAAAACCTATGGGAAATTCATATTACAATCCAGAGTAAATTGTTGTTACATCACAGCAAGGACTCCCTGTAGTTACTCTGGATTGCACCTGAATTCATTGCCATGTGGGGATTTAGGTTGGATTGAACTGCTTATGTAGTTTCTGCTAGGAAGCACATTCAGTGGAAGATAATTCCATAAGCCTTTTTCTTGGATATTGCCTTCAGCTACTGTATTGGGAATGTCCTTTGTGCATTTAATCAAGAAGCTATATAGTTCTGCGTGAAAGGCTCTGTTCACTTTCACCTGCAACATTCTTCATTGCTTAGTTATTGCCATTGGTAATTGCCCAAGAATGCGTAGTATAGTCATCATGCTGTAACTGATCTGGGTCTGGTCAGGGCCTAAATGGGTGTAAAAAATTATTCATATGTAAAGGACTTTGCATAATTACCGTGAGCTCTGTGACTGGGGTGAAATTGGAGCGTTTCTTTCTGTATTATTTGCCCAAGGTGACAAAATGACCAAGGTTTCAATGGTGTGCTCCTTTCTTGTCCATAATAATGTTGCTTCTTCTCCTCAGATTTTCATCCAGTTTCTGCCACACAATCAGAACCCCAAATTCTCCATATCTTCTCCAACTTTCTAACTCACTTCTTCTGAGAGTGAGAAATGTTTGACATTGATGTACGTGCTCTAGGCAGTGGTGACCAATTACATACAGAGCACAGGTGGGCTTAGGCCGGTTCGCACCAGTTCTGTAGAACTGGTTATTAATTTGGGGCTGACGTTAGCGAACCGGTTGTTAATTGGGGGGCTGTCATCTTTGAATTGCATGCAAGTGTGTTTGAATTTCTCTTAAAGGGTTCTGGGTCTGTCTTCCCAGAGCTGAAGCTCCACTCCCCCTCCTTCCTCCCCTTCTGAGCGGGGCTCTCTCCCCCCTCCCCTTCTGAGCCTCCTTCCCCTTCTCTCTCCCCCCTCCCTAAGGTTATCTTTTAATTTTAAAATACAAACTGTCTGTTCCCATTACCCTCATTCAGACAAAGCATTGCAGTCATTCCAGAGCATATCAGACACTCACAGCTGAGATGGGTCTGGAGCATTATATAAATCTCTTCAACGTCAATATTTTCAAGTCAGAGTGAGGAA
This sequence comes from Cryptoblepharus egeriae, assembly GCA_030015325.1. NCBI lineage: Eukaryota > Metazoa > Chordata > Lepidosauria > Squamata > Scincidae > Cryptoblepharus > Cryptoblepharus egeriae. Next base: position 193,719,158 of record JAREYC010000002.1, read on the forward strand.
ATTCTTCATGCCCCAAACCTTTGTCTGATGCTGTTCAGGAATCCTGTCTTTGCTAAACATCTTGTTTTGATTAAAAACCTTATTTTTAGCAAGTTTTCAGAAGTTATTTCCTTGTGCAGTTCGCAAAGCATGATGGGTTTCTCATATGCAAATGAGGCCGCCTCGGATCAGGCACTGTGATTGACAGCTCTACAAAGGGCTCCTTGGGTGGGAATACAGAAGCCACACACAGCTGCTAAGAAAGCTCTGGGACGAGCCTGTAGGAGGAGCATCAGAGTGTTGTTAGGATGAGATCCTCCAGGGCTTTTGTTCCCTGTTCCTCCAGCCCTGTCTACTTTCCTAAGAGTAAGCCCACTGTCTATAATGGGACTTTCTTCTGAGTAGACATGGTTAGGACTGGGCTCTGAGGCTGCAATCCTATCCACACTTTCCTGGGGGTAAGCCCCATTGGCTATAATAGGGATTACTTCCGAGTAGACCATGTTTACTCAGCCCAGTACTGTGCTGCTGCTGCTTCTGCTGCTAGTGATGCTGCCGATGACTGCCTTCAGTGCAGGGACAGAATGCACTCTTACAGCAGGTACTGATGATACACGTACCCCTGGCTGGCTGATCAGTCTCCTGTGGCAGGGAGTTCCATAGACTCTCCATTGCAGGCTCTGGTATGTTTGAGGGGAAAACGTTATCTTTCTCCACCTGCAAGTGTCTTCCCATCTCCTGTGGCAGGGAGTTCCATAGACCCTCCATTGAGGCTCTGGTGTGTTTGAGGGGGAAAGAGTTCTCTTTCTCCACCTGCAAGTGTCTTCCCATCTCCTGTGGCAGGGAGTTCCATAGACCCTCCATTGCAGGCTCTGGTGTGTTTGAGGGGAAAGAGTTCTCTTTCTCCGCCTGCAACCTGTCATCCCATCTCCTGTGGCAGGGAGTTCCATAGACTCTTTATTGCAGGGGCTGAGCCTGGCTCTGGAAACCTGCTGAAACCCTATCCACACTTTCCTTGGAGTAAGCTCCATTGGCTATAATAGGGCTTACTTCTGAGTAGACCTGCACAGGACTGGGCTCTGAGGATGCTGCAACCCTTTCCCAGGAAAGTGGCTGGAACTGCAGCCTGAGAGCTCAACCTGCCTACTCAGAGGTAAGTCCCATGCTGGTCAATGGGGCTTACTCCCAGGGCGGAGTGGAAAGGACTGCAGCTTCAGAGCCCCATCCTATGCAGGTCTACTCAGAAGTAAGCCGCATGCTTAATTAAAAAAAATTTTAAATTAAAAAATTCCCCTTTAAATTCTCCCGGCCCTGCCCCCTGAACTTGTCCCCGCCCCCTGACCCAGCCTGGCCCTGCCCACTTCCGGAGAACGGGTTGTTAGGGGAAGCTGGGCCCATCACTGACACAGAGGAGTCTGTGCTCACTCATTTCCTACTAGTCTGCCATTCCATTTCTGCACAGTCCTGTTGGAGGGTGGGGTGAAGGAAGAGCAGATCATCACATGGTTTAAACATTTAATTTTTCTAGAATTCAGTTATGACTAATCAAACTTAGGCAACAACATAATGTCTGGATGCTGTATCAGATATCATGTTCACATAGAAATAAATTCCAAGGCAATCATATCCATAATATTGAAATAAGTGTAAGCATTGAGGAATTTATGTGCAACTATTACGATTTTTTAAAGAAAGTTTTCTATATAGACCTTTGTCCTAATCCTGGAGATATTACCCTCTTGCATAAAACAGATGATTTTTCACACTAATATTTTATATGTATTATATTCACAGATTTATGACAACTGTTCCTGTATTGTGAATCCAGCAACTGTTATTGGCAATGTCACCCATGGGGCCACTGCTGGGAAATGTCAATCCAAGTGTAAAGTCCTTCCGGTTTTCCTTAGCATATTCTTTTTGGCTGTTGTGTTTACTTTTCTGTCTGTTACACCAACAACTGTGGCTATTCTCAGGTAATTTTTACATAATTCTCCTATTATTTACAAGGCTCTATTCAAATCTTCTATCATAGATGTTCATTAAAAAACTTTAAAATGTTTTAAGATTAGCAAGTTTACTTTCATCCCCATTCTCCATTAGTGGCATCTGTGGGTTTTCCATCACCCTGTATAGAAGGCCAGCATGTCACCCCTATGATGGACCCATCCTATGCAGTGGGTGTGTGATGTATCATCACCCCACCATGGTTGGGTTTCTGTTCACACATGAATACTACATCAATGTAATAATATTGCTCTATGCATTTCCTGTGCCAAGAACATCTTATATCACATTTCAGAGTAACTACAGGAGCTCTTGCATTGAGAGACATTTACATTGATGTAGTTATGGCGCCACCTATGGGAAACCTACAGAAAATGCATAGAGCAATCCAGAGTAAATTTTTCTTGTGAAAACGCAAGAGCTCCCATAGTTACTCCGGACTGTGCTGTTAGTTTAGGTACTTTGTAGACAGTTGGTTGAATTGTTTCCTTCTGTCCAATATCCTTTCCCCACCCCCTGTTTTGTGTGTGTGTATGTGAGAGAATTTTTTTAACCATTACATGAAATGAAAATTCTGCTTTGGTTTGATAAAAGTAAAAGAGTACTATCCAATTTCACTCTCCCTTCTACTTTTCATTAAAAAGCTAGAAGTAAGCATAGAACAATTTACAGATACATTATTGACCTTGATTATTTTGTTTACAAGGCACAGTTTGAGTTTCTGATATTTTTAAAGGTCATGTATTTTTGCTATATTTCAAAAGAGGAAAAAAGATGAGAATCATGGGTTCCAAAAGTAAAAATGTTTCAAGGAAAAAGTAGCTTGAAAGTTGCATTGGTGACATTTTCTTCAATCTTAACTTTGGTTTATAGGTGTGTACCAGATAGACATCGATCATTTGCTATGGGTGTTCAGATGCTGTTTTTGCGAATTCTGGGTATGCCTTTAATTTTTACTGAAATATGAATAATGTTCATCAGACTCATGGACTAATAGCATTCAGTGTTCTTCCCATAATTAAGGATAGCAAATAAAACATTGGAGTGTGCCCAGTGTGAATATAAAACCTCTCCTTTCTATAGCTGACCACTGGGCATCTATGTAGTTGTAAACCGTTAGATCAGTGGTTCCCAAAGACCTACTCTGAGAATCCTGTTCTGAAGAGGATTGGACAGCAATGGAATAGGGATAATTATACTATGGTTAGGGAAGGTAGGGTTGTCATACTTACCACACTGAAAAACTGGAAGTGGTTTCCCCCCTCTTTAAATAGCAGTTAGAAGCAGGCAGAAGGGCTGCAGTGGGTGCTGCAGGTTCCCAGAACTCTTATCCATAAGTTTGGCACCTGTGGATTTGACTCAGTATAGCTGCTGACACTGAGGCTGGGGAGTCCTATGGACCTCCTAGACATGACCAGAAGTGTCTTCTGGTAGCATCTTGGAGGCATTTCTGGTTCTTAATAAAACAATAATTGTCTTCCATTCATGACCTGAAGGACTTCTTGAGACCTTGGAAGTGTTTGTGCCTTCCCACCATCTCAGAAGGCCTCCCTGATGCACCTGGGAGGCACTTTCAGTTTTTGGTGAAAAATAAAAGTGCCTTCTGATTACAGAGGGCTTCTGATGCAAGGGGAAGCTCTGCGTAGCCTCCCCACATTTCAGAATACTTCCCAGGTGCATTCTGAGGTGTGGGGCATCCAAGTAGATCTTATGAGGACCTGCAGTAGATTTGGTTATCCACATAAATTATCTCTGTTGAGGGGTCTCTGGGGAGCTCACTGTACACCATCAAAATGAAAACAGGATTAATAATACTAATTTTCATCAGTGGTTACTGTTTTTGGGTTCCAACCCTGAGAATCACATTCAAAACTGCTCTCAGATCTTGGTAAGCTTTTTGGTGATTGCTACACTACAACATGTTCCTATCTTGCTTAAAACTGAAATGCCACTGTTTCTGAGGGATGGAAACAGTAATGAAAGCAAGTTGTGTCCCATCCCAGTGCGCTTCAGGATAGATGTCTAGCAGAGAAATAATGTTCTCACCCAAAACGTAACAAGAAGGGCCCTTTCCATTTTCTCTGCAGGCCAGAGAAAATGGAGTGGGACACCAAAGGAGCCCTCCTTCTACTCCTTACTGTTAAAAATCAGATGCCTTCCTCCTTTTATAGTATTATCAACTGAGTTGCATTTGTAATTAGTTTTTCACCTTTTCATATTTTACAGGTACGATACCTGGACCAATCCTGTTTGGCGTTACAATTGATAGTACCTGTATTTTGTGGTCAGTAGACAAATGTGGAGTTAAAGGTGCATGTTGGACCTATAATAACAGAAAAATGGCCGTTATGTTAATGACAATAAGTAAGTGACTTTATTTTTAACTCAAATATTTTATTCACAAAATCCTGCTCTGACTAGTGCTACTGAATATTCTTCAAATGAAAATGTAGTGGAAATATCAGAGTGGTGAAAATACAGCTACAGTGACGCCTCACGTGACAAATTTAATTTGTTCCAGAGGCATGTTTATTATATGAAACATTCTTTACATGAAGCTGATTTTCCCATAGATAATAATGGAAACTCAGATAATTGGTTCCACAACCCAAAAAATATTCATATAAAAAGATTAACTGGATGTAAAAATGATGACAAAACACTGGAATTGAATTCAAAACATGCATTCAATGTGCATGATCCTATGTAGTCTACTTAGGCTGCAATCCTAAAGACACTTTCCTGGGAGTAAGCCCTATTTAACACAGTGGGGCTTACTTCTGGTAGACATGATTAGGAGGCTGGAATCAAAGACACTTTCCTGGGAGTAAGACCCATTTAACACAATGGGGCTTACTTCTGGGTAGACAGGGTTAGGAGGCTGCAAACAAAGACACTTTCTTCTGTAATCAAAGACACTTTCCAAGTGTCTCCCCACTTTCTCCTTCTCTCCATCCTGAGCCTCTCCCTCCCCTGCTCCCTTCTGGCTAGCCCTGAGCTGCTTCCCTCTTCTCCACTCCTCTTATCTCCCTCTTTCCAGTGGACACCAGGCCACAGGAGGAACAGCGCAGAAGTGTTGCTTTTGCTATGGGCAGGCGCGCTAGGCAGCCCTGATGCTTTTTAAAAGGGCTGCTGGCCAGCGTGTCTGCCCCAACTGCCAACAATTGTGTTTGTTACGTGAAACATAGTTCGTTTCGTGAAGCAGAATCCTAGAGAAATTTTTGTTTGTTACGTGGAACATACTTTACGTGAGGCGTTTGTTACATGAGGCACCACTGTATTGTTATGGTTGATTTATTAGTTTTTGTTTGTCTGATATTCTGAGCAGACTGAATTTAAACTCAAAAGGTTTCATTGATTGGAAGGAGACACCTGACATCAGTCTACTGACTGAACATTTAGTGGACTGACCAGTGCTGCATAATGGGGACGAATGCAGAGTTTCATCTCAAACAAATGCAGATTCAGTGTGAAATGCTACATTCGCTGTGACAAAAATGGAAGCTAGTAATCTAATGGTGAAAAAGATTAGGGAAAGAGATCCCCTGAAAGAGACTGGGGAGCTTCAGTCATGACTTGAGTTGTTTTTCAGTCTGTCGGAATATTAAGAACACACCTTGTCCCATGCTGACCACATTTCCTTGGAAATAAGCAGGACTGACCCAGACTGCTCATGCCAGAGGTGACTAGAGACACAAGCCTAATCAATTTGGGCTATCACAAATTCCCCATTCCTATCGCCTATCTCCCCATTTCTGAAATGGCATGTGGAGTTTGGTACATGTCTGTGCAATGGACTAACACTTCCAGGAGTGGCTCTGAAGTGCCTTTTGGCATTTTTGTGACACCCCCAGGCCAATATGGGACTTGTGCTGCCCTAACCAGGGGTTAGGATTGCACTTTCAGTAAGTTACTGTTGCTGTCTCCTTATTTGGGCCCTACATTTGCTTTCCCCTCTCATCCCCATCCTTCTCTTTCCAGTTTCCCATGAGCACACCTCCTCTTCTTCCCTGGGGAGGGTGGTGGTTCCTGAAGTAAATGCTGAGAAGTTCTAAATCTCCCTCTATTCTTTTCTCCTCCACATGCTTTCTCACCTACTCCTGCTTCTTCACAGTAGTGGGAAGTAGGAGGTTGCAGTAGGATGTAAGGTGAAGTGGAGGCCACATCAGGATGAGTACAGGCACAGTGGAAGCTGGGGAGGCCAGTTGGGAGGCAGGTTTGAAGGTTCACTAGTTGTGGTTCACTAGTAATACCACTTTCAGTCCACTGCTTCCTGTATATTAGCTGCCTGAAACAGCTGCTTCACTGGGGCTTATCAGCTGGTCTTGGAAGTAATTCACATTGAGTTCAGTGTAGCTTGTTTCCCAAAAAGTATGCATAGGTAGGCAGCCTTGGCTGATTGATTCACTCTTTTTTAACTAATGAACTGATTAATTCAAATCCATTTGCATATCAAAACTTCAGTATAGGTATCTTTTTTAGTTATACAAGGAAGCATGAGATAAATGTACAATATAATTAGCAAAAGGCTGTCACTGGTTGCTGGAAGACAAGACCATCTTTAATAACTTTTTTTCATAATGTCATTTTTAACTTTATCACCATAACTCAACAGAAGAATTACAATCCCAGAATGCCTTTATTTCTCAGTCACACTAGTTAAAATTGGAGCTCACTGATTAAAATTGACCACACTGATTAATCAATTAAATTTTGATTTACCTACTGATGAAATTAATGAAAGCTTGCAGCCATTTTAAAAATTTATTTACATTAACTCACCAATGTTCAAAGTGCGAACACTGCACACTGAGAATATGTTCCCTGGTGCAATTGGAACTTTTGGTTCCAGAGCACTGTAGGGATTCAAGTACCCAGACTGGGATGATGCAACACTCTGCCTGGTCATGTCAAGGGTGCAATACCCCAGCAGGAATTGTGCCAAGATTTCCATGATGATGTGACTGGCCAGAGTATTGTGTTGTACCAATTTGGGGACTTGAAGCTCTGCGTCAATCCAGAACCGAACGTGCTGGTAATGAGCAGGAAGAATTTGGCCAAATGCCAGTTCCATCCCTTTGGGTGGAGTTTGATGGGCCCCAATTTAACTTATTTAGCCCTAATTTAGAGCTGCAGTGGCTTAGTGATTAAAGGCACTGTGCCTGTCAATCTGAAGATTGGGAGGTCAGCAGTTTGAAACACAAATACTACAAGACAGTGTGAACTCCTGTCAGTTGCCCAGCTCCTGCCAACCAAGCAGTTCGAAAGCATGTAAATGCAAGTAGATATATAGGTACCACCTTGGTGGGAAGGTAACAGCTTTCCGTGTGCCTCGGCATAGAGTCAGGCTGGCCGCATGACCACAGAGACAACTTTGGACAGAGCTGGCACTTTGGCTGAGAAATGGGGATGAGCACCACACCCTACTGTTGATCACGATTAGCAGTTCAGCCTGCAAGGGACAACTTTACTGTTACATTTAATTTAATTGATAGATTAATCATCTCAAACTTCAGTGAATAAATCAGTGGTGTACCTGTTTTAATCAGTGAGCTCAAATTTTAACTTGCAGAGTGAAAAATAAAGGGAAAACTTGTTTTTAGACATTTTGTTATGCCTGGTATCTATCTTCTCACCAACTATCTTCTTACCCAGTGGCCCAACTGGGAAAATATGTCAAAATTTGTTCAATGGACCTTTTTGCCTTATTAAACATATGTGTGTTTAGGATGGCATGTTTATGCATTATATTGAATTGTAATTTCCTACATTGCATTGGCATCCTTCAGTCTCAAAAGATTGTGGTATCATGCTCTGAATGGAGGTCCTAAAACAGTATCTTGTATGACTAAAAAGACCAATTAAAGAGTGGCAATCCCTTCCACACTGAGGACATATAAAGTCCTAATTTCCTAATTATTATTAATTTCCTAATTATATTGATTATTGTGGACTTATTTGAGTTTTTTTGTTGCAAAAAAAGCTGCTTGGTGAATACAAAAATTAAATAAAAATCCATCTTTCCACAGGTGCAGTGTGCAAAGGAGTTTCCATTATCTTTTCATGTATAGCATATTGCTTGTATATACCTCCACCAAATCTAACTTCACAATCAGATGCGCCATCCATCAAAGGTGGATCAGCGAATTCAGTACATATGTAAGATGATGAACAGCTAAAACTTTTGGAGAAACTCACGGAAAAAAACGTAAGGCGGATGGGACAGATTTGAAAGAACCTGCCAATGTCACAGCCTGAATCTGAACAAAACCAGCCCCGTTGCATGCACTTTTTGAGCTACTGGTTTTTGTTTTTTAAAACTTTATGACTTGTCAGGATAATTTTCATTGAGGCAAACAGCACAGAATATTTCATAATATGAAATAGCCCAACTTTAATTTTATTTTTTCTGATCAATTGGCCAGACATACATAGAGACTAAAAGACTTCTTTAATTATATTGCCTCATTAAGGTTCTGAGAGGTTTCCCTTCCAATTGGCTGTGGAAGTATTTTGGCTGCCAATAGACTCACGACACTGTGGGGATCATATAGAATGCTCCTTGTATGAAATTCTAGCACATTCATACAGGGCCTATATACATTACCACTGCTGTTGTGCCAGCTGTAGCAGCCACAGCCACAGCCACATGTATAGGCACCATTGACAGATACTGATTCATGTAGTTGGTGGCTCACGCAAATCTACTGAAGCACAAGTCTACTGCTCCTGAGTGCATGGGAGTGGGATGCAATGAACTTAAATAGTGACTTGGATGTTACTTTTTATTGTTTTTAATTTTAATTATATTTTTTACAAACCAGCAAAATATACAACCGTGTTGTTAACTAATAAATCATAATTTCAAAAGAATAGTAAGTTTGTTCCAGGCCCACCCTTTTGTCTCTCAAAGGATAAATGTAGATTCATATTTTCATAGGTCACAGATTGAGAAAATAAAAAAAACAGGTATAATTTGTGAATTTATCACTGGCAGTTTTGCTTCAATGCAAATGAAGTTGGCCCATTAAATTAAAAGATAAACATCCGTTTTGGTTAAAAAATAACCTTCTTATCATGATAATACGGCAGGCGGCCAATCAATCAACTTCCCTCCCACTCTGCAGGGTTCAGAAGAGCTTCTTTTCAGCTGTGAGGCAGCCTCCTCTCCACCCCTGGAATGAAAAGATATTTGGAAATGATTATCAATTTGCTATTTTCTCTGCTCCAGGCAGGAAAAGGAGATATGTCTCCTACTGAAAAGATATGTAAAACAATAGTCCATTAAGGTCATTTTATGTGAAAATGCTTCTCATGAGATCCTGATGATATTGAATCCTGTAACCGTGTTTGAATCAGACATAGCCAGTTACTGTAGCAAATGCCTTGGTTGTGTGACATGATGTGTGCTTCATGTCCTCCTATGAGTGACTAGTCTCAATATCAGGAGATTCACCACTACTTGCACATGAACACTGGAAGTAAACTGGCATTCTTGCACCTGTTAATGTATGTTCCGGGGTTATCCAAAATTTGGTGAAGGTTGGCATTTGCACATGAACAGAACATGCACGTGAACAAAACAGAAACAATCCCAGATCAGTTTCATGAATGCCTGAAAACTCAAAAAGGCAACATGAAAATTGATGGCCATCCAAATGTGGTTGTCAGAAGTTACTGGTGTATGCTTGGAAAAAGTGAGGAAATAATATAACTACTTTCACAGACATTTGTACATTGAGATGTTCATCAGGGACAGTAACCATTCACATAGTCATCATCATCATAACGAACATTACCTATATGAGTTATGGAATAGGGGCTGACTATATCAGATCAATGCTGTCTGGATATATCCTAAGATACAAGGATGTACAGGAAGCCAGTAGCAGTGAAGTATAAACACAAAATATACTTTACTTCATAAGTGTTTTCAGTTATACTGCCTTTTATGTTTCATTACAACATTTTGATGACTTAAAAGAACAATTTATCAAAATCAAATCAAATTTATTTTAATGAATCAATCAAAAACAATGAATTAATAATCTCTTCTTGGCAATGTTCAGTGCAGGCTAAATCAACATTGCTTCATATCTCTTTATCAGGCAAACATATTACAGGGTAAGAAAATACTGTCCTGAACATGGTTTGTATTCATATGTTGGATGATTATATTTAAGATATTAATACCTTTAGTGACCTAATGCTAGTGGCCATTATAGTACAGGGCCTCATAATCCACAACTTCAGTGGCATTAGTTTTGGTTCCACCAGTGCAAACAACCAGAGGCCCTGCACATGCAGAAGCACCTTCCAGGTGCCTTGCCAATAGTTGGTTGCAGGGGCAATTCAGGGCAGGGAGTAGGATAGGCAGGTGACAGGAAGATAATAATTTCAGCAATCCCAGACATACCAAGATCCTATTCCCATTTCCCTACCCTGAATTGGTCCCGCAAACACAATCCTAACTTGCACTGGATTGGGAAGGCTCTCCTTGCCTGTGCTGAATTCAGCGCAAGTATAGGTCCTGCAGATATGCTACTATAGGGAAGGAGATACATGTTCCTTTTTCCATGGGGGAGAGGGGCTACGGCAGTCCCAATAGGTTTATTCAGACTGAGTCCATCTTCATAGGTAGACCAGGTCTGAGCAGCTGGGAGACAATATTCACGTTGGCATAACTGGAACTAATGCCTGCCTCTTGCTCCCTGCCTTTTGACCCCTAGCACTACCCTCTTCTGCCTCAGAACACCTCTTCCTATCTCTTCCCTTCCTCCTCTCCACCCTTTCCTACCCTCTCCAGACCGCAGTTCCCTCTCTGCACTGTCCCCACGGAGTCATGGGGTGGTTTGGAAAGGTTGGGCATGGACATGTGCCAACTTTACTCTTCTGTTGTGGTGCAGATGTGCCTTACAGGGTTGCTGTATGAGTCTCCTCAGACATGCCTCTGACAGAGGTCTGAGAAGACCCATAGCATGACAGGCCAGTCTGAGGGACCTCTCCAAAGTCATGTGCTCATTCTCCCCTTGGTGTGCAGTGCATGCATGGCAGTTGTATAACCTGATTTAGCAGGGTTAAGTTGATTCAAAAAGAAATGGTTAAAAAAACTCGTATCATTTTTAGGCAAGGAATTGCATTTACAATTGTACAGAAGTGCTAGATATTCCTTGAGAACTAAAAGTGCCTTAAGTACTTTGATCACAATCCAAAAGTCCAGCCAGTGTTATGCAAGACATTATGCACTGCACTTCAAAGTGTGAGATTTTTTGTGTGCAATAGGCATGCCTTGAATTGTACCTCTGTTTGCTTTTTGGAGCTCCTCCTTGGGATGTGCGAAAAAGTTGTTCCTTGTGATGTGCCAAAGTAAAGAGAAGGCTAGTGGCATTCCTGAACACGTTTTTGAACGCTGATATCGCTGTGTAAAGCGCACCTCCTGCTTGCCTTCACAGCTGCCAAAGTTTTTCAAAGCCACAACTGCTCTGAAGGCAAGGTGGAGGGGTGCTGTAGCCATCTTCAGGAACTCTATTGGAGAAGGCCTCTCTCCGTTCCTCACATGGATCTGGTAGGCACACTTCCCTAAGTCACAGCCAGTTGATTGTGATACATTGTTAATCATTCACACTCTCCCTACAGAGATCAAAGGATAGTAGAGGATTGCAGACAACTATTTTAACAGTGATGAAGAGCATATCAAGATTTATTTAATTTTTTAGTTTCACAAAATACTTGTTTTTACTGGTGCCATCAACAATATTTCAGAGTTAAAAGTGTACTTGAACCCTGCATGGCCATGATTTTTTTTTATTCTTTGCAAGCTACCACAATGCTATGTGTGCACCATTGGTAAATGTATTTTTAAAAAATACCATGAATGTATCATTCTATGCAAATATCTTGAACAGACTGCATTCCTCTTTGATCCAATCTTGAATAATATTGTGAATGAGAAAAGTATTTATTTTGGAAAGTCCCATGTAAATGTCTTACAAATTTTATTTTGTTCTAAAGAGATTCTATTTAGATATCTGAATTGAAATAAAACTTTTTTCTAGTTAAGCAGTTGTGAGTGTTTTACAGTATTACTAGCAAAAACATACCCTCATTGTGGGATTAAAATTCTCCCTATACGCCATCCCCCCACTCAGCATCATCCCCCTATGCACATTGTCCCCGCCTGTGCATCATCCCCCATGCAGAAGGTCCTCCCCATGTACAACACCCCCATGTGCATCGCCCCCATACGCAATACCACTGTACAACATCCCCAATGCACACCCTCCCCCATGCGCACCATATGCAATACTCCCTGTGCGCATCAACCCCCCATGTGCATCATCCCCTCACGTGCAACACCTCCATGTGCACCATCCCCCATGTGCACCATCCCCCATGTGCATCACCCCCCATGTGCAACACCCCTGTACAACATCTCCCCATGCACACCATCTCTCCATGCGTACCATCCCCCGTGCACACAGACACCATCATCCCGTGTGCACCCTCCCTCCCAGTGCATCAGCTGGATGTTGATCAGTCAGTTTTCCATGTTAAGTATTGGACAAAAACATGTTGCACCCCTTTTCAGCCCCTTAAGGGTTAAATTTCTCAACATTGGTTCTTGGTGGGTGTTCATGTCACAGAAGGAACACCCCAAATTTCATGCTCCTATGTCTGGGGGTTGGGGTCGAGCATCCATCAGTCAGGGATTCTTCAATGTAAAGTATGGAGAGGAAAACGCATTGCACCTCATTTCACCCCCTTCTGGTTGGAATTTCTGAAAACGGGTTCTCAGTGGGTGCCAGTCACAGAAGGAACACCCTCACCAAATTTCACGCTTCTAGGCCCAGTGGTTTTGGCTGGGCATTGATGAGTCAGTCAGTGAGTCAGTGAGTGACTTTTCAGTTTTATATATATAGATGGGTTCTGTGACCTACCCAAAGCAGAGATGTCCAAACGTTTTGGCAGGACCACATCATCTCTCTGACACTGTGTCGGTGGTTCAGAAAAAGAATATACATAAATTTACAGTATATGTATTTGTATACACTGTACAGTAAAACCTCTGAAAGGTGTCCACCCAATGGTCTGAAGGAAAGTGGAGGAGCAGCAAGAGGCATTTGCGGACAAAGCTGTTTGTCCAAAGCACAAGACCCAGATACCAGATGTACACATGAGACATATATACCTATAACAAAAATCTATGTTCATCATTGTAAGGGGTACAATGATGTACAATGAAGGGGTACATCATTGATCACTTCCAATATCCTGGTGCACACAATAAATGTGGTTAGATTCACATTTGTGCCATTTGTGCAGTTTTATAAATTGTTTTGTGTTACAAAAACTGTAATGGTTAAAGTGGCTCATGTACTGCGACGAAAGACAGTTGTAGTATAACAGTATAACTTGCTTTTTATCATTCTTTGGCCAACAGATGGTGCTGTTGTTTCTTGTAACAGTCTCAGGCAGCAACTGAATGACATTTAGGATCAGTTTTAACTTTAAAAAAATCAGACTCCAAACACATAAACACAAGACGTACAACCACCAGTTATAATTTAGAGGCTTTTCTTTTTTCCAATGGGGAAAATTGCAAGAATATAGAATTAGAGGACAGAATGGCCTGCACTGGGCAGTCTCTTAATCCCAGTGGGTATTAAGGACAGATGAACACAACACCTACCTTCAGAATATATTCTGATTTTTTTCACATGGAGCCTTCACAGGCTTCATGGGGACTGTGGCTGAAATCCTGAAGACACTCTTCAGAGAGTAAGACCCACTGAACACAATGGGGCTTACTTTTGAGTAGACATGGTTAGGATTGTACTCTATGGCTGCAATCCTAAACACACTTTCCTGGGAGTAAGACCCATTTAACACAATGGGGCTTATTTCTGAGTAGACTTTCATAGGGTTGTGCCCTTTGTATTTTTTGTTACAAGACTAGTAGCTTATTTTAAGCATCTTAAAAAAGCAACTGCTTTTTTTCTATTCCTAAAGGCAAGCCCACCTGCTTGCGCATACATTCTATCATCAGAGCATTTCTTTTATATATGAGGTATTTAAGACATTTTTTATCTTGCACTGCTTCTTCTGCAAGGACCAGGTGCTAGACCAATTCACAGCAGATATAAGACCATTTATAAAATAGACACGCAGCAATTCATAGAATAATGGGATAAAATAGTGATTTTTTTAAAAGCCAGTGGTTCATAGGATACCCTATGAAGAGGGTAAAGAGGTAATTTTTTAAATGGAAATATCAAGGCTGCTGACAGGTGATTTTGAGTCCAGAAAAAGATATCTGATTTGGGTCCCCCATCCTAAATTTTCCTACAAACCAGATGTTAAATGCTTTTTAAAACAAGTTTTTAATTGATCATTTTAACATTTTATAGATAGATAAAATTTATATATATTTTATATGTATAAAATTTGTATTTAATACACCATCATATATCATCTAACAATTGAAACACTGGCCTTTATCTATACTGGGGGGGCGGTTATCTAGACTAGGAGGTTAAAGCTGGTACTCACCTATATCCATGGTTTTAGGTAGCTGGTTTTAGGGGAACCCCCTAAAACTGTTTTTTGGTAACTAAAAGAACACCCTACAGATACAGGAGCATTCCTATAGTTTATTTTGTCCTGGCTTATGCCCCTGGAAGCCCGAGTCCCTCAATTTTGCCCCATCCTCAGGCTTCAGTGTCATGTTATATTTAGTGGGGAAGATCAACTATGTAAACTGCTTTGTACACTATTTTTGGTTGAAAAGTGATATATTTATTTTTAATAATTAACAATTCCAGGTCTGCCTTTCTCCCACCTGGGCTGCTCCAATCAACCTAGGACTCCGTCTACCTGCAAACCCCGGAGTCCAGAATCCAGAGCTCTTGCTAGCAGGACAAGGGATCGCTTGCAACTGAAAATGTTTTAGGCAAGGAAGGAGGGCTGAACTGGTAGAAGTTGGCTCAGAAAGATACAATTTTCACAAAATGCATTCACACCAATCCAGACCCCCCACTGATAAACTCTAGATAGTTTCCTTGTATAGCATGCTTAACACTGCACCAGACAGAAAGAATTTCTCCTCCCATTGTCACAGTGCTGTATTTTTTTCTGCCCAGGGAATTCAGGCGATAAAGACAGGTCCTTTCTTCCCTTGGGAATATTAAATCAAAATACAGGAAAAGAAACCCAGGGAGAGTTTTAAGGTAAATCTAGATCAGAGCCGTTTGAACTACAGCCCAGGGCCAGATCTGGCATTTGTGCATCCATCAGCCTAGTGAACAGTCCTTTTGCTTCTCAATCTTTGTCAATCAGGGATCAGGGACATGCTAGACCCATAGTTTTAAAACTGGTGGATCTCAATGGATTTAAAACTGGTGGATCTCAATTTTGTGTAAAGGTCCTGTTTGTTTATGGGGTGGACAAATGGGAGAGGGGAGTGAGATAACACAGCGACACAGTGATGCAGGTATAGAACAGCAGTGATTATATCTGGGATATGCAGCAGTGCATGGATACATCATAACGTGAACATGTTAAGCTAACTGCTGTAATATGTCCTAATTAAAACAATCTGGGCTAATTAACCTTGTTGCATTACTTGTAATCACTAGCACAGATTAAAATAGCCACTTATGGACGCACTTGTGGAAAACACTAAAAGAGAACACTACTGAATTCACCCGGAAATTGACTGGCAAGCAGGTCATGGCTCAAACTCCCTTGATCTTGTCATGAGTTTCTTATTTGTTTCTAATTACAAAGGACAGAAAAGGTAGAAGGGGAGAACCCACAAAATCTGCTGCCCAGCAGAACAGGCTTCTCTATAGATGACAGGAGCTCAGCGACACCAAGCTAATTACCTACAGTAAATGTGGCCGTTCAAGTGAGATATTGGCGAATAAGCATATTAAAGTAGCCATAAGAAGAGACGTGGAATGAGACAAAAGAAATGAGGGATGAAACTGTAATGCTTGGAAGGAAAGGCTTTGAGAAGATTAAGAAAATGACACTGTATTTCAGTCTAGTCAAGCGGGTGACCTTCGTCAGAAATGTTTTGCAAGTCTGTTCTTTGGACCCAAGGAGCAGAGGCAAATATCAAGGTTGGCTATACATGAGTTTAACCCTATCTATGTGAAAAGTATGGTTGAAAAGAGCACAATCTAATTTAAGCCTCTGGGAAGATCACAGTGTTTCATAGGAGTGTCAGCAGAACTGGCCCCAGATTTGAGAGGGCCGCTTGTAATGCCTTTGAATGGGCCCTGCACTTTAATGACGCTACTTTCCCTTGGAGGCACTGTATGTTTTAAAACTCTTTTGCTACTATTGTGTCCACAACCCAAAGGGAATGGCATCTTACCATCTCTCCCACAATGCCCCAGACATAGTGTGATGCTGCTGCATCCGTTAGGGTACATCAAGAGTGAACTAGGACTGGGTGACAGTGGGCACTCAACTGCAAGGATTTTTTTTTGGGGGGGGGGGGGGTGACTGTACCACTGTGAAGAATCAGGATTCAGAGGTTCAGAATCTCTGAAGTAAAATCAGAATCTCAAGTAAAAGCAAAAAGTGTGGTTTGTGAGAAAATGGATCTGTTGTATTGGCCTTATTGCTCCAGGATTGTGCAGAGAGAGGAGGGTTTGGTCTGTCAGTTGCACATACAAATTATTCAAAGATGACACCAATCATGGAGTTCTGAGCATACACTTGCTGTATGCCAATTTGGGAACAGATATTTGCTAGGGTCACATTTGGTTTCAGCCAAAGACAGGATGAAATGAGTTCACATCAATTTGCCTGGCAACAGAACTAGGGGGGTGTCTGGTTCTTGATATCTTTAATCATAGTATATCAGACAACTGGAAGACCTTTCTCTACAATTTCTCTACAATGCCTCCGAAGACATGATAAGCGGCTGCTGTGATCGCAGTTTGAGACATTTATGGCAATGCCACTGCTGGGCTGCAAATGGTGCATCATGTACAAGGATGATTTGATGCGCAGACTAAAACTGTTAACGCTATAGTGCAAGATTTTGTTGATAGTATGGGAGGAATTTCAATCAGTTTAAAGATCAGTCCTGAATTCTAACAAGTAAATATGTAGATATTACTATTAGGCCTAGGACATAAGCAAATTACAAATGCAGGGGAAGCAAATACGATACAAGCTTGGGGTAATAAAAAGTCCATTTAAAGAATATAGTCTCATCCTTATGACAGGATCCAATCTGATGGTATGGACAAAGTGTTGAATTGAGGAGATCTGTGGTCACAGAGATCTGTACGTCTTGAGGGAAAGGCAGGATACAACTGAAATAACTATAGCCTTCATATAGTAGTCTCTCTCATACAATGAACCCATCCCAAACTCCCTGGTGATGCCCCATTGCCAACAGTGACATCTGCTTCCTTGAGCCTGGATTTTGGGAAGTCATACACTGGGAACAGAGGTTGGGCTTGCTACTGTCATATGGCCCGTCCAAATTTTCCTGATGCCAGAGGTTGCATACCAAATGCTGCCCCCTTTACAGTAAGTCCCCAATCTATGAATGATTCTGTTTCAGAACCTCATTCATAAGTTGAAATGTTTTTAAGTCCAACACCATGGATGTCAATGTTGAAACAAACTTGTTTCACCCAGTTTGGGATAAAAATGTAAAAGGAGACCAATGCAGAAAAGGGTGCTCAAGAAACTTGCAGTCAAGGTGCAGGCATCAAGGGAAACCCATGCAGGAAAAGAGTGCTCCATACTTGCCAGTAGTGACTCCAGGCATGCAGAGAGAAGGATACACCAAGACTTGAAGGAGAGATCACAAGCAGTGGCGTAGCTGGGGGCGTTCAGGGGGTGTTAATATGAATCAGTTCTCAGTACATATTTCATAACACAGTTACCCATGATTACTGGCAGTGGGCTTCAGTGGGTTCACACAGGTTCTATAGAACACCTTGCTAATGAGTGCCTGGTTCTGAGAACCAGTTATTAATGGGACATAGAACCTGTTGTTAATTTAGGTTATTAGGACATAGAACTTGTTGTTAATTTATTTGAATCCCACCACTGCTTACTGGGTATACATGCATTTCTAACTGTATTATGATATATGTACTGAGAACTGATTCATATTAATGCCTTATCAGTTCCACACACTATCAGAATTACATCTCATTGACTCTCAGAGCCATCAGTAACATGGGAAAGTTTGAGTTAAGAAAATCCACTTTTGTTCCATAGGTTTCTGTGTTTTCATTTTCTGGTTAATTGGCCAGAACGTTTGATAGAATATAGATATCCCAGTGCAGTTTGTTTCATTGCATTCTGCATAAAATTACCTTTCCAACTATATATAACATGATGGTATTATCATGCATAATATGGTATTACCAGTTTTTCACAGTTTTAGTCACTAGCATCAAACTCAGCTTGTAGCCACCCTAAAGCTTGTCGCCTAGTTCAACAAGCAGAACTGGATTCAATGAAAAGGGACAGGAGTTCCTCTCCACTTGATCTTAAAGTCTCTCTCTACAGGGTTTATCAGACCTGGAGGTTCCCTGCCTGCCCACCCGCTTTCTTCCAGTGCCTGCTTTCCCCAGGTAGTGCTGGGGAAAGTTCCCCTCCAAACATCCTTTGCTAGGGGAACTTTTCCCTGAAGGGGCAACTTTCCCCAGAAGGAAGCGAGTTGAATCCTACAAGTCTGGAGAGCATGTCACTCACTCCCAGACCTGGGTGGGCAGCCATACAGCCTGGAAGTATTTCTGGAGATGTGCCCAGCTTGGGCAGTGAGTGTGGGGTGCATTCCATGGTGCATGGTAATGGCAAGCTCTGAGGCATGGGGGAGGATGATGGATTCGTTGACTGAGGTATGGGGTTGAGGGGGCAATTTGTCACCCTTTTGTCAATTTGTCACCCTTGCTCCCCACGCAATGCTACTGGGTCTTTGTGCTGGTGGTTAATTTTTTAAAATAGACCTGAAACTAACCCTACAATCCAGAGTAATTATGGGAAGACGTAAGAGGCACTTACTCTGGATTGCTGTATGCATTTCCCATAGGTTTCCCATAGGTGGCACTGTAACTACGTTGGTGTAAAAGGTCCCATTGTTACTCTGGATTGTTGCCTAATTCAAGCTTGCTCCATCTCAACATCTAAAATAATGTAAGACTGAAGGTATCATGCCCCAGGAGAACAGATCTATACAAAATGTAATCCTGCATGATATCTAGAATATTTGTAGAACAGCAGCATACAAATTATCTCCCCAAGCAGTTAAGATCACATGGGGAGACTCCATTCGGCTAAAATTCATACAGAATTACAGATTAAACTAAGATAATGAGGCATGTGTGGGTTGTAAAAATACTGTAAATAATTTTGCTGATAGTGGTTTGTGAATTTGATACAAGCACTATTATAATTTTGTGTGATATCTGATGAATTGAAGACCCAAATTAACAAAACTGGTTTACTATTATTTGAAGTCCTATGTTATCAGGCATGAATTTCTTTAGAAGAAAGAACAATTGTCTGTTTGCCGTGCAGCATTAATGCTGGCCTCCGTCAGTCTTGAAAGACTATGGTATCGTGCTCAGCGCTGCATACGCTGCATGCGAAGCACGAAAGCCTGGGTTGGATTGTTATGGAGGATAGGCTGTTACCCAAGCAGCAAATCCCCCCTCTCCACACCACTGAATTAGTCCAATGGAAAGGCAGAGCCAATACGATTGGATCCAGCTGGCGTCGCAGAGCTGGGCTAAGGACAGGAGCTCACCCTGTCTTGTGGGGCCGACCCGGGTTTCAGACCCTGGCCTGCTCGTTAACAGGCACAGCGTCTTTACCGCTTGTGCCACCCACAGCCCATTAATACACAGCAGCATTAATACATCTTGCAAAATAGAGAAGATCAAACAGTTTTGAACCCAACTGACAACCAAACTGAAATCTAAGAATTAATTCTTAGAATTAATTAATAAAGGATATCGGTAGAAATGTGCTAAGAGTCCATCATGGGATCTAGAAGTACAGACTGGACTTGCTGCTATCTGTGCAAAGCAGTGTAGATTATTTGCAGAACTGATGCAATTATGAAATTTATACTTTATCTTTTTAGTGCAGGTCTGAGGGAATGCTGAATTTTATTCATTGCCTTATGGTAAGATTGCACTCAATAATGAAATTGCTACTAGTCACTGTGCAATTTCCTTTTCATACAAGTCTTGCAACATTGCACTTGATATAGGCAAGGATTTTTTTTTTAGTCAAAAATCCAGGCCTAGACTGACAAGCCCTACCGAATGAAATCTTTCTTCCATTTGAGGGCCTGTACATGTTCTTGTTTCAGGTGTGAACCCTGATTGCAAAACCAGTGCACTGGAAAGTACCTGTGGTGCATACAGACTCCTGGGTTTTCATTCTGTCATTAGCATGTGATGGTAAGGGAAGCAGAACAGAAGGCAGAAGGAATTTGTTATGCATTCTTGTAGATAACACAGGCAATTAGCAACTGAGATTGCAATCCAAACTCCAGTTAGGCCGTCATAAGCCCTGACATAAATCCTGTGCTAACCTGAGGGTTTCACAAAAATGCCATAAAGCAATTCTGCCCCACTCATGGGGGTTTAGGCCGGTGCACAATCATACACCAACCTCCCCACACTATCATGGGAAGATATGTCAGGTGAGTTATGTCAGACTAAATTGGTTAGGATTCCATCTTCAGGCGTTATCTCAGTCTTCTTTGATTAGTATGGGAGCAATATTTTTAGACTACAGTAGAAGTAGGTAGTTAGTAGAGACCAACATCCATATATGCATCTTATGCTGTTCTGTTGGCCCTTAACATCCATTCCTAACTAAATTCCCATACGGTGATGCAGCAGAGCTGGCATGGCTGGGATTAGCCTCAGCAGCCTCAGTAGGTAAATTTGGACCTGCATCTGCAAAATCTCTGGCACAAGTCCAAGTTGATCCATGAAGTTGATCGGGCCACCAAAGGGCATTAGGTTATGGCATCTGCCCATAATGTGAATCCTGCCCTAACCTCAGTAAACCCATTGTGACAGCAGGAGCAAATGATCCATTTCCTGGAGGACACTGGTACCCTCTCTCCACATGATATAGCGTTTGCTCCAGTGGCATGGCTGAATTGCTAGTGGTGAGCGGGGGCTTTGATAGGATTAGGAAGCAAACACTAGAAATAAACCCCTCTACTTGATAAGTGCATATTAGAAAAGAATTTTGTAAAAACAGTCCACATGAATTCAAATAAAATCCAACACTACATTAAAGATTCTCTGGTGGCACAAGTGGTTAAGACACTGTGCCTGTTAACCAGCAGGCCAGGGTTCGAGACCTGGGTCCCCACAAGACGAGGATTTCCTGCTACAGGCAGGGGGTTGGACTAGATGATCCACTGGGTCCCTTCCAACTCTATGATTCTATGAAATGATAATTAAAACCTATTTAACATTCATAGATGTATAATCGCAGTTGCTACTATCCTGGGAATATTTGGGAACAAAGGACATTTTAGCAATATAGTGAACTGGACAAATTAACACAGCCGGTAATAGCAGGATGGAAGTTTGAAAGGTAACTGAATCTAGAATGGTCTCATTCTGTATAAAGAATGACATTTGATGAAGTTCTTGAATTTATTACAGGAACTGATCAATAAGGCACTTAATACCCCACTTCTAGTCAGTCAATCTCATAAAAGATCTAATCGAAATACAGTAGAAGGGTTCCTTTTCTACGGTAGCCCATAGTGAAAAAGAAGAATGGAAAGACCTCTGGATCGAGACTAATAAGACAGGCCATTAAATAGATATATAAAACAAAGAATAATGTTGAAAAGGTCATTCCAGCACTTACACGTCACCTCTTTCAATAAAGAACAAGGTTATATTTGATGAAACAGAAAAGTAGGAGGATACAGTATTTTGTGGAACTCACTACCACTGTAGATCAATGAGATCAGAACTACCATATATAGTGGCCCTGCTTGTGATCTGCTATTCTTAATTTTGCAGTTATCTCCCACCCCAACAATCTGTTCATCTAATGATACTCCAAAGGGAAAGATTGAATAGAAGTCAGTGCAGGCAGGGTTGCGTTCAGTAGCCTCTCTTAAATACCCCTTCCCACACACTCATCTATATTACTTAGAAGTGTGATAAAGAAGGGGGAAAGGGGGCTTTGCAAAGGAGGGTTCAGGGTTTTATGAAGGAGACTCTTTTGCAATCCACCTCTCTGTCACCTCCAATCATATATGTATCACAAATATAGGGATGATAATGAGAATAAATGAGGTGAACAAGGGGAATAATTGGAGGCTGTTTGCCAACTAGAATGGTAATAGTGAATTTGAAAGACAGAAGGCGTAACAGTTGGTGCTGACTGTGCTCAAAGAGTCCACCCACCTACCAACTGTTTATTAGCCAGAAAGTGTAATAAATCAGAAATGGGGTTTTTTACGGGGTGCTCGATTATGTCCAGGAGCCTCATGGCTTCCAAATACAGTGAGGCTCCACTTCTTAGACCAATAGTATAGTATATAGTGTACTCCACTTTCAGATATGAGAAGAGTTTAGATGAGGCCAGGAGATGAGAGGTCCACCTTGACATCCACTAGCAAAGTCTTCTGCCCTTCCCCATCCTTTACACTGTAAGGGCCAGTTCCACCCATAGCTGAAAGAACCTTATGGGGCGGAGAAAATATAAGCTCAGCAATTCAGCATGACACCCACAAACACCAGTGGAACTTTGGAAGTTTTCAAAGTAGTTCATAAATTATTATGCAGTTTTCTCCATTATAAGCTTCATTTATCATTGCGTATAGCAATTATGGGGTGGAGTGGGGCAATTCTCTGAGGGTAATGGTCCAGGCTCAGTCAGAGGCCATCAACTCCTCCCAGCTTGTCATTAATCAGGCAGCAATGTTCAGAGAGCTTCTTAACTATTCAGTTCCCTTTAATTGCATATTTTTAATTCATTTGTTTCTTCTCCTCCAAACGTCCAACCACTAATGGGCATCCCGTTTTTGAACTTCCCAACTTGAAATGATGACGATGACGATGATGACAATGAAAACTACACAGGGAAATCAAACACTGAGTTTTCTGTCTTGGAATTGAGACTTCACAGTGACATACAATGCAACCTGTATGTGATACAGTTTTGCTCAAAATGAGTTTTGCCCATTACTTCCTAGGGTGACTTTGGTGTATCTTTGGAGGTCTGCAGACCATGAAAGCTTAATCTTCAATAAAAGTGTTTCTTGTTAAGGTTCTTTGTTGTCTAGGGGAAAAAATGTTAGCTTTCAGCCACAGTTTCCCTTCCCTCCATGAATTCGATCTGCCATACAAGGTCGGCCTTGTAATTGGACAGTGTGAGGAAGATGTTCAATTCCTTTCCTGCTGTGGGAGGCTCTGTTGCTCAATCTGCAGTTGTTTCATTAAAAGCCTGGTCAATTTTCTGGTGCCTCCAGGCCGTAGCAGGAAGAGGGCTCTTGCCCAGGCTCTTATTTGCCAAGGTGATTAGTGATTACTGACCTCTGTGGAATTAGTGGGGGAATGTGCCAGCATTAGGTCCAAGTTATTCAGGGATGACTACAGACATTGGTTTTAGTTTAAGGCTCACAGAGGTATGCCTGGAGTCAAGATGCCTTTTAAAAAATTCTCCATATACAGTCATCCCCCACTTCCAGACAATTCACTTCCTGACAGTTCTGCTCTTTCAACACCTTTCAATTATTCCCAGGACTCATTCATTCAATACATGCTACACTCTTTCAAGCTCTTTATGCTGGTCTAAAGGCTAAAATTATCTTCCTTATATGTTGTTTTGCATGTAACATGTTCTGCATGTAACATGTTTTGCATATAACATGTTTTTGCATGTTGTTTTGCATGTAACATGTTCTGCATGTAACATGTTTTGCATGTAACAATTGCAAACTGTTTTTGGCATTTCTGTATGATTTTCTGCTGTAAATAACCATCATTCCAATACATAATATATTCATTGCCCACACATAATTTTGTTCATTTTACTGTAATTTGTTATGTATTTTGGCTATGTGGGAATAAATATTAATTGAATGCCTCATCTGGAATGCCTTCAGTTTAATAGGAAAATATTTTTCTCCAGCAGGGCTGGCCCAAGACTTCCTGATGCATGCTGTACGTACCCCCATGAAACTGGGGTATGAAACCCAGTTTCATCATAGTCCATTTGCAGTTTCACACTGAAACCATACGTACCCCCATTATCTGATTATCTCTACAATCCAGAGTAACTATGGGAGCAAGTAAGAGACATTGCATGCACCAGTACTTACGGCACCACCAAGTGAAAACCTATGGGGAATTCATCTTGCAATCCAGAGTAAATTGTTCTTACATTGGAGCAAGGACTCGCCGTAGTTACTCTGGATTGCGCCCTATGTTTCAGCCACTCTCCAAAGCCATTCTCCTGGAGCTGCCAGCTTTTCCTTATTAGAAGTCCATCACAGGTCACACGTCATGATAGTTATATGCAACCTCCTGTGTTTAGAAGTTGGCTACCTCAGAATGCCAGATGCAAGGAAGTGGCAACAGGATGCAGATATCTTGATATTTTGTGTGCCTGGTCCACCCTGCCCCCATTCCTACCCACTTCCAGAGGACATGATAACAGAGAATGTATTTCCGTTCACTTTTGCCTCTTTTAAATTCACTTTTCTCCTTGAAGATATTCTATTATGGTAGACACAGGAACAGATGGTAGGAGGTGCACAATCTCTGAACATGAAAGAAAATGTTTGTCAAAAGAATCTTGTTCATTTTTCTTCTAAACCTGCCTGCCTAACCTGTGATCACAGGCAAATATCAAATATTTTGCAGAACATGGTGCATCTTCATATACCCTCTGTAAATAAACAAATTTCTAAATGCCACACTCCAGGAAATTCTGCCATGAAATAAAAAAGCTTCGAATGCCACACATGTCGCAGGACAAATTATTTATATACAAGTCACTAACTTTTCATTTGATTTTTTTTCTCCTTTCACATATTGCCTGGGGAGATTAAGATTTTTTTAGCTTAATTTATTCATTACAATAAAACGATTTACTGAATAATCTCTGCCCGAATGCAGGCATGGAAATGATGCTTAAGCCATTTTATCTTGAAGTGTGTACACAATAGTTTGACTGCACACTTAGACGTATCCTACAAGTCTGTTCCCTCAAGGGTAAGTCATATAGGAAGGGTTCCAGTGTAAATAATTGCAAATCTAAATCCGTGTTTTTTACAGATAAAGAGGCTTTTGGATGCTTTCTTTCTGCAAAACTTGCTAAGTTTACTTTGAGAAAAGAAGCAAAAAAGAGGCACAAATGGAAGAAATGTAATATAGTGAGAACAAGCTGAGGGTTGGCTCTCTGTGTGGAGGACAATTTGGGTGCAGCTGGCCTCTGTCAAGTGGAAATGCAAGATGGTAATGGCAGCTTCCCGCTTCACCAGAAATAGTATATATTAGTTTAAGGGAACATTCCTTCTGAATTAGACTAGAACGGAAGGGGAGCCCTCTTCATATGTTCCAAGTGGCTACAATGAATGTGGTTGGGGGTGATGTCCTATTTTATCATCATCATCAACAACAACAACAACGGTGTTAAAAAACTAATGACTCCCTGTCCCAAAAGGGCTCACAGTCTAAAATTGATTCTACACTGGGAAACTAGTAGATGTAGGCATCAGAGTCTTTTCTACAGCTGATGGTAGGAGGATACAGCTGATATATCAGTTGGTGGTGTAACCTTACTCCACTTCTTCCAATAGACAGACCAGGATCCATGGATGAAAGAAAAGCTGACTTTGACCAAGAAGCCTGGTCTACTCAGTGGTAGACCTGAGCACTGCATTGGGAAGCTTGGAAAACCTGACCTCTATAATTTTTTGGATCATTGCTGTCCTCTCCCTGCCTTGTTTTTTCCTTATCCCTATTCCACCCATCCCTGTCATCATCTTCCTCCCATCCCTTTCCAATCTCTCCTCTGCACTGGGTGACACCAACCCTAGTGATACAATGTACAGTTCCTCTTTCCTGCTAAATAGAAGAGGAGCATTACTTTTTTTACCCAGTTAGCAGCTACTGAAATGGCAGGTTCACCTCCAAATAAGAGAGCAACCATTTACAGTTTAATGAATATTAGCACATTGGGTGAACTACCTTCCTTCATAACCTCACTTCTTCCATGTACTTGTTGTATCCAGCTCAAATTTCTGTAAAAAGCTTTGGCTCTTGCATTTAGCAGAATAAGCCGTCTCTGTCTCTCTCTCTCTGCTTCATACCCAATCCTAAGAATCTTGCAGATTCTGAAAGAGTCAATTGCTGCAGTCTGTATGCCAAAAGTCAAGGCTTGAAGAAACTTTCTGATCAGACCAACTGCTGAGCCAGCTTCTTCATCTTCCTTTTAAACACCCTCTCCTCTGCTTGTATGAGAGTTGGTCCATCCATGGTCATTACTCTTAATGATTCCACATGAAAAGATACTTAAAACTGATTAAAACATTCAAGCCTGGAACAAGGGGTGGTAACACAAGGTCCAGTCCAATTTCTGAAATTCTCAGAGGCTGAAAGTACTGCTTGGCTCAGAAACAGCCTGCAAACCATCTGCAAGCTGTTCTGAACAGTATGGAGGAAGAGCTGAACATAAGGGTAACAACGAAAGGAAACATTTGAGAACTTAATTGTTAAACATTTTTCGGGGGGAATTTTAATTAAAACAAGGTGATGATGAGGATGATGATAATTTAACATCCAAATCCTCCACTCCTTGTAATGCAAGGGAGTTCTGATGGTATCCACTTTGCCAGTTTATTCAGGGCCAAACAACATCTCCTTGATTATGTTACTGGCATAGATGTGCTGCTTGTTTTGTGTTTAAACATGAGCAGGTGGGGAAGAGTAGTAGGATAGGTGGCTCAATCCTAAAGGTACCTAGCACCACTGGAACAAGCATTCACGCAGCACCAGGAACGTTCTGATTGTACAAAAGTCTAGACACTTTACCTACAATCCAGAGTAACTACAGGAGCACGTAAGAGACATTACATGCACCTGTAGTTACTGTACCACCTCATGAAAACCTATGGGAAATTCATATTGCAACCCAGAGTAAATTGTTCTTACACCAGAGCAAGGACTCCCGGTAGTTACTCTGGATTGTGCCCTAGGACAAATATCAAGGCCATCATTGAAAGCAATGAGTGGCCAGCTCCGCATGCCTGTGACCATCTGCTGGCCCAGATAAATGTGCACAAATGGTGAGAGGGGCCAGATGGTGGGCCAGCTATGGTGTCCAACCTGCTACAGGCATCTCCCAAGTTATTGGACAGGTTAGGGACTGGCGCACCGTCCAAAAGTGAAAACAGTTGTAAAATGGAACCCAGTCTTTTTCAGCTTGCAAATGCAAAATGGCCACCAAAAAAGAGACATGAATATCACTTGCAAAAGTCTAAATAAAATATATTTATATTAATGTTCTATTATTATATACTTATATAAATATGTTAAAGCAGTATCCTCAACTTCTATGGATCATGAGATAGATACAGGAACCCCCTACTTCTTGGACAAGTTAAAGATCAGAGCACTGTCAAAAAGTCAAAACCATTGAAAAGTGGAAACCCATCTTTTTTAGTTTGTAAATGTTTCCAATGCTTTTTATGCTAGCAAATTGCAAATGCCTCTTTTATCTTGCAAATTCCTTCTGCCACACAAAGATTTCTGCAAACGGATTCTCATTAACTCCTTTAGGAATTGGATTAGGTCAGAAGCTACAACATGGGGAAGGGCAATTTTGACCTGTAGAACAGCAAAGAGAGGTTGAAAGAGCAGAACATGCATTGAATGAATGGGTTTTGGGTATAACTGAATGGTGTTGAAAGATGGATTGTCAGAAAATGAAAGAAAGCAGGGGATACGTGTACTTTTGTGTATCACTCATGATTCAAATATAGGCAGCTGAACACACACACACACACACGAAAACACACATGTATTTTTAGGATTAGTTCTATAAATCCTTCTCAAACACATCATGAGCATTCAAAATGGAAGCAAGCAACATGAAGCTAGTCAAACCTTAGACATCATGGTTAATATACATCAGTTTATCACAGCTTCAATAAAACAGAAATGTCATAATGAAGTTAACAGCAGAAGATAGCAGTAAAAAATGGCTGGCTCCTGCTGACTGGTCCTGCTTCAAAGTGCTCATTTATGCCCATTTCAGACATACAGTCATGATTTAGTATTTTATTAAATTGCTCTATAAATATATCTTTCTAGTCAAAAAGCATGTCCCGTGAGCAAAGCAGGTGGCTGTACAAGAATATACTATTTCACACTATTATATTATGGGTCCCAACTGATTAATCACCTGCTTGTTTACTCCTTAACGGATCACTTAATTACATTTAAGTGTAATTTGCATATTAACCAAATCTTATCAGCATGAACTTTCAAGTTCATGAAGGTCTGTGAGAGTTTACAATTTAATAATCAGAAGCCACTACTCACTGTTGAGAATGAAAGTCCTTGTTTAATCATGTTTTCTTGTTCCTTACTTAGTACTGCAATACACCAAAATCAAAAATAGATTGAAAAGTATGCTTAGCTTTCTAACTCATGGTTGAAAATTGGTTTTCTCTCAATTAAAAAACTAAAGCTTCCCTGATCAAGGGTGCAATCCTAAGGTGCAGTTGGGCTGGCGCAAGTTTCTTTCATCTGCTCAGTGTGGTCATGAAAGTGCAATAAAGCATTTTTGTGCCAATACAACTGTAGGGACGCCAGTTTATGTGTAGGCCTCCTCATGCTGGATCCAGCCATGAGTGGGAGTATGTTTTGCTGGCCTTTCCAGACTGCTGTGGGGGTCTGTGGTGTGTGGGAAGGGTAGGTAGATGATGTTTTGGAGTGGGAGGGGGAGACAGTGGTTGGGAAAGTGGACAGTTGGGCAGAGAGCAGGAACAGGATCCTAACCCACTTCCCTAGTAGCCCAGGCCAGTCCTGGACTGCTCTAATTTGTGCCGCTATTTGAGGTGACACAGATCCGAGTAGCCCCATTGGGACAGTAGTGGCTTTCCTTGTAGTAAGGGAAAAGTTTCTCCTTGTCTCAAGGTAAGCCACAGGCTGCCTACAACTTATGCTGGATACAGCATAGGCTGATCGGCCTGTTCAGCTTAATGTTTGGATTGGGCTGCCCATTGATTGCACCTTGCTGCCTAGTTATATGCAACACAAGGTACACGCTGGAGGTTTAATTAAAATCAAGAGAAGGAGGCTTGAAATAAGCAACTAATTTTTGTGCAGTAATGTAGGGTTGGTGCCACCTTTTGGAACATTGGGGCAAAAGCCTGCAGGAGTTCCCCTATGCTATTTAAAATGCATATACATAGCCGCATAGCAGCACCTGCTCTATTTATTAAATTTTTTAAAAAATTTATAACTCACTTTTCTTATCCAAAGGGCAGGCTGAGGTGATAAAACAATTGATGAAACATGGAAACAGATTGCGCTAACAAAACAGCTCATCCTAAATAAACAAAGCACGCTCAACAAAGCACAAAAGTCTATTTTTATTTTAATTTCTCATTGTCTTTTGTAATGCATCTCATTTTGGTTTGTAATTGCTTTGTACTAATGCCTGTTTCAAAGGAAACTAATATTATAAAAACGATCTGTCGTGTTGCAGTTCTTTTCACATTTTGTTGGAAATAAAAACAAACGTCTTCCTTAAAGCATCGTTTCTGTCGACTGCAGCGCCTGATATTGTGCACGTTGAGATCTCTTTCCCATTAACTGCAGTAAAATAATCATCCATTTTTGCATAATTTCATAAATTTGATGTATATTTCTGTCCTGATTTTAGCAAGTCTCAAGAAGGCCTGTAATTTTCTGACTCATTTTGCTCACCGGTATCTAATACATCACATTAGTGTATAAATCAGCAATACCACTGGCTGAAAAATTGTATTAAATTGTGTCACACTTCAGAGTCTTTGAAATCCCTCATTAACCTTTTGGTTACACAGCTCATTAGATTTAAAAGTAAACTTGTCCTTTCTGACTTTCATCACATGTCATCATCAGAATTGTGGCTTTAGGCCACACTTAAGAAGGTGTTCCTTGTTAATTGCCTTCTCCACTAAATAGCTAGATCTAACACTTTCCCCCCAAAGATCTCTTCCTGTTCTTGTTCCAGTATCTTGAATCGTATTGAATTTCAGGTATTATTTCCTATGCCTTTTTCATACCTCTGGCCTTTGGCAACTGAAGTAGTTACATCTAATAACGACATAAATGGTGGTTGGTATGTCTCTTTCTTGAGACTGTAGGGTTGTAGGTCCCATCTAAACAATTTCTATATCTCAGCTACATTGTAAGGCGCTATGCAATATATTAGTTACAGTAAGAAGCAGTGGCATAGCTAGGTCATCTGGCACCCAAGTACCATAAATTTTTTTACACCTCCATATGACAAATTATTTAATTATTATCAGTATCAATTACTTAATAAATATTAATATTTTCAAATTTTTTCATACCTCGCTTTTATATCTCCCAGGGTAGTGTATGTAGTTCCTCCCTTTTTTTGTCCTTACAACAAAAGGACAAAAAATAGTTGTCCTTACAACTATCACCTGTGACATAGGTGATAGTAATAATAGACATGAAATTAATAATAATAATGGCCAAAAAATATATGCATTGAATATTTCCTCACATGCAGTGGGTGAACCCTCCCCTGATATCACTCCGATGTACATAGTACTCAGTGATATACTGCCCCACCATCTGGAGCCCACGTCTTCTTGCCTGGAAGAAGAAAAGGAGGACAGTGTAGAATTTTTTTCCAGGTCACAAGAACAGGTCCTTGAAAAAGAGGACGCCCTCCACCAAATGAATTCTGTCTTATAGTCCGCCTGCAACAACATCCCCTACAAATACAAAAAATCAATGTTTTCCAGCCCTCCCATTACCACTAAAGCCTTTGGGGAGGGAGCGGAGGTGAGGCTACCTTCTGGAGTTCTGGGTGAGCTCCACTTTTGCTGAATCAGGACCACCCTGGGGGAGTTGCATCAGGCTTCCCAAAAAGCCGGAATCAGCTGGACATGTCCGGGTTTTTACTATTGGACTAGACTGTCTGGCCTTCTGGGGTGTGGGTGGGAGGGTGCTTGGTGGGACGGGGGGCACTTACAGGCAGCCCCGGCAGTTTTTTCGCTGGGTGTGGCTGCCATTTTAAAAAGAATGAGACTGCGCATGTTCACAGCCTCTTTCAATTTCCTAGGTTCCTAGAGTGCACACCCTGAGGGTGCGCTGGTGTGGGCGGAGCATCCGGTCAGGTTAGTTCAAGCTTTGGACCTGTAAAGTATAGATTGCAGCCTGAGTGCCCATTCCAAGATGACAGGATCCAGTGCCAGATTCCAAGAGGGCAGCACTCCGCTTTTCACAGCCCCCCTGAAATGAAGTCATGACCCAATCCCCACTTTGAGAACTTTGGGGACTGTGTTCATTATGGGCTCTTCTTCCTATTGGTGACAACCCTTCCTATGCCTGAGGAAAAGCTTTTAGTCCTGATAATAAGAGGCTTCTTTCTCTCACCTTTCCTTCTTTCCCTTGATCCCTTTCCTCTTGGGGTTCTGTCCCCTCTCTCAGTCCTTTGCTTCTTCATAGCCTTCTTCCCTTCTTGTGTTCTCACCAATTTCCTTTTCAGTGCTTTTGCTAGTGCCTGCCAGAATGTACTATATCATTTGCCCTTGTGTGGGTCTGATCTGCCAACATATGTATTTGCACCCAGTGATACCACTTCCACTGGTCTGAGTTGACCCTCTGAAGTTATTGGGACTTAGCCCAGAGTAAGGGGACAAATTAATTCAATTAGAATTGGGCTGCCCAACACCTGGTTGCTTTTTGTTTTTGCTGCTAGACATCAGGAGATGCACTATATGTGCACATCAAACATTATAGGACAAAGAAGTACAGAATTCTTGATGCTGACATTGTAACTACAAAGCTTCTCAGTTCATGTGTTTGAAATATAAATTGTCCATGCATGTCACTATGGCTAGTCCCAGAGATCTAGTAAATGCTTCTGTTATAATAAATGATCACTGCAGTATGCCTGGATCTGATAGACTCATTTAATTTATTAAGATCTATGGAGAAAACATTTGAATTTATGCACAGGGCAATCATTCAATTGACCACTGGATGCGGTTGTAATGGTTCACAGGCGATAATGCTGAAAGAGAACTTATCTCTGTTGGAAAATATTATTCTTTGACAAGATTTTGGAAATGAATTTCTGGGATTCATGTTTTCCTTGATGTTGCTTTTTTCCCTTCTTCTACAGTGACAGTAAAAAACAATAGGAAGAAAAATCAAAGAAGGCCATAGAGCAATTCATCAAATAGAAGCAAATCCAGTGGATAATATGCATTGTGTATCCAGATTAATCAGGACCAAACCTAAAAACCCGTTAAGTGCATTCAGTTAAGAATTTATTGACCAGATTATTGATGTATTTTTCAATTACAAAACCAATTTTCACACAAGAGTTCAATCAAAGCCAGCTGAGTTCTATAGATTATGAATGACTTTTTTATGGAACCAGTCATCTTGAAGAGAAAGCAGTTTGTGTGTGTGTTTGCAAAGGGGAAAAAAATTGAAAAATATTAAACAGTTAATTTAATGAAAACAATAAGTTTTCTAAAAAATTGTTATGCTGAAGTAGTAGCACTGGAAAATGCAAATGTCAATCATGCCAAATTATCTCATTTTAAGTTAGGGCCAAGTATCTCGTATGCAACGAGTAACAGCCCATAGCTATCTCTTGTGGAAAAACAATATTACAACATTCATCAGTAAAAAATGAATAACTTATTATTAAATTTAAAAATATTACATATAATTTTTTACATATAACATTAGAAGAAGGCTACGTGCTGCCTTACAAGGAAAAAGGAGGACACAGAAGATTTTTTCAATGGTAGCTGTGTGCAGGAGAACTGAGCTTAAAGTTCTCCTAACATAACGGAACAGCCAAAATGGAGGACACTGATACCTTTTTAGATGACACCCAGACAGTAAGCTAAAAAAGAGGATATATCTGGGCAGTTCCAGTCAAATGATCACCATATCTTTGCTCCAGAGACATGTTGATATAGAACCCTGAATATTCTCTACCCCAAAAACATGCAGTAGAACCGTCATCCTTCGCTGTCCCATAGAGCAATGGAAATAGAACCCACAGCCTGCTTGATTGACAGGGAACATATAGACAATCTAGCACAAAGGTTAAGGCTCTTATGTAGATAGAGTATATGCCTATACTCTGCTCCCCACATACCTTCTTTTGGAGGCACCACTTTTGCATAACTACAGTTTGACACCATGCATTAGTTTATACATGCCAGTTACATAAATACCCTTTAGAAACAAAGCTCCACAAAACAGCTGTTCTACATCCTATAAACTCATTTATTTAAAAAAGAGAGAACCATCCAGATGTGCAAAGACCAACAGCCTCTTGTAACAGATTATTTTATAGTTTATAGTAAGCTTGATGTCCCTCATTTCATCGTTCGATACAAGATGTTTCCCCTAATTGTCACACACATAATATTGCAATTCATTTTAGAGTCCTTATGTGGAGAAGCAAAATTGCACCTATATTTTACTAGGCTGGACTTCGGGGAATTTATAGGAATATATACCAAACCAGTAGCGGCGGTGTGGCCAGAAAACCCAGCGTACTGGTTCGGTACGCCGGGAGAAGGAGACGCAATGCGTGTGCGCCGACCTCGGCGCACACGCACTGCATCTCCGTTTGCTGGAGAAGACGCACAGCGGGAGGAGATGAGTGCGTCTCCTCCCGCTGGAGGAGATCACATCACAGCACAAGCACCGACCTTGGTGTGTGCGCTGTGGTCTCCTCCCGCTGGAGGAGATCACATCACAGCACAAGTGCCGACCTTGGCGCATGCGCTGTGGTCTCCAGGTGGAGGAGACACAATGCACATGCGCTGACCCCCGGCAGACGCGCTCAGTGCATGTGCACCAGGGGTTGGCGCATGCGCAGTGCATCGGGGTTGTGGTCCGCCCCTAGCCCCGCCCCCACCCCCGCCCCTTCCCTGCCCCTTGCCCTGCCCCCAACTTCCGGCGAACCGGTTGTTGGGAGAGGCGGGGCCCCCCACTGCCCCTTTCCCCTCAGGATACAATCCTGGGTATTGCATCACTGCATCTAAACCAAAGAGGTGGCACAGATTCCAACAGCCCTGCACTAGGCAAGGCCAACTGGCAAGGGGCATTAGGATCCAGCTTAGTGCCAGATCCTGACTCTACTGCCCCAACCAGGCCCAGTCCACCCATATTCCCAATTGCCACCCTTCCTTCCACTGTCCCGAATTCCCCTGCAACACCTACTCCCATCCCTTCGAAGGCCTCTGGTGACCTGCCATTGGCCATACGTATCCTACACTGGAACTACTGAGGCTCTATTTGGCCTCCTGGCTGGGACTAGTGCCAGCCTAGGGTGCTTTTTGAATGGCATACTTAGAGTGAAATCCTGAACACACTTTCCTGGGAGTAAGACCTATTGAGCACAAGGGGGCTTACTTCTGAGTAGACATGGTTAGGATTGCAGCCTTATTCCTTTCCAGGAATGCCAATACCATGCCCTTTCTAACTGTGCTTTATATGGATCAGAGAGTTTTGTATAACTCTTTGTTTTCTTATCCTATAAATTGCCATTATGTGGGTGGTGAACTGCAAACGTTAATGGCTGTGAAATAAACAGTAAATAAACTAAGTATTGAAGTCTTCAGTTTCCTATAAAGCTAAGAGGAACAGTTAACAATTGCCTGTAACTCACGGAGATGCCTTAATGCAAGAGGTAGAAGTCTTGCAAAAAGGATAATTGTGTCTTATGTTGAAATAAGTCAGGTGAAAGAGCCCATAGCTCAGTGATAGACCATGTGCTTTTTATCCATAATGTAGCAGGTTCCACATTGGCATTGCTGATTAAAACAGTCAGGCCCATTGAACCTTTAAGATTTCCTATTGCACCCTGGCAGATCTTTTAATGTACATGCTGCTTCCACATATATTTCCTTAGCCAAGTGCTATGGTGAGCTTTAAATGTTAAAGCAGTATATAATTTTGTCATAATAACCAGCTTATTTGTCAGGTTGTAAACACTGTGGAATACCTCTTATTTCGGTATCATTTAAGTCCTGGATCAAGTGGCATCATAAGAACATAAGAGTCATCTAATCTCGCTTCCTTCATCTCACAATGGTTTATCACATGCCTCTGGGACCACTTCAGACAACAAGATATCTATACCCTACTGCCATTCCCTTGCATCTGGCATTCAGAAACAGCCTACTTCTAAAACCACTAAAAGGCTTTATATGTTCATCATGGCTTGTAATGCGTGATGGGCTTTTCTTTTGTACATCTGTCCAATGCACCTTCAAAGGCATGTATGCCAGGTGCCATCACAATATCCTGTGGCAAAGAGTTCCAGAGATTCATAATCCGCTAAGAAATAATACCGGCAAAACGGAAAGGAGGTCCCTGGTTCTGGTGCAGTGCAAAGGGAAGAGGAAGTATAATAAAAGAGTTTTAGGAGTCTTAGGAGTCTTAAGAATTACTTGCATTATTCTTTGGCCTTAAGCCATAACTGTAGAATTTGGCAAGAAGAGTTTTAACTATGAGCTTACATCAGTTCAGCATTATGTTGATTTGTTTTATCAGTAGTTTCTCCTCTGTCATCTCCTCTCTGATTTATAGTTTATCATCAGGCAACCCACAGAAGAGATCCCCTAATGGGATGGTAATAAATTCAGAGATCCTTGAATGGTGATTGAGGTTCATTGCAGATTTCATGAGAGGGCTGATAGGAGCAGATGACTGTGCCTTTCTTATTTACAGTTGTACAGCTACATAGACAACTGGCAGCAAGTCAAAATTAATTTAATAACTTGGTTCTTATGGAGCCCATGGGAGTAAAAGCAGAAGGAATGAATTGCAAATTAAATGTAAATAAATGCTTCTAATGAATTGGTAAATTGCCTGCATTTGCCCCCTTGTCTCTAGCAGCCACAACTCTTTTTTTAAAAAAGAATTAACTTAGCTGTTGTGGGAAGAACTCAGTACAGTATTAGCACAAGATTGTTATTACTCATCTGTCCCTTTTCCTTACTTCTGTACCTCTCATATCTATTCATAATCATAGTCAATTTGCAGTTTCATGCTTTATTATTGAAGAAGGTCTCCACTCAGGGCTGTTCCAAATTTCCATAAAAATGTAATGAATCTAGAGTTTATATTAAAGTGTTCACAAGATGACAAGTTATGATCAGTGTGAAGTTGGATACAGGTGCCTCAGATTTATTAATACTAGCAGGAAGTCTCAGTATCCTGCTGTGTCATTAATCAGTTCTTCTTCAGATATATGCCAGATTTTAATTTTAAAAATTGAGATTATGTTTTGGGGGCTACTGGTCAATCAGTCAGAAGTCTCCCAACATTTGAAACAACCATCAGTCATGACAGTCATGTAGAAAGCAGGGCACAGGGGGCAGTACTCTATGGGTAACACATTCTGAGAAGTGACAGGCACCCATCTAAGCATAACTCTAATGGAGGTACATATTGTGTATGGCAACAGATGGGTGAGGCTCTCCAATGATATCACAATGAACCACTTCTATGTGCTGCACATTGTTTTAAACTGCAATCCTAAGCTCCAGCTAGGCCAGCCTAAACCCTGGCATAAGTCCTGTGCTGACCTGGGGGTGTCATAAAAGTGCTGTAAGGTGCCACTCATGGGGAAGGGTTAGGCCAGTGCACAGTCATGTGCTTGCCTCCCTATTTCACCACGGGAATGGGAAGACCAATAAGGTTAGGTTAGGATTGTACCCTAAGTGGAGAAATGGGGATTTCATGAGATATCACTTGGATATCACTTAACTGGCCTAAATGAATTTAAGTCATTTGGACCTGATGAGTTGCATCCTAGAGTTCTTCAGGAACTCACAGATGTCCTTGCAGAGACTCTGTTGATCATCTTTGAGAAGTCCTTGAGGAGTGGAGAAGTGCCACTGGACTGGAAGAGGGCAAATGTAGTCCCAATCTTTAAGAAGGGGAAAGAAGAAGATCCGGGAAATTATAGACCAGTTTGACTTCAATTCTGGGGAAGATACAAATAATAAAACACACAATTTGTGCACATCTAGACAAGTACTCGATCAAAAAAATCCAGCATGGATTTACCAAGAATAAATCTTTCCAGACAAATCTGATCTTTTTCGATCAGGTTACGAGCTTACTGAACAGTGGCAATGCTGTGGATGTCATTTATCTTGACTTCAGCAAAGCATTTGACAACGTCCCACGTGACATCTTAATTGGGAAGTTGGAAAAATATGGGCCAGACAAGGCAATCGTTAGGTGGATCTGGAATCATTAAGTGGCTTGATGGCCACACTCAAAGGGTTTTAGTAAATGGTTCTGCGTCAACCTGGAGTTCGGTTTTGAGTGGGGTGCCCCAGGGTCTGTCTTGGGCCTGGTTCTCTTTAATATCTTCATCAACGACTTGGAGGAAGAGATATGGGGGAGCCTCATCAAATTTGAGAATGACACCAAGCTGGGAGGAGTAGCAAACACAACGGATGACAGGAAAAACCTCCAGGAGGATCTGGACAAACTGGAATCCTGGGTTGTAACAAATAGAATGAACTTCAACAGGGAGAAGTGCAAGGTTCTGCACTTGGGCAATAAAAACCAAAAACACAGGTATAAAATGGGGGATACTTGGCTTGGCAGCACAACATGTGAACAGGATCTTGGAGTAGCCGTGGATCACAAGCTGAACATGAGTCAGCAGTGTGATGTGTCTGCAAAAAAGGCAAATGCCATTTTAGGCTGCATTAAGAGGACTGTAGCTTCCAAGTCACGAGAAGTTATAGTTCCTCTTTATTCAGCATTGGTGAGACCTCACCTTGAGTACTGTGTTTAGTTCTGAGTACCTCACTTTAAAAAAGATGCAGCCAAACTGGAGCAAGTCCAGAGGAGAGCGACAAGAGTGATCAGTGGGATGGAAGGGAAGCCCTATGAGGAAAGGTTGGGGGAACTTGGGATGTTCAGCCTGAAGAAGAGGAGGCTGAGAGGAGACATGATTGCCCTCTTCAGATATCTGAAGGGCTGTCATATGGAGAAAAGGGATCATTTGTTCTTACCTGCCTCGGAAAGCAGAACTAGAACCAATGGGTACAAACTGCAAGAAAGGAGATTCTGGTTGGATAACTGGAAAAAATTCCTGATGATGAGGACAGTTCGGCAGTGGAACAGATTGCCAAGGGAGGTGGTGGATTCTCCATCACTGGGGATCTTCAAGCAGAGGCCTGACGAACACCTGTCGGGGATGCTCTAGGGGGATTTCCTGCTACAGGCAGGGGGTTGGACTAGATGACCTACTAGGTCCCTTCCAACTCTAGGATTCTATGCTTCTATGACATCCATCCCAGGCAGTGCCTAATCTAGCAATGTAACTGAATGATGGTCATGGAGAATTCAGCTAATGGGATGAAACAGGATATAATTCATACAGTGCAATCCTACCCCTGGTCATCCCAGCACAAGTTCCATGCTAGCCTGGAGGTGCTGCAGACTTCTCCACCATATGGGTGGGGCAGGCCAGTGCACAGACATTCTCCAGCCAGCC
This sequence comes from Cryptoblepharus egeriae, assembly GCA_030015325.1. Lineage (NCBI taxonomy): Eukaryota > Metazoa > Chordata > Lepidosauria > Squamata > Scincidae > Cryptoblepharus > Cryptoblepharus egeriae. The sequence goes on from JAREYC010000002.1 coordinate 193,757,939, forward strand.
TCCCCACACCACAGAAGGATCAGGGAGATGTGCTGGCCTATATTGGTTAGAATTGTGTCTTCAGGTTGAACACTTTCCTTGCATGCAAAAGGTCCAATCTCTTGCATCAGTACAAGGTTACTGATTCATGCAGACCAGTGTTCTGACTCTGAAACTCTTGTCTATAGTGGCAGACTATAATTCAGTGGTGCTGAAACTGGGGGTTGCAACTTCCCCAGTTCTTGTAAAGGTCCTCCACCCCCTTTAAGGCACAGAGAAGGGGGAAAGAAGAAGTGCAATATTCAGGATTATGCCCCTGCTGGGGGATGGGGGGCTTTGCCACTTTACAGAGCTCGTGTCAGGGTCTGGGAGGTCTTGGGAGCCTTGCGATCCCCTGCAAAGTGCTTGCAGGATTCCCTGAGCCTTGAAACAAGTGATAGTTCCATCCAAAACAAAACTAGAAGTAAAAGGGGCAAAACCTTCTTGAGGGATCACTGGGTCTTCAACATCTGCTCTGTGAAGATGATCCCTGATCTCGGCCCTCAATGATTCATATACCCTTTATTCAGAGCTGTACAGTAGTATTGACAACTGGTAGTGAGTCATTAATAATTTATAACTCTGTTTTAAATGAGCATTAACAAAAAGCAGAGGGAGATTTTGGAGTTGGAATATGAGAAGACAGATTCTAGCCTCAGCATTGGGTCTTTCCCTGCAATCCAGATAGATGATCAGATGGCCAGAGACAGGAAGCACAGTGAGGCTGTCATAGTTCCTAATGGTAATGGGAGACAGCAGAAACACCAGCTATACTGTGATTGGTTTTAGAAAGGAGACGGGGGCAGTTATGCCTTGCTGGCTATGGATGGGGCCAGCATGAGACTCTTGAGTGATGTAGGCTGAACATGCTCAGAAGAACTTGGCATTATGAGGTCTAATAGCTAGAGTCAGTGAAGAGTCTCTGAAGGCAGGGTCACTAAGCCCCTGTTCTGAGAGCAGAAGCTTCCATGGACTCCCTGTTGAGGTAATAAATATTACATTATAATGCTGCATTCGCATTAATATTTTATGGTGGGTTTTATAACACAATGGTAGAAATTGAAAGTAAAGCTGTATCTGTATATGTGAGCTGTATCTGTCGCCACCCACGAGATACAAATGTGAACCCTCTTGTTAAATATTGGCAGCCCCTTCATGACCACGAGTTTTCATTCTCCAAACGAAAGGAACGTTCTGATTAATGAGATGCTTACCACTACCTTGTGAAAGATTAAAGTTGCAGATGTGCCTGGAGACTTAAAATCCAGTACAGAAATTAAAATCCAATTATCACAGAGATGCATTTCTTGTATCAAAATAAGAAGTTGGAGGGTCTGAGGAAATAATTGCACCAACTCAGAAACCCTTGGCAGTGTATGAGAAGAAATATGATACAAGATGCCACTTCAAATGCTCACAGGGCCGCAGCTGGAGTTTTGCTATAACTTAACTGCATGAAATGAATCACTATGCATGCTTTATTGTGCCCATACCTGATCATTCTTTTTGGGGCTGCATCAAAAAATATGTCTTTCTATTACATTTTGCATTTGGCTGCCCAGAGGGGTCTAACAGATTCCAAAGGTAATGTAACAGCTACATTGCTATTCCACCTATAGGCAGTGCTGTGTCTAGAACTGACACCATTAGTTATGTAAGTAGCATGTTTCTAGACTCTTCTTTACAATAAAGCTGTTTGTTTCTTCAACTGTATTGTGGCCTGGTTGTTTCCTGACAGTGCAGTCTTAATCCTCAGGTAGGCTAGCACAAGTCCCGCCACAAGTCCCATGCTGGCCTAGGGGATGTCACAAAAATGCCATAAGGCACTTCTGCACCATTCCTAGGGGGTCAGGCCAGTGCACAGACATGCACCACCTCCCCACCCCACTTCAAGAATAGGGAGAGAGGTGAGTTGCATTGGCCTAAATTGGTTAGGATTTTGTCCTCAATGTCCTTGCTAAACAGAGAGTTATCTATGAGGAGAACAAATAATAATTGTCACCTCCATAACCAGGATCCTTGCATATTGCTTTTATTTTGAGCTAGATACTGCAAGATACTTATTTTGAGTTGGATAATGGACGGAAGTTCCATTCAAATCAATGGGGCTTACTCTCTGGAAAGTGTGGATCGGGCTAGGCAGTGAGTGGCCAATCCTATCCATATTTTCCTGGGTGTCAGTCCCGTTGAATTAATGAAACTTACTTCTGAGTAGACAGGCATAGGATTGTGCTGTCAGGCAGACAAAGTGTGCTGAGTACAGCTCTGTTACTTGAGCAATTAAAAATATTTTAGCAAGCTTTCCATTAACATTGAAAGGACTGGGGAAAAAACGTGAAGTTCTGATGCAGCATGGCATCAAATTTGAGATGCAGGTCATTACTTTTCAGCTGTTGTGTGTTGTGACATGAAAGAAAATCCAGCGCGACATGGCTGCCTTCCACAGTTCATTTGCAAATGTATGTATGCACAATTATGCCTAATTACCTAAAGTGGAGAGAAAAGGAGGCAGACGATGATTGCATCACAATAACAGGCATTTACTTATTATGCAGAAGTCAGGGTTCTTTTTCAGGCTCTACCTGAACCATATTTTATACGTGCGCTGGAACATTTTTCATTTCAGACATAGGGGCTTCAGGCTTACAGCCAGCACAAAGCACCAAGAAAAGGTCAGTTAAGGGTAGAGTGTGTGTGGGAAGGCATTAGAAGTCAACATGAAGTCTAAATACAAACATTAGTCCAAATACAAATAGAAACTTGAAATTAAATGGCTTTTATCTCTCTCCTTTTTAAACAGCCCAATCCTAATTCACACTTGAGCAGGCATGCTGGCTGGCCTGCATATCCAAAGATTGGGATTGGGGCCAATTGTGCCTCAGCCCAGAGCAAGGGCAATTCCTTCCCCTTCCCTTGCATAATCTACCGACAGTATTTATATATACCGCTTTTCAACTAACAAGTCCACAAAGCGGTTTACAAAGAAAATTGAAAAATAATAATAGCTAATTAAAAGCTAATGGGTCCCTGTCCCAAAAGGGCTCACAATCTAAAATGCAAAAAAGAACACCACTTGAACAGACACTGCTGGGGTGTGTAGGGCCAGTTACTCTCCCCCTGCTAAATAAAAGAGGAACACCCACTTGAAAGAGTGCCTCTTGCTCAGTTAGCTGCTGCTAACTGCTGTATCCCCAATGGAGCTGCTCAGGAGTTGGCGTAAATCTGAACAGCCTGGAGTTGCTCCTGCCGGTTTAGGATCCAGCACAAATGCAGGATCCTGGCCTCACTCCCCACTCAACTCTTGCCTGTCCATAGGCCTGCCTGTCACCTTACCTCCCCAGGCCTGAAATACCTCCATCCCATCCATCCACCTCTGCCAACATTCTTCACTAGTCTGTGGGGCTTGGGCCAACATCCCACCTTGGATGGTGATGTAAAAGTGCTATACAACCCATTTATTTTCCTGGATGGCACCCTAAGTCTTATTTTTCATTTTTATCGCATTTTAAAGTGGAATATATAAAGCTGCTTTATCGTGAGCTAGACCCTTCCAACATTTAGCTTAGTATTTTCCACACCAGTGATTTTCAACATTTTTCTTTTCACAGCACACTGACCTCTATGGACACCTTTCACAACATGATCCATCATGATTGCTTACTGGAAGATTTCTCCAACATTCAGCAGTGTTTTCTTTGGACAGCAAGAGACAGGAGGTATCAGGTTCAGACAGGAGTTTTGTCTGGCTAATTCTGACTCACATGCTAAATAATGAAATTAAAGAGAATACAGTATAATGTGCTTGCTTTCTCACAGTGCCTCTGTGTGTATGTATGTGAATATATATTAACTATTGCATATGGAACGGGATCCCTCATTATCTAATAGAGTTCCATTCCAGAATTTAAAAAGCAGTTTAAAAATAAATTTAAAGACCAGGTTTCTTGCTCCTCCATTGCTCCAAATGAACTAAGATCAGGCCTCAGTATCCTCGGGAGTTTGATTCTTGGATTCCCTGCTAATAAAAACAAATGTTTTAAATAAAAACAGGTTTAAAAAAATCAAAGGGTGTTCATTTACAGTTGCTTAAAAACAGCTTTTCTTCCTGTTTCTACAACAGGAAGAAAAGCTGTTCTTAAGCAATTGTAAAGGAGGCAGTTTGCAACTAGCAAACTGTAAAGGAAGCAGTTTGCAAATAGCAATGCAAAGAACCCCCCAGCCTTTGTCTGGCCATGGCTGCAATCCTAAAGATACTTTCCTGAAAGTAAGACCAATTAAATACAATGGGGCCTACTTTTGAGTAGATATGGTTGGATTGTGCTGATTGAATGAAATGATTGCTTGCATGACAGCCTCTCTATAACAACAACAACAACAACAACAACAACAACAACAACAACAACAACAAAAGATTTTTAACCTGAGATTTTAAAGGGATGCATTTTTCCCTTTCTCCAGGGATCAGCATGTTTCTTCTCATTTACTTTCATATTAAGTCAAATCTGTGTATAAAAAAATCAGTGTGTAACAAGGTTGGACGTCTATTTGTCGAGTACTCAGACAGAGACACCCTCAATACCGATAATGTTTTTAATAGTTTTGCGAACTTTTATATTGTCAAAAATTGCTAGGAAAACGTTTGGAGGTTTTACTGCTGTAAAATAATTCCTGGGTTTTCTAGCCATTTAAAAACTGGATTTTTAAAGTCTAATGTTTTGCCACCTTCTTTTGATAGTATATTCCAATGCAAAAAGGGGGGACTAAAACCACCAAATGCACTGGAAAACAGAATTTTGGGAGGTTTTTTGAAGGTTTTCTCCTCCAATTCTGAGCAGTGAAAACTAATGGGCAGAGTTTATATTGAAAAAAACTGCAATTTAAGCAACAGTAAACATTAAGTGAGGAAAAATTAGAAAATAAAATAACTCCCATTGTTCCATAAATTTTCTTTTTTGATATATTGCTGTTTTGTGGTAATGCATGGGCACACTCCCATGTAAATTGGGGCTGGTTGACTATTGTTTATGCCTAAGCAATATGCAACATTTTAAAGCCATAAAAAGTACCTAAAATGCTTTTTGCATTTTCCACAAGCACTTCCTCCAGAGCTCTTAGTAATAAAATACTGCGTTAAAGGTTATAGGAGAGACTATAAATCTGTGTTAATGCTTCATTCTGTGTTCTGTAATACCATGGCCTCTGGGCAACAAATTTGTTAGTACGAATAATGGTGACTAGCTGCATATTCTCATCTCATTAGGAACATTGAACAAGGGGCACAATACTGATGCATACTTAATGTAACTGCTTTTGAAAAATGTTATGACACATAATTTTCAAAATTCTTTTCACTCTTATACACAGACAAATAGACACATGCACACTCATTTAATAACGCCGAACAAAAAGTCTTCTGCAAATTTGGCTGTTTGGCATAATGAATTTGTAAAGACAACAAAAAGATAATTGTGTTACTTCAGTATGATATAATGTCTTTCTATTGATTATATACTTATGGTCTAAATGGCCTCAGATCAAGAAGAAGATGAGGTGATTCTGACATTTTTATTAAATCTCATCTCCTAGCTTCCAAACTGCCGCCTGTGGCACACTGAGAAAATAATCTCAAGCTCAGTGGTGGCCAGTGGCATAGTTAATGATCATGTTGCCCAGTGCAAAACTCAAAATGTTGCCCGGGAAGTGATATCACAAGTGGAAGTGATATCTTTCTGGATTTTTAAATAAAATAAAATTTGGGGAAAACCTGCTTCCTTCTTGCCTTCCACCGTCCATTTGCTGTGCTGCCTCCCCTCAGCTACTGCCATAGCTAAGGCATCTATTTGCTATCTGGAATCAAAGAACATTTAGTAGCACTCCCTGCAACAACATCAATTTTAATTAAGTAAATTAATAAAAGTGTACATCTTATTAATTAGAGAAACTGTACTAGAGCAAAGAGGGATTGTTATTATCTCCCTTCTAAATATAAAAGGAGCACCACTTATAAATGCCTCTTTACCCAGTTAGTGGGGGAAACTGTATTATGATCTATGGAAATGGGAGCTGACTCATATTAACACCTGATTAGTTCCATACAGTATTATAATTACTTTTCATTGGCTCTCAGAGCAGACTCATTGGAAAATTTTGAATTAAGAAAATCCAATTTTTTGTTCCATAGCGTTTGTGTTTTCATAACCTTTGATAGGTTATTCCAGTGCAGTTTGTTTCATTGCATTCTGCATTAAATTATCTTTTCAATGTTATATAACATGCTCACAGGTGGGCAGATGCCGGTTCGGGCCTATTCGCCTGAACCGGATCTTCCCCTGTGGCGGACGCTGGTGAACCGGTCAGAGCCGTGGCTGGCAGAACAATGGGGACCAGTTCGCTAGCGGCCACCACGTCTCCTGAAGCTCTCCAGCTGGAGACCGCATCTCCAGCTGGACGCATGTGCGCTGAGTCTCCTGAAGCTCGGCTGAGCACACATGCGCCAAGCCATGAAGCCGAGCTTCAGGAGACGCACTGCGCATGTGCCAAGCCCTGGCGCATGCGCAGTGCGGCGGGGTTGGGGCCCCACCCCCGCCCCGACCCGCCCCCTGACCCCAGCCCTGTCCCCTGACCCTGTCCCACCCCAACTTCTGGCGAACAGGATCTTGGGGTTGGCTGGGCCCACCCCTGAACATGCTAGTATTATTGTTCACATGTTCTTCACAATTTTAGCCACTAGTGTTAGACTCAGCTTGTTGCTTCCCTAATGCTTGCTACCTGGTGCCTCTGCTTCTCCCTGCACTCACCAGCTATGCCACTGGTGGTGGCAAAGCCTTACCATTCTTCTCCACTGCTTCACATCTTTTTGCCTGATCTTTGCAGACGCTTGTACTGGATAGCTGTTTCCACTGCTGATCACCCCAGAAGGCTCTGTGTCTCTGATTTCCCAGGTGAAGCCACTGCCTGCACAATTGCTTCAAAGATCAGGTGTAAAGACAGAAGGTGGCAAGGTGGAATAGTTAAGTTTCATCACTGCTATGCCATGTCTGAGATGATTTCATAGTGTGCTGGATTCTGCCCACAAACTATAGTCTGGACTATATAGACTATATAGCCTGTGCAAACCCAAGAAAAGCCATGTGGCAGGGTTGACAGAAAAGGGGACCTGATTTAATGTGTGCAACTGTCATGAATCCACCCCCTCCCTCAACATGTTCCCCACAATCACATCCCATCACTGTTCTGTGTGTTCCTTTTTTGGAATTACATTGTATTATGATGCTCACGCAAGCAACCTCTGCACTGTTGATAATTTGAGTTGCCTGAGTACAATGCAGGAATTGACTCGATATTTGGCTCAATATTCCTAAGCTTGCTGTTCTTTTTGGAGGACTTTACAAGCCATGGGGCAATGATCAAGAACAACTTAGGCCAGGTAGCAGCAGATGAATCTCATGAGAAAATGATATTTTTATTGATTTGGAAGCCTATTATATCCCCTTGGTGTAACAATGTATTTCATCTTTATAGATCTGATGGCAACACATCCTTGGGGAATTAAATTCAAACATCACCATTTAAAACTGAACAACATTGCTTGCTTATAAAGTCAATATTAGGGTAAACAGACATTTTCAGGGAAGCATCCAATATGTCTATAGCTTCAACATAATCTTGAGTTGTGTAAAATGCTTTGGTGCATTTTAAAATGCAGCCTTTTGAGGCATCTGTTAATACCTGTTTTGTGAATGCCGTCTACTCCCAAGATTTTATAGATGGGTAGGTTTTCCTACATCAATCTGAATTTTGACAAGACCATTCAGCATAAAATTGGCAAAGCCATGTTGTGCTTCTGGGACTACATTTATAGGTTGATCTTACAGAAAGAATCCTATATCTTGTTTTCCTAAGTGGTCTGGAACGATTACTTGAAGGGATAACAAAAACAAATAAAAAACCCACATCCTACATTTGGCAGCATTGTGGTTTTAACATTTAATGCATATGTTGTCTGTAAAATTTGAGCAGGCCGAAAAAATCATTTGTAGGATCAAGTGCTGACATTTTTGTATTTGTGATAAACTCTTAAAATGACTTATTTCCTAGGTATTCTGGGATCCTGAGCTCAATGTACAGACCCTTCATCAGTGCTAAGTGTTGCAAAAGTGCTGTAAGGTATGCCTGGGTTTTAGTTCTGGATCAGTGGCTCAGCACCAGTCTGCACTGAGCCAGTACCAGCCGGAGGCCTACTGGAGCAAGGGACGAGCTTGGGGTGGTGGAGAGGTAAGTTAGGGTGTGCGGAGATGGTCTGGGGTAGGAGAAGGGAAGGGAAGGCTTGAGCTTTTACCCAAGAAAGAGAACAACTGTCACTGTCCCCTGAGGAGAATGGAACCTGCCTGGTTTATAGGATGCAGCCCCGTGCATTATGGTGCCAGTGCTTGTCTGGGAAGCTTAGGATTGGGCAGTGAGACCCCTGCACATATGCAGGATACTCTCACCCCCATTTTGAGCTTCCTCCTCAAAAGTCCTTATCAGGGTAAGCTGGGAGAGCTCATAAGGTTTCCCCACAATCACCACCATCACATACTATGAAGCAGTATCACATACTATGAGGAGTGGGAAGGCAATTGTACAGCTCTTCCTCACCAAGTGGGAACTGCTTAAGGGAGCAAGATTAGTTGTTGGGGAAGGGGTTGAAGGAAATGCCCAGAGCCCTTTATTTCAGACTTTGGGCAAAATCCAGAGTAACTACAGGGAGTCCTTGCTCTGGTGTAAGAACAACTTACTCTGGATTCCATTATGAATTTCCCATAGGTTTTCACTAGGTGGTGCAGTAACTATGGGTGCACATAAAGTCTCTTATGTGCTCCCATAGTTACTCTGGATTTGGGGGCTAAACTGATGCACCAATCCTATACCCTCCCCCAATGCTGGTAACTTAGCTCCTAAGCCATGGAAATCCATGGGTTCCATAAATGGAACTGGGTTCCATAAATGTGCTGTAAAGGAGGCTGATGCCAAAGGAATGCCAGTGGTAAGAACTGTGGTAAAAACTGAGAGTGAAGCCCAACACAAGGCAAATCATTTTCACCAGAAAATGCAGAATGGAGAAGACCCATTGCTGTTACTGTTTCCTTTCACAGAGGTTGGGTAGGGTTGCCATAATTCTCTTCCACAATATCGGGACAGGACCCTCTATCCCATTTGCCAGTATGTGTACACAATCCCCAACAAAAATCAGGACTGTCCTTGTTTTTTAGGACATATGGCAACCCTAGATTGGGGGCAAAATCCCCTCCCCTCAAGGAGGCCTCCAGTAGCCTCAGTGATGCCACTGGATGCATTATTAACTTTTTAAAAATAACCCCAAGACACTAGTCCCTGTCATGGCAAGTTAACCCCTGATGACTGGGCAAGAGGCAGTGGGTGTTCAGTGGGTGTTTTCAATGGGTGTTCCTCCTTTATGTAGCAGGGGGAGAGTAACTGGCCCTACACACCTCCAGCAATGTCTGCTCAAGTGGCTTCTGCTGGTGTTCTTTTTGCATTTTAGATTGTGAGCCCCTTTGGGACAGGGATCCATTAGCTATTAATTAGCTACTAATTTTTTCATTTTCTTTGTAAACTGCTTTGTGAACTTTTTAGTTGAAAAGCGGACTATAAATACTGTAGATAGATAGATGGCATATAATAGCTTGTCTTTGAATGGGGAAGCGCCTCAAATGGAGAAACAGAACGAGTGGGTGAGGTGATGACTTCCTAGTTCAAACATTTTTCCAACTCGGTACCCTATATAATATGCCAGAGATAGTTGATTCCTCTAAGAAGGTGCCATATTGGTTTTTGAGTGCTCATCTGCAGTTTTTTGAGTATTGAGAAACACTTTCCAAAAACAGATTCATGCAGAGATTCATTCTCCAAAGTGTATTCCTCCATAACAACTTCTCTAGCATTTTGCCATTTGAAAGAGTTGACTGTCAACAGAAGGAAGCCTAAACATATAGTGGGAGGAAAAATGTTAGTAAGGAAGGCAATCATTCTCCAAAGTTCATATCCTTTCATCTTCTTAATAAGCTCATCCTCGCTTCCTCATAGCAGATGTATGGGAAGAATGGCAATAAGGCTCTACAAAGAGCAACACATTAGCTTTAAAGTGACATTAAAAATTAAAGAAATACTCAAGTGATTTTTCCCCCTCAAGTTTTCTCATTATCACTCACTATGTTGTTGGCACCCTGAGGCTATTTCAAGCCAAAGGCCACAGAGTAGCATACTTAAGCTTGCTGAAGCCAACTGTAAAGACACAATCCAACATGCAGTTAAATTGCTCAAATCTCATGAAAGTCTGAGGAATTTAAGAAACTCAAGAATGTGCCAGGTTGTTTATAGTTTGTTCAGTCTGTGAGTTTGTTGCCTATATAGTGTATTCCTAACATGTACTAGAACAGGCAAGTTGGCATGTCTGTGCTGTATCCAGCACAGGTTGCATAAAACCAGTTGCCTGTCCTGAAACAAGAAGAAACTTCTCCCCTTACCCTGGAGAGAGGCACAGCAGCCCCAATGGGAGTACTTGGATATGTGCCACTGAAATTGGTGGAGCATATCTGAACAGCTCAGGACTGTCTTTGAATGGGGTTAGGATCTAGCACAAGTATCAGATCCTGGCCCTGCCTCCTGCTCCCCACCTGCTTACCCCCTGAACATGCCCACCACCCATTCTCCCCATCCTGGAACACCTGCCTCTGCACCACCTTTCCCATATCCCCGATCTCTGCACTGACCAGGTTCAGCCACCTCAAAAGCAACCCTCCCCAGGGATGGAGAGGCTGGCACATGTCTGTGTCCTGGCATATCTCCTCTCAAAGTGGTACAAAAGTGCTTTATGGCTCTTCCTTGACACTCCGAGCCAGTACAATGGCACATTAGGATTGCATTCTTAGTTGAATTATGCACTTTCTTTAAGATTGGATCAGTTCCTTTGTAAGCTGTTTATGCCAAGATAGCAATGGTAGGTAGGGTTTGACCAATCAGCTCCTTTATATGATGGTGTTTGAAGGGCATCAAGTGTTCTTCTTGGTTCAGATCATCTGAAAAAGATTCTAAAGCAGTAGCTTAACACTTCAACTGATGACATCCACACTCCTGGTAAAGGAGAAATCTTGGAGCTCCATTCCTATCTTTGGACATTTCTCCTTGTTCTACCAGCATGCCTTGAATTGCACTAATATTCAACTCCAAAATTGATCTCAAGGCGGCTTCTATTTAGATGAAGTATGTAAATTGAATTGGGGACAGGGGGAGAAATGCAGGGGGAGAAATGCATTTATTTTCTGCTACTAAACTCAATTTCATTTGTGCATAGTCAAAAAAATCCAACCATCTATTGTTGAATTTTCCATCTGGGTTTGAGCAGAATATTATACCATTCAGCAGTAGCTTCAAAGCAATCACAGTACACTAGTGCTGACTTTAGTTTCATTTAACAGCCTTGGCAGGAAAGTCACATTTTATTAGATGGGTGAAAAAAAGCAAAGAGGGTAGTTAGAGACCTACATAGCATGAAGAGAGACAGAAGAGTAATCAGTACATACTGGTAGGAAATGTAGAAATTCATTCTCGCTGGTGGAACCAGATAGGCACGAATGAGCTCACAAAGAGAAGGAAAGACTTTTCACAACATTTTCATTTCAGTGTTGGATGATTGTTCTTCAGGGAAATGGGAATAGGCATAAAAGCTTAAATGACCATCTTGCTGGGTATTTTGCATGCTGTTGTGTGCTGAAAGCCTCTTCTTGTTCCAGTTCCACAGGTTTTTCACTTAACCGTTATGAGCGACAATGTTAACAAGACTTAACTAGTAACTCAGTGGGGCTTACTTCTAAACACACGTGTAAGTTCCCGTTGTTGTCAATGTCCGGCTATTTTTTTTAAATTAAAATGGCATCACATTTTTTATTGCAAAGATTTTACATTTGCATTTATCTGTCATAAGATTTTACATTTGCATTTATCAGTCATAGGGCAAAATCCATAGCAGTTATAGGTCCATGTAGTTACGTCACCCTCTAGTGCTATCTTATGGAAAGTCATCTTAACTGCTCTGGAGCAAGGGGCTTAATTTCACTTTAGGATATAGGCCATAATGATTCAGGCAATAGTTCTTTACTGTTTACAGATGTTGGTGTGAAACATACAAGAGTAACAAAGTAGAGGGACTTTAAAAATCAGCTGGGTTAGCTTGCTGAGTTATCAAAACCCAAGGCCTACCTTGGCCATGTAAGGTCACTTGTTGTACTGGGGAGAGACCAGGATATCTCAAGGATATCTTTCCTCTGATATCTCAGCACACTGAGCCAGCTACTTTTGGGGCAACACAATACAAAACGCCCCCTAGGCTGGCAGAAAACAGTTTTTGCAGGAATCTTTGTATGACAGCAAGAATTTGCAAGATTAAAAAGGCCTTTGAAATTTGCCAGCTTAAAAAATTGGAAGGAACATTTGTAAATTAAAAAAACAGATAGATTCAATTTTTCATCAGTTCCTATTTTTCACCACTGCTCTGGTCCCTAACCTATCAAATGAATGGAGGTTGCCTGTATATAGAACATGGACCTATCAGCAAAATAAAATTTGAAAATGTAAGCATCAGGGAAATATATAAGGGCTATTGAAGGAGAGGAACAATCTGAGCCCAGTATGCATGCCTGGTCTTCCAAGCATGTGCACTGAGCTCAGAGCAGTCAGATTGCTTTGCTCTAAGGAGTAGAGTGTTCTGAGCCCAGCATGCTGCACATGCATGCTGGACTCTATGCTGCCAGAGAAGTATCATACTCCTCCAGCACATCACCTCTTGGGCACATCACAATGTCCCTAGGATAACTGCATGTACACACCATAAAATGTGAGTTTTCTACATTTTAAATTTCAGCCACATTTTCTAAAATTTCAATCGTTTTTCTCCTGTTTGTCACTGGTAAGCGTCTTTCTTTTTTCAGATAGCCCTTCAAAATATTGAAAACCACCCACCTTTCTCTTTTAATCTCAAGAATAAATATGCCTGATATTGTCAGGCTTTCTTCTCAAAAGTTGTCTAGAGCTTCTGTCATTCTTACTGCTATTCCTTGTCTGACTCCTTTCCAGCTTGTAAACATCCTTTCTTGACTGTGATGCCAGGAACTGAAAATAGTACTCCAGATGATGGATTCCTGAATTCAGACATGGTAAAGCTAAACCAGAGCAACCTCAGAGGACACAGCTGCAAGCCATGCATTTCCATGCAACAACAGCTCTGTGTTCTAAAAAACTGAAGAACTCCCTGTATGTGTAATGTATGTGCATCTGTATTTGTAATGGAATCATCCTGTCCATGGCACACTCTTGGCTAGTAATCACTTGATTTTTGGCCACACACAGCAGTAGCAGTGCTTGGTGCTTGCCTCCTGGTGGGCAATGTGACAGCCTGTTCGCCTCTTTGCAACTGAAACTGTCACATCATAATTTTTTTTTAAAAAATCCTCTTTTCTCTTTTGACACCATGAACAGCGGTAGCTTTTCCTTTGCGGGCTGCCTCTGGTCCTCCTCGTTAATTTATTGGAAATTATACCCTTTTTTGGCAAACACTATCATTGAGAGGTCCTTCAGCTAAATTGACAATTTGGCAATAAGCCAACTTGAAGCAACACATGCTTCTGTGCTTGGAGATGGGCCTGGTTTTATTTGCTGACCTTCTCTTGGACAAATGCAGTTTGTCTCTCGGTGTGTGTTTGTGTGTATGTCTGGAATCATTTCTGTTGTTTAAGGAAATCTGTTTCATTTAGCCAATAACGTCTTGAGTCATCATAACATACAAGTGCTCTCTTCTTTCCCAGCAGCTGGGACTGTTATCACAAATAGTGATGTCTCATTGAGGTGTATAGACTCTCCAGTACAAAGCAGAGCTCCTGCCCTTTCTAGGCTTTCCAACAAATGAAGATTTCTTTTTATCATAGCAAAATACAGAGAACCAGCAAGGTGAATGTTCTTACTTTATTTCTTTAACATCTTCCATTTTCCAGTACAATCCAAAATCTGTTTTCAAGTCCCATTGAGTTACGTCCCATTGAGTTCTCATTGAGTTCAGTGAGATTTTGATTTTATGGGACTTTATGGAGAAGGACTACAGGGCTGGCCCTAGAAGTACAAACCACCTAAGGCAGCATGCCAAGTGCTTCCCCTTACCTGATGATTCACCATACTTTGCTTCTCTTGCTACTTAGACTGCAAGAGGAACTGTGTAGTAGAGGAAACTAGTGGGTGTCTCCAATGATTCAACTCACAAGTTTCTCTTCTTAAGCTTCTTCTTCCACTTGACCACTCCTTTCCTTTCCCTCTTTCCTTTTCCTTTGCTGTTGACTTTAACATCAACACCCAATGAAAAGCTAAATAGGCTGCTGAATGTCCCAGATACAGGCAGACAAATTGACGACCCTCAAAAAGGTGCCAGGTTTTGACCTACTTCACCATTGGTTAACACTGAACAGGATCCATACCCAACAGTGTCTGTTTAAATGGGGTCTTGTATCTTGTCCTGTGACTATGATACTCCTTGACAAACTATTCCTTACATTGTGTCTGACTACATCAAGAGCGTATACCAATGCAGTGTCTGATTTTTTTTTCATTATAGGCTGGACATTGGCATATATTTACTATAAGTCCATCTATTGTATGCTATATACTAAATAAATAACATTCCTTTCCAATACAGGAAATAGAAGAAGATGCACAGTGAATGCTAGTGGAAGAACTGGGGTAAGCATCCCTTACCACTAATCTGTTGCCTGAGGCCAGCCTGGGGCTGTAGAAGAAGCCAACCTTGGCTGCAGGTTTTATCTGGCACCTCCAAGTAGCATTGAGAAAGACCCCAGGCCAATATCCTGGAGGGCCACTGCCTGTAGGAATGTATAATGCCTTAGGCTGCAATCCAGAGCAAATTCAGCCTGCTCTGACCTAACTGCACTCTCCTAACTATTCTGTATCCTGAGCAGAAAGTTATGCTGAATCCAGAGAGTCAGGAAGCCTGGGCTGCCCTAACTGCTCCAGAGCATGCTAAGTAATTGACACAAGGGGAAGACTTGCTCTTGAGGAGACACCCCTCAGATCACACTGAACAAGGAACAGCTGTGGTGCCTACAGTGGTGACATGACTCTGCACATCACCTGGTGCGGAAGTCTGTGCGTCATCCCTGGGATGTGTGCCCCCCCCACCTGGATTGCACAGAAAGAGTACTGCGCAGGCACCATCTCTGACACCTGCGCAGTACTTTTCTGAAGCCTTTTGGCTTCAGGGGAGACTGTGCAGGCGTCAGAGTTGGTGCCTGTGCAGTACTCTTTCTGAAGCCAGTTGGTTTCAGAAACAACTGTGCAGTCGCCAACTTTAGTGACTGTGCAATCCAGGTTGGGGGGGGGGGCACGCATCCCAGGGATGACGCACAGACTTCCGCACCAGGTGATGTGCAGAGTCATGTCACCACTGTAGGCACCACAGCTGTTCCTTGTTCAGTGTGATCTGAGGGGTGTCTCCTCAGGAGCAAGTCTTCCCCTTGTGTCAATTACCCGGGGCCTGCCAAAGGACAGTCAAACTCCTCCGGCACATCACCCCATACGGAGCGCATCCCAATGCAGCCCACACCAGCCGCACCAGTCTAGTGACGCCACTGGGTGCCTGCCTTCTAAGGAGTCCCTGATGAGATGCCAGTACATTCTACAGTGAATACAAGGGGCTTCTTGGAGTGGCCTGCTGTATCCTGAGGTTTGTGGGCAGCCGTAGTTTGTTCCATATCCTGAGGTTGAGAGGAAGGGGTTGTAGCTAGGCTGGCCAAGAACTCAGATTTTTGGTCAGCACTGCCATTCTTACTCGGGCCTTATCATGGACCCCTATGGGTCTACTCATTACTATACCTGCTCCTGAGGTGGTATAACTCTGAGGGCTGGAAGAGGGCATTTCTGCCTTGGAAACAGGCTTTGGATACAGAGTAACTGCTCTGCCCTAGGCAATGCTAAACATGCCCTCAACTTGCCTCTCCTGAGCTGCTTAGGCTGCCCCAGTTAGGGCAGAGCAGGTCCACCTTTCTTAGGGCACCCTATCTTGCCTTGCTCTGCCCTAAGCCTCCTTCAGAGTAACTGGGCTGGAGCATCTTGCAGTTGCTCCAATCTAGTGTTAGATAGGGCAACCTAAGGGCTCTTATGTGGACAGATTAGTTGCTCTGGATTGGGCTATTAGTACTGTAGTTCCCAAACTAGTGGGTTGCGACCCACCAGGGAAACCAGAAAAGGCACATTTCCTTTGAGGCGAGTGGCCCAGAAACACATTAAGGTTGGCATTGATTGGAAATGCTCTCTATCCTGTTTTGTGGAGATTAAAGTAATGCTTTTCTCCCTCTACTGTCAACCATCCTGTTTTTATTTTCGGGCTGAATCCCCAGGAAAGATATTATACAATGACACTGTATAGAAGGAGTTAAAGGGGAAAATATGGTAGGTGCGAGGAGCACTGTTTCTGCCCCATGGAGCTTTGCCCCCTCCAAATGTCTCCATTTCTGAAACTCTCACATATACAGTTATCCTAATTTTTTTTAATGAGGTGGTGACATCCAGGTCTTTAAGGCCCCTGCAGTGTTGTGCCCTTAAACCCCTAATTCATTCTATATCTTGGAATCAAAGTGTGGAAAGACATTGCATGATAGCAATGCCAAAATGCCTAAGAGGATCCATATATATGCAAGTTTCAGTACATTGGCTGACGCGGCAGCCATTCGGTGTTCTGATTGTGCGTCCTGGTATGGGAGCAAGAATGTTTAAGTGAGAGCTTTGGAATCACAGTGAATGGTAATTAAAATAATAAATTGCACTTATCACATTCTTTCAGGTGGAAAACCAGCTCTGTGTTCTACAGCAAGAACTGTCAGCGAGTGTTAGATAACGTTAAGACACAGCCATTTGTCCCAAGGCTTTTAACAAATGACTAATTCCTTATTTGCTACTGAAAGGTACAACTCCCACATCTTGCTCCCTGTTGCGGCAGAGGTATCATACCAGGCTGAAATTTTTAAGCTCATCAGTATATTGCTGGAAATGTATTATACCAAACATGTAGGCTGTTTAGTTACCCTTTATTTCTCAACACTAAAACAGAAACCATCCACCCTGATCTAGTTATTCCGCCTCTTTCCTACCCTTTCCACTCTCAGCTTTTTTACTTCTGACATCTGTTTCAACAATTTTGATAAAAGACCCAATACTATTTAGGATCAAGCCAGTGCAGTAGATAGTGGACCAGAGTTTTGTCATTGGAAAATAGCTTCCAGCATCACATGCAGCATTTTGTGCATGCTTCCATAAGTAAAAACGGTGTAGGGGGTTTGTGACCAGCAAAGCCAGGAGCAATGGCGCTAGGGGTAGAACTGGTCAAGGAGAGGGTGAATGAGGGTGTTAATTGCTGGGGTGAGGTGGGGTGGTGAGGAAGGTGAATCAGGGCAATATCAGTGGCATTCACATGCGCCAATATCCACTTGCATCCATACAGTCTGCTATGGTTTTGGTTCACTTGTGGGCTCAATTCATGGTGTTTGTGCTGATCTTTAATGCCTAAATGGTTTAGAATGCTTTTACTTCACCAGGTGTTTTACTTAAAATAATTGGCTCTGCTGTTATATTCTGTCTCCTGCTGTTTTCAGCTTTGTTGTGATTAGTTCTGGTTTTGATTGACTTGTTATGATAATTGGTGAGATTCTAATTTGTTTTAATCATTATGAACACTTGTCATACTTCATTATGTTGTGATGCCTGCCTTGCAGGGGAGGTTGTCACACTGGAGTCCAAAAGGTGGAAAAATACCTAAACCAGAAATTAACCAACACTATGTAAACAATAATAATATAAGTTGTTGTATCCTACATTTAGCTGATCTTGACTAAAGATGTTACCTATGACTAAGGCTGCAATGCTAAATACACTTTCCTGGGAGTAAGGCCCATTGAACTCAATGGGGCTTACTGTTGAGCAGACATTAGGATTGTGCTCACAATCTTGAATTAAACAGGACTGTACAATGCAATCCCAACCGCCTTTTTGGCCTGGCAAAATTCAGTTGTGCCAGCCCAGAGGTGCCACATACGTGCCATAAAGCAAATCTCCATTACCAGGTGAGGAAGGGGGGCCAGGGTGGGAAGTTATGCTGGCAACCCCATGCCAATGCAGGCCCTGCATCTGGAAGTCTGGCTTCTGCAGAAGACATGGCAGAACAATGAGATGCTGGCAATTTTGATCTCGTGCAACATATTGTCAAACAATATGTATATTGTGAAACAACAGTATAATGTGAAACGTGAACTATGTTGCCTCATTGCACAGTCAAGTCAGGATCTGTGGATAAGCGCCCTGCAGTATCCTATTGGTGTGTACAGTAGTACAAGAGATAGTTCATCTCATGCTTTACATGAGATGAAAGATAATTTATGATACAACAACAGAATCTTATAGCTGTTTATTTTGAAGTAAGCCCCACTGTGTTCAGTAAGACCAGCTTTCATATCAGCGTGTATAAGATTGCAGCCTTAAAACACAGGCCCATACATATCTACTTTGATATGACAAATTTTGTTCAGTGGGGCTTATTCTGTAGTACACATATTTAGGATTTGTGATCTCATGTAATAAGTGGAGGTTCAGTACTTAAACCTTGTGTAGTATGTGAATATTGTTTTGTATTGTTTCTGTAGTGGCTTGACCAATATTTAAACATTCTGCTATTACGGCTACCAACAATTTCTGAGAAACCAGCAATTTTTGTCTTATGGCTGTTTTAATATAAAATTTGCCAGGATGATACTGTAGTCACTACACTATCTCTTAAATATAATTTCTTTTCACTTGGAGATTATTTTCCTATAGTGATACAGATGTGAATAGATTATTGTCGTTCTCATATTTCTTACCAACATACCATCATGCGGTGAATCACTATGTAGGCTTGTAATCACCACATTAATAGGTCTTTCACATACTCCTACAACCCTTTTTCAGAGCTATTAACTGAATCTTACAGCCAGAAGGGGGCAATATCATTCTTTGTAAAATGCAATGTTTTCTATCGACTTCTTTGTCCAAAGGATTGTTGTCTATATTTTCGTGATGACTTTGGTGCCAAGTCCAGCAAGCAGTGAAAGATTCTGCATATTCCATTATTATTAAAATGCTGAGACCATTTTCTTGTGGAAGTCTTCTGGCTTTTAAAAAAAACTGTTCTTGACAGTATTATTTTTATTGTTTTTTCCTGTTTAATTTTATGCTGACCTGGGAGGTCCTAGTGAAGGGTAGCTAAAAAATTTCTCCAGCCAATAAGCAAGTAACCAGCAGACCTACTTGTATAATAGGGTGTATATGACACCCCCCCCCCCCGATGTTTCTAAAGTTGTTTAGTATCACAAGGTTTCATAACGACATTATTGGAGACGAGAGCATTCTCTAAACTAAGGGCAAAATCCAGAGTAACTACGGGGAGTTATTGCTCCGGTGTATGAACAACTTACTCTGGATTCCAATATGAATTTCCCATAGGTTTTCACTAGTGGTGCAGTAACTACTGGTGCACGTAAAGTTTCTTACGTGCTCACGTAGTTACTCTGGGTTTGGGGGTAAATGTTGCTTGATTGATTGACTGAATCACTGACTGAAGGGGTTTGAATACTGCTTGTCAGGCAAACATTTTACATATGAACATTTTACATAAAAACGTGTTAAAACAAACTTCAATACAAATTGTATGATGAAATATCTGGGTCAAGTGGAAGAAAAATCATTAAGAAATCAGATAAAAAAACCAAAAACACTCCATAGCTGCCAGTAAAGGAACTGAAGAATCCCTCAGTGAGAATAATGGGACCTGGATGGTGAGCAGCTCCCGAGCAGCCCCTTTTTCTCCTTTCTCCAGAGTAAGATGTTTCCTCAGTAGCCTTGTGGCAGTGGTTGGGGTGTTCAACAGTAGGACCAGATGATGGGCAGCCATTTTTGAAGTACTGTTGCATGAGGTGGCAGCGCACCAGACCCAGCAGTACCACATGCCTGCTGGGCTTGTAAGGCAAGGGAAGGGAGGGAGAGAAATGTGGTGGCAAAGAGGCATGATAAAGTGTGGGGAAGCTATGGGAGGGGTGGATCTGGTACTGATGGTGTGCACCAAATCCTATTCCCTTCAGCAGCAGACTGGCTGCCAATTTCAGCCAGTCACCTCAGCCTTGGGCTAGCAAAATTGTTACCATAGGTCTGAGGAGACCATTGCAGGTCAGGACCTTAACACAAGGATAAGGGGATTTAAAAGCCTTTTCCATAATAAAGCCTTCAATTCCCCCCGCACTTGTTACAGTGCACTCATTTTTGGTGTGGCATGGAGAAAAAGGCTTTGATTGGGCTCTAAAGAACATAGTCTAGACTAGAGCTACAAAATGTATTCTGTGTTCTGCACCCTGAAGATTAAACTGCACATTGCACAAACAGATGTCTAATACCGATTAATAATAAAAACGGCAATGATGTACTACTTTGTTTAATGTATTGCTTAACCTCACAGACTTCACCAGCGCAAGTAAGAGGGATGGTCTGACTAAAAACACAATTTTCTGAGGCTGAAACAGCTTGCTGTTTTGCATTTTAGCATCAATAGATTTGAAGGCAGCTGAGATAGAGACATGGAACAGTTTTGCTAGTCATAAAAACTACAGTCAGATTAGGGAAAGTAGTGCTGCAAGCTGCCCACTTACAAGTCTCTTTTAAATTTAAATTATTCTACTCTAATAGTGCCTCCATTATGCTAATAATACTTTTCCATAATCCAGTATTAGATTTTTATGCCTATATTTTTTTAAAATAATGTCTTTTTTTGCTAATATAATGATTAATAGTGAAAGCCATTTTTGACTGTTTCAGTGCACGGAACCCCCACAACCTCATCAGTTCTGGCAAAGATGATATACAGTGTGCTTCTGTGGTGCGCTTTATGTGTCTTTGAGTGCATCCTATGCTTTGCTAGCCTGCATGACGCACTGGCACCAATGCATACTCTACCACATCCTGTAGGCCAGTTGGGGACCAAGCAGTAGCAACAAGTAAAGAATTGGGGGTAGATGATTGTGTGGGCTCTTGCCACTGCTGCCAAGATGATAGCAGCATCTGGTTGACCAGATGTCATAATCTTAAAAAGAGGACAAGGCCCCCCAAAATGGAGAACACCCCAGAAAAATGTAGGACCCTATGGGACTCTGCCACATCACCTGAAAAATAGATACATTACAACTCAGATGAATTCAGTTCTTTCTGCAGAAGTAAATAAAAGTGCTTCATTTGTTCTGGTTTGTTTCTTATCATTCGTATTTTTGAGTGCCCTAAATGAGATGGAAAATGATTCAGAAATGTATAAATAAGAACGTTAATAACCTCATGACAGTCACCAGCTAATCTGGCTTTCAAGATTTTATGCTTATTTTTGATAGGACAATTTCAGCATTACCGTATTTCCCGGCTTATAAGACACACTTTTCCCCCTTCATGTCATATGTTGTTGGGTTCATATTGAAGAGCAGAATCCAATGCAAAAATCAGTTTTGAGATATCCCCTTCCTATCAAAAGTTATGGCCAAAAAAGTAAAAATCAAAACTATAAAAACAAAAAAATACATTTTTTGGCAATTTTTTAAAGCAAGAAGGAATTTTGGCCTTGGGGTTCAGGAATTTTGGGTTTTTTGTCACCCTGGCACAGTTGCAATCCTAAGCAGCCTTCCCTGGCTTGGAGACTTGCTCCAAAGCAGACATGCACAAGACCTGGTCCCTGCTGCTCCATGCCTATGCCTCCCTCATGCTTCCCTATCTATCTAGATCCCCTCACCTTCCCCTACCTACCCCCAAAAGAACCCTCCCAACTTACCTGCCTTCCTGGACCATTTGCAATGAGATTTGTGCAAAAGTCACAAATCACTGACACTAGAGATGATGAGTTTTTGGGGTTATCAGAAAATTAGAAGAGTGCTTGAAGTTTAAAGTCTTTCCTCATTTGTTAACGACAGTGATAATGGTTCTTAATACCACTGTTGACTTTACATGGTTGAAATATTATTCTGCTATATTTTATTAAATATAATAGTATACCATTTGTTTCAGAATATTTTTTTTCTTGTTTTGTTCCTCTAAATTTTGGTGTGTCTCATGGCCTGGTGCGTGTAATAAGCCGGGAAATATGGTACTACTGTACTAAAAATGTTCCAGTTGAATAGTTGAATGTTTGAATAATCTTCTCATGTGCGTTTCATGATCTGTTTTCTCTACATATGTATTTGACTTCCCTTTGCCCTTATTGTTGATGATCTAGTGGCTCGTACCGATGTAACTGTTTGGAAAAGTTTGGATATTTCCAACAACAATAGTCTATACAAAGATAGAGGCAGTAATCCTATATGATTGACAACAAAGGAAAGTTCTGTATAATAGGTTATAAAATGAAATTGGATAATCTGTAGGAATTAAAGTAAAAACCACCTGAGGCCTTCAATTTGTGATTGTGATTTTCTTTAAAGGTTTTATGAGGTAACTGGAAGAATTATTTGGCAATGGGATTTTGTTAAGATGGTTTTAGAGACATTTCTTTCTTTAATATCACTTCCCTGGAATTAATGATTTCTCCCAAAAATTACCTTTTCCTGGAAGGACTTTTGTAATTAATCACAAAGATGTCTGTGTAAAATTAAAAGTCAACCATTTCTAAACAATATGTTTAATTAGGGGATTTAAATGATTTATTGGAATAGGAATAGGAATAATCAGGGGTTATTTTAGACATATAGCTCAGTCCTAAACTGCCTGCAGCATCAGGACTCTCACAGTGCCAGAATGGCTGCTGCAGTATCTTATCCACATTAGGCTACCTGACACCTCCTCAGGTGAAAGGGATTTTCACCCCCTTATCCCAAGTAAGTGGAGTAGTTCCCAACAGGGTTATTCAATTCTGTGGCAGCGCTAAAGTGCAGAATGAAGCATGATCATCTAACGCTGGAAGACCTGAACATATCCATGTTCCCTTCCCCAAAGTGCTGGTGGTACACCCATAGGATTGAGTTCACAATACATATAAATATGATTTGATAAAGTTAATATGGGGTGGGTGGATAGTGGTAGCGTGGAAGACTTTAACAACTGCAACATACTGAGCTTTATTCTCCCTCAGCTTCTAGATCATTTCCCTATGAAGTTCTTCTATTTGCATCCACAATTTTCATGTCTTAAATTGCACATTGCAAATTAGAAATAATTATTCTTAAACATAATTTGTACTGAGAGCTATTTTAAAGACATAAAAAGACATAATAAGAAGATTCATTCTGGACAAGGCAAAGGCCATAGTTCATTTTCCTGTTTCTCACAGTGGCCAGAAAGACACCTCAGGGAAGTCTACAAGCTGAATATGAAAGCAAATAGTTTTTTCCTTGCTGTGGCTCCCCACAGCAACTGGCATTGAGAGGAATCTCACATCTGTGCCAGACGTAACATGCAACTGTTATGACTTCAAGATCACCATGTCCTCCATAAATTTGTCTAATGATCTTTCAAAGCTATCACTATATCTGGAAGGAGCAAATTCCATCAATTTATGAATTCTATATTCACAGCTCTATCCTATCTCCATCTGCTCTGCTAAAATGGTTACCAATGCATCCTAGTACTGGAGACTGCCCCTTTCTCCATGCAAAGCCCCAAGCCCAACAATGGGGCTTCTCAAGTAGCTATGGCGTAACTAGGGGAATACAAGGGGTGCAGTTTTAGGGTAGTATCCTAAGGCTTTGGGGTGGGGCTGAGCTTGGGCTTGACACTAGTGGCTGAGCTTGACACTAGTGGCTGAAGTTGTGAAACACGGGTATGTATGAATGGTAATACCATCATGTTATATATCAATAGAAAGGTAATTTTAGGCAGAATACAGAGAAACAAACTGCATTGAAATAGCTAGATTCCATCAAAAGATATGGCCAATTAACCAGAAAATGCACAAAAGCATATGGAACAAAAGTGGTTTTTCTTAACTTAAACATTCCCATGTTACTGATGGCTCTGAGAGCCAATGAGATGTAATTCTGATATTGTATGGAACTAATAAGGTGTTAATATTAATCAATTCTCAGTACATATATCATATACAGTATATATATCATAATATACGTATTTACCCATGCTTACTGGGTATGTATGCACTTTTAAGAGGTGCTGCTCTTCTATTTAGCAGGAAAAAATAACCATTCCTCATTGCCCCAGCACAGTTTCCCTAACAAATAAAGAACATAAAGAACATAATTTTTATTTTTTTTCTTAAATTTTGTTGTTGCCGGGTGGGTGGATAGGGGAGTGGGAACAAAATCTTCGTAAACTCCAGATAGCAAACAGGTGCTTTAGCTATGGCACTAGCAGAACAAATGGTTGGTGAACTGCTGAAGAGGAGGCAGATTTTTCCCCAATTTTCTTTTTACCCAGGGATGATGCCACTTCTGGTTGTGACATCACTTCCAGGGCTACATTTCGAGCTTTACACCTGGCTACATGATCACTGAGTACACCATGAGTAGAATACACTCATGAGTAGACTGCAGTGGTAGTTTTCTCTTCCTTACAACATAACAGGCAAGAAACTTGTACTCGCCTCTTTGTTCCAGATTTGCTTGCCTTTTCTAAATTCCAATTTACATTAAAAAATATAATATAGAGATCAAAATCTTAGCCCTTTTGAATGGCATTGCCCACTGCCCCGTTCCTCCCTTCCAAACCTTTGTGGAAAGTTCCATGGCAGCTTCCAAGTGGCCATATGGCACAAGCTATGTGAATGTGGCTTGATACATAACTGCATGTGTATGTTGGTGGTTCACCACTTCACATCTATCATGCACTTAACTAATCAATCAACAAGTTAGAAACTGTAACAAATTCTTTGAAAAGAGTGTGAATAATGGATGACAAGAGTGAATGAAAAATGAATATCTGCTGTGGAAAGCTTCATCAAAGGAATGTGTCAGAATATGCCAAGAACACTCGCTTTGAATTTAGAAACTAAAACAGGACGAATTTTGCAAACTCATGCTTTACTACAGATATTCAGCATAAATCTAAAAAGGAGAGGACATTCCATTCCCCCTTCTCATCTCCAGTGCTGGTACAATAATGATTGTTGTAAAAATGTGTGGGAGAGATCATGATGCCAGGATTGAGCCAAGACCTCTTGGTCACTGGCCAACATTCACTCCATCCCTGATCCTTCTCCAATGCTACCTACCTCTTGGAGCCTGAAATGTATAGATAACACTGATTGAAAAAGAAAGCAAAAGCAACAGGGCAGAGACATGGCACCTTCATTTCATTTCCAGAAATTACCGCTACTGTTCACTAGAATAAAAGGGAATTATTTGACATGGACATGTAAAGTGAATTTGACATGGACATGTAAAGTGAATTGAAAAGAGCCCAATCCTTTGCATGTCTTCTCAGAAGTGTGTCCCATTATAGTCAATTGGACTTACAGGAAAGCACGGATATCAACTTAGATAGCCTTGTTATATCTTTGTGAGAACTCTACTGGCGTCTATATTTCCTAATGTGGCTTCTGATTAGACATAAGAAGTCCTGGTGGATCAGGCCAAGGGCCCATGTAGCCCAGCTTCAATGAGCCCCACCAAATGCTCTCAGGAGCTCCAAAGAATCCTGTATTCTGTTGCCATTCCCTTGCATCTAGCATTCAAAAACAGGCTACTTCTAAACGCTGGATATTATGCAGTCATCATCGCATGTAGCCTGTGATGGACATTTTCTCCATTTGTCCCATCACAATGTCATGAGGCAAGAAGTTCCACAGATTAATTACACACTGGGTAAAAAATATTTTTTGTCTGGTTGGACAATCTTGGACAATCTTGCCAGCTGATATTACTAGACAGTGTAAAACTGGTTTTGGTGTAGTGTGTGAGAGAGATAGGTCCATCCTATCCAAAATTTTATATTAATCAATCATGCCATCCTTCAGAGTTTTTTCTAGGCTGAAGAGCACTAAACACCTTTTTTCTTAAGAGAATATTCCCAGCCACTAATTAAGACAGCTCACTGTCTTCTCACC
The DNA here is from genome assembly GCA_030015325.1 of Cryptoblepharus egeriae. Classification (NCBI taxonomy): domain Eukaryota; kingdom Metazoa; phylum Chordata; class Lepidosauria; order Squamata; family Scincidae; genus Cryptoblepharus; species Cryptoblepharus egeriae. Next base: position 193,784,115 of record JAREYC010000002.1, read on the forward strand.
TTTTCCACTTCTAACCTCCCAGGCATCTATTAACAACCACCCCTAACAAGCTCCATACCGATTTTTCATTTTATTCCTGCCACATCCAAATTACAATATCCTTTTCTTTCATTTCCCACCCAAACAGGTTACTTCATAAATACTACTGGCTTAGGTTAGCAGCTCAAGATTACTCTAAGCACTCTCAAGCTACATCAACATCTGTAGAGAATATACTTTATTTTCCAAAGAATTGTAGAAGGGTTGCTCACTCCATTTTCTTCTTAGTTGGTGTGGGAAGAAACAAGAATGCCATCACACCCACATGTTGCTGCTCAGTTTGTATTTATTCAGCACACTGATATACTAGTTTGGGGATAGTTTGATTTGATTGCATTAGGGCACTGGGTAGGATTTTTTTCTCAGTGTACACAGTGACGTTATGGTGCAAGGATTTCAACACCTATTGGAGCAAAAATCCTGCCCCTGGCATCTCCGGGCAACTGCCCCCAAGTTGGGGGCAGATAGAGGCAGCAGCGCTAGCCAGCAGCCCTTTTAAAGATCCTCTGAGCAGAGCGTCAGGGCTGCATAGCACTTGTGCCCATAGCGTGCTTGCTTGTTAAGTGAAGCAGAACTTGTTATGTGAAGCAAGATTTCTTGGAATTTTTGCTTGTTATGTGAAATGCTTGTTAAGCGAGGTACCACTGTACTTGAAAAGTTGTAGCTTTAAAAAAACCAGTTTGGGAATGCTGGCTGAACCCCTTGGGCAAGGACTTTAAATTTATCCTATTCAGCTAGGGAGGATTCCAGTTCTGAACTTCTTCAGATCCTTGGGTTCTTCAAACCCTGAGTTGGCAGACTTGGGTTGCCAGCACTTCGATACAGCATTGAGTCATTGTGGAAATACTCAACAGCGTAAGAAACAGTATCTGGCTGTCTTCCCCTAACAGGAACTTGCACTAAAAGGGAAGCATCAAGAAAACAACACACAATGATTTTTCACACATCCACCCTTGTTGGGGTGGAGAGGCTGATTTTTTTTTTCAACAGGGCCTGAACTGTTCTCTTGGCAGCCATCTCATCATCATCATAGAATCATAGAGTTGGAAGGGATCTAGTGGATCATCTAGTCCAACCCCCTGCCTGTAGCAGGAAATCCTTGTCTTGTGGGGACCCGGGTCTCAAACCCTGGCCTGCTGGTTAACAGGTACAGTGTCTTAACCACTTGTGCCACCAGAGGACCCCTTTGTATGTACAGGGTGTCCCATAAATGTACACACTTTTAACAAGCTCTTATTCAGACATACATCATTATAGAAAACCTGCAGCACTTAATATCTAAGGCAGAGGTGTCCAAATTCTGGCCTAGGAGCCAGATGTGGCCCTTAGCAAGCCTGTGGCCAAGGCAAGACCCTCCCCCCAATCTGGCCTGCAGACAAGGTTTGTAATGTCTATCAACACTTATATGAAAATTTATGTAAATTAATTCAAATCTGAAATGTAAATCTTTTTTTTGGTTGCCAACAGTGTCAGAGAGATGATGATGTGGCCCTCCTGCCAAAAAGCTTGGTCATCCCTGATTAAGGGAAGCTTTGCAAGAGAAATGTGAAATTATTCCAGTAGTCACATTGGTGGATGTCTGCAGATCCCTTACAGCACAATACAGAGTTATCTATGGGAGCTCTTAAGAGACATTTACGCTGATGTAGTTGCGGCGTCACCTAGTGGAAACCTATGGGAAATTCATAGAGCAATACAGCGTACATTTTTCTTACATTGATGGAAGAGCTCCCATAGTTACTCTGGATTGTGCAGTTAATCTACAATGTCAGCAATAAATAGATGTGAATGAGGAACATTTCAAGCACCTGGTGTAATTCAGTAACTAATGAATTAATTAACTAACTGGGGTAAGCAACTACTTCTGTGCACACTAAATATCCTACAGTATATGCATGAATTATTATAGCATAAAAAATTTGGCACTATAAACTCTGTATTCTTTAGATTCATAACATATCCACATTTGTGCTATATGCATGAATTAGTATAGCTTAATACATTTGGCATTATAAACTCTGTACTCTCTCTCTCTCTCTCTCTCTCTCTCTCACACACACACACACACACGTCTATTTTATTGTGGTAACATACATGTTACTGCTATAACAGTATAACTGCTATAACGTAACATGCATGTTACTGCTATCTGTAGAGAGAGAGAGAGAGGAGATTTGGCACCCTCAGTTGCAATGGCTGCAAGCTCCCCTGTGTATGCAGATCCACTTTCACAGCTATCCTAGAAAATGTCATATATACAGCGATTTGATGAATGTTTTATTGATTACTGTCAGTAAATATCGGTGTTGGTGAGGGGACAACTTGCCGATATATGAGTATGTATAGCCTCTACTCCTACCTTACCTACACAAAAATACACAGATGGTGCAAGTGAGGAGGTGGCTTTTCCCTGGCTTTTGGGCTAAAATCTGTTCTTGCACACACAAGATCTAATGCCTGCTTAGCAGCTTAAATTATTAATGCACACAGCAATGACTATATTTCCAAGTGTGCACAAATTCCATTAAGTGATCATCGGTGCCATTTTTCCACAATCCACAATGTGATCATAAAGGAATTAAGAAATCAGTTCAGATGTAAACCATCCTCATCCACTTTATATTTTCAGTTTTAAATGAAATACTTTTTCCTGTCAAATGTAATTATTCCCTGCTGAAATTATGTACAGTTGACTTTAATGAAGCTTTGCTCAGGAGAGTCAGCTGAAAAGGTGTTGCTTTTCAAGTGCTTTCCATATGAAGAATTCTTTTAAATTTGAAAATAACTTTGTCTCATCTCTGAGCTCAGTTGTTGTAAGTGAAGATGGAGCAGACTGTAGAGCCAACCAAGAGAAGGAGTTACAGAAAGATCTCCATTTCAGAGTGCCTTGCTTAGTCCACGTGATACCGTAGGAGTGGAACAGTCCGATAGAAAGAAACCTGCAAAGAACAAAACTACTAGCGACTGCTAACCAAGGACAGAAAGGTTACACAAGGAGTTATTAAGCCTGCCTGGGTGCGAGTCAAATTTTGTGAATGAATCTAGAATCTACCTTTTTGATTGTTTACTGCTCACACAGAAGCAAACTGCTGCTGAATCATTTCAAAATGAAGTTACAAAGGTTTCAAATAGGGAGTCATAACGGGCACTCCTGATGTGTCCTCCAAATTCCTGTGCCCTGCATAGCATTGACTTGTAGCAAGGCCAAATAAGCTTTGACAAGCATGGCTAGAATGAGAATTTCCCTCTCATTTTTAAAATATATTTTTCAACCAATTGATTAGGAAGATGCCTGCAGGATGATTCAGATAATGCAGTGACCTCAGTCCAGCTAACCTAAGATGCACAAATGGTCCCATGCATGCTGCTTTGTTCTGCTGCTATGCTAGAATGCCCCACAACCATGAAATAATGATTTATGCTAAAAACATGGATTGTGCTGATTATCTGCTCCAGGGGTGTCCAAACTTTTTGGCAAGAGAAAAAAGAAGAAGAAAAACCACATTCTGACACTATGTGGGGACCAATACTGATCTGTGTGGGGACCAAATCTGATCTCCTTTTTTGATCGGGTTACGAGCAATGGCAATGGACAGTGGCAATGCTGTGGATGTCATTTATCTTGACTTCAGCAAAGCATTTCATAGAATCATAGAATCATAGAATCATAGAGTTGGAAGGGACCTAGTAGGTCATCTAGTCCAACCCCCTGCCTGCAAGACAAGACAATCCCAAGTTCCCCCAACCTTTCCTCGTAGGGCTTCCCTTCCATCCCACTGATCATTCTTGTCAAAAAAGAAATTTGACAAGGTCCCACATGACATTTTAATTGGGAAGTTGGAAAAATATGGGGTAGACAAGGCAGTTGTTAGGTGGATCTGCAACTGGCTCAACGACCGCACACAAAGGGTTCTGTGTCAACCTGGAGGTCGGCTTCAAGTGGGGTCCCCCAAGGCTCTGTCTTGGGTCCGGTTCTCTTTAACATTTTCATCAATGACTTGGAGGAAGGGATACGGGGGAGCCTGATCAAATTTGCAGATGACACCAAGCTGGGAGGAGTAGCAAACATAACAGATAACAGGAAAAACCCCTAGGAGGATCTGGATAAACTGGAATCCTGGGCTGTAACAAATAGAATGAATTTCAACAGGAGAAGTGCAAGGTTCTGCACTTAGGAAATAAAAACCAAAAATACAGGTATAAAATGGGGGATACTTGGCTTGGCAGCACAACCTGTGAGCGGGATCTTGGAGTCGCCGTGGATCACAAGCTGAACATGAGTCAGCAGTGTGATGTGTCTGCAAAAAAGGCAAATGCCATTTTAGGCTGCATTAAGAGGACTGTAGCTTCCAAGTCACGAGAAGTTCTAGTTCCTCTTTATTCTGCATTGGTCAGACCTCACCTTGAGTACTGTGTTCAGTTCTGGGCACCTCACTTGAAGAAAGATGCAGCCAAACTGGAGCAAGTCCAGAGGAGAGCGACAAGAATGATCAGTGGGACGGAAGGGAAGCCCTACGAGGAAAGGTTGGGGGAACTTGGGATGTTCAGCCTGGAGAAGAGGAGGCTGAGAGGAGACATGATTGCCCTCTTCAGATACCTGAAGGGCTGTCATATGGAGGAAGGGGCCAATTTGTTCATAGCTGCTTCTGAAAGCAGAACTAGAACCAATGGGTACAAACTGCAAGAAAGGAGATTCTGGCTGGAAATCCGGAAAAAATTCCTGATGGTGAGGGCGGTTCGGTAGTGGAACAGATTGCCAAGGGAGGTGGTGGATTCTCCCTCACTGGGGATCTTCAAGCAGAGACTCGACAAGCACCTGTCGGGGATACTCTAGGGGGATTTCCTGCTACAGGCAGGGGGTTGGACTAGATGACCTACTAGGTCCCTTCCAACTCTATGATTCTATGATTCTATGAACACTTGCTGTAAATCTCTCTCTTTCTCTCCAACAGTTCACTAGATATGTTTTTCCCCTTTCAACCTACCCAGTATCAATCAAGGAGGCAACATCTATTTGGCTACTTTCCACTAGAGCTGGCTTTGCAGTGACTGTCTCTGGCCATTGCATAACTGTACGAGAGAGTTGGTACCTGAATGTGTTTTCCCCCTTCCTTTTCCCTGCAATTACATGCTACTTAAATTGGAAGCCATTATTTTGAATTGAAAGATGCCTTGCCAGAAAGGCAGCATCAAACTGTGGGAAGTAAATGCATTGTTAAATATACAAGCAATTTCAGTGTTCCTTACACAGATCTCAGGTTTTGGTGCTCAACTGAATGCAACAAAGTTTCTTTTTCTCAAAAACTGTACAGTTGGCAATAATTTTTGGCATGAACATGCTGGATCCCTGATGAAGAAATAATCTTATTTATGAAAGCTTGTCATTTTTTTCACATTACTCTTGAAAAGACTGGACATTCTTCAACATTTAGAAAAGAAAACACTGTTTTTGAAAAGAAAACATTTAGAAAAGAAAACAATGTTCTCTCTGCGTTCCTATACAAACTAACATGGGAATAAGTTCCACTGAATTCAGTAACGCATATGATTGCGGTGTAAGATGTTTACATTTTATGCATGGAGAAGTATTACTATAAGCAGTTTTACAAACATTGTACATGCCTCCAACAACAGTCAGTATCATATCTGTATATCTACTTTCCTTGGGGTGTAGGTGCGGGTTTCTGGAAGGGTTTACAATAACGTTTTCCTGTTCTTACAGCATTAATTCAAGGTCTCTGGTATATATGATTCTCTTGCCAAAAAACTATTATTCAAAATGGATTCTGAGACTCAAGTTGCTTGACGAAGGAATTAACTTAAGACAACTACAAACTAATCAACATTATGATCATAGCAAATCAAATTTTCTCCACAATTAACAGAAAAGTCACCAACCATCGAGCTATTTGTAGAGCTTCTGATAGGGAAACCACTAATGACACAGCAATTGGACCAAATCTACACAATGTTTATCAGTTTCCTGTTGTCAAAAGGGAAAAAAAGCCTTATGTACTCTCAGATATTCTTCTCTGATAGCCAGCAATGGGAACATAGTGTTCCCACTTTCAATTTAATTCACTAGTGTGTTTGTAGCCATAGAACACAGATATAAACTGTCTTTATTATCTAAGGGTAAGGTCAACATTTTGCATCAGCCCATCTGATCTTATCACAAAGCAGTTTTATCACAAGGAAGCAGCTACATCATTAAAAAGGGGAAGTCAGGGAAGAATCTACTACAGAGGCTAATCTTAAGATCAAGCTGTAGAATGAAACATCTATGGAGTCAAGACTCAATGGCTGATTTTTTTAAATTTCCTTTAAATATGGTCCTGCTCATTATTTTAAAACAAATGATCCTGAAATATGGTAAGATGCATTGGCCACAACCCAAACTCTGCTGTGCTAGTTCCTCAAGTGCTGTGCTGGACCTTGACAAGTGGCTCTACTGCATCATTTGAGATGCAGAGACCTTCATTTTCCATATGCAGAGTTGGCGCCTATCCAATCTGTCAACTGGCTTCACAAGAATACTGCACAGGTGCCAACTCTGATGCCTGCCCAGTCTCCTCTGAAGCCGACCAGCTCCCATCTCTCTCTCTCTCATACTTGCACCAGATAAAAAGCTGGTAAAGATCCAAGGAACCTCATGGCAGAATGGAAAACCTATGAAAGGGTAAGGGGATTTAATCCCTTTTTCTCTCTGAATCCTCCTGATCCATCCATCACTCCCACTGGACATAGCATGTTTAAAACATGGCTGCACCAGGATAGGATTGGGCCCGAAATATTTTCCTATACAGTTTCTTTTACCCTGAAGTATCTGGTTGTATTTACTGTTCCCTCAAATAAAAATAAGATCAGCTAACCAAGAAATACTGACAAGCAGAAATTCTGACAGAGCAGGGACTTGTAAATTAAAATAATTCATTTCCACAATACAAACAATGAAATGAAACAATAGACTCATCTAATGCACTGTCATCATGAACACAGAGAAAAACTTCTTTGTGAAATTATAGTTCTGTCAATCATTAGCTATATAAAAGCACTAAGATATCTTTCAAAGTGGTATCTGTACACACCAGAGAGCTTAATTTTCCACTTTGCTTGTTGATTTTGCACACATTTTACTCTGCATTTGGATCATCCAAAAAAAATTAATTAATTAAAAAGTCAGTTCAGTTCAGTGGCCTGATTAGTAATACCTGGTTACTTTGCTTCATTCATGAATTTATCTCTGGTTGCTTGCTGCACTTTTATATCGATAGTCTCTATACACCATACAGGATAAATTAAAATTGCATTTAAACCTCTCTTATGCAAGGGAAAAGGTGGGGCACAAATATTTTCAATCCATGCTTTTTGCTCATACATTTGAAACCAGTTGATGTCAGCCACTTGTTTGTTTGACATGGCACTTTTGTTTGTACCATTATTTTCTTGACTGTCTTTGCAAAGTCGGGCTGTGGGTGGCACAAGTGGTTAAGACACTGTGCCTGTTAACCAGCAGGTCAGGGTTCGAGACCTGGGTCGGTCCCCATAAAACAGGGTGAGCTCCTGTCCTTAGCCCAGCTCTGCGACACAGCTGGAACCAATCATATTGGCTCTGCCTTTCCATTGGACTAATTCAGTGACGTGGAAAGGGGGGATTTGCTGCTTGGGTAACAGCCTATCCTCCATATCAATCTAACCCAGGCCTTTGTGCTGTGCATGCAGCATATGCAGCGCCGAGAATGATATCATAGTCTTTCAGGACTGATGGATGCCTGCTTCACAAAGTCAGGCTACCATTGTGATAGTCAATATTTGGCAGTGCAGTATTTACGAAATGCAAAAGATGAGGACAAGGAGTGTGATGGGGTTTTGCTGCCCCTAGGGAGATAATGCATTGGTGCAACAGGTCTCAGATGGTGTCAGTGAAATTAAAGAGGGAATAATCTGAAGAAATCAGATTGATAGTTCATCTGCCTTATTTATTATGCAGAACACTGTCTTGTATCATGTCACACCATTGATCCATCAAGAGTAGGGGTCTCCAAACTCTAGTCCAGGGGTCAGATGCAACCTGTGAGGATCCTCAATGTGGCCCCCAGTAAGACCCATCTATCCAGCCATTGGGCAAGCCTTGTAATCCATACCAATACATTCTTATATGTAAATTTATGTTAATGTATTCAAATTTGAAATGTAAATTAGTTTTCTGTCCCCCGACACAGTGTCAGAAAGATGATGTGGCCTTCCTCCCAAAAAGTTTGGAGACCCCTGCTCTAGAACAGTAATCTCTACATCAAGAATGTCAAACTCATGTTATGGGCAAATAACATTCACAGCACCTGGTTTGATAATGAAGTGATATCATTAAGCAGAAAGTAATATCGTTGAGCGAATGATGGCCAGAATTAAGCACTTTTATCACATAGAAATTGATTACATGTTGAACGTCACCATCTGCATTATTTGGTTCTGGGAATGTCCATGATTATCCATTTTTGCATAATACAAATGCAGTTATTTATCATGGTAACAAGGCAGGGAAAGAATAAATATGAATCACGTTCTCTTTCAAGTGTCTTAAAACAGCTTAATTTGAGTTCAGAGTCAGAAGCTTCCCCTTACAAAGCAAATCAGGGGGATTATCAGGTGGGAGAAGAGAGGGGTCTCCTTCCATGCAGAAACAAAAAGCAAACTTAACCCTTTATGAGTCCTCAGGCAAGCTTAATTGCCTGAAATGTTACCACGGTAGGCAGGTTGCTTTTAAGCCATTAACTGCTACTTAAGGGATGTTTATCTTTTACTTTAAAGGGCCCACCTCATTTTCGTTGAGACAAAGAGCCCAGTCCTTTGCCTGTCTACTCAGAAGTCCCATTATAGTTAAAGGAGCTAAGGAAAGTGTGGGTTGGATTGCAGCCCAAATCGCTGATAAATAAAACATGAATGATTAGGTTATACAGGTCCAACCTTGTTATACACTGGTTTTTTTATGCACGGATTTGATGCAACACAAATGGCCACTGGAAATCACTGTTTAAAAAACTGCTTTTCTACTGTTGCAAAGAGGGAGTCATACAAGCAATCATTCCACTTTTCAGTCCCAGAATCAAACCCCTGCAGATATTAAGGCACTACCTTATTCCCTTAGGTGCAATAGATAGAGGAGCAACAAATCTGGAAGTGGGTCTTTAAACCTACGAGAAATGTGAAAATTTTGTTCATAATTTAAAGTTAAGAGGAGCTCAGTTATAACAGGATTGCCTAAATTACTTCTGGGAGGTGTGTGTGACCTGCAAGCCTTATATTTGAAACCCCTACTGTATGTGGACTGGCAGTGACTTTCCAGAGTTCATATGGCTTATTTCTTCAGATGAGTATTTGTAAGTCAGAGGTGAAGCACTAAGTAGGTAGGGAAAAGCAATTCACTTGTAACAGGCTGGCTTGCAGCCTCCCAACTCTTGCTCTGTTCAGCATTCCCTGCTCTTGTTCACTGCAAACAGAAGTGGAATGGAACAGGCAGGTGGCACAAACTGGGGAGGACAAGAGGACATCTTCAGATCAGTGTAGAACGGCATCAACAATGGCTGCAAGAGTGCAGCCACAGCACAGTTCCTGTTCACACAGAAAGTAGTGGGGGAGCAGGTTGCAGTGCCTTCTCCAGGGACCTAAGCACCTGGTACTTGGGGCATTTCCACTTCTTGCCCATCCTGTATGCTGCTGCCTTTACTTCATTCATGGGCTACATGCACATAAAGGTGGCATTAAAGACAGGATTCAAGAGGGTTCCATCTGAGTGATAACATCTCTCACCATCACAAATTAATCATAGATTATCCCATGATACGTACTGCATGTCTTCCACATCCTTGTTCTTTTCTTTGGTAATGCCAGTTGCTGCCACATCAGGTGGCAAAGCATTCCGTAGTTCAGTTGTATGTTGCATGGAGAACTTTTGCTTGGCAAGAAATGCCTCTATTTGTGGATCAGGCAGGCTCTTAACCATTAATAAGTAACCTCATGTTGCAATTATGATAAACGAGAATAACAGTCTGTTAGACATGATATCCACACAGCAGTGTCTGAGGGGCTGTGACTGCATCAAATGTCACAGAAAATTTCACAACTGAGCTTGTGATGTTTTTCATGTACACAAAGTCACGGATAAGAAATCTGAGGATGTTTCGGACTCGAACGCTCCCCTTTTACTCAGTCCCCAGCTGTGCTTTTTAAGTGCCTCCTTTTGAAAATAGGCACTTATGCACAGCATGACAGCTGGCCAACAAGGGATTTCATAAGCCAAATTGGTCTAATGTTTGTCGTGATTGTATGCTTTGAATACTTGAAACAATTACTCTATCCATGTTGGACTTTTATCTGCAGATTGTGTGCAGTGTTAAAAACCTATCCAGCAGTGGAGCCGTTAATGAATGACCAATTTTGCTTCAATCAAGAGGCAAACAAATGAAGATTTCTGAATAATCCCTTTTCCATCTTTTGCTTCTCATTATTGCAAAGTTTCACCATACTTTTTTTTCCACACAACTCTGCCAACTTTATCATTGTTAAAAAGCAATTTTCTTGAGAAGAACTAGAACACTCATCATGCTAAACAAAACAAACAAAAAGAACACATTTTTTACAGACCTATCCTGAATCTGCACTGGCTGTCCTGTGCTGTATCCAGTGTTAGGGGATTTATTTCCTCTTATCCCATGTCATGTGGCAGCCACCTCAGTGGGGTTACTTGGATCTGTGTCAACAAAATCATTGGTACAAATCTAGGAAGACTGGTGTAAGATTGGGCCACTCAGTAAGGGGTTAGGATCAGGTTCATGGCCAGAGGCTGATCGCCTCACTCCTCGTGTCTGATCCATCCATTTGCTCTCCCCCAGCCCACAAAACCCTGAAGTTTCCTCCCCTCATCCTTCACAACCCACATTTTTATGGTTTAGTGGAAAGGTCTAGGTCAGGGGTGGGCAAGCTGGGCCACTTTAGGTATCTTGGGCCTTCGTATAGAAGAAGGATTTTAAGGTCAAAGATTCTTAAAGGGGTCAAATTTGCCCACCCCTGATCCAGGTTAAAGTTCAGAGCTAAAGCAGCTTTACAGACGAAATCTTCATTGGCCACAAAGAGAATATCAGGTATATTTTTTAAAAGCAAATCCTTATAGATGATCAGATCACAACAGAGGAATTTTGTCTTTAGATCTTGTTCTATGATCTATTCTAGAAGCCTAAGTCTCTTCCCCCTGGAGTTCAAAGAAAAAATTTAGAGAGGGAAAGAGTCTTTATGCGAATATAAGAATAATATATCAGGAAAAAAGGCAGCTCTGGGCCCTGGAAAGAAAAATTGGGGGGGGGGGGAATCTAGTGGGAAATGAAACGTCATAAAAGAATAGCTTGCAGCAGCAGTAAAAGCAACTAACTTTGCAAAGCAGTCAACTAGCTCATTACTGAGCAACAGGAATAGGGAATCTGTTGCATTCAAGTACAGTGAATTAATGATGCAGTAGTCCCTCAAGTACAAACCATCCTCCAGACTCTCCCTTCCTTTCTTCAGTTAGAAGAAATATTGCCATGGGCCTGTCTCTCCATGCTGCCGTACACAATCCTGCTCAGTAAACCTGTTGCATTCACAACATATGTGTGCAAACTGAATCATGATTCTGGATATACATTTCAGATCACATATAAAATCCATGCATAAGGAACATCTACTGTATGTGTGCTAGGAGGGTGGCTAAGAACAAGGAGTTCCTTGTGATGGCACAAGCAAGGAGGTGAAAAGGAGAAGGAGGTCATCTAGAAATCAAGAGGGATACCCAGCTAGAACAAGATCTGAACAATCACTCTAATAATCACTTAGATTTTGTGATAGTAGGAAAGGAGGGAGAAGAGAGCTGGGGGAGCAAGGAGTAAAGGTGGCAAGGTTTGGACCATGATGAAAGATTACCCCTACAATCCAGAGTGACTACAGGAAAACATAAGAGGCACTTTCTCTGGATTGCTCTATGCATTTCCCTATCGGTTACCCATAGGTGGCACCTTAACTTCATTGGTGTAAAAGGTCCTGTAGTTACTCTGGATTGTAGCCTTTGTCTAAATTGCAGTTCTCTATAATCTGGTCCAAGGTGTACATGCAAGGAACGAGACTCTTGGCAGACTATGAAATCACTTCTTGTGGAGTGGCTAATCTCTCCTACCTACTGATCACTCCTAGGTGATGCCCCATTTCTCCAAGAACTTGAGAGTGCAAGAGAGGAGCAGCCCCTTTCCCCCATTACCCTTAAAGTTGTTGTTAGTTCAACATCAGTGAAAAGCTTGTGGGGGTCATGAGGCTAATCTTGAACTAATTTTTTGGCTAATCTTATATTAAGATTAGCAATAAAATTAGCCATATTAGCCCTAATTAGCCATATAATATTAAACCATATATTATTTTATATTAATATATTAAGATTAGCTACACTGTTTAAATTTAGATTTTATGAATTAATTTTATTGCTAATCCTAATCTTAGCCAAATTCATACTGCCTTCAACACAGTGAAATAGACTAATGGCTTAATCCTAATAAAGGCCTGTGCCAGTGGAATGTGCATTCTAGTATGTGCTAACCTACTATAAAGCACTAGCATGCATAGAACCTTCCAGTACATGATTGCAGAGCAATGGAGACCCACAGCAGTAGGTAATCCTGCATAGGGAATATGTAAGAGTGGGGAGGGATAGAACAGGGCAGAGGATGGAGGAACAGAGAAAGGGCACCACTGGGCAGTGAGCATCATGTGCCACCAGGCAGTGAGTACCACCAGGCAGCAGGCAGTAGTGGGCACCAATGAGCATTGGGCATCCCTTCTGGGCACTAGGAACCATTGGGCAGCTGGCACCACCAAGTACCACTGTGGAGTGGGCAGCAGGCACCACTAGGCAGCGGGCACCATTGGGCACCAGCAGGCACCAGACATTCCTACAAGGCACCACTGAGCACCACTGGACAACAGGCATCACTGGGTACCACATATCCCTACTGGGTACAGGGCACCATGTACTAGCAGGTAGTGGTCACCAGCAGTGGGCAGTGGGCACCAGAAGCACCACAGAGCATCAAGACTCCCTATCGAGCACTGGGCATCCCTTCCAGGCACTGAGCACCACCGGGGAACCAGTGCACAACTCCAGGTAGCAGGCACCACCAGGCACCAATCAGTTATTAGTGAGTCCTTACATCACAGAAGGAATGTGGTCCCCAAATTTCATGCATCTGATGGGTTTTAGGCCAGCCTAACTGGAGATTAGGATTGCAGCTGTATATAGACAAATTTAGAAAGGTGTCATTCCTATATCTTGCCCTGAGCCCAGTGCAAGATCCCAGGACACACAGAGTCCACAAAGTGCTACAATACTGTCTGTTTGTCTTGTCTGACTGTCTGATTCTGAGTGGCAAGGAAACTGCTTGAGCCTTTAGGAAAGAGCTTTCTGGCCTAAGCCATTAGACTTGAAAAGTGCTACTGAGAGGATGCATGCTTTGCATCCCCTCAACAATGCCATGACAAGGGGAAATTGCGTGTCTCCACATATAGCAGCTGCAGGGATTCTGCTTCCCCCAGCACTGCCACAAATAACTCCATTAACTACCAGTTGCCAGGGAGTTGTAGAACTGAAGAGAAGCACACCTTAGAAGTCTCCTTTGTGTAGAGAGGACTTAGGGTGGCTAATTTATTTTTGAGCAATTAATAACGGTTGTACAGCTATGCTCATGTTCAGCTCAAAAATGCTGAGAACTTGCAAGCATTCCCTTCAAGTATTCTCAAAAGCTTGAGGACTTTCATGGGTACTCAGTAAGATGTTCATGAAACCTAAGATTTGTCGCATAACACTTCTGGATCTTTAGCTTAATGCTACTTATGTTGCCTTGCTTTTAACTAGTGGTATTGCTGTTTTATTGACTGTTTTTAATTTAATTGCTTTGGGGTGTTTAAATTGTGTTATCATGCAGCTTAATTTTGTTATGTAGGTGGGTTATAAGTGTTTGAAGTAAATCTATATATATTTGTAAAACTGAAAAGTCACTGACTGACTCACTCACTCACTCACTGACTCATCAACACCCAACCAAAACAACTAGGCCTAGGAGTGTGAAATTTGGTGCCCCTACTGAGAAGGTTCTATTTCTATGTAAAGGTAAAGGCTCTTTTCTATGTAAAGACCCAATGTAAAGGTCAGAATGGCAAATTTTATGATCAATTAGAGTAAGGTGAACAATATTCCAATTTATTTGAATTATAAACATCAGCCTCTATGGAGGTTATTATATCCAGAAAGGGTTGCCAATTAAACACATCTGTCTGTCAAAGAAACAATAAGGAGGCTTCAATGAATAAATATAAAATGGTAAAATTTTCTTCTATCAGAACAGATGGTATTTGTGAGTTATTGTAGCTTATCCTTAGGCAATGGCAAAATGTATTTGGAAGAGCTTATTAGCTATTGCAATCCCTAAAGCTTCATCATAATTTCTTGGGACTTCTGTGCTGAGACTTCCCTTGAAATACTCCAGATCAATATAATTTCACATTCAGGATACTTGACTTTTAGCATCCAGTCTATGTTGCTACGGATCTTCTTCATGCAGATCTTTCGACCAATGATCTTTTCACCTAAAAATAGTTTTTTTTTTTAAATCCCAGATGAAAATCAAAGTATATATGATGCTAAATGTGTTGTTTAGAGATGCTGCAATCATTGCACCAGGAGGCTCAAAGTACTGAACTCCCTGAAAAGCAGGATCTGAAAGCAGGATCAGAACATGTAAAAATGTGTCTTTAAATATGGAACCTTTGGAAGCCAGTCCTCCACTCACAAAGGCTCCCTTTTCACTTGAACCACTGCAAGCCTTTGCCAGTGGACACAAATCTTTGCCTTTTTGTGGGCACAGCTGGGCCTGAGTGAGGGATCAACTTGTCATTTGCAAGCTGATCAGCAACAGATGTTCTGATGTGCACAGTCCAGAGATCTTAGGTGAAATTGTGCTATGCAAGAGGCAGAATCTGGCCGAGATTGTTTATATCTGCATTACAAATATGCTTTTGGAACCTCTTCTATGAAAAATTCACCATTCGAGACATGGAAGGAAACACTGCAGCAGAGCTCTGGGACTTTGGTTCACACATCTCATTAACATTATAGAAGACATCTGTAGCTCTTCATATTTTGCTTTGAAAACCTGTCCCTTATCACACCTTGTGCCATGACTTTTCATACCTCAAAATAGCTGAAATCAGAATTTACTGAAATAAATTTGAGGGAAAGGATGGTCTGATGTATCCATAACTGTGGCTAAATGTGAAAATTTGGCTGGAGTGAGAACAATTGAAAAAATTGTGACTATTACTCATCAGTCCTGTATTTTTGTTAGAAAGCCATAAGATGACAGAACCAGTTAAAAGAACCATTTGTATGTTTGATATACCAGAAGCATATAGTAAATAATGGTATTCATCAAACTGCAATGGGATCTAAAAGAAAATGAGGACTCAAGCTTTCATTCTACTGTTGAATAAATAAGTAACATGAACAAAGGCTGTTACAATTCTTTCTTTCTTTCTTTTTCTTTTTTGGGTCCACAGTTCAGACTAGGATATTGCTTGTATTAGAACCAACCCAAAAGTCTCAGAGGGTTAAACTGTCTGCTTTTGAATACTACAGATCTGTTCTTCAGGTTATTAGGCAAACAAAAAATGGAGAAGGTGAGGAGAACATATTATTATTTGAAAAAAATAGAGTAAATAATGGCATAATTAAGGGGAATTTGGAACAACCTGTCATGTTTGGGAATGTTCCGATACGTATACATGGCTAAGTTTTAAAAGTAAAAAAAAATGGGTGAGGTAAAATTGGTGGATACTACCATTACCATCACCCATATTCTGGAACTATAAAGTATGTAAGTTTACTCAGAACAGTGTGTATTTTCTTAGGTCTGAGAAGGTAAATTCTGAGGGTAGCTTGTATGGCTTTTCAAATTTGGATAGCAGAAGTATCTCACATGCAGCTGATGTCATGGATGTAACCTTTATTTTTGTCAATGATATAAGAAAATCAATCATATTGGTATGGTGTATGGGGATCGAATTTATTTTATAGCTGACATTTGCATATCTTATGTTATTTCACTTTTAAAATATTGATATAAGAAAATAACAATATTCAGTATGGATGTCTACAGAGATTATAATATGGGAAGGTAGGAAGGCACACAATACACTGAAATTTCTGTTCCATGCAATTAACTCAGCATAATGGAAGAGTAATTGTGTTTAACTTTAACTCAAACTTATTTTGTCTCCTCTTACTTGTCTTCTGCACATCTTATGTTTGTGCATGAATATCAGTTGCCCTTTACCAGCATTTGCACAGCCTCTCTACTTCTGCAGGAAGTAGTAAGTGCTGGTGAAGTGTAATTGATGGCTCTTGTACAGACAAAGAAATACAGAGGCATGCAAGAAAAGTCAAAATAAATTTATTTTAAACACCTTCACTACCTCACTATGTAAAATACAGCTCAGTAAAATATTAGAAGTATTTTTTTTCTAGACAAGCCTTCAATGAAAGAGTCTGAAAAGAAAATGAAATATGAAAACACTGTCAGTGAGTTCCAATTTCTGGTGTAAGACCACTGTTGAAAATCACTCAGATTGGTTGAATACAATGGAGTATACCAATGTTCAGATTTAGAATGGTATGTGGTGGGGTGTATCCTATAAATGTGCATGACCAGTAAGTAAGATCATGGGTTGGGAGCCAAAGTGGACAGCAACTTGGGCTGAACACCATTAATGTGCCTTTTATCAAAATAGATTACAGTTAGTGGTTCTCAAACTTTTAGCACCAGGACCCACTTTCTTGAATGAGAATTTGTCAGGACCCATCAGAAGTGATGTCATGGCCTTAAGTGACATCATTAAGCAGAGAATTTTTTATCATACTATCTACACTTACTCAGGAATGAGTCTCATTTACTATCATTGTTAAATCCATATACATAATAGCCTGTTGAAAGTCCAAATCTATAACAAATCCAAATGCAATCACAGACCTGAGCATATATCATGGGCACTGGGCTCAGGGACTGCATTCTCTGGCAACACTTGTTTCTGGGGGTCACAGAGTCATCTGGTTGATAGACTTATCTTCAGCCCATAGTGAGGGCCTTGATGATATCAGTTTTGACACTTTTCTTTCTCCGGGCTCCATATCTGAACTGCTGCTTAGGATGGGGCAGTCATAGTGGTCTAAGAGATTAATTCTTGCTTGGGAAAGCTGTATTGTAGTGTTCTCTAGTGTGGTCCTGGTTTCCTCTGGCGATGGTGCAGAAAGAGATTTCACTCTCACTTTGCTGCAAGAAATTTATTCAAATTTGAAATGTAAATATTTTTTTCTAGCCCCATACACAGTGTCTGAGAGAATGTGACTCTCTTTCCAAAAGGTCTCCACACCCCAGAATAAGTGGATCAACAGATTTAGATCCTGATGATGATCTCTTAACAAATGACCTCTTGCATCTTACCAGGAACTGGTGCGGTCTGCTCTCCCCTTTTGGGTGGCACTGAGTGTTCAACAATGAAACCTTATCTGGACATTACAGAAAAATGCATTGCACTGGAAAGCGGGAGGAGTTTCCAAGCCAATAAACCGTATTGTGATGTGTCTTCTTTGTGCCATTTGATATTTTGGCAGCGGTGTTGTTCCTTTCTACTGCAGATACAAAGGGTGGGTGGGTGTTTTCTGTTTTCTGAAGAATTATTCACAGGTATACAATTAGAGAGAGGCAGATGGTATTGAAGCTGCACTGGCCCTTGTTGCATTGACCGCCTCTTTTTGTGTCTGGAAATAACAGATTACTTTTTGCAGGTCTGAATGAAATCAGTTACATGAGTCAGTGGAACCTGCTGTTATCCTGTCTTTAGGGTATGGCCTATGAAGCTTACAGTTACTTGGGGCCAAACAGGAGAAGGAAGCTGGAAATATATTCTGTTCAGGTTGTTTATGCAATCTTCCTAAAGGGAAAGCACTACTGTACTTATATGATGAACAATGGCGTGCTTATTGGGACTGATTCATACATCACTCAATAACATTTTCATCTAATGGTAGATATGTTGCTGGACTGCACTATTTCAGTTTTCAGGACTGTACCATGAAAATATCGAGTGGTGCAATTTATTTTTTGAAAATTTTTGCAAATTCCTCCTTTTGTCCCTAAAGAAGGCATATACTGAAAGCCTTAATCTTTGTAATTGGGTTGTTTTAAAAAACATCATTACTAATTTGGAGTTTCCTTATTCATCTAGTGCTGCTTGCTTTTCCTTCCTACATAGTGCTGGGAAACCAACAGAACTGACATTGTTTCTTCACAGCCCCCATGTTCTACTGCTAGATAATGGAGAAGCTAGCTCTTTAAAAAGGCAAAACCAAGAACAGCGGTTCCCATCTTGTTCAACTGTGAGCTCCCTTCACTTACTGGGCCATGGGCACAGATCCCCATTAGGGCTGTAATCCTGTAGGGCAGTGGTTCTCAGGCATTTCGGCATGGGACCCCCTTTGGAAAGTGCTGATCTGTCTGAGACTCCCCCAGAAGTGAAGGCATCCAGTGGCAGAGCTAATGATCATGTACTCCAGTGAAAAGCTCAAAATGTTGCCCTGGAAGTGATATCACAATTGGAAGTGGTGTCATCCTGGTGTTTTTCTAAAAGAAAATTGGGGGAAAACCTGCCTTCTCCTCACCAGATCACCATCCATTTGCTCTGTTGTCTCCCCCAGGTAGTGGCATAGCTAAGGCAGTAATCTGCAGTCTGGAGTCAAATAAGATTTTTTAGCATTCCCCACGATAACAAAATCAATTTTAACAGAGTAAATAAATAAAACATATGCTCCCTATTGGTTAGAGCAGGGGTAGGCAACCCTTGGCATGGGTGCCAAGCTCGGCATGCGGAATGGTGCTTACCAGCATACCAAGGCACCTCTGGCAGACACAGCCAGGAGTAGTGTCACTGCCCCAAATGCCAGCAGGCGGCTGCCCAGCACCATCACAGGTGCTCAGAATGGTAATATTTCTACCCTGCCTTACCACAATCAAAACGGAAGGCCCCATGGCAGAGATCCTGTGCCCTATGGAGCAGTCTGCAGGAGAACAGGTGTGTGGCTTGGATGCAGCCAAACTGGGGGAACAGCACCCAAGAACCAGCATCATTCCCTGTGGCACCTCTCTCAGCAGCCCTCCCGGGGTCAGCTAAGAAGCAGCAAGCAGCAAGAAGATACACCTTAATAAGGTCAATCACTTTTGAGGAAAAAGCCTAATCTACCACCGTTGACACCGTATTAGAAAGAGTTGGGCTTGGCTTTGTCGCCTTGTCAGGCCCCTTGTTTTATTTCCATAGTGTCAAATTCATTTCATACAGAGGGCTGAAGTTAGCCTTAATTGTATCTCCTGGTGGCTCGAGTCCAATCTTATGCATGCCTACTCAGAAGCAAGTCCCATATAGTCTATGGAGCTTACTCCCACGAAATTATAGCCTAAGAAGCTCCCATGGGCCAGATTAACCTGGGGGTTGCCTACTTTGTTTTTTAACACATTTCACCACCGGTGTCCAATAGACCCTGTACTATAGATTGGTACATATAATGAATAAATGTTGCATCAAGTTTTAGTATGGGACCTTATAGGAAGTTAGTGTTTTTTTCTAGTGGAATTTTGTAAATCTAAAATCAAAACAATGTAAATTCAAAACATTCATGCATTGCCCCTCTCCCATCAGGAGGCAGGCCAGACTAAGACCTCTCCTTTAGGGAGGGTGCCCCCTAGTTCCAGTCCGGTCCTGCCTCACTGGAAGCAGGTCACACTTCTGGAGCTCTCTTCTCCACTTTTCTCTATCTTTTTTAATTGCACACTTCCCTTTAGACCTCTCCATCAGGGTTCTGTCTCAAGCAATGGTGGCTCTGAGCCATGGGGTCCAAGCCAGAAGTGGAGTTCCACTTGCCCTCATTCTGTGCAGTACATTCCCTCAAGGGAAGCTGCGTGGCTTAACCGGCAGCAACCATTTTGGAACAACTGCGTGCGGCGATAGCAATTTTTGTCCTCATCCTTCATTATGACCTGATAAGAAGCACAGAAGAGGCTCATCTGGGAGGGGGAAGGATCTTCCCAAGTATCTCTCAACCCTCTAAGGCACAGGGGTCAAACACAAGGACATGGCAAACTGGGGAATCCTAACCAGTTGGGTTTCTGAGATTGGGATTATTTGGAAATGCCATAAAACATGTTCTTTGTCAATTTTCCTTTAGTGATTATTAAAAGAAAGAACAGAAATAATTCAAAGAATTGAGGTTCACTGTATCATAGTATTTGGTGCTGGAACCCAACTTGGAAAATGACTGAACCCAGTCTATAGACTCTAGAAAATAACAAAAGAGGGATTTTAATAAATTGTATTTTTCAAAACAAACAAACAAAACAACATTACATCATCTCCATTTGTAACTCATGATGTACAAATGTACATCTCTGTGTACATCATCTCCATTTCAAATGAATTTTCCAGAAGGAGCAGAAATTGTTGAAAAATAAAAAATTGTTCCAATCAAGGGACTCAGACCCGTTGCTGCTCGACCTAAAAAACAGTTCTAACATTCCTAAGCTGTTTAACATTCTCTCCTGAGTGGCCTAATAAGACTAATATGGTGAATGAAAGCCTTTCTATATTCCTGACACTTATATGGTTTCTCTTCTATGTGGGTTCTCTGGTGAATTTTAAGTACATTAATCGGATTGAAGGTCATTCCAAACTCCTGGCACTTATAGGGTTTCAATTCTGTGTGGGTTCTCTGGTAGTTTTTAAGTACACTACTCCAAATGAAAGCAATTCTACACTCCTAGCATTTATAGGGTTTCTTTGGTGTGGGTTCTCTGGTGGCACTTAAGTTGAGCACTCTGGCTGAAGGTCATTCCACATTCCTTGCATTTATAGAGTTTCTCCCCTGTGTGAAATCTCTGGTGGGATTTAAGTACACTATTCCAATTGAAGGTCATTCCACACTCCTGGCCCTTATAAGGTTTCTCTCCTGTATGGGTACTCTGGTGGCACTTAAGTTGACCACTCTGGATGAAGGTCATTCCACATTCCTGGCACTTACAAGGTTATCTCCTGTATGGGTACTCTGGTGGCACTTAAGCTGACCACTCTGGCTGAAGGTCATTCCACATTCCTGGCATTTATAGGGTTTCTCCCCTGTGTGAAATCTCTGGTGGGATTTAAGTACGCTATTCCAATTGAAGGTCATTCCACACTCCTGGCACTTATAAGGTTTCTCTCCTGTATGGGTATTCAGGTGGCACTTAAGTTGACCAGTCTGCCTGAAGGTCTTTTCACATTCATGGCACTTGTAGGGTTTCTCCCCTGTGTGAATTCTCTGGTGGCATTTAAGTACTTTATTCCAATTGAAAGTCATTCCACACTCCTGGCATAGGGTTTTTCTCCTGTGTGGTTTCTCTGGTGGCCTATAAGTTGACTATTCCAATTGAAGGTCCTTCCACATTCCTGGCACTTATAAAGTTTCTCTCCTGTATGGGTACTGTGGTGGCACTTAAGCTGACCACTCTGGCTGAAGGTCATTCCACAATCCTGGCATTTATAGGGTTTCTCCCCTGTGTGAATTCTCTGGTGGGATTTAAGTACACTATTCCAATTGAAGGTCATTCCACACTCCTGGCACTTATAAAATTTCTCCCCTGTGTGGGTTCTCTGGTGGCCTATAAGGTGACTACTCTGACTGAAGGTCATTCCACACTCCTGGCACTTATAGGATTTTTTCCCAGTGTGAGTTCTTAGATGGCACCTAAATACACTACTCTGACTGAGGATCTTTCTGCACACATGGTACTTGTAGACTTTCCTCCCTGTCTGGTTTCTTTGTTGTGAAGAGTGAGCCTGAACCTTGTTTCTTCTAAACTGGTTCCAAGCTGATTCTATTTAAATAGAAAAGGAAGTGCATTAAGATACCAAAGGAAGAAGCTGCAGCCAACTGGGGAGGTGTGATTTCTATCACCCTGAGTTGGGAGGAGCATGGTGTCTCTGAAGCAGATCCTGCAGTCCCCTTTTTCACCAGGACAAGGATCCAAACCAAGCAGATGTTTGGAGGTTGGTTCACAATCATCCAGATGGCCAAGGCTCTGTTACATTACAAATCCCACTTTATGACTTAAAAGTAATTGCTTTGTTTTCAAAAAGTTGAACTGTAAATGACTTCATGAATATTCTATTCTTTTATTATCTGTCTACTTTGTTGCTTCTGTTATCTATCATTTGACCCATTTTCACCCATAAGTACTTCCATTCAAGCAAGCACCAAAAAGCACTAAAAACAAGCACCAGTTGCTCCCTTTTTCCTTGCCTAAATCTTTCTCTTTCCCTTCTTTTTGGCCACTTTATTTGTGCATTAAAGTTCCTGTTTCTATGGTAAGGATTTTCTCATCCCTGTAGATTTCAACCATTTAAGGCCTAGCTATACAAACTGTTAAGAAACTTTAAATTGCCTTTTGATTGTAATTCCCCTTCTCTGCTTTTTAAAAACATCATCCCAGTAAAAATTTGTTTGCTGTACCTAAACCAGTGATGGTGAACTTTTTACAGCCAAAGTGTCCAAATTGCAGCCCAAGACCAGGAGCGTACCAGTGCCTAGTAGGCTGGGCGCTCCTGGCCTGTTGCACAAGCCCGGAGTTCTAGGCATGCGTGCTGAGCACCTTCACCATAATTTGTTTCTACTCCAGAGGAGAAGCCTGCTCCTATTTGGGGCAGAGTCAACCAACAGTCAACAGAGTCAACTGACAGTACTCAGAGCTCTGGGCATGCACACTGGGCTCAGGATGCTCCAGGCTCACAGCAGAGCGCACCAGTGTCCAGTGCTCTGGGGTGACTTGGTTTGCATGCCAGCAGAGAGGGCTCTGCGTGTCCACACTAGCATGCATGCTATAGGTTCTCCACCACTGACCTAAACCCTCCATTCCCTCCATTTTCTCTTTCTTCTGAACCAGTGAGCTTTGGCAATGGCTCCTTCACAGAGTTCTATACAGTGATGGGATTCAAAGAAATTAACAATAGGTTAATTGCCCATCTAGCAGCCACTTTTAAATGGCTATTTTTAAACTTTATATGTCCTATCTCTCGTTAACAACCGGTTCTACAGTGCAGGTGCGAACCTGCTGGAGCCCACCACTAGTCCTATAGTACAAAGGAATAAGCCTTTTTATGTGTATCTGAAAAGCACACTATACCAGTTCCTGGAGGAGACAGTAATGGGCTAGATCTAGAAATAACAAATGGAAACTAAATCAAGACAGTGTTTTCAACTTATTTGATTGCAGATTATTTTCAACTAGGGAAACATAAGTTCATCCTTTTGTAGATCCCTTTGAAGGAACCAGTATACAGACCAGGCATAGTTTTTTGGCCCAGCGTGTCATCAAAATTCTGGACACACTGTTGGTTTACCAACAACACCTTTTTTGGAGAACACAGTTTTCTATTATCCCTAAATCTGACATTTCATTCTCAAGTAGAACTTTTATTTTATTTTAGTTTCTTTGTTCTATTTCCTAGCTGAGGCCTTTATTTCTCTGAAGAACTAATTCTGAAATGTCCTTTAACTGGTGCAAGTCTCTAGGAGTGCCATAAAATTTCTGTAAAACACTTTTATGTCACCCCTGTGGCACTTAGGTCAATACACGATGCAAGAACCTAACTGTTCTGACCTGCGACTACCTAGGATGGCATGGAGGGAGATCTGAACTAGGAAGGTAGTGAGGAGCTGAGGGTGTTCTGGGGTAGACAGAGGCAGGGCCTGGGAATGGAACAGCAGTTGAAGGTGGGAGAGGTGGCCTGAGTAGACCTGTGTGGGCTGCTGTATCCCTACAATGGAGAAGGGGACGAGCCTCCCCTTTCCCACAGTGGTGTGGCAGCAGTCCCAAGATTTGCACTGGATTCAGCACAAGCAAGCCTGCCTTATACAGTGCAAGTTAGGATTGCATTGCTTTATTCCCTTTCCTTTACTAAAGCAAAAAAAAAAACCAAGACAGAAGGGTCGTGTAACGCAGGAAAATAAAAAGGGATATCTAATTGATATTAAATTTTTAGTAACTTGCTTATGCAGTTCCAGAACATGGGACTCCTCTAATTGCTATTGGTGCATTTTTCACCAATCTGTTCACACACATGTCCTTGCAGTCTTTGGTTGTGACTGTTACTGAAAGAACAAGGAGATGGGACTTCACTTGGAGGCCATTCAGTCCCAAAGAACTGATACCTTAAGACTAATACATGGACTAAAAACAATAAGATAAAAATTATATTATTTTAATTAATAAAATAATGTGATCTATATAACTATTTATTCCACTATTTATCTAATCATTTTATTACTTTTAAAATTTTAATTAACATTTTTATTATTTATATTAATTAATCTTACTCCAGGATTACTTCCTGCTAACTGGGCAAGAGACACTCTTTTAAGTGGGTGTTCCTCTTTTATTTAGCAAGGGGAGAGTAACTGGCCCTACTCACCCCAGAAATATCTGTACATGGCTTCTGCTGGTGTTCTTTTGCAATTCAGCTTGTGTGCCCTTTGGGGACGGATCCATTAGCTATTAATTTTTTCGCTTTCTTGTAAAACAATTTGTGAACTTTTCAGTTGAAAAGTGATAAGCGATAGATAGATAGATAGATAGATAGATAGATAGATAGATAGATAGATAGATAGATAGATAGAGTGACTGAAACCTAAAGAAGAATCCTGGGTCTCCCATCTCCAAGGGTTTTCAGTAAAGGAGATAGAAAAGAGGTGTGTTCTCCTCAGGGAGAGGGTGTCCCCATTACACATTTTTTAGGGGTAATAACATTTTTACCGAACGTAAGCCTGCAGTGAAGATATTTTCTTCCATTTCTGCTCTGTACTCCCTCAAGAAAACAACATTTTCATCCTTGTATTCAATATTCATCCTTACATTCACATCCTACATGAGGAAGTTTCAAAGCATCCAGAGACTACCCCCCAATGCTCTCCCATCTGAGGTCTCAATGTCACATTAGTGATACTTATGCTCAGGGACCTGCAAAAGGTGAGGTTATTTTTTCTGACAAAGGATAACAAAGGATGTGTTTTCAAGAATGCTTCCCTTTCTCCTTGGTCTGTCTTCATGATCTGTCAAAGAATAACACTCCTTTGTCAGGCAAAATAAGCTTGCCTTTTGCAGGTCCCTCCAATGCTGTTTCTCTCTTGGGCAGGTCCTGAACAAAGAAGAAAGACCAAGCACCTGTGTCTGTAATTTGTTATGAAGCTACCAGCAAAGGTAGGAAGACTTCTGGGGCCTTGATGGCATGTGGACCTCTGGTCAGTGCCTCCCCTGAACAACCCATGAAGCCACCCCTGATTGTCACTGTTGTCCTATTGTACCTGAATGGAGAGTCTGGTAAATGATATTGTTCTGTTGGTACTTGTGACAGATATAATGTAAGAACCTACTGATAATATGCTGATGATATTAAACCATTATCCGGGCAGGCCCGGACAATAGCATATTCAACTGGTAGTTATTTCTGTACTTTTTTCACCATAGTTCAACGGTGGCTTTAAAATATAAAAAATAGCATATTTTGCCACAGTTCTCTAAAATTTAATTAGGGTAGGATTGTGAAAACTACAATCAGTAGACTCATTAAAAGCTGCCTTTATCTCATTCTGAGCAATTAAAGGATAACCATGTAACCATCCACCCTCTCTCTGTCACAATCTATTTGGAATTTTAATACAGCTCAAGGTATGTAGAATCATTTTTTCTCATTTTGTGAAGAGACTCATTATTTGTATTCTAATAAGGGCTTCACTTAAAAATGGCAAAGGAAAAACCTTTAAAAGTAAAAGTTCAAAACCTTTGTCAGGCCCACTTAGGAAATGGCTAAAATGCCACTTTTTAAAGTGTACTTCTATCTTGATATTGGCAGAAATATCCGCCACAAGGTGATGCATGCAAACATTTAATAACTTGCGTGTCTTATGCATATATTTAAATATTAAAAGGGTCATTCGATGGGGAGTGTCAAAGTTTTTACCCATCCTTATATTATTAAATCAGAATTTAAAATGATCAAATTGCTGACAGCAAATTGGTATGCTGGCTTCACTGTTGCATCTTTGATCCAATGGAATTCAGATCATGATGGATTGTAACCCGTGTACTCCATAACTAATGCAGATGTCTCAATAGCTTTATAGCTTCAATTCTCCCTCTGTGATGATGATGATGTCACTTTCTGAAGTTTTTTTTTCTTCTCTCTGGCAAAGATGAATAGAATTAATTTTATTACTCATTACTTCAAACCCTACAGGAGAAAACTACTGTTCAATCCTCTCTCTCTCTCTCTCTCTCTCATCAAATCAGTTCTCAGAATTAAGGATGAAGTAAAGACACAGGAGACAGGGACCTTTTTCATAGCAGGAGCAGTGATGTCATTTGAAAGAATGTTCAGGTGCTGATGTTGAAACTTTTTGCGAAGGACTTCTGCAGAAGGTCAAAGCAGAATTTTTGAACTCAAAGTGGCAAAAGAATTAAAACACCATAATGAAATCTTTTTAAGCTGTTATTTTTATTGTGTCGGTGAGATGGATCTATGAGTGTAAGACTATTGGAGAAATGATATTGTTATCAATTCCTGCACCACTACTGCTCAGAAGCATGGCCAGTCAATTATACTGCTCAAAAGCAATGATGAGTCAGACCTGAAGTACACATTCACATTCATGAACATTGTATTTTATTTAATTAAAACACCTGCAGCATCTGGAAAAAACCTATATCTCTATACTAATGGCGGCCCAAATCTATCTGAATTAGCTGTGTTGTTGGTTGAATACAATGGGTAAATATGTAAACGTTAATCTCAAATTGACATTTTTTAGTTGACAGTCAATATATCAACTTTTGACAACAATATGCTAAAAATCAAAATGCTATGAGTTTTTGTTTTAAGGGTAAAAACTGCATGCATGACTTGTTAGTTAATGAAGTCAGAAGTTAGTTCAATTATGAATTTTGAGGAATTAATGAAATATTTTTTCTTATGAGCAGAGCTTTAATTCTATAGCTCCCAAGGCAGTTTACAAATTCAGACAAGTTCTTCAAGTAGCTCCATCAACTTTATCCCAGGAGAATGAACTGCATAGTAATTTCAAGGTTGGGTTGCTAAAACGATATATAGACAGTCCGTTATTAGAAAATGGGCTGTGGGTGGCGCAAGTGGCTAAGACACTGTGCTTGTTAACCGGCAGGCCAGGGTTCGAGACCTGGGTCAGCCCTGCAAGACAGGGTGAGCTCCTGTCCTTAGCCCAGCTCTGCGACGCCAGCTGGATCCAATCGTATCGGCTCTGCCTTTCCATTGGACTAATTCAGTGGCGTGGAGAGGGGCGATTTGCTGCTTGGGTAACAGCCTATCCTCCATAACAATCCAACCCAGGCTTTCTTGCTTCGCATGCAGTGTATGCAGCGCCGAACACGATAGCATAGTCTTTCAAGACTGACGGAGGCCTGCTTTTTTTATTAGAAAAATGTGTGTGTGTGTTTGAACATGGACCATCTCATACACATCAATTGGCTCTCACTGTCAGGACTTTGATGACCACAACAAATAACAATCATAACACTGGTGTTTCCACATAGAGTATATATGAGTGACAGCTGTGCTTTGTGTGACTGTAGCACAAGAGGGTCCTATAGGCTCTAGATAGAGGTACCAAACTGTATCAGAAAACCGTGTGCTTTTGCTTGCTAATGCTAGGGCGCAGCACTCCAGTGATCTTGCAAATTTCCAGACGTTATCACATAGGGACGTGCTCCTATCTATGATTATGTGAAATATGGAGGCCAAATTGGTTAATTTGCCATGTTGAAAGAACCTACTTATTTTGATTTTGCAGTACATCACAGTGCCAATACCAATGAATTTTCTCTGTTCTGCCCACTCCAGCGCACCCCCAAAACTAAGTATTCTTGGTTTTCATTTTTAGATTGATGGAACTGTTGTTAAGATGGTTTGGAATCAGTGAACACTACTATAAAATTAAGCACAACAATAACACTGACCACATTGTGCTGGGTATAGATCAGCTCAAGCCAAGGAAAATGACATCGTTGAACAAAAGGAAATGTAAATCTTGAGTGGCATTTGAGAAAAGGTATTCACAAACGGAAATAATCCTGCTTGTATGTTGTTCATGTGCAGGAATGATGCACACGCAGCTATGCTCACAGCCTCCTGCAAGCAGTAAGCCACCCTCCAGTCCTGTAAGCCATCACTGTCTCCCCTTCTCCTGTCCAAAGTACCCCCATAATCTCATCTTGTGTGGCAAGGGAAAAGTGGTGCAGCTGTAAATAGACTGTAAAATGGGGATTAAACTGGGATTTACAGGTTCCAGCATTCCTGGTGGGAAATTACAGTCTGTGCGCCACTTTGAATGAGGAAAATGTCTTAGGAGAGGGTACTCTTTCAACAGGAATGAAGCCCAATGCATCATTTTTATCATCAAGGACTGGACTAGGAACGATAAATCAACAGCCCTTATTGCAGAACAGATTGCCCACCACCACCTCTACCTTCCTCTTTCTCCAAGGTGTGACTACTAGTGCTTTGCAACAGCTTTCATGAGAAACTACCTTGAATTACCAAATAATCTGTATTGAGGGTTCGAGTGATAAAATGATTCATGCTTGCTGTATTGATAAAAACCACCTATTCTTTGGGTCTCTTAATTGCGTCCTGTTCCATTTTGTATACACTGTAAATTTCTCACCTTAACTTGAAAATATTTTCATTGCTTTCATTGGCCCTTCTGACATCTCTTCTGTCATCTTCCATTATGTTTTCTTGGTCACACTTCATCCGTGTCTCCAAACCATTGCTTCTTCATCTTTGCTGTCATGGGCAATTTGAATCCTCCTGCAGAACATATACAGACGGTTCCTTCCATTTTGACCTTTAAAATCCTGATTAAAAAAATGTTTTGCTTTTCCTTCATTTGCTTTTCCAAGGCTATCTGATGCACCATTTCCTAAAATATAGAAGTAAAACAAAATACAGCTAATTTCAAATATAAAATTAAGCACAACAATAACAATGAACAACACCCAATATGTCTCTGAAATGAAAATTGCTAAATCTTTATTAATTTTGATGTGCTGAACTCGAAAATGGCAATGAAATCTGTCAATTGGCTCTAGTTAAGGAGAAACTAAATGCACTGCATATAAAAGTAATATGAAATTTATGGGAAAGGCTATTTTGGATTTCTCACAAACCGTAACTGATTTTCATGTTATATTTGTGTTCAGCATCTCAAAATTTATATGTTGTAAATCTCAGCACTATAATTTTGTAAAAATTTGCTGTCTAGTGCAATAATTAATGCAACTATTATTAATATGTATGGAATTATTTATATTGGCTTATAATGTATGTGTTTTATGTTTAATGTCACTCCATGTTTTTTTCTGACAGCCAATTCTATAGACCAGGAATGTGCAAAATTTTGGGCAGGTTGGCCATATAGGGTGCAGTCCTAACCTAGGTCAGCCTAACTCATCAGTCTTCCCATCCCCCTGATAAAGGAGGGGAGCAAGCGCATGCTTATGCTCTAGCCTAACTCTCCCTCAGGAGTGATGCAGAAGTGTCTTACACAATTTTGTGACACCCCCAGGTCAGCATGGGATTTATGCTGGAGCTTGGGCTGCCCTAAATGAAAATTAGGATTGCAGCCAGAATCTCTCTGCCTACAGGTTGACCATATAAATTGGAGGACAGAGTGCCTGTACCTTTAGGCATTGCCTAGAAGAAGGAATTGAGGCAGGTGTTGCTTTTTAAACCCTTCTATGATGAGCTCAACCTGCCTCAATTCCCTCTTCTATGCAATGCTTAAAGGTACAGGCACTCTGTCCTCCACTCTATATAGTCACCCTTCTCTGACACTGTGTCAGTGGCCAGGAAAAAATGTACATTTCAAATTTGAATAAATTTACATAAATTCATATAAATGACTATATTAAAGACAAAACTTACATGAATGAGTGCGTGAAAGAACAAATGAATTCAAATCCTATAAAACTCCTAAAAACATCCTATATAAAGTTCATAAACACTTTCTAACACAGAGAATGGGTGATCGTCAAACCAGTTAATGAACACTTTCACACATGCACTGGTCTCAGACCGCAATAAAGAAATCTAATCTAATCTAATGTAACACTTTCACACACAGAGAGAGGATGTGCACATAGCTTCCGGAGGGATGGTGCTCCCTTCATCTCAGGAGGATTATAGGGCTCACCCGCAAACTGGTTTTGGGGGAATTGCAGCCAGCAGCATGGAAGTTTTCCATTGGCCGCATCTGGTTCCAGGGCTAGGGTATCAGCACCCATGGATAGTGAAGCACTTTGAAGCTCATTTCACTAAATTCAGTGGATCTCACTTCTGGATTAAAATGCATGGGGTTGTGGTTTTATATTGTTAGATTCTTTAGGGGATAGTCTTTTTAAAATCTATGTTTGCATGGCCTTACGTACTGTAAATTGATTGTGTTTTAATAAATAAAATGATGTTGCATCACAGATAGAAACATGAGTAGGAGAGCTATTGATTCACCTTCAGACATGATGAATTCTGTTTCCTTTTTGCCTGTTTTTCAGTATTTGGGGCAATTCAGACTCACCAGCTGCAGTCAGTGCCATTTAGCAGCTGGGCTCACCTTATGGGACTGCTTTGGCCCTTTTGTTGCAAAGGCCGTTATACATGAGGGATAATTCAGCTTCTTTTCCATTCAAGTTAGTGAGACATGTTTGCCCCCTATAAACTTTTGGCCCCTATATAATGAGAGGATCTGGCAGCTAGTGGCCCTTTATGTGGCCTTTTCATAGAAACTAAATATATCATCCACTTCTTTTGTAAAGGCATTTCATTTTGTAAATCTTGAAGACAGACAGGTTTCTAATGCACACAGTGTGATAAATGTGCCTGTCTGGTTGCTTTATTGTTAATAATCTTAGCAGTGCAGGGTGCAGATTCTTCCATTTCTTTTAATGCTCATTTCACTTTTGTGGCCATTAATTTGCAAATTCATGTGTAGAGATCCTCAGGAAGAGAAGGACTCCGCTGAACATTTTTATGTTGTGTACTGATTTGATTTATGAGACTGTGCAGCATGAATATTGTTCTCTAACCTTTCATTTGGTTGAAAGCAGTTTGAATTTAATTTTCTTTGTACAATTTAAGCATAGCTGTATAGCACGGTCTTGGTATATGTAATCATTCCAGAATATGACATGGTGAAGAAAGACATAGGTTGTCTTAGTGTGAATAGTTACCTGGCACTTATCTTGAGAGTGAGTACAAACATGCAAAGGAATACATCAAATGTCTGCTTTCTGGAGACGAACTGTTTATGATTTGTATACCACTGGATACTTTATGCATTGATTAGCTAAATCTGTTGATCTATTTCTTCTATTTTTAGTACACAGAAATTTGAATTCAATGCATAGCTTCATATAGGGCCATGGCAAGAATCCAAGTGTTCAACTGTAGAACCAGGTGCAGACAATTCAGGGTGACCAGGGTGACAATTCAGGTGACAAACTCAAAATTCCCTCCCCCCAAATTCACTGAAATTCCTGTCCGCCAAGACAAAATTCCTATTCAGTCAAAAAAATTGTAGGGCATCCCAAAAAATGTAGGACATATATAGGACATGTTAAAATAAAGCTAAAAAAACTTGTATTGCACTCCTGTACTTATTTTTTACACAAATCTCATTGCAATAGACCAGACAGCAAAAAAGCACATGTTTAAGTGATCCAAGCAGGCAGGCATAGTCTTGGTCTTTCAGCCTCCTTTCCTTTGCCCCCTTACACAATATAAGCTTCACTAACTATAATTCTTTTGAGTGGACACAATCGGGCTTGGAGGCTTAAAACTTATGAAGCCAGGAGTTATTCCCCGCCATTCCTACCCTGAGCAGGTTGCCAACTTTACACTCAGCCCCTGCTCCTCTGCCTTGACAACAGCTGGTTGAAAGGCCCCACATCCTGAGCAACTCATGCCTTTGGTGTGGAATACATGCTTTTGTACAAAAAACACATTGGTGGATCCATCTACAAAGGCATAGGAGCAGGGGACGCTGGGTTTCTCTGGTCAGTTGGCAACCCTGCTTTAAAAAAATTCTTCCCATCTTTTCCCTCCAAGCCAAACTCACTGCAAAGTTTCACAGCAGCAGCAGCAGCTCCACTTGCAAGGCTCCCTCCTTCCTCTGCTCTTCTCTCCAGCGGCCTCAGCTGAGCTCCATCCTTCCTTTGCAGCAAACAGCAAGCAGACTCTCTCTCTCCCTGGCAAGTGCAGGGACTGGAACTGAATAATGACTACAATGCTTGGATATAATGTTCAATGTCTGGAGCACTTCAGTCCCTGGGAAGCAAGATGCATGTTGGCAGATGTAGTTCTTCCACTGATGGCTTGGAAAGGAGCTTTAATATGGGGAGGAGGGGGAAAGGCTAGGCTGTACACAGGCGTAAAAGGCCAAAAATCCCAGGATATCACTGGAAAGGCCCCCAATTTCCTGACAGAGAGGCCTCTGCCCGGACTTCAGTTCCAGGGCCAATTTCTGGTTCTGTCAGAGAATTTCCTGTCATCTGGCAACCCTAAGACAATTCCACCTAAGCAACCTTGGATAGGTAAATATAACAAGCTAGGTTAACTGATTTCTACGTCTCCTCTTTCATCAAAGACACTGAGTACTTGGCGATAATGAAGTCACAGAAAGGTAGAGAAACATATCAATTCACTGACTTCATAAACTTCTCTGAGCTGAGCCTGCAATTAAGTTGAGCTTTAGTCCATGTTCTAAGTCAGCAACCACAAAAACTTGAGGCTTTGCAAATCATCAGTCTGATCTGTTACAAAGGTTTGAATGTTTCTATAAAAGATTGTCACTCTTTGAACATCTAACATTTGCAAAGGTTCACAAAGGTTTGAATGAACACCTTTGCTAGCAGTTAATTTGTTTGCAAAGACTTGAACTTCTGCAGGCACATATGTGCTTGTCTAGATTCCTTCTGCAAACATTTTGCAAAGTCCATGACAGATCAGAGAGTTTGCATGATGGTCACACATCATCCCTCCTGACTGCCTCTTTATTTTTGATGTTTAACATGGAATTCTGTAGAACCAAGATTCCAAAGGACTTCCAATTTTGGACAATTCTCTGATATGTTGCCCACCATCCCCCATACAAACCACATAAGATGAAGTGATTTGTAGTAAAACAGCTCAGATTAATTGATCCATAAGAATGTATCCATTTGCATATGCAAATTGCATATGCACTTAAAACACACACACACACACAAACTCCTCCCACCTTAAGTGTAGGCATCTAACCTGAGAGAAGCAGCTAACTTGTCAAAACTTGGTGATCCAACCCTGGTTCTAAAATTAGGCCACCACCTGGTAGCTTCAGCTTTTCAACATCAACCTCTGGCAAGAAAGCTAAGGAAGCTAAAGGGGGATCAGCCTTATAATCTTTGAGATAGCCTCTAAAGATCAGTTCTTATTCTCCCTCTGAACATCAGGAGAGACACCATATCCCTACTCCTATTCCTTGACCTGCACTACACCTGCCAAGTATGGCTACCCTGATTTCACACCATACCTTAAGAACGATCCTGGATAGACTAAAATAAAAGTGGGGCACACTCCAAACCAATAGCTAATGAGGTGGAAAGCAAAACATTATAATGCAGTCCTTAACAAAAACCAACTAATCCACATGGGTGGAAGGGTTGGGCCACAAGATCATCTGTACTTAGAATCCCAAGGGAAAGAGGCCATATAATCCTCAAGAGTCTTGCCCCCCAATCATGTGTCCCGTCCTGATCCTGGGTCTTGTTCAGTGTGGGCCCTGGCAAAGAACACCAATCCTCACATCTCTGGGAAGGATGGCCGCATTCCTATTTGTTTCTGGATATTAACTTGAGTGTCATCTGAATTTCTCACAGCTAAATTAGGAAAGCCGCTCTACTGTGGCCCGAGAAAGGTGGGGCACAAATGTAATAAATAAATAAATAAATAAATAAATAAATAAATAAATAAATAAATAAATAAATACATACCCTTCATTCAACTTCCACTTTGTCAGAGTAAATCTTCTTTGTTTAGATTCATATGAAGTTCAGTTAATGTTCTGAGCCATGCAGAGTTCACTACGCATGAAAATAAATACAAATGAATTCATTTGAATCAAAATGTTATTTGATTTCACTCATCCTTGTGGAAGGAAGTTGCACACAGCTGTCAGTCAGAGAACAGTTGAAACTAGACAGTTATGGTTCAAAGGGAGGTTTCCACTATTTAAACTGTTTTAGCTATACTCCCCGCCAGTGCTGTTTTCTTTGGTAATGACAGGCTAATAACAAATCAATGCCTTGGCATTTTAATTTCCCAGATTCTCTGCTATATTTCTACATGCATTAAAACAGCATCAAATATATTGACAAAAATAAGGTTTTTTGGTTTCATAATTCAGAATGCATGACTGGGGAATGCTAACTATATGAAAATAATATATCAGGAACAGTTCAATGGCTAGGAAATATTGAGCTGTATATTTTTTTAAAAAAGCTCAACCATAATTTTGTTTCTTTTATTATCCTGATTGGAAAACTATGAGAAAGTTTATATTGCTGCATTGCCATGGCCCCAGACAAAAATGGCTCTGATGCTACGGAGCATGGTGAAGGCTGGAGTTAGGAACTTTGAGCCCAAGCCTACTCAGAAGTATGCCCCATTGAATTCAATAGGACTTCCTCCCAGAATAGCATTTTTAAGATTGCATCCTAACTTCCTACTTCAGAATTCCAGATGCAAGGGAATGAAACAGGATGCAGTTATCTTGTTGTCTTGTGGGGCATCCAGTGTGCCACTTTGAGATATATGAAGCTGGACTTGATGGGCCTTTGGCCTGATCCAGCGGGGTCTTCTTATGTTTTTAGAGTGAGAATCAGCCTTTCAAGAGATTCTCATGGATGTCACAGGCCTTGTTGGCTAAAGAGGTAGTATGTTCTCAACTTTAACTTGATGATTCCTCAGAATCCTCCAATGGTGAAAGAGAATCTCTCTCCTACCACACTCCATCCAGGGACAGCTGACACTCTACAGTTCTGCAGAATTCAACTTCTGACATGATTCATTTAAATCCCAGCAGTTTTCCTCCATGGGAGACAGAGCTTGAGGCAACAAACTGATTGTTGAACTACTAAAACTTCCAATTGGCTGCAGAGCACTGCAGGAGCAATATCCAAAAGCTCACTGCTCAGAGTCATCTTGTAAGCTTTCATCTGATCCCTGCTTCATTGTGAGCTGAATTTGAGCCCCCATGTACTAGTCTGAGTTCCTGCCAGTGTACATACCCTTTGGTAAATTGTTCATACCCACAAGCTGTATGATAGTTATATTCCTATATGTGCACACTTCTGTCTCTTTAGGGTCCAGCTTTTGGCTCTTTAGGAGTCCTTGCTGATTTCACTGAAACCTGCTGGTATAATAAATGTCACAAGGAAATAGGAAATCCAAAATAATTTCTGTACAACAGTAGTAGAATGAGATAGAATGATGTAGAGGCAGCTTCTGTGCATATTTACTGAATATGAAGTCCCAGTGATTTCAATTGGACAGTGGTGTACTTATAGTTTTGAGTCATGATGTCATTCCTATATGTGTACATTCCTATATGTGCACATTTCTTTCTCTTTTTACATTTAGGGTCCACCTTTGGCTCTTTAGAAGTCCTTGCTGATTTCACTGAAACCTGCTGGTACAATAAATGTCACAAAGAAATAGGAAATCCAAAATAATTTCTGTACAACAGTAGTAGAATGAGATAGGATGATGTACAGGCAGCTTCTGTGCATATTTACTGAATATGAAGTCCTAGTGATTTCAAATGGACAGTAGCATACAAATAGCCTGAGTCATGATGTCAGTTTTTGTTCTCTGGTTCTATGAAATTGGAGTTATGTTAGCCTTTAAATCAAAACAAATGCCTTGTTCTCGATTACTATTTTCATTGTAGCTATGCCAACTAATCATGAAAGACAAGAACAAGCAGGCTGTAACAACAGGAATCAAATAGGGAACAGCAGCTCTTATTAACTGGTTGATGCTTACAATATTAGAACAGGTGCTTATTGTGTGTCATACAATAGATACAGTACAGTAAGGCCTTGACGTAGGAATATTCAAGATGTGAATGTTCATACATATGAACATCCCTGCATTGGTATCAACAGTATTAGAGCATGCATAGACATCATTGGTATTGGACTTATACACATTTCAACTTGCGAATGAGGTTCCTGGATGTAACTCATTCATAACACAAGGATTTTCTGTAATTGTTATGCTTAGAATTGTGCTTCTGGCAACAGGGTCTGTGAGGAGGCATGTTTATCATGGAAAAAGGGCTCTGGATACAGCCTAACTGCACTGTTCTAAGCCATGTTAAACATGCCCTCAACACAGCCCTGTTGTGGCTGGCACTACTAGGCTCATGCAGGTCCATCAGTCCAGTTGTGGGATTCAAATAAATTACGTAATTTTTAGAGAACTGTGGCAAAATATGCTATTTTTTATATTTTAAAGCCACAGTTGAGCTATGGTGAAAAAGTACAGAAATAACTACCAGTTGAATATGCTATTGTCAGGGCCTGCCCGGATTATGGTTTAATATCATCAGCATATTATCAGTAGTATCCTTTCAGGTACAATGGGACAACAGTGACAACAGTGACACTCAGGAGTGGCTTCAGGAGTTGTTCAGGGGAGGCACTGATCAGGGGTCCACACGTCATCAAGGCCCCACAACTCTTCCTACCATTGCTGATAGCTTCATAATAAATTACCAGTACAGTCAAAGGAACAAAAGGCATGTGTGGCAATGAATATCTTATATACTGTATTTGAATGATGGTTACTTATTGAAGAATGTCATAAGGAAATGCCAAAAACAGTTTGATCACCATGTCAGTTATTCGATCACTATGTCATTTGTCTGCTGGTCACCATGTCCAGCAGAGAAAGGCTGAAAGAGTAAAGCATGTGTTGAATGAAAGAGTCCTGGGTATAACTGAGAGGTGTTGAAAGAGTAGAACCATCAGAAAATGAACCATCAGAAAGTGGGGGATGCCTGTACATGGACACAATGAATGGATGTGGTTTCTTCAGCTGCAGTGACTGAATGGTTGTCTGAATTTTGACTTTCAGACCTATTTTCTCTAGTTGCCCAAGACAGAATTGGCAAGGTCTGGAGAGAGACGGGGAGAGGTTGGAATGAGGTGGCTGGACCAGGGAGGTGACAAAAAAGGGTAGATTGGGTCCGGGAAGGGGACCCGTTCACAGCAGGGAACCAGTAGTGGTGCCCACCTAATCCTGACCCCTTTTCTCAGTACAGGTTTTTCAAAACTATATCCCTAGAAAAGGTGTAACTGCTTAGGACTTTTTACATCTCACTTGTAACAGGTCCTTGCACTGTTAAGGCTCTAATACAGAATGGATAAAGCCCAACAACCAGACACAATATGCTAGCATGTATAGAACTTAGATTAACCCATCAAGCTTGACAATTAATCAGATAAAATGGCTATGATCAAGTGGTCAAAAGCCATGAAAACGGAAAACAAGAAAGATTACTTTCTATTATTAATAGACACTTTGATCTCTATAGTATAAAATTAAATGCAAAGATGGACCATCACCTAGCCCCAATTTATTAGCATCTAGATCTATTAGCATTAGATCTATTAGCATAGAACTATTAGCATCTACTAGCATTAGAACTATTAGCATCTATGCAATGGCGCAACTTGCACAATATTTGTGCACAACTTGTCTCTTGAGGAAGTCCTCTGGAAGAACTGAGAAACTGCACCTCAAATATAGGCCAGCGTAATCTAATTAGGTGATATGCTTTGTGAGTATCAAAACTTTTGTTTTAAGATGGTGTTTGTGCAAAAAAGATCAGTGTAAGATGAACTTCAAAAGTATAGAACAGTGATTTTCAATCAGTGTGTCCTGGCACACTGGTTTGCTGTGAATGGTCTTCAGGTGTGCTGTGGAAATTGGGGGGAAGGATAATGTACTAATAGGGCCAATGGAGGTATGAATTCTCCATTAACAGCCTTGACCATTTGTATGCTTTGTATACCTACGGTGCGCCTTGTCAATTGTAAAAAATTGTATACCTATGGTGTGCCTTGACAATTGTAGCATCTTGTCAGCATGCCATAAGCTGATAAAGGTTTGGATTCTCCAAATGTATAGCGACCATCCATACCAGAGATTTCCATCTCTGGTATGGATGGTCGGTATACATTTGGAGAATCCACTCTCACAATAATACTTGCAACCTACCTAAAGTCATCCACACTTCCCAGGAACTGAAGGTTGTCCTG
Organism: Cryptoblepharus egeriae; assembly: GCA_030015325.1. Classification (NCBI taxonomy): domain Eukaryota; kingdom Metazoa; phylum Chordata; class Lepidosauria; order Squamata; family Scincidae; genus Cryptoblepharus; species Cryptoblepharus egeriae. The sequence goes on from JAREYC010000002.1 coordinate 193,822,742, forward strand.
AAGGCTGCCCATTAAGACTGGTGCACAAAATACAGTAAGGCTGCAATCCTGAACACACGTTCCAGGGAGTAAGCCCCATGAAATATAATGTGACTTACTTCTGAGTAGACAGGCATAGGATTGCACCCTAAGGCTGCAATCCAGAGCAAATTTAGCCTGCTCTGACCTAACTGCACTCTCCTAACTATTCTGTATCCAGAGCAGAAAGTTATGCTGAATCCAGAGAGTCAGGAAGCCTGGGCTGCCCTAACTGCTCCAGAGCATGCTAAGTAATTGACACAAGGGGAAGACTTGCTCCTGAGGAGACACCCCTCAGATCACACTGAACAAGGAACAGCTGTGGTGCCTACAGTGGTGACATGACTCTGCACATCACCTGGTGCGGAAGTCTGTGTGTCATCCCTGGGATGCGCGCCCTCCCCCCCCCCGGACTGCACAGTCATCAAATTTGGCGCCTGCGCAGTTGTTTCTGAAGCCAACTGGCTTCAGAAAGAGTACTGCGCAGGCACCATCTCTGACACCTGCGCAGTACTTTTCTGAAGCCTTTTGGCTTCGGGGGAGACTGTGCAGGCGTCAGAGTTGGTGCCTGTGCAGTACTCTTTCTGAAGCCATTCGGCTGCCGCTCCACCTCCTGAGTGAGGCCGAATGGCTGTGCAGAGGCGCGGACTTTCTCTGCTCTAAGGAAGTCTCCTCTGAAGCTGTTCAGCATGCTCAGTGTGTTTTTGCGAAGTGCATCTCAGATGGCCGTTCAGGCCAGCTCCTCAGACAAGTGTCAGCTTCTGGCTGATTCTCCGCCTTGGAGCAGGCCTGAATGGGGGTGCTGACGCCCGGGGCCTGCCAAAGGACAGTCAAACTCCTCCAGCACATCACCCCATACAGAGTGCATCCCCAATGCAGCCCACACCAGCCGCACCAGTCTAGTGACGCCACTGGGTGCCTGCCTTATAAGGAGTCCCTGATGAGATGCCAGTACATTCTACAGTAAATACAAGGGGCTTCTTGGAGTGGCCTGCTGTATCCTGAGGTTTGTGGGCAGCCGTAGGTTGTTCCATATCCTGAGTTTGAGAGGCAGGGGTTGCAGCTAGGCTGGCCAAGAACTCAGATTTTTGGTCAACACTGCCATTCTTACTTGGGCCTTATCATGGACCCCGATGGGTCTACTCATTACTATACCTGCTCCTGAGGTGGAATAACTCTGAGGGTTGGAAGAGGGCATTTCTGCCTTGGAAACAGTCTCTGGATACAGAGTAACTGCTCTGCCCTAGGCAATGCTAAACATGCCCTCAACATGCCTCTCCTGAGCTGCTTAGGCTGCCCCAGTTAGGGCAGAGCAGTTCCACCTCTCTTAGGGCACCCTATGTTGCCTTGCTCTGCCCTAAGCCTCCTTCAGAGTAACTGGGCTGGAGCATCTTGCAGTTGCTCCAACCTAGTGTTAGATAGGGCAACCTAAGGGCTCTTATGTGGACAGATTAGTTGCTCTGGATTGGGCTGTTAGTCAAAGAAATATGGGGATATTTGTGGCCAGGCTTGAGAGTTGCTGAGAGTATTTATCTTCTACAGAAGATAATTTTTTATCTGCAGTGATATAAATTGATTAGCAAGAGAGGAAAAGGTGAGAACCAAACCAAGGCAAAAGAAATACTGCCTGGATTATTTAAAGCATCATCATACATGAAGGCAGATACTGCCCAGGAACGTATTCAGCCAGCACTACAATGGCCAGTCAGTGGGATGGAGGAGCCCCTTTCCCAGTCCCAGCAAGACTCCTGAGGGGGAAGCAGGGCTGGAGGGCCCAGACTGGCCAGGAGGAGGGTTTGTGAGGAGACGGAGGGAGGGAGAGGAAGCCAAAGGCAGGGACGGAGGTGTTGGGGGCGCCTGATGGTCTGTGGCAGGGACTACCTTTCACAGGAGGCCCTGCTGGGACTGGGACTGGGACTCTGACCCTGAAGGAGGGGAGGGGAGCGGAAGGCCTGGAGCAGGTGTGTGGAGGAGGCTCAGCCCAGCCAGGAAAGGAAGTGGCTCCGACTGCAGAGAGAGGCTGCCCTGGGAAGCCCAGGACTGAAGGGCCTGCTGGGCTCTTCTCTCCTCTCCTCTGCCTGGGTGGACGGGCAGCCTCAGGCGCCGCTTCAGCCCCTCTGGGGATCCTGTTCCTCTGGCTGTTCCCCAGTGACTGCCAGCCAGCCTCCCCCCACCCCGGCCCTGCCTTCCCTTCCTTCCTTCCTTCCCTATGAAGCAATCCCTGGTTCTCATGAGCAGAGACCTGACCCTGGTCTCCTTCTCTCCCTGGCAGGCAGTAGAGAGACCCAGTCAGAGGAAGGACTGGAGGCCCTGTGGAGGAAGCAAAATGGCTGCCCCTCCTCCAGGCCAGGTAAGGGAGGCTGCAGGACTGCTGGGGCTTCTCCTCTCACAGGCTGAGCTCAGTCTGCACTCTCTGATTTCCCCCTATTCACCCCCGACTTTCCCCATTCCCTGAACCTCAAATCCTGCCTTCTCCAGGGTTCCTCAGGAAGCCCAGCTCATCCACCCCATCCCTTCTCCCCTTCTCTCCTCTTTCTCCTCCATTTCCTTTGGGGCTCCATTCTGTGGGATTGCAAGGTACTGGTCAGAGTCTCCCTAGGCAGATGAGAGGTCACTTGGGCCACTTCTTTCTTTCTTTCTTTCTTTCTTTCTTTCTTTCTTTCTTTCTTTCTTTCTTTCTTTCTTTCTTTCTTTCTTTCTTTCTTTCAATGAAATAACTTCATTGCAGTGTTTCTCACCACCACCACTGCCGCACTGGCTGCGGTTATCAGACCTTGATAACGTGGACAGATCTGCGAAGTATCTGTAAGAGATGGTGACTGATTCTTCAGGTCTGCTATAATGATTTTGAAACTAGACTGATGTCAGGAGTCCTCAGATCCCAGAGGCCTAGAGAGAGGAATTAATATACTGTATTTACTCAAGCCCAACGCTCACCTTTTCCAGCCGAATTCAGTCTTCAAAATCAGGGTGTGCATTAGATTCGATGGTTAATTAGATTTGAGTGAATATGGTACTTTTAATTGTCAAACCAATCTCTCTCTGTCTCTGTCCCCCTCAAAACCAGCCCATATGTGAAAGAAGAAAGTTTCATGGATGACTGCACCTTACTTACATATCTCATTTTATTTTATTTATTTAGGGATTTATATCCCACCTTTTCCATGCAAAATCACATGCCCAAATCAGCTTACAAAGTTTTAAACTCAAATACAAAGTACAATGGTTCCTTGGTTTATGAGCATAATACATTCTGGGAGAATGCTCATAATTCAGAATGCTCATAGAGCAAAGCAAGCTTTCCCATAAGAACTAATGGAAACTAAGAAAAATTTTTCTGCACTGAAGAGTTGCAGAATAACCTTGTTGGCACCCTGGACCACTGATCAGCTTGGTGCTGATCCTTGGGGAAACTCCTGGGGTCCAGCTGGCATGCAGAGGTTCTCCAACGATCAGTGTCAGAGTGCTGATGCATGGGGCATCCTTAGGGAACCCCTAGGATGCTCTCAAGATCAGTGCTTGGCACTGATGCTGGGGGAACCCGTGAGGTACCCTTAAGATTAGTGCTTGGTACTGATCCTGGGGAAAACCAGGGGTTCTCTAAGGATGCCCCTTTCATCAGCACCCTGGCTCACCCTATCTATCAGCACCCTGATCAAGCTGGCATGCAGGGATTCCTCAATGATGCCCATTACCCAGGCCAGCATCTCCAAGGGTTGGAGATTCCAGTCCAGGTCCTAGGAGGCCCTGTGTCCCCTCCACAGGCACCATGGTGACCACAGACGGGACTTAAGGCAACACAAGTGGCGGAGCACCAATAGCACTTCAGTTGGTAATGAGGGAACCTGGGATTGCAGCAATGTCTTGCTCGTTATGCAAGACATAACTCACAAAACAAGCAACAATTTCCTAGAAATCTTTGATTGTTTTGCAAAATACAATCTGGGTCACTGGGTAATACAATCTGGGTAAACCAAGGTACCACAGTACCAAAGGAGAAGAAAAAGGTACTAAAACATAAATCTTAACAACAGGTTTTTTTAAAAAACCAACAAGGCACTAAAACATTGACCCTGTAAAAACAAAAACATGAAAATCATTGATTTTAACATTTAAAAATATTACTTTTAACGTGCAAGAAAAATTGTTTTAATAAAAATTATGTGATGACAAACAGTCCTCAGAGCAAGTAAAACATGAAGGAGAAGATAACTCAGTTAAGCCAATTGAAGATATAGTGCACAGATGGCAAATATAACTCAGCAATGAAATGCCAGACAAAAGAAGTCATGAGCTGTCACTGAGTTTTGAGTCTCTAACAAAAGCCACATACTGGGAATTTCCTAACTGGAAGTAAATAAGGTTATTAGCAATGTAAAAGAAAGTTCCCAAAGCACAAGAACTTCTGGCCCAAATTTTTAGGGCTCAGATGGCAAATATTACTCGCAATGAAATGCCAGACAAAATAAGTCAGTGCTGAGCCCTCACTAGTTTTGAGCCTCATTTGACCCTCTAACAAAAGCCACATCCTGGGCATTTCCTCACTGGAGGTAAATAAGGTATTTGCAACATAAAAAAAGTTCCCAAAGCACAGGTGGCTTCAAGAACTTCTGGCCCAAAGCTGCAACCAGTGCAGTCAAGCAGTCCACAGTGAGGCTCCAAGCCTAACCCCCAGATAGGCGAGCATAAGTCCTGGCACAAATCCTTTGTTGACTTGGGGATGCCTCTCCAGGGGAGGGGCGGGGGTCGGTTTAGGCCAGTGCACAGACATACACTGGCCTCAGGGCACCATCAGATTTGCACTGCCAGACAAATCTGATCTCCTTTTTTGATCGGGTTACAAGCTTACTGGACTGTGGCAATGCTGTGGATATCATTTATCTTGACTTCAGCAAAGCATTTGACAAAGTCCCACATGACATTTTAATTGGGAAGTTGGAAAAATATGGGCTAGACAAGGCAGTTGTTAGGTGGATCTGCAACTGGCTCGACGACCACACTCAAAGGGTTTTAGTAAATGGTTCTGTGTCAACCTGGAGGTCAGTTTCTAGTGGGGTACCCCAAGGCTCTGTCTTGGGCCCAGTTCTCTTTAACATTTTCATCAATGACGTGGAGGAAGGGATACGGGGGAGCCTGATCAAATATACAGATGACACCAAGCTGGGAGGAGTAGCAAACACATCAGAAGATAGGAGAAACCTTCAGAAGGATCTGGATAAACTAGAATCCTGGGCTGTAACAAATAGAATGAATTTCAACAGGGAGAAGTGCAAGGCTCTGCACTTAGGAAATAAAAACCAAAAATACAGGTATAAAATGGGGGATACTTGGCTTGGCAGCACAACATGTGAGTGGGATCTTGGAGTAGCCGTGGATCACAAGCTGAACATGAGTCAGCAGTGTGATGTGTCTGCAAAAAAGGCAAATGCCATTTTAGGCTGCATTAAGAGGACTGTAGCTTCCAAGTCACGAGAAGTTATAGTTCCTCTTTATTCAGCATTGGTCAGACCTCACCTTGAGTACTGTGTTCAGTTCTGGACACCTCACTTTAAGAAAGATGCAGCCAAACTGGAGCAAGTCCAGAGGAGAGTGACAAGAATGATCAGTGGGATGGAAGGGAAGCCCTGCAAGGTAAGGTTGGAGGAACTTGGGATGTTCAGCTTGGAGAAGAGGAGGCTGAGGGGAGACGTGATTGCCGTCTTCAGATACCTGAAGGGCTGTCATATGGAGGAAGGGGCCCATTTGTTCATAGTTGCTTCTGAAAGCAGAACTTGAACCAATGGGTACAAACTGCAAGAAAGGAGATTCCGGTTGGAAATCCGGAAAAAATTCTTGATGGTGAGGGCGGTTCGTCAGTGGAACAAATTGCCAAGGGAGGTGGGGATTCTCCCTCACTGGGGATCTTTAAGCAGAGGCTCGACGAGCACCTGTCGGGAATGCTCTAGGGGGAATTCCTGCTGTAGACGGGGGTTGGACTAGATGACCTACTAGGTCCCTTCTAAGGGCGCAATCCAGAGTAACTACGGGGAGTCCTTGCTCTGGTGTAAGAACAATTTGCTCTGGATTGCAATATGAATTTCCCATAGGTTTTCACTAGGTAATGCAGTAACTACGGGTGCACAAAATGTCTCTTACGTGCTCCCGTAGTTACTCTGGATTGTAGGGTAGTCTATGATTCTGTGATCATGGTAGTAGGGAAACAGGCGAGTTGTGCTGGCCTGAATTGGTTAGTATTGCATCCTGATTACGCAACTGGTTTAATAGTTTGCTTCTGCACTCTTGGAAAGGTTCTATGCAGTATCAACAACCATTTAGTGCTGAGGATGAGGCATCAACGGCCAGTAAAGAAGGTTCCATAAAATATTCCTAATGGACCTTACTCCATCCTCTTCCACTTCAGCGGAAGTAGCATTGTAGTGGCACAGTGCATTTTAGGTCTGTTACCAATAGTTTTTGAATAGCGTGCAGAGCTGTCTGCTTCAGGAATATAGGGCATAGTATTGGAACAGCCCCATGTGAGGTAGTGAGTTAAAGTGTCTGCCAATGGAAGTTTGTGAGTGGGGGAGAGTGAACAGATTGAGACGAGTTCAGAATGGTGCCACTGCTGGAGGCGTGATAAAGGGCAGAGGATTGGATCCAATGTAGACATGTGTTGAATACAGTGGTGGAACAAGGGCGTCGCATGGGCGTCTCATGGGATGCATGGGCGACAGGCCACCAAGGCCACCAGGGGGTACCACTTTGACTCTATTCTGGTGGCCCCCTGTCACCCCCTCCTGCATGCCACCTCAGGCGCCCCTCTGGCCGGCCGGGGTCTTCTGCGCCTCTTCGGGCACCTCCAGAGGCACCCTGGTTCCTCAAGAGGCAGCCCAGGTCCTCCGCTCCTCCTCAGGCATCTCCAGCACCCCTTTCCAAGTCCCAGTGCCCTCCTGCCAGTCCCCGTGTGGCTCCTGCCACAGCCTGCCCACCACTGCAACCACAGCCATCCAGGACTGCAGGAGAAAGGGGGTGCACTGCCTAAGGTGTGTGTTTGTGTGTGTGTGTGTGTGAATGAGTGAATAGTGTCTCTGTGTGCATGTGTTTATGTGTGTCTGGGATCCTCCACCCTACCCTGCCAGCCTAGAGCACTCACCCATCACCCTTATCTACCCCTAGACCACCCACCCATCACCTTTAGCTACTTCCCTAGATCACCCACCCCCCACCCTCAGCTACCCCCTAGATTACCCACCCATCACCCTTAGCTTCTTCCCTAGATCACCCAACCACACCCTTAGCTACCCCCAGGTCACTCACCCCCACCCTTAGCTACCCCTAGATCACCAACCCCACACCATTAGACGTGCATAGTATTGGGTCCTTCGGCTGCATTCCTATCCACACTTAGGCTATAAAGGGACTTACTTCTGAGTAGAAATGTATAGGAGTAGGTCCTAAAAGTCTGTCTGATTGCAAAGATTGCTACAAGCAGGAAGTTGGACTAGCTGACCTCCTGGAGTCCTTTCTAACTGTTTTGATGGGGCAAAATTTCAGTCTTTGCCAAAGGCGAAATTTTACCTAGGTACACCTCTGGTGGGCTGTGGGTTGTGGGTGGTGCAAGTGGTTAAGACACTGCCTGTTAACCAGAAGGCCAGGGTTCAAGACCCGGTCCCTACAAGACCGGGTGAGCTCATCTTAGCCCAGCTCTGCGACACATCTGGAACCAATTGTATCAGCTCTGCTGTTCCATTGGACTATTTCAGTGGCGTGGAGAGGGGGGATTTGCTGCTTGGGTAACAGCCTATCCTCCATATCAATCTACCCAGGCCTTCGTGCTGCACACACAGTGTCGAGCACGATACCATAGTCTTTCAAGACTGATGGATGCCAATGATGACATCTCTGGTTGAATGCTATTCCCTCTGATAGTCCGCCATGCCCTCTTTACCCAGACATGTGTACAAGTGCCAGCGGCAGCCATTCTTATTTAAATCATATTTTGCAACAGTGGTCCATGTGCCTTCATGACATCTGTTCAGACTACTGTAAACTGGGTTTTCAGAATTGGGTTTTTAGAATTATACTATTGCAGTGCTGATTTTAAGTGATCTAGATTTTAATTGGTTTTGTCATTCTATACCATGTTAAGTGTGTAAGCTGCCTTGGGCTTTATGAAAGTCAGGGTAGAAATATTTTAGATAAATCAATAAATGCTCACCACACTCCCCTGCAAAAGAAACTGGAAGCATTTACTGGTCACGCCTGGAGGTGTTCTGAAGCCTATGGACACCATATTTCCCACGTAGCTACAATTTCTTCCTTGCTCACAGCATTTTTTTCTTCAACAGAATCCATTTGGGACCAAACTATAGGACAGAGGGAGCAGACATGGTCTTTGCAGCAAAGAGGAGTGGAGCACTATATGTGCCAGGAAGGTGGAATGACCTTCAACTGGAGAAGTACACTTAAAATCCACCAGAGAACCCATACAGGAGAGAAACACTATCAATGTCAGGATTGCAGAATGACCTTTGTTCGCAATAGTCACCTTATACTTCATCAGAGAAACCACACAGGAGAGAAACACTATAAATGTCAAGAGTATGGAATGGCCTTCAGTCAGAATAATACACTTAAAATGCACCAGAGAACTCACAGAAAAGGGAAACCCTATAAATGTGAGGAGTGTGGAATGACCTTCAAAAGGAGTAGTACACTTAAAATCCACCAGAGAATCCACACAGGAGAGAAACCTTACAAATGTCAGGAGTGTGGAATGGCCTTCAATCAGAGAAATACACTTAAAATCCATCAGAGAACCCATACAGGAGAGAAACCCTATAAATGCCAGGAGTGTGGAATGGCGTTTAATCACAGTAATACACTTAAAATGCACCAGAGAACCCATACAGGAGAGAAACCCTATAAATGTCAGGAGTGTGGAATGGCCTTCAATCAGAGTAATACACTTAAAATGCACCAGAGATCCCACACAGGAAACAAACCCTATAAATGCCAGGAATGTGGAATGACCTTTATTTGCAGTAGTAACCTTATATGCCACCAGAGAACCCACACAGGAGAGAAACCCTACAAATGTCAGGAGTGTGGAATGGCCTTCAATCAGAGCAGTAACCTTAAAACCCACCAGAGAACCCACACAGGAGAGAAACCCTACAAATGTCAGGAGTGTGGAATGGCCTTCAATCAGAATAGTCATCTTGAAAGCCACCAGAGAACCCACACAGGAGAGAAACTATAAATGTCAGGAGTGTGGAATGACCTTTATTTGCAGTACTAATCTTAAAAGCCACCAGAGAACCCACACAGGAGAGTAACCTTCTAAATGTCAGCAGTGTGGAATGGCCTTCAATCAGAGTAATATTCTTAAAAGCCTCAGAGTATCCAGACAGGAGTGAAAGCCTATAAATGTTTGGAAGTGTGGAATGACTGTCACTCATAGTACTCACCTCATACGCCACCTGAGAACCCACACTGGAGAGAAACCCTATAAATGCCGGGCATCTGGAAAGTCCTCCAATCAGATTGATTATCTCATTCACCACCAGAGTACATACTCAGGAGAGAAACCAGATACAGCTTAAGATTGTTAAATTTTGTTTTGTGCTTAGGTAATTAAAGTTAAATACTTTGTGTTAGAAAAATTCCTGATAGTTCTGCAGAGCAATGCATATGAAGTATCTTGCTATTTTTGTATCTGGAAAAATAAAAGTTAGTAAATCTTTTCCTGTTGTTTTCTAGAATCTGTTCTGGTCTGGACCTTCCTCAATCGTTGCCCTTTGGGTTGCAGCTCTAATCCCTATGATACAGTGAATCCTCAATTATTTGAACTATTTTCTATTATTCCCTTTAGAAATCATTTTCCCTTTAGAAAATGAAAATACAAAGACCATTCCAGTGAACTGCACCTCAACATGTCCAAGTCTGTTTGGGAGTGATGAGCCTTCTTTTCTCTTTCAGTTTCCCTCTGTCAGTCCCTCCTGCATTAGAAGTAGCCATGTGGAAAGGACTAAAGAATAGAACTCTCCTGGTATTTGTTCCTTTTTCTTCTCAGTGCACCAAATACAAGCATATGCATGCTTTCAGCACAGTTGTGAAACACATGCAACCACCAATTAACAGCATTTACATACAGGAGTACCTCCAGGCATTTAGAGGCACCTGTTGGCACCACTTTTCTGGTCACTTCACAGACAATCTGAGAGCGTCCAGTGACGCCTGAGAGCAATGCAGTGGGCAGCTAAACCATTAACTGCTAAAGAGACATTATTTAAAGAGCTCTAGACTCATTCGCTTTGAGACAAAGGCTGCAATCCTAAAGACACTTCCTGGGAGTAAGACCCATTGAACACAATTGGGCTTACTTTCGAGTAGACATGGTTAGGATTGTGCTGAAAAATGCATATAAATAATTTGCATATAAATAGGTTACACATGTATGCAAAGGGGGAAAATTGCTCAAATGTTAAAAACAGAAGTGAGGATGGCGAATAGACAGACATGCACCTTTCCCACTATGATGTTCATGTTCTGGAATGTACCAAAAGCAATGGAATCATGTTTAATGATTTCTTCGTTGAGGTTTCAATTGTTGCTGAAAACTTACCTCTTGAAGAGTGTGTTCAGGGTTATCTGAAGCTACTGTGAAGTTTGTTATTTCTGCTACTTAATGTTTTTGAATCTTCTTATGGCTATGCTATAATTATAGTTTTTAAATTGCCCTTTCACTGCAATCTAATGGGCATCTTGCTACGTTCACTACTTCAGGTGCTGTTTCTGCAGCAGAAATTGCAGTGTAGAGATATATAACTTCAGATACAGAACAATAGATACATTCCCTGCGGCAAACCCCTTTGTCGTCCTTCTTCTTAATACTTCTCAATCTCTGCATCTGACTTGCTTGATAATAGGGTGCAGCCTTCTCTTATACCTGTATTCATAGCTTTTAAAATGTTTGGGTTTTGTGTGACCCAATCTTAGTGGTATTTGTTAGACTAGATGACCTTTTAGCTCTTTCTGTGAGGATAGCACTGCAACTTCATAAAATAGATTCCCATATTGATTGCTTAGCTGCAAGGGGGCAAAATGTAATTTTCTTTGGTAGACTGATTTGAGTCACTTCTTTCTATATATTGCATTATAGCTTGTCCTCAAGATACGGTTATCAAAACCCATTTCAGGCAATTTTATGCCATACTCTCTTACCAACTGCTTTCATAGCATCACTCATTGAAGTTTATTGACTTAAAGAGAGTCACTAATACCCTTAAAAACACCACATGGTTCCATTCAAGTCCTTCTGCCTTTACCCCTATGGCATTTTTAATAGTTGGATACTTGGATTAGCTTCTTGTCATGTAGTAATATTATTTTAGAAAATTTTTCCATTCATAAAGGTAATGTGGAAAAATGCATTGCTTTCCTTGGCTTGATATGCTCAGAAAATGCCCTCATTTGGAACTGGTAAACATTGTTCACTGTAAAACTTAGGGCATTTGAGAAATATAAGCATTAATTTTGTTTCTTCTTGCCTTATTACACCTGGGTTTGGGGGACTCTGGGGTTCTTTAAGTGTGAAGGTTATACAGTATTACTATATTTTTTCACACCATGTTTCATTCACTACGCCAAATCAAATCACAAAGCATCTGACGTTAGCCAAAGTCATGATTCATTTTTGAGGTGTGGTTTGGTGGTTGAACAAATTGCTGTCAGAAGACTGCTAAGCAGAAACAGACCTGGATGGGAGACTGAAAGCTGATAAAATTGTCATTTTGGATGGGAGACTGAAAGTTGATAAAACTGTCAGGTAATAACAGAGCCAAGTGGTGACACTGTAAACAGATTGGCTGGCCTGAAACTGGATCTGCTAGAAATCTGGAAGACATCCCTTGATGCCAGATGTGATGACCACGCCGGGAAGGATTCCATTGGAAGACAAGATTTCTACAAGCTTCCCACAGAATAATTACCTACCTCACAGTGTATCATGAGAACAACAAGAATAAAAAACTGTGTCATCCACCTTGAGCATTTGCTTTGGCATGGGAAAGTCAGGATATAAATCTTTTAAATTAAAATAAATTCAGACAATTGTTTGAAAATCAGGAACAGGCATTTTCTCTCCTCTATTGCATACAGCAGTGGTTCTGGTTTCAGAGCCACTGTACCCCTGTAGCCTCTTCATCTTGGCTGAGTCAAGTGCCACAATGTTGCATCTTGTGAAATCTCATGAGATCCAATACAGCAACAGCTAAATTTTGCATGATTTTGTGAGATCCAAGATGGCAGTACTGGGAAGATCCAGTAGGAACGACCCTTCATGACATGTCTTAGCACCTGTGTGACTGTGATATGACGCCATTTGTGATGGCATTGTGATGCACATTTTGGGGACCTCTAGTAACCAGAGTAACCCCTGGTAACCCCTCCTTATCTTGTTTGGAAACTCACCCAGCATTAACCTGCTGCTACTTGAAGGTGGATATTTCAATAGTGTCATATATACTACGTTGACCTCCTTGTAGCTCATTGTAAACTCCATCCTGAGCACACGTAATTTTTTTTAAAAGAAGAAAAAATGAAGAAAAATTAGTGATTATCTTCCTGTTCCTCACCCCTTGAGCATTTTCAAATCAAGAAGAAATCTAAATAAAAAGACAATTTGGAACTGAAGCTGAAATGAAAGTCCAATATCAGCTTAATTATAGTCTGTGCTTCCTGGTTAGTTATCATTATTTTAAAGTAAAATGCAATGGGTTCGTTTTCACCTTTCCTTTCTTAGAGATGCTGATGGTAATAACAGGAGTAGGTCTGTTTCCAAATGAATAAACTGCAAAGAAGGGGGAAAGATTAAACATTATCCGCATATGAATTTAATACATTAGGTATTTCCTTTAATTTGCATTGAAAAAGTGGCATGATTGTCACCTTTGTTGTAGAAAGAGCTACATGGAAAACACAAAAAGTGACTGATGACATTTTAAATATATTGTGTCATCTGAAGCTAATTAGAAATATATTCCCCAAGTGTAAAATGAGGCCAAAAATGTCTCAGTCCTGTGCATAGTATAGGACAAATACAAGATGTCCAACTAAATGAATATAAGAGCCAATCAAATGTGTATACAACCCAGTCAGTGCGGGTGGGCCTCTCCCAACTAGCAGCCACCATAGAGTAAAATTTAGGAATAGGAAGGTGATCACTATGAATTAAATGGAGGGCACAATCCGAACCAATTTAGGCCAGCACAACTCACCCATCTCCCCATTCCTTCAGTGGCATGAGGAGGCTGGTGCATGTCTGTGCATTGGCCTAATCCCCCCACCCGGGGTGATGCAGAAGTGCCTTACTTCATGTTTGTGACAGCTCCAGGCCAGCCCAGGACAAAAAGAAATTTATGGCCTTAAAATGTACAAGCCTAAATGATATGGCTGTTGAAAGAGCTACAATTAAACTTTGTTAACTTCTTTACCTGTAGTTTATAGTTAAACTAGCTTCTTAAATAGTTATCAGGCATTTGATTGCTAGGTAATTAAACCTCCTGCAGATTGTTAAGAGTTTTTAGCATTTCTTCCAAATTCCTTCCTAAGCAATGGATGACTGTTACTAATAAAGCATAAATCCAGTAGATAAAAAAAGCAGGCCTCCGTCAGTCTTGAAAGACTATAGTATCGTGCTCGGCACTGCATACACTGCATGCGAAGCACGAAAGCCTTGGTTGGATTGTTATGGAGGATAGGCTGTTACCCAAGCAGCAAATCCCCCCTCTCCCCGCCACTGAATTAGTCCGATGGAAAGGCAGAGCCAATACGATTGGATCCAGCTGTGTCGCAGAGCTGGGCTAAGGACAGGAGCTCACCCTGTCTTGTGGGGCTGACCCGGGAATCGAACTCTGGCCTGCTGGTTAACAGGCAAAACATCTTTACCACTTGTGCCACCCACAGCCTTATCACAGTATTATCCAGTAGATAATACTGATGTGAAATAGCATGACTACAAAAGAATGCCCTCACAAAAGAGGTCATAACTTCACCAGATTCAAAACCTCTGTGTAGGACAGTGATTTACAACCAATGTGCCATGGTACACTGGTGTGCTGTGGATGGTCCAAGCCTCCTAGCAGCAGGATGTTGTGCCTCATCAGTGGTAAAAAAAAACTGATGGTGTGCCCTGACAACTTTAGCAACCTATCAGTGTGCCATGAGATGTAGGACCTTCTGGCGTTAAATGAAGACTCTTGATTCAATGGCAACTGAAAGGTAGCCACATTCCAAGGCTACATCCCTTACTTGGGAGAAGGGATTGAAAATCCTCTTCTCTGGAGAAACTGCAGGTGGTATTCTGGCACAGCACACACCTTAGAAATGGGCTATCCCTCACTTTCTTTAAACTGGGGGTTCTTTCTTTCTTTCTTTCTTTCTTTCTTTCTTTCTTTCTTTCTGTTGTATCTACTAAGGCAAAATTGTTGAATATTTATATATAAATGCCTAGTTATTATTGGCATTTATTATATATAAATGTCTAGTTATAAATGCCTAGTGGTATATAAATGCCTAGTTGTTGTTGTTCTTGTTAATTAATTAATTAATTACTTTATTATTTTATTTATTTCTTTATCAAGTCTGTGATGACTTGGAAAATGGATTTGTCCTGGAAGGGAGTCAGGATTTGGCCTACAATGGTACCACCCAAACCTACACTGCTCCCATCCCAAATGCACCCTCTCATTTTCCATCACCCACCCATTCCACCCATCTGCTAACCTGTTCAACCTCCTCCTTGCTCTCCCAGTCACCTATATTCACCTGAGGGCATCCGGAATCCATATTTGCATGGACCTGGTCACTTGTTACTTGAAGCAGTGGCCAGGACCTGTGCACTGGCTTGGTTACATTTGCAGTGGCCATAAAAACACCTAACACTTTACGCCAAAAAAATACACATTTGACCAGCTTAATGGCCCACTAGGATTGGGCTGAAACAGTCCCCTAGCTCCTTACTTGTTGGAATAACACTACTTATCTTTTTTCCTTGTATCTCCACATTCACTCTCTTGGAGTGAGTAGACATTTCTTTTCTGAATGTATGGCTTTATGATTTATGTTCCAAAGTGGATAGTTGTTATTTTAAATGAAATTTTGTAAAGAATGAAGAACTTGTATAGTATTGTAAGCCACATGATCATATTAGTTTTATGTGCGTGCATTAAATCTTGTAATAGTTCCTTAACAGAAACACCATATGGCTGTCAAAGGCATTCTGAAAAACCAATAAATCATTAAGCAAGGAAACACTTGAGCACTTTTAATCTTGATGGATACGTGCATTTTGTAGTATATTAACTACAAACCCCATTAACATTGCAGACCACAGATACAATCCCAACTGCAAAGGGACAATAGGAAGAGACACATCCATTTAAAAACTATTTGCAAACATCTGCCATTCATTTGGTTGCAATTGGTAAAACAGAAATGTTTATGGGTGGCTACTAATGGGTTCTGCATTGTGCTGCCTGAGAACTCATAGGAGAGAGAAGGGGGAAAATGTGTATTAGGGAGAAAGAAATGATTTAAGTGCTTGTGCCTGATATTTTCCACTGCCGCTTCTTCAACACAAAAGGTTTTGCAAGGTTTGTTAAGGCAGAATTATTGAGCTACAGCCACGAACCCTCCTCCAAAATAACACAGCAGTAAATCCACAGTATAAATCAGATTCCTTTTTTCAAAACCATTAGGAGTAAGTAGAAAATCCAACAAGAGCTTATTTAAAGGAGGAGGAAATGCTTAAGACTGGTGGAGCCAAAAACGAAGTAATCTTCCCTTGCTCTTGACTCCCCTTGTGTGTATGTGCACACCCATACAAAACTGCATTAACTAAAGCCGCTTTTTAGCGTTTATCTTGCTGTGATGAGAGTGAGACCAAATCAAACAGAGGAGTCTCAACATACTATGCTGCCGAGTAGCTGAAGTGTACGATACCTGTATCCAAAATAGCTCAGCCCAGGGATTCACAAACTGAAGGTCATGGTTCCAAGCTGTTAGGGCAGTATCTTAGAATGCTGAAAATCTCAGCTGATTTTCCAAAGTAGGCATCTCGGTCTTTCTGGCTGTTAACTCCAGACAAAATCACTGGAACCAAACAAATGTTTAGCTCTAGCGCAGATTAAAAAGAAAGTGGCAAAACAGAAAAAGTAACTGTAAGATAAACCCACCTGATCCTTTGCTGGTTATATTGACAAGTTTGAAATCAGCTTCTATGAGATAAATTCTTATGAAGATAGCAAGTGAGGACACAGTTGTGACCAATTTAGGCCAACACAACTCACCCGTTTCCCTGTTCCCAAGTGGCATGGGGAGGCCCATGCAAGTCTGTAACTGGCCAAACTGCAGGAGTGGTGTATAAGTGTCTTTAAGGCACTTTCGCAACACCTCCAGGCCAGCAAAAGACTTGGGCCAGCCTAACCTAATTATAATTAACTAACTGTTGCTTGATGAACTTTTTGTGCTTAAATATGGATATGATTCTGGGTGTAAGCCAGCAGGATACGATCTGGGCAAATTATGTTGGAGTGGGCTAATGGCAAGAGACCAGATACCATAGTTCACAAAGAAGACCAAAACTTTGGTTTGCCAGAGTAACCACTCCTTCTCTCCTTTAATTGGGTGGCCTGAGGGATGCATTAAACATCTTGTTTTTGAACAATACCATGTCTGGGTGCACCTTCCTTGCACAGCACATTTGAACCTACAGATGAAAACTACTTCCTGGAACTTTCTTATTACTCACAACCTTTAGTAACATGTCTTTAGCAGCTCATATCCACAGCCTTTAGTATCAGAAAAGAAGCATCCCGCAACCAAGGTGACCAGACGCCAAATGCAAAATCCCTGAACAGCAAGGCCAAAATTCCTGATCGAAGGCCAAAATTCCTACTCCTTACATGGAAAATGTAGGACAAAATGTAGGACATGTTAAAATAAGCTAAAAACACTGGTATTGCTTTCCTGCACATAATATATTGCACTATATTACTTATTTTAAATTGAAAAATGATGAATTCTCCACTCACCCCCTCCCAGTCTGGTTGTGGAACCAATTTTAGGGGTTCCCAAAGTTTTCCAAACAACTTTGCCAAATGAGGCATTCAGCTTCATGTAGGTTCTCTTCAGGTTTGAATGAATTGGGGAAAAATTGGCACTTGTGTTTTGGCGTTATGGAAAATAAAAGCAGATATTTATTTTTATGCCCAGACATTAAGTTTTTTGCACAGGGTGATCAGATGACAAACGCAAAATTCCTAAACCCCTAAAATCCCTATGTGCTTAAAAAATTGAAGGACACCACAAAAATGTAGGCTACATGTAGGACATGTTAAAATAAAGCAGAAATACTCATATTGTTTTCCTGTTCTTAATTACAACCCTTTAAAATTGAGAACCTTGTAGAATGCATGATTCAGACCCAGACATTAAAGCAACTGTTTGTAGTAGCATAACATAAGCCAGTGACTCCAACGTATATGGTTCAGACCCAAACACAAGCGCGCGCGCGTGCACGCACGCACACACACACACACACGAAAGATATCAAGCAGGGAGGGGGATAGAAAGGAGGACATCTCTGCATCAGGGAGGTGGGACCTGGAACTACCAAGAGAAACCTGCATTGCCCCTGAGGGTATGCAGAGTGCAAAAGCAGACTGTGAGGAGCCAGAAGGACCAGGATGTTAAGGACTGGGAAGAAGGAATCAGAGTATCCTCAGGAAGGAGTTACCTTGCAGGTCTAGAAGTGGAACACAGGGTTAAGAGGCAGGGTTAAGAGGCACTGAAAGGGTTAAGGGCTAGGGAAATCTGAGCTGCATGCATGTCTCGTAAATTCCGGAGGCATTCTTGCATTTCCCTACTCCCCCGGACAAGGTAATAAATACTGGAGGTGTCCAGGGAAAGCCAGAAGTCTGGACAGCCTGCCCCCAACCCTAGCCTTCCTCACTAACTCTATCACTGGCCCTACAATCCAGAGCAACTACGGGAGCACATAAGAGACATTATGTGTGCCCATAGTTACTGTACCACCTAATGAAAACCTATGGGAAATTCACATTGCAATCCAGAGCAAATTGTTCTTACACCAGAGCAAGGACTCCCCGTAGTTGCTCTGGATTGTGCCCATAATCTAACAGCGAGATGCACAACTGAGGCATGTCCTCTCTGTAACAATGAGATCTTTTCCACACCTTTGTTAAGGCACAAAATTCAGTGCAACTATATTCATGTCTACTCAGAAGTAAGTTCCACTGAGTTCAATTGACCTTATTCCCAGGAAAGTGTTCTAAGGATTGCAGCCAAAATCAACCATCTGACCACCCATTCCATTATTTCTCCATTCTCCCCTGCCTCCCCCTAACTGCAATGGAGAAGCAACTGCTCCAGCTCCTTCTGAGGTTTTGTGATCCACCCCCTGCCCTGGGACAGAAACCTTCTTTCCTTCCTTGAAACTAGCTGCATAGCCTATGTGGGTCTGGTTTCCAGTCCTCTACTTTGTGTCCTCCAATGATTCAGACTGAGGACTGGCATCATAGCTCCCCAATTCCTACAAAATAAAGCCTTTAGCTAATGGGGAAGTTGGGGGGTTGTGTTTCTATCAGTGTTTTTTGCTAAAACACTGATAGATGGTTTTTAACATTTTTTAGGGTGGTGAGTTTTTAAAATTGTTTTTAAATGTTTTTAAATATTTTATATATTATATTTTAATCATGTTGTGAGTCACCTTGAGTTGACATGTCAAGAAAGGCAGGAGAGAAATTCCATCGATCCATCCATCGATCCATTGATCGATCGATCGATCCATCCATCCATCCATAAATAAATAAATAAACAAACAAATTTTAAACTCAGGTTGGCAGAAACAAATGGGAAGCCTTGGTTTGGCAAGCTCTGTCATATACCCACAAATCACTCTCTGTCTTGTCTTTGTGTAATTGTCAGATTGATGACACATTAGTAGTACTGGTTTCTTTTTTCACATGACTGTTATGTATGTACATTATTTTTGACTCTAGGATCCTCAAGTCTAATTGTGATCACAGTAATGTGAAGCACATTACTGCTTTATTATTAGTACCACAATAATATTTCATTTACTCTTGCACCTTGCCTTCCTCCCGTTCTTGTATGCCTTTCCACTGAGTTATGCTATTGGCCATAACCCTCAATCTGACATATAGGCTGCAATCCTAAAGACATTTTCCTGGGAGTAAAACCCATTGGACACACTAGGGCTTACTTTTGAGTAGACATGGTTAGGATTGATAGTAGATTTTCCCTGTGTGTTCATGTTACACTTGTCCTAAAAAGCCCTCTTTGTAATATCACCTCTCACCCAGAATGTATCAAGACAAGGTCCAGATAAATGTGGATGACTGTTTGGGGTGGGAGTGGAGGGAGGGAACAAAGAACATGACAGTTTATTCTTAGCAACCAAATTGTTTCTGCTTTCTTGATCAGTGGCTTGTAATTATCACCACACCTGATGAAACTAATACGCCCAACAATACAGAGTAACTACAGGAGCACATAAGAGACATTTACATGAATGTAATTGTGGCACCGCCTAGTGAAAACCTATGGGAAATTCATATTGCAGTCCAGATTAAATTGTCTTACTTTGGAGCAAGGACTCCCCGTAGTTACTCTGGATTGCGCCCTTAAGCTCAAATAAAAAATTCAAAATCAACACCTCTTTCTTGTACCTTTACCTCTATTCTGTTTGCTTCCAGGCAGTCAACCTTATCGTAAAGTGATACAATATACAGAGTCAAACTTACTGTAAAGTGAACTGATAATCAAGGAACAGCAGACTGGTGATCCCATTTTGCTTCTCAGCATTGAAAATGGCCTGTTCTCACCAACTCAGTAGTTATTCATGGTGTCACAGATGTAGAGAGAAGAAGAGATGTTCTGGATCGTTTCCTCTTCACTTCCTCTTCTGTGCCTTCCCCCTCTTCCTTTTCAACTTCAGTAAGTGGAAGAGTGACATTAACCTACTTTCTGGACATGATGATAACATACAACATAATAAAGGGGTAGGCCAGAGGAGGAGGGGGTACAAGCTATATGTTTCTATAAGCTGCCCTCTCATTCTTTGTATACTTCAAGATTTCTTCCCTAAAGATTCTATCTACATGCTCTGGGACAGTTGCTATAGTTCTGTGGCTGTACATTGTCCAGGTCTGGACTTGCCAGAGCAGGTTGACAATGGGAAAGATGCAGAATGGTGAAGCTTGGGCCAAAGGGCCTGAAGGGTCTTTGATTGCTTCCAAGTTGTAGGTGAACCTGGTGGTGCTGCCAGAAGGGACCATGTGGTCACATACATGTTGTGCAAGAAGATGCTACAAGTTCAAGTTCTGGCCATCTCTAGGTATGGTGGTGAAGACACTCTATCTGAAACCTTGGTAAGCTGTTTAACATACTATAGTTCCTCCTGGGACTTCCAAGAAATGATTCTACAGTGATGCCTCACGTAAAGAATGCCTCACTTAAAGTATGTTTCACGTAACAAACAAAAATTTCTCTAGGATTCTGCTTCATGTAAAGAAAATGCTTCACGTAAGGAACACATTCGTTGGCAGTTGGGGCAGACATGCTGGCCGGCAGCCTGTTTAAAAAGCGTCAGGGCTGCCTAGCACACCTGCCCATAGTGAAAGCAACACTTCCATGCTGTTCCTCCTGTGGCCAGGTGTCCGCTGGGCAGAGGGACAGAAGAGCAGTGGAGAAGAGGGAAGCAGCTCAGGGCTAGCCAGAAGGAAGAAAGGGAGAGAGAGGCTCAGGATGGAGAGAAGGAGAAAGTGGGGAGACACTTTGAAGGTGTCTTGGATTGCAGCCTCCTAACCATGTCTACCCAGAAGTAAGCCCCATTGTGTTCAATGGGTCTTATTCCCAGGAAAGTGTCTTTAGGACTGCAGCCTAAGTAGACTTCATAGGATCATGCACATTGAATGCATGTTTTGAATTCAATTCCAGTGTTCTGTCATCATTTTTACATCCAGTTAATATTTTTATATGAATATTTTGGGGGTTGTGGAACCAATCGTCTGAGTTTCCATTATTTCCTATGGGAAAATCCGCTTCACGTAAAGAATGTTTCATGTAAAGAACATGCCTCCGGAATGAATTAAATTTGTTACGTGAGGCGCCACTGTATTTTCATCTGACAACAACAAGCAGCCTTGATCGTGTATTTTGATTGTTCTAATGTGGTGATATAACAGAATGGTAAATAGATTCATTGTAGTAGACCTTTGCATTTCTCATGCTTGAACTCATCCATCTGGTTTGCTATAAGATGCCTCTTTCACTGCAGAAACAATATCTAAAATCTTGTGATCTCCAAGTACAGCAACAGCATTTCGGACTTCATTTTAGTGGTGAACTTGCTTGAGTATAGCAGTTCCACAGCAAAGAGAACTAATATGATCAGAATTTCTTTCTAACCACACACTCACACAGACATACAAGTATCATTTTTATTTCCAGCATGTGTCTCCGATGATGTAGGTTTTTGATACATAAGCAAGCAGAACCCTAAAATGGCAATTTTTTCAGAACTCTCTGTTAGCTAGGATGGAAGACAACAGATAATGGCAGAGGTTTTGAAGATAAGACATTTTTTCATCTTTAATTCACCTTATCATAAGTATGTCACATGCCACATAGAGATGTTTCTCGTATTAAAGAGTTCTCAGAGATGACCTTCTCTGTGAAGTAATTTTTAAACTATAGAATGGCCTGGGTGTTTTGAGGTGGAGGGGAAAAAATAATTTTGGACCAGCTATCCTACGTATGTCAAACTAATTTCATATGGAAGGCCAAAGTTAGTATTCATTATGCCTGCTGAGGGCGAGGGACATCATTAAGCAGAAAGTGAAATCATTAAGCAGGCCAGAAACAAGTACAGTGGCACCTCATGCAACAAGTTTAATTCGTTCTGGAGGCATGCTTGTTACATGAAACGCTCTTTACATGAAGCAGATTTTCCCATAGGAAATAATGGAAACTCAGACGATTGGTTCCACAACCCCCAAAATATTCATATAAAAATATTAACTGTTTATAAAAATGATTACAAAACACTGTAATATAACACAGTACAAAACACTGTAATATATAGTAACACACAACACTGCAATAAAGAAAATACTGTACAGTACTGAACTGTACTGTACCTTTGAAAACCTTCATGGCTGGTGAGAGGGTTACAGAGAGGGGGATGACTTTGGCTGCAATCCTAAAGACACTTTCCTGGGAATAAAACCCACTGGACACAGGATTGTTAGGATTGTGCTCTTTCACAATCACTAATTGAATTCTGATTCACTAATCACTGCTATCCATTGGCTCAATGGAACCTTTGTCTTTTTGTGCAACTTTAACATTCCCAAGCTGTGACGGGGAGCAGCACTAGAACATTGATAAGCCACACCTTCCACTCTGCCACACACAGATCCCACATACAAACCTGGCTCATGCTGCTCCCCCCGGACCCAGCCCCATGAGTTCCCTGGCCATGGAAGCCTATTCCAAACTTTGCCCAGGGCCCCACTGTAGCTCAAGCTAGTCCCCTCGTCCCCCCTGTGGGTTCCCTTGCCATAGAAGCCTGTTCCAAACTTCCTTGGAAGTGTTCTTTATTCAAGACAGTGCTCTTTATGCAAGTCAAAATTTCTGAGAAAATTTTGCTCTTTATAAAGAGTCACTCTTTACTCACACGGAAACTCATTAGCTGATAATGACAGAAGAGAAAATATGTAAATCTATTTTTTCATATTTTCAAGATAAGAAAGTCTGGGACAACTTTATAATGTCTTATCATTAAAAAGGGGGCTGGTTAATTTTCTTTCAGGGGCTGCATTCGGCCCATAGGGCCTTATTTTTGACATCCTGAGCTATCTACTAGTATGGATAAATGCCCATACATTTGATGCAACATATGCAACCCAGAAGACCATGGTGTGCCATCAGTGAAGCTTAACTGAATTGCAGATAAAAAAATGTTAAGGCTAGTCTAATAAGAAATAGCTCCTCCATACAAATCAGGTGACAACTTGCTAATAAATAAAATAAATAAGGGAGGAAAAGAGAATCCATCAAGGTCAATGGAAAGTGTCTGCACTGTTTTTGAAACTTCAATTTAGTATCATTTTCATGCTGCCAATTCAATATAATGATGTAAATTGATTGCTCAATGAATGAACTTTGAAATGAAAGAATGAAAACAACCTTGGAAACTTCCTTTTTTCTTCTCAAGCAGATGGTATTTCAGTTCCTTACAGCTATATTTAGATTCTCTTCAAGCTATGTAACTGTGGATTGGTGCTCTTATGCATATTTTCCCCCATGTCTGAAGGGACAAAGAGCTATAAAGCTTCATGAAATTAAATTGGGAAGTACACAACATTTTAGAAAACAAAAGATGTTTTGGAGCCATTTCAATCAGAACATTATCCTTGACCTTTATAGTTAGAAACATTTTTAAAATGCTTTCTTTGATTGCTAGTGTTGCTGCGAAAAACTGCTCTTGCTACGCCTCAGCAGAGTATTCAGATATGGCCTTGATTATTTTTCTTTTCTAGTATATTGGGGGGGGGGGAATGAAATCTTTTTTTGTCAGTTATCAGAAAACTAGAAACACAGCATTTCCTCCCATGCCACTTTCAGTACTTTCCTGTACTGCTTTTCAGGGGAAAAAACAAACAACATAAAAAGGCTATTTTTCTCATTCCGGACTGCATCTGGGTGTACCAATAATTCATGCCAATACTTCATCGGAAAGAGAATTTCTATCATTACATTAACTACTTTCACTATATATAAGGTACACGTTCATTTTCAGTATTGGTGTTCAGTCTGTAAACATGACTTGAATGAAAACAATTGCATTGTGAAATAGCTTTTTAAAAAATGTAATGTTCAGTCTTTGGAGAGACTTCATATGGTTTCAGCATAGCATAGGACTGTGATGCTGCCAAGAAAGCACAGCTAGGAGCCCCACCCTGACATGAGGATGTGCTGAGCTGATGTCCACTGCTCAGAGCCACTGAGATAAATTTTATCAGGGGGTACAAAGCTACTTTGGGTCCCTTCCTTTATTCCTTCAAATGTGAATTTGCCTCCCAGCCCCTATTTTTGGATCCCTTTTGATCCAAAACCCAGTTATTCACTTCATTTAAAGATATCCAGATGTTTTGGTTATGTGTGTTTTGTTCTCAATCATAAAGTATTATAGATATTCAAAGATTGAAGACTTCATAATCAAACACTTCCTAGATGAGTACAGACTCCAATGGAATGAGAATGAATCCAAATGGAAGCCAGACATATGTTGCTACATTTAGGGTGCAATCCTAAGCTAGGCCAGCATAATTCATTGGCATTCCCATTCCCGTGGTCATGTAGGGAGGCAAGCGCATTTCTGTGCACTGTCCTAATCCTCCCCCAGGAGTGGTGCAGAAAGTGCCCTACAGTACACGGGACTTGTGCTGGGGCTTATGGCAGCCTAACTTGAGCTTAGGATTGCAGCATTAGAGTCCAATCCTACCCAATTTTCTAGTGCTGGTTGCAGCCATATCAATGGGACATGAACTGCATTCTGTAGCGGGGAGGCTGTGACAGAAACCTCCTCAAGGTAAGGGATTTGCTTCTTTACCTTGGGGCTCCAATACAGTGCTGGAATGCTGGATAGGATTGTGCTCTCATATTGCAATCCTAACTTATGCTGGACTAGGCAGGCTGGCTCAACTTGCATTGAATCAAGTGCACGTTTGGGGGCTGCTGCTGCACTACTGAAGGGAAGCTGCCACCCATTATTTAAAGAATATCCATTAAAAAGCAGATGTGACAAAAAGTGGAACACATGGCAAACAAGGGGAAGACACTGCATAATAGACATTCTACCTCAAGGAGCTGCTCATTGGCTCCACAAGCAGCTGGGACTATTGAAGATTATCCCTATAATCCAGAGTAACTACAGGAGCACGTAAGAGACATTTATGTCAACGTAGTTATGGCACAACCTAGTGAAAACCTATGGGAAATTCATATTGCAACCCAGAGTAAATTGTTCTTATGTTGGAGCAAGGACTCCCCGTAGTTACTCTGGTTTGCGCCCTATGTCTGTCCTGTAGCTCTCTACAAGTTTCTGTTGGCTGTGGTAGTTCCTTTTTTGCCTCTGAGGTTACATATGCCTCTGATACATATGGCAGGATTCCAGCATCAACTTTCCAAATGTCCAGAAAACCTGGGAATGAATATACAGCAGTGGAATGTACACTATGAATAAAGAATACACATTATAGCTAGCCAGAAAAATTTCAGATCTTACATAATGGACATTTTTTTTTCTTTCCCTGCAGCTAATGTGGCCAGGTCCAGCAATAATTCCTAGTGTTGATACTACTGTTACTGGAGAGCAAATCAGGGTGGATTGTGGCAGGGAGGGAATACCTTTACCTATTGCTGTTGTAAGCCAGTACCTACAAGGGGTAGGGGAATGAGTTAGGGCCAGGGTTCCCACAGTAGGACACTGTGTATGCATCTGCAAGGGACTGGTTACGTAAGTCCAATCCAGCTGTCAAAAAGGTTTAGATACTGTAGTTCAATATCCAAACTATATTGACTGCTCATATAGCAGAAAAAAGCATTCCACATCTGATCAGAGAATATCTTCTGTATAACTACACCTTTCAGAGAATTATACCTTCTTTCTACTATTTAGGTTTTTTCTATTGTTCATTTCATTTATGTACATACTGTGTAGTTATACAGAAAAGTTTTGAGTATATAATTTCCAGAATATATATTATCCTAGCAATTGAAAAAGGAGATCCTTCCTAGACCAGGTTGTGATTCTATTTCAGGTTTAGTAGCATGACTTCTGAGACTTGGGAAGAGTTATCTCAGAAGAAGGAATAAAACAATTAATATTTAATTCAGTTCTTGTAAATTTATCATAGGTTTTTAGACCAATTCTATAGCCGGGGTGACCAAACCTTGGCCTGTGGCTTTATGCAAGCTGCAAAGAACCTCTGTGTGGTCCTTAGCAAGCCACCTCCATCCAGCCTTTGAAAAGCCCTGTAATCCTCTGGAGGTGAAGGACATTCTGCTTCTTGAACCCGCATAGTGTATTCTGAGGGCTGGGGTGGCTGCACACCTTCTACTGTATGAAAGTATTTATGAACTGATTTGAATTCATTCATAAGTTACGTCTCTAATATATTCATAATCTAAATCTATTCAATGGATTCAAAATTGTATCAATTCTATTGCAGATTATCAAATCAATTCTTTTTTTTTTCTTCTGGCCCCCAACAGATTGTCAGAGAGATTATATTACCCCTGCCCAAAAATTTGGGCACCCCTACTTTACACCAATGACTAAAGTATGACTGTAAATCAGTGATGACAGTAAATTTAATCTCTCTCACTCTTTCTCGCTCTCTGAGTACACACATACACACACATAATTACAAAAGAATAAGTGATAACACACTCCTGAGAAGCATTGGAGCACGCCGGTTGACATGCCTGCTCTGCATCCAGTGCTTGGTTGTGGTGCTGCAACGGTACTGCACAGCCGGGGGAAACATTTCCCCTTACCCCAGGTAACATGACAGCTTCAATGGGTCTACTCAGCTCTACAACACAGCTCCCCTCATACCTCTGCTGGATGCAGCTGTTGTGGACTGGTGCACCACCATGCACCTGGGTGGGTTTCATCAGAGTTGCTGCAAATGTACTTTACGGCCCTACCAGGCAAGTGCAAACAACTTACAGTGGCCCACTGCAATTTTAGGAATACATTGTGAAAGTTCAACCAGAAATTAGAAACCAGCATAAGTAATAACCTGGTTGTTAGTTGCTTCATAAAACAACAAGCTTTAAAACTGTGATTTATTAAAATGCATTATTCACCTTTGGTATCAGCTCCCTCTCATCTATTAAATCACTACTCAAGCAGCTCTTTCGCATAAAAACAAAAACCTTGAAAAATTATTTTCATTATAAACACTTGTTTCAGATACTTGATGTTTACCTCAAAAGCTGCCCTTTGTTTTCAGCCGTAGGATGAATTCTGGGAAATGAAATGAGATGAAATGAGAACCTCTGCTGTCTGAGATGATAAAAAGTGTGATTTCCATAAATTCACACATTTGTCAGGCACCTTTTCTGACCTTTGATGATTTAGAATGAATACTCTTGAGATGCGTAAACTTACAGTGACATTCATTGGGAACCACTATGAACCGTCATTCATTGAAATCAAATAAAGTCTGCTCCCCTGCAGACGTCTCTGCATGTATATAGACTGGAGTTTGGATTCAAGAAAGTTTGCCACTGATCATGAGAAAGAGAACAGATCATTTGCTTGTATGGTTTGATTTATCTTGAACTATAATTTGCCCATTGATCTGCATGGATGCTAAACATATGAAACAAAAATGGCTCCAGACCTCTTGATGTCGGAGGAGGCATACCACTGCTCTTTACCCAATGATGTGCCGGTCTCTTTTTCTCCCACTCTGTCTACATTTCCTCTGCATCCTATTCATTCTTTTCAAATTCAAGTAGTCCAGCACCACCAGTATAGCTGCTGAGAAAATTCTGTAGGAGAGTTAGGATTTGTATGGTTTAGTGTATGGTAGCAAGTGGCATAGTCCAGCACATCTAGCACACATTGCTAACCCTAAAGCATTCAATTGTGTGGGCCTGTGAAGTCCAAGACTATCCTGTCAAAAGGCAGCCTCGCTCTAGAGGTAGTGAAAAGGAGAGTCATGGCTTTGACAAGCCATGCACACGCAAGAACGACCTTTCAATTGATCTCTAGGAACAGGCTGGTCCATATGGGGTCATGGGAAGTTGTCCTTCAAGTCCTTTGGGGGTTTAATGACCAAAATCAACACTGTTAATAGTGGCTGGGAATGAACCAGCAACATGGTGGGTGAAGCAGAGTCATGATTCGTTCACCATAACAGTTAGTAGCATGTAGGCAGCAGCTGAATTTTTCAAAGATCTTGGAGAGAGTGGACAGTCCAATGTGGAGTGCATTATGGTCAAAGTAGTCAGTTTGGACATCCAGAGCTTGGCTCCTGCCTTTAATGTTCCAATTAAGAAGGGAGAATATCATTCTTCCTGCATCCTACCCCCCTTTCCATTTTGCTCCTTGCTCTTCTGGAAATAAAACTCTACGATGACAGAAGGTGGTTTTGCCACTGCAGTGATTATTTCTAACAGTTCAGGGATAGGGAGAAGTGAGATTCTTGAATCATGACTGAAGGATGCGCTTTACTGCCTTCCCCCCGCCCATCACCGCTGGAGTAGCTGATCACTGGCTGTCCAACCTGGTAATAATTCTGAAGGAACCAGCGCATAGAGAACCACAGACATGTCTGACTGATCCAGGAAAAGACATGGTTGGCAGACCAGTCAAATCTGGACAGTGGCACCTTGGGTCAAAGTAGTCCCCAGGGCATCCAAGTGTAGAAAGTGATTAAAACACACACCCAAACTGCAAGGGTGATCACAAATGGACATCCTAGTTATAATTATATATAAAGAGTGGTATGGTCAATATTTATTTTATTTTATTTATTTATTTTAATTAATTTGTATCCCGCCTTTCCTCACCTGCAAGAGGGAGCTCAAGGCGACTAACCTATCCAGAATAAAACACCATTAAAATGATCATAGAGATTAAAACATAATTAAAATACAATTAAAATACAGTTAGTCTTAAAAACTAAAGAAAACGATTAAAACAGATTAAAAAGTATAATATAATAATATAATATACAATATATAATACAATAATATAATACAATAATATAAAATAAAGCAATAAAACTGCCTCCCAACCTCTGCCCCATTAACACATTTTTAAAATAAAAGGTTTTAAGGCTCTGCCTAAAGCTCTGTATTGAGGGAGCTTTCCTCAGTTCTAAGGGGAGGGATTTCCAAAGCCGGGGTGCCACCACCGAGAAGGCCCTATCTCTGGCCGCCACACCTCTCACATCTCTTAGTGGCGGCACAATCAGTAGGGCCCCCTCAGATGACCTTAGGTGATGGGTCGGATTGTACAAAAGAAGGCGGTCCCTCAGATACCCTGAACCCGAGCAGTTTAGGGCTTTAAAGGTCAGGACCAGCACTTTGAATCCAGCCTGGAAAAGAACAGGCAGCCAGTGTAGTTGCTGAAGCAGTGGCCCGACAGTCGAACCGACAAGCACCAGCACTTATTCTGTTATTATATATACACCACTTGTTATATATACACCAATATATTCTGCTGCTGAATAGAAGCACTTATAAAAACTGTAATGGCCTGCAATCCTGCTCTTTTATGAGTTTTGTTTTCCTTTGTTTCTCATCAGCCGCTCTCTTTCCCACCACTTTTAACAAAATGGGTTGCAGTGTGGGGTGGAAGACAGCATGAGTTTTTACCTCCTGCTGCAGCAGTCTGGATTACAAGCATTGTTGCTACCAAAAAGTAATACAGAGAGCAAAATACAGTTACGCTAGCAATACAGAGTTGCTATTCAGAAGCACAGCTAAAGAATACTCCAGAACTTCTTGACTCTTTTTATAACAAAGAAAACACAACAGAATGGTGTCATGTTCAGACCCATCCTCCCTGTTCCCCTCCTGCTGTTGTTCCTTCCTCTTTTCAGCCATAACAGCATCACACCACAACAGCTCCAGAGAAGAGACGCCAGGTGAGTATCAACAGGTTCTTTGTATTTCAACAAGTTAGTTTCATAAACAGCTATTTACATTCAATGCTTCCTCAGTGTCCATTGTCTCTCTTTCTTTCCCAGTTCCTTCACCAAGAAGCAGAGGATTTCACCTGAGGACATCTGTCCTCTTTGCCAGATCAACATAAAGGTCAGTGTCCAACAAAAGCATACAACTAACCCTCCCCCGTTTGTCTTTCAGGCAGGGCCTTGAACCAGCAGGTGTCCAGCACTATCTCCAGTAGTGTCTCCTTCAGCTTCTCCACTCCCACTGCCTGTTTTCCCGCTCTTTTTCCCTTTTATTCCCCCTTCTCCCTTCTCCCCTTTTCTTCCTCTTCCAGGGGAGAGCCAGAGCCCTTCCTTGTGCTCTGAAATGGCTACATCCTGTTCTCTCCAGGACCTCCTCCCAGGCATCTCTTCTCTTAACCCTTTCACTGGTGAAACCTTCAAGGGGGTGAGTGTCCTCACCACAAATGGATTCTTCATAGTTATGGGCATCATTTCTATTGAAAAAAGAGCTGAAAACAAAAAGAGAAAACCAGAAGATCATTTTCTGCCCTTTATATTTTAAAAATCTATTCCACCACGTGTTGCTCCCTTGTTAAGTGCTGTTCAGATGAAAAGAATGGTGAATTACACTATTCCATTTGTGCATTTCAGTCAAAGGACTTGGTTTGGTATTACTTGTTGCATTCCAGGGATGTCCACCTGTGATGGCAGCATGTGAACATAAGCCTATGTTAAGCGTATATAACACAGAGTACATATTTCATGCAGAGAGGATCTGGCTAGGAGGCTGAAGGCCCAATCCTAGCACTAGGCTCCACTACCAGACAAAGTGCTCTGGAAATGTGCAGAGCCACATGCTTCCCAGACAACAGTGGGAGAGACCATGTGCATGCCAGTGGATGGAGGAACACCTGCCAAACATGGGGCAGAATAGGAGAAGGGTGAGAGTCCCATCAGGAAGCACTGATTGTTACCCCTACACTGGTTCTGATGGTTTGAGAATTGGCCTGGCCAGATGATGTCAGATGTGGGTCCTGGATCAGGACATCCTGGTGTCCTACCCATTTATACATGTGTTGAACAAATTCTAACATACATGCTGTGTTATTCTCATGTACAACTGAAATGACATAGTATTTTCTTGTGTTGTTAGTCTCCCTATATCCACAGAAATTAGAAAAGGAGATCATGACTGCTTGGAATATGCTGATACCTTCTCTTGCGCCTGTAATACTGAGAATGCAGCTGCTGGGAGACAAGTTCTGTTGACACTTTATCTCCTTCTTCTCTCGTTCAGTAAATACCAGAAAACTAACAGAAGATGTGGGATTCAGGCTTCACCATCACTTCAAAACTGGATGGAATCCATATTCCAGAAGCTATCTTATGTCAATGTGTCCAGGATGAACAGAATTGTTTATTGGAATTTTTTTTATTCTGTAATAAACACAGAAGGATAGAAATGTGTTTAATATCAACAATTTTAAACAAGAGTCTTTTTGTGGTTTCCACCAATAAATAGCTATTTGCACATTTCTTTCTTTCCTTTCCTACATTATAATTTCCTATATGTATAGTCTTAATGCCTTTAAGAAGAGATTGGACAAACTCGAAGAGAAAAGGATCATCACGGGTTACAAGCCACGAGAGGTTCGTATATGGGTGGACAACCTCAAAATGCCAGACACAGGGAGGCACCTGGATGCAGTGTCATATGTGCTCCCTGAGGCATCTGGTAGGCTGCTGTGTGATACAGGAAGCTTACGACGACAAAAGAATGAGCTAGATCAAATAAGGAATGAACTGGCCTGCTTCTGAAAAGTATGGAAGCACAAGGGGGTGCAATCTTATTTATATCTACTTAGAACTAAGCCCCATTGAGTTCAATGGGTCTTACTCCCAGGAAAGTGTGCTTAGGATTGCAGCCAAGGTTTCTTAAATTTGACCTGAAACAGCTCAAGATTTGTCTGTGTTTCAGTGGAGGTGATTCAGAAATAGATGTTTCACCAATTTCTTGTTACATACGTACATACATACGTATCTACATACATACAATAAAAGTTATGAGAAACTTTCTTTCTTTCTTTCTTTCTTTCTTTCTTTCTTTCTTTCTTTCTTTCTTTCTTTCTTTCTTTCCCACATCACTTACTGTATGGAATGAGCACCCTGTAATGTATTTTAGGGCTTTGTTCGCTCCTTTGCCATTATTACATTTGAATTCATAATGAAATGTCAGGAGTCTTTGAGAGATCCAACTGATTTTTATTTTATTTTTACTTTTGAGACTGCAGCTGTTATCGATGATGCTGAGCATAAAAGTGACACATTAATACAAATCTTGGGGATCTTAAAATACCCAATGTATTTTTAATCGTAGGAGGAATTTTGGCAATGGATTATCTCTACATGCTTGCCTGCTGATATCATTTGCAGTAAATTTTAAATAGATTTTCATATATAGTGAGTCAAGAGGAAAATAATAGCTTAGAGTTGAAAACATCAGGTCATAGAACAGCTCACCAGAGATTAACAATTAGTATATGTGATTTTTTTTAAAGTCAAGATGAAGTATAAAGGGCCATGCAATTTCTGCCAAACAATAGAACAAATAAAATGGAATCATGGAGACAGCCCTTCAGAGAAAAGGATCTGGTCATTAACATGATCAGAAAGGACTATAAAGATCAGAACCCCCAATAGTAATTTTAGCAGAGGATACATTATTTTGGGCACCTTTTCAAAAGGATAGGAGAAAGGGGGAGATGGAAGTTGGTGGGATGGGGTGGATGGAAGCAAGACAGGGCAGGGGAATGGTGGCAATAGCTAGAAAAAAATTTCAATCCCAGTAGACTTTGGCTGCAATCCTAAAGACACTTTCCTGGGAGTAAGACCAGAGGTGGGCCCAGGCCAGCTCGTACCAGTTCTGAAGAACCGGTTGTTAAATTGGGCCCGACGCTAGTGAACCGGTTGTTAGTGTCAGGCTCAATTCCTGGTGCTCACTGATTCCGGCTAGCTGCTTCCGGCCAGAAGCTGCTTCTCCGTCTCGGAGTTAGCTAGAATGGCACTGTGCGCAAAGACGCACTGCGCATGTCCAAGACTTTGGACATGTGCAGTGCGTCTCTGCGCACCCATTGGGCCTTGCTCCGGAGGCGGGGCCAGGTGCTCCACCTTCGGAGCAAGGCCCAATGGCTGCGCAGTGCATCCCTCTGTGGGGCCATTTGGCCTTGCTAGGGAGGCGAAGTGGCAAGTGCCGCTCTGCCTCTCTAGTGAGGCCAAATGGCCCTGCAGAGGCGTAGACCTCCTCCTTAGAGAGGAGGAAGTCTGAGACTGCACAGGCGGCAACCTTGGCACCTGCGCTGTGCGTCCTCTGGCACCAGCTGGCGCTAGAAGGCGCACTGTGCAGGCACCAAGGTTGGCTCTTGCGCAGTGCATCTTCTGATGCCAACTGGCGCCAGAGGACGCACTGCACATGCACCTACCTTGGGCGTGTGTGCAGTGCTTCTTCTGACGCCAACTGGCGCCAGAAGACACACTGCGCATGCGCCAAGGTTGGCGCATGCGCAGTATCAGTGGTGGGCTGCGAACCGATTGTTAACTGGTTTGCCGCCCATCACTGAGTAAGACCCATTGAACACAATGGAGCTAGCTTTTGAGTAGACATGGTTAGGATTGTGCTCTTTGACTCCCATTCAGCCTGACTTCCATCTTTTGCATTCCATAAAGCCAGCAGAGAACCAAAATATCAAATATCAAAATATGCAGCCAATGTTATGATGCCAATATAGCATCTGCTGCATCCTGCAATAATGTTTTGGCATTTTAAGGCCTCTCCGTGGGAAGGGATTGTTTTTTCATTTCCCCTGAGGAACACCCTACAAAGTTTGTGTTGTTTTTTTTAATGTTGAATGAAAATGCTAAATTTGGTGGGTTTTGTGTGTTTTTTTTGTTTTTGTACATTTAGTCACAGCTGGAGACACAACTTCAGTGCTTCTTAGGGATCAATTCTACCTTAGGCCAGCACAACTCATCAGTCTTCCCATTCCTGTGGTGATGTACAGATGCCAGGGTGACCAAATGTTGAACCCAAAATTTTCCACAAATTTCCCAAAATTCCTCATATCCAAGCCAAAATTCTTCCCCTGTTAAAAAAAATGTAGGACACCCCAAAAATGTAGGATAAAGCTAAAAACACTCATATTGCTTTCCTTTACTTAATTTCAATATTATAGTACTTCTTTTTTAACTGAAAACCTCCTCGCAAGACCTGTTTTCACCAACAATGCACATGTGAAGTGGCTCAAAGCAGATATGACCTTACTTCAGGGACCCCAGACCCCACATCAAGAACTCTCCCCCTCATATAAAAGTGGCTCAAAGGAGGCCTGATCCTTCCTCAGACACTCCAGGATCCTAATGCCTGTTTTGAGGGTGGAGGGGAGGGTTGGGGGCACTGGGGCTTCTAAGCAGCTGCCCCAGCAGTGGCAAGGCTTGGTGCCAGTCGCTGCTCTGTCAGGGAGCAGCCGCATGTCCCTGGGCTGCTGACCAGCTGATTCAGCTTCCTTCTAAGGTGGAAGCCAGGCTCCCAGTCTGGCTGTGCCTCCTCAGACCACACACACCACCTCATCCTTTCTCCCCACATGGTCTGAGTTTCAGGGGCCCAATTGTCAGTGGCCTCTGGGTACCACCCTGACCACCCAGTCTGACCACCCTGATGCAAGCGCATGTATGTCCACTGGCCTTACCCTCCCCCAGGAGTGGTGCAGAAGTGACTTGCAGCAGTTTTGTGACACCCCCAGGTTAGCACAGGACTTATGCCAGGGCCTAGGCTGGCCTAACTGGAGGGAAAGAGGTGTTTTAAAAAAACTCTATTGGTGAGTGATTTCAGGCCTGTTCCAACCATATCATTGGGGCACGCTCATGTGGAGCCACAATGGAGAATCAAGGAAGAAGGTCAGGACTTGGTGGGCACCTGGCTCACTGCTGCTAAACTAGTCCCATTCAAGAATCCAATATGAACTCCTCCATCCCTCCATCATCTCCCTGTACCCTACTCCCTACTTCTCTCCAATCCCCACTGCTACCCATCGTGAACTCACAGCTGCCATCACGGCAGCAATCACCATCAGCCATCACTGCAAAGAGCCAGCCACTGGACACTTCTTGCATGACCTGCCCAGTGAGTTCTGTTCACAACTAACAGAAAATGTGCTATGCCATTGGAACCGAGCTGCCCAACTCTTCAAGAAGATTGGCCTTTAAGACTTGTAAAATATCAAACGTCAAATATAAAGAGCATAAAGAGAAAATGCAGTAAAAATTACCTTAATTTGTGTGAGTGCATGTGTTCCTACATTATGCTGAGAGCGTGGATATGCTTATATTGGTGCATCAAGAAGAAAGAAAGGGGGAAGGAGGGATAGGAATGCTATTCTTTAGTCCCTGTTGGCTACGGAGATTGACAGATAGAAGTTGCAAGAGAAAAGAAGGCTCACTGCACAATGATAGCTGACATCCTGAAGATCATAGAAACAGAGTTGGAAGAGACCCAGTAGGTCATCTAATCCAACCTCCTGCCTGAGGTAGGAAATCCTCCTACATCATCTCTGACAGATGCTTGTGGGTCTCTGCTGGAAGATCCCCAGTGAAGGAGAGTCCACCACCTCTCTTGGCAATCTGTACCTCTGTGCTGACCATCAAGAATTTTTTCCTGATATCCAAACAAAATCTCATTTCTTGCAGTTTGTACCCATTGGTTCTGGTTCTGTTTCAGTGGTCATTGAGAAGAAATGGATCCCTTCTTCTACCTGTCAGCCCTTCAGGTATCATATCACCTGTGATCATCTCACCTCTTTTCCAGGCTGAACAGACCAAGTTCCCCTTACCCTTTCTTCATAAGGCTTGTCTTCCAGCCCACTGATCAGCCTTGTAGCTCTCCTCTGAATTTGCTCTAGTTTGGCTGCATCTTTTTTAAAGTGAGGTGCCTAGATCTGGACACAGAATTCCAGGAGAGGTCTAACCAATGCAAAGAAAAGAGGAACTACAGTGGTACCTCGCTTAACAAGCATTTCACATAACAAGCAAAAATTTCCAAGAAATCTTGCTTTTCATATTACATTTCATTGGCTCTGAGAGCCATCAATAATGTGGGAAAGTTTGAGTTAAGAAAATCAGGTTTTTTGTGTTTTCATTTTCTGGTTAATTGGCCAGAACTTTTGATAGAATATAGATATTCCAATGTAGTTTGTAAATAACATGATGGGATTAATACCCCGTTTTTCACAATTTTAGTAACTAGTGTCAAGCTCAGCTTGTACCCCCCTAAAGCTTGTAGCCTGTTGCAACAGCACCCCCTGCATACTCTAGTTACGTCGCTGCTTTTTGCAACTTGGAGGCTATGGTTTTCTTAATGCTGGCTAAAACGACATTTACCTTCTTTGCAGATGCATCACACTGCTGACTCATGTTCATCTTGTGATCCATGGCGACTTCAAGATTCTGCTCATATGTTGTGCTGCCAAGCCTATTACAAAATGTTTTAGCAGTGCAAAGCAACACAACTACACACCTTGATGAATATATATATTTTAAGGGGAATTAAAGCTAATGCTCTTAATGGACAAACAGTAACTTCTGCAGTTAAGAAACATTGTCTCTACAGAGATATATAAACTTTATGGAAGGAAATGAACTTGAAAAGTATATATTTCTAAACAGGTATTTATTACAAAGAATCAAAATACTTGAGTAGCTGTTAAAAAATTCTAGCAACCTAGCTAACATGTGTACCTTGCTTTGCATGAGTAACCGAGAGAATGTAAGGAAGCATGGAAAAGAGGGGGATTGAGGTAGGGAAGCAGATTTCAAAAGCACAATATATTTTCCCAATCTTGAAGCATTCTTTCTGGTTCTGAGGAAAAGGCAGGGCAGGCCATCCTTGGGGAGGGACAAGGCTCTCTCCTTGGGGGGAGAAGCAAACTCTCTCTGGTGAGAGACAAGTGCTAAGAATCTGGGACTAGGATCCCCAAATTTTATACATATTCTTTCATGTTTGTGTTGGTCCTTGTTGATAAAGTTAAACAATCACTAGGACTTTAGATAATGAGAGGAACTCCTTATCTTAGTATTAAGCTCATCAAATTTTACTAGAGGGAATTGTCTTGTGGAATGCAGTATGTAAGCAAATTGGCCTCCACTAGTCACAAGTTCAGTTGCCCAACCAGGTAATATGCACTTATATAAATTAAAAAGGGCTGATGTTGTGGTAAAAGCCAGATATCTCCCAGTATAACAAGCCACATATTGCCCATCTTATAGCTTATTCATTTCTTTCCAGTATTGCAGTTTGTCCAGAGCCCTTTGACGGTTTCTCCAGTCTTCTGTTGTGTTTGCTACTCCTCCCAGCTTGGTGTCATCCACAAATTTTATGAGGCTCCCTTGTATCCCTTCATCCAAGTCCTTATAAGATGACTACTCTTGTTTGGGTTCTCCAGTAACGTATAAGGTGACTTCTCCGATTGAAAGCCATTCCACACTCCTGACATTTATAAGGTTTCTCTCCTGTGTGGGTTCTCCTGTGGAGTATAAGGTTACTACAGCAAATAAAGCTCATTCCACATTCCTGGCATTTATAGGGTTTCTCTCCTGTATGAGTTCTCTGGTGGGTTTTAAGTCTATTACTGTGATTAAAGGCCATTCCACACTCCTGGCATTTATAAGGTTTCTCTCCTGTGTGGGTTCTCTGGTGGCTTTTAATGTGACTAATCCAAATGCAGGTCATTCTGAATTCCTGAAACTTATAGTGTTTCTTTCGTGTATGGGTTCCCTGGTGGATTTTAAGTGTATTTTTCCAATTGAAGGTCATTCCACCTTCCTGGCACTTATAGGGCTCCTCTCCTCTTTGCTGCAAAGACCATGTCTGCACCCTCTGTCCTCTAGTTTGGTCACAAATGGATTCTGTTGAAATAAGAAAAAAATGCTGTGAACAAGGAAGAAATTGTAGCTATGTGGGAAATATGGTATCCATAGGCTTCAGAACACCTCCGGCTATGACAAGAAAGTGCTTCCAAGTTTCTTTTGCAGGGGAGTGTGGTGAACATTTATTGATTTATCGGAAATATTTCTACCCTGACTTTCATAAAGCCTAAGGCAGCTTACACACTTAACATGGTATAGAATTAAAATCTAGATCACTTAATTAAAATCTAAATCGCTTAAATTTAAATCTAGATCAATTAAAATCTAGATCACTTAAAACTAGCACTGCAATAGTACACAGTGGTGCCTCACATAAGTTTAATTCATTCCAGAAGTATGCTTGTTATGTGAAATGCCCTTTATGTAAGCAGATTTTCCCATAAGAAATAATGGAAACTCAGATGATTGGTTCCAGAACCCAAAAATATTCATATAAAAATATTAGCTGTATATAAAAATGATGACAAAACACTGGAATTGAATTCAGAACATGCATTCAATGTGCATGATTCTATGAAGTCTACTTAGACTGCAATCCAATGGGGCTTACTTCTGGGTGTAGACATGGTTAGGAGGCTGCAATCAGAGACACCTTCAAAATGTCTCCCCACTTTCTTCTTCTTCTCTTCATCCTGAGCCTCTCTCTCCCCTGCTCCCTTCTGGTTAGCCCTGAGCTGCTTCCCTCTTCTCCACTGCTCTTCTCTCCCTCTGCCCAGCGGACGTCCGGCCACAGAAGGAACAGAGCAGAATTGTTGCTTTTGCTATGGGCGGGCGCGCTAGGCAGCCCTGATGCTTTTTAAAAGGGCTGTTGGCCAGCGCATCTGCCCCAACTGCCAACAAGTGTGCTTGTTAAGTGAAGCAACACTTGTTACGTGAGGCAAAATCCTGGAGAAATTTTTGCTTGTTATGTGGATCACTGGTTAAGCGAGGCACTTGTTAAGGAAGGTACTGCTGTAATTCTAAAAACTCAGTTTACAGTAGTCTGCACAGGATGTCATGAAGGCACATGGACCACTGTTGCAAGATATAATTTACATAGGAATGGCTACTACTGGCACATGGACACGTGTCTCAGCAAAGAAGGCATGGTGGGCTATCAGAGGGGGTAGCATTCAGCACATGTCATCTGCATTGGATCCACTCCTCTACCCTTCATCATGCCCCCAGTGGTGGCACCATTCTGACCTCATCTTAATCTGTTCACTCCCCCACTACCACCACATACTTCCATTGGCAAACATTCTAACCCACTACCTTACATAGGGCTGTTCTAATTCTACGCGCTACATTCCTGAACCAGAATAGCTCTGCTTGCTATTCAAAAACTACTGGTAACAGACAAAAAAGCACTGTGCCACCACAATACTACTTCCACTGAAGTGGAAGAGGGTGGAATTAGGTCCATTAGGAATATTTTATGGAACCTTCTTTACTGGCTCTTGAATCACCCCAGCCCTAAATGGTTGCTGGTATTGTGGAGAACCTTTCCAAGAGTGCAGAAGCAAACTATGAAACCAGTTGCTTCATCAGAATGTAATACTAACCAATTTAAGGGCTGTGGGTGGCGCAAGTTGTTAAGATACTGTGCCTGTAAACCAGCAGGCCAGGGTTCAAGACCTGGGTCGGCCCCACAAGACAGGGTGAGCTCCTGTCCTTAGCCCAGCTCTGCGACGCCAGCTGGATCCAATTGTATTGGCTCTGCCTTTCCATTGGACTAATTCAGTGGCATGGAGAGGGGGTATTTGCTGCTTGGGTAATAGCCTATCTATCCTCCATAACAATCTAACCCAGGCTTTCGTGATTCACATGCAGTGTATGCAGCGCCAAGCACGATACCATAGTCTTTCAAGACTGACGGAGGCCTGCTTTTTAGGCCAACACAGCTCTCCCTGCTCCCATGATGGTATAGTGAGGCCAGTGTATGTCTGTGCACTGGCCTATCCCAACCCCCCTGCCCTGGAGAGACACTGTGACATCCCCAAGCAAGTACAGGATTTATGTGGGGACTTATGCTCACCTAACTGGGGAATACGATTGGAGCCTCACTGTGGACTCATTGACTGCACTGGTTGCTGCTTTGGGCCAGAAGTTCTTGAAGCCACCTGTGCTTTGGGAACTTTCTTTTATGTTGCTTATAACCTTATTTACTTCCAGTTAGGAAATTCCCAATATGTGACTTTTGTTAGAGGGTCAAATGTGGCTCAAAACTAGTGAGGGCTCAGAACTGACTTCTGATGTCTGGCATTTCATTGCTGAATAATATTTGCCATCTGAGCCCTAAACCCTTAATTGCTCAGCATTGGCTTAACTGAGTTCTTCTCTTCCCCCTCATATTTTACTTGCTCTGAGGGCTGTCTGTCACCACATAATTGTTTTTTAAGCAATTTTTAATATGCTAAAAGTAATGTTTTTAACTCAAGGCTTTTCGTGTTTTTTTCTTTTTAAACTTGTTGTTAGGGTCAATGTTTTAGTGCCTTGTTGATTTTTTAAATTTGCTGTTTAGTTTAACAGATTGAGAGCACAATCCTAACCATGTCTACTCAAACACAAGCCCTATTATGTTCAATGGGTTTTTCCCATGAATGTGACTTTAGCATTGCAGCCATACAGCACAATCCAGAGCAACTAATCTGTCCGCATAAGAGCCCTTGGGTTGCCCTATCTATCACTAGGGTGGAGCAACTGCAAGATGCTCCACCCCAGTTACTCTGGAAAAGGCTTAAGGCAGAGCAAGGCAACTTAGGGTGCCCTAAGATAGGAGGACCTGCTCTGCCCTAACTCGGGCAGCCTAAGCAGTTCAGGAGAGGCTTGTTGAGGGCATGTTTAGCATTGCCTAGGGAAGAGCAGTTACTCTGTATCCAGAGCCTTTTTCCAAGGCAGAAATGCCCTCTTCCAGCCCTCAGAGTTATACCACCTCAGGAGCAGGTATAGTAATGAGTAGACCCATAGGGGTCCATGATAAGGCCCGAGTAAGAATGGTAGTGTTGACCAAAAATCTGAGTTCTTGGCCAGCCTGGCTGCAACCCTTGTCTCTCAAACTCAGGATATGGAACAAACTACAGCTGCCCACAAACCTCAGGATACAGCAGGCCACTCCAAGAAGCCCCTTGTATTCACTGTAGAATGTACTGGCATCTCATCAGGGACTCCTTATAAGGCAGACACCCAGTGGCATCACCAGACTGGTGAGGCTGGTGTGGGCCACATTGGGTGACACATTTCATATGGGATGATGTGCTGGAGGAGTTTGACAGTCCTTTGACAGGTGGAGCAGCAGCCAGAAGCTGCCACTTGTCCTCGAAACTGGCCCAATTTGCCAGCTGAGGTGCACTGTGCAGAAACACACTGAGCATGCCAAACAACTTCAGAGAAGACTTCCTTAGCGTGGAGGAAGTCTGCGCCTCTGTGCAGCCATTCAGCCTTGGTCAGGAGGCGGAGCAGCAGCCAAATGGCTTCAGAAAGAGTACTGCACAGGCACCAACTCTGATGCCTGCACAGTCTCCTCTGAAGTCAAAAGTCTTCAGAAAAGTACTGTGCAAGTGTCAGAGATGGTGCCTGCGCAGTACTCTTTCTGAAACCAGTTGGACTGCGCAGTCCAGGTAGGTGAGTGCGTGCCTCCCAGGGGTGATGGACAGACTTCTGCACTGGGTGATGCGCAGAGTTGTGTCATCACTGTAGGCACCACAGCTGTTCCTTGTTCAGTCTGATCTGAGGGGTGTCTCTTCAGGAGCAAGTCCTCCCCATGTGTCAATTACTTAGCATGCTTTGGAGCAGTTAGTTCAGCCCAGGCTTCCTGACTCTCTGGATGCAGCATAACTTTCTGCTCTGGATACAGAATAGTTAGGAGAGAGCAGCTAGGGCAGAGTAGGCTGAACTTGCTCTGGACTGTGCCCTATATCTTATAAAGTCCCCATGAAATATCCTTTTATCTCCTTGCAGTCTTGGCCTGCATATCAGCCCAATGTAGGCTCCAGGTGGTGCAGGGAAATTTTCCACCAAGATCCACCTTATTGTCTCTTTGTACGTCCTAATGAATGTCACTTAACACTTTAAGAGTGTTACAGTTGAGTTAATTAGGTGCTATGACAGTTTTCTAACAGTGGCATTTTTTTGCACACTTCGCCCAAAACGGGAGAGTCAAACAGCTTCACCTGACAGAGCATTAAATTAAGAAGTTAAAAACATAGACTAAAAACGATAAAACAGAAAACAATAAAACAAAAGCCCCCCAACCTCTGCTCC
Source organism: Cryptoblepharus egeriae (assembly GCA_030015325.1). Classification (NCBI taxonomy): domain Eukaryota; kingdom Metazoa; phylum Chordata; class Lepidosauria; order Squamata; family Scincidae; genus Cryptoblepharus; species Cryptoblepharus egeriae. The sequence goes on from JAREYC010000002.1 coordinate 193,864,765, forward strand.
CATTAAAAAGTTTTTTTTTAATAAAAGGTTTTAAGGCTCTGCCTGAAGCTCCATATTGAGGGAGCTTTCCTCAATTCTAAGGGGAGGGAGTTCCAAAGCCAGGGTGCCACCATCGAGAAGGCCCTATCTCTGGCCGCCACACCTCTCACATCTCTTAGTGGCGGCACAGTCAGTAGGGCCCCCTCAGAAGACCTTAGGTGACGGGTCGGATTGTACAGGGGAAGGCAGTCCCTCAGGTACCCTGGATCCGAGCCATTTAGGGCTTTAAAGGTCAGGACCAGCACTTTGAATTCAGCCCGGAAATGAATGGGCAGCCAGTGTAGTCGTTGAAGCAGTGGCCCGACAGAGTCGAGCCGACAAGCCCCAGCAACCACATGGGCCACCACATTCTGGACTAGTTGAAGCTTATGGACCGTCTTCAGAGGCAGCCCCACATAGAGCGTGTTACAGTAATCCAGTCTCGATGTTACTAGGGCATGGGACGCCATGGCCAGATCCAAGCAACTCAGGTATGGTTGCAGCTGGCGGATCAGCCGAAGCTGAGCAAAGGCTCCCCTGGCCACGGGCGCCACCTGGGACTCCAGGAGCAGCTGTGAATCCAGGAGAACCCCAAGCTATGAACCTGCTCCTTTAGAGGGAGTGCAACCCCATCCAGAGCAGGATGATATTCCAGTACCCGAGTCGAGGACTTCTGGATCCTTGTGCAAGACTCCCTAATGCCTTAACTGCCTACCTCAAAATAACATGAGAGTAAAACAAACCAAGAAAGTCATGCCGGTTTGGATGTTGCCTGGATCCGCATCACATGTTGAGGGACCAGAACAATCTGATGACAAGAGGGCTACTGGAACAAACCGTAAATGGAAGAGAAAAGAGAACCTGGAATTAATGGAATGCTACTACAACATTAGACCTACTGAAAGGGGATACATGGAACATATGAAAAGACTATGGGTGGAGAAAAGACCTACATCCACACTGACCAAGAAACAAAAGAACTTAAATGTCCTTCTTTTCCCTGTGGAAGAATCCTTGTGGGCAAAGCATAGGCAGCTTGTGATCAATAAATTATATGTAATATAGTTTAAAATTTAATATGATGTTTAAATTAACCACATGACATCCATATAAGAATGTTTTCTGCTTTTTGTTATGTCCTTCAATTTTCTTGGATGTACTACATTTTGGGGTGCTTTGTCTTCTTGTGCAGTTATGACATCTGCCTCCAAATCCAGAGTATCTATGGGAGCACGTAAGATACTTTACGTGCACCTGCAGTTGCTGCACCACCTAGTGAAAACCGATGGGAAATTCATATTGGAATCCAGAGTAAGCTGTTCTTACACCGGAGTAAGGAGTCCCCATAGTTACTCTGGATTTTACCCCTGGTCACCCTAGTTCAGTGATTTTCAACCTTTTTCATCTCATGGCACACTAACAAAGCACTGAAATTCTCAAAGCACACCATCAGTTGTTTTAACCATTGACAAGGCACATCAGACTGTTCAAACCAAATTCCAATTAAGTCCTTCAGTCTATTTCTCCTCAGAACTAACCAGTATGCTTCTGCTCTGATGAACAGCTGAGCTCCAACTGCTGTTTTCCAATGGACAAACAGTTCTCCAACTGTCACACCCAACTGCCAGATATTCAGATCTGAACATTCTAACCATCTCAGCTTACCTGTAACTAGTGGTGGGCTTCAGGGGGTACTCACAGGTTCTACAGAACCCTTTGCTAATGAGCTCCTGGTTCTGAGAACCAGTTACTAATGGGTTCATAGAACCTGTTGTTAATTTAGGTTATTAATTTATTGTTAATTGTTGTTAATTTATTAATTAACATGTTAATATGTAATTAACCACTCCCACCACTCCCTGTAACCAACTGTTAGATTGAGAATTCTAACAAATGGTTCTTACTCCCAGGAAAGTGTCTTTAGGATTGCAGCTTTAGGATTATCTTTAGGATTGTCTTTATTTTCAACTGCTGTACCTCAAACACCCCTGGCACACCTTTCTTTTCCAATGTTCGTCAGACTCCTGTGACACACCTGCAGCACACTGGCTGAAAATCGTCCCACTAGAAATAAGCTGACCTCTACTTTGATTTGGCCCGGATCCATCCAACCCAACAAGCAACGTTATGAGAGAAAGGGGTTTGAAATTCCCTGCCATAACCTCAAGCGAGTGATTTAGAAAGTCATTCACCTCTGTATCATTCTGGATAACTGTCATCTTTGCTCCCTGGGAATGTGTTGATGGGAATAAAGACACACTGTAAGTGGGGAATTCTTTAATGAAAGATTTGTCAGATGTGGGTTATGGGTAGGAAACTGCTTCACTAAAGCAACCTGATATGTCCTTGGATGTCCTCAGCATTCATACCAGAGGCTCAGCAGAGACTGCCGTAGTACTGCATTTGCAGGATTTCATTTTTATCTCCTCCCTGTTAGGGAGTGTGCTGAAACTGGTAATTAACATTTGCCATGCTGTCATCAAGGCAGCATGCAGCACCTCCTGGAAACGATGGGACTAAAATGCTACATATTCAGTGGAGAGGAGTGAGCAGACACCCAAACCACAGAAATAAAGCACATGCTTCCCCATGCCGCAAGTAACTTACATCCAAAGCACGTTCTGAGGGCCTCCGTGACCCTCCAAAAGCCTTTGAAGGCCTTTAGAAGGCACAAAATGTTATTTCTGGCTTTTAGGAAAACCAGGAAGAGATGTTTTTAGGCCTTTAAAAGTGTTTGGAGGCATCAGAACACTCTAGATACAAACAGAGCATAGCATAGCTCTGGATACATAGTGTTCAGTTAAATGGGTCAGAGGATCTCAATGGACTAGAAGCTCGTCCTGGTTCTGGTGAGTCTGGCAAGAAGAGTCTGGTGAGTCTGGCAAGAGCTGGATAGAAGCTTCTTGCAGGTCATATCTGGTCCCTGGTCCAAGGTTTGGACGGCCAAGGTTTGGTCTCTGCTACCAAAGTATGTGACACCATTTGGAGAAACGTTACAAATCTGTCTTTTTAACAGGCTACGGTACATATACTTTTAATAATGATAGCCAGTCTAATTTTCAGACCTATACCAGGTGATCTGACTCCTTTGGAGTCACTCCAAGCCTTTTCAGCACAGTACAAGATAGTGCATTGTAGTATTTAGTAGGAAGTAAATTCCACAGAGTTTGATGGAGCTAACTCTCACAGAAGTGTGCATAGAAGTGCAGCCTCAATGAATGGCTTTAGTTATAGTTGGTAGACTTGAAAAAATATCGTATTTACTCAAATCTTTACTCACCCTTTTCAGCCAAACTTAATCTCCAAAATTGGGACACATTAGATTCGATGGCGTATTAGATTTGAGTGAATATGGTATTTTGATTACAGGTATAGATTAGTATTTCATTTGTTTACCACATGGCAATAAAAATGTAACATAAACCCATTATTGTGCAATTAAGTTAAAAGTACTGCAATTAGGTAAAAATCATAATATAAATCCATTGTCATATTATTATCAAATTAATAATTGTTGTATGCAGTAAAATTAAATTTTACACCTGCTTTACAGCTGTGCATTATAATCGCCAATAAACATTTTTTTAAAATCTCAAGTTGTTCAAAAAAGGGATGTGCATTTGATTCGATGGCACATTAGATTCAAGTAAATACAGTAGTTTATATGGATTAAGTAGGAAGAATAGTTAATCAAGCAAAAATAATCCGGGGAAGGGGTTGTTAGAAATTAGTGAGTGGAATTTGTGTAGGTGATAGGAATTAAGCATGAATATGATTTGGAAATATAATCAGTTAAGGAAAGGACATATATATCTTTGAACAAATAAGACGTGAAAAATATGGCTGATGATTTTTATGACTGTTTATTGTTGTGATAGAATATAGAGTCGAATCCAAAACACGGCAGATGGAAAACATATGGTGATGTCTACATATCGTTCCACTTATTCCAAGTTCTGAGTGCAGCTTTAAGCTTTTGTGGGTCAGATGTGCGCTCTGGCAGCATAATGTGCTTTCTGCCTGTTGCCAACATGAAACACCAGAGTATGTGTACTGTAAGACTAGTCATGAAGTAGTGAACTAGTTTTACATTGTGGCAGACAATGAACATCCACCACTGCAGGTAGGACCATGGAGTGGGTATGAGGGAGACAGGGAGGGAGTGTGAAAGGTTAGGTGGAATAGGTGGTGATTGGGGCAAGAAGGAGGGCAGATCAGGCCTGGGAAGAAAGTGGGTTAGGTACGGTGGAGTCTCAAAATCCTCACTCCCTTCCCAGGCTCAATCTGCTTTCACAAATCTACTTATTTCACTGGTACAGATCCAAGTTGTCCCAACAGGCCAGCAGGGACTTTCTTGGAGGTATCCCTGAAAGATGAAACCCACAGGTGATGCACCCCCACCCACGACAATATGCAGTTAGGGTTGGCCTGCAAATCCTTTACCTCTTTGGTATTATTTCTGAGTGTGTTGTACCGTCTCTACTAATATTAAGTCTTCTTATTCCAAGACGCAACACCTGAGAAGTGCTATTGTTTCTGTAGTGCCACACATTTTACAAAGGAGATCACAGACTACTTTGCCTTGTAAAGTGAGTGCAGAAGAGGTGTGTCCATATGTGTTCTATAGGCTGTATTTTTTTGTGCTTTCCATCACTACTTACGTCTTTTATTGAGTCAGTTTTACCTTGGCTTGCAATAGTATCTGATGTTAATGCTGGGGAACAAAATCCTTAACAATTTTCACACTGTTTCACCTTGCCTGGAGGCTTACTTTTCTTTCCAAGACACTCATTCCTATACAATAAGAATAGATTAAAACCTTGCAACCTCTGTATTAAAAAGCTTGAGTGCAGATTCAGAGATGCCAGCACTAAAGTACCAGCTCTATTAAAGACACCATTGTTCAATGAAAGTTGACAGGCAGTGGATTTCAAACAAAAGAAAGGAAGTGCTTTTTTTAAAAAAAAAATCCAGATTTAGGTTTCAAGTAGTACCAGTAATTCAGCAGTCACCCAGAATTGTCCCAGCATCTCTTCCTAGTAATGTTTGCCACCACAATGCTATAGATCTGTAAGGCCTTTCCTACTGCGTTAAGCATTAGGGAGTTCTATGATGACAGCTTCTGCTTTTGACTTCTCCCTTCTGCAGACATGGACATGGCATTTTGCATTCCCTAGTGATACCATGTCTAGGAATGGCAGTTTCAGTGCTTCCAGGTCTATCACGCTCCACTCATTAGCTGGAAACTGTTGCAAGTGATCTGGCTGGTAGCTTCCTGACCAACAGGGGAAAGTGCTGGAGGTGTTTCTGCAATCATAGTTCTCAGGAATATCAAGTTATGGCTAGGATTTCTTGTGGTTTTGCATGAGAGAAGCCCATGGGGGTGTTTCTGTGGCTCACAACCAATATGCAGAACTTACATTGAACATCATTTCCACCTTGTGTAAACAAATTGGGAAAGCGTTGTAGGTTTTCCTATTGAAAACCTTAAATCTACAAGGACCAGGCTAAATTGCCACAAATTCACAGATGTAAATTAATTGTGCATTCTGATTTTGAGTCCCATGCATGCTGGCAGGAAAGCACATAATGAGTTGGTGCCAGCAATACGAGGGACTGCCTCTGGTCTTTGGGAAGGTGAATTAATTGGCTGTCACTCAGGAGGGATGGATTTATTAGAGGGAGCAAAACTGTTCACAAGTCGGCGGAGAGGTGTTCTGAAAACGGGGTGTTTGCCACCAATTATTGCCGACTGAATCACAAAGGAAATATTTATAGCTGCTGCACCTGTTCCATACTTTTAAAGAAAGCAGTGCGTACACATTAAGTCAAGAAATACAAAAGACAGACAATAAAACGGATTTCTTAGCAAATAAAGAAGGGGGAAGAAACTGTTATGAGCTGTTATTGGAAATGCAACCACAACAAACAGTATACTCCTTTATCGTGCAAATAGTCATGTTTTATTTATTTTTTTGCCATAAACTAAGGATACTTTCCATCCAGAAGATAATCCAGGCATAACACAACAATGCTAAGTAATAATGAATTCAGGGTGCAGAATTCCTAGTTCATCTTGTTAGGAGGCATTTTAAAATTAGACTAAAAGCCACAGGGATAAATATGCTCAGCAGCTTGTTCTTGCTTTATGATTTTAATTATTTTTTATGTTTAGCTGTTCTTTTATTACACAGGCAATATTCTTGTTATGGCAGGTGTGGAACTGCTTCAGATATGTCTCTTCCCCTGCAAGAAGCAACTCCTTGCCGTTCAGAAGATTAGATAATACCGGAAGCTGTCTTACATTGAGTCACAGACCATTGGTTCAGCTGGCACTATATTGCCTACACTGACTGATGGCAGCTCCCTGGGGGTTCAAAGAAAGGTCTTTCTGAGTTATATGTGGAGATGCCAAGGACTGAATCTGACCTCATGCATGTCAGTAACTACTATTGAGTTATTACCATTCCCTTAACCTACCCTACTCTATCTTATTATGATGCTGGGGTAGCAGGTTTTAGCAGCAATGCTGTCCTGATTAACCCAGTGAAACCCAAGCCAGTTTGATGAGGGATGGAATTGATTTCTGACCCTAAGAATTCACCCAATGATATATTCTGGTATTTGAAGTGGGTTCATATTCATACCATAAAAACTCCTGACTCTGATGCAGTTCCTGATTTTCCAAAGTTAAAACACACATGTGTGCGCACGCACACATACACACAAATAAAACTGAAGGATCAGCTTTAACTCCCATCTCTTTTACATTCTCCCACATAAATATACCTAAGGCAAGAAAGAACCAAGTGCTACACAGAAAAATCAAGTTCTCCTCCTCTTACACCAGGTAACCTGATCTTTAGGAAAAGGAAATCTACCCGAGGTACACTGTATCCCTCTCCACAAATCACACAAAGAGCACAATCCTAACCATGTCTACTCAAAAGTAAGCCCCATTGTGTTTACTCCCAGGGAAGTGTCTTTAGGATTGCAGCCAAAAAGTGCTGCAACTCTCAGAGGTCCTTCCAGTTCATTAGCCCCCTTTTCAGCCTCATTGCTGTGAGGTTTGTTGGTTTGTGTTGACCTGGAAGTACTCTGTTACTTCCATTCTCCTGTACTCACAACTTACTTACCCGCTCCCACCACAATTTATGTATCTGTCTTTTAATCTAATTGCTAATATTATTGGGCATTAAGACACAATGTCAGTTCATCTTGGTGCTATAGGAAAGTTCTTTCTAAAAGACCAATTCATGATTAACTAAGCTAAAACCCATAGTTTAAAAACTCAGTATGTCACACAATATACATTTGAAATCTGATTGAAATGCCAGGGAGGCTTACAGAAAAGATGTAATGTTGCCATTGCTTTCTATTTTAGGTAACCGATTAGAGAAGATTGGGGAAGTGAGTTAACTTGGGAATAAGATATATAGGTCAAGAATAATGACATAAAGGCAGGAAAAATTGGAAGCAGATATTTCCCCCACTGGATAAAAGATACCTTTATCGTCCTTTCCATTTACATGAAAGCTTAGAAAAGTAAAATAAAGTTATGGCAGAGATACTCCCTATGCATTTTGTCAGGTCATATTTGCTCCTTTGATTGTCCTGTTCATTCAAAATGATATAGAATAAAAATAAATAAATGGAGAAGAAAGAAAGAAAGAAAGAAAGAAAGAAAGAAAGAAAGAAAGAAAGAAAGAAAGAAAGAAAGAAATGGAAGTGGTGTCTACAGACATTTTGTATAGATGGAATTATGTAAATTATAATTTGAGAAGAATATGTTGAAAATAAATATGGTTGTTAATGAATAAATAGGTTGGAAAAATTAAGTGACTGAATTTATGGCTTTGCTGTTGTTGTAATGTATGAATATTATTTTATAAAATTTGATGAAAAATAATTTAAAAAGAATGTCCTGCTCATTCAACATATGGCTTATTCTCTTATTCCAAAGGAGAACCAGTCATCAGTGGTGGACCCAGTGACAGGCAAGAGGGATAAAGGCCCCCGCGCTGCCCCTCTGGGTGCAATACAGCCATCTACCCCCGCACCATCCACCTAGTGAAGGAAGTGGGTGGCCTGCACAGGGGTGTCACTTGTGTTTGCATCACCCGGTGTGGAGGCCAGTGCACCACCCCCATGCAGTGAGAGGGGCATCAGCCTGAATTGTGAGAGTGTCTATGTGCCTCTGCTGGTTTTTGGTCCCTATGTTATAATAGAATAAAGATATTTCAAAGTGGCTTGTTTCTTTGCATTATGCTGTAAATTATGCACCCAACATTTCTACAAACCATGATTTTAGCCATTTTTGTCACTAGGAGTGTCCCCATTTTTGTCACTAGGAGTTTCCTCCAGGGTGCTATCTTTCTAACACCCTAGTGATGTCCCTGATTGGGACGATTTTGGAAGCCTTGCATTCCCCTGGACAGGTCTTCCACACCAGCCAAGGCATGCTTGCTTACTCACTAGTAAACACAGCTGTACACTTTCATTTTCAATGCTTTTCAATGCAATAGTCAGGAACTTCTTTCTGGGGTGATTTGTGGGTGATGAACACGAATAAATCTGTGATGATTTATTTGTGTTCATTGGAACAAGACAATTCTTGTTTCCTAAGATTCCTTTCAGCCTGCTCTTTCCAAAGGACTTTGGCATGTTTGCCTAAAGCCGCTATATTGGGCCCCTTTCACCTTCCATAGAGTTCAATGCCTATTTTTGTTTTTTTAGTTTTTTGGTCATAACCTTTGATAGGAAGGTGCTATTTCAAAATGGGATTTTTGCATTGAATTCTACTCTTCAGTATGAATCAAAAAGTATATGACACGATGGGGTTTTCCTCACCATCATGAAGTTGCATTTTTGGGGTCTTCCAGTGTGCGTCTCCTGGTGCAGACCGCACCCTCTGCACCCTCCTAACAACCCTCCTGAGTCCGCAAGCTGCTGCTTCTCTTACTGTGTTTCAGCACCAGACTGGGCTGTTCCCCTTCCTTCCTCATTAATTGGAGGAAAGAATCAATTAAGAGAGGCAATATTCTGGGAGTCACTATACTTAATGTGCAACATCTCTAGGATGCCCTCAGTGGAGGAGAAAAAAAGGGGCAGCATAGAGCATAAGTGCGCCAGGAGTTGCTCACACTTTAGGGCTCCCCTTTCCTCCCATAAAGGGAGCCTGGTTGGCCAAGTCTGGCGAAAGGAGTGGAAAGACTGCCTCGTCCTTTTCTTCCACACTGAACTTGGAGACTGAACAGGGATGGGGACATGGCTTACCTCCTTCAGCAGCAGCAGCATGGATCACTGCAGTGGCACTAAAGGAATATGTGTTCACTGCTACAATCACATCTGCTGCTGTTGCCACTGGGCCACCTCTGCAACTTTCTTCCTCCCCATAAGAAATAAATTGTGATAAATTATGTAACTATATTACAGTACAACATAATGCTGTGTCTAGTCTGAAGACAGCCACACTGAGTTCAAGGAGACTTGCTCCCAGGTAAATATACATTAGATTACAGCCTTACAGCACAAAACTGTTAGCTGCCCAACGTACAATGTTTTTGGAGGATGCACAGCCTGCAACTGGTAGAGATTTCTGACTTGCTGCTACAGAGGAGTAGAGCATCAGCTCACTGCTGCAGCCAGAAGCTTTTACTACTTTTGGAGTAGAGGCATTTAGTGGACAGGGAGGGGAATATGGCATAGCTGCATGCTATTACATAGTGAGGTTTGGACAATTAGTGTCATTGAATTAGACAATCCAATAGGATTGGACAATTAGTGACATTGTTTATTCATTTAAAGAATTAAGAGGTTGGAAACCATCTCAAATATTTCCTCTTCTGGATTCTTGCTCCAAGGGCATACTGTTTTTTCCCCCTCAAATATTCTCTGCCAGATGCTTACTCAGATTCTTGCCAAGAACCTTCACTAAAGGAGATTCTCATTTTTTCCCAAGGAAATTTGTTCCATTTTCTAATGTATACTGTCTTTTATCCATGATGAAGATGACGATACCATTATGGCACGAGGGAGACCACAGCTGCGATACAAGGACATCTGCAAGAGGGATCTAAAGGCCTTGGGAATGGACATCAACAGCTGGGAAACCTTGACCTCTGATCGTTCAGCGTGGAGGCAAAAGACTCAGCATGGCCTTCTCCAGCTGGAAGAGACACTTGCTCGGCAGGCTGAAGCAAAGAGACAGACCCGAAAGCAGCAGAATTTATTTGTCCTCAATGTGGAAGGGATTGTCACTCTCGAATTGGCCTTTTTAGTCACACTAGATGTTCTTTCAGGACCTCCAATCAGAGCATGATACCATAGTCCCTTGAGACTGAAGGATGCCAATGAACATACTCAGATCCCAGTCCTATGCCTGTATACTCAGAAGCCCCATTATAACCAATGGAGCTTACTCTCAAGAAAGTGTAGACAAGATAACAGGAACAGGATATAATCCTTCCCAATTTAGGCCAGCCCAATTTACCTGTCTCCCCATTTCCATTGTGATATGATGAGTCTGGCTCAGGTTTCCGCGCTGGTCTCACCCCCTCCCACCGGAATGGCATAGAGATAGATGCCTTATGACACCTTTGTGACACTCCAAGCTAGCATAGGACTTCTTTCAGCCTAACTGGGTGGGGTATGAGCCTTATTGCAGCTCATCTTTGGGAACAACACGTCTCTTGTTGAAGAAGGAATCTAGGGTACATTGTTTCCTGAAGCATTTCCTGGTAGCAAAGCAACTGGTCCCATGCTACCCAGAATACTTTGTTCAAATTGGCGCACTGCGTCCCAAACTTGGCAGCTTCCATAGAGCTGAGAGCACAGCACACATAGCAAAAGCTTTTTTGCACCAAACTTTTGAACAGTGTTATGGATTTTTCTCTTTCTGTAACAATGTGAAATTACATCCAGTCCAAAGACTGCTATAACAAAAGAGTTTGCTGTAGGAAGCAGTGGAATGGGACGCAGTACTAATGTGGTGACTTTAAATAGAAAGAGAAGTAAGCTGCCATCTCAAGAGAAGTACTTTCTTGTTCTTCATGCCCTGTATCTTCCTATAGGGGGTCTGTATAGGAACTTGAACCTTGGAGTTGGAAAATGGAACTGCTGCATATTGTAGGAAATGGAGTCAATTTAGAGAACAATCCTAATCATGTCTACTCAAAAGAAAGCCCCATTATGTTCAATGGGTCTTACTCCCAGGAAAATGTCTTTAGGATTGCAGCCTTAGTGACCCCCAGGTCACCTCTGCTGAGATAGTTATTTTAGTTTCATAACAACAAAGGAACGATGGAATGAGCTGTATCTAACTCTGCCAGTGCAAAACAATATTTAAAAAATCCCTATATTTGTCCCGAACATATAACATTTAATATGATATTAAACTGCATAGTCCTAGGGCTCCAGGTTAGATTGTCTGGTTGTTATTACAATGTGTTATCCTCATACCGGGATAAGATTCCCTTCTGGCACTTCTACTGACCATTATGGATTAAGGTTTTGAGTAGGAGCTTATGGTATACAGGAGCCTTTATGCCCCAATGATTCTCTGGCCAGAGTATTAGATTGTAAATGATTTCTATGCCTTTCCTTTGACATTTATAATCATAATTATGCCTTCTAAAGGTGGTAGACTGTCCAGCTACTGTGGCAAAGCAATAAAAGATCATTTATGAACAAAGGAAGTGAAACAGCTGAAGACAAATGGAAAGATATTTCAGCCTATTAGTTACTCATTAAGGTGTTGGGACAAGAAGAAAAAGCAAGATGTGCTGTCAGCTCACAGAACAAGGACCAAACTATGTGGTAGAGAGTGGCTGAAGTTTCCCATCAAGATGGCTGGTTCTGGAGCTTTATGAATGCAATGAAGAAGAAATAAAAGACACCATCACTATTTTTCACAGATTTTTTTGGAAAGTGCAAAAAACAGTGATGTGTACATTTATTCCAAGAACATATTTTTGTAAATTATAATTATAAATTATCACTTTACAAGTGTGTTAGGTAGGTGATATGGGTGGAATAGTGTCAGCAGATGCAGCCATTGTAATTACCCATTTACCCCCACTCACTCACTCCTGTCCGTCCATCTGTCTGTCTCTCCTCCAGATTTCCAAGTTTTTTACTCACAGATTTCCAGATTTTCTTTAAAAAATGAGCCGTGCAGAAAGCAATGTCACAGAAAAAAACACACATATATAGTACATTATGTAGAGGGCCATTACACAAGGTTGCCATATGTTCTGGAAAATCAGGACCGTCCTGGTTTTTAGGGATTGCATTCCCATGTAGGCAACTTAGGCAGGGGGTCATGTCCTGTTTTGAGGAAGAGAATTATGGCAACCCTTCCATTACATTATATAAAATACTTCATGGAATAAGGTACTGGTATATTTCTTAGATTTTCAGTATTAAATGAAATAAGAGGTATTCTCTTGAACCTTTTCTGAATTCCTCTCTTGTCAAAATTCAGAGCACAATCCTTGGTTCTAGATCCCTTCCACTTCCTGGTGGTTCATATTTTAGAAAATATTGAGATATCTACAGATTATATGGTTTCAGTATGTGTGCATTAAATACACACTGGGTAGGAAATATGTGAAGAAGCTTTTAGAAACCCTTACAAATCTTAAAAGCAATAAACAAAAATGCAGGAAAACAAAATAAATCACAAACCAAATAGTAAACAAATGAAACATTGCAACCTTTGAATGAAAAGAGAAGAGAGGTATCAATCTGTACCTAGTACCCTTTTCAATATGTACTCAGTGTGAAATAATAGCATGAAAGAGGAAGTGTGGAGGAGGAGATTGGGGAAGTCAGACCTTTGGAAATGCCCTAGCCCAGGACTTCCCTGCCCTCTAAACTTTTTCTTGAAGTCCATCAAACTCTTCCTTTTCTAATTCAGGAGCAAACTCCGGAACACCATAATGGAAGCAACATATTACACACTGTCTGACGGGACTTGTGCTGCAAGCTGCAAGGATTTAAACTCATTTCTTGCAGTTTAAAAGTCCAGCCCTTGTCATGGCATGGGCTCAATCAAATCATGACACAGAGTACAATAAGACTGTTTCCTGATTTCTAGTAGAGTATAGAGTTTACAGGATTGTTAACTTAATTCTTTTGGTTCTGTTAAATTACCTTCACCCCATTCCACACTTTCCACATATAATTCTTGGGCGCATTTCAATACATCAAGTTCCAAATCCTATCCATCTTTCCAGCACCGATGAAGCTACAATACAGCTTCAAGATAAAAAAGAAACATTATTTATCTCGAGGAAAGCTCCTTACCTTGAGGAGAGCTCAACCATAGGATGCCGTGCACAGCCTTTTGGCATAGCTACGTCAGTGTTGGAAAGGTGAATAGGATTGAGCTTGAAAGCAATTATTTTATATCCAGAGGCTTCCATGACTGCACTGAAAAATTGGAAAGGGGAGCACTACCATCCAAAGATCAACCATTTAGAGACTAAAACTATAAGAAATATAAAAAAGTCAATCATGGTGAGAAATCTGAAAACATGAGCAACAAGAAGATTAACACAGCAGGAACAAAAAATAAATTTGAGATGAAAGGAGCAATAACACAGTGGCTGCTTGGAAAGAAATGGATCATCTAATGTAATAAACATCAGTGTAACAGGGCAAGATGAAATGGCACAATTTCCTCACTCCAACAAAAATTCCAAGTGAGAAAGTTGTTAATCACAACCGGACATCTTCCCTGCTGTTATATGGAATTGTTCTAAACACTTTCTTGTTAAAATGGTGTTCTGCTGGGATATTTATGACTTTTCACCAACCAGGCTTTGCAGCTCCTGTGTTCCCAATCAAGCCACCATTGTAGAAGCTTTATTTAAGCAGAATTTTTGTTGAAGACAATGTCAGATATGCTAGACTAAAAACCATCTGAAGGAATGGAGTCACCAACATGGATTCTGGCAAGTAGGATCGTGTTTATCGAAGGCCACTCAAAGCTGGCAAAAGGCTTTCCAATCGGGGATCAATAAGCAAGGCTGGACTTAATACCAAGCCCAGGTTCCAAATACTGTATTAGCTTAAAGGGTAAAAGTAACTCTCTCCCTGAAACAGACCAAGTGTCATCTCCATGGCCACTTTTGCTGTGTACTTTTGCCTTCATCCAGCTGACTGTAGGCTGCTGGTTAGATAATCTATTACTACAATCAGAAGAATTTGAGCAACAGAAGTAGGATCATCAGTATGTTGGTGGCAATTTATTTCAAGTCCCTGAAATAGTCTGGGGACTGCTGCCTGCATGAATCAGCCTATCATTGTGGAATCATTGGACTTTAACACTCAGACCTCATTCTGGTCATGTGGAAGGAAGCGATGGTATTGAAAGCTCTGGAAATATCCAGAAAAATCAACAAAATTCAGATGTTTGATGCAAGATAGCCATCATTAACTATTTGAGCCAAAGGAGGCACATAGCTAATGCACCACAGAAACATATCTATGTGAGATATGTACATTGCTTTGTAATTGTGATTTCACCAGTTGAACATTGTTGGTAAAATATAAAAAGAATTGTCAGTTTGAATTATGTTGGACTTGAGAGATCTGTGATCATTTTCTGGTGTGAAAGGCAAGTTGACCACTTTGTCTTCTCTGTAATAATCTCAAGTCACATGATATTCGCTATTCTGTGAGAGATCATTCTCAAAACATACCAGTTACCAAGAGAACAACAAAGGTCCATTCTTGGGTACTGGTTCCAACTCCATTCCCTCCCCTCTTGCAGGGGTCTCCAAACTTTCAATTTCAGGGCTCCAGGACCTTCAACAATTATGCAGAGGAGGAAATTTCAGCAGCTGCTTATGATCTGTGAGATGAAAAGCTGCACCTGCTAGAATTTCCTCCTCTGCCTGATTGTTAAAGGTCCTGGAGCCCTGAAATTGAAAGTTTGGAGATCCCTGCTTTAAGGCAGTCATTTTCCATTTTTTTGATCTCATAGCACATTGACCAAGTGCTAAAATTGTCAAGGCACATGATCAATCTTTGGACAATTGACAAAGCTTACCATGCTGCTGGTTAGGGTTCACGTTCCCTCAACGATGCTATTCAGAAATGATATTTATTTAATAAATAAATTTGCCACACTCCCGTGGCACACCTGTGGACCACTCATGGCAATGCAGCGTGCCAGGCACACTGCTTGAAAATAACTGCTCTAAAGAATAATAAACAAATGAGGAGGGGAGAGAGGGGGAAAAAAGGCTTAATAAGAATAAGATCAATTCCTGACAGACCCATTTAATTTGAAATTGACTCTAATTTATTACTGCTATCTGGCATAGTCCTTTGCTCACCTAATCAATTTAAAGAGCTGTTTCAGAGAAGCTGGGGAAAAAAGGCACGGTAGAATAACTATTTCAACATTTCAGATAAGCTCGGTTGTCAGGGAGTTGGTGAGTGTATGTTTTAGCTCCGAAGCTTTAAATCCTAGGGCTATGTTGAGAGCTGTTGAATAGTAAACTGCTCCCTCACCTCGCATCCTGTGCAGTCTGCCTCTGTTATATTGTTTGGTGGCCTGGCTTGCTAGCTTATTATATCTTGTCCTTTAAAACTCATTTTATTTTTCAGTGCTATCCTGTCACCTTCATCACAGAAAGTACAGAATATCATCTTTTTTACCCATGGCTTCTGAATGCATTAAGATTAGCAGCAGTGTCCAAAACATCAAATTTCTAAATAGGCTACACTCCCCCCCCTTGTCTTTAAGACTCCACTATTGCTGTAATTTATGGGTAGAGATTTTTTATCAATATTTTTTGTTTTGTTTAAAATAAATAAAATAAAAAAATGAATACACTTTCCCCTTTCATTCTCTCTCCACCTTTTTTGTTTTTTTTTTTTTCAGTATAGTTGGAAATTGAAGAAAGCAAAGAGGAGGCTTTCCATTGTCACTGTAAATGTCATGGCTTCACATATGTGCCAAGTGTAGATTATATATTGCAACTTTCCTCGCAGTAGGGTGTTACTGTTAGGCTTTGAACAATCCCTTGTGTTAGTTTGGGGGTGGTATATCCCTGTGGATTTCTGCCTTTTTTAATCTCTTACGGAGGAAAAAATTTAAAATGTCCAGAAATAAAGAGCTGAATTCTATCCTTCCAAAAAGTGAGCATGCTGTATCCGCTGGCATAGCTAGAGAGGGTGGAGCGGTCAGTCTGGATGGGGCCCCTTGCACGCTCCTTCCAAGACTGATTGCTCTGCCCCCTCTTGCTATTCCACCGGCTGCAGCCAGTGGAAGAGGACAAATTGGGAGGGCACCATACTCAGTGTTCACCAGCAGCCACTTTGGATGAACTTGAATATGCATCACCAATTTTGATGCAAGTCCTTACTGATCAGGTTAATCAGGGCTGGTAAGGAGGTTTGGATTCAGCAGGCACTGTTACTACCATGTCTACCACTGCCACCCTCCTGATATAGTTACCCTGCCCAGCCCCCATTCTATCCAACCTGCTGCGGCCCCATTCTACCCACTTCCTACCCCTTGCTCCATTTCATTCCCTACACCAGATTTACCTTCTCTAGTGGGCCTCCCAACATCTTCCAGTGCATATAGAAAGACACTGGTGTTCTACCAGAACAATGGCAGGTGACCACAAGGTTTATGGAAATAAAGAGGATTTAAATCTCCTTTCCTTTCTGAAGTTTCCTGATCCCCCCACCCATACTCAGAGATGGTCAGTCAGTAGGATCCCCTGAAATCAAAGCTTGGGTATGAACGGATATGCATCTTCTCATCTATCTTGGTGGTTGAAACTAGAATGAACATCCCTGTCGCCTGAACTACCATATGGCATACCTGTTTTGTATAGTGATTGGTGCTGTTTAGTGAGATAGGAGTTTCAGAAACTCTGAACACATTCAAATGCATCTGAAAGCTCATCTACATACAACAGATTGTGGTTGTGTGGAGCAGCTGTTGGATCTGTGAAGATATGCCTGATAACTAAGTACAGTATGTAAGATTCCTATTTACTGCAGACTCTACAATGTGTTAATTTCCAGGTAACCTACCTGTCGGTCGTATTCTTTTGAAGAGCTGGAGTCATCATTAACTCCATAGTATTCTATGTTTTCAAGCTGGATTGGAATATTTCTGATAAATTTGTATAATCTCTCTACTCTCAGACCATTTCAGCATCATGTGTTTCATATATTAGAAAAGGGCTGTTTTGGTCAAAGCTTTAAAATGGTTCCTGCAGTCTATTATGATGGAGTGTGCTCCGTAATTGTCAATACTGCTAATTTTATAACAAAAATGATTTCTCAATATCTGGTATACCATCTGTCACAGGCATCTGTGCTGGTTTTTATTTGCTTTTTTGTTATGTCTACAGCCAACGCGGGAAGGTAACTACATTTTGATGAGTGGCATGCAGACAGGTTGCTGGATGAGGAGAGAAAAATGGTTTAACATGTGCAAAAACCCCCACAATTTATTTAAATTAATTTTATTTTGAAAGGTTTATATCTTACTTTTTTAATGATTCACGGTGCTTCACAACAGGTATTGTTATACTGTCCTGGGCTGTCCCAGGGTGTGTAGGTTCAGTTTAGTGAGAGAGGAGTTCCATAAACCTGGGTGGTTAATGGAAAATGGCCAAGAATACTCCAAGGCATAGAACGCCTTGAGAAGGTTGCAGATGTTTCACAGGCTTTAAAAGGTACCTCTTTGCCCAGTTAGCCGAGGGGCACCTCTTGCTAAATGAATGAAAGATGGGCTGTTGTTGAATGGGTGGGTGAATGGCTATACCAGCTTGCATTTTTTTATTTGGCCCCAACTTTCTTTCCCTAGAGACTCTCTCAGATGAGGATATCTGTGTCTGCCGGTTTATTGTGCTTCCTTCAGCATGTCCTGTTCAGCTGTCGCTCATCCTTCAGACCATTTAGCAAAATGTCCACCAGTTAGGGCAGTGATTTTCAACCAGTGTGCACACTGATGTGCCGCGGATAGACATCAGGTGTGCTGCAGAAGTTTTGAGAAAGTCATTTACTATAGGAAAATTTGTGGATTTGTCTATCCTGGCGTGCCTTGTTAATGGTAAAAACAACTGATGGTATGCCTTGACTATTTCAATGCCTTTTTACTGTGCCATGAGATGAAAAAGGCTGGAAATCACCGAGTTAGAGTATCACCTAAAGGAGTTTTCAGTTACAGACAATAAAAGTTACAAAACATTATATTATATACCTACATGATTCCACTTACACAGTTCTAAATTCTGATGGTCTTTGCTTGCATCCAGTGATGACTGTACCCTCACTGTCGTTTGGATAGTGTACAAAAGTATGTGGAATAGGGGTGGGTGATTGCTTTTATAATGTGTGCAGTGGAATATTTTTGTTCCTGTGATAACACAAAACCTGGAGAATGTGTTTCTGGCTTCCCAACAGATACCCAGACACAGTTGTCTGTCTCATCTCAGTAGACCCACTGATGCTTGTGGGTGTAGCCTTCAGACATGGCATAGTAGCCTTCCCCTTTTATTGTATGGATTGTTGGTATGAAAATAGGCCTTAAATGAGAACGTGGATTGGTTTAATGGCTGGTGATGTCCCAAAAGCAACCACATCTCCCTAATATGGAAGAATGCAGTGCTATTTTTGTATGAAAAGCATAGATGGAAAAGATATTTGCAGGTCTTTCTCACTAGTAAAATAAAGCAATTATACAGAAAAGCTTAATACTTAACTCACATATTATATTTCCAGATGCTACCCTTCTTCACAACACTGGTAGAATAATTCAGTGGAAAAACTGGGGAAAAATTATTCAAGAGGTGTGAAAAATTATTTGAAAACATACATACATGAGAAACAAGAAGAGAGAAATATAATTGCTTGTCCCTACACAAATCCATCTCCTGAAACAACACAAGACAATTCGGTTAATGATTCATGCAAAGGCATATTGACATGTTTACTTTGAATGTCTTGGGTTGGGCTTATAAATTTTATGGGCAGCTTAATCTTGAAAATCAAGCCATCAATATCCCCAATGGTTGCTTTCAGAGGACATATATTACTCTGCTGTCT
The DNA here is from genome assembly GCA_030015325.1 of Cryptoblepharus egeriae. Lineage (NCBI taxonomy): Eukaryota > Metazoa > Chordata > Lepidosauria > Squamata > Scincidae > Cryptoblepharus > Cryptoblepharus egeriae. The sequence continues at coordinate 193,883,869 of JAREYC010000002.1, forward strand.
ACTGAATCAGATCATTGACCCACCTAGGATTGCCTTGGCTGCTCTAATAGTAGCTTTCTGATATTTCAGACAGGTCTTTCTAGAGTTGCTAACTTTAATAGAAGGTATTTTGGAACATTTTTCCCATGATGTAACATTAAAATTCTTAGAGGCCTTGTTAACATCTGAAGGATTTATTTTTTCAGTAACCACCGAGAATCTTTCCTGGATATTCCAGGAATTGAAAATTGGACTTCCTTAATGAATAATAATTGAGAATGATGAGCTACAGCTAAACCATCATCATATGTATTGATTTTTGCTTTTCAGAGTGGTCTGTGGAACCAAATTAGCTATGCAATCCGCCAGATCAGAATGCCAGTGTTTCCCATGAATAGTTCATACCTCCTTTGACATATACTGCATGGCAAAAATCTGTCTGTTTCAGCTCTTGATCAGCTTGCTGGATTAGGAGGGAGGATTATTTCAATTATTATCCTCCATAACAATCTAACCCAGGCTTTCGTGCTTCGCATGCAGCGTATGCAGCGCCGAGCAAGATACCCTAGACTTCCAAGACTGACGGAGGCCTGCTAGTTGATTTATATTTTTCATGTAATTTCTCAATGCCATTTTGTTGGGTTTGGTTACACTTGTTGCTAGCAATGTTTATTTGTCATCTGAGTCTATCTTCCATTCCTCATCACATATTTATATAAAACTAAACACATTCACAGTTGCATGGATATATTACATTCATCGATCAAGGTAGAGTAGCCAGGTTTATAGAAGAAGAGAAGAAACAAGTCTGTGATAAAATTATTGAAAACCTAATTGAATGTTTTCTTGCCATTGATCCACTTGTGGAAGGCCCTGTGATTATTCTTTGGTAATGGATTTTCTCACTGTTTTGCTCTTCCTACCTTTGATCTGACATGTGGGAATCACAAGATGGTTGAGACACCTGCTCTCAGTATTGCTGTCATAACTCAAATGAAGGCATATTCTCCTGTTTATAGACTTTTTCCAAACTGCAGACCAGATTGAGCAAATAGATACTGCACTGCTGTATACTTCAGAGGATAAGAGATATAATAAAAAACAAATCATTTTCTATTTTGTGAGCAGAACCTCTGCCTAATTAGCTGTGACTTTTCTACCATTCCAGTCTTCTAGGGGAAAAAAGTTTTTTAAAATGCCAAATCAGAGGATTAAGGCATCCATAATATCTTCCTTGACTCTGTGGCAACATAAAAAGCTTGTTAAATCAGGCACAAGTGCCCCATTATTATGCTCTTCTAATTGCTTGAATGATTCTGCTAACATTACATGTGTATTTTTTCACCTTGTAGGGAGATAGTTGCCTTTCTCTGATTCAGAAAGCATGAATAATAGAAAGGGTGCCTGCTAAAGAGGATCATTTATGGTGCAAGGAATGGCTTGAATGCATGCAAATGCAGCATCCATTCTGAAATTTAGGAGTTCTGACTCTGGCCAATATCTGGAGAGGAGCAGCCAGGGTACACTATGATCATGACTCAGCAGCAGCCACATTGCCTCCACAATTTTGCCACCCCTGATGGCACAAAGACCTTAACAGCATTTTTGTGACAGTACAAAGGCTTTGGACATGAGTGGGGTATGTGCTCCACCATACCTTACTTGGTTTGGACTGAACCCTAAGAGAAAAAGTTATATATTTTATACAATGTAATCATAATGATCTCCTGTGCCACTAAACGATGAGCCTTGCTAACCCAAGAAAAGCTCTGGAGAAGTATAATCTCCTGAACGTGCATGTATATACATACTTTGAGTATCCTCCTGAGGTCTCTGGGACTGTGACGGCAGAGTATCATCACATGAGATTAATAACTATCTCCATAGTGACAGCTTATTTCCAACCAAACAAAGTTTCCTGTATGGAAAAGCTGAACTGATGCTCTCCTGCAGCTGAAGGAAAAATGGAAACACTACAGTTCACACACCAGTCATGGAAAACAGAGATGGCTGATTAAAAGAATAGGCTACATATCTGGCTTCAGATTTCCAGGGTGAGAGTAGGTCTTGTAATGCATTTTTAAAAATCATTTCCACAGTACTTGACCAACATCCATGACATTTCTAGCATGAGCTGAAGTACATTTACTCAGCAAAAAGCTCCTGTGGTTCAGGAGTTAAGGATACTGTTCTTGTCAACCTGAAGATTGGCGTGTTGGCAGTTTGAGGTTTAAGTACCGCATGATGGAGCGAGCTCCTTTTACGTTCCCAGGTCCTGCCAGCCTAGCATTTTGAAAGCATGTAAAGCAAGTGGATAAATAAGTTCCACCTTAGCGGGAAGGTTGAAATGTAGGACATGTCTGAGAAAAGGAGGACTGTGACATCCAGCCTGAAAGAATGGCTCCAACAGATTCCAGGAAGTACGTCAGAACACTCGATCCAGAAAAGCGCATTGCTGGGAACAGCTAAGATACTGCACAGAACTCTCAAACTCCCAGGCCTCTGGCAGAGGACCAGAGATTGAGGATAACATACATATACCACCCATGGAGGGTGAGAAAACAATTTATAGATAGATAGACAGACAGACAGACAGACAGACAGACAGACAGATAGATAGATAGATAGATAGATAGATAGATAGATAGATAGATAGATAGATAGATAGATAGATAGATAGATAGATAGATAGATAGATAGATAGAATCATATCCTGCATTTTTCTTAGGTCTTCTACATTTTTGGGGTGTCATGTCCTCTTTTTTTATTATGACACAAGGTATAGTTAATCTGCTTATAGCCTACTTGGAAGTAATAAATTATACATATTAAATTATATGTAATAATTTTAAATTTAATATTCAGTAATATTGCATGGAACTCAGTAATATTACAGAAAGCACATGGAAGCAATATACACAAGGGTTCTGAGCTTTTATTTTGTTATTTTCTACACTTTTCATGGGTGTCCTTAATGGGGGGCCTTCTCCTCTGTCCGATTATGACTTATATTCACCCTGGTTTATCAAAAATAAGAAAAAGTTGCTGGGTTTAAAACTGATTTAATCGCAAATCATACTGAACTGGTTTAAATATAGAAACTTTAATTGAACTGGGTGTTCCATAGGACTGAAAATCTTACTGAAGTTTTTTTTTTTTGGGGGGGGGGTTGAGGTTATTTATCTGATTAATATTAATTTATTTAGAATTATTTGTTTAAGGGCACAATCCAGAGTAACTACGGGAAGTCCTTGCTCCGGCGTAAGAATAATTTGCTCTGGATTGCAATATGAATTTCCCATAGGTTTTCACTAGGTGGTGCAGAAACTATGGGTGCACGTAATGTCTCTTATGTGCTCCCATAGTTACTCTGGATTGTAGGGTTAGTTTGTCTGATGATGTCACTTCCAGCCATGACATCACTTTTAGTGGATCCTTTAAAAAGAGGGTCCTAATCCATTGCAGTAAGAAAGGGGGAACTCTTGGGGGGGCGGGTGACACCACTAGTGATCAAAATGGCTAAAAATCATGATTTTTAGGAATAATCCCATCATGTTATATACTGATGGTTGAATAATTTGCAACAGAATGCAGTGAAACAAACCACTTTGAAATATCTTTATTCGATTAGAATGTGTGGCTAAAAAACTAGTGGAGCCAGGGCAATGGCATGTAACTATGCCCACCATCCAGGTTGGGGTGATGTAAACCCTAGTGATGCCTCTGTTAGTGCAAACTGTGCTGGCAAAGAGATATGTAACTAGCATGTACAACCTACTCCTGTTATTTTGCAGGTGTATATTTATGACCAAGCAGATCCCCATACATTTCAACATGAGATCCTTTTCAGCTGCTCATTTGATTTGGTATCGAATCCATAATCATAACTTCTAAATATCTCCTGATACCAACATTAGCAAGAGAAAACTTTTATTAATTTGTTTGCAATTCTTCAATGCCTCCAGATAATAAAAAGGGCACTGAAATTGTGCCTTTATAATGAACACTTAAGACGACTGGATTTATGCCAGGTCCTCAGTATCAAAATCTGTATCTAGGTTATACAGTTCATTAAATTATCATTTAAAGCTAAATCAGCAGTATAAGCATAAGGTACATAAAATTACAATCTTAGAAGGCTAATTACCTGGACAGAGCCGGGTCATAACTTTTAATACAGCATTTGGAGGAATAGCACTCCCATTATGTGATTTTTAAATGTTCTGTTTTCACTGAATGAAGCTTTGCAATCAACTCGGGCACACGGTCAAATCAGTAAAAGAACTGGACTTAAATTTACCATCCTTTCATGCCTCCATTGTAATGGTCACAAGTACTATAAATTTAAATTTAAATTAATTTTTTTACCAAAACCAAAGCAAAGAATCAAAGCATGTGCTCATATTTCTGTTTACATTCTCTGAAAAAGAAGCTAGACACCTGAAAGCCACATGATTCCTCTTGCAGTTTTCTTGTTGGGTATCTGTTCCACCATGTGCAAAATGTTATGCTGAATGTGAAATCCGTAGAATGAATTTGTGGCAGTACTGGATCAAACAATGAAACCACAGGTGAACTTTCAATAAAAAGGGGCCCCCAAACACTGTGATTAGCATTCGAAAAGAACAGCGCATGTCATCATCAATATATAGGTCAAACCTCACCATTTGCAAGGTTTGGTTCCAGGTTTGGTTCCTGGTTTCATGCTGGGGTGGATCGGGGTGGAACTCATTTTGACCACATCCGCAACAATGATGTCTGGCAGTGATATGGCATTGCTTCCATCATTGATGAGAGAAGCTCATCTCCAGTGGTACAACCGCATTCTGCATGCAAACAGCAGCACTGTAGCACAGTTGGGCCTACAGTTAGAAGTCAGTGGCAAATGACCGAAGGGTTGACCAAAACAGTGCTGGCCTGACACACTGCATGGCGACCTGAGAACTACCCACCTGCACCCAGACCAAGCCCACAACCGGGAGAAATGGCATCAGAGATCCAGAATAGTGGACCTCATCACTATGCAGGATAATGCTAAAGAAAAAGATTTCAGGTGGGAAGCAGACACTTCTCCTCCCCTGAATACAAAACAATTGGAAAATGTTTATCACTTTTTATTCATGCCCCAGAGGGGAGGGGAGAGGTCTGCCTCAAAGCTGAAAGGAAACTGAAGCCTTTCAGAAGCCTTTCTCAACCCCAGAAAGTAAGCTAGTTTTAAGTCATAAACTGCTGCTTACAGGTTTTAATTTAATTTAATTTCCTTAAATTAAAAGAGCCAACCTTGTTCACACTGAGATAAAATTGCAGGTAAAATAAAACAGCTAATAATTAGTTTATTGCTGCATACTGCATAGTGATGCCTCACTTAACAAATTTAATTTGTTCTGGAGGCATGTTTGTTGCGTGAAACATTCTTTATGTGAAGCGGATTTTCCCATAGGAAATAATGGAAACTCAGATGATTGGTTCCACAACCCCAAAAATATTCATATAAAAATATTAACTGGATGTAAAAATGATGAAGGAACACTGGGATTGAATTCAAAACATGCATTCAGTGTGCATGATCTTATGAAGTCTACTTAGGCTGCAGTCCTAAAGACACTTTCCTGGGAGTAAGACCCATTTAACACAATGGGGCTTACTTCTGGGTAGACATGGTTAGGAGGCTGCAATCCAAGACACCTTCAAAATATCTCCCCACTTTCTCCTTCTCTCCATGCTGCGCCTCCTTCTCCCCTGCTCCCTTCTGGCTAGCGCTGAGCTGCTTCCCTCTTCTCCATGGCTCTTCTCTCCCTCTGCCAAGTGGACACCCGGCCACAGGAGGAACAGCATGGAAGTGTTGCTTTCACTATGGGCAGGTGCGCTAGGCAGCCCTGATGCTTTTGAAACAGGCTGCCGGCCAGTGTGTCTGCCCCAACTGCCAACAAATGTGTTCTTTACGTGAAGCACAGTTTGTTACGTGAAGCAGAATCCTAGAGAAATTTTTGTTTGTTACGTGAAACAAACTTTACGTGAGGCGTTCTTTACGTGAGGTGCCGCTGTACTTGCTAAACTTCTAGGTTGGTCCCCAACCAACCTAGGCAGACATCTTAGTTGCCTTGGGGGTGACGTAAAAGCGGCTTATGACACTTTTACAACATAGGGTCAACACATGCAACTTTCACTGGCCCAGAAAGTGTTCTGGATTGTACTCTGGGGTGAATCGGGACAGGTTTCTAAAAGCAGCTATTTGTCTTATTAGAAGCTATGGATTGGCTGATGTTGATTTCATAAAAGATGTACTGCTACTGAACGGCTGCTAGTTTGTAGGACCCTATTCTCACAGATCTCCAGAGGTACACGAACCCTCCTATATATTTTGCCCATCTTACTAAAATGCTTTCAACGTTCCTTCCGATTACTCACAAACATCAGCAGAAGAGCCTCCAAATTGTCTTTGGAGTGCGGTTTGCAAAGCTATGTTTCTAAACAGTTCCTGTCAATTAGTAGAGCTTCAAAATTGAAGGGGGAAGACAAATACATAATTATAAAAAGAAGGAAAACAACAACCCAAGATCTACCACCTATTGCGACCAACGTTTCCTCTTCCTCGGTTTCCCTTTGAAAAATGGCTTGCCACCCAGAGGTCTCTCCAATTTAGCCCAATGAATTTCAGTAGGCAGGCGTTTTGCAGCTGTTTATCTGGCAGGCTCCTTTTTGTATTTGCCAGTTTACAGGCCAACAAACCACCCACAAATCAAAGCACAGCTGTCTGTGTCCCATAATATGCTTATTTTTCTCACATAGTTTATGTTTCCATGGTGAGTTGGAAACATAACTTAAGCTGCAATCCTAAAGACACTTCCCTGGGAGTCTGACCCATTGAACACAATGAGGCTTACTTTTGAGTAGACATGGTTAGGATTGTGCTCGGAGGCTACAATCCTAAATACACTTTCCTGGAAGTAAGGTACATTGAACACAATGGGGCTTACTTCTGAGTAGACATGGTTAGGATTGTACCATAATTCTCTCTCTCTCTCTCTCTCACACACACACACACGCACACGCACACACACTGCAAATCTTTTTAATTTTTTTTAATAAAAATGTTATGTGATGATGGTGGCAAAGATTTCATGAGATTTCCATGGCAAAGATTTACTCATGAGTAGGCAAACATGCCATTGTCCGCCGGAAAAGCCAGGCTGAGAGAAATCCAAGACCTTGTCCTCCTTTTCAGGTTTGGGTATCTGGTCACCCTGGTCAAGTTTGACAATGCTAAAACATGACTTCCAATTGTGGACAAGATAACTGTCCACACAGTATAAAAATAATGTGGGTTTTTTTTTCTCTCAGAACAGGCAAGTGAAGGTGACAATGTACAAGTAAAAACTGCATTGAGAAAAACTTAAATGGTGATTTGCATACATGTTCCCTATATTTTTAAAGTGGGATGTCAGCACTCAGTGTCAGCACCCACTAAAGTGGGATCTAAAGAGGCTTGAGGAGGACAGAATAAGAATGGACCTCTTGCCCAAGCAAAAGATTCTCAAGTGATTTCTTGGCAATTGAAATGTCTGCCATCATTCATTTTGCAAACTTATCATAATAACATAAGAATGTATTTTTATGTGCATGCCATTATTACATTTAGGGCTTTGGTGGCACAAGTGGTTAAGACACTGTGCCTGTTAACCAGCAGGCCAGGGTTCAAGACCTGGGTCCCCACAAGACAGGTAGAGCTCCTGTCCTTAGTCCAGCTCCTGCCAAACTAGCAGTTCGAAAGCATGTAAATGCAAGTAGATAAATAGGTACCACATCGGTGGGAAATGTATCAGTGTTCCAAGCACCCCGGCGTCTCGTCCTGCCGGCCCAATGACCACGGAAGTGTCTTTGGACATCGCTGGCTTAGAAACGGAGATGAGCACCGTACCCTAGAGTCAGACATGATTGGCAGTTAATCTCCGTGGGATACCTTAACCTTTACTATTATTACATTAGAAAACTCCAACAAGTACTTTGATCACAAATCATGTAGAAACATTTTCCATGTCTCTTATGCCTACTGGGCAGGACACAGTTCAGACTCAGGAGGGAATTTTCTTCTTCCAGCCCTTCCTAGATTTAGCTGAACAAGACCTCCATTAATATTTACAAAGGTAGGTTCAGAATGCTTTCTGAAATTATTGGGTAGCCAGTAAAAGATCAATATTGTTGCCCAGCAGACTATTGACTTTTTATAGAGGTAGGGCTACACTGGTGAAAATCTAGGCATGTGTTCAGTGTTTCACTCCTTTGTATTAGAGAACTAGGGAGATAGAAAATGGCCTGATACTGAGTATTGGTCTATGTAGTTTGGTATTGTGGTGGCATCTCTGTTAGACTTCAGGCAGGATCTTTTTCCAGCCCTACCAAGAACTGCCAAGAATTGAACCTGGGATGTTGCCTGCATTGCCCAATTTTGACAAGATGATTAGGATTAAAACTGGGCTATAACTTTAGTAACAGTAACAGATTCTACCAGAAATAACTCTCCTTGGCCCTTTTAAATCTGAGTTCCTACCTTGGAGGGCACAACTTAGATGAGTTCCACTACTATGCCCTTCATAATTTTTTGTCAACCCTTTTCTGGAAGCCGCAGATCATTGTGATGTTAGCCCATCTTTGGTGACCCCTGTTGTATGATTTCAGTATCCAGTGATGACCTGCATCTGTGAACTGGCCATCTTCACAAATCTACAGCAGAACTTCACACCTCCTCCGTCAGAAATGATTCTCACTGTTCAGTCAACTGCCATTTATCAGATGCACATTAAACATGTGGGGAGAATAAACAATATTCGTGTGTGTGTGAGTCAGCTCATAAAACCAGGTAACTAACAAAATACTAGAATTGGCTCCAAAATAGTGCTACCCCATACAATCAAGCTCATCAGGGATACAGTTCCCCTGTAACCCATAAATGCTCAATACCTGCTCCAACTTCAGAGACAATGAACAAGCTGCTATCAGGTTGCCCACATTCCTGCAGAGTAATAAATAAATGAGGGAGAAATGGAGAAATATGAGAAAAAGCATATTGATTTAGTGTTACCATTAATAAAACTCTAGCAAGTTACCATTTGTCTGTCTTATTAAAGTGCAAGTCAATTATTAATCACTATCTACCTTCAGTGTTACCTGAAAGTTATGAATAAAGAAATTCACTGCCGCTGTCAATGGAAACAAGTTTTAAAAATACATAAGGGGGCCTTAATTCAGCCTTACTGTTGCCATAAGTTGGTTTTCTTATACAGTATACAACTGTCAGGTTTTCCATATGCTTTTATCAGTCTTACCACCACTCCCATTCACTTGCTTAGCTGAACCAAATTGATCAAAAAGCCCCATACTTTATAGCTGGCATAAATCCATATTTAATTTCATCAAGAGGAGCAGGTGGAAGTATTTTAATATACCTCTTTTGCCCATAAGTGTCATAATAAAGAAAAATGGTAAACAGATTCTCCAAAGCTAACCACCTGGAGTCTGTTTTGCTCTCAAAAGGACTACCGCTACCATGAGCGTCGTCCGTTGACAAGAAGATGAGCTCCAAACAATTAATGACATGTATTGCAAGGGCAAGAACTATACTTGATGTCTATTGATAGGTAAGTGTTTACAATCTACAAAACCCACAAGCTGACAATGACCTTTCCACAAAGCTGAAATATTCCACTACACTGAACACCTGCCTATTAAAATTAAAGGCCACATAAGGTCAACTCTGTCACAGGAAGGGCAAAGAGTCCCATTCAGAATGCTGAGCAGAACTTCATTGTCTCCCGTAAGGAAGAGAAATAAGAAACCAGAGACTCTACTCTTAATACATTGCCTCCTGCCGACTAAACCATATTATGATATACTGTTTTCATGTGATTTCATGTGACAGTAATTCACACAAGATTCCATTTCATTTGGATTATTTTGTTTTATTTTTTAGGAATTGAAACGTCTCCAGTGGTTGGTTTGTGGTGTGAATGAAGAACAAAGTGGAGAAGTAGCCTGGTGCTATATGCAAACATAAAGGTGGCCTGTCAATGGTTTGCAAAAGATGTGATGATTAACAAAACCTACCAGCACAAGAGTGAGTGGCCTGATCTGTACGTGTGTAGTTTACATTTCTTAGATCTTTGTGGCTGGAAAGAGGAAAAATAGCACATAGCTGAGATCTAAATGAATATGCAAACATTTTGGAAATTCTGTTAAAAATAGCATCTCTGCTGTCATGGAATTGGAACCTGGAACTGTTTATGAAGCATGCAATTTTGATGAGATGGGAATATTCATAAATAGAGAGTTGACACATCCCTCGTAGAGAAGGCCAGAGGCAGTAAAAAGGCTCTGCTAGCAGCTGTCCATTTCTCACTTAGTAAAGATGGCAATATACACATTATTATAGTTGAATGGTTGAGCATATGCTTTGTGGAAAGAAAATTCCTAGAATATCCCAAAAGAACTTGGATTAACCCCCACCCAACCCCAATAAACTACTGCCAGTCACTGTAATAGATGCTGAGCATAGTCTGACGTAGTTTAAGGGCGCAATTCAGAGTAACTACAGGGACCAGTAACTACAGGGACCAACTACAGGGACCAGTAACTACAGAACAATTTACTCTGGATTGCAATATGAATTTCCCGTAGATGGTGCCGTAACTATGTCAATGTAAATGTCTCTTACGTTCTCCCGTAGTTACTCTGGAATGTAGGGTAAGACAGGTTGATGTGCTCCAAATGAAGTTCCTTATGGTCTCTTTTATATCTGGCCTACATATATATATAATGGTAACATCTTCAGATACTTTAGATGAGCTGTATAGCTGAAGGCATTTTTTGACACTATTTTTACATTTTAAAAATCTCACATGAGAAACTCCACAGCCCAGGAAGAGAGTTTCAAGACCTCAAACTACAAAAAAGAAAGACCAATTTTGTTTTTAGTCGACAGACAGTAGAACTTCCAGAAACTGAATCACTGCATAGGATTATTGAAAATGAACCAACAGAGGATCATATGAGCTTCAGGGACTCCCATTGTTGTAAAGAATGAAGTGAAATTTCCAGAAGTGTTAGCCACACATTTGCTGCAGGTGCTCTTATTTCATAAAATAAGTAATATGTCTTACGGGAGAAGTGAAAGAAATTTATCCTCATTGAAGACTCATGATCCCAAATCCTAACCTAACTGGAATTTTCACACAGGTAAAACTCTATGGAACATTAAAACATGATCCATTTTCCGTAGCTCTACTTATAATACAGTATATTATTATACTGGGCTGTGGGTGGCGCAAGTGATTAAGACACTGTGCCTGTTAATCAGTACAACAAGGTTCGAAATCCGGGTCCCCACAAGGCTCCTGTCCCTAACCCAGCTCTGCGACGCAGCTAGAACCAATCGTATTGGCTCTGCCTTTCCATTAGACTATTTCAGTGGCGTGGAGAGGGAGGATTTGCTGCTTAGGTAACAGCCTATCCTCCGTATAAATCTAACCCAGGCCTTCATGCTTTGCATGTAGCGTATACAGCACCGATCACGATACCTTAGTCTTTCAAGTCTGATGGATGCCTGCCTGCGACTTATAATATATTCAATCACTTCATTATACTGCATATGTGCAAAAAGCACTGGTTTTGATTACTTTTTAAAAATAGGTCTGAGATTTATTAATTTGTTGCTTTGCTTTCAGTCCAATTCTGAGTAATTTTTAAGACACATGCAGATAAATCAAAATCTTATATACCCTTGAATCATCAGTAATTGTTTCATGGAATAATTCATAACAAAAGCATCTGGATGAAGTGATTAGTAACCAATTGTGTCATAAACAAATAGCTTTTGCTTTTTGTTTTTTTAAACTATTAAGAAAGCTGTTGGATAAAAATTATTTTATATTCAATTTTAATTAGTTTACTTTTGTTTGGGGACCGGATTAAAGATCTCAAATAAATGTGTTGTTTTATCCCAATAGTCAATTGTCTCTAAATATGGGGGGGAAATGACCCAACCTCGCCTAATTGTTTAGCTTTAAAGCCTCTCAAAACATAGCTTGTGCTTAATAGATATTTTATTTTTTTCTGGCTCTCAGCAACTAAGCAAAACATTCTGAAACTTTGCAGAATATCTCAGTGTTTTAATTAGAAAGATTTATTTAGGAAAATATGAAAACATGATTCAAGGATTAATCATAGAGTCTATTATATGTAAGAGCTTCAAAAGAATTGATTCACTCCTCAAGATGTGGTGACTACTTGCATAGGTTTAAAAAAAAAGGACTCCACAGGTTAATTATAGATTTTGACATCTGACTGGCACATCATATTATTGTATTATTTTTCTGGGTACCAGATGCTGTGGGAAGACAAGAGAAGTTCATACCTTAACAACAGAAACATCTGAGTAGCAACTGTTGGAAACCAAATAATTCTGATGAATCTTTGTCTAGCCTTTGTTTGGGAAAGAATAAGGCTGCAATCCCAGTTTCGTGGAAGTAAGACCCGTTGAACGCAATGAGGCTTACTTTTGAGTAGACATGGTAAGGCTTGTGCTCAAAGGGCGCAATCCAGAGTAACTACAGGGAGTCCTTGCTCTGATATAAAAACAGTTTACTCTGGATTGCAATATGAATTCCCCATAAGTTTTCACTAGGTGGTGCCATAACTACGTCAACATAAATGTCTCCTACGAGCACCCGTAGTTACTCTGGATTGTAGGGTTAGTAACTTACAGTGCATTCCTAAGCATGTCTACTCAGAAGTCCCATTGTGTTCAAGAGAACTTACTGCCTGGAAAGTATGGTTAGAATTGCAGCCTTCATGAGATCTCTGTACTCTTTTCTCATTACTATAGATTCAGGAGTAAACAGCAAGTGCACAAGAGATGTAAGTTTTCATCACCAAGCTCAGACAATGCAGCAGGTCTGGGGGAAGGTGAGAGGAGGCAAAAGTATAATATAATATAATACAATGTACAGTGGTGCGTCACGTAACAAATTTAATTAGTTCCGGAGGCATGTTCTTTACGTGAAACATTCTTTACATGAAGCTGATTTTCCCATAGGAAATAATGGAAACTCAGACGATTGGTTCCACAACCCCCAAAATATTCATATAAAAATATTAACTGTATGTAAAAATGATACACTGGGATTGAATTCAAAACATGCATTCAATGTGCATGATCTTAGGCTGCAGTCCTAAGATCATGCACATGTGCATGCACATGCAATGTGCATGAAGTCCACTTAGGCTGCAGTCCTAAAGACACTTTCCTGGGAGTAAGCCCTATTTAACACAATGGGGCTTACTTCTGGGTAGACATGGTTAGGAGGCTGCAATCAAAGAAACCTTCAAAGTATCTCCCCACTTTCTTCTTCTTTCCATCCTGAGCCTCTCTCTCCCCTGCTCCCTTCTGGCTAGCCCTGAGCTGCTTCCCTCTTCTCCACTGCTCTTCTCTCCATCTTCCCAGCGGACACCCGGCCACAGGAGGAACAGCATGGAAGTGTTGCTTTCACTATGGGCAGGTGCGCTAGGCAGCCCTGACACTTTTTAATCAGGCTGCCGGCCTGCGCGTTGGCCAACTGCCAACAAATGTGTTCTTTACGTGAAGCATGTTCTTTACGTGAAGCAGAATCCTAGAGAAATTTTTGTTTGTTATGTGAAACATACTTTACGTGAGGCATTCTTTACGTGAGGCGCCACTGTAATATAATGTAATATAATGGAAGCTATAATAATATAGCCCTAATAATATTAATAATAATATTATTAATAATTAATATTATTATTAATAAAATATATTAATAATAATAATTATTAATAATATTATTATTAATAATAATATAGCCCTAATAGGGACTTTTCTCAGTCCCGTCTTTGGATTCTGAATCTCCCCTATGTTATAAAGAAATAGTTTTTCAGTTAAGGAGTGAATATCAGTTAATATATTTGATGCAACTTGCATGTAAAGAGAATTTCCCTCTGGAATTTGCCCCTCAACATTGCACCGAATAGTTCATCAGGATCTCCTCGGCAGCACTTGTCAGGAAAGTGATCAAAAGTTACTCATCATTGTCAAACCCTGAATTTGTTTTCAATGAGCTGAGAGAGCCACTTTAGTTCTGCTGCATGATGCAGAAAAATGTCTGCTTTTTCTTTCCGAAGCTTACTTTGGTTTCTTAGGGTCTGTCACTGTCCTGTTTCCAGCTTCACAAATTCTTGAATGCTTCTTTTTTTTCACTGAAGCATCATAACAATGAAAGAAGACCCCCTTTCATACGTGTCCCTCAGTATCACTATGCTTCAGTGCCAGTCAAAAGACCTTTGAAAACAATGAATTCCGCTATCCTGTTGTTTTTCTTCAGGGACTGAAGCCATCTGTTTCTCCTTTTGGGGAAAGGCAGAATACTTCACTTTTTATGGAGTGGTGAGAAATCTTTTTTCAATCAAAGCCTAAAGGCTTGATCTGTAGCAACTTGAAAATGTGTTACACCAAAGAGCTACCTCTCACAAAAAAATAATGTGATGTTGATACCTGAACATGAAATGCTGGTTCCATTTTGAATGGCATTGTCTGCTTTTAAGTACAGCTTTCTTACAAACTTGTCTTACTAGATCAGTCCAGTGGTTTGTGAGTTGATAGTAGACCCCTCCTAACTGGGCAAGAGGCACTCTTTCTAGTGGGTGTTCCTCTTTTATTTAGCAAGCGGAGAGTAACTGGCCCTACACACCCCAGCAATGTCTGTTCTACTCAGGGGTGTTGCAACTATGCACGTCACCTGCACGTCACCTGCAACTACGCACGTCACCTGCAGGTGCAGGGGCTGAGCGCATCACCCCCGTGACACATGCAGCCCCTTCTGGGACTGCACAGGGGCCAAAGCTGGTGCCTGTGCAGTTGCTTCTGAAGCTGATTGGCTTCAGAAGACTACTGCGCAGGCACCAAGTGTGACACCTGCACAGTTTCTTCTGAAGCCAAACAGCTTCAGAGGAGACTTCCTCCGCTCTAGAGAGACTTTCTCTGCTCCTTCATAGAGCAGAGGAAGTCCTTGCCTCTGCCCGGCAATTTGAGCTTGTTTCGGAGGCAAAGCAGTAGGCGACTGCTGCTCCATCTCCGAAGCAAGCCCGAATGGCCAGGCAGAGGAGTGAACTGTACATGTTCAGGCCTCTGGACGTGCACAATTGGAGCCTCCCACTGGACATGTCCAGAGGCCTGGACATGCGCAGTCCACCTCAGCCAGCCATTCAAGCCTGCTCCAAGGTGGAGCAGCAGTTCCTGGCTGCTGCCCCGCCTCGGAACAGGCCCAAATGGTTACACTGAGGCCCGGGGCCAGCCGGAGGAGTGTCAAACTCCTGATGCCGCTGATTCTAGTGGCTTCTGTTGGTGTTCTTTTTGCATTTTAGACTGTGAGCCATTTTGGGACAGGGACCCATTAGTTATTAATTAGCTATCACCTTATTTTTTCATGTTGTTTGTAAACCACTTTGTGAACTTTTTAGTTGAAAAGCGACAGACAGACAGAATCAGACCTGCTTGGAAATACCAGGAATTGAACCTGAGACATTGTACCTGCAAAGTATGTACTCTTTCATCATACTACAAAAGTATAGGGTTACCATAATTCCCTTCCACAAAATCAGGACAAGACCCTCTCTCCCATTTGCCAGTGTGTGAACACAATCCTAAAAAGTCAGGATTGTCCCTGTTTTTCAGGACATATGGCAACCCTACAAAAGTATCACATGAAAAGTCCAAAATATAATGTGACTAATAATCACAATAGATTCATCACTATGTATTAAACAAAGTCCTTCACTAACACTTCCCCCTCTAATGTATTTTTCAAAAGCATTAGTAATCAGCTGGCTTAGCAAATAGCAACAGACTGTAACTTCTAGACCAGATATCACAGCAGCCCAATCCTATCCTAGGAAGCCCAACTCTATCCTACACTGAAACAGGCTGTTTGACAGGCCTGAGCTGTATCTAGTGCAGTGTAGGAGGTGGCTGCCACAGAACCAAGAGTAAGAAGAATTTAATATTTCACCTTAAACCATGTTATGTGAACGCTACCCCAATGGGCTTACCCAGATCTGTGTCAGCAATTTCACTGGTGCAGATCTGAGCAGATGGCTACACCATTGGACTGATTGGGGGGGGGGGGTGATCAAATCCAGGTTAGGTCACTCAGGCTGGTAGCATCCTCTCCCTTTACAGGGCTTTTTAATTTGTGCCAGTTTCAGCCCCATAGGGAAGACTGGAGCATCAGTCAGAGGAAGGGGAAAAAATTTCCCATATCCTGAGGAAACCTCCAACCTGATTCTATTGAGCTAGAAACAGTAGTGGACATGTGGATCCACTTTATCAGCACTGATCAGGATTGGGCTGCCACTGCTTTAGCCACTGTGCAACACCAGTTTGTTTGGTTGAGAAAATAGGTGTGCAGACTTGATCCCACGAATGTCCCAAATTAATTCAATGTTCAATCTATGAAAATTATTTTTAGCGATATCTTTATTACCTTGGTTTGGTGACCCCTTGCTTTCATACACTTATATGGAGGTCAATAGCAATATACCTTAGCATAGATAGTTTTTTTAAATAGCACAGAAAGCTAGCTTGCATTAGCCTGAGAACTCGTCTACAGTAGGTACTTCCTAATTATTTAATTTCAAACACCATTGAAAGCTCACAGGTGATTAACAAAATGACAACATAACATTTTCATTCATTATTAGAATACATAAGTGATGGAGGTCATTTAAATTAAACCTAGGCAACAATTTTCCTGAAACCAATGGGAATCTTGTCTCCATTGGAATTTAAATATTTGCAAAGACATCCGAAGGACAAATCCTATCCAACTTTTCAGAGTTGATGTAGCCATGCCTATGGGCAGGCCTATTCAAGATAAGGCTGTGTTTGTTCGCATTGCGGCTGCATTGATGCTGGAAAGTTGGATTGCCCTAATCCGTTAATGACCAATAGTTTTATGGTCTCTTTTGGCAGATGTCATAGATTTCTCTCTAAGCTCGACTTTGAAAAGTCTCACTTAATTGTTTTCTAATTAAGTTGAAGATTCATGAAATGATCCATAAAGCATTTCCTGAGAAAAGTTTTAAAAGGGCCCATTAAGTAGGAACTTATTTAATATCCTAATCCTGTCAGTGCACTGTTGACCCTGTTAGAATGGAATCACTGAGAGGCATAAAGGTGGCACCGTATGGTAGTGTTTGCTCATGGACAAGAACCAATCAAGGAAGGTTAAATAGGATGATACCATAACGGAAAAAACTTTCTAATTAAGGCTTGGAGGTCAAATTTCTCTGTTTCTTTTTAAATTGAGCTAAGGTTCAACCTAATGAACCACTGAAAATGATTCAGAGCTAAGGCCACTTTTTGAATGAGCAGATTAAATAGGTCAGATTGTGTGCTTCATTTCTGGAGGCAATGCTGCCATGTTTCAACAGTTGAAAAATAAAGCAGGTACAGACTGATCAACTAAATTCACTCATTAATACAATTGTAGGTTCACAGCACTTTAGGAAAGCTACCAAGGGTACATGTGACTGCCGTGTGGCATTTAAAAATAGCTCTCTTTTGAGTGCATGCAGACCACCATCTTGATTTTTTACAATGCCCTAGACATTGTCTATTTTTGGGACATTGCAGGGAAAAAAATGGCTACCTTTAACATTAAGATATGGTGCCAACTATTTCCCCAAAATACACTTGAATGATCCGATATTCTGGAGTTGGCAGCTGCCATGTGCTTAACATGAAAAAGAGCCACTTATATCATCTATAACTTTACTTCTCCCCACAAACCTTAAGGGGCATTACAAGATGTGATGCAGAGGACATTTTTCTTAAAAGTCTCTTTATTCTGTGGGTGATCCAGGTTGTCAAAATGGTGATCATGATCCGTTTGGGGGATTGAGACTTTATGTCAGGGGGGTCGTGAAAATCTGGGTGCAGCCGTCTTAGAATGTGGAACTGGGCACCTTTAATGTCACTTCCAGCCATTAATCATTTTTGGGTGTGTGTGTGTGTCCCGGACAGACTGTCATTCTCAGAAGGGAATCCCAGGCTGAAATGCTTGAGGACCACTACTCTAGGTGATTGCCTATTGCCTGATCCTGATCATATGTGCACTGTCCAGGCAATATCCATCACAGATATGCCATAAGGTACAGTACATTGTGGCTGTTACCAGGTGAGTGGTCCTTGCAGGGACATTCATGCCACTTAGTATTGGACTTCCCAACCAGTCACAGGAGCTGCGATACAGTGCATGATAAATTCCCTGTTGGGTGTTTTTTTTTCAAAATATTGTTTCTATAAATTAGGGTTGCCATAATTCTCTTCCACAAGGTCGGGACAGGACCCTCTGTTCCATTCGCCGGTATGGGAACTCATTCCCCCAAAATCGGGATTGTCCCTGTTTTTCAGGACACATGGCAACCCTACTATAAATTTATCTTTCTATTTTTATTTTTACTTTTTTCCATAGGAAAGAAATTCAGCTTTGATTAAATGTTTTCTAAGCTTGATAGATGATTTCATCTTAACTACCATCCCATGCTGTTGGCTTGGGCTTAAGAAGTGGTTGAGTTACCCACTTTTGCATTGTTTTGTTAACTTAATTGTCTGTGCCAACTTTGAAGAGAATTAGCGCCATCTGAAATCTCACAATCTCCTGCATCCCACATAAATCAACTCATTAGTTCTTGCTGAAAACAAATAGAATGTTTTCTCTAAGTAGTAAATTGATTTTCTCGATTTATAAGCTACCACCACCACCACACAGGCATAATTAGCCAATTAGCCTAAAAGTAAATAATTCATTATAAAAGTGAAATGGCATAAAACACCATTGTGCAGCTTTCTGGAGAAGATGGAGATGAGTGTCATCCTGATGTAATTAAGGCAATCTCTACACACTGTTTGGAAGAAGGACAGATGTTTAAAACCAATGTTTGTAACACACTCTTGCATGTACTTCCCTCCCACATTGATGTCTCGCTTGTCTTTGCTAGTTAATATCATGAGCCGTAGAGTTTGCTATGCAGTCACACTTTAAAACTTGGAATAAACAAATCAATATAATAACATGCACAGACACATGCACACACAGTGCAAAATCCTAAAGAGTCAATGCAAGTTCCTTATGACCTCAGGATGTTGCAAACATGCCATAAGGCCAGTGTAGAGGAGAAGGTGGGGAGTGGAGAAAGCAGGGAAAAGGTGGGAAGGAGGCATTTTGGGGAGGACGGTACTGTGGGTGGGTGGGTCCAAATATACTTCTGTGGTCATTATTTATTTATTTTATTAATTTATATCCCACCTTTCTCAGCCAAAGGCTGACTCAAGGCAGCTAACAAGAAAAAAAATACATACATACAGATTAAAACACCATCAAGAAGAACATTTAAAACAGTTAACATATAAAAAACTTTCATAAGTTAAAAGCACAATACATTCCATGGGGCAGGCATGACTCCCAAAGGTGCACAGAACAGTTTTCCTTCCCACTGAGGTGGTACCTATTTACCTATAGTGAGTAAAGAGTGACTTGAATAAAGAGCGTTTTGTGTAAAAAGCAAAATTTTCTCAGAAATTTTGACTTGTGTAAAGAGTGCCGTCTTGAGTAAAGAGCACTTCTGAAGAAGTTTGGGACAGGCTTCAATGGCAAGGGAACCCGGGTGGGACGAGCGGACTAGCCTGAGCTACAGTGGGGCCCTGGGCAAAGTTTGGAATAGGCTTCCATGGCCAGGGAACTCATGGGGGGTCTGGGGGGGGGAGAAGCCTGAGCCAGGTTTGTATGCGGGATCTGTGTGTGGCAGCGTGGAAGGTGTGCCTGAACAATGTTCTAGTGCTGCTCCCCATCAGCAGCTTGGGAATGTTTAAGTTGCACAAAAAGACAAAGATGCCATTGAGCCAATGGATAGCAGTGACTCCATTAGTGATTGTGAAAGAGTACAATCCTAACTGTGTCTACTCAGACATACGCCCCATTGTGTCTACTGGGTCTTACGCCCAGGAAAGTGTCCCATTGTGTCTACTGGGTCTTACTCCCAGAAAAGTGCAGCCGAAGTCATCCCCCTCTTTGTAACCCTCACACCAGACATGAAGGTTTTCAAAGGTACACACAGTTCAGTACTGTACAGTATTTTCTTTATTGTAGTGTTGTGTGTTACTGTATATTACAGCGTTTTGCAGAGTCTGCACATGAAGCAGAGCAGGCAAGTGGAAGAATGTGAAGCTTCACAGAGCTTCAAGTGGAAAGGGTAAAAAGTGAAAGTGGAAGGGGTCAGGTCTAGCTCAGCATGCCTTCCTTTGGCTCAGTGTGCCTTGAGCCATCTTCTATCTCCATTAACTACCCAATGAATAATCTGAGGCTGTATTGCTGTAATCTGTTGCTGTACTGGGCCAGGTAGCATTATTTCACTGTTCATTTGATTGGCTTGTGGCAAGCAGGCTTTTCTCCTAGCCCAGATTTGTTTTTTTAGTTGGATTTTGCTAAGCAGATTATTCATGACAAGCAGGGGTAGCCTAAGGCCAGGTTGTAATAGTAGGGAATACTGGAGTACACACCAAGGTAAGATAGAATCAGAGGGGGTGCCAGTAATTTGGCGATAAGAACTTCTAACAAACATTAAAAAACTAACAAGATCACAGTTTACCTGGAAGCAAATCTCACTGTATTGAATGGGCTTACTCCCTAGTCGTTAGGATTGATTGCATCCAAGTTACTGTAAGATATGATGAACTCCATTAATTTAAAACAAGTGCTGAACTTTTTCTGAATTGGCAGCAAAAAGGCGATGACTATGCAGCTCTCAGAGAGTATTTCAGATTAGTGTTTGGCTGGATGTCGATGCAGCCACTTTCACTACCTGCTCAAGGTTGTTTTCTGGATTTTGAAAGAAGTCCAGAAGACACTGCTATCTCTCCTTTGCACCTTCCTACAAACATTTAGATGTCTCCCTTTCAAGTACTCTCTATCTTTCTCCTTTGAAGTCACCTTGATCTCTTTAGGGAATAAATAGCTTTCCCTGCACTGATTCATCAATAGCAGTAGAGTCACTCAGCATAGTCCAATGCCACCCCCGGCTGGTGCAAGCCCATTGTGCTGGCCTGAGAAGGTCGCAAAAGTGGCATATAGCACATTTTAGGTGGGGAAGAGCAAGCACTCTGTGGAAATGTGAGTGGGTGGCTGAAGAATGAGAGTTGGGGCTGGAATCCAGCACTTGTGTCAGATTCAAGCCCCATTCCTGGGCAGGTTGCACCAGTCCCAGGCCAGTTGGATCTGTGCCACCAAAATTGGTGGTGCAGATTCAAGTAGACTGATTGGGGCTGCTGCAGTGCTACCCATGGTAATGGGAAAAGTTGCCCCTTGCCCCATGATAGTGCAACAGTCCCGATCTTGCACTGGATACAATCAGGCACACTGGCTTGCCCATTCCTCTTCAAGATAGGATTGTACTTACAGTTACACTTACAGTACACCATTCTGTACAAGCAAAAGGGGTGATCACAGTGACAGGACCTTGTGTAGCACTGTGTTTTGTCCACACTTTGGCAGCTACATTTCTTGGGGTTTACTCACACTATCTTTGAAGTTCCAAAACATATCACTCCCAAGCTGAGGGATTCAAAAGGGGTTGGGAACTGCTACTTAACTTGGTTGGTTTGATCATTGTGGCTTGACAACTATGGCTGCAGTCTTAAAGACACTTTACTGGGAATAAGACCTATTGAACACAATGGGGTTTACTTTTGCGTAGACATGGTTAGGATTGTGCTTGTGAATCAACTGGAGATTGTTCTACAGCTAATTTTCTGTGTTATATTGTGACTTGTGGTAACATGTGGCATGCACTGCATGTTAACCTATCAACAGCCTGTACAGGGACTGTCTTGCTTTCCAGGCAGACTTAGACGAGAAAGGTTTTTGATCCTTTCCACCTCTGTAAGTCTGTGAAATGAACTGCCTTTTAAGGACTATCGTAACAGCATTGTCAAGAATGGGAAAATATCTGCCTGAAGCCTGAACACTTGCATGGTATAAATGTCATCCTTTTCTTTCCTTGTGTTATCATTTATAAATATACATTATTTATAGCTGTTTTCCTTGGGGCATTTGACATGGTTGTCAAGGGTTCTGTTGCTGCTCTGCAAATGCAGAGTAACAGACATGTCATCAGGAATCAAGTTGAATACCATTAGTCAAAGATTGGAACTTGAGGCAAAAGACTTGGACTCAAGCCATGAAAATTCTATTTTTCAAATCACTCAAAGACTGTAGAGTCACATAAATTTTGGAAACAGTCAAGTCCAAACCCCCCAGACTTGTTTCTTTTCCCTGACTTGAGTCACCAGCTCTCCTGTGTCTGGATGGTGGTCCTTGCTTACTGTGTTTGGAGGCATTCAAGTCAAGCATACAGTTGAGTTGTGTTAACTCAAGTGCTTTAAACTCAAAAGCATCTGACTTGGGGGCTTGTGGTGAAATCCCAGAGTTACGCAACTTGAGTCAAATCACAGGGATCTGATGCTCTAGACTTGAGTCTGCACTGCCACAACATTTCCCATCATTGGCAATATTTTAAACAAAATGGCAACACATGACATATCCACAGACTTGGAGAAAGTCTTTCCCTAGAAGTATATTTGAATGATTTAATAAAGCAGAAGTCCATTGTCTGCAATAGCAAATGGCCTGGGTATCATTTGGTTTTCTAGCTTCCGCATGATATAAACTTGTTCAGAGGTTTACAAAAAAGAAATTTCAAAACAGAACAGAAAGCAATTTTTCCCTTTGGGAACAAAAACAATTCTTATCATTATGCCCACAGCGATGTTAGTGGCTTAGCACCAGATGGAAATCCTTCCCTATTTCTCAGAAAGGGACAAAAGAGACAGTTATAGAAGGGGGATGAGGCAGCTATGTGGAAGAGCAACTGTGCAGTATTTTATTGCTCCTCAGTACTGGGGAACTCACTGTTAGTGAATACTGAGTTTTGCACAAAGCTGCAATTGCACAAATAATGCTCGCTGTAATTTACCCTGCTCGTAGAGGTTTCTATCATTCATGGCAGAGTGCTGTGAATTTCAATAATAGCCTGCTCAGCATTAAACCCCACAGTAACATTATTCTCTTGCGAATGGAGAAGGAAGAACCCATCACTCTGGCTCCTTATTTTTGACAGAAGAGGGAAAATCTGAGTGTTTACGTTGCTGTGGATTTCTCTCCTTCCTCAAGAGATACTAATAAGAAACAGCAACCAAAGTTCAAGAGGGGCTCTAGGACAGACCCTCATGCAAAGACCCTTAAAATTGGATGCATTTTCCACCTCTAAGAAATATTGCAAATTTTATTAAAATTATTTTTCCCTTTCTTCTGAATTTTTCAGATACAGGCATGTGTCACACAACAAACTTCTGCTTAACAAAGGTGGTCAATTACAAAAAAGAGGTTCTTAATTGAGACAATGCATGGACAACATGTACTTGGATACAACATAACATGGGAACAGTTTTTCTTTACCATTGCTCCAGATGGTGTGCTTTATGTGTGCATGAAAACTACTATCAGTGCAATCCTAACTTGCACAGGATTAGCCAGGCTGGGTAATACTGTATACTTTTAACATTCAATATACATTTTTGTTTAACAAAATATACGGTATGTACTAACAAGACCTTATTCTTTTTTATTAGAATCTCAGTGAGATATATGGTTAGGTAGACTATAAAGTAGTGTTTCTCAAACTGTAGGCTGGTACCCACTAGGTGAGTCATGAGCCATTTTCTGTTGAAATGAATTTTTTTAACATATTAGATTTGGTGCAAGAATGGTATGTGACTCTGCATTTGGGGAAATGCTACAGATCTGTGCTTCTAACAGGATACTATGCAACTGTTTTTAACTATCTTATTTTTCGGTATGTGTAGAAAGGGTTGCAGCCTAGGATAATTTAAAAGTTTTAACAATTTTTCTATTTTATTGTTATTTATTGTATTTTATAATTTTTAAAACAATTTTAGGTTTCTTAACAATTTTGTCACTTCTGGACATGACATCACTTCTATTCAATGACTTCACTTCCAGTGAATCCTGATAGACTCTCATTCTAAAAAGTGTGTCCCAGTGGCAAAAGTTTGAGAACCACTGTTATTTTGTAAAAATCACATGCACTTTGCAGATCTTCTTAATAATAGGACATGTCAAGAGCAGCAGCAGCTTCCATCCTTTCTTGTTTTTCTACAGCCTCAGTGCTACGAAGCAGTATTTTTTTAAAAAAAGCATAATCTCTGTGTACCAAGGCTAGTGCAAATACAGCTGCTTGGGTTTCTGCAGTTCATTTTATTTGAAATGTTCATTAGCTAAACTCAGGCAGCTGCAGTTCATTAAAAAATTAGCGTATTAAATGGGGAAATAGCAAGCTGTGATGAAAAGGTGAAAACAAGCGTTCTGCCTATAAAATACCTTTGAAAAGTTAATGATGAACAATTGCTGCAGTACCCTGGAGACAATCAGAGCTTTGGCTTCTTCCTATTAAACCCTTTAAAAAGTCCCTTTTGTTAGGGAGAGTATGAGCAGCATTTGGCTCCATTTTACCCTTTGTCCCTTTTAACTAACTGCATACTGAGAAATGTCAGGGGTAGGCCACCCATGAGGCAGCCTGAAACGTCTCCTTTGAACAGACATCTGGGAAAGGTGATGAGCTGAAGAGAGGCGACCCTTGCCCTGTGCCTCCCATCACCCTTTTTGGTTGTTTTCCCTGGTCATTCTCCATTCTCTTCTCCTACACGCTCCTTGGAGAACTAACAAGAGAAGGAAGGGGTGCAATTTACCCCATTCTCTTCCTACTGTTGTGGGCTGAACATGTACATATTTGTAAGCGTCACAGAGCTGTAAGGCCACAGAGCTGGCTCTAGCTGTAGCATCCTTGGGCATAAGCAAAGTTCCAACAGAGAGAGCCATAGAGAGAGCCATACAGACAAGAGACTTTTTGGCTTTCTATTCCAGTGCTTGTGGAATGATGGGCGCAATCCAGAGTAATTACGGGGAGTCCTTGCTCCAGTGTAAGAACAGTTTACTCTGGATTGCAATATGAATTTCCCATAGGTTTTCACTAGGTGGTGCCATAACTACAGGTACACGTAATGTCTCTTACGTGCTCCCATAGTTACTCTGGATTGTAGGGTTAAAATTATAATAAGAAACCTCATAAACTTTACACCTGTCATCCCGTTTTCCTGGCATCCAGAAAAGTTGTAAGCCTGCAGCTGGGGTAATACAATTCCCAACCCAGAATATCTTCTTTTCCTGCTCTCAAGCCCTTGAAGTTTGGTAGTCAGACCATGGTTTATTCAAAATTATCGATTTGGCAAAAGGTTTTATATTGGTTGGTTTGTTGATAGTTTGTGATGTAGACTTCATCTTTCTGCTTTTTCTCTCCTCCTTTTTCATTCACATCAACACTCCTAATTACATCAGGGCCAGTACACATCTGTTATTTATTTTAAATGAAATGCAAACTGTTTCTAAGTAGTGCAACTGCTTAACATATGATTGTCTCCACTAGCATGTACGTTTCCTTTCAGACTTCTACTGCAGCACGGAGAACTTTAGTACAGATGCAAGTGGGCTGTTGCATGACATCAGCTGACCATGTGGAACGAAAACTTAAAAGTGGTTTTCATTTGGTGACTACATTTTGTAGAACGATTTTGTTCCCTAGCTCACCTTCTTACCTCAGTGCACCTGAGATGAAGTCAAACTCTACAATCCAGAGTAACTATGGGAAGACATAAGATACATTTACTCTGGATTGTTCTATGCATTTCCCATAGGTTTCCCATAGGTGGCACCGTAACTATGTCGGTGTAAAAGGTTCTGTGGTTACTTTGGATTGTAGTCATAGTATACTTCACAGACCTGTGCATGTCTGATTGTCTACAAATAACAGCATGAGTGTGTTTTAACGTCAGAAACACTGCTTGGGAGCCTGCTTTATCTATAGATATACCCATATGTCTCATTTTGTATATTCCAAATTAGATGACACCGTGATTGCTTTATCTAAGCCAGGGCAGACAAGTACTGCATCAGAACTGTGGTAGGCAGCTGTCAAGTGGAGCCAGGATCAGAGGGCTTAAGCTTGGAGTTAAAAGTCAGAACCAGAAAACAAGCTGAGATCAGAGAAGGTCAAAAGCCAGGAAAGAGTTCTTGTTATTCAAGCAAAGCTCCAGTTTGAAAGGAAGACTTTAGAACTCTTCCTGTTTTGGAGATCCAAGTGGCAGGGTGACTATATGACCGGAAATTTCTGGATTTGTCCCCTTTTTCAGTCTCCGAATCAGGTGTTCTCCAAAAGAGCTTCACTGTCCTCCATTTTGGCTTCATTTTGGAACTTTGCAATGGTGTGCAACACTCCATCATGTCATTTGTCGTTGGATTCATATTGAAGAGCAGAATCCATTGCAAAAGTTGGTTTGGAAATATCTCCTTCCTATCAAATGTTATGGTCAAAAAACTAAAAATCAAAAATATGCATTGAGCTCTATGGGAAAGTGAAATACCCAATATTGTGGCTTTACTCTTGTGTAGGAAAACGTGCTATTTTCCCCTGGAAAGGCCATGCTGGGAAGAATCCAAGACCTTGTCCTCCTTTTGAGGTTTGAGCATCTGGTCAACCTGCTAGGGGGCAGAGACACTCCAGGACCTGAAGAACATTTACTACTGAAGGACACCGCTATAGTTCTCTATAGTCTCAGGAAAATGTGAAATGGCCATTGCCTTCAATGCCCTGTTTGTGAATGAGCCACTGGTGTGCCTTGAATGGTCCAAATATGCTTTCCCTTGAGGGAAGACCATTTATTAGTAGTGCCTTTGGGAGATATCAGCCCTCCGAGCAGCACAATGTGCTTTGTCAGTTGTCAAAAAACAAAACAAAAAATACCAACGATTTTAGTGCTTTGTCAGTGTGCCATGAGATTAAAAGGATGAAAATCATTCTCCTAAATTTGGGGGTTTTGGATTATCCTATGAACACAAGATGTCTTCAGCATAAACGGTTAGTTATGGGCCCATAAGTACCATGATAGCTGCATGGTGAAATTTGTATATGGTGCTTGCAATAAACTTAGGTGGCTTTAAAATAAAGAAAACTGTACAAAAATTTTAGGGTACATATACCCATAGCTATTTCCATGATGGTCAGATAGAAACTCTGTGTTTGACATACATATACCATTTTAAATGTATACCAGTTGCTGGGGATCAGTAATGGAAAAAGGCTTCATGCACTGTTTGAGAACATGCACATGCATCTCCTCTTCCCTCCCCATCCCATGCTCATCCTCCCATCCCCCAGGAGGCAGCTCATCATTTATTAGAGATGGGTAAGACCTATCAGTTTGAAAGCTTGCAAATACAAGTAGATAAATAGGTATCACTTCCAGGAAAGATTACAGTGTTCTGTGTGCATGAGGGCCACAGGTTCAAGGAGGCATCTTTGGACAACACTGGCTCTATGGCTTAATAAATGGGAATGAACACCACTTCTAAAATCTGTCGGGGCAACCTGTTAGAAAATCTGAAGTGTGAGAGAGGTTGCTTTCTGAAGGCAAGTGCTTATTTTACAAACTTATAAGAGGAACCACAAGTACAGAGGATATACAACACAAAATGAAGCATATGGATCACGCCACCACACTGATGGGTTAACGTTACCTAATATTCTCAGATCTGGGCCGTTTGGACCCTGGGAAGAGTCATCTGGGTTATCTTAGGATCCAGACCCCTGGTCATACCTTGTGGGTTGTAGCTGGAAACACTATTGGCAAGATGGATTTTCTTGATCTAACCCAATATGCTATTTAAGTTTTTCTCACTGTAGTCTTTACTTGTGCATTGTCACCTTCACTTGCCTGTTCTGAGAAAAGAAACCAAACTATTTTTATTCTGTGTGGAAAGCTATCTTGCAGCTTCAGATAAAAACTGCAAGTCATGTTTTAGCAAAGTCAGACTTGGCCAGGGTGACCAGATCCCCAAACCTCAAAAGGAGTACAAGGTCTTGGATTCCTCTCAGCCTGGCCTCTCTGGCAGACAATGGCACATTTGCCTACTCACGATAAAAGCCACAATATTGGGACTTTCACTTTCAGATAGAGCACAATGCATATTTTTGATTTTTAGTTTTTTGGCCATAACATTTGATAGTAAGGAGATATTTCAAAACTGATTACTGCATTGGATTCTGCTCCTCAATATGAATCCAACGACATATGACATGATGGGGTACTTCACACCATTGCAAAGTTCCAAAATGAAGCCAAAATGGAGGACAATGAAGCCCTTTTGGAGGACACCTGGATAGGAGGCTAAAAAAGAGGACAAATCTGGAAATTTCTGGTCATATGGTCACCCTGGACTTGGCTCAGGGAGGTTAAAACTGCATGACTTTGAATGACAGCAGGCCCTTGACAGCTTTGGATCTATAGTCTGTGCTTGTCCAATGGTTACACAAAGGGCACATTTTAATTTGCAGTTAAAGCTTTAATTGATTAATTGCATTGATTAATGCATTAAACTAAGATGCTTTAGATAGCAATGCAGATGGATATCATCCTTTCTATTCCAAACTGAGCAATTACTTTTCCTGATCACCTGGTCTTTCCCCAAGGTCCAAGGGTTTTTACTGCAACAGAATCTATACCAATTGCAAATCTGAAGTCAGTTGACAGACTTGAGTTCCTTTGCCAGGCACCAGCACCATCGTATCAGTGCATGCAGAGACACTGGCATAACGGAATCCAATTCACATGGACCGTTGATCAGCTAGCCATGTCATGTGCCACTAACACCATCCTGGTTTTTTAGGGCAACTGTCTTCCCATTTCCTGGATCGCAACATGTGAAAGTGTCCCAGGGGTCACTGTGATTGCAATGCTGATCAATTAGTTGATGCACTTGAGTTCATTTGCCAGGCACGGCACCATCTTACTGGTGTACAGTGAGACATTGACATGATGGGGAACAGAGTCCTGTAGGTCTGTGATCAGATTCTGGGAGTTGACAAGAGAATCCAAGCGTGCCAACTTCTCCTTTGGGTTGACAGTCGAGTGAGTCATGCTGTGTGCCAACAACATTGTCCTATTAGGCAGTTCTGGTTTTTTTGGCAGCCTGACTCCAGTTCAAGTTGTACAAGTGACTTTAGCTGAAGAAGCTTTGTCTTTGGTTTTGCTCACTTTTCCAGCGGTGAGTTGCTCTGTTTCCTGCAGCCCAACAGGGGTAAGTGCTCTGGGGCTACTTGGATTACCACAACGCTAAGCCAGTTGAGGCGCTTGAGTTCATTTGCCAGGCACTGCACTGTCTTACAGGTGAACATGAAGACATTGGCATGATGTGGAGCAAAGTCCTCTAGGCCTGTGGTCATACTCTGGTAGTTGAAATTGACTAGACAGAAGCTGGGGATGTCAGGTTCTCCCCTGGGTTGACCCGCAGACTGAGGTATCCATGCTATGTGCCATCAACACTGTCCTGTTAGGCAGTTCTGGTTTCTTGGGCAGCTTGATCTAGTTGAAGAACTGACCTTAGCTGAAGAAGCCTTCTCCTTGGTTTTGTTCTCTTTCCAAGGGGCAAATGGTTCCGTCACCTTCCCATCTCCTGCAGTCCAGCATGCGATAGGTATTCGGGGGCTCCTGTGATTACCAACCCGGTTGACACTTCAGCCAGTGAGCCAGTACGGCACTTGAATTCCTTTGCCAGGCATTGCCCCACCACAGCATTGCCCTTGGAGACATTGGCATGATCAGGAGTGGACTTCTGTGGGTCCATGATCAGCCTCTGGGAGTTGGATCTGACACAGAGAGGAGCCGCTTGCCAACTTCTCCCAAGTTGGCAATAGAGAAGCTATTTTGTGGGCCATCAACACCATCCTATTAGGCACTTCTGGTTTTGGTGGGGCAGCTGGACTCTCTTGAAGTTGAAGAAGTCACTTGAGCTGAAGAAGCCTTCTCTTTAGTTTGTTCTTCTTCCCAGGGCAATAGGCTGATGTCTTCCTGTTTCATGCAGGGGTGCAGGTGTTATTGTGATGACTATGCTGAGAAGTCAGTTTAGAGGCCTGGGGCTGCTGTGGGCCACCCTTGTTCTTCATAGGTCTTCATTGGCATGGAGACAGAGGTTTCCTGATGGTGGAGCCTTCTAGCCAAAGGCTGATGCCAATACACTGGATCCTCCTGAGGAAAAGAGAGAAGCAGGGTGAGAAACTGAAGAAGAGCTGAAAGGAAGCAGAGATTCCCAAGACCCTTGGTTTGTGTGAAGTGCCCGAAGAGCTGCTGGGTACAATAAGCTGTAGCCTTGCAGGACCTGAAGAATATTTTAGCAGAGCACCAGCCACAACTGAATATCACTTGGGCCTGAAAGTAGATACCCTGCAAGCCGCACACTGTGTGAGGTGCACACACAAGTAGAAACCTTTAGTGTATGAAAGATCAGCAGGCAGAAGTCTTCTGTTCCATATACAGGTGCAGGGAATGTCCAGTCTGATCTGGGACACTGCACAAGTTATTTGGAGGTACATGACAGCGTGAACAGCCTGGGCTGTGTATACTCCTTCTTTCCCAATCCCTGAAAGGTGTGCTGCATCCACTTCAACAGATCATCATGGGGACCAAACCAGGGAAATACATCCCCCTTTTCCAGAACCACAGTCTCTCACGGGCAAGGTGGCCATTGATCATAACCACAAAAGGAGGACAAGTGTTCCCCAAAACGTAGGACACACAAGAAAAATGTGGGACATTAGAAAATAAAAGCCATATACTGTATTTACTTGAATATCACGCTCACCTTTTCCAGCCAAATTCAGTCTCCAAAATCAGGGTGCGCATCAGATTTGATGGTTAATTAAATTTGAGTAAATGCAATATATTGCTTTCTTCTGATTAATTTATATTAATTATTATATTAATTAATTTTATATTATTAATTACTTATATAAATTATAACATAAATTATTATTAAATTATTACATTATATTATTATTAAATTTAAAATGATTGTATATAATTTATTTAATTTATTAATTATACGTAGAAAGGCTACGTGCTGCCTTCTCACAAGGAAAAGGAGGACAATGAAGATTTTTTTCCCAGGACACAAGGCTAAAAAGAGGATATGTTATGGAAAAAGATGACATGTTCACCCTGCTCACAGAATATATTTCTTGAACAAATACAAGCATATCAGGGCTAATAATGACAATATATAGCTTGGGATAAAGAAACCGCCCCCCATATGTTCCACCATCAGCCCTGGCCTCTTAACAGACTTAGCAGTCCTCAGACACCTACCCATGTTCGGCTGCAGGGATCTTGGCAGTGACTTTCTCAGGATTTAGGAAGGGTCTGGAATGGGGAGTTTTCTCCAGTCTCTGCATCTGGAGTGTGCTGAGCCTCCTGCTGCTCCTGGTGTCTTTGGGGCAGTGGTTCTCAAGCATTTCAACCCGGGACCCCCTTTGAGAATGACCAATCTGTCCAGGACCCTCCAGATGTGGGTCCTCCATGACTACACTGAGAAATACATTGTGTTCAATGCAGGGTGACCAGATGCCTGAACCTAAAAAGGAGGACAAGGTCTTGGATTTCTCTCAGCCCGTCTTTCCAGCGGACAATGGCATGTTTGCCTACTCACAAGTAAAGCAGCGATATTGGGCACTTTCACTTTCCCATAGAGCTCAATGCATATTTTTGATTTTTAGTTTTTTGACCATAACATTTGATAGGAAGGAGATAGTTCCAAACCAACTTTTGCATTGGATTTTGCTCTTCAATACGAATCCAACGACCTATGACACGAATGGGGTACTGTACACCATTGCAAAGTTCCAAAGTGAAGCCAAAATGGGGGACAATGGTTACCCTGGTTCAATGAGACTTAGTCCCAGGAAAGCATCCTGAGTGCCCCATAACAAGATGGTGGCACCCAGTGCAGATTTCAAAATGGCGACACCCAACTTTGTGCGACTCCCTGAAATGGAGTGGGAACCCCTCCAGGGGTCCCATCCCCCACTTTGAGAATCACTGTGGGTGATGACAGAGACCCCGAGACAGGAAGGGGCTCTCTGAGTCCCACTCCAGAGGACCCTCCTGCCCGTCCCTCCCTCACCCCAGGCGGCCCGGGTTCCCTGTCCTACCTGCCTCCAGGATGTCTAGGCAAGCATGACTCATGCAGCACCCACCCAAGTTCCCTGCTCCTGTACAGAGGCCACCCCACCCTGCGTGAGGCCGCACAGGCAACAGGGAGGCCCGGCTACCCCGCACCCTGGAGCCTGGCCTGGGTGGGCAGAGCCATGGGCACTGGTCAGAGAAGCGGGTCCATGGCTGAGACTGCCTGGCATGCTGGAGCTCCTATCCGTCTTTAAAAAAACTATCCATCTACCTACCTACCTACCTACCATATGTATGTATGTATCTAACTACCTACCTACCTATCTATCTATCAACCTAATGTCTGTGTGTATGTATCTACCTACCTACATATATTTATTTATATCTATCTACCTACCTACTTACCTGCTTACCTACCTACCTGCATATCTATCTACCTACCGTATGTATGTATGTATGTATGTATGTATGTATGTATGTATGTATGTATCTATCTATCTATCTATCTGTCTGTCTGTCTGTCTGTCTGTCTGTCTAATGTCTCTGTGTATGTGTGTATCTATCTACCTACTTACCTACCTACCTACATATCTATCTAATGTATGTATCTATCTATCTACCTTCCTACCACTGCAGGAGGCTACCTATCACCTAGTAGGCTGGTATCGCCTGGTAGGCTCAGCCATGGAGCCGCTCCCCCAACTAATCCCACAGCCCTGCCCAGCCCTGGCCAGGCTCCAAAGCGCAAGGCACCGGAGCTCCCTGCTGCCTGCACGGCCTCATGTGGAGTGGGGAGCCTCTGGAAGGGTGCGGGGAGCTTGGGAGTGCTGTGTGGGCCATGCTGCCTGGACACCCTGGAGGCAAGGAGGGCAGGGAAGCCGGGCGTCCACTGGAGAGGGCTTGGAGACTCCCTGCCTGGCTGTGGGTCTCCCTCATGGGGGCTCAGCACACTGAGGAGGCAGAGGCTGGAGAGATAGGCAGGAAGGGCAGCCAGGGAGGGTTGGGAGTCACTGCCTGGTCGCCTGAGGGGTCCGCCTGGGAGGGCCTGGCTCTGCTCTGCTCTGCCTGCCTTGCTGCTGTCAACTGCCAGGCTCAGCCGTTAAGGGTTCTGAACCATTGCCTTGACAACCACACAACAACACCCTCAGGGGAGGGGCCCTTGTTTGTCACCGCACTGCAGGGAGGGGGTGGGGAGGGCACTGCTGAGTGGCCGGGAGGCTGCCTTCGACATTTTCTTCTCCTGGGGTCTCTAAAACCTGGCCCTGGGGCCATATGTGGCCCTCGAAGGTTCTCCATCCAGCCCTTGGGCAAGCCCTGTAATCCTCAAGGAGGTCTGCTCCCACACCTCAGGAGGGCATTTTGAGGACTGGGGAAGTTGCACACTCCTGTGTGTGTGTGTGTGTGTGTGTGTGTGTACCTGTGAAAAGTGCTTATGAACTTTGAACATCACCCTTTCACTGTGTAGGAAAGTCTTGATGAGCTGATTTGGATCCATTCATTCATTCACAAATGTCAACCAATACTTTTTTCTTCTGGCCCTGACACAGTATCAGAACCCCCACCCCCTTGCATGTGCATCATCTCCCCATACAGAACAAACCCTCCTATACATCAATCCCCCAACTGCATCAACCCACTATGCGCATCAACCCACCATGCGCATCATCTCCATGCATATCAACTCCTCATGCGCATCAACCCTTGTGCATCAACCCCCCATGCGCATCAGCCCCCTATGCACACCATCTCCCCATGTGCATCACACCCCATTAGCACCATGTGCACCATTCCCTCCTCCAGTGCACCCTCCCTGTCAGTGTATTGGGCACCGGGCGCCAAATTGGCTGGATGTTTATCAGTCTTCAATACTAAGTACAGGACAAAAACATATTGCACCCCTTTTTAACCCCTTAAGGGTTAAATTTCTCATCATCAGTTCTTGGTGGGTGTTGATGTCACAGAAGGAACACCCTCCCCAAATTTCATGCTTTGAGATCCAGAGGTTGGGGCAGAACATCCCTCAGTCAGGGATTCTTCAATGTAAAGTATAGGGAGGAAAACACATTGCACCCCATTTCACCCCCTTCCAGTAGGAATTTCCAAAAACTGGCACTTAGTGGATCCATCCGTCATGGAAGGAACACCCATTCCAAATTTCATGCTTCTAGACCCAGCAGTTTTGGCTGGGCATTGATAAGTGTGTGAGTCAGTGGGTGAGTTAGAGAGTTAGTGAGTTTTTCAGTTTTATATATAGACTAGCAAACGGTGGAACTCTTGCAGTCAACTAGTCTGCTTTCCTTCCTGCCTTGTCAGCCCCACAAGGCATCCTAATACAGACTTTCCTTTTTTCTGCTGTTATTCAATTTTTTCAGTACCCATAAAGGTCCTAGCAACTTCCCCCGGGTGACACTTGGGAACCTCAGGTCCACACTGTTTCTTATCCCTGTCTGCCACATGGAAAGTGAAAGACTCTGTTGGTTCACTCTTGAGACACAGAACAACTATATAAGAAAAGTACACACTGTTGAAAGATTGCAGGCCACTTTGCCCCCTCCCTGGTCAGGAGGTGAGCAGAGATGGGTGGCAGCAGCCCATTGGCTGCAGTGGGCCAAGCAGGGGCAGTACCAAGGAGCTTGCCCTGGGCTTGTGCAGCACAAGGGCTTCAGTTGTGCTCGGCACAGCATTGGGCAAGGAGCTCTTCTCTGACACTCTGTACCCTTCCTCTGCAGCAGGATCGGGCCGGCTGAAGTGTTTTTCGGCACAGCTCCATCCTGAAGACACTCTCCCCAGTAATGAGTGGGATCTGCCATTTTGTGGTGGCTAGCATTCATTTAGAGCGCTGAGCTTCTGGCTCTTGGGGCTGCCTGGAAGGTGAGATGACTAATGGTATTGCTTTTGGCAGTAAGGGATTGATGTTAGGGATCCCTTAGGGAGCTTATTGCCCGCAATGATGAGTAGGAGAATGAAAGAAGGGGAGTGCTGTCGGTGGAGGCGATGCGGGTTCAGTATCTAATGTTCAAGAACCTCCCCAAAGGTTTACCAGAAGGGGCAGAGGGGCTCAGATGTTCCAGACTCTTCTCATTTGAGAGCAGTAAGGAAGGGCAGAGTGAGGAAGGTCCTTCCATGATCACCAGGGCAGAGGAGTTTGGACAGAAGAGGGGTTCATCGGCTTGCGCTGCTCCAGGTGAACAGGCGGGTAGCCCGGGTAAGGATTTAGTTCAGGAGATGAACAAAATCTGTGGTGTTTGGGAAAATAGGGAAGGTGCCCCTTTGCCTTCCAAATGCATGGCCACACGGCCACAATGATGGCAGTCCGGCTGGGGTGGTCCTTCTTTCCCTTGGGGTCCTTTCTGGAATGGTCCCTGGGATCTGCAATGGTATGGCTCTGGGTATTCTTTGCGGTCAAGGGTCTAGGGCAGGGAATCTGATGGGCTTCATTCTGCCTATTCTTACTGGCGTCAATCTTGAAGGGGATGAGAGTGTGTCCTGGTTCAAAAAGGATGAGGTTAGTCCGATGTTCAGATCATTTTATTCTGACAGCCCTGATGAGACCCTAAAGAGCCCTTATGGCCCTTTTGGTAAAGGAAAAAATATGGCAGGGGGAGTATGTGGATTTATTCAGTCTGCTCCACAGAACCAGAACCTGTGCCCAAAGTTGGTGACCAAACAGGTACAGGTTAATTCTGCACAAAATTATAGTATTACATAAAGCTTCATCCCAAATCAACCCTTTTATAGTATAATTATATGGCAGCTTCATGAAAAGTCTTCAATGTTGATAACTCGGAAGACTGCAACTTTCTGACCTCTATTTGAGGTAATGGCCTCATCTGATAGTGCAAGGCCGTTTATGGCAGTGTGAACGGTAGACCACTGCTGCATGCTTCTAGGCCACTGCTGCAAAGGTATAGTGATGCAGCATGCACAGCAGTAGCCCAAAAGCCTCTGGCAGTGCCAATAATTTGGCAGTAAACGCAAGTAATGGGCTGGAAATGACACAGCAGAGAGAGCTTCAAGGCAGAGAGAGGGAGGGAAGAGATGGATCCTGCAGGTAGAAATCTGAACAAAAATCCTATCTCTTTTTTTCACAGAATGTCTCACCCCTTTTCCCCTTTTCTCAGATTTGGCAGTATACGAGTACACCCCAGTGTTGTTAATTTGAGTTATTCTGAGGGTTGCTCATCCATTCTAAAAGGACATCCTGCCATGCTTAACAATTGCCACAGGCATGCATTCATGAAGCTGAACTTTGGGATGCATATGATGTGATCAGAGCCTTCCCTGGAAGTCTGCATTGGTCTGCTGTAGCTGCAAATCCATCTCTGGAGACAGTAGTGGCACTATTTTGTCCTACGTGAACTGGCCTTCACTCTCCCAGTAGGAGATCTGATGTAACAATATGCAGTGATTGTCACTCATTAGATTTCTGATTATCAGACATCCTGCCTTTAAGAGGCAAAATTCTCTTGCTCGACTTTATTCAGAATTGTTCTTGGCAGCAAAACTCACAAACACCAGTACTGGTTGCCATGACCACTACATTTCACTACATCAAATGTAGTTTCTACTTGTGAACAAGCTGGAAAAACTGAAAAAAGCACGGCATGGACATGAATCTCAGAGTATGTTTCCAAATATTACAGCTTAATAAGAACAATGTGCTCCGGGGCATTTTGTTGCTAATACAATGTACTCTCTTCTTTCCTTTGCAAGCATATGTCCTTGGATACCCTCTAGTCTGTGGCTGAATAGGAAGAGATAAACACTTCTGAAACAAAGCAAGATCCTTTTTAAAAAATGAATCATTTGAAAACTTATTTTCAAACATTTTTCAGTATTTGCAAATTTATCTATATCTATAAAAGAGAAAAGTCACTGACTCACTCACTGACTCATTACCGCCCTGCCAAAACCGCTGGGCCTAGAAGCGTGAAATTTGGGGTGGATGTTCCTTCCGTGATGGAGGAGTGCACTAAGAACCGGCTTTTGGAAATTCCAACCAGAAGGGAGTGAAAAGGGGCGCAACGCGTTTTCCTCCCTATACTTTGCATTGGAGAATTGATGACTCAGCAACATTCCACCCCAACTGCTGGGCCTGAAGCATGGAATTCTGGGAGGGGTCCTTCTGTCACCTGAACACCCACCAAGAACCCATCTGGAGAAATTTAACCCTTCAGGGGCTGAAAAGGGGTCAACGTGTTTTTGTCCTATACTTAACATGGGAGACTGACCAACATCCAGCCAATTTGGTGCTCTGTTCCTGGTGCACTGGGGGATTTTGTTCGGAGGAAGAGGTTGCACTGGCGAGGATGCTGCGCATGGGGGGAAGTTGCGCATGGGGGAAAGTTGTGCATGGGGGAAAGTTGCGCATGGGGGAAAGTTGTGCATGGGGGAATGATGCGCATGGGGGAATGATGCGCATGGGGGAATGATGCGCATGGGGGAATGATGCGCATGGGGAGGACATTGCGCATGGGGAGAAGTTGCACATGGGGGGATGATGCGTATGGGGGGATGATGCGCATGGGGGGATGATGCGCATGGGGGAAGTTGTGCACTGGGGAAAATTGCACATGGGGGTACAATGCACATGGGGGGAAGTGGCACATGGGGTGTTTCTGTGCTGGGGGAGATGGCATAGGGGAAAATGTTACACCCGCAACGCGGGTACGCTTTTCACTAGTCATTGATAAATTACAAAGGCTTTCAGTACAAAGGACCCTTTCCAGGCCCAGTCCCAAATACCAAATTCTGCTGATAATGAAATCTGTAAAAGGGGGAAAGCTGCATGGCATTGCACTTACTGTACTTTTGGAATATGTTTCGAAAACAAACTTACAAACTAAAGCTCTCTACCCTTAATAAACCTATGGAGCTGCCCTTAAGCCAGTCTATCATCCATCTAACCCAATAATTAATTCTCTGGCTGGTAGTAGTTCTCCAACATCTCATACAAACAATGGTGTAGCTAATGATCGTGTATCATGGTGCAGAGCTCAAAAAGTTGCCCTGGAAGTGATGTGATAAATGGAAGTGATGCCACATCATGGCTTTTAAAATGATGAAAGGAAAGAACCTGCTCCTCCTCCCAGCATTGGCAAAGCAATCTGTTTTCAGCTAAGTTTAAAAATCCACTTTTTGTTCCATAAGGAAGTTGCATTTTCATCTTCTGATTAATTGGCCAAAATTTTTGATACCATCCATATATTACAGTGCAGTTTCTTTGCATTCTATATTACATTCCCTTTCTAATCATTCATACATACCCCATTTTTCATAATTTTGGCCACTTTGTCAAGCTTCGTTTGTTGTCCCCCTAAGGCTGCAATCCGAAAGACAGTTTCCTGGGAGTAAGACCCACTGAACACAATAGGGCTTATGTTTGAGGAGACATGGTTAGGATTGCACTGTAAGGCTAGTTGCTCAGTGCAGTTGCTACCCCCTGTACCCCCTTACCTACACCACTGCACACAAAATATTTCCCTGTTCCGATTATCTGCATTCCTTTTACCTGGAAGTACTAAGCGTTCAGTATGGAACCTTCCGCATGCAAAGCATTACCTAATTATGACTTCTTCATTACCATGTACGGGTCCTCCCTACCACTCTCAAACCTAAGGCAGTTCTCCCCAGTCCATTTCCCCTCTTCCTTTGCAGCTCATTTCTGTCTCATTTTAGGGCTAGCTGGGCAGATAGGCTATTATTTGAGGCATCAGCCCGTTGTAAGCATACCAGAGAATCAGCAGGAAGTCTCTTCTTGCTGTCAAAGTCTTTCTTGAAGTGACATCTGCACAAGACCCTGTTTCTAGAAAGAAAGTCTTTCATCTCCAAGGCAGATGACTTTTCTAATGAAATTACTGCCCCTTTCAGAAACACTAAAGAAAAGACAGAAACCCAAGAGGAGACTTCCATTCTTAATGCCCTGAAGACACATTATCTAATTTATTGGACAGTCCTGAAATACCTATACAGTAGAAAAGCAAAAATAATATGCATTTGCTAAGGCTGTATTTTGAGATATCTTTTAAAAGACACAAGTCATGATATATTTCTTTGCATCTAGTGGACAAAATATTGCTTAATGGCAAACTCAAATTCTTCAGGGAGTAATAATAGCAAAGTATGTTCCTATCATTGCAATTTTAAAAGGCAATTATTGTAATAGATTCTCTCTCTCTCTCTCTCTCTCTCTCTCTCTCTCTCTCTCTCTCTCTCTCTCTCTCTCATGGGAGTAATATAACAAAAAGAAGTGAAATTGTAGAAATTAAGAAAAAGTACATGTGCTAGTCTTACAATACTTTGCATATACTATATTCCTACTAGGGTTGGATTACAGTGTGATGGTCCAACATGTGTCCTACAAGGCTCGTTTTGGTGGATCCCAAAAGCTCTGCAGCAGCCCACCGTCTTCTCCTGCTTCAATAGCTTTGCAGTCTCCCTGCTGCATTATTCAAGCTTTTTATTTATAGAAACCAGAACATGGCAGAAATATAGAAAAGGCCTACTGTGTTCTCAGCTGAGCCTACCAAAGACTTTAGCAGCTCAAAATGTGAAAATAATGTTCAGTTACTTCATCTTGTCATTCCCAATTACTTTTGGGTTTGCTGAAACTTGAGACCACCTTAGTGCCTTTCTGTGGCTTTAGTAGGTCCCAGCAAAAGGTAGCTTGCTTGTCCTCCTGAAACCTGGAGCTGGCATTAGCTATAGACATCATGTTAAAGCTAAGAAGGTCCAGATCTAGTCAGTGCCCTGATTGGGCACCACCTGAGAAACCCCTGCAAACTCCCTGGTGAAATAAAAGTCTATCTAAATAAATGTTTTAACCTGTGGTTGAGGGTGTCCACATCTTCTGGCTAACATATTATATCAATCAAGCAGGCTGAGGAGAGGCAATTGTCAACATTCCAACTGTCAACATTGAAAATATGCTGGAGAGAGAGATGGTTTTTTTTTAAACTGATGACTGTTGTTATATTGTACTGGCCCATTGAGGACCCCAAAATTATGTTATATTGTACTGTTTATTGTTGTTATATTGTACTGGCCCATACAATACAATATTGTATATTGTACAGTATACTACTTATATTGTACTGACTGTTGTTCTATTGTACTGGCCCATTCAGGACCCCGTTCAAGACCCCGTTCAGGACTCCAAATTCTTGTATCCCACAAGAATTTTATATTGTACTGACTATTGTTCTATTGTACTGGCCCGTTCAGGACCCCGCTCAGGACCCCAAATTCTTGTATCCCACAAGAATTTTCCAAACTTTTACAGCAATGTAAATTGGCAATGAATTAGTTCAGTCATTTAACAGCAACGAGATGCAGAAAAGGAATAGAGAGGTCTTTGACTCTATCCCACGTCATTCCAACTGGGAACTGAATGAGAATATAATGTTGTTGAAACATGATTTATTCTTTGCCAATTATGTCTTTTTTGTTTCATTGCATCACAAAATGCTTTGTGGCCTACTTGTGCTAATGTATGGCATATGAAACACAGTGTTTGCATGATTTGATTCAATCACAGTTAATTTGGCACAAAACATCCCTTCCAGGATGTCTTTAGAATGTAGGCAGCCTTATAATTACTATTATGTTGGCTTGCAATATCAAATCAATTATGCCATTAAAAAGGCACTCTGGCATGTTTAGAGGGTTTTTACAATGGAAAGCCAGACGTGAATCTCAAGTCTATGAGCATTTCTATCTTGAATCAGTATATTGTACAAGCAGGAATCATGATATTTGACTGGGATTTATAAGAGTGGCACAAACTTTTCTTTCCTCTTGCCTGGCTTGTTAATCATTCTTCTTCAGGTATTAAAAAAAATAACACAGTTGCCAGCAAATGTTGTACACTTTCCCTGCAAAGCCAGCAGCTGAAAGCAAATTGCGATGAATCAGCAAGGTGCCTATATAGCTGCAGGGCCCATTGCTTTATGTTGTCCTTGGGGACCACCTGTTAAGCGAAGGTCACTGGTGAAAGTTAAGACTAATAAGGCCTGCTGCTTTGAGAAATACTGAATGGGCATTTTTTTTAAGCTGCCTAAGGAACGGGAAAGAGAAGAGCTGGTGAAGAAAGTCCCTTGTCAGCTTTCTTTCTTTTTAATTCAGTCATATGAAAAAGATGTGTAGGTTTGTATATATTTAAAGGGAAATCCAGGGAGGATGTTGAGGTTTTTGGTCAGTCACAAGGTGTCCTTAAAGATGGGTCCTTAAAGGTCCTTAAAGACCTTCTTCCATCTTCTGAGGTCACTCACAATGTAAGCCTAGCTTGCACTTAGTCCCTTGTGCTGGCCTAAAGTCTTGCAAATGTGCTGAAAGGCATGTTTGCACCAGAATCGGGGAGGTTAGATCAGCATATCATTTCCACACAGCCCGGCAAAATCTTGGGGATGACACAGAGGGGAAAATCTTTCCAGGCTTCCAGGCCACACAAGATCTGGGGAGGGTGGGGAAGAGCTGGGAGGGGGTGTTCTCTGTTGGATGGAGGTGAGGCTCAGATCCAGTAGTTATGGTGAATCCAAGCCATCGTGCTCCCATCTGCTCAGATTTAGGCTATTTCAAAGGTGGCCTAGGTCTGAGCAGACCCATTGGGGCTGCTGCTGCATGACCACGAGAAAGGTTGAGCCTCCCCATTCCTGTGGTAGCACAGTAGCAATCCCAATACTGGTGTTGGACTCAGCACAGGATAGGTGCTTTCCACTGTGGTTGCGCCAGTCTGACTGGATTTCAGTTCAGACCTGGGTCGCCCCTGTACTCATCCTATTAAGTCAGAGGTCCCAAAAAGGCCTCTTTAAGTGCCAGAGTCTATCACTTAGCACTCTGCACTTGCTCAGAGGCATGTAGATGCAAGCTGAAGTTGACTTTAGACTACTTCCTGAGTCCACCCGGTCAAACTTCCACACTTGTTCCCCTAGAGGGTCCGTTGTTTGGGTTACCAGATATAGTGACACAACTACAGGCTTTCTGAAATAAAGGCCGAGTTTATTTTAGAACCAGTCGCCACACCAAATAAGGTAAAAGCATAAGCACATTAGAACTCAGAGTTAAAACAACAAAAGTTAGCTCCTACTCTAATACATTGATTCCTACCTTAGCATGGATGTCAAAAGAATATAGTCCATCTTATATTAAGCTCCATCCGTCCCAGTGTGGGGGGGTCCCACAGACTCCACTTTGTTTCTCTTGAGCGCATGATTTCTTTGTCTGTGAGGTGATGCAGCCCAGCTAGTCTCAATTTGCAATTGAAGGCACTAAGCTTTATTGGCCATCCCGCAAGATCCGGCCAAACACTTTGGATTTTTGACTTACTTCAAAGGAGGCTATTCACACCTGGCCATTCCTCCCAGCCCTTCCAGAAACCAGTGGCGCCTCCCAGATGTCTCTGCCACAGGGCAATACTTTCATGATGGAGTCACTCAGGTTCATAGCTGGGGCTGCCCAAGACAGTGGTGTATCCCTATTGTAATCCAAAACCATACTGTCTTCTCAGACATCATCTGCTGTGGTGACAGCAGAAGCATATGATATAATTCAGACCTGCTTCACAGCTGAAAAGAAGTGTCTTGTGAATGTCAGTCAAACTAGAGGTAAATGGTAGAGGTTCACTTGTTTCCTGGTCTATTTTTTCTCTTGGCTTAGTGATCTTGGTACTTCTCTGGAAGAAACATGGCTGTGAGGGGTGGGGGTGTCTGTGGGCCAAATGTAGGTGTGAAATAATGAAAACACCCATATCCCACATATTCTTCTTTAAAATTGCCATGCTCCTGTTTGACAACTATGAGGTGGGTCTGAATTCTAACATATGAGCCTGCACTTGTCAAGCCTCATTATGGATCACAGATGTGCTACTTGATCATCTTAAGCAAATACTTCTGAAGTTCCTAATCTTTACTCATTTCTACAAGGAGGAAAGTAGATCTTTCTTATCTGCATTTTCAAAGATGTATTTGAAGATTATCTGTTTTGCAGGGAACCAAAAAAATCAAATGCTAATGCTTAATGCCACCATGGCCTTATATTTGTCATATTTCAGGGAAACATGTCAGTGCCATTATAGAATATTTGTTGTAATGTTGCAATTGGGGGATCTCTTTCAGCGGAACAAAATGTTCCCTCTGGTCCAATCCAGCCCATATTGCTGTGGAAGACATTGGAAGCCTTCTTGCTGTGTCAAAGATTCTGAATCTACCTGCTGCCAAAGGTAAGGTGGTTGGGGAGAAAGGAGGTGGTGAGAAAGGGTGGAACAGGGGCAGGGCAAAATGGTGGAATGAAGGGTATGGGTGGAATAGGACAGCAAAGGAGTAGGTAGTGACTAGTGGATCAAATCCAGGAAAGGGTTTTTTTTTTTAGCAATTGCTGAATCTTAACCAGACCTGGTTAAGACTGGTACCAGTTATTTAACTAATGCAGGCTCAGCAAGACATACATACATCACATACATCATGGAGGCTTACTCCATGTTGTTCCAGAAGAAATGCAGGATACAGCAGAATCCATTACCCCACAGGATTTTGGTGCTTCTGTGTTGATGAAAAGGGGGAAAGAACAGGATTGGGCTCTTGAACATATACAAGCATGTGTATTGTGCAAGGAGATTAGGCCATGGAAGCAGATTTTGATTCAGCAACTGCTGCTGCTGTGCCTTCCCCCTTCCAGATAGGGTTGCCGTAATTCTCCATGTTGGGACAGGTGGGTCCTTCTATCACACTTGCCAGTATGTGAACACAATCTACCAAAAATCAAGACTGTCCCTCTTTTTTGGAGCATATGACAACATATGCCAACAGGGAGGAGATGTGGGGGTGAGTGGGGGCACAATCCACCCACCCCCACATCTCCTCCCTGTTCTGCACAGCTTACACCCCCCCTAACTTGGTTTACTTCCTCCGAGGCCTTCTTG
Source organism: Cryptoblepharus egeriae (assembly GCA_030015325.1). NCBI lineage: Eukaryota > Metazoa > Chordata > Lepidosauria > Squamata > Scincidae > Cryptoblepharus > Cryptoblepharus egeriae. The sequence continues at coordinate 193,927,968 of JAREYC010000002.1, forward strand.
ATGTCTGCCAGCATATGTGGAGAGTCCCTCCAGTGTGCTGGCTACTTGGGCTGCCACACAGCACTTTATATCTGTTTTGTGGACACCTGGACTGGCAGTTCCATCAGTGTGACTTATAGGATGGGACTGAAAGTGTCATTGAAATAAATGGTTTGTTTTAGTCACAACTAACTTGTCTCATTGAGTTCAATGGTCCTTACCCATGATTTCCTTTCTTTGGATGTATGGAATAATCGTTTTTAATAAACAGGGAATACAGAAGCATTTTGTTTTAAAACATGAATAGTAGATGTTAATTTTTTAAAATTCTAAACTGTAAATTGTGAGTTTATCTTGCATGTCGATTATTTCAAAATCAGTGAAGGGTTTGCATGGTCTGTTTGCAAAATCTTTGCTCTAAGCTATGTGGTTAATTGACTTACAAATGAGATGAAGCACTTGCATGTGCTTTCCTTTACTTTAATAGAGGCACTTAAGTTCCATGGAGATAATTTAAACCCATTTTTGAATGGGTGACTCAATCTTTTGCCTTTTCCATTTTTCGGCATCCCAGGATAGGGTTGCCATATGTCCTGAAAAACAGGGACAATCACAATTTTTTTTGGGGGGGGGGGCGGATTATGTTCACATATTGGCAAATGGCACAGAGGGCCCTGTCCTGCTTTCGTGGAAGAGAATTCTGGTAACCCTATCCCAGGAGCATGTACTGGGCTGGATGCAGAGAAAAGTATATAGCATTGCCACTATTTGGTATGGTTGTATAATCAGAATTTAGTCAGTGTTTTTCCCTTGATGTAACTCAACTTTTTCTTAAAATTTTCTGATATTTTTCTTTACCAAAAAAATCAGATTTTTTGTGAATTGGCTTGCAATTTGCATGGCTGCCACCTAAATACTACCTGAGTTAATTAAAATTATTTTACTCATTAGATTAACATTAACAATTAACATCATTTGATCAATCTGCCTGACATTTCTTAAAGACAAATTAAGAAGACAGAATCCAGCCTGTGTTGTGTTTGCAATTCAAAGACAAATAATTCAGAGGTTTCAGAACCTGCAAACATTCAGAACTCCTATTCAGAAGTTTCAATTTTTATTCATATTTAAGAAACTTTATATGGTATGGATGTTATGCAAACAGCATTAACTTCTGATTTCCAATAATTTTTTGAGTCAAGGGAAAATGGAAAATAACTTTCATCATGGACTGAAGTTTTAAAAAAAACTTTTATGTTGTTTAAGTTACTGAGAAAGTTTCAACAATTCCATCAAGTTGGATTGATTTAGGCTAATATCTTTTCTTATTGTGGCTATTTGATGAAGCCATTGTTTACAAAGGGATAGGGAAAAGCTAGCAGAGAGGAAGATAAGAGAGACTGGATTAAATATGTGACAGAACTGGGCTGTATTGTCAAAATCCTGTATGAAGAACTGAAGACATTCTATAATGAAGAGTAAGAAGGAGATCGGAAATAATTTAAAATCTGCACTGTATTTTCTTTGAGGCTTGTTATGAGAAATCTTTTTTAGACCATCCGATTGAACATTTATATCCTGAGAATAAAATAATGTGACTGTGACTATACATAATGCTTCCAGAAAGGCTGGTTTTAAAGAAGCAGTCTTGCACATATGCAAGGCAAACAAGTAATGTGGGAATATATGTTGTCAGGTTTGAGTCTCTCTGAGACAACAGTGGCTCAATTCTCTTGCAAATGGAGAAATGGAAGGATAATGGAGGATTCCTCCACTATGGGCAGCTGCACCTGATTTATGCATGTCTTGAATCCAAGAAATCTTGAACTGGCAGTGCAAAATACATTAATCCACACAGAAAATTGATAATGACTGTTTAAAGACATTGGTATATTCATGCACCAACCTGACAGTTTTTCCCCAGAAACAAAACAGATATGCTGGAACACATTTTTGAACCACAATTTACTAGTCATAGTATATTTTTTAGTAATATGGAGAATAATTCAATTTTTTACAGCGTTGAGTTGAAATAGGAGGTGTTTAATAGGGGAAAATTTTAAAATCTTGAAAACAATTCCTGTTTTCATGAGAGTTTCTTTGAGGCTTTAAAATGTAAATACCAAATATTTACCCATTCTCAGTGAGGGAAGAAAATATTGCCCTGATTTTTTTTCTTGGGGGGGGGCATGGGTGAGCAGGAGGAGGAATGATTGGCAGTGCTTGGACCAGCATTTATGCCCGATCCAAACCTCACCTCTTGGGCAACCTGAAGCAGCCTCTGTTCCATCTCCTGATTTAGGCCACTTCTGGAGGTAGCTTAAGTCTGAGGAGACTTAGGACTAAGCTGCTGCAGCCCTACACCAAGGAAGAGGAGCAGCAGCAGTTCCAATACTTGCACTGGATTCAGCAGTCCCAATACTCACAGAATGGGACAGCCTAATCCAGCGCAAATTAGGATAGTGCTGTCAGTGTGCAATGCTAACCAACTTCCCAGCGCTTGCATAGCTGTACGAATAGGGCATGTGCTGCATTCTGCAGTTGGGGGCAGATACAGAGATCTCCTTAAACTACCTTTGGTTACTTTTTTTCAGGATTTCTCCCTGTGTGTTTATTTCAAATATTATTATTTTACTGCTAGAATTTGCAGTGGTTCTCTGGAATATAACTGTGTGTATTCTATACTGTTTTCCAATACATACTCCCCCCTTTCTGTGTAATTTATCTACACACACACACACACACACACAAAGAGAGAGAGAGAGAGAGAGAGAGACAGACAGACAGACAGACAGACTATCTACAGTATTTATATACCACTTTTCAACTAAAAAGTTCACAAAGCAGTTTACAAGAAAGTAAAAAAATTTAATAACTTATTAATAGCTAATGAGTCCCTGTCCCAAAAGGACTCACAATCTTAAATGCAAAAGAATACCAGCAGAAGCCATGAGAACAGACATTGCTGGGCTGTGTAGGGCCAGTTACTCTCCCCCTGCTAAAGGAGGAACATCCACTTGAAAGAGTGCCTCTTGCCCAGTTAGCAGGGACTAATTACTGACTCTTAGGTTGCAGTCCTAACCTAGGCCAGCTCAACTCATTGGTCTTCCTATTCCTGTGGTGATGTAGGGAGGCCTAACCGACCCCAGGAGTGGTGCAGAAGTTTCTTACGGCGCTTTTGTGACACCCTTAGGTCAGCACAGGACTTATGACAGGGCTTCGGCTGGCCTAACTGGAGGTTAGGATTGCAGTCTTAGACTGCAATCATAAAGACACTTTCCTGTGAGTAAGGCCCATTGAACACAATGGGGTTTACTTTTGAATAGACATGGTTAGGATTGTGCTCTTAATGAGTTTAAACCACATTTTGCAATAAACATTTTCTCCCCACAGTTTCTCTCCCTGTTTTATCTCCATGCCTCTGAAAGCTGTCGCTGTATAGTGAAGAAGAAAAGCGAAGTTACTAAATCCAGGCCATGCACATTATGCTCCTCATTAAGCGATGGCACCTTCCCTCTTTTCCTCTTGAAAGTATAGTCCATTTCCTGAGACAAAAATTCCACATCCTGTAGTAGCTCACCTTGTGCTGATCTTGCCACGATGGTCTCAAACTTTTTTCTTCTTCTTAAATTAGACTCATCCCACAGACTGCTATCTAGGTTCATTTTAAGAAAGGGAAACATGCCCATTGAGGATTTTTCCTTCATCTTTTTTCAAAAAACTACATAAGGCCCTTTTTTCCCCAGTCTCTTTGAATTCCTAATGCCACCGCATCTGCTGTGTGTTCTTTTTTAATAAGGTGACTGGAATGTCATACATTATTCTAAGTTACCCTCTCTAATCCCGTATGTGGTGCTGGAATAATTTCCTCCAATTTATATCTAATGGCTCTGTGCTATCCAGTACTTCTATTATTAATTGCTATGTACAAGGTTTTAGAATTTATCAAGAGACTCCACAGCAACCTTATGCTCTGCGTTTTTAATTTGATATGTTCCCTTGTGAACCTATTTTGCCTTGCCAGTATATCACAGTTCCAGTGAACGTTGCTATTATCTTGGCTTTCTTCATTAATGCGGTAATTCATTATAGTGCACAAAGGATTTGCTATTAGAGTCGGAGCAGGAGCAACACAGAATTAGGCAATTCCAACTAAGTTGGGTCAAATGTGAATCAAACAGGGATCCTACCAGTGGTGGGCTCCAGCAGGTTCGCACCTACTCTATAGAACCGGTTGTGAACGAGAGATAGGACATATAAAGTTTAAAAATAGCCATTTATAAGTGGCTGCCAGATGGACATAGAACTGGTTGTTAATTTCTAGCCTTCTTCCTCCAGCAAAGCTTTTAAAGGATGGTATGTATCCTTTAAATCATATGTATCATGTGGCAACGGCAATTGCCCTAGGAGCTATCACTAATAATTAATTCATAGAGCACATGTCCAGTGGTGGACTTCAGGGGGTTCTCACAGGTTCTATGGAACCCTTTGCTAATGGGCAGCCTGGTTCTGAGAACCGGTTAATAATGGGACATAGAACCTGTTGTTAATTTAAGTTATTAGGACATAGAACCTGTTGTTAATTTAAGTTATTAGGACATAGAACCTGTTGTTAATTTATTTGAACCCCACCACTGCACAAGTCTATCACTGGCAGTTCAGCATGATGGCTATATTCTATTTAGGCCAGGACAACTCGTTCATCTCTCTGTTCCCATGGTGCCACGTTTGTGCCCTGGCCTAAGTGCACCAGGAGTGGTGCAGAGGTGCCTTATGACACTTTTTGCAACACCCCCAGGTCAACATGGGACTTGTGCAAGGACTGTGCAAGCCTAACCAGGGATTAGGATTGCACTGTTGATTGGTTACTTGACACACTGTTTTTTACACATGAATATAGTAGCCTTACTTCCTTCACCAACCATACTGCAAACTCAATCAAACTTAATCAAGTCCCCTCCCCTTTGAAAACCCAGTTAAAGCTACTGCTTAGCCTTCCTAGAGTTGTTGTCTAAGCCCTTCCTTGCTTTTTTTGGCCAACTTTGGAGGTTTCTTTGCTTTGGCCCTCCATCTTCATGATGTCTGCCTGCTGCTACACCAGACACAAATAAATAACAGCAGGCTTTGGCAACTCTTTCTCTTTGGCCCACCAACCTGTTATGGTTGTGGTTCCGAAGCACCATGGAGACTCAGGCATAGAAATCCATACAGCAATTTATTACAGCATTCCAAAATGGATAAAAGCAGCTAAAAACACATTAACAACTCCCCAAACTTATACTCCTAACAAGATCATGACTGGTGCATAAAAATCCCTCTTTTCATTCCTGATCAGGGAGTTAATTAACAAGTTCATCAGTTAATATAATCTATGGAGTGGTAATTCTCAACACCAATCTTGGTTAAACTGTTGCATACATAACCAACAATTCTAACCAACCTTTGAGCACTGGCCTAGGTGTGTCAGTGGGGCATGTGCTACATCCTGCCATTGGTGAGGAGTGGGGGGAGTCACAGAGACCTCCTCAACATAAGGCAGTGTTTGTTCCCTTACCTTGGAGTTCCATTATCCTTACCCAGGAACTGGAAAATTGTTTAGGATTGTCATACATATGTATATACATACATCAACGAACTTTAGTATTTTCTGTGTCTTGTGTTGCAGTCAAACTGATGACATGTTATATCTTTTTCCTCTTGTGTATGAGTGTTATCTAGGAACCACTGATATGTTTGGAGCCTAGTTGTGTGAATGAATGTTGGATACAGGTCATTTTGTTTTTTGATTCCCTTGCCCTATTGTTTTGTCCGCACAATAACTGCTGCACTTTTGCCTTTACTTTTCTCCTGATTTCATGCAATCCCATTTAACTGTGCCATTAGCCACCAGATGTGGTTCCTACACATGCATCTTACACTCATCTTAAATGGATGCCTGATATCAAATCACTATGGGAAACAAGATGATGGACTACATAGGACTTTGTCCTGATCCTCTGTGGCTCTATTCTGTTTTTACATATATACAGGTAGTTACTGATCTCTGACCAAGTGCCTATCAACAGATCTCTATTGCCTCATGTTCTTGTATTTTACTTTATTTCAATGGCTACATCCAATGCAATTAGGCACATTAAGTTTAGACCAAACACAAACATTTAGATTTTTAAAAAGACAATTACAGATTGAGTTAATTGTATAAGCAAATTGCAAGGCCTCCCCCACTCCTCCAAAAAAACCCCAATCCTGGACTATAAAAATATATCTAAAGTTGTTCTTTGAGATCTTCTGACAATTTGAAATCTAAAACTATTCAATTCAGTTCATTAGTCTGATTGGTCTCATTAATTTCAGAGATACTGTATGGGTATGGATGCAGTTAGCTAAACAGTGAGATATTTGCTATTTTGCGCATTGTGTTTAATGGTGCAGCTACGAAAAGCCATTTTAAGCTTTTGATTCTAAATATCTGGGTCAAATTCTAATTGCATTGAACCTTATGTAAATAGATTTTAAGAGCAGAGCTGGGTAACTGTTAAGGCCAATTCAAATGTAAAAATTTGGAAATGTGTTGAAGAATAAGATGCAGATATGATAAGGGACCCCAGTTGCCATCCCAAAAAGCTTTTTGAGAAGAGCTACGGCCTTGGAGACACACATAGACCTGAACCATGATTTTAGAATATGAAGACTGCAATTTGGGACATAATGTGAGTTGCAAAAATTGAAAAGGAAAGGAGTTTGAAACGATCAATTCCTTGCCAAAAAGGGGGAAAAACTGTATATTTCCCTTTCTTACCAGGATGTGGAGTGTTGGCAGGGATCTTTGATATAATTCTTGAGGAAATAGGACAGCAGTCATAGTACTGCATTCTAAGTCATGATTACAAGTTTCAAAACGTTTCTGGTTAGATTAATTTTGCCTGTCAAGATTGCTATTTAATGTGTGAAGACACCAATCTCAGGCCTGAAGAATGCAGTCTTTAAAAGATGTTTTCTTGCCTCCTTGTCAGCGTTTGTGAAAATAAATGAGTTGTGACAGAACAGATACTACAGACAGCTTTTACCATATAATGGTTTGTTGGGGATGGATAATTGTCCTTTGCATTTGCACTTTATGTTACTTTATGGTAACACTGCATGCAGCTACTTTGATCAACTATCAAAGTTACATTATGGCCATTCGCTAGTAATTAAATTGACCTCTGAAGTATTGAAAAGTGCATTACAGGTCAGGTGGCTTGATCTATAGGCAATTTCTTCTATAGCTAATGAGGTGCAGGGGGTGCAGTTGCACAGGGTAGCAAGCTTTAGGGGAGCTACAAGCTGAGCTTGACACTAGTGGCTAAAATTGTGAAAAATGGGGTACGTATGACTGATAATACCATCATGTTATATATCGCTGGAAAGCTAATTCAGTGCAGAATGCAATGAAATAAACCGTATTGGAATATCTATAATCTCTCAGACATTATGGCCAATTAACCAAAAAATGAAATCACAAAAGCCTATGGAACAAAAAGTAGATTTTCTTAAAACTTTCCCATAATATTATTTGCTCTGAGAGGCAATGAGATGTAATTCTAATACTGTATGGAACTAATAAGGTATGAATATGAATTAGCTCTCATTTGCATATACATATATCATAATACAGTTAGCCCTGCTCATGGGTCTACAGGCACTTCTAAGTGGTGTTCCTTTTATGTTCAGCAGGGAATGAATAACCATTCCTCTCTGCCTCAGCACAAACCTGTAGGAGTTTCCCTAACCAGTAAGGGACACAATTTTCTTTTTTTTTTTTTTTTGCTTAATTAAATTTGATTTTGTTGTTATGGAGGAAGGGTAGGCAACAAAATTTCTTTGACTCCAGATAGCAAATAGCTGCTTTAGCTATGCCACTAGCAGAGTAAATGTTTAGTGAACTGCTAAGTAGGAGGTGGCAGGTTTTTCCCAATTTTCTTTTTAAAATAACCTGTGGATGATATCACTTCTGGTTGTGACATCACTTCTGGGGCAACATTTTGAGCTTTGCACTGGCCTACATGATCATTAGCTACGCCACTGATTGAAAGTGAATTTAATCTCAAGAATTTGGCTTAAAGAAAACAGACACAGTCTAATCCGACCTAAATCCCTATGTGGCTATTTAGCGGTGAAACACTACATCCTGTGGGAGACTTTTGTCTGCTGGAGGTCTCCTTGGGATAAGAGGATCTTTGTCTCCTTGTGGCAGGGTAAGTCCCAGCAGCCACAGCATGTCAACTCAGAACTGTACCAGGTCACTTCCATGACGATCTGTACAGGTAGATTTGACTTGGAAAGGTGGTGTGGATACTGCCTACACTGACACCCCCATTTCTAGGACTACCCCCTTGCTGGGACCTATCAGCCCATCCCACCCTCATTCAGCCATCCTTCTAGTCTATTCAGTGCCCTTTACACAATCCCACCAATATCTGCCAACATGCACATGATTGTGGAACGCATGTTCCACTTGCACAGGCTCTCAGTAAGATTGGGGCATAAGTGAACTGTGCATTCTTATCCATGGTTTTCAGTAGGCTCCAAAAATGTGTTGTTAAGAGCCTGAAAAGTCATTCTGTCCTCTCCATCTATATAGCTCCTCCAAGTTGTCATCATCAAATAGTAACCTGTCTGTAACCTGTCATTTGTGACAGCTCAGGACTTTGCTCAAAAGCTCCGCCCCCCAGGACTAACTTTAGAACTGGGAGATGAAATTTGTTTCCTATCCTAGTATTCATATCTGAAGTATATAGATAGCCCAATTCTACATAATACACAATTATGGTGATGAAGTTGTGCCAGTGTGGCACTGTCTGAATCCCACAGGAGAATTTTGACCTATAGTGGATTCCTTGGGGCAAGGCAACATTTTTTCCCTTGACCTGGAGTAAACATGCACCGACGTCTGTGTGAGTCAGGGGTTCAAAGCTGGGACAAGGGGTAGGATGCACTGCTGCTGCACTAGTGATACTATCACCTTTCTCATTCTTATTCACCCTTCTCCCTGCCTCCTGTCCTCACAATTCCTCCACCTATGCCCTTTCCTGCCTCCTCTCTGTCTCCATCCAAAGCAATGCACTAACTTATCCAAGTCAGTGGGGATCACTAGTCCATGGATGCATGGATCTGGCTACTCAGACCTTGCCACTCACTACTGGCAGGCAGTGGACAGGGCATCCTGAATGATTTGTTGCATTTACAACAGCTATAAAGGGCTTTACACCACTAAAATAAAAAGCTTTCCAGGCCCAAATCGGATTGGGGTCTTAAATGGTTATTCTGTATTAAATAGATAGATTCTGTACAAAAAACAGTTCTGTGGGATGTTTTGTTTCAAGGGAAACTTTTCAAATTTGACCTTTATAGCAGAAGCACTGATATAAGTTAACTATCCATTTTTGTTCTCTTTAAGTAGGTCTTGTATACTGGGGTTAATGCAATGACTATAAACTCAATGACTTGTGCCATAGTTGGAATCACCCATTTAAAGGCAAATATTTGTGGATAATTCAAATTCCATTTTCTCCATCATCCATCAGTCCATCATCCATCAGTCCATTCATTCAAGCTCAGCTGAGTGCTTACTTAGAGAAAGCACTTGCCTTTGAGGTTTGTGGCTGGCTCCTAAATGATTAAGTTGGGGGACGGGTAGAATAAAACTGCACTCTGAGAAAGCTTTTTATCTGTCTGAATTCCATACAGAGAATTTGTCAGCTGGAAAAAAATAATCCCTTCTCATTAAATTCAGAGGAGGAACAACGTATGGACTCTGAGCTCTGCATCCAAAGAATCTAATTTGCGCATTGCACTGTCATTCCTGGTGACAGGAAAAAACAATGTTATGTTCCCTCTCTTCATAATATTTGAAATGCTAAATTGCATTGTAACATGATCCTCAAGGTATTCACTGGTGGAAGTTGTAACAGAGCACAGGGTAGCCTGCACTGAGAGATCAACAACAACATCCAAATAGCAAGTGAGACAAATCCTTTGTGCTATGTGCATGTTTGATACTATTTTATTACAAAGCCATGTGATAAAACAGCATCAATGTAGGTTGGAAGTATGGCCAAAATTTTTTAGTGGTGGATCATTCCCAGTTCTTCCTTTATTGGAGATTATGGTATATTCTCCCCACTCCTCATTTCCCAACTACACATTCACTTTGTATGCCATCACATGAATATTACCTTGTGGTAACTGTTCTGCTGCTACATTTGTTGCTTTTCGAAAGCTGTTTTGAGTACAATACTCATATACAATTTATTCAATGAGAATGAAGTACAGTCCTAGAATTTTCAAAACTACCTTCCATTTTTTAATTCTGCTTTACATTCCACTTTTCTTCCATCATGATTTGCATAGCAAAATATAGATAGTTTCCAGTTCCCCAAGTGCTAACAATCTAAAATGCTATACTGAGTTGCCTCAACTTTCTGTCTTTTTTAAACAAAGAAAAATTTTACATTAATATTATTATTGTATCATTTTCTTTGGTTGTATTTTTTTAGTATAGCAGAAATTGTAAAGACATTGTTTTCATTCAGGTTGTTTTGGATTGTCGAAATGTGTTCAATCTTTACATCAAATGGTGAGGACCAGAACCCTGTGACAGTGAGGTTAGGCAGCTTAGGGTGCAGTCCTAACCTAGGCCAGCACAACTTATCAGTCTTCCCATTCCTGTGGTGATGTAAGGAGGCAAGTGCATGTCTGTGCACTGGCCTAACCCTCAGAGTGGCGCAGAAGTGCCTTACAGCACTTTTGTGACATTCCCAGGCCAGAATGGGACTTGTGCTGGGGCTTAGGCTGGCCTAAGTGGAGATTAAGATTGCAGCCAAAGAATAGTAAAGTTCTAAACATTTTGACATAAAATTATACTCTTAAAGATATTTGGAAGCTTAATTTACAGTTAAGGATGACATGTTCATCCTTAAGTTTGGAATGGGTTGGTAGAAATGGGAATTTGAAAATCAATTTCATCCCTTATGCTGTAATGACAGGATCCAAAAGGATTTATAATTAGGCTTGGAAAGAAGGTATTTTCAAGCTTTTTAGGAAAATAGCTGAGGCTTCAATTCTAAGCTCCAGTTAGGCCAGCATAAGCCCTTTGCTGACCTGGGAGTGTCACAAAAGTGACATGGGGGGGGGTTAGGCCAGTACATTTTGGGGGGGGGATGGTTAGGCCAGTGCACAGCCGTACACCCACCACACTCAATAACAAGAAGTTATGCCAGGTGATATATGCCTGCCTAATATTAGTTAGGATTGTGCCTTCAGGCAGTTAACCAAACTCAGTGCCAAATCAGCCTGCTGCAATTTGCCCATTACTAATCATAATAGTTAGCTAACTCTTAACAATAATATGTCATGTTTATTATCTAATGAATTTTGCAAATAAGTGTCTCATTTTCAGGCTATGGAAGTTACTATTCACTGTTACATTCGTATGTCATCAAAATCTTATTTCCATTATCATTGCTATTTTCACCTTTTTTCTCTTTGCTTAATTAGTCATGATATTTAAATGCTGGTCTAATTATTGCTCTCCATGTACCCTTCTAATCTTATGCAAGATATAACAAAATCCTGAATCTATTCCATTTAACTTGCTTAATTTCATCATATTGAACACCTCTGTTCATTATGGAACTATTATTAAAAATAAACCCTCTGAGGAATTCATCACATTTTATGAAAGAGGTTCTAAAACTGCTGTCAGAGATTTTCCTGTGGAGTTGGGGCAAGCAGACCCAAGTAAGGAGCTCTGGACTTTGAGACGTAATTGCCCCCCTGGAAGACTCCTCTGCAAAACTGACAGGGAAAGAGGAGGGGAACTGCACTTTGAGAACTCAGAACAAAGCTGCCAACTGGTTGAAATGGCTCTCTGAGTCAGTGACAAAGAGGGCCTGGGCAGGCAGAACACCTGTGGCATTTAGTACACAGATGCCTCATGTGGACAAGAACATGTAGGGAGTTGTATTGGCTTCTTTGAGCAATATGTGTTCACTTATGAACAATGCAAACCCCTCTCTCCAATCTTTTAGCCTGCAAGAGGACAATTTGTCAGTGCACATTTTCTAAGGCAGGGTTGTCCAAATCCGATCCCTGCAGGGTGACCAGATTATTCCTGAACCCCAGGGCCAAAATTCCTGAACCCCAAGGCCAAAATTCCTAATCCCAAGCCAAAATTCCTAACCGCTTAAAAAAATTGCCAAAAAATGTATTTTTTTTTGTTTTTTGACCATAACTTTTGATAGGAATGAGATATCTTCAAACTGATTTTTGCATTGGATTCTGCACTTCAATACGAATCCAACAACACATGGCATGATGGGGTACTTTGCACTAAGTTTCAAAATGAAGCCAAAATGTAGGACACCCGGACAAGTGGCTAAAAATCTGGACAAATCCGGGTTTTTCTGGTCATATGGTCACCCTGTATCCCTGGGGCTAGATGTGGCCAAATAGATGTGGCATGCCTCCATTTTTCCCTCGGCAAGACCCCTCAATCCACCCCTCAGGCAAGCCTGTAATTCTCAAGAGGTGAGGGAAGCTTTGCACCTCGAACCTCCAGACAGTCTTCTGAGAATGGGGGTGGCTGAATAATAACAAAAAGGAGTATCAAAATTATTTTTTCCTTTCACAGCCCTGTGTGTGGTCATATATTTGGCAGTCTCCACTCTTTGGGAAGACTATTGACGGATGATGGCAACATGGCTTGTATGAACAACTTGTTCAAGGAGGCAATTGAAGAAATGAACCAGCTATATAAGTGAATCAGGAATCAAGCCCAAGAGGCATTTGTTTGAATTCATTTCTCTATTGCTGACTGTGCTTAATAGCTCTAAGCCACAGAATGTGAGGCTGTGGTCCATCAACAGCCTAATGTGATATATCTTTTATGATACTGTATAACTTTAAATTCTTGGCAGGGAATTGAATGTTTGAATGCAATACCCACCCCGCATGTTCAAAATTAGAAAGCAGGAGAGAGAAGGTGGGGAGGCCAGAACCTATTCCTAGCCTATTTTGTATGTGTGCAACGTGTCTTTAAAAAAATGTGGGAGATCATTCAAGCATTCAGTATTCGGCTGCAGTTTGAAATGATAGAGCCTAGAAACTGATACATCACCTGAGCTTGACTCAGAGGCAATAGTGCAGCTTGACTTTTAAACCTTTCCCTGAAATGATTGCTCCGGTTACATGTACAGTTTGTGATATTCACTGTCCTAGATGTTCTAAAAGCTATATTTTGATTGAACATTTTCAACATGGCATTTTGACAAAATTCTAGGGTAAGCATATGCTCAGAAAAAAAAACCTCTCCACTGATCTTTCCCTTCACCCCTCCAAAATAAATGCAGTAAGAACCACAATCTGAAAAAGAAATTTACAGGCAGGGAATATCCAATATGTTGAAAGAATCCAATGTGGATATTTTGTCTGATATAACCTGAGTCAAGTTCACTCCTGCATTGCAACATTATTTACTGACTACATTGGCAACTGCAACTCCCAGCTTTAATGGGGATCACAGAGTTCTGAAGTACTGATTCAGTTTCTGGAATCTCCAGGAGGGGATGACACACAGTGAGGTCCAAATGGCAAAAACACCCCAAATATGTGCTTTAATTCCACCTCTGCACACATAGTTGCCCCAACAATACACATAGGAGAAAGAATAGCTCCTTCCTGCTTCTTTGCTCTCTTCCCAGAGACTGCTATTAGAAATGAATCAAAGGTTGTAAAATGAATGTGAACGGCTGGCTAGATTAACAACCCAATCCTGTTATGTTTTTTTCCCGAGACTCAATGGGACCAAAACAATTATCTCTGCATCCTACAGTGGGGGAGAGGCTATCCAGAAGATCTGTGGCGAAGCACCACAGCATGGAGGACCTGCTTGGATGTTTGCTAGCTAAATATGAGCTGACACAGGTCCACATGGCTTGACACAGGTCCACATAATACAGGTCCATAGGTCCACCATGACAATGAGTCCGGAAGGAGAATAGGATTTGGGTGATGTCACTGCAACCTAATCCTGATCTAATGTACCCTTCCCCACCCCATTCTGCCCCCCTCCACCCCTCCTACCTCCCCTGCCAACATACCTCTACTGTCATTGAACTTTCATTGCTCCAGTCTTGGGAATTGGCATCCAAAATCCCCATGGCAGCCTCATTTTAGCACTCCAAATTTTGCTCTTAACACAGGCATCCATTTGCTCTCATAGAAATCCAGCTATATAGATATATATATAGTGCATGTAAGAAACTATCCCACCTCCTGTTTTATTATTTCAATTTTTTCCTCTGAAAACCAAATGACAAATGTCCACTCTCAGAGCAACTAATTGGCTTCAGTAGAAGGTCACAGTGTACTTGTTTTCTGCTCTAGCCTCAGTGCAGGAGAAAAAAATTGGCATTTATCTATTGTTTTACTCCAATTTATTGTCAAATAGCCTCAAGGTAGCTTATAAGAACCAGATTAAAAAATAAAACACCAACAACAGAATCATAAAAGCAGCAGATAAAATACTAAAACTAGGCAGTATATATCCAATTAAGTCACCGAAAGCGGTTAGAAGGGTCTCAACCATTATCAAAGTACAGAAGAATGAACTGTGTCTGGTGCTTTAAAGATAGTGAAGAAAATGCCAAAACACATGTTTAGGAAGGGATTTCCACAGTGTTGGTGCCACCAGTGAGCTAGCCCAGTCTCATAACTTCCCCTGGACAGAGGAGGAATGCAATATCAGCTGTCAGATTAATTTAGAAAAGGAGGCCTGTTACGTTCCCTTGTCCCAGACATTTAGGGTTCTAGTGGTTAAAATCAACCCTGTGAATTGAGCCTAGAAGCAAACTGGACAATTCTGGTATAAAATTTTGCCTCCATACTCCCCTCTCCCCAATAAAATACAAGGCAATTTGGTTTGGAATATAAATAGGGCCACAATTATTCAGATTAATACAGTTATGCCAGCATTCACTGCACCAGATCCCGCATGCTATATCCACACTTACCCACTTAGAGTATGTGTTCCTATTTTGAAGGGATCAGTCAAACCAGTGGCGTAGCTAGGTCATTTGGCACCCAAGGCCCACAAATTTTATGACACCCCATACATCTAAATTATTTATTATCGTTATTAATCAATGCAATTAATTAGATATGAGTTTGTATTTTCATATTTTAAAATAAGTTACTAATTAACCCTCTGCTTTTTTCTTTTTTGGGGAGGGGATGAGGGGATGAGGCTGCTTTCTGGAACACTTGTTGAGCTTCACTTTCACTGGATTGGGATCATTCTGGTGGTCTTCCATTTCTCTGTGTCTGACCTGAACATGAGCCAAGGTACATTTGCTGACTCACAAGTGAATGTGGCTGTCCCTCAAGAACAATCCAGAGTAGCTACTGGACCTTTTATGTCGACATAGTTATGGTGCCACCCATGGAAAATCTTTGGGAAATGCATAAAGCAATCCAAAGCAATAAATAGCAATAAATAATGACACCAAAAAGACAATTAGCTCAATTACTACCAATATCATACTGTATTTTTGGACTACTTCCTGGTCTTGCACTGGCTTTTCCTCAGGCTCTGGTGGCCTCTGCAAAAAAACTCAGTACATCATATTGTTATACATCATGCATTTTTTCCAGATCTGCTCTTTAATAGCTGAGTCAAGATCCCACCCTGGGAGAGATATCTCATATGGGAAGTATTTGGGTTGTTCAGTTCTAATGGCTGGGAAACCCATAATACTGGAGATAATCTGGCTTAGACATGAGTAGAGATGCCACCATCTACTAAGGATGGCTGTCAAAGTGGAACAGCCTTAGGACTCCACAATGCCAACCACCCACAGATATTGGAAGCAGCTGTCAAGGTCCCAAGCCTGCTAAATTGTTCCAACCATTGTGGAACCAAGTTAATGATGGTGGACCAATATGCTTTGGAGTCAGTCCCAGAGTAAATTAACTGGCTATCATGTTTGGAACATGTTGCTGTTTCTGTGAGTTCTTCAGAAACAGACCAACATATACTGCATAACAGTTATGTATGTATTCCTAGACCATAGGTAAATGTCATCAGGCCAAATATGGATTGCAATAGTATAGGATTCTGAATAAAGTTCAGTGTTAAGGGCTTCAACATATGTAACAGAGCACTGTTGAAAGTTAGCTGCTTTTGTAGCATACTATTGTAGATTCATTACTAAAACAATAATTACATAATTGTGGCATGGAAACTACATTAACTCCAATAACATCTGTTGAAGGGAACAATGTGTGTCAATTGAATTATTTTGGGGTTTTTTTAAATGTCAGTGGATCAAGCTTGTAGAGCAGTAGATGAGAGTTGGTGCAATGTTATCATTTAGAGCAGGAAAGGACCAGTTGGGCCCCTTTACGGATCTTGGACATTCAATAATTTTATAGAAGAGGGAAATTCAGAATTTCTCATAGACAACAAGCTGCACCTGCTGAAATTTAAATTTCTCTTGTTAAAGGTCCAGGATCCCTAAAGTGGCCCAGATTGCCCAACTACAAGCCTAAGAGCACAATTCAGAGTAACCATGGGAGCCCATAAGAAACATTACGTGCACCTGTAGTTACTGCACCACCTACTGAAAACCTATGGGAATTTTATATTGCAATCCAAACTAACTTGTTCTTACTCCAGAGCAAGTACTCCCTATTACCCTTTACATAGATTTCACCCTAAAGAAACTTTCCTTTGAGTAAAACCCATTGAACACAACATGGCTTGCTTTTGAGTAGACATGATCAAGAGTGTGCTCCTAAAGAGTCAATTAGGACTTGGGACATCCTCTGTTCATATGTTGATTCTGCCATACATACATTCACAGATGGCCTTGAGCCAGCCTCTGCTTCTCATCAGTGCTATAATGGACATGATAATACATGCATACAAGGGGTGCCACAAAAATAACTCCTTTGGAAGTAATTTACAAAGGAATTATTATTAGCTCCCATATGTCCTTAGTAATTTGTGAATCAAATCTAACCCACCTAATTATTTTTTGTGGAAGGTTAAATGAAAAAGGATACAATGTAACCTGCTTTGAGGATGAAGTGGGGGAAGAATTCTTAATAAATCACAAACAAAAAATTTGCCATGTTTTTCTGTATATATTCTGCAAGTAAGCACAATCCTAACCATGTCTACTCAAAATTAAGCCCCATTGTTATCAGTGGGTCTTACTCCCAGGAAAATGTCTTTAGGAATGCAGCCATTTTTAGCTCCCATTTGTGACATCCTTGAAAAGTATTTGTGCATGGTAGCAGGTTTCTTTTTCTTTCCTCTTTATACTTGCAGATCTGAGCAAATCTATGTATTCCGTCAGTTTCACGGCTGACATATCTCAGTCATTTAAAAAACTCTGTGTTAGCTTTTAATGTGGGTCAATAGCCTTGACTTCTTGTCAAGCTTTGCTGGTGTACCTGAAGAAAGTGAATTTTGAAGAGCTGCAAATCGTTTTTACATCTTCTCGTGTGAGTGCCTTAAGAGCACAGATTGGTGTGTTTGGGCCTTTCATCTCCCTGATCCCCCCTGCAGCTGCTTCCCAGGACTGACCTAACTCCTTTATACTTATGAGATCATGGATGTCTTTGTTCTTACTCTTCTTAATTCTTCCTCAATATGATTGATACTAGATCTCAAAAGCTACTCTTTTCATTATGATTGCCACCTCTGACATCTTGTTTGAACTTCACAAATTTGCAGGCTGTTTCTATCCATCAACGTAGTTTTTACTTCACAAGGCAGGCAGTTAAGCTTTGCTCTTTCATTGTTCCATCTGTCACTTTGAAAAGAGTGGTGTGCATCTTTTATGCATGTTTTTCCCCTGTGATTACTCCATATGTTTTACATAGAGGAGTTTGTCTTCAGTCTAATATTCATCATCATACAGAAGGCCAAATCATGTACTTTGCAACATGGAACACTTCCATGTTATGAAGTATTATGGGCATACATAATCTTATTTAGACACTTCCCTTGAAGATTTTCAGATATTTCACTTTAAAAGGGCTGGAAGTGCCAACCAGCATCTATTATATGACTTTTGTCATCTTGAAAGAGTTTGCTCCATTACAGGAAAACACGAGACACCTAATGTAAATGGTTCTAGCCACTGCACTCTGTCTCTTTAGACCGAATGCACCAGGCTGACCATTCAAGACCATAAATCAGAGTCTCACCCTGATTCTGAAGGTCACAATTTTAGATCTCTGTTAAAATGTAATTTTGAACAGTTCAGGGTCATGCATGCGTGGTACATAACTCTTTCTATTTTCTAGACAAAAAAAAGAGTGTGGAAGGAGAGAGAGGAATTTGGTAAGGTTGGTCAAAACAGGCCACTGTCTGGACCAGAGTTGAACAAATTTTTTCACAGGAACACCACATCATCTCTCTGACACTGTCAGGGGCCGGAAAAATAATTTACTTTTCAAATTTGAAAAGTTTGTGTGTGTGTGTGTGTGTGTGTGTGTGTGTGTGTGTGTGTGTGTGTGTGTGTGTGTGAGAGAGAGAGAGAGAGAGAG
The DNA here is from genome assembly GCA_030015325.1 of Cryptoblepharus egeriae. NCBI lineage: Eukaryota > Metazoa > Chordata > Lepidosauria > Squamata > Scincidae > Cryptoblepharus > Cryptoblepharus egeriae. The sequence continues at coordinate 193,946,547 of JAREYC010000002.1, forward strand.
AGAGAGAGAGAGAGAGCACCAACATGTCACGTTAGCTCTTGTTCTATTCCCAGTCCAGAAGCAGTGAATGAGAATCTATGTGCAGAAATATTTATTTGACATCAGGAACTTGCAAGATAAGAGTGCATTTGAAATTTCCTAATTTAAAAAGCATCAGAAACTAATTAATATTTGTAAAGTGAAAACAGACCAGGTTTAACTTTTCAAGCATTTCTGCTTTTCACCGGAGCTCTGGTCCCTAACCCATCAAATAAGCAGGGGATGCCTGTATATTGGATGTTCAGCATCACATCAGAAAGCTATTGGAACATTGCTCAAGGGGTAGGGAAATGTCTTGACTGTTTGTGTCACTTCTACTTATAATTAAATGGCACTCACTGCCAATATTGAGTTCTGTCCTTCAATCCTTCCCAATAGTGTTCTCTGAAGAGTTGGAGGCTAAGTTCCTGTCATGATGTTTCCACTCACCTTTACATAAGTGAATTCTTACCAAACTCCCTTGGTCGTTTTTGACACCATGGTTTCCTGATCACCTTGGACAGGAAATCAACATTTTCCATACAGAAACCTTCTCTACCTGAAGCAAACCCAGGCCACGTTTCCACTGAATACACCTCAGTGAGCAAATTGGCAGGGAGAATGTTTTTCTTATGTAATCAATCATACTTCTCAACAAAGAAACTAGCAGGGAACAAAATACAACTGACTGATTCGTTCCATAGTGTGTGTGTTTAGTGCATCTGTCTGGGCATACACAGAAATATAGAAACACACACCCATTCTCTTATTTCTCCTTCTCATAGTCTGTCAGTGTTATTTCTGATGAGCACAGGTCCCTATATTCACTGTTACTCTGACTGTAATGAATAGGAATTCATCAAAGATATGTAAGACAGGGTGGGCAGGATGACCCCCTCTCTGACAATTTGTTAGTGACTGGGAAGAAAAAAATTTACATTTCCAATTTGAATATATTTACATATTTTACATAAATGAATACATTAGTGATGGAACTTATTTGAAGAAATGAATTTTATTGAGCTTATTTATAATACATATGATAACTATAACATATGAGAACCCGCTGTGCATCAGAGTTTTGGGAAATGCTGCTATACACAACTGACCCAGAGTAATAGACAAATCTGCATCTGGGGTGGCTCAGTGGTTAAGACACAGGGCTTGTCAACCTGAAGGTTGGCAGGTCAGCTGTTTGAGACCAGAATGAGCTCCCGTTAACTGCCCAGCTCTTGCCAACGTAGCAGTTCAAAAGTGTGCAAATGCAAATAGATAAATAGGTACCACTTCAGTGAAAAGGTAACAGTGTTCCAATGAGTTTTGGCATTTGGTCATGCCAGCCACATGACCACATAGCTACCTTTGGACAACACTGTCAGTTCAGCCAGGAAGGAATTTAGGAAGGAAGTACTGATAAATTCTGATGCACAGAACCAATTACATATATGTACAAAACTGGCAACTTAAGCAATTCATATTATGCATTGCCACAAAAGCATGCCCAACAAGCAAAAATAATAAAATAATCACACCCTAGGGTTGGTCACAACTAGCAGGACAACCTGTGGGGTCCTACCTTTATCTTTTAACATACCAATCAAGCAAGGAGAACATTGGGGAGCAGCATGTGGCCTTTCTTTTACCTTTGTCAGTACCTGCCATTCTGTTGCCTAAAGTATCCTATTATGTATTTAATCCTCAAATTAAGAAAAGCTAGATTTGTGCCCACGATTCCTGGTGCACAGTGAATCATAAAGAAAAAAGTGGCCAATAACCAAAGCCAGGTGACCATTTGAGTGTCCAAACACTTCATCATTTTGCAGTATTTTAGGCAAGTTGTTTTACTGCCTTGTTCTGGAAAAAAATTGCCTTTCCATTCCATCAAATAAAGAGAATTTCTTGATCTTAATATAAAAGCAATTCATTTTTTATTATCCCTGGCATATGGAAATGAATACCAGAATCAAATACTTGTCAAAATTACACAAAAAAGTGATTGAAAGGAAATGGGACATAAGTTATGTGACTAGTTTTCAATAAGAAGAAAAAGTTGAAACAGCAATGAATGCTGAAGCTCCATTTTAAATCTTTAAAGGCTATGTAGCAGCTCCCATAGAATTTATCTGACTTCCTGATAAATTCCTAGGTGAGCATCTTTAAAGTTTATATTAAGTGCATTCAAAACCATTTTCTAATAATGGTTTCCTAGTCCTTCAGTCCTATTAGCTTGCAGAACCTTCATGCAATATTCATGCTTTAATCTCCGACAAGTAGACTGCCTATAATACGCAAGCTCATTTTCTTTTCAAGTTCTCAAAACAAATCTTAATTCCACCCTGTAAAATGCCACATTGCATGAAATTTCATAACTGCAGTATAGTCCTTTCTTTTTTATTTTTACTCAAAAATGGTTCAAAATTATGTATATCTTTTCAGGGAAGCAAAGGAGACTGTAATGGGTTTTTGCCCTCCAAAATGCTCTCTGTATTGTGGATCACAATCATAAACTGCACAGCTGGAGAAAGACCACAGAGGTTATCAGAAGGCCAGGTGTACAGATTCAATCCTAGAATAATAGTGCTTGGGTAGATCCCCATTATTGTCATGTATTGAATGTTTATATTTAAATTTAGGAAGCAAACACTGATAAATTCTGATGCACAGAAACAATTACATATATGTACAAAAACGGCAACTCAATCAATTCACATTATGCATTGCCACAAAAGCATGCCCAACAAGCAAAAATAATAAAATAATTACCTGAATAAAATAGGAGCACTGGTTTGCCAAGGATAGAAACCAAAATATACAGAATGTTGCAGATAAATAGGGATGGTTGGAAAATATGCATGAAAAGATATTTCTGACATTTTGTATTTGCAGTAAAATATTGTAAAATTTCCTAGATATGGAGTTAATCTATTTCACCCAAATAGTTAATAATGGAGTTAATCTATTTCACTCAAGGAAGGATGTACAAGTAATCCTGGAAAGCTTAGCGCTTTGAACAAACAAAAATGGAATATTCCTGACCAATCCAGATCATGAAACACTGCTGAAGGAGGTCTGGTTGCATACTTTGGAAGTAACAACCGATATATGGCCCAGGAGACATAAGTAAAAATCTTTTTTTTAATTTTAACTTACTTCTCCATAGGTTGTCTAGCATCCAATAGGTCTCCTTGGACCAAGCCAGCTGTTTTGCTGGTGTAAGTCCAATGAGCTTCCTGGGGTTGGATCCAGGTCAGAAAGGGCAGATAGGATTTTGAGGATCATGGCTGCAAACTACCCCTCCGTGACCAACCTGCTCAAGTGGTTGTTTAGTTCATTCGCTTTCTTGCTCACAAGTAATACTTTTTTGTTTGCATAATTGATCCATTTCTACATTTCTCATAAACAGTAGCCTCAAGGCCTGAGGAGCCAAGTTATTTGAGCCAACCTTCACCTGATGTTCAAACATTTATTTCCCTATATTTACACATGCTTGCACATTATAGGAGCTCAGATGTTTGCAGGGCAGTTAGCATCTATTTCTCAGGGCTTGAGGCAATTACTTATCTGATATTTCTTTCACTTTTATTTTCATAAGAGGCTCTGCAGGACTCATCAGAAATCAGGTCATGACCCACCTAATGGGTCCTGACTCACATATTTAGAAATGCTGGGTTAGGCTGTAGGACTCTGAACAAATTGAAATTTAAGTTATTGATCTTCTGATCTTAGAGTGAGAATTAATTAGAGTTGGATGTTATAAATTCAAAGACAGATCAGAGGGAAAAGAAAGAACGAATACAGAGAGTGCTGTGATGGCTGCTGGAGAAAGGCAAGGAGCTGGTCTAACAAACAGCACACGTGTGAACAGGAAGAAATGGTTTTGTTTACCGGAATGAAAACAGTCTCCATAGGTTTTTCTAAATGCTATTCTTTTTTCCTTTTTATTTTTATTCTTCAGTAACTTTTGTGGGTTTCTGCACAAGAAACTGCAGATTTCTTTCTTTTTTTAATAAGCCATCTGACACTTTTACAAAACCTTTTGAAAAAACTATGCTGTTTAATCCATCTTGGTCTCTGAAATGTTGTTTGCCACCTTGTGTCGAAACGCCATCCTGTTTTACCCAGTTCAAGTAATTGGCTTGTTACAACAGAAATTTCAGAGGCTGAAATCATCCTCTGTTGTTTGGCAGCAGCAGCCAAGAAAGAAAATGCCCATTTAGTGGACGTGGTGATCATCACAAAAAAGTAAGGAAGGAGTTGGGTTTTTTCTTTTCTTCTTCCACAACAAGTCAAAGAGGAACATAACAAAAAAATTAGCACTGAGCAAAGGTAACATAACAAAAAAAGTCTGTAACAAAAAAATTAACTCTGAGCACAGGTACTTCCCTAGAGAACTATGTGCTATGTTTGTAATTATGATCTTTGTTATATAATTTGGGGAAGGTCTTCCTACCATGATGGAGGTACCCACTAAGAACCATTTTTTGGAAAACCGCAAGGGGGTAAATAGCAACATGTTTTCATCCCTATACTTTACGTTGAACAATTACTGACTGATCAACCCTAAAATGCTAAAAGCATGAAATTTGTGGAGGGTATTCCTTCCTTCCATTATATGAGCACCTACTATTAACTGATTTTTAGAAATTCCCTAAGGGAATACCAGCCATGTATTTTTGTCCCTGTACTTAACATTGAACACCAACTGATCAACATCCAGCCCCAGTCCTTGGATCTAGAAGCATGAATTTGGGGTACGTATTCCTTCTGTTATGCAAGAACCCACTAAGAACTGATTTGGTGCATAGAGGATGATGCACAAGGGGAGATGGTGCATGGGAGGAGATGGTGCACAAGGGGATGCAGAGGGGGAATGGTGCACTGGTGGGGATGGTGCATATGGGAGGGAGGATTATGGTGAATAATCCATAATCCAGTTCAAGAACCCACTAAGAACTGATTTGGTGCATAGAGGATGATGCACAAGGGGAGATGGTACATGGGAGGAGATGGTGCACAAGGGGATGCAGAGGGGGAATGGTGCACTGGTGGGGATGGTGCATATGGGAGGGAGGATTATGGTGGTGCACAGTGGTCCTTGCTGCACAACAATGCCTGGTAGAAATGCCCGGTGCTTGCTCCTGCCCACCACTGCTGCCTAATACACACCAATGCTGAGTGTGCCCAGTACACTTTCTGCTGTCCAATGGCCAGAAGTGCTCAGTCATGCCCAGGCAGACAAATATTCTGGAAATTTTACTCCCACAATGACTGGTAAATTTTGCTAGTATATACATTTGAGTCAATGTATTCTATTCAAATTTACAAGCAGTTTTCTTAGATTTATTTGAGTAAGAGGAATAATTATCTCAAGTTTACTATCTTCTTGAGCAGTACAATAATTTGTACTTTGAGAACTAGCCTGTAAATTCTTCACCCTGCCAAACAGTTGAGGAATGAAAAGAATTTGTAAGAATTTATTCCATTCATAAATCCTAGTGGATAGGCAATGATATGAGGATTTTTTTTCTCATAACAAATAAATCCGTTTAGAATTGGGGGGAGATATGTAATAGCTGTAACCCAAGTAATCAAGATATAATTATTAACTGCTGTTAGTTTTGAACATTCAATCTGTAAAAGGGATGACATATGCTTACATGGTAGAATAAATTTCATCACATTATAGAATATAAACATGAATGAAAATGAACACACTCCTGATCATAACGTGTGTATTTACAATGCGGTGGAAAAAAATTTGACCTCTATACATTTCATGCTCCACTACTACTATTGAAAATGATTTATTGCGATATTATAAACAAGTCAACGTAGCGTAAAGCAATGATTTTCATCCTTTTTCATTCACAACCCCAATAATGACACTGGACCCCACTGTGGTTCCCAACCCCTTCCCAATACCTTATCCATTCACCACACCTGATGTACACTGATGTGGTACATCCACACAAACCTTATCCACACCACACCTAAAGAACACTGATGTAGCCTCAATACCATTAGGAAGGGATGGGACAAATTCCACTTGCCTGCATGCATCTGTTGGTGAATAATATAGATGTAGACAACCTCAAAATGCCAGATGCAAGGGAGGGCACCTGGATGCTAGTGTCTTGTGTATTCCCTGAGGCAGTCCCTGAGACTGCTGTGTGATACAAGAAGCTGGTCCAGATGTGCCTTTGGCCTGATTTGGTGGAGGCTCTTCTTATGTTCTAAGTCTAGATTTTGAGTTCAAACACTTAAGATAGACTATAAATTGTTACAGAACTCTCAATCCCAAGAACTGCAGATGTATAATGTGTGAACACCTGTGGAGTACATAATTATGAACTTTTAAATAGTCTTCTTAAGTCACCCTTACTCTCATGGTTGAAAATTGCATTATTATGAATGAGTTACCCTCACAACTGCATATTTATCCATATTTTTCTTGTTTATGCGGCTTAACTATGGGCTATGGCTCCAGTTTACACAAAATTCCTTATGGAACATGTCATGCCAATTAAGCCCCATACAGTGGCACTAAAGACTACACACTTATTAATTCACTATATGTCCCAATGAGTCACTAAAATATCATCTAAATTGTCCTTAAATTAATTAAAGGCAACTTATTGATCCAGCTGTAATTAACCGCAGTAGTGAAACTTCTCCAAGGCTCATCTTGGAGAAGAAAATTCAGGGCTTGTAAAGGCCAGTCTCAAAGGAAGAGAATTTTCTGAGCCCGATTCCTTAGGTTTAGTTTAAAATCAAGTTGCAACTGTTTGCTTCTCTCTCTTCTCTCCACCAATCTCTACAACACCAAAATACACTTCCCACAAATTACATTAGAATTGGTGAGTATGTTTGTAGGTTGGGATCCTTGCTCTCCTCCTACCATGTTGCTTTGGTGTTTGAAGAAGCTAGGAGGGCATGCAGGTAGTGAGGTTATTTTCTGGGACTCAGACTGTCTTTAAAGGTATGTGACTATCAAGGATGGGGGTGCCAGCCAGAGTTATATCAGCAGAAGTTACTTCCACTGTCTTGACATGGCTGCCATTTTGCATGAGCTGCCACAAGAGGTGACAACACCGTAGCTCTGTTACCAGACTCCTCTGCACCTGCCGGAACCTGTACATCAGCAGTGGAAGTGAGTGGAGAGCGAGTAGGTGGACTTGGGAACCCACTGGGCATGGAGAGGGAAGGAGGTCTGGGGGAAGTGAGGTGGGTCTGGCACATGCTGGATCCATTCTGAAACGCCCCATCCCTTTCTCCTTGATGTATGCCACCATATGCAACATATGGTGGTATGTGTTGAAGGAGACCCATAGGCAGTCCCAGGCCTTACTGAAAGGTAAATATATATGTATTATATTTACCTCAAAGTACAATACCCTGAGGTTTTGACCTTGGTTTGCACCCCCAGTGCTGTAGATCCACCACCCCACTCCCTCAATGTATTGCAGCTGTGATGAAATAGTCAAAACCAGAACCAATCAGTGGTTTCAAATCTTTTTCCTTCTTTTCCTTAAACTGAAATAAGTTGAACAAACTATCGTTTTTCTGAAATGAGACATCACAGAAAACATGGTTTGTTCATTGCCAAGGAAGTTGAAGAGGGGCTGTACAAGAAATAGTTTGCTCAGTTGTGTGCAACACTGTAATTCAACTCAATGGTTCATAATGTAGGTATGCAAGCAGTACATCCCATTCACTTTCCAACTGATTTTTTTTATTTAATGGTACTTTCTCTGTTTCAGAATGTTCAGTGATATAACCTACGGTTGTTAACTTCTCCCTCACATGGCACCTCACATGATGTCTTAGGCTAGAAAGCCTCTTGTCAAGGATTGGTCAAATGTAAACACCATATTTCCTAATGTATGGCTGCAGTTGCCTTAATGGTTTAAGGCACTGTGCCTGCCAGTCTGAAGATTGGCAGGTCAACGGTTTGAAACCTGAGTACTAACCCAGCTCCTGCCAACCTACCAGTTTAAAAGCATGCAAATGTACGGTTTAAAAGCATGCAAATAAATAGGTACGACCTCAGTGGGAAGGTAACAGCATTTTGTGCACATGCAAGCCACATGTCTATGGAGCTACATTGCACACTGGTTCTATGGCTCTAGAAACAGGATGAGCATTGCATCCTAGAGTCAGTTACAAGTAGCAGAGCAACCTGCAAGGGACACCTTTACCTTTTAAATATAAATACTTCTCTTCATGGTACCCAAAGCAATAGTTGCTCTAGTCAGTTTCTTAAATGCACTCTGTTATTAGAATTTAGGACCAAAATAAATTTCAAAACAGCCTTTATAAACCTTTTCAAATAAAATAGTAGATAAGGGCAGAGCAATGCCCTTCCAAGCTTTGCTTAAAAAATGCTCTTGCTACTGCTATTCTCAACCAATTTATTCTTTTGCAGTTGTGGGTCCACAGTTCATTAAGATGAGATGTTGCAATGATTAAGCTGTTATAAAATTGGAAACTACAGCGGGCCATGCCAAAAAATAAAGAACTCTGGAGGAAAAAAGGCCACAATTTACTGAATTAATCCCTATTAATAGAGTGTTTTTAAAGACGCTGATAATTTGGAGTCAAGCAGCTCATTAATATTTTAAATCCCAGAGGTTAGTATAAAACTAGGCTAATGGGTAAATCCCTTGGCAGCCATTGGAATGTAGGCTCCCCTCCCTCTAAGGAGCTCTGAGTGTTTTGTTTCCAGCATCCATCAGCAGAGAAGTATAGATAGAATAATTCTAACACCCTCACTTAATTAATTATGTAAATGATCTTGCACTTCTGTATTTTCCTGTTTGAATACATAATTCTCTCTGTATGAATATGTATGATCTGCTGTTTGCCAGAATGTCCATTGCAAAAAATGAATGGGAGGAGGGGCGGGCAGGAAATTGCACGGGTTTCTCTTTGCACGGAGAAGAATTACTGTGTGATTTTTGTATATGAGAGTGCAGATTGGTAATGGTTCTCCAGATGTTTTTGCATAAGAAAACATTCCATTGCAATATTCTAACTGCTAGAGGAAAAGAAAGCTATATTCATCCCCATCTTTCTTTCTTTCTTTCTTTCTTTCTTTCTTTCTTTCTTTCTTTCTTTCTTTCTTTCTTTCTTTCTTTCTTTCTTTCTTTCTTTCATGGTACATATTTTGCAGAAATTGCTGAATTTCATCTGAACTTATTCCAGATTTCCAGATAGCAAAATTCAACTGGAGCAAGTCTAGTTGGATTTGCTGCCTCTAACTTCACCTATTTCAGAGCCAGAAAAATCCAGCAGTGGTTCTGCCATAAATCGGCATTACTGTCTCCTATCTTCACCTGATCTAAGGGCATTAATTAAAAGGTTGCATAATTTTAAAGAACTGCAAGGCAGATCTGGTTTTATCACCTTTGCTGGACTTTGTTTCCTCTGAACCAAGGCTAACTTCAGGTGAACACAGCACAACTTCAGGTGAACACAGCATCACATTCCAGTAGGATCTCATCCCTGGTTGGATTTAGCCATGTCCACAGCAGATGAAGTTACCAACAGGAGGTAGAGGATTGTAGCAGGTTTTCATGCCCTGGACACATTTGCTAACTTTGGGCTGAGAGGTGGGGGGGTGGGTGGGTAACAAATTCTGACATGGTGTTCTATTTCCTGCCAGGTCGTACAGTCCTGGAATTAAATAAAAGCAGCCACCAGTCTAGTGACACTGACAAATTAATTGTAACATTAGCGTTCATGGATTATAGCCCACTTCATACAAAGTGAGATCCTAAGTAGGCACGCTTCATGCATATAAGTGGACCTTCTGAAGTGTAGCCCACAATCTTTTATTTTGCTATAATCAACATGTTAGCCTTTAAAGTGCCATGACAGGGACAGCCCAATATTCCTCCTTAGAAGGAGGCTAGAAGGCAAATAATTTTTATAGCCGCTGCAACTGGGATTCTTAAATCTGCACCAGTGAAATGGCGGTTCAGATCCAAGTAGCCTGTGTAAGACTGCAAGGGGCTGGGGAGCAGGGATTACGAGATGGCATGCACTGCCCTGGACAATCTTACCCTCCCCTCATAAACCCAATCTGTACTGCCTACCTTGATGAAAGTATCAACTCTATGTGCAGCAACAGGGAAAAAAGAGTAACTGCATGCTTGGGGTCATTAGAAAAAGTTTTAAGAAGGAAACGGCTATTATTACAATGTCATTATACAAATCAATGGTAAGGCCACATCTGGAGTATTGTGTTGCTTATGGGAGGGCATGATTGCGACATACAAAATTATGCAAGAGACGGATAGAGTGGCTAAAGAGATGCTCTTTTATCTCCTACACAACACCAAAACCAGAAGATATCTGTTAAAATAGTTGGAGAGATAGGATAGACAAAAGTAAATATTTCTTTTCCCAGTGTATAATTAGTCTATGGAACTTCTTGCCACAGGATTTGGTGATCACATCTAGATTAGAAGCCTTTAAGAGGAGATTGGAGAAATTTCTGGAGGAAAAATCCATCATGTGTTATAAGCCATGATGGGTATCTGCAATCCAGTCTAGATGGTGGCATAGCTGGGTCATTTGGCTTCCCAGGCCCACAAATATTTTTATACACTTTTTACATCAAAATTATTTAATTTTGATGTAAAAAGCATTAATTAATTAATCAAAATTTAATTTTGATGTAAAAAGCATTAATTAATATAAATAACTGGATACTAATTTATATTTTCATATTTTAAAATCACCATCCAATTAAGTCATTGTTTTAATTGTGAGGTGGGGGTTAAGGCTGCTTTCTGGAGCACTTGTTGGGCTCCACTTTCACTGGACTGGGACTATTCTGGTGGCCTTGCATTCTTTTGTTCCTAATCTGAAAACAAACCAAAGCATCTTTGCTTACTCGCAAGTAAAGATGGCTGTGTAGCTCAGTTCCAGTTTGCATAGGGCCGCTCAATGCAATTATTAAGAACTTCCTTCTGAGTTTATTTATGGAGGCTTCGTTCATTGGCTCAAGACCATTCTAGGGGAGTTGAATTCTCTCACTCTACTTTTTGCAATGGACTAAGGCACGTTTGCCTACCTGGAAGTAAAGGCACAATATGGTTCAGTTTCACTTTCCATAGGACTCCATGCATTTTGTTTTTAAGTTTTTCTGGTCATACTTTTGCCAGGAAGGAGGCATTTCTAAGATGTTTAATGCATTGGATTCTGCTGAAAAATACACACCCAATGGTATATGACTTTATGGGGATTCCAAAAGATTTTTGCAATTATAATAATTTGTTTGATTTTGATCACTCCCAGTATCATTATCTCAGAATGCCACATGTAGGAGAGGGCACCAGGATAGAAGTGTCTTATGTGGTCCCTGAGATATCAGGTGGGCTTCTATGAGATACAGATGGATCTTTTTGGCCTGATCCAGCGAGGCTTTTCTTCTGTCCTTACGTCTCTGACTGCCCTCTTCTGCAGCCTCCCTTACTTGGTTCTTTGGCAACGGACAGCCAATAATATTTCCTTCTAATCTTATAAAGAACATGAAATAATCAGTCATAGCCAATGTCCCAAATATGATTCTATTTTAAGCATTAGATTTATAAAGTATTACATCAAGATGAGATAATATAAAATGAAAACAAAAAAGCCTCAAACCTCCCTGACCATAACACATTTTGGCTGCATTTTCAAAATGATAGATGTCTTCTATAAAGCCCTGCCAAATTTCTAGATCATCCTAATTAGCTTTGTTATCTTAATTTAGCTCAAACTCATCAGGCTTTGGGTAATGGTTTACTTTGCTGTTTCAAGTTTCATTGACGTATTTTTGATTTTTGTCTCCAACCTGGAGAGGCTCAGCTCCCCTAATCCACATTGTTTGTTCATTCATATGAAAATAAATCCTCTTTTTTGCCTTTAAACAGCACTGCAAGGTCATGACAAAAATGCCTTTTTACATCCAGGCATATTGGAAGACATGAAGTAAGACTCATATAAAAAAAAGTCTGGACAGTGCATGAGCATAAAAAGCATGTACAAGAAAGGACATCTAATATAAGAAAGGTGTCGCATGAAAGAAGCATGACCTTATAAACAAAGGTTTGGAGATGGCTATCATGCAAAGACCTTCTATACTGGGGCAGACTATTCTCAGATTATGTTATGCTTATTTCTCCTCAGATGTAATGGGTTCTAGACAGCCATTCTGTGAAAATAAAACATTGTTCAATTGTGCCAGTCAATTTGTGTTTGGTAAATTTAGGGAAAATAAGGTGCTGGTTTTCTGATAACCTCTTTTTCTACACCTTTCATTCACCCTTGTACAGTCTTTCTGTTTATTCATTTATTGTTTACACATTTCCTCTAGAGAACCGTAAAGGGAATATATTCTAAATCTTCAGGTTGCTTTATTTCCCTCCCTGCAGGGCTCTGCTGTCAAAGGATTGATTTCAGGCCTATTATGTTGCTTCAACAGTCTTTCTCTTCATCTGGTGTGAATCTCAACCTATTGGTCAGTGATACAAACTCTATATTTGTTTAGGGTACTGAAGGCAAGAGCCAAGGCACATGGGTCTTACACCTTTTCTGGGAGTAAGACCCACTGAAGACAGAGTAAGACATGGTTAGAATTGTCCTCTATGTAGTTGGTGGGTGAAATATTCCAGATTTGATATCCACTTGCATTGTCTTTAGACTTATTCCTCTCTCATTCTCATCTGAAAACTACAATATTTTAGATGTGATTTTAGGAAGAAAAAAATCATTTGCTATTCTTCCTTTCCCTCATGCAGTACTTCTTTAGTTCATCTCGAATCCATAGCACAGATCTCAGTAAAGACATGAAACAAGGAACACTTTTGGAATTATAATAGGATTAAAATTTATTTAATCGCCACTCTGTAACTAATGTGACTATTCTCCAATGGCTCATAGCTACTATCACTCCAGTATCCCCTTAGTGCAGATTTCTACTGTGGAGAAGATAGCCAGTCTTACCCTACAATCCAGAGTAACTATGGGAGCACGTAAGAGACATTATGTGTACCCGTAGTTACTGCCCCACCTAGTGAAAACCTATGGGAAATTCATATTGCAATCCAGAGTAAATTGTTCTTACACTGGAGCAAGCACTCCCCATAGTTACTCTGGATTGTGCCCACAGTCTATTTCCCACCCTGAATACAAGATGGAAGTTATCTACCCATCTCTGGTTCTCCAAGTCACCCCTAGGAAAAGGGGTTGGGGCCCCTAATGACATAGCTTTGAGATTGGCTTTCTAGTTCTAGCTGAAGGTGCCCAATGTCCATCCCCAAATTGGGTAACCTCTGAGCAAGGTGACCAATAGGTCCTCTTTTTTTCTAGGCCAATCCCTCTTTTTTATCCTTGTGTCCTTGAAAAACTTCAATGTTCTCCTTTCCCCTGTGAGCAAGCAGCACTTTAGTTTCTTGTAATTAATAAATTATATGCAATATATTATAGGTAATGATTTAAAATTTAATAATAAGTAATATGGCATTTAAATTAACCACATGAAATGAATATTCATGGGTATTTTTAGCTTTTATTTTGTCATGTCCTACATTTTTCTTGGGTGTCCTACATCTTGGGGCATCTTGTCCTCTTTTGTGGTTATGACATCTGGTTCTATTGCCTCTGGGTGGTCTGCAGGGTGGGAAGGAACAAAAAATGTTCCTACTTGTACGGCTTTCTGGAGATTGAAAACATAACCACTGAAATTTGGAACAAAGCTACAGCCCTTTCTAGTTAACTTCCAACCCAATTTTGTTACAAACCTAGATACTGGAAGAAATAAGAAAGGAAACTATGATGGTCCCCATCTTCATATTTTGGATCATTCCAGAAATCTAAATAATTTTGGTATCAATTTGCTAAGGGCAATAGCTGCCCTCCATCATTTTCCTATTTTGAATTTGGATATAGGTCACCACCAAACAAGCAGCAACCCTTGACTGTGGAAAAATGTTCATTTAAAAATTTTTTTTGGATGCCTTTAATTCTTCAGTCTTACCTTATGCTGCATCAGTGACGTTTTTCTTCTAATTACTGAATCTTCTTTTTAAAACTGAAAATGCAAATGATCCTGTCCAATATGGAATCACGACGTGAATAGGATGGTATAATGATAGTATGTACGTTCTTGGAGGCCACTGAGCACAAAGTCAATTCAGAGCACAAGGAATGCTTCCCGGGTAGATAAACACTTTGGAAACAATCACTGAGAAATTGCTGGAAGGATTTTGGTGCCATTGAAAAGGCTCATAAAAAGCAGTGGGTACTTTTGACTCAGTCTCACTACGGTGGAATAGCTATCCTTTCTTGTTGCAAATGGCACGACACAAGATTGTAGGTGTAGTTACACAGCACTTCTGCCATTGCAGAGATGTCTGTGTTGACTTTCCCTGTGATAAATGGTTGGTGAGTGTAGATATTCTCTGGCATGAGTAGCTCATGCCAAAGAATTGCAGAGATATACAAAGAATGACTGCCCAGTCCTATTCCCACCACATTATCACATGTAACTATTCCAACAGAGACTATGCTGCATATTATGGTGGAAGAGAGTGATGTTAAGCGATAAGTAAAAATATCTAATTTAACCATCCTCTCAGTAGGCTGCCTGATCACCTGTGGGTCTCCTCAGATCCACATCAGCCATTTTGGAGGTGAAATCTGAGGAGAGAAAAGGGGCTCAGAGGTTCAAAAAGGAGGGAATAGGATCCTGGTGCAAGTTGCTGCTACTATGATCCAGCTGATTCCTCCCCTACTTGCTCCTATGTTCTCCCTCCTAGACACAGCAACTTCTTTTATTCTCCTTCCCCCCCCCACCCCATGACACATCTCTATTGGCAGCTTTCCAGTTCGATATTGTCTCTTCCACAGTCAACAAAGTAACCCCTCATCTTTTTTGTGGCTGACTTCCACACAACATCTCCTGATCATTACATGACAGTGAAGGAGAGCTATCTGTTGGTGGTCAGCACACCATGTCTAGATATGTGGCCAGCCAGACTGATGGTCTGAGTACCCACTTGATCACGTTGATCCCTGAATATACTGCTACTAGTGGCAGAAATTGTACAGTTGTACCCCTAACAATCTATTTACAATTGCTCCAATGGCATAGTTTCTAATAAGCTGCCGTGCAATTGCCTGGTGTTGGCACTGAATACATCAGCAATTTATAAGCTTTTTCACCTCAAAGCCTATAGATAAGACTCTGATGGTCCAAATTTACAGGCCTCAGGACCCGTGGTACGCATGCACCACTGGTGCAGGGTTTCATAAACATGCCATAAAGCATATTTGCAGCACCCTTGGAATAAGTGTTGCAGCAGTGGCATAATTAGGGTTTGTGCCACCCTGTGTGGGAGGGTGATAAATCTCATCCTATATGGGACAACAACCTGGTGGTGGATATGGAGATGTATTATTTGGGGGGGGCCAAACTTACCCATAATTTTTTTTTGGGCGGGGGCAAACCTACACAAGCCTCTGTTTATTCTTTTTTATAGGCGGCGAGGATGAAGGCTACTGTTGTTGGATTCCTCTCAGCCTGACCTTTTCAATGGTGGGGGTGTCCAAAGTTTTTGGCAGGAGGGCCTCGTCATCTCTCTGACACTGGGGGCCAGAAAAATGATTTACATTTCAAATTTAAATAAATTTACATAAATTTACATATAAGAGTGTATTAAAAACAGATCTAAAGGATTACAAAACTTGCCTGAGGGCCAGATAGAGAGGTTTTGCCTTGAGCCTTATTGAGGCTCCCTGTGGGCCACATCTGGTCCCCAGGCCAGGGTCTGGACACCCCTGAACTAAGGCAAGCCCCAATTGGGCTCATATCCCCCTATGGCCCTAGAAAGATAAGACACACCCCAAATTCCTGTGAAATATCTGAAAATTATCTGTGGCACACCATGTGCTGCAGTACAGTGATTGAAAATCACTGACTAGATACACAGAGCAGCAGCCTTTGTATTAGTTTTAAGAGATGCACCGTTTCAGTAAAATTCCATGGTTACCTTCCAGTCTACGTTCTGCATGATTTATAAAGTTTGCTATAGCAAATATTGCTGTATGCAAACTCACGAAAAAACTGTGCAAACATTAGACATGCATGTTCCCATATTTATTAAGTTATTCTAATTTGTATAAAATCAGTTGTTTCTTTTGGCAAACTTGAAATGTGCATTGCCTGCAGATGCTTTCAACCAATAAATGCAACGAACTATCCAAACTTTTAAGTCAATAGCCTGCTTGGCAATTCCAGGTTTGTGCATGCTTCAGATTTAGAAGTGACCTTGTAGGAAACCAATATCTTTTTGGTACCTTTATGTAAATGCATCACTATACAGATAAAGCATGAAAGAATGTAATAAACAAAACTGCAGCCTACAATACAGATAAAGAAAGAAAGATTAATCTGTGTCTTATCTATTATTTTGTTTCTTGGTGTGCAATCAGTTCCCAGTAGAATAGATTAATGTTTGTACCATACTTTAAAAAAATTTCTTTGACTTTTCCCTCTGAACAACATGCTTGGCTCTTCTGTGTAGCAGGGATAGAAATATGTTCTCCATTACTTACGGTTCATTTCAGTATTTGTTAGCACTGGAAAAAATATATTTAATAACAAAGCCAAAATATGCCTTGATTTCTTAAATTGTCAGATATGTAAATACAGGTATTTGCTTTCAGGATGAAAACAGGAGATATATTATACTAAATACATTTTGTACATATTTTCTGGCAGATTCCTAAACCATATTTTTATCTATGAACCAAATTATCATAAATTTACCTTTGATAAATACGAGGTACATTTCTTCCCCTGGTATTTTATGATTCAGCAAGACATGAAAGGAACTTTTATTTCCAAAAAGAACCATTATTTACAACAAACAATTACAGTATTTTAAATGTTTTGATTCATTCTTTATTCATGAATATTTCCCAGAATTATGTACATTAGTGCAAATGAAATAAGCATCAAGACTCCCCGTGTGGCAGGATTCATGCAGGGTAGGCAGGAAGAGGCCTTGGTGTGCAGCCTGAGGTAGCAAGGGTAAGGGGTGAACCGAAACTCCCTGTGATGCCGACCCGGCTCTGGGTGCAGACTGGCTAGCCTCTTGCCTGGAAATTAGGTGAAGCCAGCTGGGCAGCCAGCTGGCTGTGTATCCGCCTACCTCGATCTTCGGGTTGGCAAAGACCAGCATGCTTAACACTTGCTTAAGGACTGCCCTGAGTCAGGATGGGAACGCCCTTAACAACATTCAGGAGAACCATGCGGAGATCTGCATTCCGGAGTTAGACTACATGGCTACTTAGAACAGTCCCTGTTTTATTTACGTGTTAAATAGTTTAATAAAGTGCCCCTTACATCCAACACCTTGTCTGGTGTCTTTATTGCATCTCTCTGGAGCAAAGTGTGGTTACGATTGCAGCCAAGTTAATTGTTTGTGCCCAGTTTCTCCAGCTTTGTTCTGCTTTAGAATAAATGTAAACCATTACTATCTGAAAAATTGTCATAGTTGCTGTCCAAAGTTGAACTATGTTATTATCCCCAGACTTACCAAAAGGGGGCTGTGGGTGACACAAGTGGTTAAGACACTGTGCCTGTTAACCAGCAGGCCAAGGTTCAGGGCCCAGGGCCCCACAAGACAGGGTGAGCTCCTGTGACGCAGCTGGAACCAATCATATCAGCTCTGTTGTTCCATTGGACTATTTCAGTGGTGTGGAGAGGGGGGATTTGCTGCTTGGGTAACAGCCTATCCTCCATATTAATCTACCCAGGCCTTCATGCTTTGCATGTAGCTTTGCACATGATACCATCAGTCTTGAAAGACTGATGGATGCCAAGACCTACCAATAGGAAACTCAGAATGGGAATTGTCTATTTGCTCACTGTTATCCCTTGTGATTATGGTCTTTCCTTTCTCATTCTTTATTGTTTTCTTCCATGTTAAAAGTTTAGGTTGTAAGTTCATTGGATCAGGAAGCTATTTTGTTGCATAGATGTCTTCTGCATAGCACTTTGTGCACCAATGGTGTGAAATCAATCCAAACATCAACTATTATTATTTAGAAGAAGACATGCTGTTTATGAAGCGTACAACAGATTAATTTACTGCAAACTACTAAATTCATTCGCTAAAGGGATGTAACAATTAAACAAAAGTAGCATTTCATTCAGCTATATGGGGAGGAATCATATGGTTGTCAACAGTACCTCAGTTCTGTTCATTATTGTGAGCAATGTTTTAACATTTTTGAGTGAAATTATGAAACTATAATTGAAAGGTCACTGACCGACCGACTGACTCATCAATGCCCAGCCAAAACCGCCAGGCCTAGAAGTGTTAAATTTGGGGAGGGTGCTCCTTCCATGATGGAGGCACCCACTAAGAACCAGTTTTTGGAAATTCCGACCAGAAAGGGGTGGGAAGGGGCACCTTTCCCCCTTATCCCTTGAACAATCACTGACTAATGAAGGCCCTGCCCCAACTCCTGGATCTAGAAGCATGAAATTCAGGGAATGTATTCCTTTCATGGTGCGAGCACCCATGAAGAACTGATTTCTAGAAATTTAACCCCTAAGGGGCTGAAAAGGGGTTCAATGATTTTTCAGCCTATACTTAACATTGAAGACTGAGCAATACCCAGACACATATCCCGCAGTTGCTCAGTAGGAGGGGTGTCCACAGTTGGGGGAGGTGATGCACAAGGGGGTGTTGCACATGGGGAGTGTTGCGCAATGGGGGGTGTTGCACACAGGGTAGATGGTGCATGTAAGGAGGTTATTTTACTCCTACAACGTGAGTACATTTTGCTAGTAACACAATAAAAAGAGGACTCCTCTTGAAGCAGTCTATAATAAAGAACACTCTCCTCAGGAAAAGTCAATAGAAACACTGAAACTTATGATTATGCTGGTTCTTGGCTAAATTTATTAACTGAATTGTAGTGATAAAGGAATGAAATTGCCCTAGCCAAAGAAAGAGGAACAGCAATGAATTAAAAGATATATTCTCACTACACCAAATACACCATCAATCCTATACCAAAGAATTGTGTTAAAGGCTGGGCATTCTGAAAAAAAACCGTGTATATTTTTCTTTCTTGTGCAGTGATTCATATTCTACAAACATAGCATATAGCCAAGATTTATCCAGATATCTGATAGCTAAGGCTCACTTTGATCTGAATTAAAATTGGTTTTATTATCCTTCCTCTTGCATCCAAAGATGTTTACTCTGAGATGTTGAAAGGACACTTTCTATAAGGTACCCAGGTGCCTTTTAGACATAACTGCAACCATCAGCAACCACTTTTTCTAACTGTGTAAAAGCCCAATTTCTTGGCCCACCTACATCAATGTATTAGATATGGCGCTCAATTGCATGGAATCAACTCACTGCAAAGCAGGCCTCTAAAGAGAAAATTGATTGGATGGCAGCAAAGTCAAAATCACCCATAACCTTCTGTGCTGGGAAGTATGATAGCTTAACTGGGGGTTAGGATTGCAGCCAACATGTTGTAAATGTTGATGTAATTTTCACGCTAGTGGCATAGAAATACTTAACTGTTAACAATTACAACTGCAAACCATAAAATGGGGTAAAAGGTCTGATTTAATGCACAAAGATGCACATTGGTGAGATTGTTGGATCCTTCCCACTTGTTCCTTTTCACCCCCACACAATCTTCCTTTTGGTTACGTTTCTTCTGTTTCGGCTCCTGCTGTGTTGAGGGGATCCGTGGCAGCAGAGAACAGCAAGCATTCAGCCTTAGACATGTACATCCATTTTCAAAGTGAAGGGGAACAAAAATGAATCTGTTTCATCCGTTTCCATTTGTTTTGCTCCACAAATGAGTGAAAAATGGAAAATGAATGGAAATCCATAAGTTTTCATTTTTTTATGCTGTCAGGCTCCCCCATGTATCTATTTTGTCCTTTAAATTTTACTTCACCTGCTGCTTTACACAAGATTAGAGTGAACCTACATTTAAAGATACAAGTTTGCTGCTTTCAAATCTGGTTTCGCCCTGAGGTTTTTGTTGGAAAGGTATTATTCTCCAAATAAGCAGCTTAAGAGTTTTGTGGCAATCATTCACAGATTTGTATTTTTTAAAAAATTGGCTACCCATGCATAGAATCTGCCCCTCTTCAGATTCATCCTGTACATCCTTCTCCTCTACATCCTTCCATTGTTTCCCCTTAAAGTCTCAGTTGTCATTATTTAGAAGAAGACAACAATGCTGTCATGAATCAACTACCAACAAATACTGAACAAGGACATTAACATCACTTTCTAATATGTTTCAGTACTTCCTGGTAACCCACCATTAGTCCAGCATTTTAAAATCACTATTTTGTGGGATTATTGTTCATATAATCAAATGTGGTATTCATGTATTTTAATTTTGTTGGCATTTGATTCGTTTAACAGGTGCAGATAGCAATAAGCAAATCAAAATTTCCAATTTTATGCTAATAAGAATAAGAGATAAAATGACAATGGATTTAAAAAAATCTTTGGCTGTATGAGCTGCAGAGCAGATGTGAAAAGTCTTGTAGATATTATGGTTAAAGGGTAATTGATGTTTTAGAGCAATTCCAGGAACAAGCAGAAGACAGTGGCAAATGAGAGACTGCAATAGTACAAATAGAGGATTGATTATTCTTTTCTTGCCCGGGGGGGAAAATCTAGCCTAGTATTTCAGCTGTGAGATTTTATTCACACAACTATTGTTAAATGCCAGTGGAGAAATAAGAAGCTACATAAAATCCTATAGCATCGAGGAAATGATCCCTTAGAGGGGTTATATGGGGAGGCTTCAGTGTGGGAGGCATCAGGTCAAATTCCTGTATACCAAGAAAGAGAATGCAATATAGACAAGTTTGTTTTTCTCAGACTAATGCAGCACCTCTTTTTTGAAAGGATAAGAGAAAGATATGAAGAGAATTATGATGATATTTAATGAAATTAACAACTTAAAAATCCCAATGAAAACCAGTAGCAATATGAGAAGACATTTGGACATATGGAGATAATAGTTATGATGACAATGCCACTACCTCCCTATTAAGATAGCCAGGTGGGACATATGCAGAAACCTAAGATTTTTAACCTAGGTGGGGAATAAATGGAGAAAAAATAGTATGTACTGAGATGGAATGCAGTGGTAAAGGGACTAAGCTTAGTGGTAATTGGAAGGAGTCCAGATTGTCTCTCATCTAACCAAGATTAAAAACAAGGAAACAAGGTGGAAAGATTTATATAGGACAAACTGGCAAACCTACTTCTTCCTGTCCCCAACTCTATTTACTATCCCCAACGCTTCTCCTATCCCAGCCTAGGACAGCACTTCTCATTGGCCTCCCATTCCCGTGGTGATGTAGGGAAGTAAGTGCATGTCTGCGACTCTGCGCACTGGCCTAACCCTCCCCGAGGAGTGGCACAGAAGTGCTTTACAGAACTTTTGTGACACCCAAAGGACTTAGGCTGGCCTAACTGGAGATTTGAATTGCAGCCTTTGTGGCCTATCAAATTAAACTTCCCTCCTAGTGTACTTTTTCTATGCAGCTGATATCCAGGATGGTGTAGCAGTTTGAGAGTTGGACTTAGACCTGAAAGAGTCAGGTTCAAATGCCTCTCAGTCACAAAGCTTCCTGGTTGACCTTGGGCCATTCACTATCTCTCATCCTAATCTCCTCCACAGGGTTGTTGTGAGGACAAAATGAGGGGAGGGCAATATTCAACTGCTTCTTGAGCATTTCAGCCTGGGACTCCCTTCTGAGAAAGGCAATCTGTCTGTTAAACGCCTCCCCCAACAGGAAGTGCCATCAGTATAATGCCAGAGCTCCCCCGTGTCTACTTTAAGTAAATCCCTTAGTGTTCAATGAGCCTTACTCTCAGGAAAGCAGCCTGAATGCCCCGTGCCATCCAGTGCCAGATTTCAAGATGGTGGTGCCCAACTTTTTGCAACCTCCCTGAAATGAAGTCACAACCCCCAAGAGGGTCCCTGAACCACTGATATACACCACCCTGAGCTCTTTGGATGGAGATCAGAATAAAAATATGGGAAAAAACAAATATGGCAAGATAAGGGAGTACTGATTAGGTGGGTTGGAGGAAATTCAGATCATTTGAACTGCTTTCTAGAGTTCATCAGCCAAACTGCAATGCACTTCAGATATCCTCTCTAAAACAACTTTTTATAAAAGTAAACTTAACGTCAAGTTAGAACAATGCAGGTTCCTTCAACTGCACAGGAAATTCATTTCAACAGATGTTTTTGTATGGGGTCAGCTTTTAGCATTAAATATGATGACATATTTTAATCTGGAATAGGGAAACCTGTCGCATCTGAGAACGCAATCCCTTATGTTTACAATATGACACTGAAGTGGGACCTGCTCATGAATGAGCCTCATGATAACTTATGAACCAGAGATGGCAGCTGAATCTCTACAACTTGCCAAACATCACTCAGTGTAACAGAGGTGAAGTTCAAACACACAATAATACAGTTAACAGCTCGCACACTGAGCTACTACATTACTGTGGCTTCCACCAAATCCAGATACTGTATAGTAATTCAAAATGTTTTAAATATGAATAAAACAAGAAAAAGAAACTTAAAACCAGCTCTAAACTTTACAGTACAAAAACTTCCAAAAATCTGTAAAGAACTGAAGGATGAGACTGAAGAGACCTGGTAATGAACAACCACTAATCCAACATTACATGATCTACCAGCTTGGTGTCATGAATCTGAAAATCTAACACTGACAGAATCTCTGAAGTGAAACTATAAATCTGATTAAACTGCTAATAAATTTAAGGCTGTTAAGTAACTGTGCCACTTTGGGCAATATGTGGAGATTTTTTTCCCCATATTAACATCTCAGGGGTTGCTTTGCTCAGAGATCAGTACACCAGAAATGGTTGAATACACGATTGACTGAACATTTTCAAAGTCAACCAAGAAGCGAGATGTAAAATTAAACATTGTATTTACACATGCATTTTTATTAGAGATGTATTTACTCAAATTAAAAAAATAAATATTGAAAGTAGGAATTGAGTTATGATAATGTGCTGCTTCAAAGTCAAAACTGTGATACTTGAGCTCGCGTCATACAGTGCCGCTGTCAGGGTAATTTTGAGAGCTCTGGGTGCCTTTAGATTGGATTTACTGATGTGTGCAACTTTGCTCCAGGCTCACAAGATGCTCCTACCACAAGGTAAATCTTTGCTGCTCTTTGAACGAGACAATGTTGAAAGGAAAGCATCTTTGTTA
Source organism: Cryptoblepharus egeriae (assembly GCA_030015325.1). Classification (NCBI taxonomy): domain Eukaryota; kingdom Metazoa; phylum Chordata; class Lepidosauria; order Squamata; family Scincidae; genus Cryptoblepharus; species Cryptoblepharus egeriae. The sequence goes on from JAREYC010000002.1 coordinate 193,969,890, forward strand.
TGCTCGTCAATCAGATACACAGGATTATAACTAAGTTGGGCATGACTAAGAGTCCAAACCTATTTTTTGCCTCATCATAGTATTCAGACCTTTGGATTGGCCGGTAAGGAGAAGGGGTTCTTCAGGATTGATGGTAACAATTTGTAGGTACTCAGAATTGATGGGCTGGGAGAGAAGAGAGTTAAAATATACAGTGGTACATTGCTTAACAAGTGCCTCGCTTAACAAGTGATCCACATAACAAGCAAGGAGGATTCTGCCTCACATAACAAGCGTTGCTTCATGTAACAAGCACACTCATTGGCAGTTGGGGCAGACGCGCTGGCCTGTAGCCCTTTTAAAAAGCATCAGCGCTGCCTAGCGCACCTGTCCATAGCAAAAGCAACACTTCCGCGCTATTCCTCCTGTCTGCTGTCTGCTGGGCAGAGGGAGAGAAGAGCAGTGGAGAAAAGGGAAGCAGCTCAGGGCTAGCCAGAAGGGAGCAGGAGAGAGAGAGGCTCAGGATGAAGAGAAGGAGAAAGTGGGGAGACACTTTGAAAGTGTCTTTGATTACAGAAAAAAGTGTCTTTGATTGCAGCCTCCTAACCATGTCTACTGAGAAGTAAGCCCTATTGTGTTAAATGGGTCTTTTCTCCCAGGAAAGTGTCTTTGACTGCAGCCTCCTAACCATGTCTACCCAGAAATAAGCCCCACTTTCCCATGAAAGTGTCTTTAGGATTGCAGCCTAAGTAGACTTCATAGGCATGTTTGCATGTTCTGAATTCAATTCCAGTGTTTTGTCATCATTTTTACATACAGCTAATATTTTTATATGAATATTTTTTGGGTTGTGGAACCAGTCGTCTGAGTTTCCATTACAGTGGCACCTCACATAACAAATTTAATTCATTCCAGAGGCATATTTTCTTACGTGAAGTGTTCTGTATGTGAAGCAGATTTTCCCATAGGAAATAATGAAAACTCAAACTATTGGTTCCACAACCCAAAAAATATTCATATAAAAATATTAACTATGTAAAAATGATGACAAACACTGGAATTGTATTCAAAACACTGTAATATAACACAATTAACTATAATAAAACACTGTTATTTACTGTATGTAAATAAAACAGACTCTGGACTCAGTGGGGCTTACTTAACACAATGCTTCTTTTAACACAGTGGGGCTTACTTCTGACAGAACATGCTTAGGATTGTGCTCTCAGAGTCAGGTCCTAATTTATGCCCTCTACACTGGGTATCCCGTGCATCGAAGGGGGGTGATGCTCATGATACTATGAAGTCTACTTAGGCTGCAATCCTAAAGACACTTTCCTAGGAGTAGGACCCATTTAACACAATCGGGCTTACTTCTGAGTAGAAATGCCTTGTGTCCTGGAAAGAGATTTCCATTGTCCTCCTTTCCCTTGTGCCTAGGACATGCTTAGCTACAGAGGACAATGAAGAGATCTTCCCAGGACAGGTCCTCTTTATTAGCCTGGTGAGGACATGTCCTAAAAAGGAGGGAGCTGAAATCCCCCAAGCCTGGTGGTGTAGCTAGAGGGGGCACAGGAGGGAGCTGGGATTCCAATCCCAAGGGGATCCCCCAAGCCTGGTGATGTATATAGAGGGAGGAAGAAGGGAATGAGAAGGGAAAGAGACTGCAGAAAGAAGCTGTGGAGGGCTCAGGTACCTCTCCAGGCGAGTCAGCTGCCACTCCATGCCTGTCGGTGCTGCCTGCCCTGGTTCCCCCGGCCCTCCCCCGCCACCAGCAATCCCTGCAGCCTGATTTACTGAGTCTCTGGAGAAGAGGCCAACAAGGGAGCGCTGGCTAGCAACACTTTAAAATTTAAAGAGCTACTTGCCAGCGTTCGTTACCCACAGCAAGTTCTTTACCCAAGGCAGGGGCGCCACCTAGTGGTAAGTTCGTTACCTGGAACATACTTTACCCAAGGCATTCTTTATGCAAGGTACCACTGTATTTCCTATGGGAAAATCTGCTTCACATAAAGAGCGTTTCACATAACAAGCTTGCTTCTGGAATGAACTAAACTTGTTATGTGAGGTACCACTGTAGTTGGGAACTGAGAATTAGAGTGTGGTCAGTTAGGAAAGACCTGGAAGAAAATAAGGAAGATTCAAAAACTGAAACAAAATAATTCCTTGATGAACAGGGAATAAATAGATGACTGACAGTGCAATCCTAACCTGCACTGGAACAGATAGGCTGGTTCACCTGCACTGTATCCAGTGCAAGTTTGGGGTGCCGCTGCACTACCACAAAGAAATTGGAAACTTTTCCCCTTAGCAAGGGTAATGCGACAGCTTCTGTACATGGCGCAGAACCAAGTAGACACTGGTGCTGCACGAGGAATGGGATTGGGATCTGGCATTTTGCTGAATCCCAGCCCTGACACACACATCCTCCCTGCCCTCCCCTGTTCCCTCCAAACCCCTTAACTGGCAGAGATTGGCCAGGTCAATTTACCATTCCCTTGGTGCCCCATTGGCCATAACTCCCTAAAAACAGTGGTGCAAAAGTGTTTTGGGCACTTTTTGTGACACTTTTCGGCCAACCCAAAGGATGTATGCCAGCCCAAGGCACACAATGATTGCTAGCTCAATTTAATTAGGACCTTAGACTGAACTCACTTGTTTCTGTTGTTTTGTTAGCAAAAATATGCACACCTAAGTGATGACAGCAGGGCTCTGACTGGAGGGACATCACAAAATGCATTTTTATAAGAAGAGAGTGGCGTTTCTAGGCACACATAGCTGTATACATTTGAAACCCTGTTCTCACGTTGTGCCTGTGTTAGGTTTTTAGAACCTGGAAGCCTGAAGCAAATGCCTGAATCCTTCCAAACCGTGGTGTTTCTGGCTACTGCCCTATATCACCACCAAGTGTGCTACCTGCCCAAGCCAGCTGTCAGCCCAGAGTGACTAGCCCTCAAAACAAGAGTAAGGCCTTCTGGAGGCTGGTTTTGGTTTTGGAGGGTGGGCCAGGGATGGTGGGCAGGGGAGGGGGAAGATCCATAGTGAATAGTCTACAGCAGATTTTATGCCCAACGGCAGCAACTAACCCCCTTTCTGTCCTCAAACTCTCAACCTCAAACTTGCCGGTTCAGGTCCAAGGAGATCTATTTTAGGTTGAGTATCTTATGTAGGACTATGGGGATTTATAATCCCCTTTCCCACTTTTTGTCCTGTCCCCCACCATGGAATGCAGTGTTTACCAGTTTAGTGTTGCTGCAGTAGTGGGAGGGAAGAATAAGGCTGCAATCCTAAAGACACTTTCCTGGGAGTAAGACCCATTGAACACAATGGGGCTTACTTTTGAGTAGATATGGTTAGGATTGTGCTCTAAGATTGGAATATATGTCCCTTTTCTTACAGACATTATTAAGAGGAATAAATATTTAGGAACATCCTTCAAGGTGTAACATGGCTATTCACATCAGGCGTCACATGTAGGCGGGCACATGACCACCACACAGTGCCGAATTTATGTATAAGATAAACAAGCTATAACTTAGGGCCCCACTCTCTTGGGGCCCCCAAAAAAATTTAAAGGAAAAAAAACTGGTTGTACGTTTCCAAAATATCATATAAAAACAAATAAAATAAAACCTACATACAGCAACAGTGTTTTGTGTTGTGTAGGCTCCTATGATGTAAGTAATGGGCCCCACCTCCTAGCCTGCAGTTCAACAATTACTGTGATCAAATACATACTTTGTTTTGTGCAAATGGCTTTAGATACCTATTAGGTCCATAAATTACCATATAGCATATATTCAACACAAAAAATAGCAATAATTTTTTGTTGACAAAGGACAGCTGGATTTATAAAGGGCCCCATTACCTTCAATAGCGTAGGGCCTCATCAAACCTAAATCTGGCCCTGCCATCACAGGCTCTGCCTAGTCATGCAGGAGATGCCAATGACTTTGCACCTCCTCTTCTTGAAGAGGAACATCTACAGAAGAAAGAACAGGATTGTGAAGCCACTGCAGCAAAGAACAGGTTTGTGAAGCCACTGCAGCAAGCACCTCTGTGGAGAACCCAAAAGTTTATTTATTTATTCGTATGGCCATTACAATTGCTGGGAGAAACCAAAAATTATGTCACTGGGACACTGGCCAATGCATTATGCCTCTGTAAATACAGAAAGCAGTAGATCAATCATGCAAAAAATACTCCAGTAAAAAATCAGCAGTGCATTTCAGAGACCCCAGCCCTACCTTTTGTTAGCATTCACTGTAGGGATAAACACCCAATTTCCATAGAAGAGTAGCTCAAATGTGAAGTTGACCTAGATATTGTTTATAACGCCTATATCCTTTTTTTCTTTAGCAAAGAGGGTGATGATGGAATGTGACCACAGCAAGAAAGATACATTAGGAAGCTTCTGAAGTGGTGGTGGTAAATGTTTTATATTATACATGCTTCTAAAATCAACACCATATACGTTCAAAAGAGATAATAAAACTAAAATCCACTTCCGTCACGGTAGAGCGGGGGCTTCAATAATAGAGTAGGAAGCAATTGTTTTGGTGTAGTGAAGGGAAGACTACACAGTTTCTTTAATTCATCATGCAACTGACTCTAACATCATTAATTCCCCAGTCATTTGATGTTTTCATAGAATAATTTGAGTGTGTGTGTGGGGGGGGGGAAGCTTAGCAAATTAACTGACACAAATCCATTATGTTAAGACAAGCGACTGCTGCACAAATTATTTATCAATGTTTACTACAAATCATGGAAGTGAAAACTTCATCAGCAATTATGATTTGTGTAATAATCATTGTCGACTGTTGCAGAAATTGAAAGAAGAGAAACTTTAGAGCTGGGAAATACAAACAAAGTACTGATAGGGCAGACATGATCCCCATTATCTTTATGATTTTAAGCTACTCCCTAGCTCTTCTCCATTATAGAATTGCCTTGTGATCATTTCATTTCTTTGTAAAATAATACCTTCAATTCATTGGCAGATATTATAGGTCTGTGAGATATGTAGGTAAGTATGTGAGAGTAGAAGGCAGTTATGTGCTATCTATCTCTTTTAGTATAGTACAATCAATATACATGGCACTTTACCCACTTAGGTCCATGCCATAAGAAATGTACAATCTGGATACTCATGAAAGAGAGACAACACCGTAAGGGAAGGGGATAAAGCAAGGCAGATACAAAGAGGACACATGTGGCATTAGTTTAGTCTAGTCTAACTAGTCTAGTCTAACTAGACTAATGCTAAACAAAGATTAGTTTAGTCTAGTCTAGTTATATGAAGGATTAGTTTAGTCTAGTCTAGTTATATGAAGGGATGTGGACTAAGGTGTAGTGCTAACTTTTTTTATGAAAAAGTTGAGGTTTAAGATGGGACTTGAATAGGCAGGGAGGAATTACAGTGGTCTTCTTGATGGTGGTTCCACGCATATGGGGCAGCAAAGTCATTTGAGGGAGCAGAAGATCTTTAGATGGTTGGGAGGTCAAAGAGTGTTAAAACAGTGTGTTACTAATACAACCAAGAAAAATGAAGGAACAACAGAAATTGTCAGTGCCAACGCATGGTTTGCTGGGACAAAGTTCTGTGCTGGTTCTCCTGTGGCACTTTCATCCATCCTCTGATGATGTATTTGACATTACCACAACTTTTGATGCTTCAGGTTAGTGATGTTCAACTAGTGGGCCATGACCCATTGGTGTGCCACAGATAGTCCTCAAGTGTGCTGCAGGAATTTGGGGATTGACATTCATTAATAGGATAATTGGGGGATTTGAACAGTCTGGTATGTCTTGTCAATGGTAAAAACAACTGATGGTGTTCCTTGACAATTTCAGTGCCTTAAGTGTGCCGTGAGATGAAAAAGGTTTAAAATCACTGCTTCAGGAAAAAGAGTGTCAGGTGGACCCTCTGATAGACAAGGGAACTCAGCCTGTGCCTAACCTGGCCAGGTTGGGACACCACTCCTGGGAACTGTGGCTTAGAGGTCAGATTTCATAACAAATTTTACAACATAACATTGATTTTGTATACATTAACATAAACATATTTTACATCATTCAGAGAAACAAGGTAATGTTTAGACTATTAAAAAGTTGAGTATAATATGATATATTTTGATTCTTGTCTCTGCTGTCGAAATTACAGCTAAATTTAAAGTATTTAGTTGAGTGTGTGCAAGGGGAGAATAATTAGTGGTAGAGAATTTATGTGAAAGAGTAAAGGTGCAGTGGCAGTTTCTGTAATGCAAGCAATGGTCAATGAGTGCTCAAAGCCTGGTAATTAGAGCTGGCCTGTGATTATCTCAGGCTTTAACCTTAAATAAAAAAATGCAGATTTTATTGGAAAATATGCTGAATGTGACCCAGCAATTTTAATGGAAAATATGCTGAATGTGACCCAGCAATCTTTCACATCAAAGTGATAAAAAGGATGGACTTGATAAATATCAAGTCTGATATTCTAAAATTATCTTTAAAAATGCTGCTGAATCTTAATTAGGAAAGGCCAAAAACTTCCCTCTCTCTGCCCACCCTTGAAATTTGCTACATTTTTTTCTGGGAACCTCCAGGGAATGCTTGCCTTTTTCAGTATCTTCTTCCAGCTTGTACCAAAAGCTTGAGGGAGCTCTATACAATGGTACCTCTCATAACAAGTGCCTCACATAACAAGCGTTTCCCATAACAAGTAAAAATTTTAAAGAAATCTTGCTTCACATAACAAGTTCTGCTTTACTTAACAAGCAAGCGCACTATGGACACATGTGCTATGCGCTACGTGCTATGCGCAGAGGCTCTTTAAAAGGGCTGCCAGCCAGCCCTGCTGCCTGTAACTGCCCCCAACTTGGGGGCATTTGCCTGGGGGTGCCAGAGGCAGGTGCCCTCAACTGCCCCCAAGTGCTCCCACTGGCCACCGTGAACCTCCAGTAGCAGCCCAGGTAAGCCTCCCAGGAAAGTGTCTTTGATTACAGCCTCCTAAACAGCCTCCTACTCAGAAGTAAGCCCCATTGTGTTAAATGGGGCTTACACCCATGAAAGTGTCTTTAGGATTGCAGCCTAAGTAGACTTCATACGATCATGCATACTAAATGCATGTTTTGAATTCAATTCCAGTGTTTGTCATCATTTTTACATACAGTTAATATTTTTATATGACTGTTTTGGGGGTTCTGGAACCAATCGTCTGAGTTTCCATTATTTCCTATGGGAAAATCTGCTTCACTTAAAGAGTGTTTCACTTAAAGAGCATGCGTCCGGAATGAATTAAGCTCTTTATGTGAGGCACCACTTTACTAGTATTTACTTTTCCCAACCTTGCTCTTCTGGCAGCATCAATGAAAGCCACAGACTGAGCAGGTGACTACAGTGGAGGAGGCCTCATAATTAAATCCCAAATGCTCCACTGCAGCCTATTATTTCAGGTGATAATTGTTACAACCTGTGCATGTTGTGGAGTTTCTATTACCACTGGGGGATCTGAGGAATGTGGTTGATACATATCTCAGCTAAATGACATGCACTGTAAGTTACAGTCCCCATTATTCTTGGCATGAATGTGAGTTTTAACAATGAAGATTTGACTATTGATATGTCTCCCAAAACATCTGTATGGGGAAAATCAAACAGGGGGTCCAGGGGTGGGCCGACCCTCTCCCAACAATTGGTTCACTGGAAGTGGGAGGGGCCAGGGGCGGGGGTCAGGGGGTGGGGGCAGGGCGATGGTGGGCCCCAACCCCAGCGCACTGTGCATGCACCAATCCCAGACCTCGGCGACCTCGCGCATGTTTAGTGTGTCTCCTCCAGCAGGAGGAGATGCACAGCACAAGCGCCGACCCTGGCACGCGCACTGTGATTCTTCCCCACCAGGAGGAGACACACTGCGCGTGCGCTGAGGTCAGCGTACACGCAGTGTGTCTCCTCTTCCCAGCATCCGTACCGGTACACTGGGTTTTCAGGTGACCCCGCCGCTACCGGTTTGGTAGCGGCGGGGTCATGGGAACAACCGGTTCAGCCGAACTGGTCCGAACCGGATTGGGCCCATGCCTGATGCGATCAGAGAAAGAGGCTGGATATAGAGAAGGCTAGTGGTAGCAAACCCACTGAGTTGGGTCCCAAATGAGGGTTTCCAAAAATAGCAATGCGCAAGAGTGAAAAGTCCAAGGGGACTTGGAAGACAATTTGCCTGATGACTATTGTAATCATCAGGGATGATATACAATATAGTGGTATATTGGTATAGCTAGGGAAGTGCAGTCTGACTCAGAAAGAAACTTCTTGTGTTCGGTATTCCTTTATTATTGGCATCATCAGTCTCGAAAAACTATGGTATTGTGCTCAGTGCTGAATGCAAAGCAAAAAGACCTGGGTAGATTAATATGGAGGATAGGCTGTTATCCAAGCAGCAAATCCCCCCTCTCTGCACCACTGAAATAGTCCAATGGAAAGGCAGAGCCGATACAATTGGTTCCACCTGCGTTGCAGAGCTGGGCTAAGGACAGGCGCTCACCCTATCTTTTGGGGACCCGGGTTCGCGAACCCTGGCCTACTGGTTAACAGGCACAGTGGGTTTTGGCTGGGCATTGATGAGTCAGTCGGTCGGTCAGTGACCTTTCAATTATAGTTTCATAATTTCACTCAAAAATATTAAAACATTACTCACAATAATGAACAGAACTGAGGTACTGTTGACAACCATATGATTCCTCCCCATATAGCTGAATGAAATGCAACTTTTGTTTAATTGTTACATCCCTTTAGCGAATGAATTTAGTAGTTTGCAGTAAATTAATCTGTTGTACGCTTCATAAACAGCATGTCTTCTTCTAAATAATAATAGTTGATGTTTGGATTGATTTCACACCACTGGTGCACAAAGTGCTATGCAGAAGACATCTATGCAACAAAATAGCTTCCTGATCCAATGAACTTACAACCTTAACTTTTAACATGGAAGAAAACAATAAAGAATGAGAAAGGAAAGACCATAATCACAAGGGATAACAGTGAGCAAATAGACAATTCCCATTCTGAGTTTCCTATTGGTAGGTCTTGGCATCCATCAGTCTTTCAAGACTGATGGTATCATGTGCAAAGCTACGTGCAAAGCATGAAGGCCTGGGTAGATTAATATGGAGGATAGGCTGTTACCCAAGCAGCAAATCCCCCCTCTCCACACCACTGAAATAGTCCAATGGAACAACAGAGCTGATACGATTGGTTCCAGCTGCGTCACAGAGCTGGGCTAAGGACAGGAGCTCACCCTGTCTTGTGGGGCCCCGGGCCCTGAACCTTGGCCTGCTGGTTAACAGGCACAGTGTCTTAACCACTTGCACCACCCACAGCCCTTCCTTTAGTATTCCTATGAACATTAATAATTCTGTCGTTCTACCAAACTGTGCATGACAGCAGATTCTTTTGGAAGGAAATCAAAGCAACTTTTGATAACATTATTTTTGCTTCTCTGACACTGGAGTGCACAGAGAAATATTCTTCATTACATAATAATCTCAAAACCCAGGAAACCTTTTTGTGGTAATTTGTTTTACCTGATTCCCTTCTACATACAGCCTTCAATATGGACTACTCTGTTGTTCAGCCACTAACAAATCTTGTTTCTTGCTCTAGTGGTACTTGACCAAGTTCTGAAGATATTACTGATTTACAAAGAAACATGCTTTTATTTTTTTTAATGCCTCTTATACCAAAACAAAAGAATGAATTGGATACCCTCAAGGATGACCCCGCAGAGTTTCATCCTTTTCAGATAATTCTCCAGAGATTGTGAAGAAGCAGACTTTGGAAAGTTGCCACTGGTTCTTAAAGTAGGAGTAATGCTGGTGTGAAAGCAAAACAAAGGTTACTTTCTCACAGCAGGTATAAAGTGAGCAATGTTTTCATTTTTAGCCTGCTACTGACTTTCAACAGTTTAAACAAGGTGAGAAGTACAGTAGTAGAGTTATCTAACTGCACTGAACTCAGACTCATGTAATAAATGCCAAGAAATACTACACACCCAATAATTTTCTTTACATTTTTCAAGCTGGCTGTAAATGAGATTCTTCTGTTCAGTGATTCATAAGGAGATGGTCTGGATCAGACCCTTATGAATGGAGTAGCACCCTAAAATGGGTAAATGGTCTTTTTTAGAAAGTAGTCTAGCTGTCCTTTTTCTCTTGAACTACCATGCTGGCAGATGCCATGAAGAGTGTATGTTTCACACCCCAATTCTATGCTCTAGAGAGCATGTAATGACAATAAAATACACTGCAAAATGGTTGCCAACAGCGTATGTAGCATACTGTCAATAGCCATTTTGTGTGTGGAACTACAAGGTGCTGCAGCATAATACCTCTCAGTTCCTGCTGCCCCTGCTGGACCAGATAAATTAGCAGTGGTAAGAAAATAAGAGCCTCCACTGGATCAGGCCAAAGGCCCATCTAGTCCAGCTTCCTGTAACATACAGTGACCCACCATATGCCTCAGGGAGCACATATGACACTTGCATCCTGGTTCTCTTCCCTCCACCCAGCATATTGACCTTATCAACGCACAGCCCTCATAGCTTGTCAGGGGTTGGACAGTAGGGTGTGAATCTGGGCAGGGAAGGGAATGAGTGGGGAGGTCGTGGGAGGAGATGGAACTTAATGGTCCACACGGAATCCCGATTTTCACACATGTCACAGTCAATTCTTCCAACTTGACCAGTTAAAGAGCTAGTGCAGGTCTGAGGAGAAACTTTATGAATTAGTAGGCTTAGGGCGCAATCAAGAGTAACAACGGGGAACCCTTGCTCCGGTGTAAGAACAATTTGCTCTGGATTGCAATATGAATTTCCCATAGGTTTTCACTAGGTGGTGCAGTAACTATGGGTACACGTAATATCTCTTACATGCTCCCGTAGTTACTCTGGATTGTAGGGTTACAGAGGGGTAAAACCCCCTGCACATTGTCCCCCCTGCACATTGTCCCCCCTATGTGCAATACCCCCCATGCGCAACATCCCCCATGTGCATCAAAATCCCATGTGCATCATCCCTATGCACATCAATGCCCCATGTGCATCAACATCTCATGTGTAACATCCCCCATGCACATCGACCCCCATGTGCATCATCCCCCCTGCACAACGTCTCCCCATGCGCATCAAACCCCCATGCGCAACATCCCCCCATGCGCATCGTCCCCATGCGCATCAACCCCCATGAGCATTAACCTCCGTGAGCAACAGCCCTCCATGCGCATCAACATCCCCCCATGCGCATCAACATCAACATCTCCCATGCGCACCCTCCCTCCCAGTGCATCAGGCACCAGGCACCAGACTGGCTGGATGTTGATCAGTCTTCAATGTTAAAGTTTAGGACAAAAACACATTGCACTCCTTTTCACCCCCTTAAGGGTTAAATTTCTCGGTTCCTGGTGGGTGTTGATGTCACATAAGAAGCACCCTCCTCAAAGTTCATGCTTCTAGGTCCAGCAGTTGGGGTGGCGCCTTGATTAGACAGCGATTATTCAAGTATAGTATATAAAGTATATGGAGGAAAATGCATTGCACCCCTTTTCACCCCCTTCCGGTTGGAATTTCCGAAAACCGGTTCTTAGTGGGTGCCTCCATCATGGAACGAACACCCTCAACAAATTTCACACTTCAAGGTCTAAATCCTACTCTACACATCACTGTATCATTTTCTTGGTAATAGTTTGCTTACTTCCATTGTGTCTTTATTTTTCTTTCTTATATTCATTCTTTTGTCCCGGAAGGTTTTTTACCCTGTTAATATGATTATTATTAAATAAGGCATTTGATTCTCATTGTGTCAATGTTTACATTCTCATAAAATAAGTTAATGAGCTTTCAGGCTTGTTACACAGTGCTCATTTTATCTAAGTAGAAAGGTCCTGCCAGATTAGATGACCTTTGTGATAGAATATCAGAAGAAGGTATAATTAAATCAAATTATTCTCCATAGCTGAGATGATAGACAAAATATCGAGGGTCCTCAAGTGGCAGAAGAACGGATACAACTTTATCCTTCAGTGCTTATTTCAGCTATTTTAAAGATTTCCCATTTTCATGTTCAGTGGTCTGAGAAGGTTTTATGGTATGGAAATAATAATTTGCTCAAACAAATTTTGCTCCCCAATTTCCTTTGGCATATTCTCAATTATGCCATTGGAGAAATTCTAACATGATTGGTTACAATTATAAGTAGTAGAAATAATATCAGATCAGGTTCCTATCCTTGTTGAATTTTAATGTGAAATGTATTAAATTAGATGACCATCTAAAAATAGCCTAATTTGCATAAATTATAATAGCCGGGGGAAAATCCGGTTGGTCATCTAAGGGTTACTATGACTTTCATGAGATTGCATAAGAACTTGATTTTGGTCTGTCTACCTATTTCTGAACATTGATGACTTCAATCATGTTCTGTTGTATAGTTTTGGCATAACCCAGTCAAAAAACTTAGGCAGTTGTTAAATCCTGTTGATGTCAGGGGAAAAAATATGCATGTGCTTAAAACTAGTGTCATATCTTCTTAATCTTGCATCTGTTCATGGAAGGTGAGCTTTTTTCATTCTCCTTCTATAATTGGACTGCTCAGCTGCTACCAAATCTGAAGTTAGGATACATACCATTGACATTAATAGAATTTAAACATTCCTGCCGTCCACTGAGTTGTTTCCTTTACTGTTTTTTTAAACACAATTTTCAAATTGCATCACAGCGCTAAACTAAAAGCAGTTGTACTAAAATGTCTGGTGTGTTTTGTTGTGATCTATGGGAAGTCATTTATTTCTAAGCACTTACCAGTCTTTCTAGCACCACATCATATACGTCTCATCGCAATCCTATGCACTAATAGTTGGATGCGTGTCTACTCAGAAACAAGTATCATCTAGTTCAATTAAAGATCAACAAATGCTAAATATCACTTGCAATATTAAAGTCAATTTAATACATTATTCAATTTTTTTCTTTCCTGTTTTTTGAATCCACAATAAATACAAACATTTATAATTTTATTACTAGGAAGATGCTTGACTAGAACATAGCTGAAGTCATAAGGGCTAAGTGGACTTTCAAAACTGAACTGTCCTAGCTGGACACGTTTTTGTAATATTTCAAAAATCTGGATGTATTGTATAAGTGTATTTAGGATTTGAGACTTTATTTAAAGAGTTTATTTCCAAATTTCTGAAATGTTACAAAAAGGTATTAAGTACAAAAGATTTAGAACCAATTGAAATAAATGCACAAACACACATACCTTTCCTCTTCTCCCACCTCTGTACCACTTGAGTGAAGCTAGCAGGAGGATGTGAATAACAAATAAGCACAGAAAGTTAGACAGGCAAAGTTATTAATTAAGAACAAAATATTTATTGCAGGTATTATAGGGGGAAATGTCATTTTTAAATTAATTCATCAACTGAACTACCTCTTAAACTTGTTGGGAAGTGTGGCAGCAATTTAGATCAACTAGGGGGAAGTCACTATACACTGCTGTCACAGTGATGGTAGTATAGTGCAAGTTCTATACTAATGCTCGTGGCAAATTAACATTGTATTAAAATTACTTATTCTAACTGTACGTCCTCACTTCTGACACCAGATGGCATTCCACATGTTGATAAATGCTGTCTGGAAAGGTTAGGAGGAGCAAGATGATGAATAATACCTCCCGGATACGTTCCTCTGAATAAGAATCAGAGCACTATGACTGGTATCCTCTCGTTCGCTAACAAAGGCATTCAGAGAAAGCTGATAAGAATCAAGCCCTGCTTTTTGCTTTACTTGCAAAGATTTATCGAAAATTGAATTTCTATTTACTTGCTACTGCTTTTTTCTTATGAATCTTTTAGAAAAGTCCTGGTGAATCTGAAGGATGCAAAAAAAAAAAAACCCCCAACAAAAATACCTACCTGGACACTGTACAGATGGTAGACTTATGAAGATATATGGTGAAAAGTAGCAAATGTCAAGCAGCTGTTTAACAATGTAGAAAGGGGAAAAATGATGAGTATTGAAAAGATCCTTTGCTGCCAGCTGCCAGATGTGCCAAGAATACAAACTACTGAGTTTGTGCTAAGTCCTGCGCTGCATCCCTGGACAACCATGCTGAAAAAGTGAGCAAGCACCATTTTTACTATGGCTTATCAATACTGAGTACAAAGTCAGTGAATTGAACAGATTCCCAGGTATGGAACTGCAAACAATCTTTCAATGTCATATTGCCCACCAATACGTTCTCCTTCATGATATAGTGTATTAATGTGTCAACTTCATCTCACCCACCGCTTCCAACTGCATCATTAATTATTTAGAATGCATTCCCAAAGGTTTAGGATTCAATAGCAGCTGTACTATTATACTATAAGGAATCTACTGGATATATTTTTCCAAAAAAATATAATAAACCAAGGCTATTCAGTTGGGGGAGATGAAAGATTATTTTGGTAGATAATGAGCAGGAAGACCTGGCTTTGACTTGGCTTAAATTCCTGTGAGGTAGGTGAGACTGAATGATTGGGCCAAGGTTATCCGAGAAGCTTCATGGCCAAGTAGTGATTTCAAACCTGGATCTTTCAATTCTCTAATCACTACACTATCCTTTCTCTCACCAGTATAACCACTTGCGAAACGAGTTATAGCATAGTGTGCCATTTCTTTTCCAACATTCAAACACAGGTTAAATTTGATTATATGGAACAACTTGATATATGTCATGAAACAGTCTATAATGCAAAAGAAGTGGACATACGGCATCTTGTAAATGACAGCTTTAATTACTATGTTGCATCATGGAATTCTTTCAACCTCGATAATTTACCTTATAAAATAAATGATTGTGTGTTGTTGATTTTTTTTTGAATAGACCATGTTCTGTTCACTGTGCTCTTCCACTAGCTTATTCCCTCCTCCAACAGTCCTGAGTTGTTGAGCAAGTGTGCACCTATACTTTGAGCACAATCCTAATCATGTCTACTCAAAAGTAAGCACCATTGTGTTCCATAGGTCTTACTCCCAAGAAAGTGTCTTCAGGATTGCAGCCTTTGACTCTGTACTAACAACAGTATGCAACTGATAATCTGATAAAGGTTGCAAAGCATTTTCCCAAGATGTAGTGTGCCTTTTTGTGACACACTGAACAGCTTGTTCAAGCATCTGGAGTGGTTCTCTTTATAAATGGCAAGCTTTTGCCAATATAGATTTCATGATTTCATCCTGCAGGTGTTGCTAGAAAAGACAAATATTCTTGTAATTGTGCAGTACTGCTGCAATGGTCCATATTTCACCATAAATTTAAAAAGCCCACTTTCTCACATTATAATGAGGTTTTTCTTACCATGTCCCTTCTTACCTATAGAAAGTACTGAATAGTAGTAAAAATGTTACCATAGTGAATTCTGGTGGTTTCTTTTTAATGAATTCTCGTTTCATCAGCCCTTTACTATTTTTTTTAACTGTAATTGTGTTTTGAAGTAAGGGTTTAGGTGCCAAAATTCTAGTTAGTATTTCCTGGCAAACAAAGGATTTTATGATGCTCCAGAGACAGATCAGGAAATATAATTGAAGAGAAACAAATAAGCTACAATTTATAACATTCTTGACTTTGCATAGCATAAACAACTGTGCTATGGATTACTGTTGCAACTCAAGAGATGTATACTCAGAAGTAAGCCCCATTGTGTTAAGTGTCAGGAAAGTGTCTTTAGGATTGCAGTCCAAGTAGGCTTCATAGGATCATGCACATTGAATGCATGTTTTGAATTAACCCCTGGTTAAGCGCTCTGTCAGGCCCTGTCAGAAAACTGTCATAAGCACCTACTTAATTAAACTCTAATGCTCTTAAAGTGATCAGTGACCTTAATGAGGATGAACAAAGAGAGAGTATTCGAAATCTGAGTCAAAAAATCTCATTTATTAACCTTAAAGCAAGTAATACAAAAAATGCTCAAATGTAAGACCTGCCCCCACATTGTGTTTAGTTTTCATGATAAAAACATCCAAATGAACATTAATTGCAAACAGGAATCGAAGTACAGGCAAAGTAGAGTCTGTCTCAGTGAGACAGTCTCCCTGTCTCCCTAATCGCTGTTAGGGAGTTCATCTGGCACATTGAAATGCAAATGGCTTTGAAATGCAAGACACAGTGTTCTAAATGAGTTGTAAATAAGTTGTAAAGCAGTTGTAAATGAGTTGTAAATGAGCACAAATTAGGGCGACAAAATAGGGCAACAAGTCATGGCGCACATGGCCTGAGAGGCCAGGGGGTCATTACTGCACCCCACACAGACAGTGGGAAAACTGACTAGAGGGGATTTTGAACAGCACCTATAGATAGGAGGGAACTAGGGGTGGTCAGGTCCCTAGCCCACCTAGGCTCGGATAGGGAGCAAAAACAAAATTTTGGGGCTTTTCTAGCAAACTGCGCTTAATCAGGGGTTAAATTACAGATTTTTGGCATCATTTTTACATGTAGTTAATATTTTTATATGAATATTTTGGGGATTGTGGAACCAATTGTCTGAGTTTCCATTATTTCCTATGGGAAAATCCGCTTCATTTAATGAACGTTTCACTTAAAGAGCGTGCCTCTGGAACGAATTAAGCTCTTTATGTGAGGCACCACTGTACTGTATATACAAACATACATATGCTGATGTATGTAGAATGTATAGTCTATATATAATATACACATACTTCTAAACACAAATATATTATATACACACAAATATTTTCATGGGTTTGAACATTTTTTGTGCTGTTCATTTAGCTTTTTTGTTTTTCAGGCAGGTACAGCTATTGTTATTTTCAAATCAAATCTTCACCAGCAAGCTGGTTTTAAAATGTCAGTACTTTCCATTTAATTAAAAATGGATAGTTATTTTCATAATTTTTCATATGGTGCTTATTTTCAGTGAATACTAAAAGGTCAGAAGAAACTTTTCCAAACCAAAACTAGAACTGAACGGAATTAGTGCTTTACGTTTTCATTCTATTTGGATTGTGAACATAAAAATAATGTCTTCTAAAGTATCTGAATAATTTGTTTGCACCCTGTTCTTTTGATTTTTGTACCTCTGATCAAAAGTGTTATAAATAGTCCACGAGTTCTTGTGACTTATTCTAGAACCATTTAAAATACTTTATCAGTGCGCTGTGATAACAAAATTGCAATTATTGTTTTGAATGCATGGCATTTATGTTTTCCACTTGTCTTTATGAGGAAAATATTGACCTTTCCATATTGTTTCACACTGATGTATAATAGAAAGACTCACTCAATTGCCAGTCTTTTAAAAAAATATTATATTGCATTTTAATAAGCAACACATATCATTTATTCTTCAAGTGAAGTGTAAATTCCTGAAAAAACTCTCACCAGTTTTGTGATAGTGCATTTCACATTACACAGTATATCGTATTTCAATTTCCCCAGTTTCATTAAAGACTGTAATGAGAGTCTAATGTCCATTTAATTACTTGGTTGCAGCTATCAATCTAATTAATCTACTATCTAGTTGGGGTGCCAGATGGAGGTTGTGATCAGAAGTTCCATTTTGGAGACATTATCATTTTTCAGTCAGTTTTCAACATTTTTCAGTCAGTTTTCAACGTGGAACCATCTTGGATGATGCAGAGATTTCAACATGGCAGGCATGACAAAATGGTGAGCTTTTTGTTGCTTTCCATATTGAATTCTTTGTACATCAAAGAAGAAGATGTGATGCATATGATGTTATTTCTGCAGATTTATTTTAATTCAATGACTCAGATTATGTACATTAACTTATATTATTGACCAGCAGAATTGACTTGTCATTGTAGGAGTAAAATTTCAAGAAAATTTCAAGAATATCCCGGGCAAAGCTGGGAATTGGCATGCACTGCTGGGCAGCGGGCAGCAGGCAGTAGGCAATGGAACTGGGTGGTGGGTACCAGCAGGCACTGGACAACACTGGGCACTGATAGGAACTGGTTACCCAGTACATTGCGCCCCTTTTCACTGCCTTCCAGTTTTAATTTCTCAAAATCTGTTCTCACTGGGTGCCTACATCACAGAAGGAGTACCCTCCCCAAACTTCCCACTTCTAGAGCCAGTGATTTTGGCTGGGTGATGCAGAGACAATAAGTCAGTAATAATATTAAAATTTAAATAAATATTTTAATTGGTGTCTAAAGCTGCAATCCTAAGGACATTTTCTTGGAAGTAGTACCCATTGAACACAATGGAGCTTACTTTTGAATAGACATGCAGCACAATCCAGAGTAACTACAGGAGCTCTTACATCAACGTAAGCAAAATTTACTCTGGATTGCTCTATGAATTTCCCATAGGTTTCCACTTGGTGAAGCCATAACTACGTTGACATAAATGTCTCTTACGTCAACATAAGTGCTCCCATAGTTACTCTGGATTGTGCTGTAATTCTCATGCTTGCTTTTCGGTTATGCTTGCAGGTGTCCTAACTCTCAGAAATGGAATAATACCAAAAGCAATAAGGTATGTATCGTCTCTGAGCAACAGTAAGAAACAAGAAAATTAGCCATTGCTCTGCCAAGATTCAGATTATAATTTATGGTGCTCCCCTATTGTTGTTGTTTATATATTTATTTACTGATGGGACAACAAGTTTTATTTCAATATCTAGGGAAAGACACAGGAGAAAACACATTATGGGAAAGAAGGAAAGGTAGACCAGATAAATAGAGGAAGGATGCATAATTATTTCATGTACAAACTTGTAGTCTAAGGGCACAATCCAGAGCAAGTTCAGCCTGCTCTGCCCTAACTGCTCTCTCCTAACTATTCTGTATCCAGAGCAGAAAGTTATGCTGCATCCAGATAGTCAGGAAGCCTGGGCTGCCCTAACTGCTCCATAGCATGCTAAGTAATTGACACATGGGGAGGATTTGCTCCTGAGGAGACACCCCTCAGATCAGACTGAACAAGGATCAGCTGTGGTGCTTACAGTGGTGACGTGACTCTGTGCATCACCCAGTGCGTCACCCCTGGGATGCGTGCACCCCCCACCTGGATTGCACAGTCACCAAAGTTGGCGCCTGCACAGTTGTTTCTGAAGCCAACTGGCTTCAGAAAGAGTACTGCGCAGGCACCATCTCAGATGCCTGTGCGGTACTTTTCTGGTCTTTCGGCTTCAGAGGAGACTGTGCAGGCATCAGAGTTGGTGCCTGTGCAGTACTCTTTCTGAAGCCATTCGGCTGCCGTGCCGCCTCCTGAGTGAGGCCAAATGGCCGTGCAGAGGTGCAGACTTCGTCCGCTCTAAGGAAGTCTCCTCTGAAGCTGTTTGGCATGTTCAGTGTGTTTCTGCACAGTGCACCTCAGCTGGCCGTTTGGGCCAGCTCTGAGGACGAGTGGCAGCTTCTGGCTGCTGCTCCGCCTTGGAGCAGGCCTGAATGGGCGTGCTGATGCCTGGGGCCTGCCAAAAGACAGTCAAACTCCTCCAGCGCATCACCCCATATGGAGCGCATCACCCAATGCAGCCCACACCAGCCGCACCAGTCTGGTGATGCCACTGGGTGCCTGCCTTATAAGGAATCCCTGATGAGATGCCAGTACATTCTACAGTGAATACAAGGGGCTTCTTGGAGTGGCCTGCTGTATCCTGAGGTTTGTGGGCAGCCGTAGTTTGTTCCATATCCTGAGGCTGAGAGGCAGGGGTTGCAGCTAGGCTGGCCAAAAACTCAGATTTTTGGTCAACATTGCCATCCTTACTCGGGCCTTATCATGGACCCCTATGGGTCTACTCATTACTATACCTGCTCCTGAGGTGGTATATCGCTGAGGAGCTGGAAGAGGGCATTTCTGCCTTGAAAACAGGCTTTGGATACAGAGTAACTGCTCTGCCCTAGGCAATGCTAAATATGCCCTCAACTTGCCTCTCCTGAGCTGCTTAGGCTGCCCCAGTTAGGGCAGAGCAGGTCCACCTCTCTTAGGGCACCCTATCTTGCCTTGCTCTGCCCTAAGCCTCCTTCAGAGTAACTGGGCTGGAGCATCTTGCAGTTGCTCCACCCTAGTGATAGATAGGGCAACCCAAGGGCTCTTATGTGGACAGATTAGTTGCTCTGGATTGGGCTGCCTGGCTGCAATCCTATTCAAAATTTCTTGAGAATAAGTTACACTGACCACAAAGAGACTTACTTCTGAGTAGACATGCATGGATTAAATTGTAATAGTAGGTAGTAGGTTATGGATCCTCAGGTGTCATAATAAAAGACTTCTCAAAAATGAGGGGCTTCACAATCCAAGGAAGAGTATGATGAATTTTTAAGAATGTTGATGTACTACAGACAAATTCTGCCTAGAACATTTATGAAGGTCGTGTTTCACAAATGATTCTCCTCAAAACTCCCATGGCTCACCTGCAGACCATCCATGGCATACCAGTGTGCCACACCATAGTGGTTGAAAATGACTGTTCTAAGATAATGTAACATATTCTTACACTCATGCTATTGAAATAATGCAAGCTGCACACAGAAAGGGGCAATGAGACTGAGCACTTACCAAAGATTATATAATACCAAAGATTATTATACCAAAGCACTATACCATGACGTGGCTATGACACTGCCTGCGTCCTCAGGTGACACTCTGTGTGCCATGAGGAGGTTCATGCTTTCTGCCAGTACTAGATCAAACTTACTATTTGGTACATAAATGCCTGCGCCTCTCTCTGTATTTGCTTAGAATCCATTTCACTTGTAGAATTTATATGGAAGTTATTGGTTGAAAAACAATATACTCAGTGGACACAGCTTGGTAGAAGTGAAGCGCAGAAGTGTATATCTAACATGTTGTATCACTTCATTACATAGGATGTAATTAAATAAGTACATCACCAAGAAATGCTTCTAGGTGACAGAGGTTTACTTAATCTAGTTTTCTCAGCAATGGAGGGATAAGGTCCTTGTACGAAAAAAAGATTTGGTGGATTCATTTTAAGTGGATTCAAACTTTGCCCCATCATTCATTATTTTGTAACCCTCAGGCTAGTCAATGGTAATAAACTCTATACTTGGGATATGATGCATTATTCACCTTCTAATACTGGAGAAAGGCTACTAGAGGTGCTTTCTGCCAGCCTTCACAAGTATTCAATAACTCCATATGGTGCACCTTTGGCAAGGATGTCAGGGAGGGCACTCAGAGTGCTCCTTGCTGGCACATGGCCAAAGCGCTGACACATACCCCCAGCCCAGCAGTGTGGATGCCTGGGCTTGCGCAATGGGCTCAAGAGGCTCTATGCACATGCACTGGGCACTGGTGCTGTCAGTCAGCACTCTATGCCAAAAAGGTTGCCCATGACTGTCTTATGGCATTCAGGTGGGGCAAATAAATTCCCTGGTTTTAATCTGCAGAGTCCATGTCTTCATAGAAGGAAGACTTCCTTTTCTGTACTATCACACTTTCTAAAGGTGAGCCGCGAAGTGGTGATACTTTCCAGTTGTTACAGGATCCAAGGCAGAGGTGTTATGAGAGTGTGGTGCATGATGCAATCTGCCACAGGCAACAGGGCCCCAGGGGGCACCACTGACACTCCACTGGTGCCCCCCCCCCAGTCACCCCCTCCAGCACTCCTATTCAGGAACACTCCAGGACAGCCATTTTTTAATTGCTCATGGCTCTGGGCGTTCCCAGAGCTGGTAACAGTGACATGGGCCTGGAGGAAGCTCCTCCCTGACCTTGCAGCCAGTCAGACTGCTCCTAGCAGCCTCAGCAGCAGTGTGTGTGTGTTTGTGTGTGTGTGTACACACACAAATATATTAGTGCAACAGTCTAGTCCTTTGCAGAGATCTCTCCTGCTACAAGCAGGGGGTTGGACTAGATGACCTCCTGGGATACCTCCGTTTTGATAGGGACAAAATTTCAGTCCTTGCCATGGGCAAAATTTTGCCTAGGTATCCCTCTGATCCAAGGTTAGGGCAGTTGATAGGATTTTGGGATATTTGATGCACCTATGTGGATTTTAAAAATCCTTTCAGTAGTAGTTCCAGTGGTGAATGACACACTAGGCACAATACCATAAACCCTTAAATTACATCTAAAATATCTGAATATTAACTTAATTACCACAGAATCATAGAATTATAGAGTTGGAAGGGACCTAGTAGGTCATCTAGTCCACCCCCTGCCTGCAGCAGGAAATCGCCTTAGAGCATCCCCGACAGGTGCTCGTCAAGCCTCTGCTTGAAGATCCCCAGTGAGGGAGAGTCCACCACCTCCCTTGGCAATCTGTTCCACTGCCGAACCGCCCTCACCGTCAGGAATTTTTTCCGGATATCCAACCGGAATCTCCTCTCTTGCAGTTTGTACCCATTGGTTCTAGTTCTGCTTTCAGAACCAGCTATAAACAAATGAGCCCCTTCCTCCCTATGACAGCCCTTCAGGTATCTAAAGAGGGCAATCATGTCTCCCCTCAGCCTCCTCTTCTCCAGGCTGAACATCCCAAGTTCCCCAACCTTTCCTCGTAGGGCTTCCCTTCCATCCCACTGATCATTCTTGTCGCTCTCCTCTGGACTTGCTCCAGTTTGGCTGCATCTTTCTTAAAGTGAGGTGCCCAGAACTGAACACAGTACTCAAGGTGAGGTCTGACCAATGCTGAATAAAGAGGAACTAGAACTTCTCGCGACTTGGAAGCTACAGATCTCTTAATGCAGATCTCTAAAATGGCATTTGCCTTCTTTGCAGACACATCACACTGCTGACTCATGTTCAGCTTGTGATCCACGGCGACTCCAAGATCCCGCTCACATGTTGTGCTGCCAAGCCAACTATCCCCCGTTTTATACCTGTATTTTTGGTTTTTATTACCCAAGTGCAGAACCTTGCATTTCTCCCTGTTGAAATTCATTCTATTTGTTACAGCCCAGTATTCTAGTTTATCCAGACCCTCCTGGAGGTTTCTCATGTCTTCTGTTGTGTTTGCTACTCCTCCCAGTTTGGTGTCATCCGCAAATTTAATCAGGCTCCCCTGTATCCCTTCCTCTAAGTCATTAAGGAAAATGTTAAAGAGAACCGGGCCCAAGACAGAGCCTTGGGGTACCCCACTTGAAACCGATCTCTAGGTTGACACAGAACCATTTACTAAAACCCTTTGAGTGCGGCCGTCGAGCCGATTGCGGATCCACCTAACGATTGCCCCGTCTAGCCCATATTTTTCCAACTTCCCAATTAAAATGTCATGTGGGACTTTGTCAGATGCTTTGCTGGTCAAGATAAATGACATCCACAGCATTGCCACTGTCCAGTAAGCTCGTAACCCAATCAAAAAAGGAGATCAGATTTGTCTGGCAAGATTTATTCTTGGTAAATCCATGCTGGGTTGTTTTGATCACCGAGTACTTGTCTAGATGTGCACAAATTGTGTGTTTTATGATTTGCTCTAATACCTTGCCCGGGATTGAAGTCAAACTGACTGGTCTATAATTTCCCGGGTCTTCTTTTTTCCCCTTCTTAAAAATTGGGACTACATTTGCCCTCTTCCAGTCCAGTGGCACTTCTTCACTCCTCGAGGATTTCTCAAAGATGATCGACAGAGGCTCTGCAAGGACATCTGCCAGTTCCTTAAGAACTCGAGGATGCAGCTCCAAATGACTTGAGTTCATTTAGGCCAGTTAAGTGGTTTCGAACCAGTTCTCTATCAATCTTAATCTGCTGTTCTGCACCATCCATGTTTTCATTACCTCTTAGGGAATGCAAGCACATCCCTGTATCAGCCAATGATCCCACAACCCCATTTGCACAGCCCTCTTTCCGAGAATAGACGGATGCAAAGCTTCCCTACTTGAATAAGCTTCCCTACTTGATTCAGCACACATTTTACATAAAGGTAAAGGTGTCCCCCAAAGTTATACTGCTACTTGTGACTGACTGTAGGGTGTGGTGCTCATCCCCGTTTCTAAGCCTTTAGAGCCAGTGTTGTCCAAATACACTTCTGTGGTCATGGGGCTGGCATGACTGCCAAAGATACACGGAAATCTATTTTACCTTCCCACTGAGGTGGTACCTATTTATCTATTTGCATGTGCATGCTTTCAAACTGCTAGGTTGGCAGGAGCTGGGCTAAGGATGGGAGTTCATGCCATCTTGAAGAAACTGGGTCTCGAAACCTGACCTGGTGGTTAACAAGCACAGTGTCCTAACCACTTGTACCATTACAGCCCGCCATTATACATAAATACATAAATACCTCAAAATATCCTTGAACTCTGGATGGGACCCAACTAGTGATTAATGCCAAGACCAGCTAAGGAACCAACTGCTGTGAAATGCAAGATAATAACAATGTTAGTGGTCTAAGGCCTCTTCTTTGCCTATGTGTTTCCTGTAAAATGCATTCAGTATGTTAATTAAGGATACCATTAAAGATATCTGAGGTCCAATTAAGGTCCAACTGAGATGCTGCAGTACCATGAATTTCCGTTCAGTGCACACTGATTTGCTGGTGCTTGCTTAATTTTGGTATCCCTGCCTCAGGCTGCTTCAGGAGCACCTTGCAAGAAAGGTTTCTGCAGCTGCTTGAGCATGAGAAAAATAGCCTTTCTTACAATCATCCATTCTAATCTTATTGGATGTGACAAACATTTCAGACCGAAGACTCCCATAAAGGTATTTTCAGTTTACATTTATTTCTACATGAAAATAAATCTTTCATTCTGAATTTTGAGAGGAAGTAAGGCATTTCTTTTCTTCACTTCCCCCTTTGTGATTAAAAGCATTATCATCCTGGAGCTCCTTATGCTCCTTGTATATCATATGGTGGACATGAATACAAAATGCAAAAGAGCAGAGTTAATATTCTTATCACTGCAGTGATTTAAATAGCCTTCACAGATAGATGATTGGTAACAAACAAGGACAATTTATTCCCTTCTCATGTAACAGAAAGTAGGCACAAACCCAAAAAATAAAGTCCTACTGAGCATAACTAGAAAAAAAAAACCAGAAATAGCGTCTTGTATGTTAAATTGCGAGTGTCACACCACATATGGGATGATGACCCAGGAGTAAGCCTATCATTTTAAAACTGTGTTTCAAGGAAAACATGGAGAAAGTGAATGCAAGAAAGAAACAAGCAACCAAAGTAACAGTGCAAGAGCTAGACTGTTTAAGCTAAAGTTAAGACTACCTGGATTCAAATCCTACAACAGGAAATCTGCCATAGGCAGGGCTGGCCCATCCATGTGGCTGACTGAGCTGTTTGTCTCAGGTGGCAGATTGTTGGGGCAGATAAACCAGTTCTTCTCATCCACATTTTGTCTTCTTTTGTTTCCTTTTTGTCTTTCCAAATCCATGAAGCAAGCGCAGGAACAGCAGAAAAAGTGGTGCATGACTGTGTAAAGGAGCTTCATTTGAGGCACAGTTCCATCTAGCATAGGTTTGACTGACACTGTTCGAGTAATACTGCCCAATACTATGTGCACGGTTTGTACCATGAATCATGTAAAATCATGATCTTCTTGTTTTACTTTTCTGCTGTTTTGAATATTGGATTGCTGTTCATTTTCAGCCTTTACTTTTCCACACTGTTAAATTTGCTGCTTTCCCATATAATTTTCAAAGAACTGCCTTGACCACTAAGGCAGGACAAAGGTTTAGAAGATGCATCATTTAGATGCATCATTTAGAAGATGCATCAGTGCACATCCACATGGATAAAACTGGGGTGCTTACTACCTTTTTAGGGGGTTGGGATGTTTTTAAATGTTTTATAAATGCATATTGTTTTAAATATGTATTTTACATGTATCATGTCTTAACAAAAAAAATTGAGATTTACCATTTTTTAATGTTTTAAACTATGTTGTTAGCTGCCTTGAGTCTGCTCCAGTGGAGAAAGGTGGGATATAAATCTAGCAATTAAATAATAATAAATTTACCATGTTTAGGAAATGTACACCACTGCAGCCCCTACTGAATTCCCTACATTTATCTGAAGGTTTGAATAGAGCTTAGATATGTTATATCATTGAATCATAGAATAGAATCAGAGTTGGACGAGACCTAAGAGGCCATCCAATCCAACCCCCTGCCTGTATGTGCAGTTAAAGCCGGCATGACACCTGTGATAGTGACTGGAAAGGAAGATGAGAAAAAGTCAACAATAACCATTTTTTAAAATAACCATTTTGATTTTAGCCATCAAACTAAATATTAGCCTCCCCCCACCCTATTTGCTCTCCCAAACAACCTGCAAGCCCAAGGTCAGCCTGGCAAACAGCAAAAGTTTTCTATCTCCTGAACAGCCAATTTCAGACTGAAAGGCTAAAGTCAGACTTAAAAATGAGAGGTGGAAGGACATAAAAAACCTGAATCTAACTAGAGAGCAGCCTTCAAATGCTGATCAGCATGTTCTGCACCCTAATATAAGGTTCCAATCAGATGCCAATCTCACACCACTGCTTTTTGGAAAGGTGGAGGTTGGACAAGAGGAATTGGCACAAAACAAATACCTGCCATTGGAATCTTTTTGCCAATATTTAAAATAAATAGTTAAAAAATAGAACCAGATATATCTGTTTGTTTTCCTTCCAATCCTCATTTTCCTTTTCTCCCTCCAATATGTTCCAGTACTAGAACTAGAACTAGCAGTAAATTTCTATTGATTAAATTTTCTAGGGGGTTTTGCCTGTTCTTCTATAATCTTTTCTATAATGGTATTATAAACAAACTGTGGTTATTGATGAATTTCAAGTGGTTGGATTTTCTTTTTTATTACCTGCTGCAAATCAGGTTTTGGCTGCAATTGTGCTTGTTGCCTGTTTAAATCTTGTCGAAGTCAAGCGAGTTGAATTATGTAAATAATGATATTAATAAGAAGCCTTCACATCAGTTCCATCTGTGTAAATGAAAAGGCATAATAAAGTATGCCACCAAGAGAGGATTTCAAAGTATGTTTAACAAAGCTATTGCATAAATGCTGATGACAATGAGAAAAATGGGGAAGATGAATGAGAGATGTTCTGAGAAAAATTTTCAGCCTGATGCTATGCAGGTAGTCTCAGAAGTTATAACAGGGCACAATCCTGACCAATTTAGGCCTGCACAACTCACTCTTCTCCTTGTTCCTGTGGTGGCATAAGGAAGCTGGCACAAGTCTGTGCAATGGTCTAACCCCCAGCACAGAAATGCCTTACGGCACTTTTGCAACACCCCAGGCCAGCATGGGATTTCTGTTGGGTCTAGTACCAGCCTTACCATAGGCTAGAATTGCTCTGTGAGAACCTAATCCTATGCCTGTCTACTCAGAAATGAGTCACATTATAGCCAATGGAGATTACTCATAGGAAAATGTGGATAGGATTGCAGCCTGAGAGAGCAATTCTGAGAAGCACTGTGGTAGGTGGGCTGACTCGCCTGCGCCGCACTGGCACTTTGATTGGAATGCTGCTCTGCTTCAAGGGGAAACTTTTCCTCTTACCCATGGAAATACAACAGCTACCACAATGGGTCAACTTGGTTCTGCACTGCTTCTGGAATCAGTGCAGAACTGAGTAGATGTCTGTGCTGATCATCAACTGGGGTTGGGAACTGGCATACTGCAGAGTCCCAGACTCACCCCCTGCTCCTAACCTGCCCATTCCCGAGACCAGCCTCTACCCATCCTTCCCCACCCTGAAACGTCCCTCTCCCACCACCCTGAAACGTCCCTCTTCCCCACCCTGAAACGTCCCTCTCCCACCACCTCCCTGCCCCATCAGACCTGTGCATCAGGCAAGCTTGGCTGGTGTGGAGCCAGAGAGTTCTGCTGCCACATAGGCTGGAATCAACCTTGCAGACTGGTGCACTTTTGTGTGCCAATGCAGCTGACTTTGGAGGAGGCACAAATGTCTTTTGTGACACATTTGCAACTGTCCAGGGCTGACACAACAGGTTTGCACCACCCAGCAATAGAATATATTCCCAGGAATTACCACCTAATCCCATGGTGTGTTTTGGGTATAACAATGTGCCATTGCAACTTTTTCAGCATTTGTACCATGTGAGATGGCTTGTTGTGGATTGGAGTTTCCTGCTGAGCCTAATTCTGGTCAAGAAGTGTTCTAACTCCAGCATTCTAGCCACTGAGCGACTGCAGCAGTCTTATAACAATACACCATGGTTTAGTGATAAATGCAATGCACTAAATAAGCTTGACAAATGTACGCTCCCTGCCCCGCTCTTGTGTACATGATGGAAGGATATTGTCAATTTGAAGATATGGGGGCAGCTCCTGCATTGGAATGGGTTGGCTGGGTTGCTGTGCTGTATCCAGCACAGGGTGGGAAGTGGATCCAGCACAACTCAAGAGTAATATGATTCATTTTCCCTTACTCCATGTCACACAGCAGCCACCTCAATGGAACTACATGGATCTGTCCCTGTGCAATTATCAGAGCAGATCCAAGCAGCCTGTTGGAATGCCAGGCTATTGAGGAGAAAGGCTGCTCCTATGTGCAAGTGGCTGCTCCCACCCTCCTGGGCCTGGTTCACCCACCAGCCTGCTGGCCACCTGCTGTTCGCCACCTCTCAACACCCCCATTCTGTTCTCCTGCACCTGCTGGTTGCCTTGGTTGGCATGATCTCACCTTAAACTGTTAGCACAAAGGCTGGATCTAAGGCATATCCATGGTTGCACCACTCTCAAGATGCTCCTGATCACTAGAAGAGGATATTCTACAAATTCACAAAAATAAACATATTTGAGGGGGAACGAGTGAGTTCCCCAGGGGCATAACATGGCACGCTCAAGGTCAGGAGCATGGTGATTCCGGTAATGATCAGCTAGGATGAAGGCTCTGTTTGTTTGCCGAAGAGGCACACAGGGACTAATTAGGTGGAGTAATTTCCTTTAAATCAAACCTTAATAGCCTACACCTGTGTCTAGAGGGAGCAACTGCTCTGACTGCAGGCGACATACCAGTATTAATTAATAACAACTGCTACAGGCCATTTTCTTAATAGATTTGGGTGGGTTGTTTCAAATATGATCTTAGTACCTGATGGTGGATAGGACATGGATGAGATCTATGGATCATTATAAAATGTACATTTTCATGGTATTAAGGGTTTGGGGCCCATAAGTGTTGAATAACCTGTTTTCTCACACAGACACTACAGTTAGTTGTAATTTAAGTCTGCATTTAGACAATATGCTGTTCAATGTAGTTTGGAATTTGTCTTGGGAAATTTGTTTCTGAATCAGAAATCAGCAGCCGAAACCTAATGAAATATCCGTGCTCTGATGCAGTGGTTCCAGCAAGAGAATTATGTATGCTTGATGTCTCCTCAAGATAACAGGACTTTTGTTCCCCTGTCCCAGGGAAAGCCCCAGTGAAGGCAAAAAGTCTACTCGGACCTGTGCCCACTAAATTGCAGGGATCCAGTGGATCTTGTCCAGGAAGGGAGGTAGGATAAGAAGCATGTCAGTGACACTGAGCTGGCTCCTTCACACTCTCCCCAAACCCCATTGTGCAGTCTCATGCCTTCTCTCTGCTGTCCAGCACAGAGCTTACCACCAGCAATACTTATTGTAGAGCCCACCTGCCTTCCCACCAACACCCCTATCTTTTATGATTTAGTGACATGCTTTATGGCTCATTTATTACATGTCCCATGAGAGCAGCCACTATGCTGCGCACCCCCCCTCCCCCCCGCACATTTAAGTACAGGACTATAAGACATGGATATAATTACAAGTCAGACTATAAGAGAAGTAAATACAGGAGTGGCATACATAATGGCATTTAGCCTTGCATATTCTTCCAAGATATTTAAGATCAACCATGACAGAAAACCTAGAGAAGGATGACTTGCACAATTTAAAGTTAGCCTTAGATCTAGCTTTATTTTCCTTTCATGTACTAGCAATGCAGTAATTGTAGTTTTAAAAATGTAGTAAATTGTAGTTAAAATGCAGTAATTTCATGTAAAGCAAGACCAGCGTTTTGTAACAGAATAGTGACAAACCCAATCCCAATAGATAGAAAGACATGGAGAAGCTGTTTCCACAGAGTGTCCTGTTAGCTCGGAAACCTCAAGCATGATAAAATGTTGCGTTTGCAATTCTGGGCTATATGCAGCTACTGGAGCAGACTATGGCGATCCCATCACTGTTTGGGAACTACAAGCACGACCACAATCAAAATGGTTGGTGTTTTCTTCATTGGTGCTGCTTATCATTCTTCATCCCAACAGGTGGCTGGCTGCTGCTATCATATCTTCTGGTAAGTTATGCCTGTCATGCTCTTGATCATTCAGTGTGACAGTTTGGGGAAGATTTATTCATTGGTGTTATCCTAACTGAAACAGAGTGTTGCTTTGGAAAAAGAGACAATGACATTTCTTGATTGATCACTGAAATTATTTGGAAGTCTTTGTGAATAATTCTGAGGATTGGGCCCTTAGGCTGCAATCCTAACCTCCTGTTAGGCCAGCCTAAGCCCCGGCATAAGTCCTGTGGTTTCTTGGGGGTCACCATAAGACACTTCTGCAACACTTCTGGGGGAGGGTTATGCCAGTCCACAGACACGTGCTTGCCTCCCTACATCACCATGGGAATGGGAAGCCTGATAAGGTGTGCCGGCCTAGGTTAGGATTGCACCATACATCCCACAGAATTCATTATGGGCGCAATCCAGAGTAACTACGGGGAGTCGTAGCTCCAAAGTAAGAACAATTTACTCTGGATTGCAATATGAATTTCCTATGGGTTTTCACTAGGTGATGCCATAACTACGTCAATGTAAATGTCTCTTACGTGCTCCCATAGTTACTCTGGATTGTAGGGTATGACTAACAACCCAATCCTATCTGGGCCTTGTGTTGAAAGAGCTCACATTATGTCAGCACAAGGCCCCAGCAGCTGGCACAACAGCCACCAAAAAAGCCTATGGCCGGGGCATCCAGCACAGTCAGCAGGTGGCCATGGCTGCACATCAATAACCTCCAGGGGACCAATTGAAGAAAGTAAGTGAATGAAGAGAGTTTTCTGGAGAGGGGATCTGGACTGGCCCAGAGTGCATTGATGGCAACCTGGGGGCAGATACCAGTGGCAGCAGTGGTTCCAGTATCTTATACTGTACTCGGCTTGACATCCCCCAGTTTACATTGCATACTGCAGATGATGCACCACTTTGCTGCCAGCTCTGGTATAGGATATAATTGGCTACAAGTCAGGACTAAATTACAGAACAATCTTATGGATGACTACTCAAAGCAAGTCCCATTGGGGCTTACTCCTAGATAAGCGTGCATAGGTTTGCAGCCATAGGACATGATGCATAATTAATTATGCTTTGTCTCCACTGATTTAAAACAAACACCCCCTTTTTGCTGAAAGGTGTGAACACCTTTAGCAGGAATATTTGTCACCGTCAGCTGTAGAACATTGTTGGCTGAAAAATATACCCTTTGGATGAGAGGAACCTTGTCTACTAATTCAATGGTATTAAAAGTGGGGGACTCCTTGGGGGTCTTGCAACCTTGGGTCAGAGGATTGCAAAAGGGTGAGATCTACCATCTTGGAACCTGGCACTGGACTTCCCTGGGAGTAAGTCTCATTGAACACAATGGGATTTTGAGTTATGGAGGAGGATCCCAGTAAGTTTGACAGGGGGTCTTGGACTGATTTTTAAGTTTGAAAGGGGGTCCCGAGTTGAAATGCCTGAATACCACTGTACTAACTTATGACAAAAAGCACTGTCAAAACTACACATGCTACACTGTTCTACATAAACATGCATATAAACCTTGGGAAAGGTATCAGATTCTAAGCAAATGAGCTTCATTGAGCCTACGGTGAATCTTCAGTTACACGTGATGGAAATAAAGATAGACATTTTATTTTTATTTTATTTAACTCAATTTATACCCTGCCTTTCCTCCCCCATAAGGGGGAGCCCAAGGCAGCTAACGTAGAAGAATAAAACATCATTAAAATTGCTAATAAATACAAATTAAAACATCATTAAAATACAATTAAAATACAATTAGAATAATTAGACTAGGAACAATTAAAAACAAGCTAAAAGACATTTGTTAAAACAATAAAATAAAACAATAACACACTGAATAACAACCCCACCTCTGCCCCGTTTAAAACGCTTTTTTTAAAATAAAAGGTTTTAAGGCTCCGCCTGAAGCTCTGTAATGAGGGAGCTTTCCTAAGTTCTATGGGGAGGGAGTTCCAAAGCCGGGGTGCCACCACCGAGAAGGCCCTATGTCTGGCCGCCACACCTCTCACATCTTTTAGTGGCGGCACAGTCAGTAGGGCCCCCTCAGATGACCTTAGGTGATGGGTCGGATTGTACAGAAGAAGGCGTCCCTCAGGTACCCAGGACCCGAGCCGTTTAGGGCTTTAAAGGTCAGGACCAGCACTTTGAATTCAGCCCGGAAACGAATGGGCAGCCAGTGTAGTCGCTGAAGCAGTGGCCCAACAGAGTCGAACCGACGAGCCCCAGCAACCACACGGGCCGCCGCATTCTGGACTAATTGCAGCTTCCAGACCGTCTTCAGAGGCAGCCCCACGTAGAGCGCGTTACATGGACATCGCATACGGTTTGCTGTAATTCAATTTCCAAAAATGAGTGGCTGAAATCCCAAGCGGAGTTAATTCTTCTTAAATGACTGTACTTAATAGTGTACACGTTCATTGCCTGGAAGATTGCTATTGTATGTGCTTTCGAAGCAAGCACTATTTAAAAGATAATTAGCCTAACTCAAGCTTATAGTGTAGCCTTTGGACACAGTGTCCTACTGCATGTGCTTGCATTTTAAGAACCAGCCTGTGTGAGTTCGACTCCATCATAGCATTGCAAAGGAAATCCTGAAGGAGGCACAAAAGAAGCAGTGAAAGGTGAGCAAGTTTTGACTTATATGCTAGATTACTCAAACCAAAAAAGTCACACTAACATTCCCATTCCTAAACATTTTCTCTGAAGTCAGTTAACTATAAAGTAAGCATACTCAGGATTGAAAGCTTATTTAAATTCTCAGTTCATGATGATATGCCATTTGCTTGTCAGGGAATGCATATTATCCCTCAACCCTCCTTCTAGTACCACTTAACACTCCCTCCCACAGCACACTCCCCACCCAAGGATACTCTATACATAGTCTCCATACATAGTCTTGTGCACATTTCAGAGTGCTCCAAAAGCATTAGGTGGCTTCTGGAGTGCCATTAATAGTGGCAGCAGCTCTGTGGCAGATGGAGGCAGTGCCATGGCAGGAGCAGCATTTGGTGTTGTTTTTTTTTTTTTT
Source organism: Cryptoblepharus egeriae (assembly GCA_030015325.1). Taxonomy (NCBI): domain Eukaryota; kingdom Metazoa; phylum Chordata; class Lepidosauria; order Squamata; family Scincidae; genus Cryptoblepharus; species Cryptoblepharus egeriae. The sequence goes on from JAREYC010000002.1 coordinate 194,003,165, forward strand.
GCCCTCCTTGCCTCCCCCAACTGCCACTGACAAGAAAATGTACATGAATAGAAGGATAATTTGGGATATAACTGTCTTTTTAAAAAAATTCCTGATCACTGAACAGAGCTAAGCACAGGTTTGACTGGCGAGGAGTAGAGAAAGGTGGATTTCTGGGAGATCTAAAGGGAGAGCTAAAGGCATGATCTTGTGGTTGAACAAACAACTGCCAGAAGACTGCTAAGCAGGAAAGGGAGAAAATGTTGGAGACTGAATGATGCTGGCCACCCCTGTAATGGGGCTGGCCAGCCAGTTTTATCCCCTCCCCGGCCAGATAGTACAGCCGGGGGAGATGTGCAAGGCAGCCATTGGCTGCTAGGGCCAGGGGGTGGCGCCAGACTGAGCATCTGGGCTCTTCGCCTGGGGGATGCTCAGTCGGCCGAAGAGCGGCGTCCTGAGCGCATCGTCGGGCGCTCGCTCTTGCAGAGCAGTGGGAGGCTCTGCGGCCGACTCCGAGGGCAGGGACGGGCGGAGCGGGCTCGTCCTTGCTGGGGGCGCCTCCGCTTCTTGTGGAGAGGGTTCACGCTCAGCGGGACGCCTCCGTCTTTTCTCACAGCACGGTTAGTGCGCAGTGGGGCTGCTTGCCCTTGGCTTGTGCGGAGCGAGGTGCGTCCTCCTACAGGGTGCCCTTGCGGGGCTGTTTCGTGCTTGGGCCTTCTTCCTCATGGTCGCGGCGGCCATTTTGTGCCGGCAGCCATTTTGTTTGCTGAGACCATTTCGTGGTCGGCAGCCATCTTGGGCCTGCCTTTGGGCCTGCTTCATTACTTCTACAGAATCGTGGTGTACCTACAGTGACAGTCTTCTGGTGCTCTGCGGTGTTCCTGTTGATATCCTTTAGTGTAAAACAAAAATCACAAGAGTATTGTCTGGTTTTCTTTGGGCCTGGTCATGGGAAAAAGGGCACAGAAGCGGGGTGATAGGGCCCCCAGACGCCCTCCCCCTCCTCCTCCTCCACCCGAGCCCAATTCTTCTGATGAGGAGTTGGAGCTGATGGAACACAAGGTGTTGGTAGAGCGCTATAAGGCGCTGGAAAAAGAATATAAGGAGAGTTTGGAGGGACGGGGGATGGGGGGCTCTGGGTCCACTGCTACTTCATCAGCTCGCATCTTCACGCGGAAGGGAAGGGGGGCACTAATGTCTACTGCTTGCCCCTCCAGGTCAGGCACCTGGGCTTCTAGTGGTGCTGCTGTTCCTGAAGTACCTATTGACTCCACGCCTGCTTCTGCAGGTGCATCGTCCTCCTCTATGGGCGTTGCTCCAGGTGAAGATGAGGAGGATGATGCTCCCGAGATTGTGGGGTGTTGGGAAGAACCTGAGGTTTCTTCCCCTCCCCCACCTAAACAACCTGCAATGATGGCTCCTTGGTGGGCTCCAGGGTGGGGAGCACCCAGTTGGGCACATCTTTATTTTTCATGGGCGCCCATGGGCTTTACCCCAGCAGACAATCCGTGGGTTGGATTTGGGCAGATGGCACGGCATCGTAGTTCTGGGGAAAGTGATAAGTTTAAGGGCTGGCCTTCTTGGGAAGAAATCCAGAGGTTGGCTCAATATGGGGAGGATGACGATGGCCCGGAGGATCGCCCTTATGGCAGCACTGATCTGCCTTTGGGTGGCCACCTGGCCATGTCAGTGAAGGAGAAGATATGGAGGGGCAAGTATGTAGACCTCTTTAGTCTCCTTCATTCCGAACCTGAGAGGGTCCCGAAAGTCAGGGAACCCGAACGGGACCTTGAGACCACGAGAAAGAGAAGGGGTGGTTCATAACTGGACCAACTGGCTCTACGGCTACTGCATATACATGGCAGTGGTCGTCCAGTTGAAACCCAAGAAGGCTCCTGCATTAATAAAGTATTTAGATATAGTGCACAGGACCTTCAGAGATTTTGGGGGCCAGGCTTGGTTCTAGTATGATCAAAATTTTTGCCTTCGGGCGGCTAACGACCCCTCCTTGTCGTGGTCTGTCCCGAAGTTCGAGATATGGATGCAGGTTGTGGCTACTGCCAAACCCATCCAAGGTGACCGCTCGGACAGCAGTCATTTGATTGCTCGCAATGTGACGGCACAACCCAAGGCGTCTTCGGGCGCCTCGGGTGTTCAAGGCCGCCGCATTTGCTACAAATTTAACACCTCGGGATCATGCTCTAGGGTCGGATGCCCATTCTTTCATTCCTATGCAGTGTGTGGGGGTAGGCACTCGGCTACCACGTGCTTCAAAGGAAAAGGGGCCAAGCCAACAGGTAGTAAAGGGGGTCCCAAGGGCGGCGGAGGCCAGCCTGCACTCCCAGCTCCTGGTAAAGGGGCCCAGCCCAATTAAGTTGAAAGTTTTAGAGGATCTGCTGCGGGAGTACCCTGATCAGCAGTCTGCTTGTTACTTGTTCTTCAGTTTTTCAGAAGGTTTTAGGATCCCTTCACCCGCCCCCCCCCCCCCCCCGGACAGGGCTTACTGGGCCAATAACCTTAGGTCGCTGAAAGGTATGGAGGAGGTGGTCAGGACTAAGCTGGCCAAAGAGGTGGCGGCTGGCAGGGTTCTTGGCCCTTTTGAGTCCCCACCTTTTCCCAACTTAAGGGTGTCTCCTTTAGGTGTGGTGCCCAAGAAAGCTCCGGGGCAGTTTTGTTTGATCCACCATCTTTCCTTTCCCAAAGGTGACTTTGTAAACGATGGTATTCCTTCTCACCTGTGCTCGGTCAGGTACACTTCCCTGGATGAGGCAGTTCGCCATTTGCGAGCTTGTGGGCCTGGGGCCCTTATGGCCAAGGCTGACATTGAGTCAGCTTTTCGGCTGCTCCCTGTTTATCCAGGTGATTTTTGCCTGCTGGGTATGTGGTTTGAGGCGGGTTACTACTTCTTCCAATGGGATGTTCTGTTTCATGTTCGGCCTTTGAGGCCTTTAGTACCTCTCTCGAATGGGCCCTCTGCTTCAGGTCTGGGTTTGGGGATGTGGCTCATTATTTAGATGATTTTTTATTAATGGGAAAAGGGGATTCTGATGAGTGCCACTTATTGTTGGCATCTTTTCAGAAGCTCTGTGTAGATTTGGGTGTCCCTTTGGCTAGGGAGAAGACCGAGGGTCCCGCCTCTTCGCTTACCTTTTTGGGTATCAAGCTGGACACTGTAGCTCAGAGCTCCAGCTTGCCTGCTGATTAGCTGGCCACCTTGTGTGGTTTGCTTGATCAGGCTCTGAAAGCCAAGAGGTTGACTCTTTGTGAACTCCACGTTCTGGTTGGGCACCTTAGTTTTGCGTGTCGGGTGGTGGCCCCGGGGCGTGCTTTCCTGCGAAGGTTGTGTGATGCCATGATTGGACTGACTGTCCCTCATCACCGGGTGCGGGTATCAGCCGACATGAAAGAAGACATGAGGGTATGGCTTACCTTTTTGTCTGATTTCAATGGCATCTCCTTTTGGAGGGAAGTACAGCTTTTGCGGGCGGACCTCCAAGTGCATTCAGATGCAGCTGGAGGTTTTGGTTTTGGCCTGTATTTTCGGGGAAGATGGTGTGCTGCACCTTGGCCTAATCATTGGCGGGGCAGTGATGTTGTTAAAGATCTCACCTTTTTGGAATTGTTTCCCTTGGTGGTGGCTGTGAACATCTGGGTTGATCACTTCTGGAATTCCACTATTAGATTCTGGTGTGACAACCAGGCTGTGGTTCATGTCATCAACAAGCAGTCTTCCAGATCTCCGAGAGTTATGCATTTCGTCCAGGTTTTTGTTTTACAATGCCTGTGCATAAACTCGGTTGTATCTACTAAACATGTCCCGGGATTGGAGAATGGGGTTGCCGATCCTCTGTCTCGTTTTCAGGAACAGCGCTTCAGGCAACTCGCTCCGGCAGCCCTTCCGGACCCAGACCCCATGCCAGAATGGCTTTGGAGCCTTGGACCGTGAGGGTTCATGACCTTATCCTGAGATCTCTGGCCCCTTCTACCAGGGTCAGCTATAAGAGGAAGGTGGAAGAATTTGTGGCCTTTTGCCATTCCAGAGGTTTAGCTGTTTCTTGGCCACTGTCAGTTGATGCTGTGTTACAATTTTTGCTTCATCTATATGAGTCTGGTTTACACCCCCGGTCTATTGCAGTTTACCTGTCTGCTTTTGCTTTCACAGCTGGTGTCAAAGGGGTGTCAGATGTTACTAGGAGTTTTCGGGTGCGGTGCATGCTCGAAGGCATGAGGCGATCTCGGCCTTCTGTTCCTGATGGACGGCGGCCGGTTACGGTTCAGGTTTTGACTGGGTTGTTTGAGGCTTTTGGGAGATATTGCAGCTTGGATTTTGAGCAAGACCTTTGTAGGGCGGTGGCCTTAGTTATGTTTTTTGGGGCCTTCCGCATTAGCGAGGTGTTGGTTCGGTCTCGCCGGGCTGACCTGGCTTGGGTACTTTGGTGGTCGGATCTGACCATGACCTCGGATGGGCTTATTTAAGGCTTCACAAGTCTAAGACTGATCAGAGAACAGTTGGGACTTTGAACAGGCTTAGGGCTTTGCCACATCACCCACTTTGTCCGGTTAGAGTGCTTAACAGGTATCGGGACAGGGTCCTCCACTTTGTGGTTCCCCTGTTTCAATATGCAGATGGGGAGCCTCTTACTATTTATCAGTTCAGGGTAATCTTCTCTGTGGCTATTGCCGCTCTTGGCCTGTCCAATAGGATGTACAGTGTGCATTCTTTGAGGATTGGGGCTGCAACTCTTGCAGCTGGTTTGGGTCTCCCTGAGGAGGTTATTCGCCGCATCGGTAGATGGCGTTCAGATGCCTTTAAGTTATACATACGTAAAGGTAATCACCGGTAGAGTTGGAACAGTCGTTTGTTGGCTGTCATTGTATGTGTGTCATTGTGGCACAGTTACGTATTCACCTTCTGTTTGTTTTTTCTTAGATGCACCTTCCCATCGTCCTCTCCGTGTGCTGATAGTGGGCCACTCCATCCTGTTCTGGACCAGGAAAAGAGCTGAATACACCGGTGCCGGTTCCAACCTGGGCTTGGGCCCTAATGTTCGTATATTTTGGGCAGTTAGGAGAGGCATGGGGTGGGGTCAGTTGCTCCCGGTGGCTTTTGAATTTTGACAGGGTAACTCTCCTCCTGATTTTTTGCTAGTTCACCTGGGGGAGAATGATTTGACCCGAAGGGCAACGGTGTCGCTTCGGGTTCAAATCAAATGGGACTTGTTCCTTGTCTCCGAATGGTGCCCAGGTATTAAGATTATCTGGTCTTCCTGCCTCCCAAGAAGAGTGTGGAGAGGAGCCAGAAGTTTGACAGCGATCGACTTAGCCCGTCTCCGGGTAAACGGTTACGTGGCCAGTTATGTGAGTCGTACTGGAGGGTATGTTGTTCGCCACCCGAGTATTCATTGGCAACTGCCCCAAGTTTTTAGGCCAGACGGGGTGCACCTTACGGCCATAGCGTTAGATCTTTTTATACAAGATTTGGTCAGGGGACTGCTCGCCTGTCTTTAATGGGGCGGTGGAACCATGTGCTAGACAGGTTCCCCATGTGGCAGGTGTCGTGCTGGAATAGGAAGGATAGGCCATTGGTGATTGCCTGAGATAGCAAGGATCAGGGTGATGCAGAGCGAGCCTAGTGTTTGCCAGACCAGACATAGGCTTAGGCGGCTAGCCCTGTACCTGGGATGTATATAGGCTCTGTCAACTGGGTGACCGGTTGGCTGAGCGCCCAGCTATCTCGACCCTGGAGTTGGTGTTGATGGGCACCTTCCGGTGGGGGTGTGACCTGAGCCAGGCTTTCGCCCTTCCCTATTTTTGTAGTTACCAGCACGACTTTGTAGCAGTTCCCCTGTTTTTGTTGTATTAAATAGTTAATAAAGTGGCCCTTAATTCCACATCTGCCTCCGTGTACTTATTCTGCGCCGTGGGGGGATAATGATGCTGGCCACCCCTGTAATGGGGCTGGCCGGCCAGTTTTATCCCCCCCAGCCAGATAGTACAGCCGGGGGAGATGTGCAAGGCAGCCATTGGCTGCTAGGGCCAGGGGGCGGCGCCAGACTGAGCATCTGGGCTCTTCGCCTGGGGGATGCTCAGTCGGCCGAAGAGCGGCATCCGCTCCCTCCCTGTACAGTTTAAGATTAGCTGGTCGCGTTATGGGCCGGGTAGGAATTTTTGGGGTCCCTGCTGATTGGCATGTGCCGGGGCTCTTTTTTGCCTACCCTAAACTGTGCTGGAGGTCTGGGTTAAAATAATTGGTCACTTTATGGCAGGTGTCGTGCTGGAATAGGAAGGATAGGCTGATAAAGGTGTCAAGAGCCAAGAGGTGTTGATTATTACAACTTGGCCAATCAAACTCCTCCTGCTGGAAATCTGGAAAGCATTCCCTGATGTGATGTTCACTCTGTGAAGGATTCTATCTGGAAGAGAAGAGTTCTATGAGTTGCTTGTAGAAGAATTACCTACTTCACAGGGTTGTTGTGAGGAGAAAAAAGATGAAAGAGCTATGTAAGCCATCTTGGGCATTTGCTTCAGCCTGGGAAAAGCATAGTATGAATCCCTTAGATCAGGAGTCTCCAGGGGCCAGATGTGGCCCTTAGCGAGCATCAATGTGGCCCCCAGCAAGAACCCTCTATCCAGCCCTTGGGAAGCCTTGTAATCCACTCCAACACATTCTTATATTTAAATTTATGTAAAAGTATTCAAATTTGAAATGTAGATTTCTGGCCCCCAACACAGTGCCAGAGAGATGATGTGGCCCTTCTGCCAAAAACCTTGGAGGCCCCTGCCTTAGATAGATAGACAGACAGACGGACGGACAGACGGATGGATGGTGGACTTTGTTGATCAGTACTGGCAGAATTAAATGCATTAGACCAAGAGGGGAAAAATAAACCTCAAATTCAAAATACCCATTTTACATAACAAAATTCCTGGAACTGAAACCGGAGGCAAAAAAATACCAAATGGACAAGTAAATACCAAATGGACAAGTTTAATACCAAATGGACAAGTTTATCTGAAACCTTATACAGTATTTCACTATTACAGCAGTGAACATCCTCAACCTATGCTAGATATTTATAGGGATAATATAAAATCACTGCTAGAATGTCAGGGCTTAGTTTTGTCTTTAAAATTTCATCCAAGGTTAAGAAACCAGATGTAGCAGCTTGTAACTGACTGGCCTTTGGCTAAGATCAAAATAATAATCAGAGTCAACCACCTTCAGTAGAAACTTATATAATGAGGCTTTGCGGGGAAGCTTTCTAAACACTTCTCTGTAAGGTCAGGAGCTGGTGGTGACATAAGAATCATCTAAATCTGCTTTGCTCCTTTTTGTGGAACTAGGATATTTAAGGCAGCCTATATTAAATGTTTTGTTTATATGGTTGAAATCTTGACCATGGGAACTACACTTTTAAAGCACAGTGCATTTATTAACAGTTGGCTGACAAAATCGGTTCCTCTGCGGGGAAAATATTTCTCCTACCTGTTAACATAGAATAGACGTGAATTTTTATCTTTATCAATTTGCCTGGCATGGCCTGTATGAGATAGAGAAAGTCCTGGGAATATAACGCTTCCATTATAAACACCATTAAAATAAAAATAATAGAGCGTTTTCCTTTTAGGCATCAAAGACAAACCTAGATTACCTGTTGGAAAGCTCTGGAGGCAATGAGCCATGACTACACTGTAGCGTTACAAGAAACACTAAAAGAAATTGCACTGGGGAAATTGTCTTGGGAGAACCATAGTTGCACACAATATTTTCAATATGACCTGGAAAAGTATTTCTTAGGAATATTTCCGGGGTTTCATTGTTGCATGGTGGTATACGAGTATAAGCATGCCTTCCCCTCCCCAACTCCCCAAAGTTGCAGAACGTGCACTCTCTTTTCAATATGCACTGTTCTTTCAACATACCATAATGCGTTCCAACACATATTCCTGGCTTGATTTGTGGCACCAGGTGGGCCGAGGGAGGGAGGAAGGAGAGCAGGGTTTAGCCAGAATCCGATGTACAATTTGTTGAATCCTGACCCTATTTAGAGGGTAGGCAAGAGTGTCACCTTGCTGCTCCAGTCAGCTCAGATTTGTGCCGCCTCCAGAGGTGGCACATGTCTGACTAGACCTATAGAGGCTGCTGAAGCCAATCCTACCCAGGGTAGTGCAGTAACAGCCCCTATAACTTGCACTGGATACAGGCACAGGCACGCCAGCCTGCCTCTTTCCACCCACAGGTTAAGATTGCACTGCCCCTGTCTCAACATTTGTCCTCCACATTGTACCATTTCACATGGTCCACCTGTTCAAAGTACCACCAGAAATAACTGGCAATGGCATCATTCCCAATCACTTCGGGGTTGGGAGGGGGCTGCTAAGAGGGTCAGGATGTATGCCTTTGGCTGTTGCATCATGTTCCTGGTCTCCCTGTTGGGAGGCAGGTGCCAAGGGGTCCCAAATATATCAGTAGTCACAACCTTAAGTACCTACTGACCTACTGATTGCGATACTGACCACTCCTTGGTGTGCAGCAGAGTAAAACTGCAAGCAAAGAGGCTGCATCACTCAAAGAAGAAAGGAAGACCATGAATTAACATCAGCAAGACCCGCAGTCTGGAAAAAGTGTTGGAATTTGACCATGCACTCGAGGAAATTCTCCCAGGCCCGGCTGAAGCAAACGCTTCTGAACGGTGGGAACATTTCAAGAATGTTGTTTATACTACCGCCTTGTCAGTTTTTGGTAAGCAGGTTAGAAAGACAGCAGATTGGTTTGAAGCCCACTTGGAGGAGCTGACACCAGCCCTTGAGGAAAAGAGGAGAGCTCTAACTGCATATAAAGCCTGTTCTAGTGAGCGCAACCTTCAAGCCCTGCAAGTCACCCGTAGCAAAGTCCAACAGATTGCCAGGAGATGTGCTAACAATTATTGGCTGCAGCTTTGCTCTCAGACCCAGGTAGCAGCTGACACAGGCAACATCAAGGGGATGTATGATGGCATCAAGCAGGCCTTAGGTCCAACAGTGAGGAAATCTGCCCCGCTTAAGTCTGCTACAGGTGAGGTCATCCAGGACCGAGCACAGCAGATGGCACGCTGAGTGCAGCACTACTCTGAGCTATACTCCAGAGAAAATGCAGTAACTGAAGAAGCATTAAACAACATTGAGTGCCTGCCTGTCTTGGAGGAGCTTGACAGAGAACCAACTTTAGAAGAACTAAACGAAGCCCTGGATTCCCTTGCTTTTGGCAAAGCACCCGGGAAAGATAACATCCCTGCTGAAGTTCTGAGGTGCTGTAGAGGGACCATTTCCACTGAACTGTACAAGAAATTCTGCCTTTGTTGGAGGGAAGGTGGAGTACCACAGGACATGAAGGATGCTAATATTGTCACACTGTACAAGAACAAAGGCGACAGGGGTGACTGCAACAACTACCGTGGCATCTCTCTTCTTAGTGTTGTAGGGAAGCTGCTTGCCTGTGTCATACTGAAGAGGCTTCAGGTGCTTGCAGAGAGGATCTATCCTGAATCACAGTGTGGATTTCGAGCCAACAGGTCCACCACTGATATGGTATTTTCCCTTCGACAGTTGCAAGAGAAATGTAGGGAACAAAGACAGCCACTCTTTGTAGCCTTCATAGACCTTACAAAGGCTTTTGATTTGGTTAGTAGGGATGGCCTTTTTAAAATCCTCCCCAAGATTGGATGCCCACCTCAGCTCCTCAACATCATCAGGTCCTTTCACGAGGACATGAAGGGCACTGTAGTTTTTGATGGCTTAACATCAGACTCCTTTCACATCTGAAGTGGAGTGAAGCAGGGCTGCGTCCTCACACCAACTCTATTTGGGATCTTTTTTGCAGTCATGCTGAAGCATGCTTTTGGAAACGCAACAGAGGGAATCTATCTCCGGACCAGATCAGACGGAAAACTCTACAATCCTTCCAGACTAAGAGCAAAGTCCACAGTCCAGCTGAAATGCTTGCGTGAGTTCCTCTTCGCCAATGACGCTGCTGTTACTGCTCACTCTGCCGAAGACCTTCAACGACTTATGGACCGTTTTAGCAAAGCCTGCCAAGACTTTGGACTAACAATCAGCCTGAAGAAAACACAAGTCATGGGTCAGGGTGTGGATCCACCTCCCAGTATCACAATCTCTGAACATGAACTGGAGGTTGTCCATGACTTTGTGTACCTTGGCTCAACTATCTCTGACACTTTCTCCTTAGACTCTGAGCTGAATAAATGTATTGGTAAAGTGGCTACTACATTCTCCAGGCTTATAAAGAGAGTATGGCTTAATAAGAAGCTGATGGAACATACAAAGATCCAGGTCTATAGAGCTTGCGTCCTGAGCACACTCTTGTACTGCAGCGAGTCTTGGACCCTTTATGCATGGCAGGAGAGGAAGCTGAACACCTTCCATATGCGCTGTCTCCGACATATTCTTGGCATCAACTGGCATGACAAAGTCTCAAATGACGCAGTATTGGAACGTGCTGGAATCTCTAGCATGTTCACACTTCTGAAACAGCGGCGTCTACGCTGGCTTGGGCATGTCATGAGAATGGCTGATGGTCGGATTCCAAAAGATCTCTTATATGGAGAATTAGTGCAGGGAAAGCGCCCAAGAAGGAGACCACAGCTGCGATACAAGGACATCTGCAAGAGGGATCTAAAGGCCTTGGGAATGGACATCAACAGCTGGGAAACCTTGACCTCTGACCATTCAGCGTGGAGGCAAAAGACCCAGCATGGCCTTCTCCAACTGGAAGAGACACTTGTTCGGCAGGCTGAAGCAAAGAGACAGACCCGAAAGCAGCGAAACCTGGGACCTGGGCAGGGGACGGAATTTATTTGTCCTCAGTGTGGAAGGGATGGACACTCTCACATTGGCCTCTTTAGTCACACTAGATGTTGTTTCAGGACCTCCAGTCAGAGCACGATACCATAGTCTTTCGAGACTGAAGGATGCCAATAATAAGTACCTACATCACAGGTTTAGAAACACTGCTCTATATGAACACTATATGAACACTTTTTTGTTCTTTTCAATTTTTCAATATTTTTTTCTGAAATTTGTGAAAACACTCATAAAAAATACTTGTAATTATGAGGAATCATGAAGAATACAAACATAAAGGTGACATTAACATGGATTCTTTCCATACTTTATGTTGAATTCTTATGCAAGATCTCATAACTGCAAAAAACCAATGTATTTACTTACCTTAAAATAGTTCATACTGACCTTTAGATTTTGCTTTGCCTTAAGCTGACTAGATCAAACATTATGTCCTATAAACTCTGGTTTTGTTTGCTGTTTTATCAGACTCAGAAATCTTTTTGGAATTATTCTTATTCACAGTTACAATTACAATTACAACCAGTAAATTTTTTATTGGTTGTAATGTATTTTCTGTTACCAGCTCTGGCGTGTTTGATCTTTTCTCATTTTGGTTTTCCCTTTGCATGACATGGATGCTTTTTTGTCACTTTTGTGTATATTTTTGATAAACATGAAAGTAACAATGAATCCATTTTAAAAGGGCTGCATTTTGCCTTGATCATCACCAGTATTTTTAATTATCATGCAGAGAATCTATGGCAGAGCTAACAGGCTGAATTTAGATATAGAGATGCAAAACAGCAAAAGCTCAGTTTAAAGGCCTGCTTCATTTTAAGGGCTTTTCTGTAGTCCACCCATGTAAAACATGCACACATATCAAGCTAGATGCCAGATAAGTTACATGGGGAAAGGGTTTTCCACTTACACTTCTCTCCATAGCAATCTCCACTGCCATTCCACACATTATTTTTAGACATCCCTGAACCTCAGGATCTGTGGGTTTGGGGGGCAGGAGAGGGTAAGAGACCCTCAGAACTGCAAGATGGACAATAGTCGGGAAAATCCCATTCTGGAAGTAGTGTGCCACTTATAGTACAATCCTATGCATGTTTCCTTGGAAGTAAGTGCCTAAGCTCCAATCCTAAAGATACTTTTCTGGGAGACAGGCTGCAATCCTAAAGACACTTTCCTGGGAGTAAGACCCATTGAACACAATGGGGCTTACTTTTGAGTTGACATGGTTAGGATTGAGTATGGGGCTAATGCCAGGGGGAAACTGTATAAGATTAAAGCCTTATAATTATCTGAATCTAAGGGCACAAACCTAACAAATTTAGGCTGGCTTAAGTCACATGGCATATCTTTCTGTGGTAGTGTGGGGAGGTCAGCATATGCTTGCGCAGTGTCCTAATCCACCCCCAGGAGTTGGGTGGAAGTGCCTTACAGTACTTTTGTGACACCCCCATATCTGCAAAGGACTTATACTGGGGTTTATTCTGGCCTAACTGGAGATTAGATTTGCAGCATAAGCCTTTTAGGATTCAGGAGAAGCTCATTTCAGGACTGATATTTGTATCATATCTTCAAGTATGGTTGACAGATCATCATATGTTGTTCATAGGAAAGACATTTGCTTTCTGTTGCATGCGGCAGCCAAACTAGAAGCATGGACAGAGAAAGCTGGGAATAAATGAACAACCAAACACTGTAATATCTCTATTAAGTGCTAAAGTATTTTCTAATCCTGCCTGCCTGCCTACTTCCTAAAATAAAGTGCTCTAGAAGTCTGATCTAACACATCCATTTGCTTTGGGAATTGCAGAATAAATAGCTAGAAAAGGGTGAGCAAATTTGGATAATTGCAAATTGATGTGATTCTTTTGAGGAACAAATAACCTACTTGGATTTTTCCTTTGTATATATTTCCCAGTCTTCTTCCACTTACCCTGACTAAATAGCAATTATAACCTTTTTGACCAGGTAGCTGACTGAGAATTGCACTTTTTATATGGTTATTATTCTCCATTATCTGGTATGTTACTCAATTAACCTGCTGTTAAAGGGAGGATCTGACCCCCACCACTAGTGCAAGAGAGCATTCACTTTCTATGAAGCAGCTGGAAATCTAGATTTCCCATTCTGTGGTGAAACATAATAAGCACAGTCCCAGGGAAAAAAATTCATTGTGTATATATGAAAGACTGTCAATGTCTGATGTGGTGGTTGTTCTTAACTGTATCTCATATTTATGTCTGCTGCATCATGATGAGTCTGGTCAACAAGAGATAATGCTCTTTTTTGGTATTAATTGGATAAAATTGCAAAACAGGGCTCTCAAGACCCTGCCTCCATAAAAGTAACCCTTGGCACATTGCATGTTTACTCGGAGGAATGATAATGATAATTATAATTTCAAAGCAGATCAGTGCTATGGTCCAGGTGATGAAGAAGAAAAGAACTGGAGGAAAAGGTCACATGTAATATATCCAGGTTGCTGTGTCTTACATTGTGCTGCCTTTAATTTGATAATAGGACAAAACCGTTCATAATGTTTTTTACCTCTTACATGAATATTCTATTTGATTATGGCTTTTTTCTGGGCTGAGTTTGCATCCTCCTTATCAGAAGATTAGTAGCCCAGTCCTGAGCAGGGTGGCTACCCAGTCCCAAAATGGCTGCTTCTGCATCCTGACCACACCAGGCAGCCAGTTGCACCTTCATGGGAGAAGGGGATTTTGCCAGTGGTGGGGTTCAAATAAATTAACAACAGGTTTTATGTCCTAATAACCTAAATTAACAACAGGTTTTCTGTCCCATTAGTAACCTCTCAGAACCAGGTGTTCATTAGCAAAGAGTTCTGTAGAACCTGTGAGAACCATCTGAAACCCATCATTGGATTCTTCCCCCTTCCCCTAGGTAAGGAATGACTTCTCAATGAAGGCAGCTCAGAATCAAGAAGTTTTGTCATGCCATGGTCCTGGCGCCTTCCCACCCTGATCCCCTCCTCGCCACAGCTTCTTTCCACCTTCCCCTGCCTTGAAATTCCCCACCACCCCCATATGCCACTCACCTCTCCACTACCCAACACTCATAACAAGCACTGGGATCATAGCCCAGAAACAAGAGCTGGCCCAGTGTGGGCTTGTGCTGGGTTAGCTCCAACTCAGGATCCACACAACTGCTTGCAAACATACTTTTATATAGGTTGGGATCCCCTTGGAGGGTTGCAACTTTATTTATTTATTTAATTGATTTATATCCCACCTTTCCTCCCCTGCAAGAGGGAGCTCAAGGAGGCTAACATCAAAGGATAAAACATCATTAAAATAGAACATAAATAGAGATTAAAACACCATTAAAATATAATTAAAATACAATCAAACTGAAGTAAAAACATGCAGATTAAAATATTAAGTAGAGCGCGTTACAATAATCTAGTCTCGATGTCACTAGGGCATGGGTCACCGTGGCCAGATCCGAGCGACTCAGGTATGGTTGCAGCTGGCGGATCAGCCGAAGCTGAGCAAAGTCTCCCCTGGCCACAGCCGCCACCTGGGACTCCAGGAGCAGCTGCGAGTCCAGGAAAACCCCCAAGCTGCGAACCTGCTCCTTCAGAGGGAGTGCAACCCCATCCAGAACAGGATGATATTCCAGTACCCGAGTCGAGGACTTCCAGACCAGGAGAACCTCCTGTCTTATCAGGATTTAGTCTCAGCTTGTTCACCCTCATCCAGTCCCCCACCGCCTCCAGACAACGATTCAGGACTTCAACTGCCTCCTCGGATTCAGGAGGAAAAGAGAGACAGAGCTCGGTGTCATCAGCATACTGATGACACCTCACTCCAAACCTCCGGATGACCTCTCCCAGCGGCTTCATGTAGATGTTAAATAGCATGGGGGATAGAATGGAACCTTGTGGCACCCCGCATCGAAGAGGCCAGAGTGCCGAACAAGCATCCCCCAGCACCACCTTCTGGGACCTTTCAGCCAGGAAGGAGCAGAACCCCTGCAAAACAGTGCCTCCAATCCCCAACCCGGCCAATCGACCTAGAAGACACCATGGTCGATGGTGTCGAAGGCTGCCAAGAGGTCCAGCAGGACCAACAGGGACGCACTCCCCCTGTCCATTCCCCGGCGTAGGTCAGCCACCAAAGCAACCAAGGCAGTCTCTGTCCCAAACCCCGGCCTGAAACCAGATTGGAAGGGATCCAGATAATCAATTAAATAAATAAACTTTATTTCAGGAAGATCACAAAAAACTGGGTGCAGCCATCTTAGAATCTGGCACTGGAGGATGCCACCTTGGAATGTGTCACTCAAGCTGCTTTCTGGGAGTAAGTCTCATTGAACACAAGTAGACGTGGAGGAGTTCTAGCATCACAGTGATGGCACTTCCTATTCTAGCCATGACATTTCTGGAGATTGTCATTCTCAGATGTGGGCCCCTGATTGAAGTGCTTGAGAACCACTGCTTTACAGCATGTTTGTGGCAGTGTGTGCTGGTGGCAAGCCTACACACACAAGATTCAGGATTGGGTCCTAAAAATTTGTTGTCCCTCTGCTAAAGCAGCAGTGCCAAAATGGCTACTTCTGTGTTGAATACAAGGTGGGTAATACATGAAGTCACCATGGATAACAGATCAATCATTCCCTTGTTCAGGGATAATCTGTTACTTGGCTGGTGGTGGTCTACCTGAACCTACACTAACTAAATAGCTGCAGGGTGACCAGATGACCAAACTTCAAAAGGAGGACAAGGCCTTGGATTCCTCTCAGCCTGGCCTTTCCAGCAGACAATAGCACGTTTGTCTACTCGAGAGTAAAGCCACGATATTGGGCACTTTCACTTTCCCATAGAGCTCAAAGCAGTTTTTATTTTTAGTTTTTTGGCCATAACTTTTGATAGGAAGAAGATATTTCAAACCAATTTTAGCATTGGATTCTGCTCTTCAATACAAATCCAGTGACATATGACATGATGATGGGGTACTGCACACCATTGCAAAGTTCCAAAATGAAGCCAAAATGGAGGACAATGAAGCCCTTTTGGAGGACAGGAAGCTAAAAACGAGGACAAATCCAGACATTTCCGGTCATATGATCACCCTAGCTGGCGCAGGTCAACAAGGACCAACAGTTCTCTCTGTTGACCACTTTTACAAGAAACAGAAGAAAGACGTTGCCTTCTTTTTCAACTTCCAGCTATGCTGACCATCTTCTACATCAACATAACCACTGCATCTTGTATAGTGGCAGCCAATGTTGTAGCCAAACCCTGGCCTAACATGTTTTGTTCCTGAACTGTTGCGTGATTGTCGAAAATGGTGATAGCTTTGAGTTTTTCCCCGGTGAGGCTATCTGTTTTATTCACCAGTGATTTCAGCATTGCAAGTTTCAAGGTGGGGCTGACAGGAGAGAGATGGGCTGCGTTCTCTCAAATGCTCTGTTGTTCAGGAGTCTGAAGAGAGCTGCACGCCAAGGTGTCAGCAAGCAAATAGGATCAAATGTTCTCTAGCATTTCTCAGTAGATGAAATAGTTTCATTTCATTGTGCTGCACCCAGCAACACATCTCGGAAGACATTGACTCAAAGGAAGAGCAAAACAGGAAAATTAAAACTTGGCAGTTGGGTACCTTCTGTATTTTTCAATACAAGTGGCTTCACAAAAGCATTCATTATATGTGTTCTCAGTAGAGCTGGAATAAAATTATAGTTTAAAAGGGCTTATATAGTAAAACCTTGGATTGAGAGTAACATGGATTTGGAGCATTTTGCAAAATAAGTAAACATTTTAATAAATTTTGACTTGATATACAAGCAATGTCTTTATAAACAAATGAAAAATAATCCTGACCGAGACTCTGCCAGCATTTTCTCAGCCTCTCCTGAGAGCCCAGCCTATGCATGTCTACTCTGAAGCAAGCCCTATTATAACCAGTGGGGCTCACTCTGCAGTCAAGGGGACAGATTGCAGCCTGAGAGACCTGAGAAACTATATGCAGGTTAATTTGTTTTCTTTTTCTTTCTATTTTGTATTTTCTTTATTATTTTGTATTATATTACATTGTATTATATTGTAGTAAATGTAATAATTTTAGTAAATCTATATATATAAAAGAGAAAAGTCACTCACTCACTGACTGACTCACTGACTCATCAACGCCCTGCCAAATCCACTGAGCCTAGAAGCGTGAAATTTGGGGTGGGTATTCCTTCCGTGAGGTAGGGGTGCACTAAGAACCGGTTTTCAGAAATTCCTACCGGAAGGGGGTGAAAGGGGCACAACGCTTTTTCCTCCCTATACTTTGCATTGGAGAATTGCTGACTCATGAACTGCTGACCCTAACTGCTGGGCCTAGAAGCATGGAATTCTGGGAGGGATCCTTTTGTCACCTGAACACCCCCCAAGAACCCATCTGGAGAAACTTAACCCTTCAGGGCCTGAAAAGGGGCAACATGTTTCTGTCCTATATTTAACATGGAAGACTGACCAGCCTCCAGCCACTTTGGTGCTCGGTGCCTGGTGCACTGGGGGATATTGTTCAGAGGAAGAGGTTGCACTGGGGAGGATGCTGTGCATGGGGGGAAGTTGCGCATGTTGGAAGTTGCACGTGGGGGAAGTTGTGCATGGGGGGAAGTTGGGCATGGGGGAAGATGCTCATGGGGGAAGTTGCGCATGGGGGAATATGTGCATGGGGATGATGTGCATGGGGTTGATGCGCATGGAGGTTGATGCATATGAGGGAAGCTGCATATGGGGGAAACTGCACATGGGGAAGCTGCACATGGAGGGAAGTTGCGCATGGGGGAAGTTGGCATGGGGGTTGATGCACATGGGGAAGCTGCATATGGGGGACTGATGCACATGGGGGACTGATGCACATGGGGAAAGTTGCACATGGGGAAAGGTTGCGCATGGGGAAAAGTTGCGCATGGGGGTTGATGCCCATGGGGGAAGTTGCACATGGGAGACTGATGAGCATGGGGGACTGATGAGCATGGGGGACTGATGCGCATAGGGTTGATGCGCATGAGGGACTGATGCTGATGGGTGATATTGCATATGGGGAGCTGAGGCACATTGGGGATTATGCACATGGGGAAGTTGCGCATGTTGGAAGTTGCGCATGGGGGACTCATGTGCATGGGGGTTGATGTGCATGGGGGAAGTTGCGCATGGGGAAAAGTTGTGCATGGGGAAAAGTTGTGCAGGGGGGATGATGTGCATGGGAGAAGTTGCGCATCGGAGACTGATGAGCATGGGGGACTGATGAGCATGGGGGACTGATGCGCATGGGGTTGATGCGCATGGGGGACTGGTGCTGATGGGTGATATTGCATATGGGGAGCTGAGGCACATTGGGGATTATGCACAAGGGGGAAGTTGCGCATGTTGGAAGTTGCGCATGGGGGACTGATGTGCATGGGGGTTGATGTGCATGGGGGAAGTTGCGCATGGGGAAAAGTTGTGCAGGGGGAAAAGTTGTGCAGGGGGGATGATGTGCATGGGAGAAGTTGCGCATGGGGGGAGTTGTGCATTGAGGGTTGATACGCATGGGGAATTTTGCACATGGGGGAAAGTTGCGCATGGGGGAATGTTGCCAGAAGTGGGCTCCAGCAGATTTGCACCTACTCTAGAAAACCAGTTGTTAATGAGACATATAAAGTTTAAAAATAGCCATTTAAAAGTGGCTGCCAGATGGGCATAGAACCGGTTGTTAATTTCTTTGAATCCCATCACTGGATGTTGTGCATGGGGGATGTTGTGCCTGGGGTGTTGATGCGCATGGGGTGTTGATGCACCGGGGGGGATGTGTATGGGGAAATGTTACTCCCACAATGCGGGTATGCTTTTCGCTAGTGTAATAATAATAAGGTAGTAAATGTATAATAATTTCATTGTGTTATATTGTAGTAAATGTAATAAATTTTATATGAATATTTTTGGGTGGTGGAACCAATCGTCTGAGCTTCCATTATTTCTTCTGGGAAAATTTGCTTTGATATACAAGCATTTTGGATTATAAATTATGCTCGTAATTATGCATACAAATTATGCTCACAAACCAAGGTGCCACTATAGTTTTAAAAATATTTGCCTAGATTTATCCTGTAGTGATGTGAATATGTGTGTGATATGAAAGAAAGTAAATTTTATTTTGAATCCAATGAGTCATAGCCCAGTCCTAATCTAGTCTGGAGTAGGCACTAGGGCTAGCACAACCTCTGTCACATGCGACGGGCTGGCTAGGAACCAGGTTGTGATGTTGTTTCACCACTACAAAAGGATTACTTGGATCTTCACCAGCTCTTTGAAATGTATAAATCTGAGTGGGCCATGTTGACTCTGGGCCGGGACAGAGGATATTGGTGCCACTGCAGCCACTTTTATCTGTTCCCCTGACTGAACTGGACAAAGCCCTGGCTGGTCCCAAGACTTCATTCCAGTTTTCCTCCAAAGCATCCCCTCCATTATTCTACCAGCTCTTGTGGAGAGTTGGCATTCCATTGGCACATGCTCAGGGCTCCCAGCCATTTGCACTGGCAACCCTGGCCCATGTGCCATCACAGTGGCTACCACTCTGGGCCTCTTCAGACCTTGTACTGATAGAGGATGAGTTCTGTCAACACAAAGACCAGAGAGGACTGGACCATTAGACGATGGGCGCAATCCTGAGTAACTACGGGGAGTCCTTGCTCCGGTGTAAGAACAATTTGCTCTGGATTGCAATATGAATTCCCCATAGGTTTTCACTAGGTGGTGCAGTAACTACGGGTGCACGTAAAGTCTCTTACGTGCTCCCGTAGTTACTCTGGATTGTAAGGATACCCAAGGGTTTGGACATGTCCAGTGAAATCACTGAGTTCTTCCTTTTGAAAGGAACATCCCCTTTAAAAAAATCTGTCTTGCAAGGTTGCATCAGTTTCAATAGGTTTGCAATGGAGTTTATAAAAGAGGCAAAACCAAATCAGTGCAATCCTAACCTATTTAGGCCAGCACAATTCATCCATTTCCCCATTTCCATGGTGGTGCGGGGAATCCAGTGCAAATCTGTGCACAGGTCTAACCATCTCACCTTAGGAATGGCACTTTTGCAACACCCTAGGCCAGCATGGGTCTAGTGGCAGGACTTGTAATGGCTTGACCAGGGGTTAGGATTGCACTGACAGTTCATGGTGGAAGGGGGTGGAGAAGAGAAAAAGAATTCCTAAAATCCCCAAATATTACTCTTGTAATTAAAGCTACTGGGTGAAATAGCCCACTCCTCTCACTTTAGCCTCTGATTCACATGTTATATTTATCTTTTAGGAAATATATGCAAGTGTTGAAGGGGGAAGTGAATTGAGATAGGAAAGAAAGAGACTAATAGAAACAGGGTGTTCTGAAAGTGAGCAGAGGGGCTTATTTTATGCCTATCATTACATGGAAATATTTTTCTGAATTCCATTATTTCATGACAAGACTTCCATGTAGTCCTTACTTCACGGATGCATTATTTACATCCATCCTCTCAAAGCAAGGCTGTCTCCCTCCCCACCCCATTCTGCATAGCTAGCTTGACTGTGTGTATTCAACTGTGAGTTAAGTGTGTGGTGACAGCATTTCACTCTGTGTTATTCTATATTCTCGATAATGTTTCTTGTCCCTACTCTTCAGAAACAGAAGAATTCAGCTGCTGATAAGGTTAAAGAAAAACTAGCAAGTAACTAATTCTTACTCGAAAGCCAGTTGCCATAAGAGGCCTTACCTGGGTCTATCAAGATAACATCTGTTTTCTCAGAAAAATGGTCAGTGGGACATCTTGGGTTTTTAAAACAATTTATTCACAGCTGTATTTGCTTCCGCCTTTTGAAGCATTGGGTTAAACAGATAGGATCATACATGGGGGCATACATGGGGGCAAAGGTTGCAAAAGCATTAGGCAGCACTATAGTGGAACTACCCAATCCTCTACACCACCATCATGCCCTATACAAAGGTTTTGTACAGAAACCTGTGGAGGGCCAGGGAAGCAGCCCCACGTGCAATCCTGACCTAAGCCAGCACAACTCATTGGTTTTCCTGCAAGCGCATGTCTGTGCACTGGCACTATCTCTTCCCCAATGGTGCAGAAGTGTCTTATGGCACTTTTGTGACTCTGCCAGGTCAGCACAGGACTTACGCTGGGGGTTAGGCCAGCTTAACTTAATTGCAGCCTCAGGGCCTAAAATGTCACTTTTAGGGCTAGCAGAGGCCATGCACTGTCTCCAGGCCCCCACAAACAGACATAATGTTGATGTCTGTGGAAGCCAGAGATAGCATTCTGAAGTCTTGGCCTCAGGTGGCACAGGGCCAGGATCACTAGTGTCATATCACCAGAATGTGACTCCTTCCCGATGCAAATATGAATCTGTGGCTGCAAACCTTACCCCTAGTTAGTCTGGCATAAGTTCTGGTACAAGTACTATGCTGGTCTAGCGGTGTCGCAAAAGTAATGTAAGGCAGTTCTGCCCCACTCCTGGAGGTGCTACTCAAGTACACAAACATGTGCCAACCTTCCCACACCACCATGGGAACAGGGAGCGGGTGAGTTATGCCTAGTTAGGATTTCACCCTGTCAGTTATACAAAATACAATGGAGTAGGACAAAAGAGAATCCATTAAGTCCAATTGTCTCACCATTGTTATGCTTCTCTTCTTCTCAGCTGCTGGTGTGAGCTATATGAACAGTAAGACACTAAAAACAAAAGCAACGTAGTAAGCAGGCAAAATTAAATGCACTTTCAAAGATTATAACATTTGTTTAACAGGCTGTTAAGCAAGCACATCTCCACTCAGAACTGTCTCACGTTATAGCTCTAATAGCACTTGTTTCCAAGTTACTATAGCTATGCATTGGAGTTGTTCTTACCCCGATTTTCTGGAGGAATGAAAAAGCACACAAATACAATTCAACGGTTTAGGGTGACCTTTCCAGAAATTGTAGGCACAATCCATCATCTCTATCAGCATTGTACTTGGCAATTGCCCTGGCATCTATCAAATAGCAATTCTTGGCTCATTTCACAAAATAAGTCCAGGTAAGGACCATTCTGGATCTCACAATGGACAACACTAAAGGGCAAAATCCCCAGCAAGAGTAATTAAAAATTGCCCATCCACCCATCAGCTAAGCTATATATGTACTTGAATATCAAGAAAATTAGTGAATGCACAGCCCTACGCATATCTATTAATTAAGGTCCCAGTGAGTACAATGGAACTCAATCCCAATTTAGAAAAGGTCCCAATGCCATCCAATTTTCCAGCATGGATGCCAATGTGTTGTGCATCCTTATGTAGGGAGGGTAGTCATGGAGAACTTCTCATGGTAAAGGAATGTTTGATCCCTTATCTTGGGGCTGCACTGCAGCTGCATTGGCACTGGAAAGACAGATAGGACTGAGCCCTAAGGGAGGGAAAGCCAATCCTATCCAGTAAATGGGAGAATTAGGGTGCAATCCTAAAGACACTTTCCTGGGAATAAAACCCACTGAACACAATGGGACTTACTTTTGAGTAGTGATGGTTAGGATTGTGGTCCTAGGAGAGTAAGTGGGAGGATTGGGGGGAGGAGAAGGAGGCATTTGAGGATGGATCTGGCAGCAATAGCACAGGATGAAGCTCCCTCTTCATCACATGCAACCTCTCCCCTTAATTTCAAATCTTCCTGGTCCTTTTCTCAAACATAAGCCATCAAAAGAGATTATATTCATCTTAGAATGATCCATAGGTGGCTCCAGGGCTTACACACACACACACACACACACATACACACACTTATTTTCCATGGCTTCTGGCAGTGTTTTCTCTGGGTCCCATAGGGAAAAGCTATGCTGTAGGAATACATTGTTCTTGTTCAGGGAAGACACAGACTTAGTAATTTTTTTTCCTTTATTCACAACAAAAGAACAGCTACAAGGAATGTTTTAATGTTCATGTCCTGTAATGGTAACCATGGAAAAGGAGTTATGAACAGTGGTGCCACTAGTGTTTGCATCACCCAGTGTGAGAGGTCATCCCCATATTGGATCTCCTCCCATAGGGCAATGTCCTCGGCAGTGGATGTGATGATGTACCACTGCCCCACCTGTTCTTTTCTTGCTATAACTTTTGACATAATGGAGATTTCAACATAGTTTGTTTCATTGCATTCTGCATGGGATTATGAGTTAATTGATACATAGCATGATGGTATTATGATGATTTGATTTAATATGATTAAAACAATGTTGGCCAGTAGTGATGTCGCCCTGTTCATGCCACTCCATGCAGCCTGCAACCCTTGCACTCTCTAGCAACACCACTGAAGGTGTATGCATAACTCTTGTCTTTTTCTTCTGCTCTCTTGACTTGATGATATCATATAAGAAGATCTGGGATTTTCAGATAGTACTTCATCCTTACAGGTCCCAAGCAGTTCCTGACCTTCTCTTCTTGTTCGTCTTATTTGTTTTGCATCCGTGACCTGACCACTCCTGGAGCACTTTCCCACTGGAGATGTCCAGTGACCTTCATTGTGAGGTTCTGACTCAGATATCAAGTTCTGCCCCTGGATCATTTGCCTCTTCTCCCAGTGCTTTTGAAAAATGTTACCAGCCAGCTAGGGTTGGAGGGACCTTTAATCCTGACACAGAAGCCTTCCTCGTCTAGTGAGGCTGCAATCCTGGATACTTGCCTAGGAGTAAGCGCCATTGTCTATAATGGAAATTACTTCTGAGTAGACATGCATAGGACTGGGTTTGGATGTATAAGCATGAGCACCTTATTTCATTCCACTGCCAGAATTTAACTTTCTCCTCCTACAGGATTGGGACAATACCATAATATCCCATTGGTAATGGAATAGTGCTTGTAGTTTGTGCCGTTGTGAATTTGCCTCATTTTCTGATGAAGGGATGTATTGCCGCTGGGGCACAAGACTGACAGAAATCCAAGCAGCCCATGTAGTGTGAGGATCATTAAAAGGCAGGTGGAACCTGCTGCGTTATTTTTCTTTTCCGTTAAGACCTTCATTTAAAATGAAGAGTTATGAAAGTCAAACTGGAGGGATCAAAATAAAACTGAAGTGCCTGGATGTGTGTGTCTCTCCCTCCTTTGATCAACAAACCGTGTTAAAAATAAGTGGTGCGCCATCTATAAAATAAATATATCTTGGTGCATTTTCAAGGTGTTATTGGAAGCACTTACAATAACTCTGTTCTATGGCTTATTCATGCAGTTTATGCAGTGGCACCTGAACTTAACACATCATTCACTTCCTTGATGATAATGTGCTTTTCCCCACTTTACAGGCAAGCAAGCTCTTTTGCTGTTGTGTTGATTCTAGGCATTTATTTTCAAGAGATTGTGTTGAGAGAAAATGTTCAAAATATGGGAACCATGAATAATTGCAAGGGAACAACCCCACCCAATCCCACACAAAGCTAAAGCATGCCTGGAATCGTGACACAAATCTTTGTGTGATTATAAGCAAAATCCTAACCAAGTCTACTCAAAAGTAAACCCCACTGTGTTCAATGGGTCTTACTCCCAGGAAAGTGCCTTTAGGATTGCAGCATATGACTATCCACATCAGTGGTGTCCTTAGGGTTTGCGTTACCCGTGGGGGATGTCAACACATCACCACCATAATGGACCTCCTACCATGCAGTGGGTGGGCGTGATGGTGCACTATTGTCACATCCCACTGGTTGGTGGGCTATATTTGATAGAACAGATATATTTCAATGTGATTTGTTTCATTCCATTCATGATAAGAATTATGCATCAATTTATGCATTGATTGATGATGATATTATTCAAAAATACCAAGATATTTTAAAATTTTGACCAGTAGTGGTGTCACCTTCCTTGTGCACATCCTCCAGTGTGGCCTGCACCCCCTAGCAATGGTACTAATCCACCTGTCTTTCTCTATATTCTCAGCCATTTGTCAGAGGAGGCACTCAGATCTGTCAACTATCCAATGTGATGGTCTCTACTTTTTTGACATTAATTCCCATGAAATATGCAAGCCGCCTGGCAGTAAACATGCTTATTCAGAAGTAGGATCCATTAATTTCTGGTTTTACTTCCTGACAAGTGTGCTTAGGACTGCAACTATCGTTATTTTTTCAAAACTTGATCACATTTATATTTAAATAGCAGTAACATCAATTCAGAGCATATTTATTTATATATTTATTTATTTATTTATTTTAAAAATTTATATCCCGCCTTTCTTATGCAAATTAGCCCGACTCAAGGCGGTTGCCATAAAACATAATTAAAAACATAAACAGAACAATTTGATAAAAACAATTAAAACATACAAACTAAAAACAACATAGATTAAAAACAATAAAACAAGAGCCCCCCAACCTCTGCCCCCTAAAAAGATTTTTTAAGCCGTATGGAGAGCAGGAAGGCCAAAGTCAACATTGACTGAAGTACATTCAGGTCAAGTATGGCTTTTAGCAGTGCTTCCCAATCTGTGAGCTGTGACTCACCAAGAGCCACATAAACCAGGCAGGGGAACTGGTAATTGGCTCCAATGCCTCCATCAGTGGTTCTGGCTCACCTGATCTAACTTCCCCCTCCCTGATTCAGTCCCAAACTAAAGGGTGCGATCCTAACTTTAGCTGGGACAACTCATTGGTCTTCCCATTCCTGTGGTGATGAGGGAAGGCAAGCACATGTCTAGGCACTGGCATAAACCTCTCCCAGGAGTGGCACAGAAGTGTGACACCCCCAGCCCAGCACAGGACTTATGCTGGGGCTTTGGCTGGCCTAACAGAAGTTAGGATTGCAGCCAAATTTGTCCATAAGGCTGACTGAGGTGGTTGCTTCTGTTGACAGACTGACAACTTACCTTTTGATGCACATTTTCACTTTGTTTAATCTTTCCATTCCACTTCACTGAGGGACGTGGAGCAGAAGATGGACAGAAAAGAGAGTGCTGGGATAGAGCACCAGATGCTTTAGCACACCACTCCTATCCTCCACAATTCCTCTTCTACTCTATTTCCTTTTCAAAATAGGGAATGAAAGGAGGACCAACCACAGCTGTAGCAGGCATGCTGCCCAGGTGACGGCATGACATTTGGTGCATTGTCTCAGATGCCAGCAGATCTTAATCCGGACCTTTCTGTGTCCAAGTCTTGGCTGCTGCTTGAGATCTGTGAGGGGTGCATATCAGAGATGGGTTGCTGGACTTAATGGAGTTTTGTTAGATTCTACAAGACAATTCTTTGCAATACCAAACATTAATTTTTTGCTCATGCTCAGTATGACTCATTCTAATGCTCATTTCCATATTTTTTTTGTTCTTGTCAAGTCTCTTCTGTTCTTCTTGCTTTGTTTTAAAAACCCTGCAGGTCTTCTATTGTTGCATTTTTTAAAAGTCCTTAGCTTTCCTTCTGATTTGCATTTTTTGGTTTCAGCATTTCTTCTGACTGGTAGAGATTTTTCAAGATCTAACCTCTAGCATATTTCCTTATCTATTGAATTAAAACCTTCTAAGTACATTATGTTGTATTAATGGTCAGGCAATTTCATTTTTGTGCTGCTCAGATTCTGATTATCTCCCTGATGCCATGTTGCCCTCCAGGAGATCAGATTATTCCCGTAAAATGGCCATTTTCCAACAAAGAGTTGGTGCACTTTTGTTCATTGATTTCAATGGGCTTAAAAATGCTTAAGTTTGCATTAGAGTGTAGACATAGACAACATCTTCTCTCTCTCTCTCTCCCCCCTCCACCCCCCATGTTCAAGTTACTTTCAGTGCAGTAAATGGCAATGGATTTGCAATAATACAAATGGAAAATGATTGAGTAATCCTTCCATCATCATAATATTGTAGTATCCTAGCTGTGGGAAAATCTATTGCCGAGGAAGCATGATAACTTATATTCATACATTTTTCTGTCACTCTGGTTCAGGAGGGCTGAAAATATTAAGAGGCAGACTTATCAACTACTTTATGTTTTCATCAGCTGTTGAAGTTCATTGTGGGCAGATGTAGGGAATCCATGGAGATCCTTCAGTGATTAATATGGACTAATTAAATAGCTCGTTGCACCAGATGATTTTGCTTGTTTTGCTGATGTCTTTATTCAGGCCTCCTTTTCCATTATGTTCAAAATTTGGAAACAAGGCAATGCTGCTCCTTCCAGCATGCAAAATAAGTCCAGCTTCCCATATATATTAACCCTATACTATGGGAAGGAACTGCATCATGAGCTCTATCTATGTGGCCTGGGCCTCTCATCCTAACTTATGTAGTTTGTTCCTATAACACAAACACTATGGGAAAAGGTTACTTCAGAAAGCTTTAATGCCCAATCCTGAGCTGCTGGATGTCCAGAGGAGCAATAGCACTAAAATGGCTTTCACTGGATCTTATGCATGATGGGCAACTTTTAGCATCAGGAAAGGTGTCAAGACCCATAATAGGGTTACTCAAGTCTTTCCGCTTTTTTGCCTAACACAGGGTTCTGGATCTATCAAAGCAGAGTTCCTCCTGCCTCCTTCTCTGCT
Source organism: Cryptoblepharus egeriae (assembly GCA_030015325.1). NCBI lineage: Eukaryota > Metazoa > Chordata > Lepidosauria > Squamata > Scincidae > Cryptoblepharus > Cryptoblepharus egeriae. The sequence continues at coordinate 194,030,529 of JAREYC010000002.1, forward strand.
CCAGAATGTTTTTTCCCTATCCCAAACAACCTTCAGTCTAAACAACCTCTCTGCTGCCAAAAGCATGGCCCTTATTCCTCCAGCAAGCTCAGGTTCAATGCACACTGTGACTGAGCTGGCACCAGTGCTGACCCAGTGCTGTTACAGGTGTTTCTTATGGCATATTGTAACACTCAGAACTGGCAGAGGGCTAGAACTCTTTCTACCCGCACGTACAGACATACACGCATTAAGCGCAAGAGTGGTGGTGTCAAGGGTTGGCCAGGCTGGATTATTGCCAAGGTTCATGGTTCATGGCACCAAACAACATTGGGCTTCAGTGCCCAGACACTGAGAACCCCCATCAGTAGGTATGGCTGCTTCCCAATAGCAGGGCTTCCTGAATTAAATCCCTACACCTGGACTGGGAAACCCAACACAGAACTCTTCAGTTCTCTACCATCTCAATAGCAGGTACAGCTCCAAGGAAACCTATTTCAAGGGACATGATTGAGACTTACAAAATTAAGCAAGGTATGGATAGAGGGGATAGGGAGATGTTCATTTATCTCTGACATAACACCAGAACTAGAGCACATCCACTAAAATTGAATGTTGGGAGTGTTAGGACAGAGAAAAGAAAATATTTCTTTACCCAGGATGTGGTTAGTCTGGGGAACATCTTTCCACAAGGTGTGGTAGTGGCATCTATTGCACAATCCAGAGTAACAACAGGAGCTCTTAAGAGACATTTACGTTGATGTAGTTACAGCGCCACCTAGTGGAAACCTATGGGAAATTCATAAAGCAATCCAGAGTAAATTTTCCTTTACGTCGACATAAGAGCTCCCATAGTTACTCTGGATTGTGCAGCTAGCCTCAGTGTCTTTAAGAAGGGATTGGACAAATTCCTAGAGGAAAGGACCATCACAGTCTACAAACCATGGTGGGTGGGTGGGTGGGTTGGTGGGTGGGAGATGTACACAGTACTGGATTTACCTAAGCTAAACAAGCTAAAGCTTAGAGCCCCACATTCTTGGGGGCTCCCCAAAAATTTAAAGGAAAACAAACTGGATGTACATTTTCAAAATATAAGATAAAAAACAAATAAAATAAAACCTACATACAGCAACAGTGTTTTGTGTTGTGTAGGTCCATAAATTACCATATAGCATATAGTCAACGCAAAAAACAGTGACAATTTGTTGTAGATAAAGGACAGCTGGACATATAAAGGGCCTCATAGCTTAGGGCCTCATCAAAACTAAATCCAGCCCTGGAAGTAGGCAACCTCAAAATGCCAGATGCAGGAGAAAGCACCTGGATTCAGGTATCATGTTGTTTTTGTGCTCCCTGAGGCATCTGGTGGGCAGCTGTGAGGTACAGGAAGCTGGACTAGATGGGCCTTTGGCCTGATCCAGTGGAGGCTCTTCTTATGTTCTTAGTGGTCACCATTTTGACTCAGACTTGGGAGCTAAGGAAGGATAGGACTGAGTTGTGAGAGTCCAATTTCCACCAAGGCAGAGTTTGATTTCCCATTAAACAGATAAGTTATTAAACTCACAAACACCAAAAACAAGAGCACCCATGGATTATGGATTTCTGCATCATTCCAGTGCATTTTCCTGCTTCTGACAATTTGGCACCTAAAAGGCAAAGATAATTGATTCCTTTCATGAACACAACTGTGTATTTTCTATTAGAATTGACGGAGCCATTCGGTAATATTTCACTGTAAATAACCTCTTTTTTTCTAGTAAAAGGAAGGCAAAAGAAGTAGCTCAAGGAGCCATTTAAAAACAAACCAAAACCAACCTGTTACACACAGACAGTCTAATGGGCTTCTCTGGAAATTAAATGAAGAAAGATTTGCTTCGAGCTTTATGCATCGTAGATACGCTTAGTTGGGAATGAATTGTTCATTGGCAGTTTAAAACATTTGCTAGAAAGGAAGATTTGGAATTGAATTGCCAAGGGAAGCTTGACTTTTTTATGTCACCATAGTACTTAGAATTGGAAGTGTCATCCTATTCTCTTCCCTGGCTGATTTTTGCCATTGCTCATGTACGAAAAGTTCTGACATAATTTCCTGATGGGAAGTTATGCAGAAAATCCTTTCCTTTAGATATATAGCAATGATTTCTCCTGCATAGAAAATGAATTTAAAAGTTCCAGCAAATGACCTCTACGGGTATCATTTAATGGACTGTGAAGGACACATTTCACCTACGATCAGATTTTATATGCATCAAAATGTGAGAATGTGTACACAAGACACTTGACTTAGCATGTGTGTACGTTGAAGAATATTTTCCTTTTAAAAAAGCAAATTTAAAAGCTTGTTTATTCTTAGCTAAAACTGTTTCTAAATTATTCATTTTTGTCTGACATGAGACTCATTAGCATGGAGTTTTGGACTGAAACATTAAGGTGAAAGACTGCTACATTTAATGCAGCTTTAACTGTTTATGCTCTGCAAAAGAGAAGAGGTGATGGTCTTATGCCGTTCATAGACTAAGGCTGCAATCCTAAAGTCACTTTCCTGGGAGTAAGACCCATTCAATACAATGGGGTTTACGTTTGAGTAGACATGGTTAGGATTGTGCTCTTAGGCTGCAATCCTAAAGACACTTTCCTGGAAGTAAGACCAATTTAACACAATGGGGCTTACTTTTGAGTAGACATGGTTAGGATTGTGCTCATAATGTGTCAGTAAACAGTTTCAAATTTATTTGTTTAGTTACTGTATTTATAACCTACTTCTTGGCCAAGATTAACCCCAAAAACAGACTATCACTAAAACATACAATGTGACAATATATTAAGGGATATATTCTAGGGTCAGAGGGGCACCCCACCTTAAGATTGCTGCCACATCCTGCTTTTCGTCTCTCTGGCTGGTGAGGAAAGCAGCCTAGTGAACCAGAAGAAGGAGGTGGGGTGGAGCATGGTGATCAAATTCTCCTTCTATGCTCACCTTCAGTCTGCTGCAGTGATGGGCCCAACAATCCGTTCTCCAGAAGTGGGCAGGGCCAGGCCAGGTCAGGGGGCGGGGCCAAGGTCAGGGGGCCGGGCCAGGGAGAATTTTTTTAAATTCAAAAAATTCAAAAAAATTTAAGCATGTGGCTTACCTCTGAGTAGACCTGCATAGGATGTGCTCTGAGGCTGCTGTCCTTTCCACTCCACCCTGGAAGTAAGCCCCATTGAGTATCATGGGACTTACTTCTGAGTAGTCATGTTGGGCTCTCAGGCTGCAGTTCCAGCCTCTTTCCTGGGAGTAAGTCCCATTGACTATCATGGGACTTAACTCTGAGTAGTCAGGTTGGGCTCTCAGGCTGCAGTTCCAGCCACTTTCCTGGGAGTAAGTCCCATTGACTATCATGGGTTTCAGCATCCTGAGCCCAGACCTGTGCAGGTCTACTCAGAAATAAGCCCTATTATAGCCAATGGGGCTTACTCCAAGGAAAGTGTGGATAGGGTTCAGCATCCTCAGAGCCCAGACCTGTGCAGGTCTACTCAGAAATAAGCTCTATTATAGCCAATGGGGCTTACTCCAAGGAAAGTGTGGATAGGGTACAGCATCCTCAGAGCACAGACCTGTGCAGGTCTACTCAGAAGTAAGCCCTATTATAGCCAATGGGGCTTACCCCCAGGAAAGAGTGGATAGGTTTGCAGAAGCAGCCACCGTCCTTTCCCTGGCTGCTGGGGCATGCCGGGTTGCAATTAGAGCAAATTTAAAAGTGCCCACCAGCCTCTTTAACTCTTTAACTGCCTCCAGCTGCTGAGCATCTCTGTCCCCATCTAAGGAGCCCTTTGTAAAGCTGTCCATCTCCAGAGAGGCTGCCTCATTTGCATATGAGAAACCCATCATACTTTGCGAACTGCACAAGGAAATAACTTCTGAAAATATTGCTAGACAGCAACTGAAAACTTGCTAGAAATAAGGTTTTTAATCAAAATAAGATGTTTAGCATAGAGAGACTTCCTGAATAGCATCATTCAAAGGTTTGAGGCATTAAGAAGCTGCTCACCCTGACTTGAAAGTATTGAATTTATAGTGATTCAAATACCCTCCCATCTCAGCAGTGCCGTGTCTGAGTGTAGAATGACTGCAATGCCTTGTCTGCCCCCCCCCCCCCCCAAATTAACAACCGGTTCTACAGAACTGGTGAGAACCGGCTTTAGCCCACCTGTGGCTCTGCTGCCATCTCCCACTTGCTCCTGCTGGTCCTGGTTGAAACAAACAGGATGGGCAGAACATTACTAGAAACATCACCATTCATTAACTGAACAGAAAAGTTCCAATCAAAAGCAGCTTTGTGTTGTAAAGTGGTGCCTCATGTAACAAATTTAACTTGTTCCAGAGGCATGTTTGTTATGTGAAACGTTCTTTACGTGGAGCGGATTTTTCCATAGGAAATAATGGAAACTCAGACAATTGGTTCCAGAACCCAAAAAATATTCATATAAAAATATTAACTGGATGTAAAAATGATGACAAAACACTGGAATTGAATTCAAAACATGCATTCAATATGCATGAGCCAATTGAAGTCTACTTAGGCTGCAATCCTAAAGACACTTTCCTGGAAGTAAGCCCCATTTAACACAATGGGACTTACTTGTGGATAGACATGGTTAGGAGGCTGCCATCAAAGACACTTTGTTCTGCAATCAAAGATATTTTCCAAGTGTCTCCCCACTTTCTCCTTCTCTCCATCCTGAGCCTCCCTCTCCCCTGCTCCCTTATGGCTAGCCCTGAGCTGCTTCCCTCTTTTCCACTGCTGTTCTCTCCCTCTGCCCAGCGGATGCCCAGCCACAGGAGGAACAGCGCCTGCTTTTGCTATGGGCAGGCGCGCTTGGCAGCCCTGACGCTTTTTAAAAGGGCTGCCAGCCAGTGCATCTGCCTCAACTGTCAACGAGTGTGTCTGTTACATGAAGCACAGTTTGATACGTGAAGCAGAATTCTAGAGAAATTTTTGTTTGTTACGTGAAACATACTTTACATGAGGCGTTTGTTACGTGAGGCGCCACTGTACTTTAATTTGAAAGCTAGTATTCATATGGGCACAGTATGAAATTGGTTGGATTTAGTGGAATGCCAGATCCGGCCCTTTGACTGGGGTTTGCCCAGCCCTAGTATATATAGAGGATGACTTGGGGATCTATGTGCTTTTCTCTTTAACCCCCATTTCCCCTACCCCCTGCTGAACATTACTAGTTATTCCATCCGGGTTTGCCAGAATCTCTCTCTCTGTGGCCAACCAGCCTCGTCCAGGCATTTTCCTCACACCTGTTTATTATAATTGTACAATATTTTTCCCAATGTCCCTTCATTTTGTTAAATTCCTTTTTATTTTTATTCTTAATAAATTGATTATATGTTGACTTCTTGCCTGCCTAGGTCATGTTCACTGGAAAGAGGGTTGTTCCACCACTAGAATTTCTTGTATTCACTACTACAATTTGTTTTCATGCAGAATCATGTAGGATGGGGGCTTTCCTATAGGGCCTCTCTGCCTTGTTTCCCTAGCACAGTGATTTTCAATCTTTTTCATCTCATGGCACACTGACAGGGCACTAAAATTGTCAAGACATACCATCAGTTTTTTAAACCATTAACAAGGCACACCATTCTGCTGGTCGGATGATCAGATCCCTCAGTTGCCCTGCTCTCTCATCAGATCTTTATAGGCGTAATCAACTCAATCAATTAAAAAAGCATAAAGATATAAAAACTTAAGGAAATTGCCTTATTAATGAATGATTTTCCCCAAAGTCCTGCAGGCAGCATACCTACAGACCATCCAAAGCACACCAGCATGCCTCATCACAGTGGTTGAAAATCAATGCTGTTACCTAAGATCACCTTTGATACGATTTCCTCCCCTCAGCTGCTAACTCATTAAAGAGCAGGAAGGGGTGCACTGAATATCATCTCCTAGCTGCTAGAGATTGATCTATCTTTGGCTTTTCTACAACTTGTTTTCATCCACCACTTCACCACCTCCAAACAAATGTGCAACACTCCTTTCTGTTTCTCAGTTTCTGTCCCTCTCCATGTTGGTAGCAGCACCTTTAACTTTCTTCCATAGTTGCAATATTGGACCTTGTGCCACTTGGAGCATAGAGTGATGCTCCCCTTACCTTGGTGAATAGAGTGGCTACATGTAGCTTCCTTGGGCCCTCTGAAGGCCTTCTGAGACCTCTGGGAAAGTTTTAGAGGCTTTAAAAGGTCTTCAGATGTCTGGGGAGGTTGTGTGCAGCATCCCCCATGCTCAGAAGGTTGCTGGAATAGAGCTGAAGGCAACAGCAGAGAGGCGTGAGAGGAAATGAAGGCCAATGTCCCCAGAAGTGTGACATCCTGGGACATTTGCCCCTATGACCTCCCCCAGTATGCCAGTGTTCGTCCCTTTCCTATGTGCATGCCATTAGTTGTATTGCTGCATGATCACAAATGAAGAGTACAAGTATCTGATTTGCCTAATGGACTCTGTTGTTGTGCCTGAGGGCCAGAAGATGCCCTGAAGTACAGAGGACTAGGCCAGTTTTTAAATACAGATAATCTTCTACCACATGATGGCAAATTAACTACCCAGAATGTGAAATTACTGCTGGAACAGGATATCCTTACATAAATCTACATACTGAGCAAAAAATGGAGACTTTTTCAAACAGTGGTGACATATCTATATTGGAGTCAAAAGGAATGGCGCTGCGGAATGTGCTGGTCAGTTTACTATCACGTTTACCTCTGTGCAGCAGGGTGGTAAATGGAATCCAATTCCTGATGAATCTGTTGTATGCTCCCCATATCTCATCTATGGAACTACAGCATTATGGTTATTCTACACCTCATTTTAGGTATCAGATGGGGGGGATAATCATAATCCATGAATACTTGGTCTGTCTGTCCGCCCGCCTGCCTGCCTGCCTTTCTCCCATGCATTCCAAGTATGCATTGAGCACAATATTCTTGGTGCTCTGTATGATTAGAATTATTGATAACTGAGATATCTAACTGCTGGAGGAACTTCTTATCAGAATAAATCACTTCTTTCAGCAGTCTTCTGAATTAGCATTTGATAGGTGAATAAATCAAGCCAAACTGCTTTCTAATGCTGGGCCAGGACATTAAAATAGAAAGAGATGCCAAACGCTTTCTGCATATGACCATTTGTTTTCTTAAAAAAGGGGGGGTCTTTACTCAGCTCAGCTTCCTCTTCTGCAGCTGTAGGGAAACAGCAGATGATACAAATTACTTCATGTTGCAGGATGAGTTATGGGGGAACTTTAGGCAAACTCAAAAACAAGTGAGGGAGGACTAGAAAGTCAAAGCTGAAAGCGGCAGGGTTTCTTTCCTCCTGCCTGCATTTCCTGCTGCTTTACTTTCATGATGGTGCACTTTATTGTAGCCATACCTTTTATATACCTCTCCTTCCTCTCCCTCAACTGCCAGTGGGGTTTTTTTAAAGTAACAAATGACTTTAATAAATATCTTTTTCTCAGAATAGAAGTGCAAAACTGGGCAACGTTTGAAAGATGAAAAGGTGCTTTTGCAGAGATGAGGATAAAAGAGGAAGAAACATTTACATTCGCAATTCTGTTCATTTTTTAAAAAAATAGCATGATTTCTGATATTGTTTGCTGTTTGAAGGATTTATATCTTGCCTTTTTCCCAGACTGAAAGGGATTCAAGGTGGCAGACAGCTTAAACTTTTCCCTGTTAGGACCACAGCAAAATGGAGACTGCTATATCCTGTGGGAGAAGCTGCCAGAGGTCTCCTTAGGGGAAGAGGACTTTTGTCTCCTTCCCACAAGGAAGCTCCAGCCCTGCAATGAAGCTTCTCATGTCTGTGCCAGCTATTTTGCTTTTCGGACATCAAGGTTAGGATCTGGAGAAGCCCTTCCCAGGTTTCTCTCCCCACTTCAGAATGCCTCTCATCTGTCCCCAAAAGCTCAAACTGCTGCCGGAAGCTCTTTCCGTGCTCCACGCAGCATCCTTCTGGTATTGGGGCCAGTTTTGACTGGAGATGACCCAGCATTGGCACTTCTTTTTTTCCATAGTTCCATAAAAGTGCTTTACAGTATGTTTACAGTATGCAAGCTCTAAAACACACAGGATTGTGTCCAAAGAAACATTACATTAATCACAAACAAATATATTAACAGTGTACTCTGATACAGGGCTACTCAGAAGTAAGTCCCATTGTGTGCAATAGTATTTACTCCTAGGTAAGCCTGTGGAGAATTGAAGTCTCCTAGTCCAATCCTACTCATACCTTCCATCTCCACAGTGGCTGCTGCACCAGCCTAGGGTGTTGCATATACAGGTATGCCATTGATTCTATTTGTGACACCTTGGAAATAAGTAGTGCCTGAGGGAAGGCCTGTGCTGTGCCACCAGTTCTAAACCCAGGAGCAGCACCCGATACAGGAGGCAAGCACCCAAAAGGTGTCACAGGGACAGGGAAGTTTGTAATGGGGTTAGAAGGAGGTTAATGGGGTGAGACGGGAAGCAGTGATGGGCCCACCGAGCCCCAAGATCCGGTTCGCCAGAAGTTGGGGGGCGGGCCCGGGGTCAGGGTGAGGGCGGGGTGAGGGGTGGGCCCTCAGCGCGCCGCACTGCGCATGCGCCAGGCTTGGCGCATGCACAGTGCGTCTCCCCTCCCCTCTCTGAGGGGAGACTTAGTGGGCCTGCGTCCAGCTGGATGCAGGCGCGTCTCCTGAAGCTTGGCTTCGGGCGACACAGTGCGCTAGCGTCCAGTTGGACGCTAGCGCACTGCGTCGGTTGAAGCCCCGCTTCAAGAAACGTGGCGACCACTGGTGAACTGGCCAGAGCCGCGGCTGGCGAGTATGCCCGAACTGGCATCTGCCCACCACTGGCAGGAAGGGGATAGTTCATGCATGGAAGGGGCATGATTGGCAGTGGCATTGCCACTCTCTTCCAGCCTTGAAAGCTCACCCAGGGCTTCTCAGACATGAGCTAGAGACTTTGCTGGCATATTTGAGTGCAGGCTGCTTGTTATTATAGTAAAGTAATAACAGCAATGCATTATACAGTCTGTGGATCAACACAGGATAAGGGAACAAAGGTTTATTTACCCCAAAGTGTCATCCAGCTTGCTCAATTTGAACAGTGGATATGGCATGGGCTGTGCAGCATTATTGTCCCAGTGCTGGTTAGGATAGGGCTGCTTGTGATTCCTTCACATCTACATGAGATGTTAATTTTGCCCAAGCAAAATGTGCTCACTTCATATTCATATCAAATGAGAATCTTTCTTCATTTGAATGCTTTTTGGAATCTGTTTTCATTTCTTGTTTACTCTACCCTTTAGAAAGCTTTCACTTTTTCAGATACACATCTAACTGTCAGCAGGTGATAGGAATCTGCTGTTGTGATACAAGAAATAGCAATCACTGAGTTACAGTTCATCTTTAAGCTTTTGCATTAAAGAGCAACGCTGTGTGTCAGTAAAATTTCAATAATTCAGCCTTATCCAATGGAGTGCATGGAGATTACGATCGCAAAGATTATAATATTGTTGATCAACTGCTTGACTTGGAAGAGGAGCAAGGCTATGAATCCAGTTTTACTATTCCAGCTCCCAAATAGTTGGTAAATTTAAGCCTTTAAACTTCAAATGCAAAGTTCCAACTGTTTCATAGGTGAGGCCTGTGATTTTCAACCAGTTTGCCATGGATAATCCTCAGGTGTGAAGCAGGAGTTTGGGAAAAGTCATTTATTAATAGGAAAATTAAGGGATTTGGACAGCCTGGAGTGCCATGAGATGTTTATGTAATGTTTAAACACATTAGTGGTAAAAACAACTAATGTTGTGCCTTGACAATTTCAGTGCCTTGTTAGTGTGCCATAAGATTGCACTGTAACATACTGGTGTGCTGCAGAAGGTCTGTCAGTGTGCTGCAGGGCATGGTGGTTGAGAACTGCTGAACATACTCTTCCAGGCTTTGCGGCTCTGTTTTTATGGCAACTGTAGTAATAAATTGTTCCTGTTCTCCTCTTATCACTACTGATAGTTGCCCTAAAAGACAGCATTGAAAAGCCCAGAAGAGACTACCAGAAGCTGGAAGAATCTCCCAGAAGCACAAGAGATGAAGACCATAGAAGTCGGTGTCATGAGAAGAAAATGTTGAGAATTGAGGGATCATACACATACAATAACAGGTCCATGTATGTGGTATTCCATCCAGCTACAAAAGGTATGCATGTGAAATCTTGCTTCTGGAACACAAAATATCCCCAGATATATTTCTCATTGTAAAATTAGCACCATTCTTTACCAAACATGTAATTATTCTGCGGAGTTCCTGCCACAGGATGTGGAGATAGTATCTGACCCAGATATGAAGTGTCTCCAGAAAGTAATGAGAATGAATTTCCTCTGCTTGAGAAGGACTCTGTGAAGGGAGAAGCTGGCCAAGCTCACTTGGGGTGGGATACCAGATATACATTAGAACAGTGATCAGTGATCCAACCTTTTCAGGAATTAGAGAATTCCCTGTTTACATGAGATTTGAGGAGAGATCCATGCATAGAATCAAAGCATGGGATTCAAATGAAGCCAGAGCAAGGAAATTAATGTGGCAGCAATGTCCCGCATCTGCCCAGTTGCTAGCAGAAAGGGTACTTTTCAACTTGTTTAAGAAGATATGCAATGCACTTGTTTATGGAGTTGATCAACATGCTGTACCTGATTTTCACGAGGATTACAAATTCCTCTGCAAGAGAAATAAGTATATGTATCAATTTTGCACATCTTTTTTGCAGGTGCAGAGGCACTGCTGCTCCTGGAAGTCACCCTCAGATTCCATTTCTAGTATTGTAGGTGCATGGAAATTAATGTTGCAAAAACTTCAGTTTCCTCAAATGTCAAATATTCCTTAAAATGAATGACTGGATTGTACAGCTGGAAAGATTCATTTGGAGTTCAATATCTTTTTTGCACTTGGCACAGAGTCCAACGCGTACCCTAATTGTCCCAGACGAAGGTCCCATTACATAGTTCCATTCAGCAAGAACACGCACACATTCCATCATATTGCAAAGTGAAAAGTCACCTGGTCCAAGCTATCACAATAACATTAATCCACAATACAAGTAAGCATTTAAATGCATCAGTGCACTGGAAGGTCAACTCTACTGAGATCTGTGACTTATTCCTGAGTATATGCAAGTAGAATTTTCAGGTCAAATAAACTCAAATTGTGGTCACATAGGTTATATTCACCATTTGAATATTAGCTGTTGAGTCAAAATTTTGGTGCTTTGTGGAGGTCAAGCACCAATTTCAAGGGTAAAATAATGACTCAATATTCAGATTTAGGCTTGCAGATATATCTTTGAAATAAAATATCAAATCTGGACTCTATTTCAATGCATCGTTGGGAAGATTTAATATGGGAATGTTTGGGGCACGATGAATATTACATGTTCCTGAGTGCAGAACTTGAAACCCAGTAATCTATTATGTGATAAATCAATCTTGGATTTAATTTTATGTGAGGATAATTCCGTTACAGTCTGATTCCACAGACTGGATTTAGCTGCAACAACCATAACTTGTTCAGCTAAGCTGAAGATAGAATTGTCTGGCTTTGTCCGCCTGAACAAGCTAGCTCAAGTGGTTTTTCCTACATTAATCCAGTAACTTTCAGGGCAATCCTAATCATGTTGACTCAAAAGTAAGTCCAATGGTGTTCAATAGTACTTACTCCAAGGAAAGTGTTCTTAAGATTGCAGCCAAATCTGGATTTGCCACTGACTATGTACTGGAGAAGGGGAATCTAGGGGTGCAGAGGAGGAGGATTGAGGGATGGGGAAAAAGAGGATGGGGAACAGGGTGACCAGATGCCAAAGCCAAAATTCCCTGCCAAGCTCTGCAAAATTCCTACCCCCCTCAGCCAAAACTCCTACCTGTTTAAAAAATTGTAGGACACCCCAAAAATGTAGGACATGTTAAAATAAAGCAAAAGTACTCACATTGCTTTCCTGTACTTAATTTCAACACTTTCAAAATTGAAAACCTTGTAAAATGCATGATTCAGACCCAGACATTTAAGAGACCCTCAAAACAGTTTGTAGTAACATAACACAAGCCAGTATGTGATCCAATTTATGTGATTCAGACGCAAACACACAAACACAAGCACACACTCATAAACACACAAACACAAGCACACACACATACCCACACATACAGAAACAAGCACACATTCATACACACACATAAGGACACACTCAGTGATGGGAATCAAAGAAATTAACAACCGGTTCGCTTCCCGTCTGACAGCCACTTTTAAATGGCTATTTTTAAACCTTATATGTCCTATCTCTAGTTAACAACCGGTTCTATAGAGTAGGTGCGAACCTGCTGAAGCCCACCACTGGACACACTCACATACACAAAGACACTCATGCACACAAACACACACATGCCCACACTCATACACACACACAAGGACACATTCATATACATACAAGCACAAGCATACACTTGCACACAAGGACACATTCATACACACAAGGGCACTCATGCACACAAAAACACTCATACACACACAAACACAAGCACACACACAAGGACACTCATGCACACGCACACACACAAGCACACACTCTCACCTTCATGAGGGGAAAAGAAAAGTTGTGGCCAACCGCTGAGGCTGCAGCGCCAACGACCAGGGAACCCCAGAGCCGCATGCATGGTGCGCAAAAGTCTAAAGGGCTGCTGGGGCCAGGCTGGAATCCTGAAGAGGCTGATTTCCCTGCTCCCCAGAGACAGCCTTGTTTTGCAGGAGCACTCTGGGGAAATCTGGAGAGATGGTCACCCTGATGGGGAAAAGAGTGATGATATAATAAGCTCTTTGGTGCTGCCTTTGAAGCAATTTTTCTCAAATTATTAGAGTTGAGAAGAAACACCAAGCTCAGAAGGAGGCGACAATGAAAGCCTTGCTAGCGGAAACATCTGCCCACTGAGGGAGACTCATAGACATCATAGCTTCTGAAATAGCTTGGAAGCAAACCAAAAACAGGAAAGAGATTGAGATAGGAGGTGGAGGAGATAAAGCCAATAAGAGAACTCCAAGTAGGCAGGGGTAAGCTGATAAATAACAAAACAGAAGGGAAAGATACCATGAAATTTAATCTCCCCATCTTATCCACATTCACATGATGGAGCATAGGATATAGACCAAGGCTGTCAAGCCTGTTTTATACAGAGGGCCAAAGAGCATTAATGGCACCAGGTGAGGGCCAGAAATGAGGCCATTAATCAGGAAGTAACATCATTAAGCAAATAATGACCAAAAAATAAGCTCTCATGTAGGAACTCACAAGCTGCAATTTACAGGACAGAAAACATGCAAATCTTGATCATATTTTCAAGATATGGGGAGCCCAGTTATGTAGTTGCTCCTGCAGGTAGTGTGATGAACATGCAGGAGTGGTGCAGGATGTTCTCTGCCCAACAGTAAGCACCAGTTAGTCAGCTCAGCAGCAGACCTACATGTGCAACATTTTCACACCTTGAAGGGCCCACAGGTGTGCCCTGAGGCTCTTATCAGTGTCAATGTCACTTTATGGTCTCCAACTAGATGGAACTGGCAATGACACCATCAAGTCACACATCATCTCCATTTATATCCAGGCTTAGAGCCCAGCGTTTGCAGCACAGAGGCCTCTGTGACGAAGGAAAGTTTGGGTAGTGTGGGATTACACTCCCAGGAATATTTTTATATGGAATAAATATGAAAGAATGCAGTTATTTCTGAGTAAACTCACAAATTTGCACCTAAGATACTTTTTTGTATTATTTTGAAATATTGTTCAATTTTTATACATTTGTTTTAAAACTATTGCAACTGAATTTCAGGATTTGGAATGAAATAAAATATATTTTAAAGTGAATTACAGTCAGTTTGAACATCAGAATAAGTGGCCAGGGAAGAAAATATGGATAAAGAAATGCTCTAAATGGATTTATTTGTTGTAATGTTAAAGGAGTGTGGCTATAAGGGTGTGGCTATGTTGAGTGTCATAATGAACACCTGTACTTTAAAATTTATCACTATCCCACTGGGAACCACAGCTGATCTCAGCTCTTTGTCAAGGGTACCAATATGATACTTGTGTTCCAAACACCTGTTTGCCACAATAACTTAAGTGCCATTACTCTGCTGCATCTCCAATCCCCCATCAAAAAGCAGTGCTTCTTCTTCTAAAAGGGCCTTTGGGGCATTATTGCACACATTTGTGTGAAACATGAACACTTGACAGATTTTTTTGTGAATATCTTGGGGGTAGTTGGATTTCATACACCTGATTGTGGGATCCTGATGGTGCAGGAAAAGGTTGCCAATGTATGTGCAGAGGCTCTTTTCAGAAGTTATTATGAGCATGTGAGAGCTGTGAGTCTTAGATCCCATGCATTCATAGAATGCCTGAACATATCTATCACATTTTAGTTTTAGGCATACACGCCAACATTTTTCAAACTGTGGATTGGGATCCATTAGGTGGGTCACGAGCCAACTGCAGTTGAGTCTGCATTCATTTCAATGTATTAGACTTTATGCTACCATGGTATGTGACTACATTTGGGGAAATGTTACAGTCTGTATTATTAATAGGTTACTCTGCTTTTAAAAATGATAGCTAGTAGGGTTTACTTCTGGATAAGTGTGGATAGGAGTACAACCATTGGGATGTTTGGGAATATGTTTTTGAACAGATTAACAACCACTTGGGTGTGTTAGGAACGTTCTTTATTTTAAATTATTTAAGCATATTTACTGTTCTTTATTTTAAATATTTTTAACTTATATTTATTGGAAACTTTTCATTTACTTAGGGCTCAATCCCAAATCATTTTAAGCCAGCACGCACTCACCCATCTCCTCATTCCCATGGTGACTTGGGGAGGCCGGTGCATGTCTGTGCAGAGGTCTAACCCTCCCAAGAGTGACACAGTGTCTTACAGCACTTTTGTGACACCTAGGCCAGCATGGGACTTGTGTAGGCCTAACTGAGAGCTTGCTCTCAGGAAAGTGTTTTTAGGAATGCAGCCTTAGGCTGCAATCCAAAGCAACTTTTTGTTGCTCTGCCCTAACTGCTCTGCCCTAACTATGCTATATCCTAAACACAAAGTTATGTGTGAGGCAGAGAACTTAGGTCTTCCCGTAACTGCTCCGGTGCAGTGATCCACATAAGTTACTCCATCGGGCATGCTCAGAAGGCAGCCTGTAAGTGCTACATGACCTGCAGTTACACACGAGTTGACCTGCTTCCACATCACTCAGAATCACTAGCAGCTGTCCAAACTGCTGCTCTCCTGATCAAATGGGGAACCAGCTGACAAGATGGGGGGGAGTAGCTGTCAAGCTGTCAGAGTGCCTCCCCAGCATGGTGGACAGGACAGGGCTGTCAGGGGTAGAAATGGGAAACAAGCTGCCCCCCTGCACCCCCAAACAGGCAAGGTGCCCCAGGAAAAGCCCAGGCATCAGCAGGGGCAAGATGCACAGAGGGATACATATGTGTGTGTATTGTCAATAAAAACAACATCAACAGATAAACATGAGTGTCCTGTGGTCTTTGGCAACAGTCCAGAGGAAACATCAGCATTAAAGGTACAGCACGCCAGATGCAGGGTCCACACTCAGGTGGGCTGGGAGGAGAGGGAAGACCCCATCCAGAAGGCAGAAGGCCCAGGAAAGAGACCCCCTTGCTGGATCAGGCAGGGGAGGGGCAAGGGTCCCCCAAGCAGCTGGCAGAGCAGGAGGCAAGGGGAGGCAAGGGGGCTGCCAGGGGCATCTGTGGGGAAGGAATCCTGGAAGAGGGGACAGGAGCCCACCTGGGTCTGCCAGGGAGCAAAAGCACATCCTGGGGCACAGGGGACCTGGGGCTCCCACAACAGGGCAAGGGTGTCTGATCACTTGTGGGGCCACTGCCCACCCAAAACCTCTCACTTCACAAGCCTAAGGGGTGACATCAGGCCCCAGGAACCCTCTCTCAGCCCACCCCAGTAACCCCAGATGGCCTCCCCCTCCCATGGCAATGATGCTCCCAGGAAGATGCAGACACAAAAGTGGGGTCAGTTCACATGTGTACTTGTTCATAGGTTTGCAGTTGCTCCTGCTCATTCAGAGGGTCACAGGGTAGGGGGGCTTCCAGATACAGAACAGTCTCCAGTGAGGATGCAGTGGGACCCCAGAATCAACCACATTCAGATTGAGCACATGGAAGGGATGACACAGTGCCTGCACCTTTAAGCACTGCCTGCACCTGTAAGTACCTTCAGACTGTAGGCAGTTTGAACACAGCACTGGCATCTGCCTGAATTCCCTCATCTCTGCAATGCTCACAGGTGGTCTCACTACTTCCATGTGGCCTCTTGTTGTGGACTATCCAATGCTAAGGAAGCTACAGGCAGCCCCCTCTCCAGAAACAGAGGACAAGGTCTGGATGCCTTTGGGGGTCTACACTGAGGATGGGCACCCCTGTCTTCCCCCCCCCCCCAACCAGGTAGGCACTGTCCCACTCACCCATCCTCAGGTAATCCCTGGAGCAATCATATGCATGTGTTCATTGTGAAGTCCTTAAAATAACTACTACTACACATGTTCACATCATTAATGTTAACAACGTATCTGACGACAGCAACATTGACAACTGAATTGTAAATTTGTCATTAGGCAAGGACTTCACCTGTGATGTATCATACCATCGACTATGTAGTTGTTAATTTGTCATCATTAATAACATCAGCTGTGGAGGGGGGAAGTGATTCTATGGCTCAAACCTTATTAGGTATGAATGGTGCTTGTTTAACTCATGTGATTGGGACAGTGGGGTTTGTGTTCTAGGTAAGTGCTTGTGCAAACATGTCTGACGGGAGATTCTTCCCAGGGCTCCTTGCAGGGATCCAGTGGCTTGCACTCCTGAATACACTTTCCTGGGAGTAAGCCCCATTGAACACAATGGGGCTTACTGTTGTGATTCCACTTATTTAGGAATCCGGAGACTGCCCCGTCTCCCAGCGACTATCTTTTCCACGCAGCTGCTTCTGTTCTCCGATCAAGGACGTTGGCACAAAACAAACGTCAGCACGGCTCAAACTTTCACCAGGTTTATTTCAGATAACACCAACAACAGCAATTCCTTCTCCTTCCACCGACATACACCGACTCCTCATCAACCCACGAGTTTGCATGCTTTGGTTAACCCCTTTTATACCAGGCTCGGCCTATCACTGGCCTAATTGCATACACTGTTCAGCTGTTTGGTCACGAGAATTACTTCACCTTTTTTAAGCTGCAATTGATTAGATTTACAGAATGCTCACAATTTGTATTCTTTGGTTCTTGGGCCTGCAAAGGCCTGCAGAAACTCAACACTTACATCTGAGTAGGCATATTTAGGATTGCACTGTGTCTCCTTCCCAGTGGAATGGCAGCCTGCTGCCTGCTAGCCTCCTTGCTGGTGAGACCCCATCCTGCAAAGACAGAAGCATCACAGGCAAAGCTTTCATTGGTATTGGCTGAGCATGGAATCAGATCAGCTGCCAAACGATGCCCCTTGGCTTGCTGGCAGAGATGAGTGGAATCAGCACCTGCTGGCTGTGTGATCTGGCAGTCAGTCAGAGGGGCTGCAAGGACAGAGACCACACACACTTTTGAGGGGTGAGTGCCCTTGTTTCCTGGTGGGTCTGTGTGTGCACCCCTTCCCCCTTTCACTCTACAGCCCCCCCTTACCTTGGGGGACCAGTTGGGTTGGAAGGCAAACCTACAGAGGACCACATAGCATTTCCCAACAAGTGGGCAAGCCCATTTCCTGGTGAAGCAAGGCCCCCCCTTACACAGGTGTAAGCCCCACTGAGTATACTGGGGCTTACTTTAGAGTAGACATGCAAGGCTGGAGGAAGATGAAGGAAATTTAAACAAAAGAGGTGCTTCCAACACCCCCCATGCAGCCCTCCTTACCTGGTTGGAGTAACTCTGGGGAAGAGAGAAACAACAACTTGCAGAGACATAAATATGGTATTGGTTAACATTTCATCATTGCAAGATTGCCTGTATAGGTGTTTTTGAGTTTTTGAATGCAAACATTGCTCAACACCCCCACTTATCTGATTGGGGTACCTGTGGAGAGGGAGAGAGAGAGAGCAACAAACATACAAAAAAATTGCAACGTCTACACTCTAATCATTTCATATCACAGATATCATATTGTTTCATATCACATCTATATCATATCAATATATCACCATATATGCACCTTATGTGTTCATGTGTTTGTGGGGAGAACGCTCCCCAAGAGCAAAGTGCCCATTGAGAGAGCAGAGTGACATGGTCCGTGGCCAAGCACTCTGCTTCTCTGAAAGGGAATTGTGGGTCCAGGGGTTGGGCTTTTTATGGGAGGGTAGCTGTGAGGGGATTGGTCCAGGTACTCCGTATCCTCAAGTAGGAAAGTACTGCCCGTAAGGTTTGGTGCGAAAATTTTTCAAAGTCCCCACTTTCCCCAGCCCCTACTTCTCCTTAACATGGAGAGCTATGGGTCTCCTCATTACTAAACTACCTCTTGAGGTAGTATAACTCAGGAGGCATTTACGTGTGCCCATAAGCCTCTGAAAATGTTCAGGATACAGCACAGTTATGTGCAAGGGGGAGGAACCTAAGACATGCCCCCGAAACGCCCCCGAAACGCCGCCTGAAAAAATAAAAAAAATCCCTCCATCAACGGAGTTACGTCGACGGAGGGTTTTCATAGTTGCGCCGACGTTGAAGTAATTGCGCCAACGGAAACATCATTGCGTCGCCGGAGAGATGCGCCGGCGTAATTGCATCAACGGAACTGGCGTTTCCATCACTGCAAACGCTGTTCCGTTGGCGTAAGAGCCCTTGCGCTGACGGATTAGTTGCTCTGGATTGGGCTGTTAGTCAGGGTTACCAGATGCCCAAACCTCAAAAAAGGATAAGTTCTTGGATTCCTATCAGCCTGGCCTTTCCAGTGGACAGTGGCACATTTACCTATTCATGAGTAAAGCCATGATTTGTCCAGATGTGTCCTCTTCTTTAGCCTCCTTTCCGGGTACCCTCCAAAAAGGCTTCATTGTCCTCCATTTTGGCTTCATTTTGGAACTTTGCAATGGTGTGCAGTACCCCACCGTTTCATATGTCTTTGGATTCATATTGAAGAGCAGAATCCAATGCAAAAATCGGTTTTGAAATATCTCATTTCTATCAAACGTTATGGCCAAAACAACTAAAAATAAAAAATATACATTGAACTCTATGGGAAAGTGTCCAATATCACGGCTTTACTCTCAAGTAGGCAAACATGCCACTGTCCGTTGGAAAAGCCAGACTGGGAAGAATCCAACACCTTGTCCTCATACTGAGGTTTGGGAATCTGGTCATCCTACCCCAGCTGTAATTAAATTTGATACTGCTGTGAATTGCCAGGGGAGCAATTGTGACAAATTATTCCCCAATTTTTGCTACCAAATGTAAACTAAAAAAGGAAAGTCTAGGTCAGACTGGTGGGTTTTCCTGCAAATCTTTCCTTTTGGTTCATTCTTCTCTATTTTTCCATCTTGAGCTGATGATGTGACTGACGTTATAGTTCAACTAGAAGGATACCATCACTGTGAACTGAAGAGGTATCCAGCTGCTTATTGCTTTTTCTGCCCATGGTATAGCTATTTTTCCCAAGGACATCAGATTTCATTTTCTGGGCTGCCTGACACTTTCCAGGAATACTTAGTTCACTAAAGGGGGATAGGAATTTGTGTGTGTATGTGTATGAGTATGTGTGTGTGGAATATAAAAAAAACTGAGATCTTGTTTTCAGATACTTTGTCATTTTCACCTAGATAAAAAATGACACTTCAATTTCCATTCATACCCAAGGGATATATGAGTGAAAAATTTAGTTCCATTTGAAAGGTTTTTTAAAGTGCTCTTTGGAACGCAAAGTACATTAGCATTGTCAGACACATGCATTACTAAATGTTATAGTCATATATACATGGATTTTTTTCTTTAAATCACAACAATTTCTTACAGCCAACATCTTTAAAAAATGCAAGCAACATACAGTTTTGAACAGCAAGATTCTTGGAAAATATTTGGCCAAATTCATTTCTGGCAGTGCAGCATAACGTAGGGTTAACTTGTCTGTCAGCTATGTGTGGCAGCAGTGAAAATATATAACTTTTTGGAAACTTGTTATTGTAGGTTGCATTCAAATTTTTGAATGATGAAATTGACGTGAAGTTGAAATTTTACATGGAGTTTTTTTATCTTAGCCTTTCCAAAGAAAAAAGAAATGAGTTTTTGCCAGGTAAGGCGGCCCTTAGGGAATTAGTAATTCAGCCAAATCAGTCTCCATGTTTTGGTGGAGCCCTGCATAGCTGCTCCAGAAGGATTAACCCAGTGGTGGGCTTCAGGCAGTTCGCACCGGATCATCAGAACTGTTTGCTAATGAGTGCCAGGTTATCTCGAACCGAGAGCAGGGCCCTTAGCAAGCACACCTGCAGCCCATGAGCCTCAATCCCTCTTCCTTCCCCCCAAGAGGTGCTTTCCAGCACCGTGCCTGCCTCTCCTGGGGTGGCTGTCCACTGGGTCCCCTGCTCTGGGCAAGCAGCCTCCTGGAGGGAGAGGGCAAGAGAGGCTTCCCCACAGGGTCCATCCCCAAGCTGGAAAGTTCCTTTCCAGATGATGAGCAGGCCCTTTCCAGAGTCTTATGCAGGCAGGCGCAGGCAGGTACAGAGAGCCTGGAGGGACGAGGGGAGGAAACAGCCCTGGAGACAGAGGCCTGGAGGGCAGGGGTGGAGGAAGCACCCCTAGAGACAGAGGCTTCCTCCTGAGTAGGCATGCACAGGATCAGGTCCTCTGGCTTTGCAAGCCCTGCATGCTCTCCTGGAGAGATGCTTCCTCCCGAGTAGTCATGCACAGGATCAGGCCCTAATTAAACTACCTTTCAGTATATCGTTTGGTATACTTAAAATGGAGTGGTACAGAACTTTTGTGACACTCTCAGGCCAGCACAGGATTGGGGCTTATGCCAACCTCACACAGGGTTAGGATTGCAGTCTTAAAGAAACAATGGAATACATATAGAAGAGGTAAACTCTGTTATTAAACTATCTTACTTTCACCCATGTTTTAGGGACTGATAGCTCTGGCAAAATGACGTGAAATAGCAGAGGCAGACATGATGTAAAGGAAAGGAAAAAAGCAAGTGGATTAGAAGCAAGAACTCGGACTCCACTTCAGAACGTGCTTCCCTATAAAGAGCAATACACAATGTCTCACTAAACTATATCAGGAGTAAATGAATAGCCTAGAGATGTCTGAGAGTGTTGCTGGTCTCTTATGGTGTCATTCACCCCTCCCCTATCAGAGAAGGTTTACTTCAACTAATAGGAGAGCACTAGTGCTTCATATGACTCATGCTCGATTCAGCAGAGAGTGGTCATAGAATCATAGAGTTGGAAGGCACCTACTAGGTCATCTAGTCCAACCCCCTGCCTGTAGCAGGAAATCCTCCTAGAGCATTAATGGTCACATTAAGATAAGCTGTAGAGAAAAAAAATTGACATGTTAGAAGAAAACTAACTACAAGTTTTGAAATCAGCACACCTATTTAACTTTAAAACAGCTGCAAAAAGTGTAATAAAAAAGTGTAATAATTTATGGCATGGCACAGTGCTGGCAATGCCTTGCCATTCTGTACTGTAGCCTCCAATCTTTGTACAGA
Source organism: Cryptoblepharus egeriae (assembly GCA_030015325.1). NCBI lineage: Eukaryota > Metazoa > Chordata > Lepidosauria > Squamata > Scincidae > Cryptoblepharus > Cryptoblepharus egeriae. The sequence continues at coordinate 194,052,292 of JAREYC010000002.1, forward strand.
AACTCACACTGGGCAGCTATTTCCACTGCACATCACCCTTTGGAGGCTCTGCACCCAAATTTCCTAAAAGTGCCTCACATGAATACCTGGAAAGATTGGGCACAAAGGTAAGAAATTATCATGGAAAAGTAAGCTTCTCCTCCACTGTGCCATGCCTGAGATTATAATCCTGGCATACTGGTGCAGGCCGTGGTTTGGAGGAGGATGCTTTAGATGCAGAAATCGAATAGTCTTTACTTGCTCTTGCCTAAGGAATTTTTTTAAGTTTCTGGGTCACGTTGTCATATAAATGCAAGCTTTTTGAAAGTCCTGTGGAAACTAATGTACTGGAGTTTCAATGGGAATGAGATTCTTTTTGCATCTCATATGAGTTTTCTCTCTAATTACCGAAAGAAAGGGCATGCAATGCCAAATTCAAGAAGCTCCTAGGAGACAAAAGGCTTTAAAGAAGTTTCCCCAGTGAACAAAATCATGAAAGGTTAATGCATATGATGTAATGCCTGCAACCCACATATATTGTGCAATTTGTTGAACAGCAGCAGTGGTTTGAGAGGACCAAAAAGTATGATATTAATAGTAAAAGAGAGCAAGTCCAAGAATTAACATCAAGTTTATTCTTCTGACATTTATTCTTCTGACATTCTATCATATCCTTAGTTTGGTGGGTTTGGACTGAGGAATGGGACAATCTTCTTTCTATTCTATTATGGATGCAATCCTAACCTAGGCCGGCACAACTCATTGGTCTTCCCATTCCCATGATGATGCAGGGAGGCAGACGCATGTCTGTGCACCAACTTAACCCTCCCTCTAGAGTGGCAAAGAAGTGCTCATTGGAGTTTCATGACAGCCCCAGGTCAGCACACGACTTGTTGGAATTAGGTTGGAATAACTGGAGGTTAGGATTGCAACCTAGGTCCCCTTTGCTTACCTTTGTAATAATGGCACGAGATATCTTGGTGTCTGAAGCAAGGTACCAAATTGGCCTCTTTGTTACTTAACCTCTTGTTCCCCTGACCAGTGGTGAGCTTCAGGGGGTTCTCACAGGTTCTATAGAACCCTTTGCTAAACAGCGCCTGGTTCTGAGAACCAGTTACTAATGGGACAATAGAACCTGTTGTTAATTTAGGTTAGTAGGACATAGAACCTGTTGTTAATGTATTTGAATCCCACCACTGCCCCTGACCCTGTGAACTGTGGCTCCTTGAGGAGCCATGGAAATCTGCCAGTGGAACCACAGATCCCTCACAAAAACCTATGGAATGTACAGGCAGCCCCCAATACACACACACTTATTGGAGCAACAGGTGGAGCAACTGCAAGATGCTCCAGCCCAGTTACTCTGGAAGAGGCTTCGGGCAGAGCAAGGCAAGATAGGGCGCCCTAAGAGAGGTGGACCTGCTCTGCCCTAACTGGGGCAGCCTAAGCAGCTCAGGAGAGGCATGTTGAGGGCATGTTTAGCATTGCCTAGGGCAGAGCAGTTACTCTGTATCCAGAGACTGTTTTCAAGGCAGAAATGCCCTCTTCCAGCCCTCAGAGTTATACCACCTCAGGAGCAGGTATAGTAATGAGTAGACCCATAGGGGTCCATGATAAGGCCTGAGTAAGAATGGCAGTGTTGACCAAAAATCTGAGTTCTTGGCCAGCCTAGCTGCAACCCCTGCCTCTCAACTTCAGAATATGGCACAACTATGGCAGTCACTGACCTGGGGATACAGCAGGCCACTCCAAGAAGCCCCTTGTATTCACTGTAGACTGTAGGCAGGCACCACAGCTGTTCCTTGTTCAGTGTGATCTGAGGGGGGTCTTCTCAAGAGCAAGACCTACCCAGGTGTCACTGACTTGATGCCTACTGAGCATGCTCTGGAGCAGTTAGAGCAGCCCAGTCTTCCTGACTCTCTGGATGCAGCATAACATTCTGTTATGGATTCAGAATAGTTGGGGCAGCCCAGCAAGGGCACTCCTCTCTGCCCTAACTCTGGATTGTGTCCTACATAACCTATGGAATGTACAGGCACCCCCCCCCCCAACACACACACACACACACACACACACACACACACACACACTTATTGGATGGACTAGGGACTGGATACTTATATATTATATTAACACATAATATTAATATATTAACACATATCCAAAACAATACATATATATTAACACATATCCAAAACAAACAACAAATCACAGTGAAATGTATGGGCAATGTATCTTATTTATCTGAATGATGGTTATTTACTGAAGAAAGTCATAAGGAAATGCCAAAAACAGTTTAATCATCATGTCACATGCCAATCTACAATAGGGAAGAGAATTTTAGCTCTTTTAGACATGCAGAGAGAGGTTGAAAGAGTGGAGCATGTGTTAATGAATGAGTTCTGGGTATGACTGAAAGGTGTTGAGAGAGCAGAACCATCAGAAAACAAACCGTCAGAAAGTTTGTGTAGGACTTGTGTAGGATTGGGGAGCCGCAGCCAGTGACACAGTCAGTCAAGAGAGTTGCCAATAAAAAATGTTTAGGAACCACAGCCCTTGCCCCATTTCTGGGTTGGGACATGGTTGTAACAACATGTTGTGGTCAATCAGGGGCTGGGCAAATAGCTCCATCATCTGCGCCACTTCCTGTGCTGAACTATAGAAAGGAAAGGGTGTAGTAACATGAGAAAGTGGAAGATAGAAGGATGGTAAGCATAGAGTTTGGCTAGAACATTTTCTCTCTCCTTTCTCTGGTAGCAGAGTGAGGGCACAATCCTAGTACAAGTACAATCCTAGTACAAGTACAATCCTAGTACAACTTTTAAGCCGGTACAACTCACCTGTCTGCCCCTACCCATGGTGGTATGGAACTGCCATTGCATATCTATGCACTGACTTAACCCACCCCCCTTGCAGGAATGGCACAGAAGTGCCTTATGGTACTTTTGCAACATCCCCAGGCCAGCGTGGGACTTGTGCCAGCCTAATCAGGGTTAGGATTGCACTGAGCAAGTGAGGTGATCAGTGATGGGCTTCAAAGAAATTAAGAACCGGTTCTCTGTCCATCTGGCAGCCACTTTTAAATGGCTATTTTTAAACTTTATATGTACTATCTCTTGTTAAGAACCAGTTCTATAGCGTAGGTGCGAACCTGCTGGTGCCCACCACTGGAGGTGATCCATGTGGAGTGCCTCAAAATTCCCTGTGTCCCCAGTTTTGCTGCCTTATGAAGTTTGCTTCAGGCCATTGCATCAAAGGGAGTGCTCAGTGCATTTGGATAACTTGTTTTTCTCAATTATAGCTTCATCTTTGAAGAGCTGAATTTTTTTAGACACAGTTTTGCCTGTTTTTGTTCTCGGTACCACAATGGCTATAATCTTGCAATGATAAATTCAACTATGGAATTTCACTTGGACAGGTTGTTCTTCTCTCAGTGACAGGCTATGTTTACTCCTTCCACTTAGCCTCCTATTCAGATAGGAATTCTAACATTTTCTCCTCACAATGCCAAGCTTGAGCAGTGTACTCTTGAATAATCTCACTGACTGTGGCAGGACTACGCTTGAGAAAGCAGTTTGAGGACTGTAGCAGAAGACCTTCATATTGTATAATATTTCACATTGCTATATTATATTAAGTATTTCTAAAAATGCATTGGTTTTCATAAAATACTATGGCTGCAATCCTAAAGACACTTTCCTGGGAGTAAGTCCCATTGAACACAATGGGGCTTACGTTTGAGTAGACCTGGTTAGGATTGTGCTCCATGACTACAATCCTAATCTCCAATTAGGTCAGCCTAAGCCCTGGCATAAGTACTGTGCTGACCTTGGGGTGTTACAAGAGTGCCATAAGACACTCTGTGCCATAAGACACTTCTGTGCCACTCCTGGGGAGGGCTAGGCCAGTGCAAAAACATGCACTTGCTTCCCTACACAGGGTGACCAAATGACTGAAAATGCCTGGAACCCCAGCCACCCTAGAAAAGGGGGAGCTAACCAGAAAGGAGAAAAAAATTCTCTCCGGGCATTCCCTGGTCATTTAATCTATTGTTGCACACACACAGTCGCAGCTGCACATGGCTCTGGGGCTTCCCAGAGCAGCAAAACAATGAGAGGCAGGACCAGAAGGAGGTCTCTCCCGCTTTGTCAACAGCAGCTGTTTCTCCTGGCAAGCCAGAAGCTAAAATGGCCACCGCACTGCCTTCCCTGGCCAGCCAGAGGCTGGAGCGGCCACCTCGCTACCTCCCCTGGCCAGCCTGAGACTGGAGTGGCCACCTTGCTGCCTGCCTTTCCCCTCCTCCAACCTTTCCCCTCCCCCACTCAGAACCCTACATTTCCCCTCCCCATCCATCTACCTACCTCTTTCCTCCCCCAGCCAGCTACCTACCTTTTCCCTCCCCCACCCATCTACCTACTTTCCCCTTCCCCACAGCTACTTACCTTTCCCTTCACCCACCCATCTACCTACCTTTCCCCTTCCCCACCTATCTACCTTCACCTATCCACCCACCTACCTTTCCTCCCACTCACCTTTCCCCTCACCCACCCACCCATCTACATAGCTTCTGATGCTACAAACTGCTTTGAGGGCATCTTACACGTGTGTCAGAATCAGGCATGTTGAAGTCACTTGCATGGGTTGTGTTGCTGCAAACTGCTTTGAGGGCATCTTACATGTATGTGTCAGAATCATGCATGTTAAAACATTTTCAGTTTAGAAAGTGTTGAAATTAAGTACAGGAAAGTGAAATGAGTATTTTTGCCTTATTTTAACATGTCCTACACTTTTTTAACCGGGTAGAAATTCTGGCTTGGGGGACAGGAATTTTGGAGAGCTTGGGGGGAATTTTGAGTTCAGCATCTGGTCACCCTGCCTTATATCACCACAGGAACGGGAAGACCAGTAAGTTCTCTTATTGCCCCCATAAGCTTTTTTGGAAAGAACTGACCACACAATCCTAACCCCTGGTTAGGCTGGCACATGTTCCTTAGTGGCCTGGCAGCCTCCCAAAAATGCCATTTCTGTGCCACTCCTTGGGGATGGGGTAGTTGGTCAGTACATAAACATGTGCCAGTCCCCCGCACCACCACGGGACTGGGAAGATGGGTGAGTTGTGCCAGCATAAATTGGTTAGGATTGCGCCCTCAAACAAGTAAGGGAGAAGACAAAACAATAAGTTATCATTTATGGTTTGTTTTCTTTGCTGATGAGGTTGACAAGAGTATTCAGATGGGACTTCCTTATAATGTCTCTGAATCAACTTGTATCCGGAAAACACCCATGCAAAATAAGATCATGAGGATCAATTCTGCCTGCTGTTAGCAGGTGTGCTTATATGCACGCACTGAAATGCATACACAGGGAAAAACTATCTTCTGTACCACAATCCTGTGTAGTGGCCAAGGGCACACAGTTCAGTGGTTCAGCAGTAAATGAAGAGGAAAGTGACGTTGAAAACACAGCAACAAACTTTTATAGTGGGAATGATTTAGCAATAATAGGTGAAAAAGTGGAGGAAATGATTGCACTATCAAAAGTTTGGCCTGCCTTTTTCCACCAGTCCTATAAATCTAGATCAGGGGACCTCTGAAATGAGAATAGGGCAGGCAAATTTGATTCTGAAACCTGTTTCTGTTGTGGCCAGTGCAAATGCACTGCTTTTTTTTTCATAAGGAAAATTTATCCCCATTTTTTTTTTTTCAATGCTACTACACCTGCATAAGCATCGCACCATTCTGCCTGAATTTGAGTTGAGCTTTTGCCCATCTTCTAAGAGGAATTTTGCCAAGGTTCATGTTTTGGTTCACAATTTTATCTTTAGGCAGCTGTTGTTCATGGAAAGTAGCATCTCTTGAGAGCATCAACCCATTCCACAGATAGCCAAAGGGGCCAATGGAAAGAAACTTTGCAAGTTCGTGATTCATTGGCAAAGGTTTAAGTGATTATGAGCACATTAGTTCTTGTTTTGATTCTATTTGCAAACATTTGAGCAAGGTCCAGTATTTCCAACCTCCCTTGGCAGCATGCTTGCAACTAACATGGCCAAACGCCAGAGCTCGATCTTGGTCATGGTGAAGAAACAACAGAACGCCCTGAGGTGCATTGTTCATCCTTCACCACTGAAGAAGCACAACCAGCACTTAGATTTCCAGGATTAAGGAGTAGAGCTTTTACTATACAATATTCTGACTGCAGGGTCACTTGACAAGTCTTTTTATTCCTTTTGTTTTAAAGCCTTCAGAAAAATGTGCATATAAACACTGACGTCCACCGCTAGGAGAGTATGAGCAAGTCCTTTTATTTCAGGTGTATAAGGAAACAGAATACCATAATGTGCCATGGTTTCTTCCTGGTTTGGACTTCTGAATACCCTCTATTTTTAAATCTAATTATGAGGAATGCTCTATTGCTCTGCATTTAAATTGTTGGAATGTTATGGTGAGCATGCACAAGGGGGGAAAGAATGTGAAACTGGGTCCACCCGACTGTCAATGTGTAAGGATTGGATCCTTCTATATATGGCTGATACCATTGTTGGCACTGTCATTGTTGTGTGCTGGGAAGTGTTGCCTTGATCTCTGGAGGTAAGTTTGACAGTTTTATTACATTCTTTATAGTTTAAAGTTATATTTTTTTCTGGCAGCTTTACTGCTTGAGGGTGTATAGAATCCTGATTATCTGCATTGATACTGAGCTCCTGGCTTAGCAGGATTATAGGGTAGTTCTGCCCATTTGCTATGAAACCAGAATCATGAGAAGTCTTTGGCCATGCTTTGTTTTTCCAGTGATAAAATCATTCCAGGTGTCAATATCAGCCTGTGCATCAACATAAGGGAAGGCTCATGATGACTCATGATATTCAAGCTATCACACACACAAAAATCACTATTACTCAGCTTTTAAAAATATAAGTAGAAAATAGTGCCACAATGTGGAAATAATTCAATTCTTAATTCCTACAGATTTTAAACACACAACAGCCATTTGGTCAAAGTTAAAATTACTGTTAGCCGATCAGTTTTGGGTAAGGGTGAGAATCTTTATTCTTTCAGTGTGTTTACATAACTATGAATTAAAAGTCAATTCTCATTCTTTGCTCGAGGATTATTGATTAAATTAGTGCATGTCTTGATTTAAGACCAAAATATTTCTTTCAGAGTCGCGTTCTTCATGAACTATTTTTCAGATCAACCAGAAAGTATTTATTTATAAAAATGTAATGAAATCAACAGAACTATTCATTATCTACACTAAATATTTTTCTAATAACAATTCCTTTCATTGTTGATTCTTTGCATTTTGTTTTATTATTGAAGTCTTTAATGGCTTTACAATTAATGGGTGGCATCTAGAGTAATGCTTCTGTGATGGGAAGCTGTCTCTGTGGGCACAATCCAGAGCAACTACGGGAGCACGTAAGAGACATTATGGGCACCTATAGTTACTGCACCATCTAGTGAAAACCTATGGGGTGAAGAAAGTCATAAGGAATCCAGAGTAACTTGTTCTTACTCTGGAGCAAGGACTCCCCATAGTTACTCTGGATTTCACCCTAAGTCTGGCTACTTCGGTGAGGCCCACTGAGAGCAGTCGCCTTAGGCAACAGACTGGCAAGGGGAAACCATTTCAACCAGTTACTCACCTCCACTGATCCTACATGTCCCACTCCCTGGATTGTATAAAAGAGGACAAAAGAGAAGTGTGGTTAAAAGGAGAGTCACATGCTACAGGAATGGACATTGGTACATCACAGGAAGGAATATCATTAAGTGGCAGCACTTGTCATACTGCTCAGGTGCCAGACTGTCTTGGGCTTCCTTGTCTTTAAAAATCAGTGTTCCATTTGTACAAAGAAACAATGGTGGCCCACTTATGCTGGGCCATTTCCATAAATGGAATACTCCTTCCATTCTCAGAGGGAGTTTCCCATCAAGGAATGTACTTCTGGGAACAGTCGTTTTACTTTGGATCATAGGATCATAGAATCATAGAATCATAGAGTTGGAAGGGACCTAGTAGGTCATCTAGTCCAACCCCCTGCCTGCAGCAGGAATTCCCCCTAGAACATCTCCAACAGGTGCTCATCGAGCCTCTGCTTGAAGATCCCCAGTGAGGGAGAGTCCACCACCTCCCTTGGCAATCTGTTCCACTGCCGAACCGCCCTCACCGTCAGGAATTTTTTCCGGATTTCCAGCCGGAATCTCCTTTCTTGCAGTTTGTACCCATTGGTTCTAGTTCTGCTTTCAGAAGCAGCTGTGAACAAATGGGCCCCTTCCTCCATATGACAGCCCTTCAGGTATCTGAAGAGGGCAATCATGTCTCCCCTCAGCCTCCTCTTCTCCAGGCTGAACATCCCAAGTTCCCCCAACCTTTCCTCGTAGGGCTTCCCTTCCATCCCACTGATCATTCTTGTCGCTCTCCTCTGGACTTGCTCCAGTTTAGCTGCATCTTTCTTAAAGTGAGGTGCCCAGAACTGAACACAGTACTCAAGGTGAGGTCTCACCAATGCAGAATAAAGAGGAACTAGAACTTTAATCATAATCATACTGTATATCACAGTGGCTCTTAACCTTCCTAATGCTGTGACCCTTTAATACAGTTCCTCATGTTGTGGGGACCCCCAACCATAAAATTATTTTTGTTGCTATTTAATAACAGTAATTTTGCTTCTGTTATGAATAGTAATGTAAATATCTGATACGCAGGATGTATTTTCATTGTTACAAATTGAACATAATTAAAGCATAGTGATTAATCACAAAAACAATGTTTAATTATATATTGTGAAATATTTATTTCTAATTACAAATAAATAAAATTTTATCTTGAAGTATGGTGTAGCATGGGGACTGACTTCTGAGGAGATCTCAGGCAGCAGAGCCAGCCACACTTTCCTAGGAGTAGCTCCATTGACTATCATGGGACTGACTTCTGAGGAGACCTCCATAGAAGTGGGATCTCAGACAGGAGACCCAGCAACATTTTCCTGGGAGTAGCCCCATTCGCTATCATGGGACTGACTTCTGAGGAGACCTCCACAGGATTGGGATCTCAGGCAGCAGAGCCAGCCTCAATTTCCTGGGAGTAGCCCCATTCACTATCATGAACAACAACAACAACATTGAGAGGGCTTACTTCTGAGTAGACCACAACAAGCAGGGCACCACTGTTGTTCCACAAGCGGGGCTCTGGAGCCATGCTCACATTTCAGCGTGCTTAACACTCCCAGCCTGTGCAGGACCACTGAGGATCTGCCAGGGGAAGGCTGCCATCTGTGATGAGTGTGCCGGGCGCTTCTCTCCTCCTGCCCCCAAGGCTCCACATCGGCCTCACACCACCTCCTTCTGAGCCGCTTCTCAGCAGGTTCTTTCAGCTGCAGCGGCTCCATCCTTTCTGCCAGGTCTTCCCACCTGGCTCCCTATACCAGGGGTCTTTAGGCGACTCCCAAAGGGGTCCTGACCCTCATGTTGAGAAATGCTGGTATACAGTGGTGGGCTCTAGGAGGTTCGCACCTACTCTATAGAACCGGTTCTTAACAAGAGATAGGACATATAAAGTTTAAAAATAGCCATTTAAAAGTGGCTGCCAGATGGGCAGAGAACCGGTTCTTAAATTTTTTGAAGCCCATCACTGCTGGTATATCAGGATTTTCCATCAACTAAAATACGTAGAAAGGGATTGCAAGTCAAATGGAAGATACACTGAAATCTAACAAGGGGCCCTAGAACCTTATATGCAACAACATGGACTAATTAATTAAATCTAAGATGAGTTTATAGCAATATTTCTCAACCAGTGGTATGGTTACTTAGTGTCTTGTGATCCTCACAGAACCCCTGGACACCTGCTGCCTGGCAGCGGCATCAAAAATGTGATGCAACAAACAGCAGTTGGAGGCTTGACTTGATAAGCAAAACTCCAAAGTAATGGTACCTTTGTTCACGAATGACTTTGATTATGAGAGTTTTGGAAGATGAGCAAAAATTTCTAAGCAATTCTGACTTGGTTTAAGAACAATGTTTTGCTTAACAAGCAATGTCTTGGAACATTTGGTTCCAAGAAACTGATTATTTTCATGTAACACAAAGGCAATTACTTACCATGGTAACAAGGCAGACAATGAACTCTTCAAAAGCTGACATTCTGCTAAAGATGTTCAGCTCTTCCAAATCCTGGCTTCTAAAAAAGCCCACACACATGCACACACGCACACAAACACACACCCTGCCTGAAAACTATCAACCTGACATTTTTTATTATTTTGTATTATAATAGTATTGTAATCATTTTTATATGAATATTTTTTGGGTTGTGGAACAAATTGTTTGAGATTCCATTTTTTTCCTATAGGAAAATTCAATTACAAAGATTTTGGATTGCAAGCATGCTTCAGGAACAAATTATGCTCATAAACCAAGGCACCGCTGTATTATGTTTTTCCATGGACAAAAAAGTCTTCCTGTCCACCCTGAGTCACTTACTGGTGTTTTCATATTATTAGTGAATGTGAATAACTTAATGGTGTACAACCCAGAAGTAACTGGCAATCAGTGGTGGGCATCAGGGGGTTCTCACAGGTTCTATAGAACCCTTTGCTAATGAGCACTTAATTCTGAGAACTGGTTGCTAATGGGACATAGAACCTGTTGTTAATTTATTTGAATCCCACCACTGGATTACAGCTGCAACCCAATGGGCAATGACTGAAGAGGGTCCAGCAGACTCTAGAAAAGAATAGGTGTTGTCACCCCTTTACCACTCTCTTGCCCCAGACTTCCCTGTCAGGGACCCCTTCCCAGGAGTTCACCCAGAAAAAGTTGGCAACCGAGGTGTTATGATGCCTCAGCAATCTTGGGAGGAAGGGGGTTCTATCACCATTACCCTCCTCTCCCAGAGCCATACTCAGCACATTACCAGTCAGGTGTTTTCTCTCCCTGGCTCCTCCTCATCCTCGGCGTCTTTTTTTCCCTTTTAATGCTTTCCTCCCCTGGGTGGACTTCCCTGGCCCGTCCTGTCTCCCTTAATCCTTTCCTCTCTCCTTGGGTCTCCAGCACCCCTTCCTCCTGATCCAACCCCCTCTGTGTTCTGCCCCAACTGCCCCTTGTCTCCCCCAAGCTTGTGCCACCTTCCACACACTCCTTCTGCCCCACCTGCAGGGGTCCTGCCTGCTGCACACAATATCCCTGCTCCCTTACCTCCTCCCAGCACCACTCCAACAGCTGGCAGTCCAGAGGGAGTCTCTGCAGGAGCCTCACAGGTGTGCGCGTGGATTGGGAGCTGCCGTTTTCCCAGTCGGGCTGGCACCCAACTGGGGCTGGCTCCATCAAAGTGCCTCATGGACGCAGCGGTGGCGGCTGGGGCGCTCCGAAAGGCGCCTTGGCCGCCACCTGGGAGCTTCCCTCAGCCATCCTCTTCCCCCCCCCCCCATGGGCCCCTGTCTCCGGACTTCATTGGGAGGGGTAAGGAGGGGGCGACACCCCCGACAACAGGTAAAGATTTACTAACTTTTATTTTTTTCAAAAACAAAAAATAGCAAGGTTCTTCATATGAATCTCTCTGCAGAACTATCAGGAATTTTTCTACTAACACATAAGGACTTAACTTTAATTACCTAAGCACAAAACCAAATTTAACAATCTTAAGCTGTGCCAGGTTTCTCTCCTGAGTATGTTCTCTGGTGTTGAATAAAACCATCAATCTGATTGGAAGTCTTTCCAGATGCCTGGTATTTTTAGGGTTTTTCTCTTGTGTGGGTTCTGTGGTGGCTTATATTGATTATTCTAATTATAGGTCATTCCACATTCCTAGCACTTGTAGGCTTACTCTCCTGTGTGGGTTCTCTGGTGGCATATTACTACTTCAAATTAAGGTCAGTCCACATTCCTGGCATTTATAGGGTTCCTCTCCTCTAGTGGCTTTTAAGGTGATTTCTGATACTGAAGGTCATTATACACTCCTCACATTTATAAGGTCTCTGTCCTGTGTGGGTTCTCTCGTGACATATAAGGTTATTACTGCAAATAAAAGTCATTCCACATTCCTGGCATTTATAGGTTTTTATAGGGTTTCACATTTATAGGGTTTCTCTCCTTTGTGGCTTCTCTGGTGTCTTTTAAGTAGACTACTCCGATTGAAGGTTATTCCACACTCCTGACATTTATAGGGTTTCTCTCCATACTACTGACATTTATATGGTTTCTCTCCTGTATGGGTTCTCTGGTGTATTTTAAGTTGACTATTCTGGCTGAAGGTCATTCCACATTCTTGACACTTATGTGGTTTCTCCCCTGTGTGGGTTCTCTTGTGTCCTATAAGGTGACTACTCTGATTGAAGGTCATTCCACATTCTTGACACTTATGTGGTTTCTCCTGTGTTGGTTCTCTGGTGTCCTATAAGGTGACTACTCCAATTGAAGGTCATTCCACACTCCTGACATTTATAGGGTTTCTCCCCTGTGTGGGTTCTCTGGTGGCTTTTAAGGTTACTACTCTGATTGAAGGTCATTCCACACTCCTGACACTTATAGGGTTTCTCCCCTGTGTGGGTTCTCTGGTGTCCTATAAGGTGACTACTCTGATTGAAAGTCATGCCACACTCCTGGCACTTATAGGGTTTCTCTCCTGTGTGGGTTCTCTGGTGAATTTTAAGTGTAGTACTGCGATTGAAGGCCATTCCACACTCCTGACATTTGTAGGGTTTCTCTCCTGTGTGGGTTCTCTGGTGGCTTTTAAGGTTACTACTGCAAATAAAGGTCATTCCACACTCCTGACATTTATAGGGTTTCTCTCCTGTATACGTTCTCTGGTGGATTTTAAGTGTTCTACTCCATTTGAAGGTCATTCCACACTCCTGGCACTTAAAGGGTTTCTCCCCTGTGGGTCCTCTGGTGGCTTTTAAGGTTACTACTCTGACTGAAGGTTATTCCACATTCCTGCCATTTATACAGTTTCTCTCCTGTGTGGGATTTTAAGCGTACTACTGCAATTGAAGGTCATACCACACTCCTGGCACTTATAGGGTTTCTCAGTGATGGGCTTCAAAAAATTTAAGAACCGGTTCTCTGCCCATCTGGCAGCCACTTTTAAATGGCTATTTTTAAACTTTATATGTCCTATCTCTTGTTAAGAACCGGTTCTATAGAGTAGGTGCGTACCTGCTAGAGCCCACCACTGGGGTTTCTCCCCTGTGTGGGTTCTCTGGTGTCCTATAAGGTAACTACTCCAATTGAAGGCCATTCCACATTCCTGGCATTTATACGGTTTCTCTCATGTGTGGGTTCTCTGGTGAATTTTAAGTGTAATACTGTGATTGAAGGTCATGCCACACTTCTGGCACTTAAAGAGTTTCTCCCCTTTGTGGGTTCTCTGGTGGTTTTTAAGGTGACTACTTTGTTTGAAGGCCATTCCACACTCCTGACATTTATAGGGTTTCTCTCCTGTATGGGTTCTCTGGTGGCTTTTAAGGTTACTACTCTGACTGAAGGTCATTCCACACTCCTGACATCTGTAGGGTTTCTCTTTTGTATGGGTTCTGTGGTGGCATATAAGGAGACTACTCCAATTAAATGTCATTCCACACTCCTGACATCTGTAGGGTTTTTCTCCTGTGTGGGTTCTATGGTGGCATAAAAGGAGACTACTCCGAATGGAAGGTCATTCCACACTCCTGACATTTATAGGGTTTCTCTCCTGTATGGGTTCTCTGGTGGACTTTAAGTGTTCTACTCCATTTGAAGGTTGTTCCACACTCCTGGCACTTAATGGGTTTCTCCCCTGTGTGGGTTCTCTGGTGGCTTTTAAGGTTACTACTCTGACTGAAGGTCATTCCACATTCCTGGCATTTATACAGTTTCTCTCCTGTGTGGGTTCTCTGGTGGATTTTAAGTGTACTACTGCAATTGAATGTCATGCTACACTCCTGGCACTTAAAGAGTTTATCCCCTCTGCGGGTTCTCTGGTGGTTTTTAAGGAGACTACTTTGATTGAAGGCCATTCCACACTCCTGACATCTACAGGGTTTCTCTCCTGTATGGGTTCTCTGGTGGATTTTAAGTGTTCTACTCCACTTGAAGGTCATTCCACACTCCTGACATCTATAGTGTTTCTCTTTTGTATGGTTTCTGTGGTGGCATATAAGGAGACTGCTCCGATTAAAGGTCATGCCACACTCCTGACATCTATAGGGTTACTCTCCTGTATGGGTTCTCTGGTGAATTTTAAGTATACTAGTCTGATTGAAGGTCATTCCACATGCCTGACATTTATAGGGTGTCTCTCCTGTATGGGTTATCTCATGGCGTATAAAGTAAGTACTCTGATTGAAGGTCATTCCACACTCCTGGCACTAATAGGGCTTCTCATCTCTTTGCTTTGAACACTGCTTCTTCTCCCTCTGTCTTCTAATTTTATTCCAAATGAATGCTGTTGAAATAAGAAAAGAAATGCTGTGACTAAAGGAAGAAACTGTAGCTCCCTGGAAAATACGGTATCCTTATACTTGCATACCTAGGGTTGTCAGCAGGTCCAAGTAGCCCTGACTGGTTTTGCTTGGGGGTGCTGCTGCCATTCATAGCCTCTACCCCCAGCCTGCTGCCTGGGAAGCCTGCCAAAGAACTTGTGGTGATGTGAAGGTTTATAGTTGTGATTTCTGATTAGGATCTTCCCTTTTATTTCTTCTATTGCCCTCTGATTCAAGACAGGTGCTTCTGATTCAAAAGTGGGAAACAGGCTATTGATGGGCTGGAGAGGCAGGGACTGAGGAAGACTCTCTCTCATCTGCTGCAGGCCCGAAACTGGGAATGATGGGGGAGCCTTTCTGGTAGGCTGAGGAACTGCTGGGAGGGGGAGGATAGCCCAGGAAGAAAATAAGAAACCCACAAATAAGCTAGATATGGTAGGGTTTGGGGATGTTTTTTGGAATTTGTCTTTCCCCTTCCAGACGGTAGGTGCTCTTAGTGGCCTCAGTTCAGGTTAGACTGAGAGCACAATCCTAACCAGGTCTACTCAAAAGGAAGCCCCACTGTGTTCAATGAGTTTTACTCCCAGGAAAGTGTCTTTAGGATTGCAGCCTGAGTGTGAATCCAGGTTCAGCCTATTTTTGGACTGCAGAATCAGCCTAAAATAGAATAAATTCTTGTTATTGCAACCTGCATGTTTGAATTATTCTTCCTCACCTATAAATAAAACCGTTTTGTTCCAAACCTCTCCCTATTCTCCGTCAGTGGATTTGTCAGCTTCTCAACTCTTAGCAATCCTAGCAGAGTGAGTCCATTTTGACAGTCCTGGTAACATACTTGGGGAGTACTGGAGTTTTGCCCAAGGAACCCTGTTACCCATGAGGTCGCATCATTACAAAAACAATCTGTTATTATTGTTATATAAAAATATAATGGATGAACAAGGGTATAGTGGTACCTCGCATAACAAGTGCCTCGAATAACGAATGTTCCGCATAGCGAGTAAAAATTTGTGTGGGCTTCTGCCTCTCATAACGAGCATGATTCACATAACTAGTGCCCATTGGCTGGACTCCCTCTCCTCCTGTCTGCATTGGCTGGGCTGAGGCACTGAGGCAGGACTTTCTCCTCTTGCCTGCAGTACATGAAGAGGCGAGCAGTGGGAGCTCAGGAGCCTCTTCAGTCCAGCAACAAATATGGCTTCTGCAGCCAGCAAACATGTGGCCAGCCCATCCTCTGTACTGCAGCCTCCATCAGGTTGGAGGAAAAACTCCTCCTGCATCCCCTCTGGAGCCCCCTTCAAACAGACCCCTTCCCCCCAAGAAAGCCCCACTGCCTGAATCCCACTACAACTACCCTCTTTCTCCCTACCAACTTCCCTGCCTGCACTTTTCCTTTCCTGTAAGCCCCAGTGGATTAAGTGGGAATTGATTTTGAGGAAACATCCTAGGATCTGGCCCCTTTTCAATGCAAGGAAAAAACACAGGAATATATCACGGGTAAGGTAACACTCCAAACGACCGTGAAGGCACCAAACAAGTATGCTATAAATATATTCATAAAATACAACCATTTATAAAAACATTCAGATCAATTCAAAATACAAAATCCAAGGATAAAGTCTATTTATAAATTGGAAATAGTTGATACTTGAGAGTCCTTGATTATAGAAGAGTCCATTGTATTATAAAAGAGTACATGGTTTTCAATGCAAGTGGATTCAATGGGGCTTGATTCTGAGGAGACAGAATAGGATGTTGCTCCTCTGCTGTTGCAAGCTGCCTATCTAGTTTGCAAAGATCGATCTCACACACAGAGTGGTTCCTTGTTAAAGATGCTCCAAAAGATACCAGTGTCACTCTTAGTGAAAATTAGTCATCCTTGGCCATAAAGGTTTTTCTTTTCTGTTTTACTGTACAGAATATTACAGTGCTTTATTATAGTAATTGTGGTCTGTATTATATTATAGTGTTTTGAATTCAATTCCAGTGTTTTGTCATCATTTTCCATACAGTTAATATTTTTATATGAATATTTTTGGGGTTGTGGAACCAATTGTCTGAGTTTCCATTGTTTCCTGTGGTAAAATCCGCTTCACTTAAAGAGTGTTTCACTTAAAGATCATGCCTCTGGAACGAATTAAGCTCTTTATGTGAGGCACCACTGTATATTTCTCCCATAAGCCTCAGTCTTAGCTTCAAGGGAATTGTGTCCTTTCTAACCCTTTCCTTAGTCTTATCCTTGCATTGTGATTTTAGCCCCTGGCTAGGATAATCTACTCACCTTTGTTCTAAGGCAGAGGTCTCCAAAACCTGACACTGGGGCCAAATGTAGCCCTCGGCAAGTCTCAACGTGGCCCTTGGCAAGACCCCTCTATCTCGCCTGTGGGCAAGCCTTGAAATGTGTCTAATACAATCTTATGTGTAAATTTATGTAAATTTATTTGTATCTGATATGTCAATATTTTTTCCTGTCCCCAACAGAGTGTCTTCAAGATAATGTGGCCCTCCTGCCAAAAAACTTGGAAACCCCTAGTCTAAGGCAAGTCCCTTTGTGCAAGCTCAGTCAACACTCAGTCAACAATTAATGCAAATACCTATTCTGTAGTACTATCAATGTAAATACATCTGTGGTTTGTTTCCTGTCTGGTTAGTCCAGTAAACAGTCAAAGGATATTCAAAAAACTTATTAATTTTATTAACTAAAAACTACTCACATAGACAAGGTCCCAAAATTATGAATAGAGTTATGGTTTTGGCTCAAACGTGCGTGTTGAGTTGGTCCCTCACCAAAGAGAGAACCTGCCTCCCTCAAGGAGCGTGCTCCATTTCATCCCAAATAAGACCAGACCATGAAAAGATGTGCCCTCTGATGGGTAATATGCCATCTCTTAAACCTGCTTTCTTTCTCACCCCGCTTTTCCTACTCTCTCTCTCTCTCTCTCTCTCTCTCTCTCTCTCTCTCTCTCTCTCTCTCTCCTCTTCCAAATATACCTTCCAAAGCTCATCAGTCTACAAAGGTTATCTGAAGGGACAGCGCTTGTTTAAATGTCTAGCATATGATCACATAACTAAAAGGCCGGTGCTTAATTTTTTACTTTGCTAATACCCTTATTTATTTCCAGTTACGAAATTCCCAGTATGTTAGAAAAATCCCAGTTAGGAAATTCCCAGCTCTTTTGAGCCTCATTTGAGCCTCTAACAAAAAGGCTTTTGTTAGAGGCTCAAAAGAGCTCAAAACTGACTTATTTTGTCTGGCATTTCATTGCTGAGTAATATTTGTCATCTGCACCCTACATCCTTATTTGCTCCCTTTTGGCTTAATTGAGTTCTCCCTCATATTTTACTTGCTCTGAGGTCTGTCTATCCCCACATAATTTTTTTTTAATCAATTTTTCTTACATGCTAAAAGTAATGTTTTTTAATGTTAAACTAAATGCTATTTCTGTTATTATAGGGTCAATGTTTTAGTGCATAGGTCTCCAAACGTTGGCCCTGGGGTTGAATGTGGCCTTTGGCAAGCCTCAATGTGGTCCTCCTCCATGTGGCCCTCCCTCAAGAACCCTCCATCTGGCCCATAACAAGCCTAGTCATGTCTTTAATACAATCTTATATGTAAATTTACATAAAGTTTATAAGTAAATTTATAAAGCCGCCTTGGTTTTTCTTTTGTAAATGAAGAAAGGCACGATACTAATCTAATAAATAATAATTTGTTTATTCAATTTTGACGTGTAAATAATTTTTTTTGCCCCTGACACAGTGTCAGAGAGATGATGTGGTCCTCCTGCCAAAATGCTTGTTTTAGTGCCTTGTTGATTTTTTAAACCTGTTGTTGAGATTAATGCTATTGTACCCTTGGAGATGCCAGCCCGTGTCATAGGATGCCCCACCATAAACACTAGGATGCTGATGGAGGAGGCATCCTTAGGGAACCCCTGAGTTTCCCCAGGATCAGTGCCAAGTGCTTATCTTGGGGGCATTTCAGAGGTTCCTCCAGGATCAGTGCCAAGTGCTGATCTTGGGAACACTGCATTCTCCAGTGCCCTGGTGCTGATTGTGGGGCACCGTTGGTGGAACCTAAGGGTTTCCCTAAGGTTTTCCTAAGGGTTTCATCCTTCAGCATGCTGGTGTTGATTGTGGGACATTGTTGGAGAATGCCTGAATGCTGGCTGGACCCCAGGGGTTTCCACAGGATCAATGTCAAGCTGATCAGTGCTCTGGGGTGCCCAAAAGGTAGTTCTGCAACCTTACAGCACATGCTGAAGGGTTGCAGAACAAATCATATTAGTTTTTATTATTTGTTATGGGAAAGCGTGCTTTGCTGTATGAGCATTTTGGATTATGAGCATGCTACTGGAAAGGAATATGCTTGCAAGCCAAGGTACCATTGTACTTTGTAATTGAGTTATAACTGTTTAAGCTGATTTTGGCATGTGTTTTGGCATGGAAAAGGTGGAATATATGAGGGTGATTCAATAAATAGGGTGAATTTTCTGTATAAGGACTTCTAATACAGATAGAAGCTTTATTTTTTTTAATTTTTCAACGTAGTCTCCCAGCCCTGTCACACACGTGTCCCATCTGTGCACAAGCTTCCGTATTCCCTCAGCGTAAAAATCTTTAGACTGGGGCAAGGTCTGGGCTATAAAGAACAAACGCAGAGGTCATCAGTCAAAAGGCGTCATCTTGCATCATGACAACGCAAGGCCTCACACAGCAGCCCAAACGGTGCAGACCATCAATGAGCTGGGCTGGGAACTGCTTCCTCATCCCCCTTATAGCCCAGACCTTGCCCCTTCCAACTTTCACCTGTTTGGTCCCTTGAAAGCATTCACGAGAGGTACAAAGTTTGAAAGTGACGATGAAGTCAAAAGTGTTGTGAGCGACTGGCTGAGACATCAGTCTAAAGATTTTTACGCTGAGGGAATATGGAAGCTTGTGCACAGATGGGACACGTGTGTGACAGTGCTGGGAGACTACGTTGAAAAATAAAAAATAAAGCTTCTATCTGTATTAGAAGTCCTTATACAGAAAAATTCACCTTATTTATTGAATCACCCTCGTAAATCCCTAAAGGGTCATTCCATGTCAAGCGATCTAGTTTTGGAAAAGTGCCCCACACGACCATCATGGATTTTGATGAAATTTTATAAGCAGACTCCCACATTTCTCAAATGAACTTCTGTAAAATTATAGCTTCACATGTGGAATAGTTATTGGTATTTATCAGTTTGTTTGACCCCATACCATGTCGATGTACAGGACTATAAGATTTTGGCAACTTTGGGATACAATATTTCTGCTATTTTAATTTGTATAAACAAATAAAACTGACAGAGAGAGAGAGAGAGAGAGAGAGAGAGAGAGAGGTCTGAGAATTAAAAGTGTAGCCATAGTCCGGTTTATTGTATAGCTAAAAGCCATTACACTTAAATTAAATACAAGTGTATATATATATTAAAAGTGTAGCCTTCCTCAAGGCCTCTGGAATCTGAGGCCTCCTGACATCAGTCCATTTGCAAAGTCATTGTACTAGACCTGAAAAATTAATCATCTCTTTCAGATACTTCTCAGAGCAATCCACAACCTCAAGATCTGATAACCACAGCCAGTGCAGCAGTGGTGCTGATGTTGAAGTCTGCAGTGAAGATATTTCCCTCCACCTCTGTGTTATACTATTACCTCTCCCTCAAAGAAAGACATTTTTCATCCATAAAGATTCTATATGAGGAAGTTCCAAAGTATTGAGAGACATTTGTCCCCAATGCTTTCCCATCTGAGCTCTCAATGCCATTTCACTATTTATGCAGGAATATTTATAGTGTTTTTTCAGACAGGTCCAACACAGAAATAGGGAGCTAAACACAGAGCGATGTGTCCTCCAAAACATGCCAAGTGACAGATGAGGGACCTCTAGATATTATATGGCACCATTTCCTCAGGTTTGGACTATCCTCTTGATAGGATAAGGATCCTACTTAGGACATCTCTCAATTAAGAGCCAAAGGATCCTCCTTACCTACAAAGAGCACATTTTCATAGTTCTCCATCATGACCTTCTCATAAAGGAGCCTTTGGCAGGGGCTGAGGAGAGCCCTCTCTTCTCTGCTGAAATAGAGAGCAACCTCTGAGAATGAAGGTGGGCTCTGAAAGAGAAAAGGAGAAATATCATATCCTGGTCATGACTGCAGTCCAAGGGCAGAAGTGGGGGAAGGAAGGAAGGAAGGGAGGGAGGGAGGGAGGGAGGAAGGAAGGAGTGGCCCAAGTGACCTCTCAACTGCCTAGGGAGACTCTGACCACTACCTTGCAATCCCACAGAATGGAGCCCCAAAGGAAATGGAGGAGAAAGAGAAGTGGGAGAAGGGATGGGGTGGATGAGCTGGGCTTCCCGAGGAACCCTGGAGAAGGCAGGATTTGAGGTTCAGGGAATGGGGAAAGTCGTGGGTGAAGAGGGGGAAATCAGAGAGTGTAGACTGAGCTCAGCCTGTGAGAGGAGAAGCCCCAGCCGTCCTGCAGCCTCCCTTACCTGGCCTGGAGGAGGGGCAGCCATTTTGCTTCCTCCACAGGGCCTCCAGTCCTTCCTCTGACTGGGTCTCTCTACTGCCTGCCAGGGAGAGAAGGAGACCAGGGTCAGGTCTCTGCTCATGAGAACCAGGGATTGCTTCATAGGGAAGGAAGGAAGGGAAGGCAGGGCCGGGGTGGAGGGAGGCTGGCTGGCAGTCACTGGGGGAACAGCCAGAGGAAGAGGATCCCCAGAGGGGCTGAAGCGGCGCCTGAGGCTGCTCGTCCACCCAGGCAGAGAAGAGGAGAGGAGAGCCCAGCAGGCCCTTCAGTCCTGGGCTTCCCAGGGCAGCCTCTCTCTGCAGTCGGAGCCACTTCCCTTCCTGGCTGGGCTGGGCTGGGCTGAGCCTCCTCCACACACCTGCTCCAGGCCTTCCCCTCCCCTCCCCTCCTTCAGGGTCAGAGTCCCAGTCCCAGTCGGGTCTCCTGGGGAAGGCAGTCCCTTCCACAGACCACCAGGCGCCCCCAACACCTCCGTCCCTGCCTTTGGCTTCCTCTCCCTCCCTCCGTCTCCTCACAAACCCTCCACCTGGCCAGTCTGGGTCCCTCCAGCCCTGCTTCCCTGTGAGGAGTCTTGGGAGAGGTGGCTGGGACTGGAGGCACTGGGAGTACACCTCCTCTTACTGGGGGTAGTGAGAGTACATCTTTCCCATCCCATATATTGTCCACTGGAGTGCTGGGAGAGCAGACCAAACATTAAAAATAAGGTGCTTTACTGCTGGTTCAAGAAAAATGTTACCTTAAGTTTTCTATATATATAAATGAAAAAAATCTTTTGCACATATGCATCATATGTGCATATGTGCAAAAATCTTTTGCACATATGCATTCCAGCACATATGCTGGAATATGGGATGTTTAAAAGATGCATGAAGGCCCCACATGGAGAGAGTGCAGGCTGGAGGAGATCCTGCACATGGAGAGGCTGAAGAAGAAGCATTTGGGCTGGTTTGCAAGGAGATTCCCCCTTTCCCTCTTTGAAAGTGCTTTGGACTGGTGTAATGGCCAGTGAAAGGCCCGGGTCTCCTCTTCCACCCTGTGTCTGTCAACCATCATTGCTGTGTCTCCCCGTCATGTGGTCCGGCCTGCTTTCTTGCTGAGCCACACCACGGGAAGCAAGAACAGTCTGGATGCCAAAAAGAGCCTCAATCTGTGGGCTTCAGGGGGTTTTCACAGGTTCTATAGAACCCCTTGCTAATGAGTGCCTGGTTCTGAGAACTGGTTACTGATGGGACACAGAACCTGTTGTTAATTTATTTGAATCCCACCACTGGCCTCAGCCACTTCTCCTGCTCATGTTTTGAGGCGTGTCCATCTCTGTATTGCAAGCAATGTTTATCCTGTATCTAGCAGCACCTGCTGGGCAGGCCCTGTAAACAGGATCGGTCAAGGGTTTAGACGTGGCAAAAGGTTAAATCTGGAAGCCATTCTTTTTTTCTTACGTATTCGAAGGCAGCATTTGGCAAAAGCCCCATTCATTGTCCAGCACTTTAGCACGCCCCGGGCTTTGCTGTGCCAAGGGGAGACAGGTGGGAGGTGAAGGAGTGGCCTCCACCTTGTGTGTGCCTTGGAGTTCCTGTCTCCCCCAGCCTCCTCTCCGGCCCTTCCTTCCCTTCCTTCCTTCCCTATGAAGCAATTCCTGGTTCTCATGAGCGGAGACCTGACGCTGGTCTCCTTCTCTCCCTGGCAGGCAGTAGAGAGACCCATTCAGAGGAAGGACTGGAGGCCCTGTGGAGGAAGCAAAATGGCTGCCCCTCCTCCAGGCCAGGTAAGGGAGGCTGCAGGACTCATCCACCCCATCCATTCTCTCCTCTTTCTCCTCCATTTTCTTTGGGGCTCCATTTCGTGGGATTGCAAGGTAGTGGTCAGAGTCTCCCTAGGCAGTTGAGAGGTCACTTGGGCCATTTATTTATTTATTTATTTATTCATTCATTCATTCATTTAAACACAGATTTTCCTCCTCGAAGAAGCCCAGCCAGAGTCTTCTCAGTCTGGAAGGTGAAAATATGTCCCCTTTTTAGCTCTGTGTCCTTGAAAAAAATCTTCATTGTCATCCTTTTCTTTGTGAGTTTGCAGCATGGAGCCTTCTTGTAATTAATAAATGAAATATAGGTAATTGTTTTAAATTTAATAATATATACACTATAGTGTTTGAATTAACCAGTAGATGGAGATTTCACACACACACGCACACATGCTTTTTTTCTGTCATGTCTTACATTTTTCTTGGTTGTCCTACATTTTGGGGGGCCTTGTCCTCTTTTTTTGGTTATAACTTATGGTCACTCTAGGTCTAGCCATTTTCAAGCACTCAGTTGCAGCACACTCAGTGGTGGGCTTCAGGGGGTTCTCACAGGTTTCTATAGAACCCTTTGCTAATGAGCACCTGGTTCTGAGAACTGTTGTTACTTTAGGTTATTGGGACATAGAACCTGTTGTTAATTTATTTGAATCCCACCACTAAGCACACTCTTGTGCTTTGAATGGTCTACAAGTGTGAGAATTATGGAGGGAATTTTGGAGGATGTTGCTTCATTTATTTGTAGGGCCATTGCAGGATGTGAGCCCACCAACAACATGTGGTGTCTTCTCTCATTTTCTCTATTTTTATATATGCTAATATTAACCAAACATCAAAAAATACATAAAATATGTTTTTGAAAATACGTAAGATATTTCTAACAGTGTAACATGGGCAAAGCCAAAAAATCTAGTTACATTTTACTGTTATGTTAAAAAAATATCTAATTTTTACCCTTACATCTCCAAGGAAACAGGTACAGTTGATATCAGTAGTTTTCAACCATGTTCGTCCCATGGCACACTAAGAAGATGCAAACATTGTCAAGGCAGTATTTTGACAATTGACAAGGCACACTATGGAAATATAGCGTGGTGTGCCTTGTCAATTGTAAAAAAAACAACAGCAATATAGCACAAGCTGTGTGCCTTGACAACGTTTGCACCTTCTTACTGTGCTGTGAGATGAAAATAATTGCAAGGACCAAAAGAGACTATGAAGATAGTCTCCAAACTATCTCTCCAAACTGGAAAGAATGGGCAACAAAATGGCAGATGTGTTTTAAAGTAATTGTAAAGTTATGTACATTGGGGCAAAGAATCCTAACTCTACATATAGATTAAAGGGCTCTGAGCTATCTGTGCAAGACAGTAAAAGAAAGCTCAAGAGATCAGAGCAAGAGAGCTCTAGAGGTGCTAGTGGATAACTCTATGAAAGTACAACAGTAATGAAGAAGGCAAATTCCATGTTTGGCGTCACTAGGAAAGGGACTGAGAATGAAACTGCCAAAATTATGTTGCCATTGTACAATCGATGGTGAGGCCACATCTGTAGTATTGTGTCCAGTTCTGGTTGTTACATCTCAAAAAGGATATAGAGGAAATGGAGAAGGTTCAGAGGAGAGTGACCAAAATTATTGATGGTCTGGGACACCTTCTGTATGAGGATAGGGTACGACCTCAAAATGCCACTTGCAGGGGAGGGCACCTGAATGCAAGTGTAATATGTGCTTCCTTGCTCGCTTCAGCAGCACATATATTAAAACTGGTACTAAAACTATGTGCTCCCTGAGGCATCTGGTGGGTTGTTGTGTGATACAGGAAGCTGGACTAGATGGGCCTTTGGTCTGATCCAGTGGATGCTCTTCTTCTTACTGGTTTCTTCCTACTAATAATCTGACTTTATCTCTTCCTTGTATTCCGAAATCTAACCTTCTCCAGGCTTTCTCTGGAAAGCCAGCTAATCTAATTCCACCCGTCCCCTCTTGTGTTGTCCTTTCCCCTTTTCACCTCCCTATTCCTTTGGGCTCTATTAAGTGGGCATGTTGGTGGTCAGTCTCCCCATGTAGTTTTGACATAGGCTTTGACAGAATTCCTCCGTTTCTCCCCTTGGTTTTTAGTCATGACCTACTCTGGCTTGCTAAAACAACATTTCAATTTTTTTTCTTGCAGAGCATGATTTCATTCTCAGATATAGCTCTCTATTTTAGAAGTGATGAGTGATCTCTCCTCACCCTGTGCCAAAAGCAACTTTATGAAACCATCATGATGGATAATTACGAAAATGTCAACTTTGTAGGTACGGGGGATCCTTTGTTCCTTAATTGAGAGATATCTCAAGAGGGAGCCTGCTCCAGTAGCTATTGCTACATATGATGAGCCCAGTTCCCTTCTCTGGCCAGCAGAGATCTAGGACTGTTGATGAGGAGTGTACCCCCAACTCGGAACATGGTGCCATTAAATAGCTGGAGGTCCCTTACCTGCTTCTTGGAGGAGGTGAGCATGTTTTAGAGGGCACTTCCCTCTGTAATTGTGCACCCAATTTGTGTGCAGAAATTGCACTTAGTTCAGATTGCAGTGGACTGTGTGATCACAGGGGTTCAATGGCTTGAAAGGGGCTGTGGGTGGTGCAAGCGGTTAAGACACTGTGCCTGTTAACCAGCAGGCCAGGGTTCAAGACCCGGGTCGGCCCCGCAAGACAGAGTGAGCTCCTGTCCTTAGCCCAGCTCTGCTGCGCAGCTGGATCCAGTCGTATTGGCTCTGCCTTTCCATTGGACTAATTCAGTGGCGTGAAGAGGGGGGATCTACTGCTTGGGTAACAGTCTATCCTCCATAACAATCCAACCTAGGCTTTCGTGCTTCGCATGCAGCGTATGCAGCACCGAGCACGATACCATAGTCTTTCAAGACTGACGGAGGCCTGCTTTTTTTAATGGCTTGACAGTTGAGCTATGACTCCAGTGCCCATTCATTTACAGGACCATTCATTTACAGGACCAATTCAAGGTGTAGCTAAATACTTGTAAAACCCTATATGGCTTGGGGCCAGGGGTCTCACCAAGGTTCGCATCACCCGGTGTGGGAGGCCAGCACATCACCCCCATATATTGGGCAGTGCAACAATATGAATGGTGGGCGTGGCTATGTGCCATTGCCCTGTCTCCACTGGGTTTTTTTAGCCATAAATTTTCATACAATAAAGATATTTCAAAGTGGTTTGTTTCAGTGCATTCTGCTGTAAATTATACATTCAAAGGTGTATAACTTGATGGGATTATTTCTGCAAACCATGATTTTAGCTATTTAGGTCACAAGGGCTGCCCTCCCCTTCAAGGTTGCCCCCTGATCAGGACCATTTTGGAAGTCTTGTACTCTTCTGGACTGACCTTCCACTCCAGCCAAGGCATGCATGCTTACTCGCCAGTAAACACAGCTGTGCAATTCACATCCATTTTCAATTAATTTCAATGCAATCATCAGGGACCTCCTTCTGGGGTGATTTGTGGGGGCTGTGTTCATTGGATCAGGACAATTCTGGTGTACTCTTATTCCTCTCAGCCTGCCCTTTCCAACGAACTATGACACATTTGCCTACTCTTGAGTAAAGCGGTGATGTGGGTTACTTTCACTTTTCATAGAGTTCAATGAAGACCTGGTAGATTTGGTGGGAAAAGCCAACAGCCCAAGAGATCCGGTACCCTGATTGGTTCTTTGGGCAAAACCCCTTTCTGAGAATGTTATCGGGGTTGTAAAAATGAACGTAAACTGACAGGAATACGTTCAGAATGGGAAGTTGACCAATCCACTGATCCAGAACAGAGTTTTTGAACAAAAAAATGTTATTTACAAAAAAAAAATTGGCTTGGGTTGCAACACGCTAACGTCTTATAAATGTGGCTGACTCTGCAGCCAGAGACTTGGCTATGCCTGGAGACCTAATCAGCCAATCTGAAATTAAAACAGTAAGAGCTCCCAGTTTCTGAATGGAGAAGGACAGAGAGACTCTCACTGTCATGCCCAGTTCTGGAACCTTCAGCAGGAAGGAGAGGGAGACTCTCTATGGTCTGGAGAGCTCCTTCCTCAGGCCCTGCATATCAACCCTTCAATTGCCTGGTTTCCCCCATATAAATCTGAAGAACTGCAGACATTGGAGGAAATCAGAAGAAATATCCTAAACAGAGACAACAACTATTCACCTGTTCATTCCATCCCAAGTTTCCACCATCAGTTTCCTTGGAAGGCTTCCCAGGTGGCAAGTCTGAGAGGGTCTGTGGATGGCAGGGACACCTGCCAGCTGAGCCACTCAGGACCACATGCACCTGCTGGACTCCCCAACAGACACACGCACACAGCTTGTTCCAGTGCAGGAACACCAAACGTTCTCAATTAGCTGCAGTTTCATCCTTTGATTTCATCATTTCTTATTTCTTACTTCAACAGCATCTATGTGGGATCAAATTAGAGGAAACAGCGAGCTGACTCAGTCCACACAGGAAAAAGGATCAATACTTTGTAACTGCTGTGAGTGCAGAAAAAAACTTCAGACACAGTAGTGCATTTAAGCAGCACCAGAGAACCCACACAGGAAAGAAACCCTATAAGTGCCAGGAGTGTAGCATAACCTTCAATCGCAGTAGTATATTTAAAATCCACCAGAGAACCCACACAGGAGAGAAACTGTATAAATGCCAGGAATGTGGAATGACCTTTAATCAGAGTAGTAACCTTAAAAGCCACCATAGAACCCACACAGGGGAGAAACCCTATAAGTGTCATTAGTGTGGAATGAGCTTCAATTGGAGTAGTTACCTTAAAAGCCACCAGAGAACCCATACGGGAAAAATCCTTCAAATGTCAGGAGTGTGGAATGAGCTTCAATCGGAGTAGTACACTTAAAATCCACCAGAGAACCCACACAGGAGAGAAACTGCATAAATGCCAGGAGTGTGGAATGGCCTTCAATCAGTGTAGTCACCTTAAAAACCACCAGAGAACCCACACTGGTGAGAAACCCTCTAAGTGCCAGGAGTGTGGCATGACCTTCAATTGCAGTAGTACACTTAAAATCCACCAGAGAACCCACACAGGAGAGAAACCCTATAAGTGTCAGGAGTGTGGAATGACCTTCAGTCAGAGTAGTAACCTTAAAAGCCACCAGAGAACACACACAGGGGAGAAACCTTATAAGTGTCAGGAGTGTGGAATGACCTTCAATTGGAGTAGTCACCTTATAGGTCACCAGAGAACTCACACAGGGGAGAAACCCTATAAGTGCCAGGAGTGTGGCATGACCTTCAATCGCAGTAGTACACTTAAAATCCACCAGAGAACCCGCACAGGAGAGAAACTGTATAAATGCCTGGAATGTGAGAAGTGTGAACATTTTTCTAGCAGCCCTACTCCAATCAATCCCATGTACAGGCCATTGAAGTGCTGGGAGAACATGTTCCTGGGCAATGTCTGTCCTTCTATGACATTGTATTAATTAGTCGGTATTCAGTACATTGACCAGTCTGTTTTCAGTACATAGATCAGGCAATATTTTTTTTTGCTTTTGTTTTAACCTTTCCCATTATTGCTAAACAGTTTGTGTCTCTGCAGATGAAAAAATACCTTTATTACCATTGAAATCAGGTAGTGCAAATCTTTCAGTATACTTTGTATTATGTGTGGCTGAGAAGAGTATTTAAAGCTCCATGATAAAATTCACAGTATGCTTTACATACAAAAACCCAACATTCAGTCCATGATATTTCCAGTTCACTCACAACCCAATATTTTACAGAGATTGGCAAAATTCTATAGTTTGCGCAGGTTTTAAACAGACTCAGATCCATTCTGGAAATAGCAACAGCGTAAACCAAGACATTGACAGAGATTAACTCTCATCATGAATATAGGGCAGGAATGTGCTCATCCGCCATGGGGACATTCAAGTCTAACCACAAACACACTAGCCTCCTTTAATTAAACTTATGTACCAGTTTTTTCATGGCTTACATATACATTATATTTTTATTATTAAATTTGAACTACTACATATAATTTATTTTTTAATTCTTTATTATATTATATAAACATAAACATATAATACATAAACATGTACCAGTTTTAATGGGCAATCTTTGAGACTAATAGGTTTGGTGACTTTAGGATACAAGTATTATTGTGAGTAAATTCCAAATGTATATCTACAATCTATACTTTTGAAGTTCATTTATTGCATAAATGCAATGTCTGCCTTTGTGTATGATGATGTATTAATTAGTCCAGGCAATATTTTCTTTTGCCTTTCTTTGGTTTTCTCCTTTTCCTCTCTTTCTCATCTATCAAAGTCACTGACTGACTCGCTCACTGATTCACTGACTGAATCAACGCCCTGCCAAAACTGCTGGACCTAAAAGTTTGAAATTTGGGGACCAAATTCCTTCTGTGATGGAGGCACCCCCTAAGAACCAGTTTTCAGAAATTCTAACCGAAAGGGGGTGAAAAGAGGTGGAACACATTTTTCTCCCTATACTTTACATTGAAGAATCCCTGACTGAGGGACGCTCTGCCCCAACCCCTGGACCTAGAGGCACAAAATTTGGGAAGCATATTTCTTCCATGATGGGAGCTCCCACCAAGAACCTATTTCTAGAAATTTAATCCCTATGGGTCAGAAAAGAGGTGCAATGCATTTTTGGCCTATACATTGAAGACTGATGAACAATCAGCCCAAAATACTGAACCTACTGGAAGGGGGTGTCCACAGTTGTGGGAGGGGGACAAATAGTTGTCCACTATTTGTAAAGCCACAAATATCTATTTAGCCACTATCTATCTATATATATAAAAGAGAAAAGTCACTCACTGACTCACGCACTGACTGACTCATCACAGCCCTGCCAAAACCGCTGGGTCTAGAAGTGTGAAATTTGGGGTGAGTGTCCCTTCTGTGACGGAGGGGTGCACTAAGAACCGGTTTTTGGAAATTCCAACCGGAAGGGGGTGAAAAGGGGCGCAATGCGTTTTCCTCCGTATACTTTGCATTGAGAATTGCTGACTCAGCAACATTCTGCCCCAACTGCTGGGCCTGAAGCATGGAATTCTGGGAGTTCCTTCTGTCACCTGAACTCCCACCAAGAACCATCTGGAGAAATTTAACCCTTCAGGGGCTGAAAAGGGGTCAACGTGTTTCTGTCCTATACTTAACATGGGAGACTGAACAACATCCAGCCAATTTGGTGCTTAGACCCTGGTGCACTGGGGGATGTTGTTTGGAGGAAGAGGTTGCGCTGGCGAGGATGCTGCGTATGAGGGGAAATTGTGCATGAGGGGAAGTTGCACACGGGGGGATGATGTGCACGGGGCAAAGATGCGCACGGGGCAAAGTTGTGCACAGGAGGAAAGTTGCGCATATGGAAAGTTGCGCATGGGGGAAGTTGCGCATGGGAGGAAGTTGCACATGGGGATGATGCACATGGAGGAAAGTTGCGCACGGGGAAAGTTGCGCACGGGGAAAGTTGTGCATGGGGGAAGTTGCAAATGGGGGAAATTGCGTAAGGGGAAAATTACAAATGGGAGGAAAGTTGTGCATGGGAGGAAAGTTGGCATGGGAGGAAGTTGCGCATGGGGGAAGTTGCGCATGGGAGGAAAGTTGCGCATATGGGAAGTTGTGCATGGGGAAGTTGCGCATAGGGTGATGATGCACATGGAGGAAAGTTGCGCACGGGGAAAGTTGCGCACGGGCGAAGTTACGCACGGAGGGAAGTTGCACATGGAGGAAAGTTGTGCATGTGGGAAAGTTGCGCATGTAGGAAAGTTGACAGGGGGGAAGTTGCATATGGGAGGAAAATTGCGCATGGGAGGAAGTTGCGCACGGGGGGAAGTTGCGCACGGGGGAAAATTGCGCATGAGGGGAAATTGCACATGAGGGGAAAGTTGCGCACGGGGGAAGTTGTGCATGGGGAAAGTTGTGCATGGGAGGAAGTTGTGCACGGGAGGAAGTTGTGCACGGGAGGAAGTTGCGCACGGGGGGATGATGCGCACGGGGCAAATTTGTGCACGGGGCAAAGTTGCGCATGGGAGGAAAGTTGCGCATGGGGAAGTTGCGCATGGGAGGAAGTTGCACATGGGGAAGTTGCACATGGGGATGATGCACATGGAGGAAAGTTGCGCACGGGGAAAGTTGCGCACGGGGAAAGTTGCGCATGAGGGGAAGTTGCGCATGGGGGGAAGTTGCGCATGGGGGAACTTGTGTACAGGGAAAATTGCACATGGGAGGAAAGTTGCGTATGGGGAACTTGTGCATGGGGGGTCGATGCACATGGATGAAAGTTGTGCATGGGGCAAAGTTGTGCATGGG
Organism: Cryptoblepharus egeriae; assembly: GCA_030015325.1. NCBI lineage: Eukaryota > Metazoa > Chordata > Lepidosauria > Squamata > Scincidae > Cryptoblepharus > Cryptoblepharus egeriae. The sequence continues at coordinate 194,083,440 of JAREYC010000002.1, forward strand.
GGAAGTTGCGCATGGGGAGAAGTTGCGCATGGGGGAAGTTGCACATGGGGGAAGTTGCGCATGGAGAAGTTGCGCATGGGGGGTTGATGTGTATGGGGGAAGTTGCGCATGGGGGGTTGTTACGCCTGGGGGAAAGTTATCCATGGGGGGTTGATGCAAATGGGGGGATGGCATACGGGGGAATTTTGCTCCCGCAACGCGGGTACGCCTTTCGCTAGTTATCTATATACGAGTAAAAGAGAAAAGTCACTGACTGACTCACTTACTCACTCATCACCGCCCTGCCAAAACCGGTGGGCCTAGAAGTGTGAAATTTGGGGAGGGTGTTCCTTCCATGACGGAGGGTTGCACTAAGAACCGGTTTTCAGAAATTCCAACTGGAAGGGGATGAAAAGGGCTGCAACACCTTTTCCTCCCTATACTCTGCATTGGGGAATTGATGACTCATCAACATTCCGCCCCAACTGCTGGGCCTGAAGCATGGAATTCTGGGAGGGATCCTTCTGTCACCTGAACTCCCACCAAGAACCATCTGGAGAAATTTAACCCTTCAGGGGCTGAAAAGGGGGCAATGTGTTTCTGTCCTATACTTAACATGGGAGACTGACCAACATCCAGCCAATTTGGTGCTTGGACTGTGGTGGACGGGGGGACATTGTTCAGAGGAAGAGGTTGCACTGGCGAGGAAGTTGCGCATGGGGGAAGTTGCGCCGTGGGGAGATGGCTTATGGGGAAATGTTACTCCCGCAACGCGGGTACGCTTTTCGCTAGTATGTAATATAATTCATGGTAAACATCATTGTAACCTAGACAATTATGATCTGCATTAGAGACCCACATCCAGCAGAAAATCAAATAGTTAAAAAAATCTGTGCAGATCCAGTTTAAGTTCAATAGTTTTTTTTTAATTATCCAGTTCATACACTAAGGGCACAATCCAGAGCAAGTTCAACCTGCTCTGCCCTAACTGCTCTCTCCTAACTATTCTGTATCCAAAGCAGAAAGTTATGCTACATCCAGAGTCAGGAAGCCTGGGCTGCCCTAACTGCTCCAGAGCATGCTAAGTCAGTGACAGCTGGGGAGGGCTTGCTCCTGAGTAGACCCCCCTCAGATCACACTGAAGAAGGAACAGCTGTGGTGCCTACATTATAAGGAAACCCAGCAGTTCCTGACAACCAGTTACAGCTGCAGTTCTTCTAGTGCAAGATGGATGCTTGGAGTGGCCTGCTGTATCCTGAGGTTATGGGCTGCCATAGTTGTGCCATATCCTGAGGTTGAGAGGCAGGGATTGCAGCTAGGCTGGCCAAGAACTCAGATTTTTGCTCAACACTACCATTCTTACTCGGGCCTTATCATGGACCCCTATGGGTCTACTCATTACTATACCTGCTTCTGAGGTGGTATCTCTCTGAGGAACTGGAAGAGGGCATTTCTGCCTTGAAACAGGCTTTGGATACAGAGTAACTGCTCTACCCGAGGCAATGCTAAACTTGCCCTCAACTTGCCTCTCCTGAGCTGCTTAGGCTGCCCCAGTTAGGGCAGAGCAGGTCCACCTCTCTTAGGGCACCCTATGTTGCCTTGCTCTGCCCTAAGCCTCTTCCAGAGTAACTGGGCTGGAGCATCTTGCAGTTGCTCCACCCTAGTGATAGATAGGGCAACCCAAGGGCTCTTATGTGGACAGATTAGTTGCTCTGGATTGTGCTGTAACTTTAAGAAGAGATTTGATCACCAATTCAGATAAACCATGGTTAAGATATATTTCATCAAAAAATTGACCCCATAACTGTTTTGAATCTGTAAGAAAATAACTGCAATTAATGTTACAGGAGTGCATCATGATTATTGTTTTGTGGAAATTAACCATGGTAAAGGAACTATTTTTCTCCCTGAAGCCCTATGGGTTAAAATACTTGTGAGTCTAGAAACATCATTACTGTTCCTGTCTTTAAAAAAAAATACTTGTTAGGGAAATCAGGACTGGGACATAGGGAGGGGATATTTACCCACTTCCTTTCATTCATCAGTCCCAGCAAAAATAATGAAGTGAGCAATATCCAACTGTGCAATTTGTGATGGCAAGTCTCTTAGCTCAGGAGGGGGACTTCAGGCCTAGAGAGAGTTATGGGGCCAAGAGACAAAGGAATTGCTTTATTAAGCAGTTCAATCTTACAATTTTCCTTTTTAATGTTCCATCTTCCCTCCCCCCAGCTCCTTAGGGCTTTATAATTTCTTTCAAGAAGTCCTACTAAATTAGACAAAAAACAAACAAACAAAAGAAATTATCCTGTTTAGGAAGAATAAAGAATAATAGATCGACAGTAAGAAGAAAAGACCTTTTCATTAATGGTATTCAGAACTTCCTATTCCTTCAGGAGTCAGGACATATTTGATAGGAACCAACTTTGGTGCCCTACAAATGTATGGTTAAGATCTTTTAATTCTCCAAGGCCTTTCACTCAAAATCCTCACTGTTTTGCATCAGATCTGATTTTAATGATTTGAACTGAAGTGCAGGCTTGGTTTTTTGTATGTTTTTGTTTTTGTATTTTTATTAAACCTGTTCATTGTTTTAATTCAAGATGTATGCCTGTTTATATCCCTTGAACCATTGTGAAAACAAAAAAAATATGAAGTAATATATAAAAACCCAGTTCTGCAGGATTCATTTAGTACACCTCATTGGCATCCTTCAGCCTTGAAAAACTATGGTATCGTGCTCTGATTGGAGGTCCTGAAACAGCATTTGGTGTGGCTAAAAAGGCCAATCCAAGAGTGTCCATCCCTTCCACACTGAGGACAAATAAATTCCGTCCCCTGCCCAGGCCCCAGGTTTCGCTGCTTTCGGGTCTGTCTCTTTGCTTCAGCCTGCCAAACAAGTGTCTCTTCCAGTTGGAGAAGGCCATGCTGGGTCTTTTGCCTCCACGCTGAACGATCAGAGGTCAAGATTTCCCAGCTGTTGATGTCCATTCCCAAGGCCTTTAGATCCCTCTTGCAGATGTCCTTGTATTGCAACTGTGGTCTCCCTCTAGGGTGCTCTCCCTGCACTAATTCTCCATATAGGAGATCTTTTGGAATCCGGCCATCAGCCATTCTCACGACATGCCCAAGCCAGTGTAGACACCGCTGTTTCAGAAGTGTGAACATGCTAGCGATTCCAGTACGTTCCAAGACTGGGTCATTTGAGACTATGTCATGCCAGGTGATGCCAAGAATACGTCGGAGACAGCACATATGGAAGGTATTCAGCTTTCTCTCCTGCCATGCATATAGGGTCCAAAACTCGCTCCAGTGTAGAGAAAAAAAACTCTTGTATTATGTACCTATATTATGCAATGTGCAATAGTAAAGTTTTTTTAATGATTGTGAGAATGGTAATTTGTGAGAAAGGTAATTTATTCAGCACATGTATATTCATTAATTAATATTAAATACAGCTTGTCAATATTGATTGAAACCCTTAAAATCTTTTTATGGGTTTATGTTTTTTTCAGCATACTACCTTTTAATTAATAAGGGGAGGAAAACATTTTCTAAGAGGTTTTGCACACAAGTGCTGTTTGATGGCATATGCTACCCTCCAAGGTAAATTAATTTCTCCATTAGTCTTGATGTTGTGCTAGAGGTAGATTGCAGTTCTTACCCACGCTAAATTTGCATTTCTAGCAAATTACCTCTAGCCAATGTATAATGTAGCTTGCAGCAGTCTGAGAAGTAAACACAGTTGTTACCTCTTGGATTAATAAAAGGTGTGTCAAAACCAATCTTTGTCCAGGTGGTCCTTTATTGTCCAATCCAACAAAGGTGATATGCACAGGGAACTGATAAATGTGGTCATCATATCTGACAACAAATGCCTCTGATGCTGAAGGTAAGCATGTCAGGCCAGGGTTCGAGACCCAGGTTCCCACAAGACGAGGATTTCCTGCTACAGACAGGGGTTGGACTAGATGATCCACTGGGTCCCTTCCAACTCTATGATTCTATGTTTTGATGTGGTCAGTGCCAGAGAACCTGGCGCATCCCACTTGGAATTCAGTGGTGAAGGAAAAGTAGGATACAAACTGAAAATGGAAGTAGGTCTTCACATGTAGATCTTCTTGTTTGTGTCAGAGCAGCAGTTAGTGTAGAGAGCTAGAACACTCCATCCAACCACAAAGTTGCTTAGATAGCTCCCATTTTGGATATGCAACAATCCATTTTGGACTGTATGCTATTCCAGCAACTGTCTGGAAGGTAGAGGACTAAGGCCAATGACTCTACTTGAGACAGGTGACCAGCAGGGGACCCAGATCAGGGGATCCAGATTGGTTCAAGTAATTTCTAGTTGTGTGTTTGTGTCTGCACTAAGACTAAAATTGTTACAAGGTCATAAATATATAATATTTTGTGTAATAAAAATAATATATTTATTTTATAAAGTAATATAATAAAAATATAAACCCTAGGTAAGTGTAAACATTAATTAATGTCCTGTGACATAAAATAGTTATGTATGAAAATTCTCATGGAAAACCATGAAAAACTAGTGAATGATACTGAAATATTTTGGATAATATTGTACTACTGCTGTTGTACCCACATAGCACTGTGCGCTCTCTCTCTCTCTCTCTCTCTCTCTCTCTCTCTCTCTCACAATGTCTGTGTGTGTCCACAAATGCCCCAGGCCCCCATTACTCATGTGCCTTAGCTCCTAAATACTTGTTCTGGTGCTGGCCCCAGCCCTGCCATTTCACTCACCAGAAAGCCTGGTATTTTGTTTAAAGTGTTTCATTTTTTTAAAAGAAACAGTATGTATGAACTTGACACTGAATCTCAACATGCATTTGTGGCATACCTGGCCCCACTTGTTCCCAGGGCAAGAAGGAGACTCATGTCTGAATTCTCATGTACGCCTCCCCCAGCATAATAAACAAATTGAGGTCTTCATAGAGGTGGCTATAGGGTCCATAGCATTGCACTAGTCCAAGGTTCCATAAACCTTCTCTTATTGACCTGCTAGATGAGCCATGCCTAGCTTCAATACCCCAATAGCAATGTGAGTATATGCAGCCAACCAAAACACTCACTGCAGGTGATGGACTGAGATATGGCATTGGCACATGACACTGGTACCCACCTACACCCTATGCACCATATTGCCTGTCTTGCCTCCATTTCCTTGATAAGCACCTTTTATCACCAGGGAGTTAAGATTGCTCTTGATCTCATTCACATGCGGTAAATTCACAATAATACATAATTTGAATTCCACATCCATCAATTATTATTCGGATCTGGTTGCTTTAGCACCTCAGATAGACTATATTCACATACTCAATATTACACCCAAAGAGAAATTCTTAATATTTCTTCCACATCGTCCAAGTTGGAGTAGAGAAAGGCTAATGAATTGGTTTTGACATAGGTGGAACTGACCTAATCAGACCTATCTCTGGCAAACACCCTCTCTTAGGTTGCCTTCAAAATGTTATGCGCAAGAGGAACCCAGGGGAGATAAGCTTCCATGGCCCCTCTGTAACATTTTAAGAGGACCCGAGAGCCTTGTATCGCCATGTGTCGTGTCAGTTCAAGCTGTTTGAAATATTTTTAAAATGCCAGTAGAACACTTGCAAATTCTGCCTAACTGTTCTCAGCAGTAAAGTGAATTATTCTGAAGAAGTTTCATAAAAATCTGTCTGGCTGTTTTGGAGATAAGAATGTGGAAGGGGAAGCTTTATTTTACACATCAAGGAAAATAAAATATTGTGCTTAAAAAAAATAATAAAAATAAGCAATTTAACTTGAAAGGTTTTTTTTCACCCCTTCCAGGTGCTTTTCTGCACAGATAATTCAAATACGATATAAATTTAACACTTCAAACTCCATACAAGTATAAAGCTGGATTGTGCATGATATTGATAAACTCACTGCTTTGTACAATGTGCTTAGCCGTCTCCACATTTCTTGAGGATGAAATTTGAAAGTGCTTCTGTACCTCACAGAGACATTTAACAAGCTTTTAAAGGGGCCTTAAAAAAGCACCCTTGGATTATTTGGGGCTTGTTTGAGGAAGTTACACATCACTTGCAAAGTTATAGCTGTCTGTGTGTTTGTGTGCATGTCTGTTCATGCACACGTTTTCGCAGTTCAAGCTGCAAAAAAAATTGGCAGAAGTTGATTTTTTCCCCAAATATAGTATTTCCTTTTATGTTTACCATGTAGGCAAACTTACATCTTGATTGCAACCCTTCAGCTACTATGGGGTACTGTGTGTGTATGTGTGTGTGTGTGTGTGAGTGAGAGAGAGAGAGAGAGAGATCATGAAATCATATTATAAAAAACAAAAAAGATGCCCTGTATACAGAAAAGTATTAGGTCAGAAAGAAGTCTCAGAACCATGCTCCTGACATTTAATACATGCCCATGGAGAGAATTGTTGTGATAGGAAATAACATTTAATCACTACCAGAAAGGTACCCCAGTCAGCAGTGTAAAGAGGTACAGCCAGAACCAGCCATCCAGGAGGCCAGTTGAGGAGATAATCTGAGAATGGAGGAGGGTGTCTGACAACCTTCACTTTCAAAATTTCCTCTTCCATCCACTCCATGAACTGAAAAAGGAGAGTTTAGAGCAGAGGAGAGGAATGAGGTCACTGAAGTGCATTTATTTAAGATAAATTCCTGATGTCCTCAGAAATAAAACCTTAAAATCAATGAAGGGGGGAATTTAAACTCACAGGCAAGCAGAAATTAAGGCATCAAAAAAGCAAATGTAGTATGTCCTCCATAAATATGCCTTGAACTCATCAGGAATTTTGTTTCACAACTTTTCTAGAAAAGCATACTGGAATTTTACTCTTATAATGATTCTAAACTTTGTTTTTGTTTCTGTGGCGTCTACTTTTTTAGCCATTGGCTTCCTTAATCTAAATTCTATCGTTTTCCATCCACTAAGGTAAAGTCCCTCTGGGGTCTTTGGATTGAGTGCATGCCCTGTTTTTCAAGGTTGCTCCTCTATCAACTCCAGTTAGTCCACGGTTGCCCTGCTACCTATGTGGCCCTCAGTTTTTATTAACTGCATGAACATCAGTCTTAATTTACTTATTCACACGTTCACTTGGAAAGCACAATTTTCATTAGGCCAGAAATATTCACTGTTCTTGGAAAAGTCAAGTTCATTTTTCACAATAATCTTGCTTTCAACTTCTAAGCTGCACATCATCAGGTCTGTAATTAGTTTGATAGACTATTCATATGACTTCGCTTTACCATGTCTGTCACAGATCATGGTATTTTTGAAATTCAGAATGCCTTGATCCATTTATAATGTATTTCACACTCTCAAATTAATGTATTACATATCTCCAGAATTTCTGGTCCTTGCTTGCATAACACTGCAAAGATTTTTTTAAATGTGTCCTTCAAATATATTTTCAATGTCACTAATAGCAAGGAAAGCAATTCCTATTTTTATAATTGTATACAATTAATTATTGTATACAATTAATTATTAATACAATTAATAATTGTAAGTGAAAGCAATTGTTTATTTAGTTGTTTATTTAATTGGACATTGATGTATGATCTTAAGTGAGTTTAGCCCAAGTTAATAAAAAGAAATCAGTTTTAATAAAAACAAATACGGAAGAAAGAAAAAGAAAGAATAGCAGATGCATTTGAAATTATATAGAATTCAAGAAAGAAAGAAAGAAAGAAAGAAAGAAAGAAAGAAAGAAAGAAAGAAAGAAAGAAAGAAAGAAATGGAAGTGGTATTTAGAGATATTTAATACAGACAAATTATACAGACATATTATAATCTAAGAAGAATATGTTGAAAATAAATACGGTTGTCAGTGAATAACCTGACATTAGAAAATTTAAGTGACTGATCTTATGGTTTTGCTGTAGCTGTAATATGTGAATATAATTTTGTTTTTATTTCATATAATTATTTAAATAAAAATATTATTTAAAAAAGCTATTCCTATTTTTAAATGTTTGTCATGATTTTCAAAATGAAGGGTCCAAATAGATCCATTTGTTTCATTTTTACAGTGTTATGTTTTGCTCAGTATAATAATCATGTACTCATACAGTACTTGTTTATCAGCCTTCATGTGTTAGGGCAGCTACTGTATTTTCACCCGCTGTGCCACGGCACACTGGTGTACCATGAATGGTTTGCAGGTGTCGCAGGACTTGGGATGCCATTGGAGGGTATGAGCTCACCACTGGCAGTGTGATGCCTTGCCAATGGCAAAAAAAAGAAAAACTGATGGTGTGCCTTGACCATTTTAGCACCTTGCTGTGTTCCGGGGAGATTAAAAGTTCGGCAATCCCTCTGTTAGGGACTTAAATGTGAATAGATGTAAATAAGTCCACCTATTCCCACTGAATCTGATGACATTAAATTGGTTTATAATTCAAGAACCTTTGCTTAATTTGTTTGTAGGCGGTAATAGTTAAAGCTATATCTTTTTCTGCTATGCAAAGTCCATCAGCTTACATATCCTAACCACAGTCCTGGGAAAGTGTGCACCATCTCTTTAGGTGGCTCAAAACTGAGTAATCCATTGAGGCAGCTGCAGCGTTATCCAGGCAAAGCAGACTGAATTCCCCTTCGGTGGACAGAGCCACAGGCAGCTCCAACTCCGTTATGGATATGGGACACGGCAGTCAGCCTCTCTGTTCCAGTGCAAGTTAAGATTGGGCTGTAATATCACACCAAATCCTAGAAGACAGAATTGGATACTCAGAAGAGTGGTGTTGTGGGAAATGAAAAACATGCATGATTTTGTCCTTTACCAGTCTGGCTGGCAAAGCCCTGTTTGGGGTATGACTGCCCAACCTGGTTGATGTCTAATGCTGCTCTTGCTAGGGGTTTGCTTTCAGCTTCACACTGTGGAAAGATGTAATCTTTTAACACTTTCCTCTCTTTAATAGTGAGACAGATCCACTTCTTTGTAGAGAAAGCCCTATTAAATCCACTACCCGAATATCATATAAACATAGAAGTTGCACTTCATCCAAACAGTTAACTTACGGTATATCCTGTATAACCTATTTAAATTCAGTGCAGTAGAAGGCTACCAAAATGTATTCAAATGCAATTTATCTTTCTTTTAAGCAACAGCATTTGCAAAATGAAAAAGGGTCAGATGTGGATTTTGAGGACTAAAGCCATTCATGTTTAAAGTCAAGGTTCAGATGAAGTTACCAGTTTGCTGAACCATATTTGCTTTACAAAGGACTTTTTCATTCAGCTATAACTGTTTCTAATATTCTACCCTCTTCCATCAAAAGAAGTATTTATACATGACAGATATAATTGTGCTTTAAGAAATAAGCAAAAAAAAATTCTCTGTAAAGAGAAAAGAACTCTAGTTTTATTTAGAAAAGCCGTATTTGAAAAAATTAAAAAAAGAACTCTGAAGATGATACAGTTCTTCTCTTTTCTTTCTTTGGATGGAAAAATATTTTAACATTGAATACCTTCTAAAGGACTTTTATAACTCTTTTGTAACTGTGGCCAGATTCAAATTTTTTATGCTTTTAGTTAACAGGATATTTTAAAATGCAGACTCCATTTCATTGGGGGAGATTGAAGTAATAGGATTAAAATTTTGATTGAAATGTTTCTATTCATGGGCTACATTTGTGTGTTATTCACTTTGTTGGAAATGTCTTGCAGTGGAAAGATAATATTCAGTACAATTTAACCTGCGTGGGTATATGAGTGTCCTGCATTCAGTGCCATAGTCTGAAGATCTGAGGGATTTTTCAGTCTTTTAGGACCTGACTCATTAACTGCACATCTTCAAGGAACAGGTCTGGTGCAGTGAACAGAAAGTTGCAGCCCTCCCTTTTTTCTTTTTTCTAAATTAAATTCATATGGATCCGTGTTTTGAATTTATTTCCATTTTTTATTAGAGTCATCAATTTTTTTGCCTATTATTTATATAGAACCCTGCACTTTCTTAGTGGATGGTATAACAGGATCATTTTCAGGCATTCATGTCACATGTTCAATGGATACCTGTAGGAGGAAGGTGGCAGGATCTGCTCCCATCCTAATGCATTTATTGCACATGTGAATGAGGACCTTCTACACATAAAGTTTTCCATATGTGAGTTTGGGTCAATGAATGCATGTCAGGGGAGGAACAGATTCTGCTGTCCTTCCCCTATCCATGTACATGGAATGTGCAATGTGAATGCCACACTAGTGGGAGGATCATTCAGTCAGTATAGCACTAATTTCAGCAGCAGAACAGTTCCTGGCATGATTAGGAAATTTCAAACAAGTGTACTAGTGCAGAATGCTGGATCATTGGAAAGAGGATAGGATTTCTCTCTGCTTTACTGTTTTTATTGCTGCAATCAAGCATGCTTTCCAAGCTCAAGTGAGGTCTTGTCTTCAGTTTCTCCCAGTAGTAAGACAGTGTGCTCTCAGTTTCCATAGGGTTTCTGTTCCTGGAAATCCCATGTATGTCGAACCTTCAGGTGATTAAATCCATGGGTTAGGGCACCTTCGGCCCTTCAAACACAATTTGAGCTGAGCTCTGATCACATCCAGACCAGGTGATCACATCCAGATCACATCCAGATCAACTTCTGAGGACCAGGGCTGCGTGTCCAACCCATAGAAGGTAAAAGGTTGAAAATTACAATTTCTTGTTTTCTGCTAAAATCTGGAAGTTGTAATTTTTGGTCTTCCTGAGGCCCAGAAGCCTATGGAGGCCATGCATGAAAACCCTCCAGGTGCCAGAAAACACTCTTCACCCTCTTGGTCCAGTTTGGACCAACCCTGTAGGTTTGGGACCCACTGATAGTGAAATATATAATGTATATGGGGACCCAAAGCTTTTCCTTCATTGGAAGAAAAGCAGCGAAATTAAGGATGGATTTGAGTGACACATGGAAAAAAGGGAAAGGGTGAAATATATCCCCCACTTTCTTCCATTCCCAATTTCAGGTTCCTTTGGTTAAAGAAAAAGTCAGGAAAAGTCAGGAAAAATATCAGAACTGTCAGAACTGGCCATCACTCAGTAGCTTGTTTACCCCAAGTTTCCCTATGAACGGTAAACTCCTTCAGCTAATAATATCCCAGCTATTGTTTTACATAATTACTTATCCTTGCATGAAACAAGTAACCCAAGACCAATGAGCTATTGATCCTCTTTCAGATCATTTCTCCTTGTAATTTATCCTTGGTGAGGGTGAACATCAGATACTCAAGTAAGTTCAGGAGTTGTTATTCCAGGATAACTTTGATGTTGTAAAGAAAAAAAGATACCAAACAAACAGAAAGCATACTATCAGGCTATATATACAATTTTAAGTATACAGTCTTGGAATGTAGTTCCAGAGACAACATAAATGCCCTCATGATAAGAGGACCAGATAATTTCTCACTATAATGTATTTATATAAAATGATCAATTACTATTTCAAACTAAAAAGTTGGGCAGAAGAAAACCGTGAAAACAGTGGAAAATCTGCCAGACCTATTATAAATTCAAAGCTTTCCTCTCTGGGCCCTAATCCACAGTATCAACTGTCAGCTTCCCACAGAGAATTGTTAGCCAAGTGACAAGAGAGAATTTATGTGTATTAAAAAAAACGTAGAAGAACCTTGCTAAGCCATATACCTTATGATTCGTTAAACAAAAGTACTTTCTAATTCTCAGCAAATACCACTGAGATTAAAATCTAGGGAGATGTGCTAACATGTCATAGTCATTGTGGCATTTTTCAAAATATGTTCAGGTATTCTTGAGAATGAGGCGGTTTTGACTACTTGTTATAGGACATGAGGTTTAATGTGGGGAGGTGAGTCGGGAAAAAAAATTAATACAAGGCGTGGAATGAGACCGGTGATTTTCAACCTGTTCATAAATGACAGAGACAGAGTTAAGCAGCACGGTGGCCAAGTTCGTGGATGACACCAAACTATGCTGAGTGGCAAAGACCAGAAAAGACTGTGAAGAGCTCTAGAAGGATCCCTCTATACTGGAAGAATGGGCAACAAAATGGCAGATGCATTTTAATGTAAGTAAATGTAAAGTTTTGTACATTGGGGTAAAGAATGTGCAAAGAATTGGGGTAAAGAACGTTACATATAGGTCAATGGAAGCTGAGCTATCTGTGACACGACCAGGATAGATATCTAGGGGTGCTAGTAGATAGCTTGATGAAGATGGTGCGCAAACAGAAAAATTATAATCCATTGTACAAATCAGTGGTGAGGCCACATTTGGAGTACTGTGTTCTGTTCTGGTTGCCACATCTCAAAAAGTATATAGAGAAGTTTCAGAGGAGAAGGTTCAGAGGAGAGCAACTAAAATGGTCTGGGACACCTTCTGTATGAGGAAAGACTACAGCGTCTGGGGCTCTTCAGTCTAGAGAAGAGGCGCTTGAGGCGAGACTATGATTGAGACATAAAATTATGCAAGGGATGGATAGAATAGATTGAATGATGCTCTTTTCCCTTTCATATAACACCAGAACGAGGGGACATCCATTAAAATTGAATGTTGAGAGGGTTAGGACAGACAAAAGTAAATATTTCTTCAACCAATGTGTTGTTGGTCTGTGGAACTCCTTGCCACAGAATGTGGTGAAGGAATCTAGCCTCAATGCCTTTAAGTAGGGTTTGGATAAACTCCTAGAGGAAGGGATCATCATAGGTTATAAGCCATGAGGGGTGTGTGTAGAGGTGGACAACCTCAAAATGCCAGATGGGGGGGGGGGCACCTGGATGCAGGTATCATATGTACTCCCTCAGCATCTGGTGGGCCACTGTGTGATACAGGAAGCTCAACCAGATAGGCCTTTGACCTGATCCACTGGAGGCTCTTCTTATGTCCCAAGTGTGAATAACCTCATGGGCTGTTGGTTTCAACATTCTGCAGTTGCATCATACCATTCACTCCAAGCTCCAAAGTGGGCAATGCTATCTTGCATGAAGTATTCTTTCTCCCAGAATCACATAATGTTAGCAGTGAAAGAGATCTTGGAGTCATGTAATGCAGTTGCAGGGAACTGCTACAGCAATAGTCCTTGAGCATTTCAGTCCAGGATCCCCTTCTGAGAATGACAGTCTGTCTGGGACTCCCTCTGGAAATGAGTCACGGCCAGAACACAGATGTCACATGCTATAGTTGTGATGCCAGAGCTACTCAGAGGTAAGTCCCATTGTGTTTAATGAGACTTACTTCCAGGAAAGCAGCCTGAATGCCCCATTCCAAGATGGCAGTGCCAGATACCAAGATGCTGGTACCCATTTTTTCACAACCCCCTGAATGAAGTCGTGACCCCCACTTTGAGAGCCACTGTGGTACAGCATTCCACCTTAGGGCAAAATCCAGAGTAACTATGGGAGCAAATAAAAGACATTACGTGCACCTGTAGTTACTGCACCACCTAGTGAAAACCTATGGGAAATTCATATTGCAATCCAGAGTAACTTGTTCTTGCTCCGGAGCAAGGACTCCCCATAGTTACTCTGGATTTCACCCTTAGTGGAACATTACAGGGATAAATTGAGCAATGTTTTCTGTTCACTGATCGGCTAATGCTTTAGTGTCAGTTGGGCAATGTTGGAAATGGCTTATGCCACACTGGAGAGGGGAAGAAGGAAGATTTTTGTGGACTTTCCCTCTCTGGTTTCTGACATTTTTTTTAAAGATCATATGAAAACAAGAGGCAAAGAATCTGACAAGCTGAACTCTTGCTGCTTTTCATTTTCATTGAGACTTTTGCTGAATAATCAAAATGCTGGTTAATGTGGCTCAATCTGGCTTACGCTACCAACCTGGTCAGGGATTCATTTTCAGCCAGAAGGGTTCATATAGTAATGTAGGAGTTAAGGCTTTGGTATGATTATACTTTTTCACCACCCAGATCATGCTTTTCTTAAAATGCACAATACTAATTAGTACAATGTCATTTGAGGAGCTTAAATGCATGATTATTTCTTTTATTCACATTTTGCTCTTCCATGACCACTCAGTGAAGCAGACTGTATCTTTAACGGCCATGAAAGGGGATTTTGCTCTGCTGGTGTCTTGATTCCGGTAATTGAACTATTTAACATTCATTCTCAGAAATAATTCATTTGCTGCAACTCACATTATTTATATTTCAACATTCAGTCTAACCATCAAGTAATTGGGATCATAGGAAGACAGAGTTTTGGTAGTTTATTGGTTCCGGAGTCAGAACTTAAAAATGTGTATTGGATACATCACAACTCACTGGGAACTTCCTTTTGACATCTAATCTTCCTCCCATTGACACCACTTTGACAGACATATTGTAGGACAGCTAAAAAAGGGAAACCATAATGCAGAAAAAGATGGTGATTACAATAGATCTACATTGCACTAAAATAAAATTTATATTGGAAAGGTCATGAGAAAGGAAGAACTCAATTAGCTATACTTTTTACTTTTGTGTTAATCGGATACAGTATAAGAGAATATAAAATGAAATGTACAAAGAATAGGACAGTTAGATGGGTTGTGGTTGTGACAACATACACTCTATTTCAGAATTAGAAAAGTCATTTTTGAAGGGTAGAAAGATCTGTTGTCTATGTTTCTATTTACTGTACTCATTTTTCTTTCACACATACCCTCCTTTGTTAGAAAATAGAACTGGAGATGAGTGGTGTACCTAGGGGGACCTAGAGGGCCCTGGGCCCCAGATACCACCCTCAGGGAATGACACACTCAGGATGACAAAAATAATTAAATCACGAAAATCATTCTGAATAACCTGATCATGTCATAAACAACTGGATGCATATTTTGCAGCATAATCCAGTGCAAAAAATGTTTTCAAATATCTCTTTCCTATCAAAAGTTAGGGCTAAAAAACAAAAAAAATGCATTGAGCCCTATGAAAAGTGAAAGTAAACTGCATCACACCTTTACTTGTGAGTAGACAAATGTGCATCGGAAAGAGAAGACTGAGAAGAATCTAACCAAGAATAGTTCTGATCCATTGAATGCAGCCCCCACAAATCAACCCAGAAGGAAGTCACTGATGATTGCAATGAGTCTTATGGAAACTAGGACTGAGCTACACAGCCACGTTTACTTGCTAATAGGCAAACATGTCTTGGCTTGAGTTCAGGTCATGCACAGAGGAATGCAAGGCCAACAGAATGGACCCAATCCAGTGAAAGTGGAGTTCAACAAGTGCTAAAAGAAGCAGCCTCACCCCTCCCCCCTCCCCCAAAAAAGAATAAAACAGAGACATATATAGCAATCCTATACACACTTTCCTGGAAGCAAGAACCTTTGAACACAATGGGACTTACTTCTGAGTAGACATGGTTAGGATTGTGCTATCTATTGGTAAGGTGATTTTTAAAATATGAAACTATTAATATCCAATGAATTGTAGTAATTAATACTGATAATAATTAAATAATCAAAAAATTATGAGGGTGTCAAAAAAATTGAGGGCTGCAATGGCTCAGTGGTTAGAACACTGAACAACCAGACAACTGAACAACCAGAATGTTGGCAGGTAGGCAACTAGAGTTCAAGACCCCAGAGTGCCGCAAGATGGAGTGAGCTCCTGTCTCTGGCCCAGCTCCTGCCAACCTAGCAGTTCAAAAGCATACAAATGCAAGTAGATAAATAGGTACCATTCTGGCGAGAGGCCCCTGTGACAGGCCGACCAGGTATCCCCCCAAGTTGCGTCAATCATGGATTGGATGAAATTCCAATCCACAACAAGCGGTCACCATCATCATATGGTACAAATGCTGAAAAAAGTTGCCTTTGCCTTTTGAGGGTGTGAAAAAATTGTGGGCTCTGGGTGCCAAATGACTTAGGTATGCCTTTGCTGGAGATTGATCATTTTAAGTGTTATTAGCACTAACGAGCTTAATTTTTCCTTTGTTGATAGCAGCTGGATCAACCTCCCCCAATGATGTCTCATTTAAATTAAATGTGAAAAACTTAACATATGACAATGACCAGTATCCATGTCAGGTTGAGAACAGATTCGTAATGCCTTTCATATGCATGTGTGCATACACATGCTTTCTCCACCTCCACATCCCATTACTTCAGATGGAAAGTAAGGACTTGCCACTAAAAACCTAGGAGAAAAGCATCACAGAAGCTACCACCCAATTATCTATATGTTGGGATTCCAGCTTCCTTTGATCTGAAACCTCCTAGTATGGCTGCAATCTTATGAGCACTTTCCTGGGAGTAAGCCCTATTGAACTCAATGGAACTTACTTCTGAGTAGACATGAATAGGATTGCAGTGATAGTCTTTTATTCCCTATTGTATACACATCAAGCGTGCATATTTCTAAAAGTGCTGCTAGGACTCCTTTAAAGCTCTCCAATTAACAACCTGGATAGACATTTTTGAGATGGTTAACAGGCACAGTGTCTTAACCACTTGTGCCACCCACAGCCCATACATTAGTTAAGACATATATTATTACTGATGCACATGAGGGGAAGTTGCGCATGGGGGGTTGATGCGAAAGGGGGGGTTGATGCGCATGGGGGGACTGATGCGCATGGGGACTGGTGCGCATGGAGGGACTGATGCACATGGGGGGATTGATGCACATGGGGGGACTGATGCACATGGTGGATGTTGCGCCATAGGGGGATGGCGTACGGGGGAATTTTACTCCTGCAACGCGGGTATGCTTTTCGCTAGTTAATACATATAAAACCTGGTTTATATATTCAACCAAAAAAAGGGGATAGCAAAAGGCAGAGGTGGCAGCATGGATGGTGTCCCTTCAGAGTGGATGTGATATGCCCAGTTAAAAACCCAGACACCTGTCCCCCTCCCTGCAAACAGAAAAACATAGGCAAAGGGCTGTGTGTGTTACAGCACAAGAAAATAATATTCAGAAGCTATTTTCCCCATCTGTCCTCAGAAGTGGAAGAGGCCATTCAACCATCACAGAACTTGGCCACCTCATTTCACTGTATATAGACTACAGACCCTTTTAGGAAGAGCTGCATTCAAGTTGGGCTTCTCTTGTCGCCTATCCCTAGAACTGATCAATAGGGGACACTGTAGGACCCTTCCTGCAGCACAACTGCGTCTTTCTGGATACTGTTTGCCTTCATTTATTTTTGAAGCTGGCCAGTACAGCAATATCTTGATTTTCATCCTCCTGACCTTCATTGCTTTGCTCTTTTCACAGTTTTCAACTATAACTACATTTCCACAATATGTTATTATATTTATTACATAAATAAATTTCATATTTTATCTGTGTGCTTACTACTTTTGTTCAGTTTCATACAACCTCCTACAGTATTCATCCATGTTCTTACTTTTCTTTTATTTCTGGTTTATGTAAGTTTCATATGTATTTGCATTTGTTATATCCTTTTTTTTGCATGCCCAAAATGAATTTGCAAGTTAACTAAGGCTATGCGTTGACAATCATCCATTTCTTACTTTCATTTTTGCTCAGTTTCTAACCAGATGAAAGTTCAAGATCTTGCTATGAACCTGGGCGCTTCAAGGAATCTTTATGTTAGTACTAACTGCTTCAGGCCCAGTTGTCTGAATGGATAGCTTGCTGGAAACCTCGTCTACTGGTACACTATTTTAATGAGAGAAGGAAGGTATTGATTAATCAGGGGTCTCCAAACTTTTTGGCTGGAGGACCACATCATCTCTCTGACACTATGTCAGGGGCCAAAAAAACTAATTTACATTTCAAATTTGAATATATTTACATAAATTTACGTATAAGAACATATTGGGGTGGATTACAGGACTTGCCCAAGTTAGAGGGATCTTGAGGTTTGCCAAGGGCCACATCTGGCCCCAGGACCAGGGTTTGGAGACCCCTGGATTAAATAAACAGAATACTTCCAGACAACTGTGCTTAGTTAGTGTGGTGCTAGAGACTGAGCTACTCACATCTATTGGAGAACCCATCAAATCAGGCTGACCCCATCCTCCAGCTCAGCAACCAGTTGCAGTGGGTAGTTATCAGGGTACCTTGGTGGTGCTGGTTGTTGTTGGTGCAGGGCTATAGTTGAGTTTCCCCAGCACTGCTGTCTACACTGGTAATTTTTACTGAAGGCAATAGGGCCATAAGCCTTAATGAGGAGTCAAGCCTACTTCACAGGGTTGTTGTGAGGACAAGAGGAAGCGGTAGTATAGCTGGAGGGGGTGAAAGAATCAAGTTTTTCCAGAGTGCTTCACCACCAAGCAGCTCCTTCCCTTCACTTTCCAGATTGCTACAGGTAAACATAGGACACCCTGAAGAAATGTAGGACAAGACAAACTAAAAGCTAAAAACATTCACATATATATATGTGAATATATATATTCCTTTATTGACGTTCATTTAAACACCATATTACTTGTAATTTAATTTAATACTATTAAATAGAATTTATTTATTCTAAGAAGGGTACATGCTGTCTGCTCTCAAGGAAAGGGGGATGATGAAAATTTTTTTCCAAGACACAAGGCTAAAAGAGAGGACATGTCCTGGGGAAAGCAGACACAAGGCTAAATAACAACAACAACAACAACAACAACAACAACAACAACATATCCCACCTTTCTCCTAGAGAGACTCAAGGCAGCTTACAAAACAATCCATAAAAACATCAACAATAAATTCCAGTTCATTAAAACAGTTAAAACAGGCATCTTAAAAACAATATAAAACATCTACATTAAAACACTGATTAAAACCATAGTAAAAGAATTGTGTGGTAGAAGTAGCCAGACTACAAAAACCAGCAGACTAAAAAGAGGACATGTCCTGGAAAAAGAGAATATAAGGACATGTCCTGGGAAAAGACTAAAAAAAAGGATACATCCTGAAAAAGAGGGCAGAAGGCTAAAAAAGAGGGACATGTCCTGAAAAAAGAGGACACAAATATATAAAAAGAGGACATGTCCTGGAAAAAGAATATAAGGACATGTCCTGGGAAAAGACTAAAAAAGAGGATACATCCTGAAAAAGAGTGTAGAAGGCTAAAAAAGAGGGACATGTCCTGAAAAAAGAGGACACAAATCTATAAAAAGAGGACATGTCCTGGAAAAACAGGACAAAAGGCTAAAAGAGGACAAATCCTGGGGGTGGTGAAACAGGACTGAAGGCTAAAGAGGACATGCCCTGGAAAAATAGGATGCAAGCCTAGAGGGCATGTCCTGAAAAAGGAGATCACAAATTTATAAAAAGATGACATGTCCTGGAAAGAGAGGACATAAGGACATGTCCTGGGGGAAGAGGACATTAGGCTAAAAAAGAGGACACAAATCTAAAAAAGAGGACATGTCCTGGATAAACAGGACCCAAGGCTAAAGAGGACAAATCCTGGAGGAAGAAAAAAGGACAGAAGGCTAAAGAGGACATGCCCTGGAAAAAGAGGATGCAAGCCTAAGGAAGAGGACAGAAGACTAGAGAAGAGGACGTGTCCTGGTAGAAGAGGAGCGCTGGTGACCCTCTGCAGAGAGCGAGAGAGAGGGGCGCATGCAGAGGCAGCAGCAGGAGCACTCCTTGGGCAGAGCTTTGGAGAGGTGGGTCTCCGCCTCCTGGGCCACCTATTGGCCGGGCTCTGCTCATCCTTCCCCGGCTGGCTGGGGCTGGGGCTGGGCGGGGAGAAGCGACGCCCGGAGAGCAGAGGCTGCGCTTGTCTCTCTCTGTCTGCCGGTCCCTCCACTGCGAGGCAACGTGAGCGGCTGGCTGGAGTTGGGCGCAGAGACTGAGTGGTCCAGCCAAAGCTGCATCCCTGCCTGGGCAGCAGCAGCAGCAGCAGCAGCAGCAGCATCCTTTTGTTCTGCTCCATCCTTTCTTTCTCTTTTTTTTCTTTCTCTCTGCCTATTCATTCTTTTATTTAATTTTTTTCCATTTTTATTTTGCAATTAAACCATCCTTGCAAACAAAGGAAGGAGAAGGAGAGAGGCAGCAGTAGCATCCTTTCTCTGGGTAGCAGCAGCAGCAGCAGCAGCATCCAAGCAGGAGCCATGCGCTCCATCAGGAAGAGATGGACTATCTGCACCATAAGTATCCTGCTGATCTTCTACAAGACAAAAGAAATCACAAGGACTGAAGGCCACCAGGAGGTGCCCAACTCAGGGTAAATAAAATCCACAGAGGATTTTGGACCAAGGCAAGAAATCAGCATGTAGATGAGGATGAAGAAAGAAAGGGAAAGAAAGAAGGAAAGAAAGAAAGAAAGAAAGCCGGCTTTGCACCATGCAGTGCATTGCAATGCAATTCAATGCAAAGGCTGCTACAAGGGGTTGCTTTTCCTACTACCTCTTGCAGGCTTTGGGGTTTTTCTTTGGAGGGGAGATGTTAGGGGGCTGCCTGGTGGTGGATGGCTTGAGGACATGCCTCCCCCAAAAGGGGGTGCCTGGAAAGAAGAGTTGCAAGTGCAGTCTTGTGCAGAGGATGCTTTCCATCCCATGGGGAGGCGATCAGTGGGTGGGATGGAGGAATCGGGTCCCTTTGGATGTGGGATGAGTGGTTTGCAATGCAGAAAAAGGAGTCGTGCTGGATCTGTTGGGTGTGAAGCTGGTAGAGGGATTGGGGGGAGTGGCACCTTTCTCAGAAGTTTAGCTTGCCCACATGCTTTAAAATCTCCATCTCTGTGCCTTGATTTGGGGCTTCTTCTTGTGGCAGGGAGTTCCACCGACTCCTCTGGCTCTGATCAGGTTGGCACTGAAAGATGTCCTCCCTCTGGCTTTCATGGGGCTTACTCCTAAGAAAGTGCATAGGATTACAGCCTGGGGCTGCAAACATTATATGCATACTTTTCTGGAAGTAAGTAATAGATCCCACTGAGTTAATTGGGACATACTCCTAAATAAATCTATCTACAGTATTTATCTATCTACAGTATTTATATACCGCTTTTCAACTAACAAGTTCACAAAGCGGTTTACAAAGAAGATGGAAAAATAATAATAGCTAATAAAAACTAATGGGTCCCTGTCCCAAAAGGGCTCACAATCTAAATGTATAGGATTACAACCTTAGGCTGCAAATCTTATATGCATATTTTCCTGGAAGTAAGTAGTAAACCCCACTGAGTTCAATGAACAAATGAATAGGATTACAGCCTTAGGCTGAAAACCTTATATATAGTTTCCTGGAAGTAAGTCCCATTGAAAGTGGAATTTACTACTTGCTTCCAGTAAAGCATGCCTATAAGGTTTGCAGCCCAAGGTACAATAAGTGCACAAGGCTGCAACATATTAGGACTTACTACTGAGTAGATTGTCTACTCAGTGGTAAATCCCACTGAGTTCAATGGGTATTACTCCTAAATAATGTAGTACAACTTTAGGATTGCAAACCTTATTTGCATACGTTCCTGGAAGTAAGCCTCTTTGGACTCAATGGGTAGTAAAAAAGTAAATCCCATGGAGTTCAATGGGGGTTATTCTTGGATAAGAGATTAGGATTGCAGCCTTGGGCTGCAAACCTTAAATACATACTTTCCTGGAAGGAAGCCAGTGGTGGGCACCAGCAGGTTCGCACCTACTCTATAGAACCGGTTCTTACAAGAGATAGTACATATAAAGTTTAAAAATAGCCATTTAAAAGTGGCTGCCAGATGGACAGAGAACCGGTTCTTAATTTCTTTGAAGCCCATCACAGAAGTAAGCCTCCTTGAACACAGTGGGACTTACCTCTGAGTAGACAGGCATAGGACATACTAACATCCAAATACCTTTTTTACAGAGTAAACAGACTCTTGGTCTCCCCTCTCCCCCAATAGTGTAAGAGCACTCACTTTCCTGCATGATTGTAGTGGTCACTCCAAAGCAAGTCCCGTTGCCATCTGTAGGTTTTGTGCCCATTGAAATAAATTTAGAGCACATTCCTAACCATGTCTACTCAAAAGTAAGCCCCATTGTGTTCAGTGGGTCTTACTCCCAGGAAAGTATCTTTAGGATTGCAGCACTAGAATTTTAGCCAATCTCCTTGAAGTTTTGGGGGGAGGTTCTGCTATGCAAACTTATCTGGTTGTATTATGTGGCACGTAGGAAGATCAAGCCATGCCTGCGCAGTTTGGCACTGCCCACTGTAGGGACACAAATTATTGTCTTTGTGTGACAACTAACAAGAAACCCCACAGCCTCATGCTAGGACTTTCCTCTTGGGGCCTTGTGATCTTTCCTTCCCTTCTGACAAGTATCCAGCATGACCTTCCTCCCAAACTTCAATAAACCCTTTTTTAAGTCAAGTCCTCAAAATTCTTGCCTTGGAGACAAGCTAAAAAATGGATCACAGGCTTTTTCCTTCCTGCAAAGGTTTCCCTACCTGGAGAGAAAAACAACCTGGCAGTGTTGGTAATGGGAGCTTTTGCCTGGTGTATGTGTGTTGTCTGTGTTGGCCAGAGAGTAGTGGCATAGCTAAAGGGGCTTCCCTTTTGCACGTAGCTTCCCCTTTTGCACTAAGTCTTTCAGGGAGCCACACAGTGGCACGCAAGGGCCCCTCCACCTCCTCTTAAGAGCCATTCCAGGTAAGGGAAGAGAAAGTCAGAAGCAAAAAGGGAGACTCTTTGCAAGTCTGAGTGCTTTGCCCCCCTTTAGCTACGCCACTGCTAGAGGCTCCCTTGGATTTGCAGATGCTTCCAAGTATGGTGGCTTCAGCAGACTGGCTTGCTGACTGGGACATGTGGGGGTGGGGAGAGGATCTGGGGGAACCCAGAAATAGCAGCCACTTTGGAAGGATCAGGTCACTCTCTCTACTTCCATGGAGATGCATCTGCCTTTATGCATCTGGAAGTAAAGCTGCAGGATCTCCTGCCCTGCATGCTGTTTGGGTATGTTTTTCCTCCTTGCTCTGGCTGCCTTTCAGACTTGCATTGAAAGGAATCCAATACCATGCAGTCAGCCACATGCCGGCACCCTGCATCCTGCCATACCAGGGTGACCATATGTGCTTCTTTTCCACGACATGTCCTCCTTTTCAGCCTTTGTCCTAGGAAAAAAACCAAAAACAGGACAAGATCCCTGAAAATGTAGGACACCCAAGAAAAATGTAGGACATGACAAAATAAAAGCTAAAAACACTCATATATTTATTGCTTTCATGTGCTTAATTTACATTTATTATTAAATTATATGTAATAGTTTCAAATTTATTGCATACAATTTATTAATTACAAGAGGGCTACATGCTGCCTACTCGCAAGGAAAAGGAGAACAGTGAAGATTTTTTTTCCAGTACACAAGACTGAAAAAGAGGATATATAATCACCCTGCCCAAATGGGAGTACAGAGCAGATAATATCTTACCTGGTTTGCAATGCATCCCCAGCCCCTAAACTCATTCGCTAGCTAGGCAGCCTGGCTGACTCTGGTGGGACTGGATTCCTTACTTACAATGGCATGTAAGCTCAATAATCCACCCCTCGTGCATGCACCAACCCTGTCCAAGAAAGACAATCCCATGCAAAAGGCTTTGCATTTCTCCTGGTTGCAACTGAACTATGCGGGGTAGTTTGCAAGGCTTGTATAAAATCCAAAATGTATTTTGCTGGTGGTGGCTTCCAGTAACACAGGCTGCAGCTGTCATAAAAGAAACAAAAGGCATGTGCCTTTGTTAGAGCAGACAAAATTCCGCCCCCCTCCAAAAAAAGATCTTGCACATCCCACTTAGGAGGACACCTCCTTCTCCTTTTAATTCCAATAATTACTACTCTGGAGTGTGAACCGTATTGTTCTGAGTAAGAGGAAAGTGAAATCTTTTCTTCACATTTCACCCACCTCTCCTGTTTCTAATTCAGAGGTTTACAAATATTTTATCACGGGGACCCACTTTTTAAAACAAGAATCTGTTAGGGCCTACCTAGGTTCACCCATGTTAACCATATCTCCTGTTTTTCCAGGACTTGTCCTCTTTTTGTGTCCAGGGGAAAAAAAATCTTCATTGTCCTTCTTTTACTTGTGAGCAGGCAGCATGTAGCCTGCTTATAATTAAGAAATTTTACATTATAAATATATGTAATAGTTTTTCATTTAATAAGTTATGTAGTGTTTAAATTAGCCACATGAAAGCAAGATGTGACTGTTTTTAGCCCTTTTTGTCATGTCCTACATTTTTCTTGGCTGTTCTAAAGTTTTGGGGACCTTGTCCACTTTTTGCAGTTATGATATATGATCACCCTGAGTTTTTTTTAAAAGACGTGTCAAAAATATTTATAAGTAGTGATAATCAGAAAAAAGACCCCCAAACATTCATATCCCTAGATTTACAACACCTTACAATTTTAAGGTGCTTATCTCTTTGCAGGATTATTAGTTGCTACCTCATTTTGGAACAGCTTTAAAGATTGAGGCGATACATTATCTGAACTTGCCATTGCTCTTACTTGACCCATTAAAAATCAGGTTGTGATCCTCCAGTGTGTCCTGACCCTCATGTTGTTGGAGATCTTTCCTTGGATGTGTGCTGGGGGGGGGGGGGTCACCAAAACTATGTCTTGTTTAGTCTTGATATATTCAAAGTTTGAGTAGCGTATAAAACTAGAACTTCATCTTCAGTCTTAGGGCTCAAGCCTATGCACGTCTACTCTGAAGTAAATCTCATTGTGTCCAATAGATCTTACTTCCAGGAAAGTGTGTGTTGGATTGAAGCCTTATTCCACCAAAGCGCTTGCAAATATGAGACTGTAGACTCAGTATTTTTAGAGTGCAAGACAAGTGTTTAGGGGATGGCATCTTGAGACCCTAATCCTATGCATGTCTACTCAGAAATAAGTCCCATTATGGTTGATAGGGCTTATTCACAGATACGCACAATTATGGAGATAATTGCTTCCCTAATTTCCTGTTACTATTAAAGTTGTATAAAGGCCCCCTTTCCCACGCGTGAATGCTGGAGAAGGGACAGTATGGCAGCAATCCTAAAGACACTTTCCTTGGAGTGAGACCCACTGAACACAATGGGGCTTACTTTTGAATAGACATGGTTAGGATTGTGCTCTAATTTTGTTTATGGGGGAACTTTTCAGTTAGTTGCCATGTATATGTGTCATCTATTGGATGAGAAAATGCTAAACATGCTTTGTACCAGCTGGGCAGGAAATTTTGCATCGTCGCAAGGATGGCAAGTCTTGGCATTTTCATCCCATCAGTGCCAAAACATTTACAGGGCTTGTATTCCTTGTCACCCTATTTTGCTGTTTTTTGACAGCTTTTTGACTGAGCTTCCCCCAACCTTGCCTAGTCCTATAGAATGATCATTTATCAAGGAAACACCATCAAATTGTGGTTATTTATGGGGTTAGCAAAGCAGTGAATTATCTATTTAATGGATCCTGTTCTAAATATCCTGATCTTCCTACTTACAGTAGCTGGGAGAAAGCTCCACTGAATACAGTGGGACTTATTTCTGTGTAAACCCGCATGGGATTATACTGTTAAACATTTTGGCTGAAAGTTAGTTGAGTGGGACCTCCTTCCCATTAGTTTCCCATGGACAGTCACCCTTCTCTCAGTGGTGATTGCGAACAAAGTTTAAAATAGTACACTTTCTTAATATTTGCTAGTCTAGATTTCTAATCTAGGTATTTGCTAATCAGGATTTTTAATCTTTATTTTATGCATGCAAATTTATATCTAACGTACCTTCATTCTGTAGCCACATATTTTAGCACTGTGGTTTAAAAATACTGTATTTTGTATTGGGAGCTCATATAGCGAACCCTTGACCGAGTCTGCAATGCTGTGCCCACTCAATGTTTGAATTCAATGGGTCTTACTTCTGAGTAGATGTGAGGCTTGGGCTCATAGTGGACTAATGGGAGAAAGGAGTGTCTGTTAGAAAGCCCATTAAATCTGGATCTGAATCAGAGGAGTCCCACATGTTCAAAACACACACGAATAGATTTGAATGAACCAGAAAATGTAAAAAAAACTTGCTTCTAAAAAAGTGAGTTCACTATGTGAGTTCACATAGTGGTTTAGAGACTGACAGCATGATCCTATGCATGTCTACTCAGAAGTAAGTCTATTTGTATTCAGTTGTACTTACTGACAGGTAGTACTAGTGACAGGTAGATGTGGATGGGACTGCAGCCTGAACTGGAAATTAGGACTTCCCTGGTTTAAAGTAAGTCATCTCAGGCTGAGCAATAATACATGGATAATACTGTACTATATAACTTCCATGGGACTTGTCAGCTTTAAATTTAGATAGTACAGTGACCTCCTTTGCCTGCTCCCAAGGTACTACACAAATGCTATTTTAGATTAATTTATGGAAAGAAGGTGTTTTAATAACTTGCAACAGTGTGAAAAGCATTAAAATAAAAGACTGTAAGGTACCTCATTTATAGTTATTTTCAGCACTCTATGAAATGGAGTCCTTACAACAACTTTGTAAGGCCAGCTAGTGATAATTCTTGCCGAACATTTGCAAACTTTTGCGTACTCTGGAGAGAAACTTTGGCTTCTCAGAGTATAAACATCAAATATTCCAGTTGTTATCTAGATACTCGAAATAATACTCGATACACTCAAAATAATACTGTAGAGTCTGTAAGAAATACGGTCCAGTTCATCTGGGTTGAATGCAAATCAATGGAATCTGCTACTTCCACATTTGTGGGTATGTCTCATTTTGTGTTATTTACTGATAATAGACTACTGGTTAAATATTAATCAGGAGATACGCATTTTGAACTTTTTGAAAAATTGTTACTGAATGGTGCAAACAACAGTGTGCCTGTGCTATAATTTACCTTTTGAATTTCATTGACTTCATGTTTCTTAGAGTGTACAGATACTTCTACAGAAGTAGTGGCTGTGATCTCCCTTTTAGCACTATCATTGTACTATACTCATTAACATATTCTGAATTCATTTCTGCAATCTTTTTGCACAATTAATTGGGAGTACATCCCATTATACTCAGTGGCACTTTCTGTGCAAGTTTAATCAGAAGTATCAGACTTCAAGCTTTCCTGGCATAAGTGATCCACTGAGTTCACTTCTATGCCAGCCTGAATAAATCTGGAAAAACGTGATTTCCCCATCTGTCTTTTTCCTATTTTTCCTATTTATTCAGGAAAAACACCTTGCAGTACTGATGTGGTGTTCATTTAAAGATATGCAGGCTTCCAAGTAGAAGAAGATCTGGGAAGATCTAGCCTTTTTAAAGTTTGGGATTTTCTTACAATGGTGAATGAAAATAAGTAATAGATAAATCAGAGTTGGCTCAGTTAGATGCGCCATTAAAGGAAGCATCTTGTTTAATAGCCAGATGTCAAGATAAGATGTAGAATCCACCTATACTTAGGGCAAAATCCAGAGTAACTATGGGGAGTCCTTGCTCCGGTGTAAGAACAACTTACTCTGGATTCCAATATGAATTTCCCATAGGTTTTCACTAGGTGGTGCAGTAACTACAGGTGCACTTAAAGTCTCTTACATGCTCACGTAGTTACTCTGGGTTTGGGGGAAAACCACTGTGAAGCCCTGTGTACTTCACAGGGATTTAAAAAGTCCTTCTCTAGATCCAGGAAGGATGTCACTGAGATCTCAAATATAGCTACCCTAGTTGAAGACAAGTGAGAGTAAAAATAAGCATTCTCCAGAGGCCAAAAGATGTTGACAACCTGTTCTTGAACTTAGAATAGAAGAAATACCGTAATGCAGAACAGCTGGGACTTGCAGTCCACCTAATGGTTTGAGGTTTCCTTAATGTACCACAGCACATGTCTGCTTCAGTATAGATGTTGACTAAATTGTCAACCCTCCGGTCTACTATATTTCAAGCATTAGCACTTTTAGGGACAAAAGTACTACAGAAAAAGAAAAGTCTCCCATGCCACTTCCTTGAAGTTCCTAATGGACTAAAGAGCCTCTCTGATGTAATTTTGATTTCTTCATCCTTGGTGCATTTTGTTCATTTTTCTTTTGAAGTATAAACCACAGTGCGGCAAAGAGAGCTATAGGATGAAAAGATGTAATGGCTTTTTGTTCTTGTAGAAAAGATTGTTAGAAGGGAAAAAAAGTGTAATGAATGTTGAGTAGTATCCCTTGGATTCATCTCAATATTTCCTTAAAACAACAACAGTTCTCACCCCAGTAATATGATTATTCTTCATAACATCACAGCTTAAGGGTCATGGCTCTTAATTTTAAAAAAAATTCCCCTGTATATAATATTGTTTTAATTTTTAGTAGGTGGCACTCTTTGCTGTAAATCAATGCAGTCCATTGGATGAGATGTTGATCAGTGATCCTATGATTATTATTTTCATGTCGATCCACCAGGGATCCTTCCAGGATCCTTAGATATGCCACATATAGCAATTTCAGGGTAACAAATGAATACGCTGCCATGTTTTAAATTGGATGATGCACCGTTCTTGGCTCCAATAGGTTGGATATATCTAAACAAGCACAACCAGTATTCTGTGCACTTTTAAATAGCCTCAAGATCTTCTCATAAGAAGCCCTTTGTTGGCTTGAGGAATGTTTATTATTTTAAAAGTGTCTGGTCTTGCCCCATCAATTAAGAGAAATAGGTTCAGCCCAGATGGTCTCTGTGGATGAAAGATTCTCCACAAACATCAAGGCCACCCACCTTAATTTCTCGGTACAGGTTTTGGAAATTTTGTGGTTGAGTGTCCAATTTATTTATATGGAAAGATGGGATAGAATAATTTAAATAAGTTAGCACACTGACAGCTTAAGGTAACTCACTGTTGTGGCTGTGCCAGAAAAGGGGTTTGCTATATACCAGCGCAGGGGGATTGGTGAAAGGGGTTATGTTGCAATATACATATATCTGTGACACCTCATATAGAAGTCCTTTCCTTCCCGTGATTATTAATAGAAGCAAATAAGTACCTTTGAATGAATATGGAGCTCATACTTTGTTAGGAATTCAGGCAGACGGGATTCAGACACAAATGATGTAACTTAATGACCTCATAGTGACATATTCCCCCAAATCATTTTTTCCTGTTTGAGTGCAAAGAGAGGCTGTCATAACCTGGACAAAACTTTGATTGAAATCCTAGGCACCCTGCCTGAGATGAAATCCTGCTGAATTTGCTGGGACTTTGAAAGAAGCATGTGTAGAAGAGCATTATCAATCTGCAATACCAAGAACCTTTTCTGGAAATAAGTTATGTGTTATTGTGGCTTACTGTAATTACATATAGGAGCAAAGTTTTTGTTCTAAGCTTTCCTAATATTATGTAATTCTTCAGACAGAAATAGTTTGGTGAGGAAGACAACATGCTTCGCTGTTTGAGAAAGGCAACTTCAGAATTTCATTGGAATTACATTGGAACTAGTAGATCTGAGGTTCAGTCCAGGCACCAGTGTTTCTCAACCTGGGTACCATCAGTAGTACTTGAGATGGTGTCTCGTGGTACTTGCATGATCCTTGTGCACCACTTGCCCAGCAGTGAGACCAGGAATGTGACCCAACAAACAGCAGTAGGATGGTCGATGGCAGAACTCCAAAGAATGCTTTTTGAAAAAGCCCTCCCATCCACTCTGAACCTTTTACTGGTGTTGGTTGTATTGCATCTGGCCTTCCAATCCAAAAGTAGTTCCAATCCGCCAGTTAGTTCTGGTGGTTCTTAGAGTAGGTGGATCATGTGAAATGGTATGGAAGAGGATAAACCCTGAGAAACACTGATCACTGATTTAAAAACTTATTACAACAGTTGAAAGATCCTGTATTACAAATGAAAGAAATATGGTAGGTATGTGAATGACTAGGTCAAAGCTCTATTTTATGCATCAGAAATTTGTGTTATTATTGTGTCACATGGCATCGTGAATTAAGTTTTTGTTGAAAGAACTTCAGGCCAGTAGAAGCCTATGGTCATTAGGATCTCTCTCACTGTGTGTGTGTGTTCACATTCTTGTCTTACCCTACAATCCAGAGTAACTACAGGAGCACATAAGAGACATTTACATCAACGTAGTTATGGCACCACCTAGTGAAAATCTATGGGAAATTCATATTACAATCCAGAGTAAATTGTTCTTATGTCAGAGCAAGGACTCTCTGAAGTTACTCTGGATTGCGCCCATAATTTGTAGTTCCTTAGCTTCTCTAAGTTAGAGCTACCGTCTCTGTAGGAATCATCTTGCAGTGTGCTTTGGCTTTCTTGAGACTCCATGATTGCAACTGTTATCACAGGTTCAGCTTAATAAAAGACAAATGAATGTAGTTGTGGGTAGCACATGAGACACAAGTGATCAAAATTTCTCCTAAAAGGTGAACATAACTTCTTGTCACTGTTTTCATCTCAAAAACATGTGCAGATCCATTGGGTAATGTGACCTAGGGTGCAGGCCGGCACAACTCTTCCTGTGGTGTTGAAGGGAGGCAAGCGCATGACTGTGCACTGGCCTAACCATTCCCCAGAAGTGGCACAGAAGTGCCTTTACAACACTTTTGTGACACCCCAAGGCTAGCATGGGATTTGTGCTGGGACTCTGGCACAAATAGGCACCCAATATATTTCCTGGTACAATTGAAACTTTCCTGAATGTGAAGATTGCACGTAGCATCATGACTGATAGCCTTTCAGTTAGATTAGATTAGATTGTAGCTATTGCTAAGATCTACTGGTTCCATCTGAAAGGTGATATGGGGTAATTTGCCTTTGTTTTTCCTGTGATAGACACTGACATTTACTGTCAAGTCATTCCATTTACCCATCATAGGATGATATGGCAGAGCAACACCCTTGCTCATATTGCAAAGATAAGAAGCAGAGTGTCTTTGGGACAAGTAGGGAAATGTTTTTCAGGGTCACTTCAGTTTTTCTTAAAATAAAAAGTTATTGATGCCATCCTAACCACACTTCCCTGAGAGTTCCACACTTCCATTGACTATAATGGGATTTACTTATGCGTAGTCAGGCATAGGATTGGATTCTATATCCTTGAAGGAAAGTGGTGGGGAAAAGAAGAAGATTCCTGTTTTGGCAGAAGTTTGTTGTATTTATTTCATGACTATACCTTTTTTAATAAGGGAATTGGTGTTTGTGTTGTAGTACAGAAAAAAGTCTTTTGGCTAGCATCAAAGTAATTTTAACCTTTACTCTTGTTCTGATTTGTTTCAGAGATGGAGAACTAAGTTTAAGTAGATCAATGATCAATAGCTCTGATAAATTACACCAAAAGGGTGGATCTTCAATATTCCAGCATTCGGTAGAAAGATGGAAAATCAATGCTTCCTTGGTTCTGGATATACGGTGAGTATCTTAAATAACACACAGCTCAATTCATTATTATTTTTTTAACTGTATCCCTCCTTTTCCCAATGGTGCTCAAGGTAGTTAACAGCATTAAATACAAACACTAAAAATCAATAGAACTATAACAATAAAATACATAAAAGCACTGAAAATTGACAGAGCAGTGCATAGGATAGCCCCAAATAATCAACCGCGTATAAAACCTCTAGGAAAGCAGCAGCATAATTAACCAATTAATACATAGCAGCAGTTGACCCACTGTTAAAAAGCTGAAGAGAGCATAATAAAGTCAGCCAAGAAGCAGCCATTTAGTGAGTTTAACACAAAAAACCAAGCAAATCCTCAACCCACTAAAAATGCTGATGTAAACAAAAAAGGTGTTAAATCCCAGCCCAAACATTTCAGTGGAGGGATAGCTATGACATTGAAAGGGAGGATGTTTCATAAAGTGGTGCCCACACAGAGAAGGCCCAATTTTTTGTCTTCAGCCCCACCTTCCACTCAAGCAAGGAAGACCTGGTCCTCTCAGATGATCTCACAGCAGGATCCTTTCCGAGACTCTTACCCCCAAATCCAGAGTAACTATGGGAGCACGTAAGAGACTTTATGTGCACCCGTCGTTACTGCACCACCTAGTGAAAAATTCCCACCTATGGGAAATTCATATTGGAATCCAGAGTAAGTTGTTCTTACACCGGAGCAAGGACTCCCCATAGTTACTCTGGATTTTGCCCTTACTGGACAGACTGGAATGTATGGACGTAAATGGTCTAAGTACTCCTGTCTCAAATTGTCATGGGCTCCAAAAGTTAAAACCAGCACTATAAATTGTGTCTGCAGTGCTGTTGCTAGTGTAGTGGCCAGAAAGAATAACAGTCCCAGTGGCCACCTAAGCTGCTGCATTATGTACTCATTGCAGTTTATGGGCAGTTTTCTGCCCATGTAACTACATTAATTTTACCATTATGCCACCAAAGCATGGACCAGTATTTTCATGTCCAGTTGACTCAGGTATACTGTTAGTTGCATCTGTTAACACCAACCAAAGTTAGGCAAAAGCCCTCCCACCAGGCCATAGCTGCCACTTGGTGATCCAAGAAGATATGGATTCAGGAGGACACCAACACAGTATATCTGTTCTTGTAAGGTGAGTGCAGCCTCATTCAGAACATGTCTAGCACTTGCACCATGAATTTCCAGACCAGGAGAACCTCTGTTTGGTGTAAAATTTGTCAGATTATTAGTGCTTCCAGTGTACCAGACCTTAATACTCAGCTCTATCTCAACTTTTACCAAACACTGATGACCTCAGTATTTGGTAGAAAGGAGAATGAGCTGAGTGTCATCAACATCTTCATCAGCATCATCAGGGTCATCAGCATCTTGATGATACCCCACTCCAAATCCTTGGATGATCTCTCGCAGTGGTTTCACGTTGATTGGGGGCAATATGAACCCCTTTGGGCCATCTCTTCCCACCTATATATGGTGATTTTTATCTGTGAAGCACGTAGCAAAATTGTCACACTGTGACTTGTATTCTTGTAAGTTTCTCATTTTTGAGCATCTGGCAACTCTGTCTTGATTCAAAGTTGTTGATTTATCATTTATTATGTGGGAGGCAGAATTCTGGCTGCTATCTCAGATTAATTTATCTTACCAGATTTTTGCGAAGGTAAAAGTAGGGATGGTCGTATTCTTAGTGTACTTCACCATGTGCTCTTTGAAATGGAGGCAGGCCATAGCTTGTTAGACTTAGGCCACAATCCTTACCATGCCTACTTAAAAGTAAGCCCCATTGTGTCCATGGGTCTTACTCCCAGGAGAGTGTCTTTAGAACTATTGAACACTGTGGGGCTTACTGTTGAGTAGACTTGGTTAGAAATGTGCTCTTACTTGATTAACAGGAAAAGACAACATAAAAATGAATGTTAAAGAAAATTTGTATTTATGTAGCATTTCCAACCTGAACTATGAAAATAAGTTATTCATTTACAATATGGGACCTTAGATTAGGGTTTATTATAACTGTGCGTCTGGGATACTAAAGGAATCCAGTTACAAACTTCCAAGGATAAGCAAGATGGTTGTCAGTTGCATTCCTTACAAGAGAGTTTCCAAAGCAGCTTAAAAGCATTGGAGATGAAGGGTTGGTCTACATGGGCGTTTGGTCTAATCTTGTATTGCAACTATCAGCTCCCAGGACAGTGTTCAAACCTGTTCTTCCCATTTTGAATGAATGTCTCTTACCATGAAAGTCAGACTTCCATGCTTATTTTCTATGTTCTGTTGTGCAAATGGGCAGTGACAGACAAAGGTGCCCTAGATTTAGTAAACGTGTTGCTTCTTTGAAATAAGCAAGAACAGTTCAGAACTTGTTCAATTAAACTCAGCTTTCACTTGAGAGGGGGAAAGTGTGGGGTGTTTGCCTTGATGCCTTTTAGGACCTGGCACTGTCCTGTTGCTGAGGATTATTTGGTAGTACAGTAGTTGTCCAACATAGACTAGACCTGGCAACTCCACACCTCTCACTGGATGCAATGCAACATATGCTTAATAATAATCCTAATTATTAAGCATATGTTATGGGACCTGGTCCCTGAATGTAATATTATTCCAAATAAGAACAAAATATTTCCTTACCTGAAAATGATCCAGAAAAATCTGTTTCAGTTCAAATTGATGATTTCAGGGTGTTTTTTTTGTACTATAGAGAGAAACTTGTGTAAAGTTCTCTTTTTGTAGATCATTCCTTCCTTGTAAAGGGACAAACCCATTCTTTTTCTTAAAGTACACTTTGATTGCAGAGATAGCATATAGTAAGATCAGCTGGATTGGTCCCAACATTTAACAATGTTGGGGACAATATCAATAGCATAGAGGTAATTAGGATGTGCATAGTTGCGTTAAAAGGAATCTGCAGGAGGCCTCTGGCATAAGAGCTTTTGGAAGACATAGCCTATGAATGATCCCAGTGCTTCATCACCTTATGAGAAAATAGCCCGCGGTGCTTCTGATGTCTTGCATTTCAGTTCACTTGATTGATTTTTGAAGAAAATAATACGGGTGCATTTGCCCAGTTAAGGGAAAAATCAGGAAATAGCTTTTCTTGAAACAAAAGTAGTTAGGCTTCTGTTTCCTGAGTTGTAGTTTGCTTTCTGCAAATATAAAAACCACAATGGTTATGACAGTGAAGTGTCTTGCAGAGGAGAAGTCTATTTTTTTAAATAAGGAAATAAACCTAAAAAGAGAAGCGAAGGACTCATGTCTAGCTTTTAGCACCAGTCTCCACCTTGGATATCATCTTTGGACTCCATCCTAAATGCTTGGACATTATCTCAACTAAATGATGTCATCTCATCAGTCTTATTCAGTGGCCAAGAAAAGAAGTGTTGAAGGTGACCTGACAGGTAGTGTAGTCACAAACCATATATGCAACTTAGAACCCTGGAGCCCTCATTTTCTTAAATAGTAGAACCAAGGCCAACAGCAGAGCCTTGGTCAAGGTCATGTTCTTAGCACCATAAAGATGTATCCCTTCTAGGGAAGGAGATTCCTTTCATATTCTGACTACTGCCAATGTACAACTGAGCAAAAAGTTGGATGAGAAAAGCAGGATTAAGAATAACCCTTCAAGTATTGGATGATGTGCTCCGTATGGGGTGATGTGCTGGAGGAGATTGACTGTCCTTTGGCAGGCTCCGGGCGTCAGCGCACTCATTCAGGCCTGCTCCAAGGTGGAGCAGCAGCCAGAAGCTGCCACTTGTCTGCGGAGCTGGCCCGAACGGCCAGCTGAGGTGCACTGCTCAGAAACACACTGAGCATGTCAAACAGCTTCAGAGAAGACATCCTTAGAGCGGAGGAAGTCTGCGCCTCTGCACAGCCATTCGGCCTCACTCAGGAGGCGGAGTGGCAGCCAAATGGCTTCAGAAAGAGTACTGCACAGGCACCAACTCTGACGCCTGCACAGTCTCCTCTGAAGCCGAAAGGCTTCAGAAAAGTACTGCGCAGGCATCAGAGATGGTGCCTGCGCAGTACTCTTTCTGAAGCTAGTTGGTTTCAGAAACAACTGTGCAGGCGTCAACTTTGGCGACTGCGCAGTCCAGGTAGGAGGATGCGCGCATCCCAGGGATGACGCACAGACTTACGCACCAGGTGATGCACAGAGTCGTGTCACCACTGTAGGCACCACAGCTGTTCCTTGTTCAGTGTGATCTGAGGGGTGTCTCCTCAGGAGCAAGTCCTCCCCATGTGTTAATTACTTAGCATGCTATGGAGCAGTTAGGGCAGCCCAGGCTTCCTGACTCTCTGGATGCAGCATAACTTTCTGCTCTGGATACAGAATAGTTAGGAGAGAGCAGTTAGGGCAGAGCAGGCTGAACTTGCTCAGGATTGTGCCCTAAGTGTTTGCCCTTAATGAAAAGAAATATTTAATAATAGGTGGACAACTAATGGACGGATAATGATGCTGTATAGGCTCTAATTTCCCCTCTCCCCTTAACCCTGTTAAGGAATCTGGGAACAAAGTGTGAAAATCCTGGATTAAGCACCCTGTCTGGCAAGGCTCTAAGTAACAAAGAGGGTTGCATATTTATCGTTCATGATTTATTCTATTCAGAGGAAGTGATTTTACTTGTTGGAAAAATGATCAATGAAGTATTTAGAAAGTGAAGGCTTTGTTTACAAAGATGCCTCATAGGATAAAAAAAACAATGTGGAGCTAGTTATAAAAATGGCCATTTGTCTTTTGGTAATCAATAACTCCAAGGAGAATCTATACATAAATCTTCTGTTTTCATTCCTCACAATAAATTAACTTCAAGTGCAGAATATGGGAATTTTCCTAAAACCGTAGTTTGGAAGCAGTGGTTGGGACCATTTGTCTTCTTGACAATGTTTGGGATTTGAACTTAATTACAGATCTACTAGCAAGCACTTTTGAAGTGGGTAGGAAATAATAACAGTAATCAATTGGATTTAATTGTGTATCATTCACCTAATCAAAGCATTACCATAAATTGTAAAAAAAATCATATTTGCTTAGTGTGGATGCTGAAAAACAAGAATGGGAACTATTTTTTTCTTAGTAGAAATTGCTACAGTTTCTACAAACAGTTGTTGAACTGGATGGGCCAGTTCAACAACACACAAGAAGACTATTACTGGCCTAGGGCGCAATCCAGAGTAACTACGGGGAATCCTTGCTCCAGTGTAAGAACAATTTACTCTGGATTGCAATATGAATTTCCCATAGGTTTTCACTAGGTGGTGTAGTAACTACGGGTGCACGTAATGTCTCCTATGTGCTCCCATAGTTACTCTGGATTGTAGGGCTAGTTTTTGTTCATTTGCATATTGGAGGGAAGTTGCATTTTATTCCCTGTGTAGTGCTGGTCCTAGAAACAATAGTACTATATCTCAATCTCTAGAAACTAGTTTACTTGAGATGAAA
This sequence comes from Cryptoblepharus egeriae, assembly GCA_030015325.1. NCBI lineage: Eukaryota > Metazoa > Chordata > Lepidosauria > Squamata > Scincidae > Cryptoblepharus > Cryptoblepharus egeriae. The sequence continues at coordinate 194,120,101 of JAREYC010000002.1, forward strand.
TTTAAACTTGGGTCTTGTGCACACAAACAGAATCAAACTACATCATTGCAGTAGAATCCTAGCTGCAATCCTGACCACACTTTCCTGGGAGTATGTTCTATTGAACATAATGGGACTTATTTCTGAGTAAACATGCTTAGGATGCACTGTATGACTTTTTCCTTTGTTTCTTGTATCTGGGGTTGGACAATAATGCCTACGAAGAAATCGGGCTCATATGTTATGTGATGTATGATCTCTGATAGGCAACTCAGGCTGCAGTCCCAAACCCCACTTATGCCAGCATAAATCCCAGTACGAGTTCCATGCAGGCCTTGGGGTATTGTAAAGGTTCCATAAGGTACTTCTGTGCCACTTCTAGGGGTGTCAGGCCAATGCACAGACATGCGCTGACCTACCCTCACTATCCAGGAATGGGAAGTGGGTGAGTTGTGCTGGCCTAAATTGGTAAGGGCTATGCCCTCAGAGACTCAACTACAATCCAGAGTAACTATGGGGAGATGTAAGAGGCATTTACTCTGGATTGCTCTATGCATTTCCCAGAGGTTTCCCAAGTAGCACTGTAACTACATCAGTGTAAAAGTCCCATAGTTACTCTGGATTATAGCTTGTCAGGCTTTAAAGCTGGTTAGTACATCTGTATGTAACTGGTCTTTAATTCATTTCTATGGCAGAAATTTAAAACACTTTAAAAAATTGGTCCTCTGTTGCAATTTAGTAAATGAGTTCCTGACAGACTTGTGTCAGCGTGCTTGAGTTTTAGCATTTCCAGATATCATTTTAGCAAAATGTGTCTCAAAACAAGGTGGGTACAGACCAGTTATAGAAGCTGCCAGCTCTTTTGCAGTATCAAAAATACGTATTTTGCATTTTCTTTTCATGTTTAGATAACTCCTTTGCCCATTTGATGCAGTGTGGGAGGGTGATTCAGCATGTGTGCATGGAGGATAGTGTTGATGTTTAAGTGTGAGGGTAACATGTGCAAAAGATACATGTGTATCTAATTTCACAGGTTTTTTCTTTAAGGTTCTTATTGTTAAGTTTTTCCTTAGGGGACATCGTCCAGAGCAGTGCTTTTCCATCTGTGATATTAGTTCTGCACTGTTCCTTCATGGTACATGGCTCCACAGCTGTGGTGTCTACGTGGCACCGACCCACCTGACTTGATTATGCTGAAATTGGAGATGGTTGGGATGGTGGTGGTACACTGGTGGCCCATATATAACTGCGTAGTTGCCTAACCCTTTAAAAGAGACCAAGCTTGGGGCTGAGGATATGAGGACCCATCTGTGGGACCACTTGCCCATTCCTGTGCATGGCTGCCACCTCAGTGGAGACTTCCATCTCCTCGTCGCAGTGCTGCAGCAGGTCTCAAAGAGAAAATATTAACAGGAGCAGTTTCTGTGAGTGTCTTGTAATACATTGGCAGTCTCAAAAGGCTGAGGCTGTGTGTGTTTAGACTATGATGGATAGATAGCAGTGCTAGGACTTCTTTCAAAACTTAGCTTTGATTCTGTGAAGGCATTGCACCTGAATAATCGTCCCCTCTTCATCCTCCAGGATGCCACAACACTAGATGAAGAAAGCCTTCTCTGCTATTAAAAGCAGGCCTCCGTCAGTCTTGAAAGACTATGGTATCATGCTCAGCACTGCATACGCTGCATGCGAAGCACGAAAGCCTGGGTTGGATTGTTATGGAGGATAGGCTGTTACCCAAGCAGCAAATCCTCTCCACGCCACTAACCTCTCCACTAACCTCTCCACGCCACTGAATTAGTCCAATGGAAAGGCAGAGCCAATACGATTGGATCCAGCTGGCGTTGCAGAGCTGGGCTAAGGCAGGAGCTCAGCCTGTCTTGTGGGGCCAACCCGGGTCTCGAACCCTGGCCTGCTGGTTAACAGGCACAGCGTCTTAACCACTTGCGCCACCCACAGTCCTTCTCTGCTCTTTGTAGCCGTGAATTTGGAATATATTCAGTTTGGTTGTAGTAACAGAAGAATCTCTGGGACCCCCAAAGGGTAAAAAGTGGGCAATGCCACATAAACCCTCAGGTCTTTAATATAGTTAGGTGTTGCTTCTTTCCCCCCCTTCTAATACATTCCTTCTCTTGAATTCTTTCAATTTGCCTCTCTAGGTATATTGAACCTGAAAGACTTTTAAAGCCCATTTGTGTACAAGATGACATTAGGAATGAAAAATAGGCTTTATGTTTCCAAGAAGAAAAGATAGGAAATGGAAACCTTTACCTTGCCTCATATCATTTACCAGGAGCTCTAGGCATTTCAGGTTTTAATATATTTCATTCTGCTTCATTACTCTGGCCCTCATACATGCTCAATCATCTGATGTTCTTCATTTGGACTCAGCTTCACATCTGCATGTGACGTTCTAGCAGTCACTTGCATTTAATGAAGTTTAAAACATGGGACAGTGTCTAAAAAATTAATAATCCTGTCTCGGGGTGCAGTCCTAATCAATTTAGGCCAACACAACTCACCTGTTCCCCTTTCTTGTGGTGCTATGAGGAGGCTGGTGCATGTCTGTGCACTGGCCTTAATCCTCCCTGGAGTGGTGCAGAAGCCACTTACAGCATTTTTGCATTACCCCCAGGGACAGCATGGGACAAGTGGGTTAGTAATGCACTTTCATGTTCTGGCTTTCAAGGGAACTTTCATGTATTCTCTATTGTGAAACCAGTTAGAACTTTCAGAAACTGTCTTGTAATAACTTGAAGCATTGAACATGGACGTCTAGCTGGTATTAAAATTTAATTCCCAACTAGAAGTCGGTACAGGCATAACTTCTTGGAATAAGAGTCTTCAGATTCGTTTAGAGCTCAGTCCTAATCAGCATCCTCTTACCTTGAGGATTCCAGCTGGATATCCAGAAAAAATTCCTGATGGTGAGGGTGGTTCGGCAGTGGAACAGATTGCCAAGGTAGGTGGTGGACTCTTCCTCACTGGGGATCTTCAAGCAGAGGCTCGATGAGCACCTGTCGGAGATGCTCCAGGAGGATTTCCTGCTACAGGCAGGGGGTTGAACTAGATGACCCACTGGGTCCCTTCCAACTCTAGGATTCTATGAGGCCTATATGACCTCCCCCCAATTGCAGGATGCAACACATGTCCTTTTGGCACAGCTATGCCAGTGCTGGAAAGTTGGTTAGGACTGTGCCCTTCATGAGAAAACCTCCTCCTTTCTGAAAGGACATACTTGAGGAACAAATATTCCAGTGGGCCTCTTAGCCAGTTGGTGTCTTTGGAATAAAGCTTCTGGTCCAATACTATAGTATGCCACCCATAGTGTGATGCACCTTCAATGCAGTACTTGCTACATGGTAGTGGTAGGGCAACCAGACTGGGAGAGGTTGTTTTTTTTTTAACTCAACCCCCTGTAGGCTGTCTGTCCTGCAGAGGGTCTCCTTGGATCTCTGCCAGCTATTTAACTGGCATAAATCTGTAGAGTCTTGGAGGTGTGCTGCAGCCTCTAGCATTTTGCACCTGCATGGCTTTTGTAGTTCTGGAACAGCAAACACAATCCTAACAATGTCTACTCAAAAGTAAGCCCCATTATGTTCCATAGGTCTTAATCCCAGGAAAGTGTCTTTAGAGTTGGAGCTAGTGTCTATGTTGATGAATCATGAGATCTGTGAGTGGATCTTGTGTGTCATTGGATCCTTGGATTAGGCTGCCTATGTATAACTTAGGGATCTAAGATCCTCCATTGATGCAGTTCATGCAGCTGGAAAAACTGGGTATTTATTAAAGGACCATACTGAACAAAAAACATTAGTTGTGTGTTAATTAGCAATTGTTCCTTAACAATTGCACTTGACATTTACTAAGTTAGCAAACCATACCTGATGAGTAATATATGCATGTAGCCATTCCTTGCAGCAGCCATGGTTAGAGACAGGTCCACATCTGTCTGTGATATTGTGCTAAGGATAGTGTCACAAATGATTGCTACCATCCCATTTTTTGTAGACTCTTTGCAGTGCACATGAAACTGCCTTATACTGAATCAAACCACTAGTCCATCTAGCTCTTATGCGCAGATGGTCCAGAAACTACAGTGGCGCCTCACGTAAGAAATTTAATTAGTTCCGGAGGCATGTTTGTTACGTGAAACATTCTTTACGTGAAGCGGATTTTCCCATAGGAAATAATGGAAACTCAGATGATTGGTTCCACAACCCCAAAAATATTCATATAAAAATATTAACTGGATGGAAAAATGATGACAAAACACTGGAATTGAATTCAAAACATGCATTCAGTGTGCATGATCCTATGAAGTCTACTTAGGCTGCAATCCTAAAGACACTTTCCTGGGAGTAAGATCCATTTAACACAATGGGGCTTACTTCTGGGTAGACATGGTTAGGAGGCTGCAATGAAAGACACTTTCTTCTGCAATCAAAGACACTTTCCAAGTGTCTCCCCACTTTCTCCTTCTCTTCATCCTGAGCCTCTCTCTCCCCTGCTCCTTTCTGGCTAGCCCTGGGCTGCTTTCCTCTTCTCCACTGCTGTTCTCTCCCTCTGCCCAGCAGATGCCTGGCCACAGGAGGAACAGCATGGAAGTATTGCTTTCGCTATGGGCAGGCGTGCTAGGCAGCCCTGATGCTTTTTAAAAGGGCTGACGGCCAGCGCATCTGCCCCAACTGCCAACAAGTTTGTTCTTTACGTGAAGCACAGTTTGTTACGTGAAGCAGAATCCTAGAGAAATTTTTGTTTGTTACGTGAAACATACTTTACGTGAAGCGTTTGTTATGTGAGGCGCCACTGTATTTGCTTTTTAGAGATGAGTCTTTCCCACTTCTGGTAGCATTGAACCTTGGACCTTCTGCATGGAAAAATGTTCTGCCATTACACAGTCCTGTAAAAACCCAATGGATGGTTATACATCTATGAGACCATTATTGTTTTTTACGTGAAATGGAACAAATATGTTGGCTCTGATCTCTGGGTGGCAGTTTATTGCCAGAATGATATGATCAGAACTGATTCTTACTTTAGAACTTATTGACTTCTGTGTTCATTAAAACAAATCAATAAAAATGGATCAGCAGAAACAGCTTTTAACTTTTAAAAGGAAGTTGTAGCTTTAAATTTTAACTTTGGCAATGAAGTCACATCAAAGTTTTATAAACCTATAAATGATTAATTTTTCTATTTTATTTTTAATTTTTAAGATGCTGTTGCACTCCAGACTACTAACTGGTTTCTTGAGCGATGCATTTGTCAAAAGATAAGACAAAAAAAAACTTGTTTGCATCCTAATGAAGAGGATTCAGGCAAAGTGCCAAACTATAATTTTGTTCTGTATGTGAATGAATAGTTAAATTTAGGATAGAAATATGGGGGTGATAATAATAATAATAATAATAATAATAATAATAATAATAATAATAATAGAAATTTATTATTATTATTATTATTATTATTATTATTATTATTATTATTATTATTATTATTATTATTATTATTATTATCATCTTCCTCTTCTCCTCTCAAGGACAGTACTTCTATCCCTTCCTTCCTGGTTTGAAGTAAAACCATAGTTTGCTCCTATGCATCACCATCAAATTACAGCCTGTACTTGCTGTGCAAATTGAGATTGAAAACCAGTGTTTGAGGGTGGTCTCTAGATCTGGTTTGCAGTGCAAGTACTGGTTTTGCTGGTGTGGGTGAAATAGTAAACAATGGATTGTTTCCAAGGCCAGATTTAGGTTTGATGAGACCCTAAACTATTGAAGGTAATGGTGCCTTTTATATGTTCCGCAGGCTAGCAGGCAGGGACCATTACTTACATCATAGGAGCCTACACAACACAAAAAAACACTGTTGCTGTATGTAGGTTTTATTTGATTTGTTTTTTATCTTATATTTTAGAAATGTACATCCAGGCTTTTTTTCCTTTAAATTTTTTAGGGGCCCCCAAGAGAGTGGGCCCTAAGTTATAGCTTGTTTAGTATTAGTATTGGCATCCATCAGTCTTAAAAGACTATGGTATCGTATGTGAAGCACGAAGGCCTGAGTAGATTAATATGGAGCATAGGCTGTTACCCAAGCAGCAAATCCCCCCTCTCCACGCCACTGAAATAGTCCAGTGTAACAACAGAGCCAATACGATTGGTTCCAGCTGCGTCACAGAGCTGGGCTAAGGACAGGATCTCTCGTTGTCTTGTGGGGACTCGGGTCTCGAACCCTGGCCTTCTGGTTAACAGGCACAGTGTCTTAACCACTTGTGCCACCCACAGCTTGTTTAGCTTATACTTAAATCCAGCACTGTTTCAAACCAGCGATGCTACATTTGAGGTGAAGAGAGACGAAGAAGAGCTAGCTTACAATCTCTGGAACTTGGGGGCACCTAATTCCTAATCCATCAGCAGTTGTAGCACTGAACTGCCTTGAAGTGTGTATAAAAGTTTATGCTGCAAGCCACAGCCTAATCTTCTGGTATATGTCATACAGGAGTACTTTAAGTTTGCTTCTTTCTTTGGATTTCAGGAAGAACATTCTTCGGTTCTTGGATGCTGAACGAGATGTCTCGGTTGTCAAAAGCAGCTTCAAGCCAGGAGACGTAATCCACTATGTGCTAGACAGGCGCCGTACACTCAACATATCTCAGGATTTGCACAGTCTTCTTCCTGAAGTTTCTCCAATGAAGAATCGTCGATTTAAGACATGTGCTGTTGTCGGCAATTCTGGCATCCTCCTGGATAGCGGGTGTGGGACAGAGATTGACAGCCACGAGTTTGTTATAAGGTGAGCCGTCATCTTTTGCTTGACAGATTGTCTGTTAACTTCAGCAATAATGAACCACAAATACTTTAACTTGGAACAGTCATTTGGAATGTCAGAGTGATATCTTTGTGTGGTGCCTAAAGTTAAATTGTAATACAGAACAAGCAGGGCCATTTATATATAGAAAAATGAGAATTTGCACTGTTGGATGCTGTGCAGAGATTTGTAATAGTGTTTCGTAAGGTCCTGTTCCTCTTTACGCAGGCCTAAAAGCACACATGCAGGCACATATTTGTTCATTAGAGAGCTAGCGCCACAAAAAGGGAAATATTTTCATTTTGTCTTTCCTGCTAATAACCACAGCAGGAAATTACCACCCTCACATATTATATATGCACTGTATTGGGTAAAATTTACATGAAATACATTGAGGATTAGCCAGAGATCTCCCATTAAAGGAATTGGAAAGCATCACTCTGAACCCTTGCATGCCACACTGAAAATTATATCCTGACTGAATGCACAAGTGAAGTCACATTTTATTTTTAATAGTTAGTTTGCTTGTCCAAAACACAGTGTTGTGCATTGTCAAAGTTCAGCAGGAAATTAAAAGGAGTTGCAGCACTGTTTAATAGGCTATCGTTGAATGAATGTAAAACAAGTTTTCGTTGGAAATAGAGGGCATTGGGTGCCATCCAGAACCATTAAAATCAATGGAGCTTTGCCATTGACTTCAGTGGGATATATTTATTACCCATTGTGTTTCATGAGTTGCAGCTCACTATTATTAAGCATATTATAAAAGAATAGAGTGGATATGAACCTGCCCTTTAAAGTAAAGCACTTTCAAATCTCATTTATTTCGATATTATGTGCTCAACTCTCCCGCTGAAATTAGTAGATCTGCATTTTCAGACCCCTGCATATTCAAGGAGTCCTAATCATGTAAGTGGAAGCGGTTGCTGAGAGCCTAGGCAACTGCACTGTTGAATTGTTGTACCCATTAGCTATTAATTAATTATTAATACTATTATATATAATATAATAAAGCTATTAATACATTTTCTTTGTAAACTGGTTTGTGAACTTTTTAGTTGCAAAATGGTATATAAATACGATAGATAGATAGATAGATAGATAGATAGATAGATAGATAGATAGATAGATAGATACTGTCTTGCTGACAGTGCTGCATGGTGGTTTCAGTACACAACACTGTTGCTTTTTAAGACTTCTATGCTCATGCTGTTGTTTCAACCAAAAATTGATCCAACCATAACTGTATAAAGTTACACATGAGCAAAAGGGTAGAATATAGATGAGGTTGTGTAGTGCAGTGAACGAAATGCAAACAGATGACAGCAGCATTCTGGTCCACACTGTAGACCACTGAAAGTCATCCACACTGAAAGTCATCCACACTTTGGATGACTGAAAGTCATCCAATGCAACGTGCATTCAGGTATGCATCTTAGGCTGCAATCCTAAATATACTTTCCTGGGAGTAAGACCCATTAAACACAATGGGACTTACTTTTGAGTAGACATAGTTAGGATTGTGGTTTTAGTGTCACATTCTAAATTGTCAGCTAAGTAAGATTGGACTTTGGTGAAGTGTGTTCACAGCACCGCTCATTTGCTTTGTTTCTCAAAGGCATACAAAAGATCACCCAGAAAGAGGACCACTTTTGGGTGGAGGAAAGTTAAAATAGGATTATGACATTTGTTTCAGCCTAGCAATAGTCTATTCCGGGGGCATAGTGGGGCATTCATATGTATGGCTGACTGCTTCACTCCCACTTCCTCTTGGCTCCCTCATCATGAGCCAAGTGGTACACCATTTATGGTGGCACTGCTGCATTTACAATGGCAGAAGACAAGTTCTGTTATCATAGATCAAATCTATGTTGGGCTGTACAGTGCAGTTCTTGCATTCTCCTCCAGGGTCTGGAGAGTATAACAGCCATGTACATGAATTCTCCAAGTGCTGGAACATCTCAGCCTTGTTTCTGGTTCAGGGGATCAACATCCTACCTTTCCTGGCTGGCTCCCTCAGCATCAGGAAATTTAGGTCTTGTTCCACACTCAGGTGCAATCCTAACCATGTCTACTCAAAAGTGAGCCTCATTGTGTTCAATAGATCTTACTCCCAGGGAAGTCTCTAGGATTGCAGCGGAATTCAAGGTCATTAACTTGACCAGTGGGCTGGTGTGAGCAAAATCTAGCCAGTGTTTTCCACCTGGACCGTTGTTCAGTCTTGTGTGACCATTGTTCAGACCATGTGTGAGACTGATGCTGTCAATTTGCATCTCAGGTTCACTTTACCAGTGGACAAGTAGGCTACAAAGGTTATGAGTGCAAAGCCTCATGAACTAAGACAAACCAATGCTTTATTATACAGCTGGGACTTTCCCTTTTGAGTGAAAGTGGCCATAATTCCTATAAACATGCATAAAGTTGGCTTCTTCAAAATGTCAGCTTTGGCAAGTAATTAGTACAATCAGACTTAAATGCTTTGCTTTATAGGAGCATATGTCAAATATTACCATATCATTCATTAACTAAGAAAAGGCATTGGTCAAGGTATTTTTTCCAATTACAGAAATTCTGGCCATCACATTTATAGGTCATTCCTACAACATCACATTTATAGGTCATTCCTAATACTACATAGTAAGAATGACATTTCACAATCTTTTATTAAGAAAGGATCTAATTTTTATGAGAGGTTTTGACCTTAAGGCTAAAACGCATCCAAAGATAAGAAGAAAAAATTAACATTCATCATCAATAATGCTGTATAAATGAAAGATTCAGTAACTGTGACATATACAGTGTTAATCTTCCACTTGTTATAGATTGTTATAGAATAAATTCCAGTGAGCTTACATCAATATAATACTATTAGGATTGGACCTTTTGTTAGCATTACCACCTGTTACTGTAATTTGCAGTTAATTCTCATGTTACTCCATTTGGACAAGGAATGTCCAGTCATGTACTCCCCTTTCACCCTGAGCAATGCAGACCTCGTGATCCTAGCCAGTTCCAGGATGCCACCTGTATTTTTGAGTGAAATTTATCAATATGATGAATATTGGTCACAGGTTTTATTTCCAAATTTTTAATGTGGCATGTTGTATATTGGGGAAGGGCTGAGGCAGTGTAATAGACAAAGGGCACTATCCAGAATGAGGGCAGTGAGGAGTGCCCTCGCTGGGCTGCCCCAATTATTCTGAATTCAGAGCAGAAAGTTATGCTGCACCCAAAGAGTCAGGTAGCCAACTGCTCCAGGGCATGCTTAGTAGACTCTAAGTCAGTGACAGCTGGGGAGGGCTTGCACCTGAGGAGACCCCCTCAGATCACACTGAACAAGGAACATCTATGGTGTCTGCCTTATAAGGAAGACCAGACGTTCCTGAGACCCAGTAACAGCTGCAGCATGAGAATACAGTACAGCAATACCTCTAGTGGAGGGTGGATGCTTGGAGTGGCCTGCTGTATCCCCAGGTCAGTGGCTGCCATAGTTGTGCCATATCCTGAAGTTGAGAGGCAGGGGTTGCAGCCAGGCTGGCCAAGAACTCAGATTTTTGGTCAACACTGCCATTCTTACTCTGCCTTACCATGGACCCCTATGGGTCTACTCATTTCTGTACCTGCTCCTGAGGTGGTATAACTCTGAGGAGCTAGAAGAAGGAATTTCTGCTATGGAAACAGGCTTTGGATATCGTAACTGCTCTGCCCTAGGCAATGCTAAACATGCCCTCCACATGGCTCTCCTGAACTGCCTAGGCTGCCCCAGCTGTGGCAGCCCAGCTCCGTCTGTCTTGGGATAGCCTATGTTGCCTCAAGCCTTTTCCAGAATAACTAGGGTGGCCCATCTTGCAATTGGGCCAGCCCAGTGATAGATAGGGTAGCCCAAGTGCAGTTTTGGATTGTGCCTAGAGTCTTTAAACTTTTTGACCAAAGGGCCACATCAAATGCCATGCACAGTGTCAATGGCTGGAAAGGAAGTTAAATAGAAAATTTAAATAGACTAGAGTTAGAACTCAGACTAACGTATAAATTGGCTCAATTTTTTAGGATTTCTGCAAGCACTAACATATAGCACAGAAATAAAGAACACACTTAAATGGTTCCCCATTTCCCCCATGCCACTGTCACCGCTCCAGTCGTGTTTGATCAATTGGGTCAGAGATGCCTAGGGAAACCATAGGTTGGCCAGGGGTTGGTTAGAAGCTTGTCATGGACTGGTATATGGAGATCCCTGTAATAGAGCATTTGCATTTGCTTTGCAGTTTCAATTTCTGGCGTCTTTTGATGGTGCTGGATAAGGTCCCTGCTTGAAGCGTTACAAAGAGAGGCCGCTAGTCTAATTCAGTGGAAGGCAGGTTACTATGTTTATTACATTATTTATATCCTGCTTTACTCATAGATTTGAGTCTCACAAACTCAAGGCAGGATATAGGAAAGCTCACAATAAAGCTTTGTTTCCAAATTGTGTTATTCTTTGAGAAATTCCCTTTCAGATGATTCTCTTCTTAGTTTAATAATCTTGGCTGCACAGCACTGAACTTACTGCTAAATAGATCAAATATGTCAGTGTGTTGACTCTAGGGAAAGTGCTAGGAACACTAAAATCAGAATCTGGAACATTTTAGGAACTAGATATAAAATGAAAATCTCGACTTCGCTTTGTTTTCAGCTGAATAAAGCATCCTTGCCAGTCAGTGCAAATAAGCTATTGACTTTCTTCTAGCTCCAGGGTGAGACTTGAGCCAAGAATATGTGGATACGAATAGGGTAGCACAATTAGAGATGTTTGATAGACTGGAATGAAGAATAAGAATGTGAAGTAACATCTATAATGTAGTCTAAAGGTAGGCATTCTTGGAATCAGTTTTAGTGTTTTTTCTCTTTTTCTCCTTCTCTCTGCCTACTCCATAAAATCTCCTATACCTATAGACATAATGCACTCTATAGAAGCCGAATTCTTCAGACTGTAGAATTCTTCACGTCAAAATTATGAGTGGCCAAAATTTCCAGCTCTGTGCAGTGATATTATGCAAAGTGGAAAAGGGATGTCTCACTTCTTAAGTGAGGCAAGGATTAAATTATACATTATGTGAAATGCATAACTAAGAACTTTCAAAAAAATACAGTTGCCATCTCCATATCCACAGATTTTATATCTGCAGATCAGTCTCACCATCAGTCCCCTGGGCATGTGTTATGCCAGACTTGAACCCACCTGCATCATCCAAAGGGGACTGAGGCTGTGCTCTGGTTGCCTCCAGATGGCTTTCTGAAGCCCATGGAGGCTGTGTGTGTCCACCTGTAACCTCTGCAAGCTAAAGAATGATATTTTTGGACAAAAAAACTACCTGTAGTTTGTCAAGGGAAACTGTAAGTGATGTTTTTATGCTGTATAAGACATTCTGAAGCCCGGGGAAACCCCTAGAGGGAATGTAGAAGCAGCATTTTTTTCCAGATGAAAAGGCTATTCTGAAGCCCACAGGAATTTCAGGCTTCACAAAGTCTTCTAGAAGTGACCAGAGCACATGTTCAGTTGCCTTCAGAAGGATTAAAGTGATGAAAACTGGACTTCATTATCTATAGTTTTCAGTATCTGTGGGGAATGTGGTTTGAGAACAGGTCCCCCATGGAGAATGAGGCCCCATCTCTATAACCTTGGGGGACGGGGTGGTGATCTGGAGTCTAGGGATGGTGGGGACTTGAATACCTTGCTCCTTCATAGTTGCATGTTTGCAACCAAATTTGCATATGGTTATTCTTATCCTGGGATGGTAGTCTTACGGATGTAGAAACACTTTATTTGCCCAATGAATTGATCTGGACAATGCCAGGGAGAAATCTAATCTGCATGTAGATTCAGAGATGGTATATGCAGAAACAGGAAGAAAGCATTTGAGAAACATTTCCCTTAAAGCCATAAATCATTCTCTGGGATTCTCCTGTATAAATATCAGCCGAGCTATTTCTGAAGCAGAGGTTGAAGTGTCGTGCTAGAAGGATGGATTTCATTAATTTGTGTAATGTTATGTTTGCTTGTGTGTGACCTGTTATCCATAGGGAAAAGTAGCCTTTTGCAGCTGCCAAGCCCGATGATTGGGCAAGTCTCTAAAGAGTCTTTAATGTTCCAAATCCTCAGAAGTTCCTCTACAGGGCTACAAAAAACAAATGAGGAAGATGTTGGTCGTATGAACGGAACAGGTTCACGCAAAGACACATTCAGATCAGAATGCTGGAGGGGTTTTTCCAGTGATAGTTCATTTTAAATATCCTCAGTTTGCTTCCCTAGAAGTGGGTATATTTTTGCTTGCTCCAAGCAGGTCGTGCTAGAAGTTTTATCTTGCCCAGATGATAGATTAGAGCTGCAACCCTAAAGACAACTTTCTTGGGACTAAGACCCATTGGGACATAATGGGACTTATTTTTGAGTAAACATGGTTAGGATTGTGCTGGTAGTGAGGTTTTCACTTCCAGGAGGCTGAACAGCTTTATGGTGAACTTTTTATACACAGGTGAAATTAGTTATTCTGTTCTGCTTTTGTCCTTGGCATTTACACAGATTACTCTGCTTCCTTTTTATGCATTTAGTGCCTACTAGCTAGACATGCACCTTCTGCAAAGGAAACAAGTTTAGAGCTATGTTGAAGCACCATATGTGCAAGTAGGAACTGAGGATTTGGCTGCAATCCTAACATGTCTACTCAGAAGTAAGCCCTATTGTGCTCAATGGGCCTTACTCCTAGAAAAGTGTTTTTCTGATTACAGCCTTTGAGTTGGGGTTTTTTTTGTGTATGCATGTGTTTTTTTTTTTGTTAACTTTCTTCTTCTTGCAGAATTATCAGTTCCAATATGCTGATGCCACTGCTCTTGTTTTAACACACAGTGCTCTCTCTGGGTCTTAGAACTAGATACTTTGAAGATATTTAAAAAATCACTTTCCTGAGGCAGCCAAAAAGTTGTTTCTGTACCAAATGAGCAGCATTGTGGTCAGTTCTTGTAAAAGTGTGGATTATTGAAAGGGATATAATTCAAACCTCAAAGTATTAATGTAAAATATTAATGTAATGTAATATTAATTCTGCTGGATTTTAATTGAGTCTAGCAACTGATTTGCACCTTAACATAAACACTCTTTAGGTTGGTAAATGGTGGAAAGGCCCTGATTGCTAATAAGCTGAGCTATTATTAGGCTGGCCGTGGGAAATGCATTTTTGCTTGCTGTCCAGAGGGATTAAATTTGTTTTCTCACTGTGCAGTCCTAACCATGGTTAAGCCTCCCAAGTCCCATGTTGATTTGGGGGTGTCACAAAAGTGTTTTAAGGAACTTCTGTGCCACTCTTGGGAGGGCTAGGCCAGTGAACAGGCATGTGCTGACCTCCCCACACCACTGTGGGAACTGGGATATGGGTGAGTTGCACTGGCCTAAATTGGCTCGGATTGTGCACTCAGTTTCACAAACCAGTTTGGCACATAAGATCCTTACAACTGGGAAACAGAATAAATCAGATTAGCTGAATAGTCTGCTCATTATTTTGTCCTGTTTTCTCAGCAGATTTTTGGGAGAACTGCAGAAGGTTTAATTGGCTGAACTGCCTCTTTAGAACTTGTAAGACATACTGGCTGTCATTTTTCTACTGATAGGTATATGAAAGGGTAAAGTAAAATTTCAAATTTTTAGTCGAAAATCCCTGTATTCTTATGTATCCTGCTAGCAAAACCTGAATGAAAGAGACAATTTTTTTAAAACATAGCAACAGGGCTTATTTTTAATAAGAAAACTGCAGCAATAACAGAGGTTTTGATTAGTTAAAATCATTGTAATGTCTTTGTGAAAGTGATATAATCCTAAACTTCTGTAAAACTGCAGTATGATTAGTTTGCACCAGAATGGCTATTTCTACCATAACGCAGAGCTTCCTCAGTCCAGTTTCACAGACAGCATTTTTCCTGGATTTTGTGGTAAGCTTAAATTCGTTTCAATACTGTTTTCACATGCAGGTCTCTCTCCTTCTGTTTTTGTTATAAAACATGTGCTTCCTGTTGCATGCATGAGAGACCTTCCTAGATGCCTTGACTCATCACGTACTGAAACCAGTTCTAAACTGCCATTCCCAAAAGGGCTCACAATCTGAAATGCAAAAAACAACACCAGCAGAAGCCACTTGAACAGACACTGCTGGGTGTGTAGGGCCAGTTACTCTCCCCCTGCTAAATAAAAGAGGAACACCCACGTGAAAGAGTGCCTCTTGCTCGGTTAGCAGGGTAAGCCTTTCTGGTATGACTGTTTACCCCATCTTGGAATTGTGAAAGACAGTGAAAGATAGGTTAGCCCAAGTACACTTCAGGATTGCAGCCTTAGAGCAGGTTAATTTGTTTTATTTTTCTTTCCATTTTGTATTTTCATTATTATTTTATATTACATTGTAGAATTGTCATCATTTTTATATGAATATTTTTGGGTTGTGGAAGGAATCGTCTAAGTTTCCATTATTTCTTATGGGAAATTTGTTTTGATATACAAGTGTTTTGGAATACAAGCATGCTTCTGGAATGAATTATGCTAGTAAACAAAGGTACTACTGTATGTAAGCAGTTCTTTGAAGAGATCTACAAGCAAAATGTGAATTGCTCAGTGTTTGCGCTAGGTCTCCTTCACCCCATCTTCACAACAGAAAGCAACCATAGTGGGGGTTTGCATTGCCTTCAATTTGGAGTATAAAATCAGCTAGGGGGTGAAAGAGTCGTAGACCAGGTGGACGTCTTAGACATCTTTGGTTGTCTGAGCATTGTAGAACTAGAGGAACAAAGGTGATAGGCGAAAATATTAATTACCCTCTGGGTAAAAAAAAATCTGTGGAACTCTTTGCCATAAGATGTGGTAATCTCATCTGGCTTAGATGCAATTAAAAGAAAATTGGACAGATTTCTGGAAGAAAAGTCCAGTACAAGCTACAAGCATGATGGATATTTGCAGCTTCATGGGTTTACATGTATGCTACCAGCCGCTCATGAGTGGCAACAGGATGCAGGTTGTCTTATGTGCTCCATGAGGCATCTGGTAGGCCACTGTGTTATACAAGAAGCTGAACTACATGGGTTTTTGGTTTGATCCATCAGGGCTCTTATGTTCTTAGTTTACTGGCATATGAGAGGACAGGGGAATATATCACTGATTTTGAAAGGAAGAACCAGAAGTCTGGACAGCAGACCCGTGGAGAGATTTAAGGGAAGGACATAATAGTGGATAGAGATCAGTGAGCTGAGGTGAAGGTTGCAGTTATCATGGTGAGAGTCGGATCAGGTGTGAACTCATATTTTTTTGCAGCGAGGAATGGACAGATAAAGCATGTTTATGCATGAAGGTTCAGAGTTGTGGGAGACATTGATTAGTCTTGGATTCATCTTAAATCTTAAGTCCTCATTCCTACAAGTCCTACAATCCAGAGTAACTACAGGAGCACCCATGAGACATTATGTGTACCTGTAGTTACTGCACCACCTAGTGAAAACCTATGGGAAATTCATATTGCAATCGAGAGCAAATTGTTCTTACACCAGAGCAAGGACTCCCCGTAGTTACTCTGGATTGCGCCCTAAATCTCTTCTACTGCAATCTAAGGCTGCAATCCAGAGCAAATTCAGCCTGCTCTGACCTATCTGCACTCTCCTAACTATTCTGTATCCAGAGCAGAAAGTTATGCTGAATCCAGAGAGTCAGGAAGCCTGGGCTGCCCTAACTGCTCCAGAGCATGCTAAGTAATTGACACAAGGTGAAGACTTGCTCCTGAGGAGACACCACCCCTCAGATCACACTGAACAAGGAACAGCTGTGGTGCCTACAGTGGTGACATGACTCTGCACATCACCTGGTGCGGAAGTCTGTGCGTCATCCCTGGGATGCGCCCCCCCCCCAACCTGGACTGCAGTCACCAAAGTTGGCGCCTGCGCCGTTGTTTCTGAAGCCAACTGGCTTCAGAAAGAGTACTGCGCAGGCACCATTTCTGATACCTGCGCAGTACTTTTCTGAAGCCTTTTGGCTTCGGGGGAGACTGTGCAGGCGTCAGAGTTGGTGCCTGTGCAGTACTCTTTCTGAAGCCATTCGGCTGCCGCTCCGCCTCCTGAGTGAGGCCGAATGGCTGTGCAGAGGCGCGGACTTTCTCTGCTCTAAGGAAGTCTCCTCTGAAGCTGTTCGGCATGCTCAGTGTGTTTCTGCGCAGTGCACCTCAGATGGCCGTTCAGGCCAGCTCCTCAGACAAGTGTCAGCTTCTGGCTGATTCTCCGCCTTGGAGCAGGCCTGAATGGGTGTGCTGATGCCCGGGGCCTGCCAAAGGACAGTCAAACTCCTCTGGCACATCACCCCATACGGAGTGCATCCCCAATGCAGCGCACACCAGCCGCACCAGTCTGGTGACGCCACTGGGTGCCTGCCTTATAAGGAGTCCCTGATGAGATGCCAGTACATTCCACAGTGAATACAAGGGGCTTCTTGGAGTGGCCTGCTGTATCCTGAGGTTTGTGGGCAGCCGTAGTTTGTTCCATATCCTGAGGTTGAGAGGCAGGGGTTGCAGCTAGGCTGGCCAAGAACTCAGATTTTTGGTCAACACTGCCATTCTTACTCGGGCCTTATCATGGACCCTATGGGTCTACTCATTACTATACCTGCTCCTGAGGTGGTATAACTCGGAGGGCTGGAAGAGGGCATTTCTGCCTTGAAACAGGCTTTGGATACAGAGTAACTGCTCTGCCCTAGGCAATGCTAAACATGCCCTCAACTTGCCTCTTCTGAGCTGCTTAGGCTGCCCCAGTTAGGGCAGAGCAGGTCCAGCTCTCTTAGGGCACCCTATCTTGCCTTGCTCTGCCCTAAGCCTCCTTCAGAGTAACTGGGCTGGAGCATCTTGCAGTTGCTCCAACCTAGTGTTAGATAGGGCAACCTAAGGGCTCTTATGTGGACAGATTAGTTGCTCTGGATTGGGCTGTTTGTTAATGGTTTTTATCCAACCTGTTTGAATTTTTTAAAGGAAGTACAGGCCCTGTGTGAACATTGAATTCTCATAGATTTTAATCCACAGTACCTTTGTTAATCTCAGTTACTTGTGCCTGTTGCTTCCTTTGTGTCATGCAGGATCACCCTGTGATATGCTAGGAACCATAGGAAATTTACTACTGATGTACAAGCTAAGCATATCTAATTATTCATCTTTATATTATGATGCATCTGGCCTTTTCTTTTTGAAGCCAAGATGTACATAAGCCAAGATGTAAACAAGGCAAAAACCCATCCATTACAGTATCTCCGAGCCTCAAACTTGCAGGCCAGCACCTAAGAATCTGAAATATTTCTGAATGCATAAGTTTGCATTTCTAAGGAATGAGCAATTTCTTCCAAGGAGTGTGAAATATTTGATGAGCTGAGAGTTTGGTTTTTTGCTAATCGCATCAATTTTTTATACAGCAAGACTACATAAACTTGCAGGCTTTGCAGGGAAGAACCAAGTCTGACAAAGGAAAATTGAAGTGGTTTGTGGAATAGGTGGTCATGTTGAAAATCAGAAGGAAAATCTAAGAAGAGCTGGCTGTTTTTCTTTTATTTATTTTTTATTTTTGAAGATTGGAAGACTGGCAGATTTATACATATATTTTTTTAGTGCCAGAAAAACAAATAAAAAGTGGTTCAGTAATCTGTTCCTGGAATACATGTTACATTGGTTATGCATGGCTGACAAAAATAGTGGCATGTAGCTTGTGGTGGGTTTTATTATGCATAAGCCATAACATAATTATGGAGATCTCATGGGATCTCATTGGTGCTCCACTCTTATTGCCAATAGTTCATGTTACGGGTCCTGGTAAACATTCCAGGGGAACCGGAGATATAGAAAAAGTGGTGGATGCAGATCTGGTTTTCAGAGATTATTTATTAGTACAAATGAGCTTCTTTCCATGTCCTTTGTAGTCCCACCTTTGGGAATGTGCCTGTGAAAGCTACAAGTTTGTCGATTGTACTCAAAAGCTCTAACAGAATCGATCCTAGATCTCAATGAATTTTGAGATTTTTAAAAGCATTTTGTCTAGTATGGTTTCAGCCATTTATAACATGGCCCAGTCCGCTGACTGAGGGCCTGATCCTATCCAACTTTGCAGTTCTGGTGTAACCACAAAGCAGCCCCGTTGTAAGGGAAGACATGTTCCCATATCTTAAGAAGGCTCCAGTGACTTCCTCACACAGCACTGGCATAACTGCACCATCACTGGAATATTGGAAAGGATTAGGTCCTGAGTCTGCTAATAGGAACACATACTTGAAATGAAACTCATTCTCCTGTCTCTGTATTGTTTTGGAGGACGCAGGTTCAGGTTTAAAAACATGAGCAACCACAGAAATAATAGTAATTCATTTCTTCTTCAGGAAAGACTATCCCTTTGATCGTCAGGAAAGACGATCCCTTTGCCATTTGTAGAAGGATTCCCAAAGTCATCAATAGCTGACCTGGAGACAATAGAACTGAAAGGAGTATGTTGTTTGAGGACTGCTGATTTAGCCTTAAGATTTCACAACAGGAAGGCAGTATGGGATTGCGACATGAAAGGATTTTACATGATGGTAGCTAGATTAATAGCACAATACTATACATTTCTTACACTTCCATTGTGTACAATTGGGCTAACTTCCAGGAAAATGTACAAGTAGTTGAGCAGCACAAGCCAGCATAAATTTTCTTGCAGTGTTGGCAGTAGTGATGGCATATCTGCTATCTCATGGGGGAATTTAGCAGGCAAAGAGATTCCTTGAGGTCAGGGCATCCTCAAAAGGCAGCATTTCCAATTGGGTGGAACATTGCCCACACTTGCACATGCATGAGCACACTTCTCATAAAAGGTGCTGCTTTCCATAGTCTGCACTATGTGTCTGCTGCATCCAGTAGAATGCATCCAGTGACTACTGAATTAGTGTGCTGAATCAGTTTTGAACAAGCCTTCCAATGAACTTCGCGGTAGGCTGGGGATTTGAACTGGGGATTTGCACTGGATTTCCCTTGCTCAAACACATAGAACCATTTTATACATCAAGGCTTTCAGCATTGGAACAACTTCAAGGTCCCATCAGTCTGCTTTTGCTACAAAGAGAACTATTTTTAAATGTCAGGTCTGTGTCTTCTATCTTAACTGTGCAATTGACTTTCTAGCAATTCCTGGAGACCTGGAGTGCAGTCTCAATTAGATAGCTACCTTGTGTAACCCAAAAAAAGAGGCGAGTGTGGCACAAGTCATACCATCATCTTCTGAAAACAGCAGGGATTTGTTGGGCATAGTACTCAAAAGTGGATATGGGAGGAATATCAGTTATAGAGCTTATTGTAGAATTTAGGGCACAATCCAGAGTAACTACGGGGAGTCCTTGCTCTGGTGTAAGAACAATTTGCTCTGGATTGCAATATGAATTTCCCATAGGTTTTCACTATGTGGTGCAGTAACTACGGGTACACATAATGTCTCTTATGTGCTCCCGTAGTTACTTTGGATTGTAGGGATAGTCTATCTCAATTCCTTCCTTTTAAAGAGGTCTAGTTTGGCCAGTATCTTTCTTGTTCTTGGACTGTAAAATATATTTTTAAACCTAAATAATCTATATATATAAAAGAGAAAAGTCACTGACTGACTGACTGACTCATCACCACCCTGCCAAAACCGCTGGGCCTAGAAGTGTGAAATTTGGGGTGGGTGTTCCTTCTGTGATGGAGGGGTGCACTAAGAACCAGTTTTTGGAAATTCCAACTGGAAGGGGGTGAAAAGGGGCGCAACGTGTTTTCCTCCCTATACTTTGCATTGGAGAATTGCTGACTCATCAACATTCCGCCCCATCTGCTGGGTCTAGAATTCTGGGAGGGATCCTTCTGTCACCTGAACTCCCACCAAGACCCATGTGGAGAAATATAACTCTTGAGGGGCTGAAAAGGGGTCAACTTGTTTTTGTCCTATACTTAACGCGAGAGACTGACCAACATCCAGCCAATTCGGTGCTCAGTGCCTGGTGCACTGGGGAGATGTTCGGAGGAAGAGGTTGCACTGGTGAGGATGCTGCACATGGGGGGAAGTTACGCATGGAGGATGATGCGCATGGGGGGATGATGCGCATGGTTGTGCATGGGGGAAAGTTGTGCATGAGGGGAAGTTGCGCATGGGGGGATGATGCGCATGGGGGGATGATGCGCATGGGGGGATGATGCGCATGGGGGATGATGCACATGGGGGGATGATGCTCATGGGGGAAGTGGGGGAAAGTGGCACATGGGGTGTTCTGCGCCGTGGGGGGATGGTGTAGGGGAAAATGTTACACTCGCAATGCGGGTACGCTTTTAGCTAGTGTAACAGTAAAAGCAATGGAAGAATAGAGGAGCATCAAAATAGTGCCAGCAATAGGTTGATACTGAAAGTATCAGCCCGCCAATGCCCGTTTGAAAAATATTTTCCAGATGCCAAAAATTAGAAGGATGTGAGTGAGGTTCACCTTAAATAGCATTGTTGGTGGACTTCTTACTGATCTTGCACATGCACACACAACGAGTGCTTCATGCTTCTATGAGAAAGCAAATCCTCATGCGAAGTCATTACCACAGTAGTTGGTGCTTTCTTTCTCATAGACGATAATGGGAAGTTCTTTCATCTTTGGAGCTCTGATCACAGCCAGTGTATAGAACTGAATAAAAATGATAGCAGATGGAGTGGGTCTAAATTTTCCCCACATAATTATGCAAGCAGTGCTGCATTCTGTTTTGAAATGCTATTCATAGGACGGTACCTTTGATGGTTTTCATGACAGCTTATTTGCATGTGCATCCTGATAGAAATTGTGTGTGGGTTGGTGGATTATGTAATGAGCCCTATGTTAATGTCACAAGCACCACGTAATAGGATGCATGAGCATTCTTGTGTCCAACCTGAAAAAAAAATCATGTGGAGCTTTTATGCATGTTCCAATAGATGTCTGCCAAGTCATCAGTGCTTCCCTCACAAAGGCCAAAATATGCCCACAAAACGACAGACCTTTGTGGTCATCAATCCTGTGTAAATGTTTTTGTGGGGTGGTTCATGTTTCAAGTCTGGGAGAATGCTTGCAACTTCTCTCCTGTGTAGTATCTTACACTCTGTTAATAAACTTGTAATTTGTTAGTTCCATTCATTTATGTGTAGACGTATTTGTTTCCTGATAGGAAATAGGGAATACCCTTGCATCAGACTAGATAATGATGGCAGTTTAATAGCTTCTCGTCAGTCTAGGGGCTGACTGATTTCTAGTTCCTTCCCTACCTAGCTGAAGGAAGGGACATAGCCTTGTAAGTTTCAGTTACAGCCTAAGAGAACAGTTCTCAAAGTCTTTGGTAGAATTATGGGCTGTTGTAATTCTTGGCAAGGGGGAAGGCACTGATGCAATCCCCAGGATTATGCCTTTATGGGTCTACGTGGGGCTTTTCTTAGTGGAGGCTTTTTCTACCTTGTGCAGGGCTTTGAGGGGTCTAGGGATCTCCGCGAGGGACTCTGCAGGTTTCTCTGCAGCTTGAAAACTGCAAAACACAACTGCGACCCACTTTTGATTTAGCTGTTGCAAGCTGGAAATGGGTCATGATCAATTTCTGCACTCTTTCCAAGCTGCATGGAGACACTTCTGAGCATCCCACAATGCTCCTCTAGACCCTCAGGAACCTAACACAAGGTAAGATTTGTCTTTAAAAAGTCTCCCATGCCTGCAATGGTATGATCCTGGGGATTGCATTGCTGCCTCCCCTTTGCCCTTTAAGATAATAGAGCACAGGGCTCTCTGACTGGGTTGTTACAACATGAAATTCTCCCTGTTTGAGAATCACTGGCCTACAATGGGCTTAATTCTAAATAAAGTCAACAAGCCATTTTCAAACACCTCTATTTATGTGCCACTTTCATATAATGAGCTTAAAATCAGTGACCCATTTTCTTAGTACACAAGTGTACAGTTACATGGTTACCTCAATGGGATTGACAATGTTTCTGGATCACACCCAATATGTTTTAGATTGTTCAGAATCTCTGTTCTCAGTATGAAGTTTTGTTAAACCTTGGCAATGCCCCTGGTATTTGAGATCACCTGCTGTAAAACCTCGCATGTTCATTGTCAGCTTTTGTTTCATGCGCACCCTTTAATCTCAGTTAATGTTTCATATTTATTTTTTATTTTTCCCATTAATCTCTTCCTCTTCAGGTGCAATCTAGCTCCCGTGGTGGAGTTTGCTGCCGATGTGGGAACTAAATCAGATTTTATTACCATGAACCCATCAGTTGTACAAAGAGCATTTGGAGGCTTTCGGAATGAGAGTGACAGAGAAAAATTTGTGCATAGACTATCCATGCTGAATGACAGTGTCCTTTGGATCCCTGCTTTCATGGTCAAAGGCGGAGAGAAGCATGTGGAGTGGGTTAATGCATTAATCCTTAAGAATAAATTGAAAGTGCGAACTGCCTATCCATCACTGAGACTTATTCATGCTGTCAGAGGGTAAGTGTCTGGAAAAGACTGGTCTGTCCTTGGCACAATAGTACTCATAACTGAAATTTCCACTAGACAGAAAGAATAGCTTTGAAAAGTTTATATAATTCTATTCTACCCATAATGGATTATACTTTTGATAAAGTCACATTTGTTTGGTAGAAAATGTTTCCCACTCATTTGGCCCATTCAGAGTCACACACTGGGAATGATTTAATTTGGTAACCTTGCTTTCCTCTTCATGTGAACAAAAGAACTGGGATCTTTACATGGAATTCTAAAAAAAATCCCAAAAAACCTTTCAGTTGTGATAGGACAAACTAGATTCCCTTTTTGAAATATTCCCACTCAATTATTCAGTATTGATTTGAATGTTTGGTTCCTCTTTTGTGCATTCTCATAATGGGATCTATGCCAATGCAGAACAGTTCTCGGAAAAGCTTTTGCCCTTGAAGGAAGTGGCCACTTTTTAGTGCATTTTTTTGAGGGCTTCCCTGTTTTCCCCACTATATTCAAAGTGAAACAAGTCTTTAGTATCTGTATTTACTCCCTCTGTAGTTGAACAGACTTGGATCTACCTGCCTTACAAGTTCAATATGCCTGACACGGTCTCATGTTATTTCTTTTTCCTGATTATTCTTGTACTTCTTATTTGAGTACTAGTTATGTTACATCGGCTGCAATCCTAAACACACTGTCCTGGGAGTAAGCCCCATTGAATATAATGGGACTTACGTCTGAGTAGACAGGGTTAGGAAACATCCAACTTAGAAAACATGGGTATCAGAAGTAAAGGGCCCCGATGGTAGTGATGTACCTTGTTGCCTTTGCAGAAAAGAAATCTCACCAATTTCCTCACACCTTAGTTAATCTATTTATGCTCCAAGAATTTCTTTAGCTATTTTGTCACATAAGTTAAATTGTTTTTATGTTCTTATGTACAAAGTCCTTCTTTTGGTGCTCCTTTTCAAGTTAAAACCCTCCATTGCATTGCTATATGTTTTTCTTTTCTGTTTTTTTAAAGTTTATGTTATAAAATGTTTATTGCTAGAATTGGCTGAGTTGAGTCCAATGGTAATCGACCAAAGACACAAGTGGGGGAATTTTGAATTCATTCAATGGATCTTTTCCCCAAATGAGCTCCATAAAATTACCATATTCTCATTACACCCTGTGATTTATGCAACCTTGTGAAAAATTTATTATTTTTTGACCCTGATGGAAATGTTGAATGAAGTTGGGCCAATATAGATCCATGTAGCACCTTAGCTGAAAAATGGTCTTGGTTGACCAGAAAGCTGTGATTTTGTCCATTTAGGAAAAGGTGGTTTAGAAAAGGCAATTGAGCCTATCAGGGCTAATAAGCGTTTCTATGGCTGCAATCCAGAGCAAATTCTGCCTGCTCTGACCTAACTGCACTCTCCTAACTATTCTGTATCCAGAGCAGAAAGTTATGCTGAATCCAGAGAGTCAGGAAGCCTGGGCTGCCCTAACTGCTCCAGAGCATGCTAAGTAATTGACACAAGGGGAAGACTTGCTCCTGAGGAGACACCCCTCAGATCACACTGAACAAGGAACAGCTGTGGTGCCTACAGTGGTGACATGACTCTGCACGTCACCTGGTGCGGAAGTCTGTGCGTCATCCCTGGGATGCGCGCCCCCCCCCCCACCTGGACTGCACAGTCACCAAAGTTGGCCCCTGCGCAGTTGTTTCTGAAGCCAACTGGCTTCAGAAAGAGTACTGCGCAGGCACCATCTCTGACACCTGCGCAGTACTTTTCTGAAGCCTTTTGGCTTCGGGGGAGACTGTGCAGGCGTCAGAGTTGGTGCCTGTGCAGTACTCTTTCTGAAGCCATTTGGCTGCCGCTCCGCCTCCTGAGTGAGGCCGAATGGCTGTGCAGAGGCGCGGACTTTCTCTGCTCTAAGGAAGTCTCCTCTGAAGCTGTTCGGCATGCTCAGTGTGTTTCTGCGCAGTGCACCTCAGATGGCCGTTCAGGCCAGCTCCTCAGACAAGTGTCAGCTTCTGGCTGATTCTCCGCCTTGGAGCAGGCCTGAATGGGGGTGCTGACGCCCGGGGCCTGCCAAAGGACAGTCAAACTCCTCCGGCACATCACCCCATACGGAGCGCATCCCCAATGCAGCCCACACCAGCCGCACCAGTCTGGTGACGCCACTGGGTGCCTGCCTTCTAAGGAGTCCCTGATGAGATGCCAGTACATTCTACAGTGAATACAAGGGGCTTCTTGGAGTGGCCTGCTGTATCCTGAGGTTTGTGGGCAGCCGTAGTTTGTTCCATATCCTGAGGTTGAGAGGCAGGGGTTGCAGCTAGGCTGGCCAAGAACTCAGATTTTTGGTCAGCACTGCCATCCTTACTCGGGCCTTATCATGGACCCCTATGGGTCTACTCATTACTATACCTGCTCCTGAGGTGGTATATCTCTGAGGAACTGGAAGAGGGCATTTCTGCCTTGAAACAGTCTTTGGATACAGAGTAACTGCTCTGCCCTAGGCAATGCTAAACATGCCCTCAACTTGCCTCTCCTGAGCTGCTTAGGGTGCTCCAGCTAGGGCAGAGCAGGTCCACCTCTCTTAGGGCACCCTATCTTGCCTTGCTCTGCCCTAAGCCTCTTCCAGAGTAACTGGGCTGGAGCATCTTGCAGTTGCTCCAACCTAGTGTTAGATAGAGCAACCTAAGGGCTCTTATGTGGACAGATTAGTTGCTCTGGATTGGGCTGTATGTCTTATTAATTTTGTTCTTGGATGTGGAAATTAGAACTTGTGAATGTATTTTTGGGGCACAATGTGGTAAGAGAGACAATATGCTTTTCATAATTGTGATCTTAGGGCACAATCCTAACCTGGCATATCGTCCCGTCATGGTGTGGGGATGTTGGCGTATGTCTGTGCACTGGCCTAACCCCCCTTCCACCCAAGAGTGGAGCAGAAGTGCCATAGGACACTTTTGTGACACCTCAGGTTAGCACAGGGCTTATGCTGGCCTAAGTGGAGCTTAGGCGTAAACATGTCTACTGAAAAGTTAGCCCCATTAATTAAAAGGGTCTTACTCCCAGGAAAGTGTCTATAGGATTGCAGCCTTAGAGCACAATCCTAAGCCTCTTGGGTTCACTGTTCAATTAAAAAAGCTATAGCCTTGCTCTTTAAACCAATAAATAAAAATGTAATCTCTCTCGTAGCTGATCTGCATTGCAACCATAGCAATCGCCAATAAATATTGGGAAGTGCAAAATATAGTTCGAAAGAATATTGAAAGTTAACAGTTATACAGATGGGCCCACTTGAAGAATTACATTTTAAAGGATCCAGACCACTATGGGTTCCAGAGGAAAGGCTCTTTTCATGTTATGTCATTCACGCTGAGCAAAAAAAAAAAAAAGAAAAGAATGATCCTGTGGACTTGTACCATCATGTTTTTTTGAATGTGGGCATCACTCTAATCTGTCTGCCACTTTGGAAGGAACATAATTTAAAGTTATTTTAGAAGTTTTGACTGACTTTTTTTGTTTTTGTTATAAGGAGTCATGTCATGATCGAATAGAGAAAATAAAATTCTCACACAGTACTTATCTATCTATGGCACTCTATAGAAAAGAGAAGTCAAACTTTGGGCAGCTGGGGGGAGTTGCCTAACTCTTGTATTACCCTAGCTATGTTGATCTGTAAATTATTGGTAATGATGTGATCGCATTAGTGCTAATTACTTTTGTGTTTTGAGGCTGCTGAAATCAGGCTCAGGATGCATGTGGTAAGAGTGTTGGTGGAAGTGGGCTTTTTGATTTCCCTGCCACACTATTCCAGCTTTTCAAAGAAGCGACTGAAAAGCCACTGAAGCGGGAGGAGGTGGGGGCTGCAGCTGGGCGTTTGTGGGGGTTCCAGAAAGGATCTAATGGGCTGCATGTTGGACGACTATGCAAGTATAGAACAAGACATGCTAATGATTGGTAACTTAGGTCCCTGTCTTCTCCAAATTTCCAGTTCTGATGCAGGGCATGTTCTACATTTTGCTTTTGGGACAGTCAAAGGTGCCTTCAATGTAACTGAATATTTGTTCCCTTACGTTAGGGATTCATTGTAGTGCATTGGCACTGGCTAGTTGGATAGGATTGAGTCCTTAGCTTTTAAAAGGTTAGGCAAATTCTGACAATGGACAAATCTGACAATGGCTACTATCTATGAGAGATGTATACTTCTCCCAGATTCATCCCATCACTTACCCCTAATACAAGTTGCAAGTTAGCAGCATCCTTCTTGCCTTCAACTCCTGCTTCATCTCAAACTTTGCTTTATCTCCCACTTATGGGGTTTTCCAACGGGATCTGGTTGCCACTCTTGGGAAGCGAATTCTGGACTAGACATTTGGCCGTATGTCCTTACAGTTTGTTCCACTGTATAATCTCCATGGTGAATGTGATGGATCTGTGTGTGAATTTAAGAGAAGCTCATATGAGTTTGCAGATTTCCCCAAGGATCTATTGCTTGAACAGGCCCAATGTAGTGTTCTGCTCTATCCTATTATAAACCCAGCCAAGTGTGAAGTAAAGAAGAATTTGTGTACTTCCAAGAGACACAATAAAGAGACACAATAAAGTGCATAATGCTGTCATCTGTAGCTTAGGTTGCTGAGCCACAGCATGATCCTGAAAACTTACTGCCTAATAAGCAAATTGTGATGAATTAAGAGATTCTTCAGATTTACCAAAGTTGCCTGAAGCTGCACAAAAGGATCTTAAATTGAAACAAGAATAAAAAATAAGGAAACATATAAAGTATCTCTTGAGTCACTATTTTTTCAATGAAGAAAGAGTGAAAGCATTTAGTGATGACCTCCATTGAATAACACCAGTAATCTGTAGCTATTTCAAATGCCCAAAGGAAATGTGAATCATGGAATAAATGAAGATGTATTGGCAAGCACAACAGTTAGGAGTTGGCATATCTTCTTTCTGTCTACCACCCACTTGTTTTGTGGGTAGTGGAGTGATGTTTTGTGAGTAGTGGAATGATTACTGGACAGTGGAGTGATGTGCCCAAGAAAAGGCTGGAGACTTTTTTCTGGAGGAGTGCAGAAAATAATGCTTCCAAACTGTCTCTGAGATGGGACAGATGCCCTGGCTCTGGTCCTCTGGCAAACCTGGCCCCTATGCTGTCCAGAACCATGACCACAGAATGTCTCATGCCATGAAAGAGAGTTCCTACCCTCCCTCCCATTATATCTGGGGGTCTTCTCGGGGCTTTGGAAGGCTTAAAATGTCCCATCTGGATTTCTTCCTAAAAACCAGAAATGTGGTTTAAAGCCCCTCAGAAGGGTCTTAACCCTTGTAGGTACACCAGTTTTCTAGCTTAATGAACTTCTCAGTCGCCAAAACCAATACATATGGTGTGGGGAGGTTGCGTATGCCTGTACATTGGCCTAACTCTCCCTGCCCCAGGATTGGGGCAGAAGTGTCTTACCATACTATTGTG
This sequence comes from Cryptoblepharus egeriae, assembly GCA_030015325.1. Taxonomy (NCBI): domain Eukaryota; kingdom Metazoa; phylum Chordata; class Lepidosauria; order Squamata; family Scincidae; genus Cryptoblepharus; species Cryptoblepharus egeriae. The sequence goes on from JAREYC010000002.1 coordinate 194,148,881, forward strand.
ACACCACCCACGCCAGCACAGGATTTATGCCAGGGTTTAGGTTGGCCTAAGTGAAGGTTAGGATTGCAGCCTCAGTCTCTTGACCCTTAAAGGGTTATAATGGTAGCTTCACCTGTTGTGGCGATTTCATTATCCAGTTCTCTTGGATGCTGCTAACTTGAATCTCCCAATATCTTGCATGGTTCTGATGAGAACTTCCATGATTCAAGATGATTGTGCCTGGAGAGCCAGTGCTTCTGTGAATATGCCATGGCACCCTTGGACGCTGGTGCTATGGCATGCAGTTTGGGAACCACTGATGTAAGTCATTACAATAAAATTCCCTCTACTCCACTATTTCAATCTGAGTCAACTGGAACTGCCAGGGTTCTTAGCTGGAATAACAAAATCTGAGCATGCCTTTGCCGATGATGTGCTTAATATAACATCGCCTTATTCACTGTCTTTCACTTTATTTGAAATAGTCTATTGGCAAAAAACCTCCATTTATAGAAAGTTTTTTTTAATTGGAGTTTAATGATGAGATTGCTAGTCAGCAAAGTCATAGAAGATCTTATAAAGCTTTTTAATTCAGTGAAATGAATCCACTGTCATATTTTTTTAATAAAAAGGACAACTACAGAAGATTTTTATGAAGCTCTACCAGAGGCACATCATTAGCAGTGTCTCTTTAAGTAGCAGCCTGATGTCAACTGGATATAGTCTGAGAGAGGGACAAATAAACAGCTTCACTTTTATTTAATAGCCTGAGCGAGTCCATTAAACTGTTTTGCAGGAAACAAATGTTGGGCTGTGATCACCAAGTGTTCATTTCTGCTTTCCTCTCATACTCTGTTTTACCTTCTGAGGGACTCGACTGCTCTGCTAGACGCATGAAACAGGGTAGAATTAATTTTTCAGCCTGCCTTTATGTAACATTTTATTATAAGGCTTCCAACATTAAAAAAAAAACACAACTGCATGAACGCGCACAATTGAATTGTTTATTATTTATGCCGTCGTCACGCTCAGCGCCTCCAGCTGGGCATCTGCCCCCATTGTTCTCCTTTTTTGTAGAAAATATTGCTTGGGATAACAACGCTCTAAAGTCACTGCATAAAAAAATTCATTTTGGGCAAAGCTGGCAAATCTTTGCCTCCGATTATTTTGCATTTATGGCAGTATCTATTACCGAGGCAAATTACTACAACTTCAGAGACCTTTCTTTAGAAAATGTTTCTGCAAAGGACACCTGGGTACCAGAAGGAGAGCTAAAACACCTCCTTCCTTGTGGAGGGAAAGGGCTGCATATTTAATGACAGCATCATGGCTGCGTTCCATAGTTCTTTTCAAAATGTCATGGGGCGGCTGCTAAAGCATTTTGTCACAAAGACTTGACAGGCAATAGGTCACATATTTATGGAAGATATTGTGCTCCTGCAATTGGTAAATATCAGTTTCTTCCAAGTGAGAAGGGCATTCAGAGAGAGATGTAGTAGACAGTTGCTGGGGGATGTGTAACCTAATCCAGTGACATGCACCAGCCTCCCCACACCACCATAGAACAGAGAGAAAGTTGAGTTGTGCTGACCCAAATTGGTTAGGATTGCATCTATTATAACCCACTCATCATTATGCACCTCAGTCCATTATCAAGGATCCTGGATTGCAAAGAGATGCCTTCCCTTTTTAAAAAAATCCTTACTCTAGTCTGTCTTATGTTAGCCAGACATCATTAAAAGAATATCTCCTTCTAGTTTCCTTCTCTTTGCCTTTGAATTTGGCCTCTACTTTCCTTTCCACACTGGTCTGGTTGTTCTCTTGGTGTTCCTTCCTCTGTGCATCTAAGGATTGATGCCGTCTGTGTGGCCTTTTTTAACCAGTCCTATTGATGTCTCTCTTGCTCTTTTCACCTTCAGCTCTCATAAGGCTACTACTATCTCTCCTCATACTGAAGTTCCAGTTCTTTCCACCTTTCTCTTTTTCTCTTTATCCCGCCTTGCCTGTCCACCTCTCTGTATCTCTCAGTCTGATCCATTCTTTCTATCTCTCCTTGCTTCCCCATCTCTTGTTGCCTTTCCTCCACCCCCCTCTATCTGCCTGGCCTTTTCCTTTTCAGCCAGCTGCTCCCACACTGTTGGATTGTCCTCAGATGGCTGTTGGATATACAGAATCGCCCAGTAATTATATAGTCTCTGGACATGCATCCTGCAAGCAATGACTGACTCACTCATCGCATGGAACCAGCGATGTACCAGGCATTCTTAATCATGGAGAGAGCTCTCAGTGCGCTCAACATTTAGAGCCCAGTCCTAATCATGTCTACTCAGAAGTAAGCCCCATTGTGTTCAAATGGTCTTACTCTCAGGAAAGTGTGTTTAGGATTGCAGCATTATCCTCTGTGGACAGGGTCTAAACATGGTGATGTATGGAATGCAGTGATATGAGAGCATGACCAATCATTGCTCTCTTCATGTGTTTGACCTCCACAGAGGTCCCCAACACAGTGTCGGAGAGATGACGTGGCCCTCCTGCCAAAAGGTTTTGACACCCCTGGGCTAAAAGATCAGCCTGCATTTTCCTTTGGGACAGGTGTACCTAGCTTGACTGTTGAGGATTCGTCCTAGGGTACCACTTTTGAGATGTTGGGAAGTGTGGATAGGAAATTAGAAATTGACAGTGTAAGAAGAAGAGATGGGGCATTATATTTGGTGCTGCCAGTCAACCCAGTTCGAAACTATGGTTTATTTTTCCTCCTGACCCACTGACAAAGAGAAATAAAGAATAAATAAAACCATAGCTCCAAGGCTAAGCTAGGATGCTGAAAAGTAGCCCATTTTGTTTGTGCAACCACTGTCTTTTGCCATTACCACTGTTGAAAGAGCCAGCACAGTTATGCACTCAGTCCCAACAGTCAGGGCTTCTTTCTACACCTTCCATTACAAATTGTACCTCTTTTGTACATCTAGGCAACTGCACTCCCAAATCTGATGAACAGATGCACCTCTACACCTGCCATCTTCACTTTCAGTGGTGTCACGCCAGGCAGGACAGTGGCTTGTGTCCAGTGTCACCATGGCATTCTGGGTCCACATGAAAAGCACTTCTCAGAAATCTTCAGGAAAAAGTTCCTGACGGTGAGAGTGGTTCGGCTGTGGAAGAGCTTGCCAAGGGAGGTGGTGGACTCTCCCTCACTGGGGATCTTCAAGCAGAGGCTCGACAAGCATCTGCCAGAGATGCTCCAGGGCAGGGGGTCGGACCAGATGATCTACTGGGTCCCTTCCAACTCTGTGATTCTATGATTCATTGTAAAGCACTGTCAGTTCAGCAAACCCTCTCAGTTGCCTTTTTCTCCTTTAAATAAGGTTGAGTACATTTGGGTAGGAGGAAGTATTCTGGATAATCCAGTATTCTGGATAAACTAGAATACTGGTCTGTAACAATAGAATGAATTTCAACAGGGAGAAGTGCCAGGTTCTGCACTTAGGAAATAAAAACCAAAAATACAGGTATAAAATGGGGGATACTTGGCTTGGCAGCACTACATGTGAGCGGGATCTTGAAGTAGCGTGGATCACAAGCTGAACATGAGTCAGCAGTGTGATGTGTCTGCAAAGAAGGCAAATGCCATTTTAGGCTGCATTAAGAGGACTGTAGCGACAAGAATGATCAGTGGGATGGAAGGGAAGCCCTATGAGGAAAGGTTGGGGGAACTTGGGATATTCAGCCTGGAGAAGAGGAGGCTGAGAGGAGACATGATTGCCCTCTTCAGATACCTGAAGGGCTGTCATAGGGAGGAAGGGGCTCATTTGTTCATAGCTGCTTCTGAAAGCAGAACTAGAACCAATGGGTACAAACTGCAAGAGAGGAGATTCCGGTTGGATATCCAGAAAAAATTCCTGACAGTTTGGGCGGTTCGGCAGTGGAACAGATTGCCAAGGGAGGTGGTGGACTCTCCCTCACTAGGGATCTTCAGGCAGAGGCTCGACGAGCACCTGTCAGGGATGCTCTAGGGGGATTTCCTGCTGCAGGCAGGGGGTTGGACTAGATGACCTATTAGGTCCCTTCCAACTCTTATGATTCTATGATTCTAAGTCTAGCAGTTGTCAGTGGCTTGGCTAGTAGATGACAGAGGTGAAAATGTTTCTCTTGCTTGGTTCTTCCTATGTTTTGCAGAACCCTGGGGTGGGGTGGGGGGACCTGAGCTTATTTCCCACTAATTATCCAGAAATGCATAGGGAAAAAACCACTCCCAAGTTGACATAGACAGGCATCACATAAAACTGCAGTAATCTCATAAAGTTAACTTCATGGATAACTGAAGGATAATTCTGGAATGTAACATCTCTATCATTCATTTTTGGTCTACATTGTGCAAATATTTCAAAAAAATTTTTTTAATTTAATATTATATATAATTCTCTGATTTTTTAAAAAGCCCTTATTTTACTGAAAGAACTGCTTTTTTGCACTTCTCATGTCCTGTTGATAAGAGTAAAACCATTATTCATACATCTATTGGCAATTCCAGACTTTGTATGCACAACGTTTTTGAGAAATGTAGTATTAGCTACATTTTGTGCATTTTAAGCTCTCTCTTTGGCTTAAAGTTAATGTACCTCCTTTGGTCAGAAAGATCAATTGTTTATAACCAGTTAGCTCTTCTGTCTATGTAGCTCTTAATGCTTAGTAATAAATTGCTTTATTTAATGGTATTAGGCAAGAGCTTTTTTTGTTTTGGGGTATTTTTGCTTCATTAGATCAGTTTTTAGACAGTTGCACAGTATTTTTAAATGCATTGTCTCCAATAGCTTTTGATGAATTTTGTAATGTAATCGGGGGTGCATTATTGATGAAATAATTGAGGTGATCAATATGCTGCTGGTTTTGAGATTAAAGGGGAAGTAGATGGCAGCAACCAAAAGGTGAGATTAGAATGATTGCTTTTTACAGCCAGATCTCAGTGCCAGCTAGGTTAATTGTAAAGTAATTTGAATTTCCAGAAAGCAAATGTGGCCTTCAGACACTAGCTGACTTTGAGTGTCTAATTTTTTAGGAAGATGAAATTGAATCTTATCCCGTACATAGACTTAAAATTTACTCCAGTCGCACACCTTTGAAACTCAATTTCCTAGCTGAATTCTACAAAAAGAATAGGTTCCTATGGTAGCCTCAGAAGGAAATAACAATTTATTTTTTTTAAAAAAGTGTGTTAACTTAGAAACTCGCAAAGGATATCCTGTTTTCTTGTTATTCAAAGTACATGTGTCCTTGGCTGTTACTTGTGAAAGAGGAATCTTTTATCAGGATTTCTTCATGGGGACTACTTTCCTGTTTTGCTGTTTCAAACGTCACCCACCTGACTTGTTTCACATTGAACCTTGCAAATTCTGTCTTTAAAAAGGAATGCACCCTCTGGTTGCCTGTCTCTCTGAGAAACAATAATAAAGAGCAGAGGAGAGAAAATAATTCAGTGGTTTTATGGTCAGGTCAGTTCTATGCATCCTCATCCCACTCTCTCTGGACTCTGGGGCTTTCCAGGCTCCTTCCACCCATTTCTATCTAGATAAGTCTTGTTGAAGAGGTCTAGCCATGTGACAATATGATTGTGCTACAGTTTAATTCAAAGCAATTAAATCAAATATAATTTTTTTCTTCCTAAATTAATAAAAAACAGAAAGACAAAGGTGTAAGTAAGTCTAAACAGGGAAGGCAGATAAAAAGGAGTAAAATTTCTAACTTTTCTGATCTAACTCTCACATCTTGAAGAAATGGACCAAAGATGAAACCTAATTTAAGATTTGGTAAGGGCTGCAATTGGGTTAATGGTTAAAGGCGCTGTGCCTGTCAGTGTGAAGATTTGCATGTTTAGTGGTTCAGGACCCAAGTACAGGACTTAAGACAGGGTGAGCTCCCATCCTTAGCCCAGCTCCTGCCAACATAACAATTCAAAAGCATGTATGTGCAAGCAGATAAATAGGTACCACCTCGATGGGAAGGTAATAGCGTTCTGTGTGCATGTTTCTATGGCTCTACAAACAGGGGACGAGCACCTCACCCTAGAGTCAGTCATGACTAGCAGGGCAACCTGCGGGGGAGCCCTTTACCTTTTTAAGGTTTGGATGCTTTCTGAAAAGCATCTTTTCCCGGTTAAAGGGTTTCTGACTGCCCCTTTCCCCAAAGGCAAAAGACTTTTCCAGAAGACACTCTAAGGCAGGTTTTTTCCCCTATGGAGTTCTTTGCATCACCAGCCAGTGGGAAAGTGGAATTTAGAAGTGTGCACGCTGTTTACTCAAAGCAGATGAGATTGTGAGAAAATATTAACACAGATGCAGAGAGGCCAGTGCTTAATTATTGTTCCTTTCTAAGGACTTAGGCTGTCTGTCATTTGCAAAAGGATATGTAGAAATATGTAGAACACAGCTTCGTTAGGGTGGCTTTGCAAGACAGGAAAGGTGGGCTGGAGGGAGGCCATCATTTTTGATGGGAGATGCAGAAAAGAGATAACCCAGTACCCAGTTTCCTGTATTTCTGTTTTGCATTTGAAAGTCTAGTGTTAGTTGCCAAATAAATATCCGTCAGTGTTTCTTGTGGAGTGTTTTGCCATTGATTTTGTTGAGAATCACCAACGCACTTTCCTTCCTGACAGAAAAATCAAAAATTAACTTTTAGTTGAAGATTGATGTCAAAAGTTTCCTTTTTAATGCCCTTTACTCAAATCTAAAACCCATTTTTTCAGCTGAATTCAGTCTCCAAACAGTGTAACAGTTTCCTGTATTGTAATAAAGATGTAATATAAACCCATTGTTGTATGGGTTTTATTTTTTAATGCAATTAGGTAAAAATCATAACGTAAACCCATTGTAATATTGTTGTCAAAGAACTAATTGTTATATGCAGTGAAATTAAATTTTGCACCTGCTTAGCAGCTGTGCATTACAGTTGCCAGTAAATATTTTTTTATCTCAAGATTTTTAAAATTGGGGTGTGCATTAAAGTTGATGGCTCATTTGATTTGAGCAAATATGGTAGTACAGAAATATGTTAGTACTACACCTGCCTTCAAAGCAGGTGTAGGAGCTTCTTCAGAAGAATTATTACAAGTTGTGATTAAGCCAAGATTTGAATCTATATTTCTTAGATGTCATATCTACTTAGATTTCTTAATACTTACACATGACACGCATGTCATCTCAAGTAGGATTCTCATAAGTATGGAGCCTGAAGCTGTACATTATTGGTGAACAAACGTTTTTGGATTTCAGCAAAAGTGAAATCCAAAATATTCAGAATCATCACTCTAGTGTATACTACATTAGAGATGGAGCAGAATTCCCTATTTTGTGATGGTTTTGCCTTCAGCTCACAAATCCAAGACACATAACACAAAAACATTGTGGCCTGACTCTGCCATAACCACTCTTCTTGTATGCTCATCCCATATACTTCCACTACATCAATCATTCCTCAGATAAATCTCTGTTCTATATATGTAGATGCTAAAAAAGTATGATTTTGTATATAACTGGGTTGGGCTATCTGGTGATGAGCTCAACCTTCTCAGCTGTCTCTAGCAGCTGTGTAAGCTGTGACTTCCCCTATTATCTTTCCTTTTAATTTGAACAGTGTGACCCTCATTTCTTTTGTTTTTTCCATTTGCCATGCTGAGGTTTTGTAGTCAAGTTTCTTAAATCACATTGCAATATCATGTGGCCTATGGGCTGTTGCTTGACTGGCCATGGCATAAAAATGAGCTCCAGGTCTCCAGACCAGAGATCGCTGCCAACTGGCAGACACAATGGGGTGGTTCCTAAATTATTAGGATGCAGTGCATGGCTGTTCCCTGGAGAGAGGGACCACTGAAGAGATCTCAGAGTCCTTATGATGTCGAGAGGTGTCACAATGCCCCAGTTTGGGAACCTGTGCCCTTAATTATCTTGAATGTAAACTATCTTGAGGATAAACCTGTGCAAAAATGTGGTGTAAAGTAATATACAAAGTTGTGTTTTCCTGACCTTTTCACAGTTCTGAAATGCTTCAGTATTCTAAATGGAAACCTCCTAGGAAAAATAAATAGCATGTGTGGGCATTTAATGAGGGCTGTCTTGAGCAGGGGAAATGTTACATACACATACCCGTGGTTCTGCTCCTTCCATTGATGCTCTCTTAATTTTAAGATACACAAGCACAAATGATACATATACCCCCAAATCCAGAGCAACTATGGGAGCACGTAAAAGACTTTACGTGCACCCGTAGTTACTGCACCACCTAGTGAACACCTATGGAAAATTCATATTGGAATCCAGAGTAAGTTGTTCTTACACCGGAGCAAGGACTCCCCATAGTTACTCTGGATTTTGCCCATAAGTATTATGTATAGTATAACTGTAGTGCATGCATTGTGGTTCTTCTGGTTCATAAATGTGCCCAGGCACCAGTGGGATATACAACAGGAAAATCAATAGCTTTTATATCTGATTAATCTTGCCTGTTTAAAATATAAGCATCTGTAATGGATATTTTATATAATAGCCCTTTAAAAAGGGAAATGTTGTATTCCATTGATTAAAGGAAAAGAGGTCAGGACTTAGCGGCACAATAAATTCTTATTAAACCTGTGACTTTATTGAGCATCTCAGGAACCCAATACAGAGAAGTAGGATCGTTAGTAAAAACCAGTTGAAGCTCAAACCAGATTTCTATTATTTCTTTCTGTGTATATTGTAGCAATGTACTTCCTATATATCGCATCATTTATATTTCACGCATGCTTATACTTCCCACTACTGGTTAGGAACCATAGGCAATTCCCTCTGGGTCATAGCATTGCTAACAATGTGTCTTACCCATGAAAGAATAGAGTGCAGCTTCTGTCATTTTATTTATAGTGACATGATGGTTTACATTTGTATCACATCTTTCTTCAATGAACGTTACGATAAATCAGGTCCCTGGGTTGTCTCCCATGTAGCTACTACATGTTGGTAGTAGGACTCATGTCACTACTTCTTCCATCAAGGGACCTCACAGATAACTGTTGCACTACAGTGACCTTCCTTTGGTGGCCACAGCAGGTACCATTTCTTTTCTAGCCAGGTGTCCTGGAGAGCCAATAAGGACTTGGTTCATTCTGTATAAAAGTTGCTGTAGGCTCAGATTCTTCAGTGTGAGCAACTTATCAAAGTAGCAAAGTGTCTCATCCAGCCTTGCCTCATTCTATCTCTGAATCTCTTGATACTCATCAGTGGCCTGGCTTTGACTATATTTTTTTCTGGAGTTTTTGACCCTTGTAAGCTCAAGAATGTGAGCACAGCATGCATTCTCCGTCTTGACCCTTGTCTGCATTTTCCACAAACAGACTGTAGTTGTAATTTGTAGCTGAGTTTGGAACCTGGACCTCAACTGTGATTCAGGACTAGGTAAGCCTCTGTTGGCTCCTCAGAATCTGTCAAACCAAACCTTTACAGATAGGAGATCAAAATAAGAGTGGGTGTCACTATTCCATAATAAACAAAATTAATTGGGCCCTTGATAATGATTCATGCCTTTAAACCTCCATACAGATTTAAAACAGGAATTGTTCCGCAATTTGTAATATACTTTAAATGACACAGTATGCTCAGTTTTCTTATCATTTGGATGATTAATGTGCAGAGTTGTCAGGTGTAAAAAGAAGTCTAAGAGGTTGTTAAAAAATTAACACATTATTTGATTTATCAATTTATTATGTGATAAAGTCAAGAGCTACATCCTACATATGCATTCAGAACATGGCTTCCTGGACTTTATAATACAGATGAGAGATTGTATGCTGGAAGTGTTTCTCCCATGTGAAAACCTGCTGTGAAAATTCTTTTCAATGTGTAGAAAGTCTCTTAATGTGTGCTATAAGTTTCGATAATACCAGTATAGGACAGTTCTACTGTTTGTGGGGTGATTTAATGTGTGTATTGAAGTCTTCTGTGAGTTCACTACACAGTGGAGGGACCTGAATATCCGTGGGGGGCTTTAAACATCCAATGGGAAACTGAGTCTGCAATCCTAATCTCTAGTTAGGCCGGCATATATCCCGGCACAAGTCCTGTGCTGGGCTGTGGGGTGTCACAAAAGTGGCATCTGTGCCACTCCTAGGGGCCATTGTACAGGCATGTGCAGGCTTCCCCCCCCCCCCCAACCATGGGAATGGAGGGACAGATTATTCTCTGATCTAAACTGGTTAGGATTTCGCCGAAAGACAGTCATGTGTCTGCAATTTTCATTTGAACTGTACCTTGGTTAATGCCCAGCACTTTCCAGAAACTACTAGGTTGAAATCCGCTTGGTAAGCATAAATCAAACTCAGTATACCTGCAGTTCACACCATTTATGTTTCCAAAGAGACTAGAATGTTGAATTCTTGTACAGTTAGTTTCAGACCTCTGAACTACTCTGAACTCCAGCTGAATTACTAGCATTGGCACCTTGAATCATGATTGAGCTTTAGTCTTTAACATCTGGCAGTGTGATTTATCTTGGTAGTTCAAACAAGCCTAGTGGCCCCCGAGGTGTATTTATGCACTTGAAGATCATAATTCTGGGTGGTTTACAGATGCTAACCTCAGGTCTGCTCTAGTAGTAATAATTTGCTGATTGAGGTGCATCAGTAGAGCAAAGAGGTGCACTTTTTGATATACCGTAGTTAGATTCTCTTTCTTAATAGTGTGTGAAATAATGTGCCATATCAGCAGGAAGCATTATATGCATATGCCTTAAGCTTGAGAAGTACATATGGCCTCATTCCACTCAGCAGTTTCTCTTGAAAGTTGAATTCCCCGTTTCAGCCCTATCTCCTAACTTCAATCGCTGTTACTTATACCACATTCTGATCTTTATGTTGTCAAAATTGCACTTATCGTTCGAGCTACGTAGGTTACTGGTTTGTTTCCAGGAGCAATTCTAGGTGATTTTTGCTATCTCTTAACATTTTCCCTATAAACATTTGCTGCTTGACTTGAAGATACCCGAAACCTTTCTCCTTCAGACTCTATCTCTGCTGCTCAGGTTCAAGAATCCCCAGTACATACTCCAGACTGACTGGGTCCTTCTGTGTCCTAACCCGTAGCTTTGCTCCCCAAAGGTTGAAGCAGTAGGCGTGCAGCTTCTCTGCCTACCACCACTTCAGCCTTCAAGAAGCTGTGCTGTGGGGCAGGCATACAGTAGTACCCAGACAGACTGGCGTGTGCCTCGTGCAGGGGGTGGAGGGTGAGGAAAAGCTTCACTGGCACCCCCACTTCAGCTTTCAGAGTCGATAGCCAAACCTTAAGTGGGTGCAGTGAACCCAAGATTTCAAGCCCTGTAGAGCCTTGTAGATTTCAAGCCTTGTAGAACCCAAGATTTCCCCACACCTGCTGGAGCCCACTGTAAGTGCAAGTAAGTGAAAGCCCTTTCATCTCCCCTTAGTGATGTGATCCTGGGCATCATGTCACTGCCCTTGCCCCTTCCCCTCAGTGACTTATTAGGAAGTAAATATTCCCTAAAAGTTTGAGAAATACTGCTTTAGATATTTGTGAAGATCTGAGAAGGAGTTTTTTGTACATTTTGCAGCCTTTTGAGACTAGATTTGCAGTGGCACTTGGTAGCCCTCATTTTCTCCTCATTGACGTTTACAGGGTGCCTATTTTCAGCTTGCATTTCATAGGTCCGTTTGATGTACTGCTATTGTTGGTGTCTGATGGTTGCCTAGTTTTATGAATCATGTGGATTATTTTAATTCATTTCTGTTTGGAACACATCACAACCATCACCTTTTGCAGTGCCCAGTTTGAGTACCTCTGCTCTAGGTCATCAATTTTCAACCAGTGTATCATGGCACTTTGTTGTGAATGGTCCTCAGATGTATCACAAGTTTTTTGTGGAAGAATTTTTTTTGTAGGGCCATTAGAAAATGTGAACTTCCACTGGGCACTAGTATACTTCAGGCACTGTCACCAGCACCGAGCAGCGGGTACCTGCAGGTATTGGGCACCGACAGGCATCAGGCCCTGAAGGGTACCAGGGGCAGTGGTGGGTAGCTGCAAGTACTGGCTGGGACCGGACATCCCTACTGGGGACCATTGGGCAGGGGGCACCAGCGGGCACCACTATTTAGTGGGCAACGGCCAATATCAGGCACCAGTGGGGACAGGGCATCCCTAACAGGCAGCAGTTATCCCTAACTGGGCACTAGAGGGCAGCAGGCACCACAGTGCAGTAGGCAGCAGGCACCAGTGGGCTCCAGGAATCCCTACTGAGCACCAGGCATCCTTAGCAGGCACCACTGGGCATTGGGTAGCACTATTGGGCTGCAGTGAGCGCTAGTGGGTATCAGCAGGTACCAGTGGGCACTGAGCACCCATAGCGGGTACTGGCACCATTTGGCAGCATGCATCACCGGGCTGCACTCGACAGCAGGCATCACTGGGCACCATTTGGTCCAAGTCTGTTCAGTCAGTCTTCAATGTTAAGTATAGGACAAAAACACATTGCAGCCTTTTTTACACCCTTAGCAGTTAAGTTTATAAAAATTAGTTTTTAGTAGTTTCTCGTATCACATAAAGAACACCTTTCCCAAATTTCATTCTTCTAGGTTTAGCGGGCATTGATGAATGAGTCAGTCAGTGAGTCGGTCAGTGATTTTTTTCAGTTTTATATAGAGGGTGATTGAAATGTATCTCCCTTACAACCCTATATTGTAATTTATAAGTATTTTTAAAATAGGGAATTACTTTTCAGTGCCCCTGTATATAGAAGATACATGCATACATTGTTTTTCCCTTGTTTGAGGCAAATGCCTGAGGAAGCTTTTATGAATCACCTCCTGGGCCACATCTCATAAGGAGTCATGGAGGAAGTTCTTCCACTTCCCTTTTTCTGCGTATTTGAGAAGACTCTACTTCCACATTGTATTTTCTACTTACTATTGTTAATAGATTTGAAAAATGTGTGCAAAGTGCTTCTCCATACCTATCTAGAATCAGTAGCAATTCTCTTGGGAGATGTACAGTGATGTACAGTGGCAGGAGGATGAAGGACAGCATATACAGTCATAGAAATTAACATCTGTTGTTCTGTTTTGTCATAAAGAGAACTAACAGAGGAAGGGGAAGGCTGACTGAAAGCAAACACAGTCACCCATACTTATTTTTGGTTTTGGCTGGGGCTATCGTGTGTCAAAACTGTAACTTATATGTTAACCTCAGGCATTTCAGTGGGGGTTTAACTGGAACAGTGGTTTGAGAGATTAGCGTGGATCACCCTTGACTTCGAAGAAACGTAAACAGTGGCACACAGACTACTCAACGTGAAAAGGAGAGTTGCTGCTTGCTTCCTTGAAAGTGAATTAATAAACATTAATAAAAATAATTATAAATAAAAAATGACCATTAATAAACATTCTATAGCATTTTTAATTATAATATCTGTTACAAAACCTAAATCATTGACTTTAAAGCAGCAATTATAGTTTCTTTCTTTTTTATGACAATATACCTGCATGTGTTCCAAATTGGAAGGGGGGGTGTTAAGAGAGAGAGAGAATTTCCTAGGAACATTATAAAAGGTTCATCTATGATAAAGACCTTTGAAGAAATACATCTGCCTTGAATAGTTGTCTGAACTCATCAACCCATATTCTTTCTAAGGTTTTTTGTTAGTGGATTGCAGTACACATAAATTTTTGCCACCAGCTGAACAGCAAAAATTTAGAAAGCGTTTGGCACCGATGACAAGTCATCTGCAGGAAGATGATTGAAATATCTGCGTTCTGCAGATGTTCTTCAAGGCTGATATTCTAAGGGGGAAAAAAACCCATATCTCAACTCTTTCATAATTCTAAGAAGTCAGCTGATTCTGAAACACTTCAAAGGGCCTTCTTAAAGTGAAACCCGTGGTGCTTTTTGCTTTCACCAGTTAATGAAAACTTTGTCACAACTAAAGTTTTACCTTCTTCTTTCCTTCCCCCCTGTCAAGTGCATAAATTCTTGGCAGTAGCACTGTGTAGTTTGGTAGAAAGAGTAAGTCCATTGTTAGTAAGAAATGCATATGGTACTCTCTTAAGACTGTGCTTCTTAGTATTGTGAGAAGGAGATCTGCAACGCAAAGATAAGTGGGTTTGGCTCTCATGCCCAGAAGGCACAACACATTCAGCCTATGAAGAACAATAGTGTGTTGAAGGCATGAAGTTATTTTAAATGAATGGGATTTTGTGTGCGTGTTCGTGTGTACATGCATCCTATACTCAATTTAACGCAGTGTCTTCTGCCATCAAACTCTCTTCAGTCATCTGTCACCAACCCCTGGGATTCACAGAGGAGCCATCAAACCATATTTATCAAAGTAGGAGAGCTTTGGCAAAGCAGAAGATTCTGACACTTTGGGGGCAGGTGAGGCAGTAATGAACAGAACATAATTCTCAGTCTAGGGAGCCTTCTGCTATGGCTTGAGGCTCTGAGTCATGCCTGAAGCTCCAAAGCTACATTTGAAAGGTTGTATTCCACAAACATTTCTGTTCGAAGGGAATGGCAAGGATCCAGAGTGGCTTTGGGTACGAATGATACGCATCCCATGGGAACTGAAATTGCACTTCCTATCTTATGGCATATCATCACTGGCTGAAGTTGAACTTGCACATCTCTCACAGAAGGGTGATGAGTGTGACATAGGCATATTAAAAGCACATGGCTCTCTCAGTAGGCTCTCTCAATGTCAACAATATTTGAAAATATAATTCTTTGGCATCCAACCCATCACTTGAAGAGTTTCACAACAAATATGACTGGAATACATGATTCATCTAATAATATATCCCTACCTTTGCCTATCATCTGGGAAAAGTAGGGAATATGGCTTCTAAAATATAATGAGCACTCGTGAGGAATTCAGCTAATTAGAGCATTTTAATAATAGCACTAATTTCATTGTAACTAAGAGTTTGCCACAACTTTTTAAGAAGCTCATTATCTTCACATTAAAAAAAAACTTTTTTCAAACCCACCACTGATCTTGGCTTGGATGGAGCTATGATGAGATGCGGTTTGATTCTTCTGTTCCCTGAGCATACACAGAAATGTCGTATTTCTTACCGTGAATCCTAGTTCCAGGAGAGAAAGTGGTGCCATTTGTAAGAGCATTATGCATCTCTCCTGAGACGTTGTGATTATCTATAGCCCCCTACTGTACATGCACAATATAGACACATGTAGATGTTTCAAACATGACAATGTACAAAGACACTACGTAGCATATTCTCTTAATCCGTAGCACGTAAATCAGCTTGAAGATGCAGTTCCATTAATAAAAATGATAGCTGAGAAAAGGAATTACCCCCTTTTGTTTTTCATGATTTACTGATGTTTTATGCACAAACTTGAAATACCCTCCCCTTTAAGCTCCCCCTCATTCAATTTCTTTAACGCCAATATGTACAATGCCAATATGTACAGTGCCAATAAGTACAGTGCCAATATGTACAATGAAACTACATGTACATGCTGTGTGTGTGTATAGTTGAAATCAATAAAAATAAACTAATTAGGGGGAAAGCATCTAAAATAAGAATATTGTCTCCTGCTGCAGTACCAAAGCTTGTATGCGGATGGTTGGGTGGCTTGAATGAATTCATTCCATAAATTTTTATATACGATGTAATTTAAAAAATTCCATATCTATTCTGGTTTCACTCTGCACACCATGCTGGTGCAGGCTATTCCATGGCTTGTGCTTGAGCCCTCGCTCATGTTTCAGTGAGCAATTTGCTTTTCCAATTTGTCAGCACCACAACATGCAGGGAAGAGCCCAGTATGATTTAATGCCACCAGCACTGATCTACTGCCATGAACACCTGCCCAGACAAAAGATAGTTCCAGGTGCCACGAACATGCTTTTCAGCACATTCATAAAAACAGAAAGCATTACAACTGTGGATGTGTACGCAACATTACTTTTGCAAAGGCCACTCTATGTCCCACCAACCTCGACTGTTTTGTTCAGTACTAGTAGGCATGGAGAGAAATGATCTAGCAAGTATATTGTTCTTAGATTTTTAAAATGCTTCTGATCAAATCCCTTAGCAGTAGTTCTTAGGAGGGGAAAAGAGTAATTGTGGATAAAAAGATGAGCCTTTTATTGGATTGGTAACGGATGAAAATGCACATGACAAAGGGAAAGACGGTCTAAAAATCGAACAGTGTTCACAATGGAACGGTTGGCTTCCACATGAAATTGAATGAGGAATAGTTCTTTTTAAAGTGTTGAACAGCAGTTGGTAGGTAGTGGAGAATAATGAGATGACCAAGTTAGTGAATGATACTGAAATATTTCGGATAATATTGTACCACTGCCATTGTACCACATACCACCCACATAGCACTGCTCTCTCTCTCTCTCCATCCTTTTAAGCTTTAAGACCAGAGTATTTATAGGTGCAACATTTTTATGCCATTTTTTAATTATTATTTTTAGCTCTGCTACCGTTCTGGACTAGTGTAAACCTGCCTCTGTTATGGGGCCTGCATCTCCCAAAGGCTCCTACTTTTTTGGCACCTCAAACAATCTGGGAAGGGTATATGAAAAGGCAACCAAAATAACTGAAATGTCTTTCTTGCATGAGGAAAGTTAGGAGCAGACACAACATGACTGAGGTTTTGTAAAATGATTTATAATGTGGCAAAAAAGGATAGGAAATATGTTATGTCTCCCTTGACCTTTAGGTGATCACCTGATGGGGTGGATTGGCTGTAGATTTTGGACAGGAAATAGAAAGTTATTCACACTGTGGCCACTTAACTGGGAAATTTGCAGCCCAAGCCTAACCACAGAAGTGAAGTTGCGCTGGTGAGTGGAATAAGGTTGCGGCTCAATGTCTGGTGGCAATGCTCACAGGCTAGCGAAGAGGAAACCATTGGCCAGTATGGCATCAAATTGGCAATGGGTGTGGGTAATAGGCAGAATAGGGCAAGGAGGGCAGAATAACAAGAGTGCTGGGGTAGGAAGGGTTGGAGATGAAAAAGAGGAGGAGGAGGAGGAAACTGATGGTACTCACGTATACCCATAGGATCCTATCCTTTTCTCCCTTTCCTCAAATATCTTCTAGCACAAAACTGAGAAACCTTGAGGAAGTGGAAACTTTCTCCAAGGAAACTTGAGGAAGAGGCATTCATCTTTACTTGGTCTCAAGGATGCACCTGCCCTGATTTCGTGACAGATGTAGGATTCAAATGGCGGTAACCTGTAGGCCAGGAGTGGCCAAACTTGCCTAGTGAGAGCCACATAAAATAAACTTCACCTGTTTGAGAGCCACATGGGAGATGTTTGAGAACTGCAATATTTAAAAAAAACATTTAAATTCTTAAATATGTTTATTCATCATGAATAAGCCAGTGATCTCCCGAGCTTCTTTATACCCAGTAAATTAATTATAAAGCTTCAAAATCTCGTAGTCACCTTTTAATGTTATTTTTGATGCAAAAAGGAGCTCAAGAAATATATTTCCATGAGCTGCACATTATATGCCAAAGAACTGCATGTTGCTTGTGATTTCTGTTTTGGCCATCCCTGATGTAGACTCGGAATCGCTACACTTCACCATTAACTATGATAATATAATGGAAATTCCATGTTTTATGCTTCTCAATGCCTCTCATGGGGCAGGATCCAGTGGGAAGGACTGTTATCCAGGCTTGCTCTTCTACTTTGCTTCCTGGAGTTACTTTTGTGGAGCAAAGTAAAAGGGAACCTTCAAGTGGACTTCTGGAATGTGATGCCAGGGTAGATTAATCATTGTTCTGATACCGAAGATGAGTCTTGTATTACGTTGCAAGTATGCGCAGGCTTGAAGTTGAAGGCGAAGAAAGTGCTTCAGAGTTTCTCCTTTCTCAAATGTGTCATGAACAATAATTATAGTGTAGAATTATCTAATATATTTAGATATAAGAAAAAAACAAGCTCTGTTACTAAGGCTGCATAGTTACAGATGATCAGTCAGTATAACATTTCTGAAAAGACAAAAAAACTCATGTTGTGGTATTATAAAACTATTTGTAAGCCTTTAATCCTAAGTGCCATATTCTCCAAAGCCCTGTGTCATATTTGTAGTTGGGGAAAATGATTTTGTCGCCGAATGCTATTTTGGTTATTTTTTAGTTTTTGGATGATTTTGGTCTTTACAGAGATCTAAATATATGCTATTAATATTGTTATATAACACCAGCAAACGCCCACTAAGTGGCAGGAATGTATTTGAGTTGCTATTTGGCTTGCAGCGCCCACATACATTCTTGGGACTTTGCTTCCAGGCTGATAGGTTTTAGCCTTTCCTTCCATATGGACTGACGCTGCATATTGTAGATGGACTTGGGGAAGTAGTGGCTGATATCAATCATAAATGCATTGATTATTCCCCAAAGCAAGGGAAAGCAATGATATTTCCATAGACAGAAGAGGTATTGATTTAGTTTCTCCCAGGTAAGAGGTTGCATGGTTTTCCATGACCTCTCAGCTTTAGAGTGATATTTTCTCCTGTTCAGGTGATGCAAGTTAAGTCTGCATTATCTGTCCTTTTTCTATTCCTAATATGTTTCTCCAGGATGTGCAGAAAATAGATTCTTTCTGATGAAAATAAAAGAGAGCAATTTATATCCTAAGGCTGCAATCCTAAACTCCACTTAGGCTGGAATAAGCCTGGGCGTAAGTCCTGTGCTGACCTGGGAGTGTAACAAAAGAGTCATAAGGCATTTCTACCCCACTCCTAGGAGTGTTCGGCCAGTGCACAAGCATATGCCGAGCTCCCCACACCACCATGGGAAGATATGCCAGGTGGCCAACCTAGGATTGTGCCCGAAGAGATGAACACAAAATAAAATATGTAGAATCGACCAGCAACACGCCCTGCTTAGCACAGCAGTCTCATGGACCCCTGAAAATCTGCTCCAGGGTCTGAGAGGACCTTCCAATGTCCTTAAACGTCACAGTTCCTGTTTTTAATTCTGTTATTATTCTGTCACTGCTTTATTACGCATGTGACTTTTTTCTATTCTGTTGTAATTTTTGTATTTTAATCTTTAATGGTGGCTACGTTGGGATTGCATTTTTATGAAAGATGAGCTATAAATGTTTTCAATAAATAAAAGTGCCTTCAATTCACAGAAGAGGGAGCTAGTATACAACCAAGTGTAATTATCCAGAAGAGGCGTGAGGTTTTAATTAAGCAAGAAGTTCATTTAGGACACAGTTCACTGGAACGTTCTTGTGCAAAAGTATCAAAATCACTGGGAAAAATTCAAGAACACATTTGTGCCTTGGCTCATAGCCCACTCATTTCAATCTTTATCCTTTTTGGAAAAGAAGATTGCTTCTGCTTTTGTTTTTGTGTCAGGGATCAAGTCTGAAAGACTATGGCCTTGTGTGATATTTCCAGTTCAGTTAGATGGTCATATGAGATATTCTCATATGAAATAGTAATAAGAGGTTCAGTAATGTCCTCAGTAAAAGTAGGACAGGGACTGAGCCCAGCAGTGGGAGAACCATTTTGACCCAATTCTTTCCTCTCCTGCTCCCTTGATGGAGACATCACCCTCTGTAAACCTTTCTCCCCCAGTATCAGCACAATCGTAACCCCTAGTTAAACCAGCATAAGTCCCGTGCTGGCCTGTAGGCGATGCAAAAGTGCCATAAGGCATTCTACACCACTCCTATGTGCTTTGGCCAGTGCACAAACATGTGCTGGCCTCCCCATACCACTCCAGAGTGAGTTGTGCTGGCCTGAAGCCACAATCCTAACCAGGCCTACTGAAAAGTAAGCCCCATTGTGTGTTCAATGGGTCTTACTCCCATGAAAGTGTCTTTAGGATTGCATCCTAAATAGGATAGGTTTGTACCCTGTGTCTTCTTGTCCAGCTTTTACATTGAAACAAGTCTGAGGAGAGAAAGGGGGTTGCTGCCGGAGGAGATAGTATCTGACATGTGCCGTCACTACCTTCCACAGGCACCCTGCCCAGTCCTCCCCCTTGACTGCCTCCCACTCTGGCTCACCTGCTGCAGTGGGCCGCCAGCATCCGACAAGGTGGACAGGGAAGCTTCCGTCTTCTTGCTCACATTCCTTCAGTACATGCTTGCAGGAGTAGACTTTATGGTTATTTTCCCTCGGCATGCGCTGTCATAATGCTAATTTAGCCAGCATTAACCCATAGGATCGAGCTGCCTAGCTGGTTAGAGCTTTGTGTATGAGACTGCTGTCCACTATGACATGGTTACTCACCCCCTTCAATCCTAAATGAGCCTCAGAAGAAATTAATCGATTGACTTTAAAAATCGATTGAAATTAATCAATTGACTTTAATCGATTGACTTGACAGGGAATAGCTTTAGTATTGCCACCTTAGTCATACAGCCCCCAATGATCTTTAAAGCTGCAGAAATCTTTTCATCTTTCTGCAGAAGAACAAACACATTAAAAGTAATAACTTTTACCGAACTAATACCTTTTTTTTCATAACCTCCCTTATAAACAAGAGTCTAGCAGTGTCTAAGGTTTTGCAGAAACACTTGGCATGGAGTTGATGTCAAATTGGCAAGAATGTATTGATTCACAGAGTGTGATATGGAATATCTGACTCTTACATTCCTTTTGAATGTGCTTTCTATATGTATTTTTGTCATTTTCTCTTATTGTATGCAAGTTTTTGTTTAGACTGTTCTACAGAAAGCATTCATATTTTGACACATCAGGAATCTATATATATAAAAAGTCACTCACTGACTGACTCACTGACTGACTAACTTATCACCGCCCTGCCAAAACCGCTGGGACTAGAAGTGTGAAATTTGGGGTGGATGTTCCTTCCGTGCACTAAGAACTGGTTTTTGGAAATTCCACTAAGAACCGGTTTTTGGAAATTCCAACCAAAAGGGGGTGAAAAGGGGCGCAATGCGTTTTCCTCCCTATACTTTGCATTGAAAATTGATGACTCATCAACATTCTGCCCCAACTGCTGGGCCTGAAGCATGGAATTCTGGGAGGGAGTTCCTTCTGCCATGAACACCCACCAAGAACCCATGTGGAGAGCAATGTGTTTCTGTCCTATACTTAACATGGAAGACTTACTTCCAGCCAATTTGGTGCTCGGTGCCTGTGGGGGGGGGGGGGGGGTGTTGTTAGGAGGTATAGGTTGCGCTGGTGAGGATGCTGTGCATGGGGGAAGTTGCGCATGGGGGATGATGCACACGGAAGGAAGTTGCACACGGGGGAAAGTTGTTCTTTCATGTGGGGAAGATGCACATGGGGGGAAGTTACGCATGGGGGATGATGCACACGGGGGAAGTTGCACTGGGGGAAAGTTGTGCATGGGGGATGATGCGCATGTAGGGATGATGCACATGGGGAAGTTACGCATGGGAGAAGTTGCGCATGGGGAAGTTGCGCATGGCGGGACTGATGCACATGGGGAAGTTGCGCATGGGGAAAAGTTGTGCATGGGAGTTGATACACATGGGGAAAGTTGCGCAGGGGGAAGTTGCGCATGGGGGGATGATGCTAATGGGGGAAGTTGCGCAGGGGGGAAGTTGCACATTAGGGGATGATGCGCATTGGGGATGATGAGCATGTGGGAAGTTGTGCATGGGGGAAGTTGCGCATGGGGGACTGATGCGCATGGAGGATGATGCGCATGGGGGAAGTTGCGCATGGGGAAAGTTGCGCATGGGAGTTGATGCACATGGGGAAGTTGCACATGGGGTGTTGGTGCACATGTGTTGTTGATGCGCATGGGGTGTTGATGCGCCATGGGGGGTTGACGTATGGGGAAATGTTACTCCCACAATGCGGGAGTGGGAGTTTCGCTAGTTCTTTATAAATTTTTGTTGTGTAGTTTAACACTCAGAAATCACTGACATCATTTTAACCCAGAGCAGGTGTAACTAGAAGTGTGTTGTGGCAAGTGGCCTCAAAACAGTAAGAAGCCCTCTCTGGCACTTGTGCAATAGCTGTTGAACAAATTTAACATCAGCGTCCAGTGGATAGCAAAATGGGCTGCTGAACACCCAGGTACAGGTAGACACAGAGAACCCTATATGAAAAGTGCCAGTTTTTAATCTACCTTGCCAGTATTGGTCAACACTGAACAGGATGTGTACCCAACCCAGTTCTGCCAGAACTTAAATTTAATTTAAATGGAGTCTAATATCTACCCCTCAGTGTGACTGAGCTGCTCCACAAAAAAACAGTCCATCACCTTGGTGTCTGACTGTAAAATGAGAGCTTATACCTGCCCAGTGTCGGATTTTTTTTTTAAAAAAATATACTATTCTGCCCTTAAATGGCTGGATGGACCGGACATTAACATGTTCACGTATTGTATGCTATGTGCATACATAAATCTATATATATAAAAGAGAAAAGTCACTGACTCACTCATTCACTCACTCACTGACTCATCACCGCCCTGCCATAACCGCCGGCCCTAGAAGCGTGAAATTTGGAGTGGGTGTTCCTTCCGTGACGGAGGGGTGCACTAAGAACCGGTTTTCGGAAATTCCAACCAGAAGGAGGTGAAAAGGGGTGCAACGCGTTTTCCTCCCTATACTTTGCATTGGGGAATTGATGACTCATCAACATTCCGCCCCAACTGCTGGGCCTGAAGCATGGAATTCTGGGAGGGAGTTCCTTCTGTCACCTGAACACCCACCAAGAACCCAGGTGGAGAAATTTAACCCTTCAGGGACTGAAAAGGGGTCAACGTGTTTTTGTCCTATACTTAACATGGAAGACTGACCAACATCCAGCCAATTTGGTGCTCGGTACCTGGTGCAGTGTGGGGGGGTGTTGTTCGGAGGAAGAGGTTGCACTGGAGAGGATGCTGCACATGGGGGGAAGTTGCACATGGGGGGAAGTTGTGCATGGGGGAAGTTGCGCATGGGGGCTGATGCACATTGGGGAAAATTGCGCATGGGGGATGATGCGCATGTGGGTTGATGCTCCTGGGCGAAGTTGCGCATGGAGGAAGTTGCGCATGGGGTAAGTTGCGCATGGCGGAAAGTTGCGCATGAGGGAAAGTTGTGCATGGGGAAGTTGCGCATGGGGAAAGGTTGCGCAATGGGGGAATGATGCGCATGGGGAAGTGGCGCATGGGGATAGTGGCGTATGAGGGTTGATGCACAGGGGAAGTGGCGCATGGGGTGTTTATGCGCATGGGTGTTTATGTGCCATGGGGGGATGGCGTATCGGGAAATGTTACTCCCACAACACGGGTACGCTTTTCGCTAGTCTGGAATAAATCTCAAAACAGTCCCTGTTCTGGCAAGGCAAGAGAAAAGATCTTCTGGCAAGTAGAATTCTCCATACAATCCCTGCTACAACCAATTCCTCTTTCCTTTTGTACTTTTTGGGATGCCTTTGCAGCCAGAGAAAGAAGAAGGGATGATGATGGAGGAGGCTTTGTAACCATCTTGCAAGCTGCTGCCTCCACCACACCCAGCTGGTTTCTAGAAGCCTTGGGAAAGGGAAAGGAGGGCATCAGGTGATGGCCCCCTTCCAGTGCTTTACAAGCCAGGCTGTGACCCGCTTACAAAGCATTAATGATTCACACATGCTTGTTTTGAAAAAGAAATAATCAAGACACATTGATCTGGTCTTTGAGATGATGCATCTCATGATGTTGCTTTTAAGTGCATGGAAAGGGTGAGTTTGGACTGTGCACTGCTAGCTAAAGGGATGAACACATTTCTTGATGTCTAGCACTGATCTCAGCTGGACATGCTGAAAATTAAGAGGGTTCCACTGCATGTTTGGAACCCAAGCTGATTGATTTATAATCTCTCCATGTCTTCATTGAATGAAAAATTCACTTTATAATCTCTTCATGTGTTAACTAAAATGCACCAGGTTGACTTTTTCATGTATAAGTCTTTGTATGCTGAATCATCCAGGTGACTGTCACTGAATCCAAAGCCCTGCAATTGAGCTGCATGTATAAATGGAATACATGAGTCTCCTTTTTGATAGTAGACATGCTCTTAGACAAGCTGTCCTTGCTACTTGGAGAGCTTACAAAACAGCCCCCAAGAAAGCTTGAGAAACTGTGGCTGGGACAAAGGGGAACCCCCCCACGGTATATGCAAATCACTTTCACATCTCTAAATGGTCTCAGCTTTTACAATGCATAGACAGTTTCATATTCTGAGTAGTTTTTTGTATGCTCTGATCAGACAGCTGTTGTTATTTACACTCACCCGAAAAAAATCACTTTTGGATTACTATGAAAACGGCATGCATGACTAAATCGATTTTTATTGAACTTTCTGGAGAGATATTTAATATAATGGCAAGCATTTTAGAGAATTTAATGATTTATAGACCTTGGGAAATATTGATTAGGTACTCAAAAGCTGCTTTAGGCATTCTAAAGGTCTAGGCATGACCCAGTAGACTTTTTTGCTAGACTTTTCAGGTGTTTCTTTCCTTCCAGAAAGAGCAAATTTCCCATGCTTTGTCACAAAAATGTGGCTTGTCATGTGCTATTAGGAAAATAAAAGCATACATGGGCAAGTTGCATATGTCCTTGGATCCTAGTTCTATGACTTTTTCTAATATTTTCCAAGGCTTGCATTATCAATCAGTCAACACTATTTATTGATTATGTGAAGAGGCTGTCACTCAGGGATAGAGCACATGTTTGGCATGCATAGGGTCCTGCATCTTCACTCAGTATTGGGAAATAGTCCAACCTGAGACACTGAAGGACAGCTTCTGCCAGTCATAGTAAACTGCTATGAGACAGATGGACTAATAGTTGGACTTCGTGTAAGGCAGCTTTCTATACTCATTCCATCAAGAGTTATTTGCATGTAGGTTTTCCTCCTCATGTTAAAAATTGTTTATTTTTATAAACAATTATTTTTATATTATTTTCCTGTATACATATGATCTACCAGTCCACATGGCTGTTCCATATTACTGCTCACACCATATTCATCTAATCTTACTTTTCCTTGTTAGTTGTGAACAATAACACAAAAGTGGTAAACATTGTTATGGGTGGTCAAGGCAGATAAAGCATGCAGCAAGCCTGGGACAAGAAACCTAAATAAGATAATAATAGAGCAAGATAATAGGGCTTGATAGATAATAATAGGGTGTTATCTCTTCTTTCTGTTCTCAGGTAATGCAAACTCTTTGGTTACCCAGAGTATCTATCTGTGATCTTGTGATTTTTGAATAGCTTCAGGGTTTGAGATATTTATCTGATCTTTCCATCACCCAAAATAGGGTCATGCAACGCACTTGTGGGTTCAAACTCGCAGTCTGAGAAACACTGGTCTAGCTATATACTGTTTGTACAGTAAAAGATGTTACTTTAGATGTCTTATTGCTCTTTAAAACTGATATATTTTGGCATCATGTCAAAAGGTAGAGCAAGTCTAGGGGTATTATGAGAGGTACTTCAGACTTGCCATAAAGTAATTTAGTTGTGAATACCCCTGATATACAAGAAATTTTTCTTGTCTTATGTGGTATGGTGTTGAGTGGCGCTTGAGATAAATCATACTGTAATGCATTGCTCTAGATTAGTCGGAATAAATCTATTCAATAACGGCAGAGTGGGCAAAATCTATTTTATTTCACCAGCATCCATCTAACATAATACAAATTCACATCAGTCATTTGGTGCTTTACATATGAATCCCACCAGCAGAACTTTTAAGTCAGGATGATTTTTTCCTTTCACGGAACAAGACCAATATTTCTCTTCTGTGTTTGTTATTTATAATTTAATTTACTTCTCAGTAAAATGCTGCACATATGGCTTACTCAGCCCTCAGAACACCTTCTGGAAGCAACCAGAGTGCAGCTTCGGTCATCATTGAAGTGTCCAACCCCATGATACGGGCATCCATGGATAAAGAGACCATGCTGCACAACAGAAATCTAGCTTGCATGGCTAGTGGGATATGGTGGGGCAGACTTGTGCACATCTTTTTGCCTTAAATATCTGAAGTTTATTGTATGTGGATCTTACATTAAGCAAGTTTAGCCGCCCAAGGTCTAGATTAAAGCTGCAATCCTAAAGACACTTTCCTGAGAGTAAGACCCATTGAACACAAAGGGGCTTACTTTTGAGTAGACATAATTAGGATTGTGCTCTTACTGTGATTTTGGGGGGTATCATGGATTAATATGTGTTCCTATTAGACTGTCTTGTGGAACAAAAGCTCTGTAAGCGAACAGAGGAATAGATGGGAATATACATTCACAACGCTATGAAGATAAATACTATGTCTTTAGCATTTAGAAGGATGACCTGGATTTTCCCTTTTAGCATTTGAGGTGTGATGAGTATCTGACTAGCTGTTGTGAATTCTAGTCTTAGTGCCTGACAAAATATTGTCTTGGTGCTGTGCTGTTGTTCTGTTTGTTATCTTGATTTATTATGTTCAGTGTTATCCTTTGAATGCACTGTATTGTATATTGCTTTGTATCAAAAGTTGCAGAAAAAGCAGCATGTGTGCATTTATGGGTGGACACGCATGTATTTACATAATATATTGCCAGAAACAGTGAAACTTCTTATTTTTTTTAAAGAATGTCTTTTCCCACAACCAGTGTTTGCATTTTTTATATCCTGGAGACAACAAAGTTCCTTCTCTTGACTTTTTGAAAGAAAAGTTTTGGCAAGTTTGGTGGCCAGTCAAAGAGCTTTCCCATGAAATATTATTCTGAGGGTACATTATAAGCATATGTGCTTTTGTTTGTTGATTGTTCTTGAACAGTGAGAAATAGGCTTAAAAGGAGGAGAGTCAAGTTTGAAGAAGTGTTTTCTAGCTTCATGTAGCTGCAGTAGTAGAAAAAAGATATATTTCCTAGAAATGCAAAAACTGAAGCTGTTGGTTAAGTTCAGAAAAATAAGAGTATTATTTGGAGCAAGGTGGGCCAAACATTTCTGTGTTGGTTCAATGACCAGCATTAGCACCAATCCAGATATACTTCAGACTCAGTGGAATGTCTGCTGTACATGTTCTAAGTTTGCCTTCTCTAGTATGAATTCTTAAAAGAGAATGACAGACTCTTTTAAAATAAAATATAAACATGCTATTTAAAAAATCCAAAAAATAAGATAAAATAACTAATATAAAAATTGCATCCTTAACTAGCCAAACTGCTGAATAAAATACCACACTGTGTACTTGTTCCCCCCTTCCACTCCCTGGACAACAAGATCAAAGAATAAATGAATTGTGTACAATGACATATGTCAATTATATTACTTGATGCACTACTTGAGGTCCACTAAATAGATTAACAAATGGTGTCAAAATGACAAGATAGATCCTGCAGTGATTGATGACTTGGGTCTTCAGCTATAGGCCTTGAACATATAGTTCTTTCATTTGATCTTCTGTTATCTCTTTGACTGACTGATAATTCATTGGTTGATAATTGTATTGCTGTTGTTGTTGATGTTGTCATCTTACATATCACAGCTGCTGGTTTTTTAGCTGAATTTGCAATTAATCACTAGTCGATCCCCACCCAGGGACCTAGGATATCATGATGTATTTATGTATAATGTGTGCTGAACCAAGCTGGATGGCTTTTTGAATTTGACCAATGTAATTATGTCAATATTCAGGTGTTTTAGATGCAGCTCAAGAATTTTGGGGGGAGGGCTGCACCCAGTGTACCAATCACCACTGGGGTAACCATTGCTGGTTTGCACCACAATCTTCAAATTTAAATAGTTAAATCCCAATATTTCCTAATTTTTTCATTTTATAAAAAATCTATTCTTCTGTTACCAAATACTGATATATTGTATTTACTCAAATACATGTATTTGAGTACGCATTACTCAAATGCTTACCTTTTTCAGCCAAATTCAGTCTCCAAAATCAGGGTGTGTATTAGATTTGATGTTAGATTCAATGGTTAATTAGATTTGAGTAAATATGGTATTATTGAGGGGCACTTATTTTTTTCCTATTGCTGTAATGTGTTGTATATTGCACGCCAAAACCTTTATCAGTTTGTACTTGAAAATTCCACAAGATCTTCGTTGTTGATCTTATTCCATAATGAGACAGAAACTGATGTGTATAGGATTATGTGACTGTCTTGCATTCAGACACAGGTATCCAGATCTTCTTCTTAGCATAGTTCTTCATCTATTATCAGCCATACAGACAATGATGACTGGTAAAAATATTACGTGTGAGTGAGGTAGGCCTACATGTTCCTTCCAAATCGTTTGGTTTAGCACAGTGAAATACTCACAGTGTAATCCTAACCCTTCATCTAATCCGCCCCATGCTGTCTGATGTGAATCTACAAATGTTGGCCAGCGTAGGATTGGGATCCAGCCTGGCAGAGCCACAGGCCTCTATGCCAGCCCAGCTAGTTCTTTGTTTGGTGCAGATCTGCTTTATGGGACACTTCCAACACTTGGAACTGGTATTGGGATCACTAAACCAGTTCGGATGCTAGTTTTGATTGAACTGTCAGTTGTGGATTTTGGCAATATTGATGCATCTTTTAATTTTGTTTAATTTACCTTATTTGGTATTTTACTCAGTTATCTCTTATAATTGTAGGAAGCAATCCTGGGTGATAAGGACTAAATAAATAATTAAATTAAATAATTTTGTCAATATACACACACAAGTTTTTATGCAGTGCACAAGAAAGGAGGAAGCAAAACAGTGCTGTGAAGTAATGACTTTTTAATCACCAAGATTACCTGAATTTCTATAAATTTGGTCACCCAAAGGATGGATCTAGTCCAAGTACTCTCTTAATCACACAATTATTTTTCTGTAAAGGATATTTTCCAAGAATCAGCTCTGACTGATTTCATTGCAGAGCGGAAATCCCTGCTCACTAACCACTTCATTCATATAATCTAGGAACAAATCATAGAACCTAAGTCAGCCTGTGGGTCATTTAAAGAATCAATTCAAGCAGCTACTGGGAGCTCCGGGTTTACTGGGGTGTGATGTGTTATTGGCTGATTAATTACAAATCCAGGCTGCGTAGAAGGATTTAAGCTCTACACTGCAGATTACCTGCCTCAAGTTATTTTGTAACTTGGATGCACTTGGAGTCTTGTTGAGATTGTCAGAAATTGCAAAACTCAGTGTGAATTTTAAGGCTTCCTTTTGCTATTTACATTTGATCTGGGTTCCCAACAGTTAGTATTTCCTTTATCACTTTAGCACATAATCAAGACCTTTTCAGAATGGGGAGACAGATTAATTCCATTTGTTAATTTCTTTCTCAGACCTGATACGCCTTACTAAACTTCTTGCAGTTGTGTATTTGAGTACGCAGCCAGGAGAAAAGCATAGTGAGCTGGCGTCCATCTCCATTATACAGTTGTATTTGCCAGTTTCTGACAATCTCAACAAGAATCTACAGTGACAGAGATAGTTACAAGTTTGCCACATGTATGATTCAGTTCACTTCATCCTTTTACCACATGGTTGTCTAAGTGCGCAAACCTAAAAAGATGATGTGCTGGTGTAAGTCCCTTAAGTGGACTGGCCCAATCAGTAATAGGTGTCCCAACAATGCGTAGTGATTGCAGTGCTGCAGTCACTCAGGGGCTTTCCCCTTTACTTGGGGGTCACACTGGTCATAGGGAGATTCCAGGAGGGCCACACCCCTATTTGCAGCCCCCTGAACCAGAAGTTGCTCCAACCACAAAATAGAGCAATTTCTAACATCAGGCTGTAGCCCTTCCCTGAGGCTAGTGCAACCCTCTAGTTAAGGGAAAGAGTAACTGAATTAATGTGACACTGTTGTGGCCTCTAAGCCCCTGCCAGGATTTACAGCAGTCCCAACCCTGTTGTAGGAATTTGGGAACTGCTATTACAGAGAGATGCAGTAAGAAAGTGAAACTCAATCTGCTTGATCAAGAATTAGTGCAACTTCATGCACAAGCTGAAGCATGGGAACTGCTATCCAGTCTACTTGTATGAAGAATTATAATGCTTATATTGAATTATAATGTACAAGAATGTAAGGAATAATGTGTGAAATCTCTTAACAGCTAATCGTTCCTGGGAACTACTCAGGCTTAGAAAGTTACAGTGCAATGCTAACCATGTCTACTCAGAAGTAAGCCCCATTATATTCAATGGGTCTTACTCCCAGGAAAATGTGTTTAGGATTGCAGCTTTAGAATGCTTAAGATGATCCCTTTGACCATTTGGGAGATCTGAGTACATACCTTACAGTGTCACAACAAGATCTGAGTACATAACCAACAACACTGCTTCTTTTCACTAACGTTAGTAATAATTAGGCATCATCTAATGGGTGTACTTTAGAATATACTTGTTTGCTTTCAAGATTTTCTTCCCTCTTATTTGATTCTAGCTGTGCCCTTTGTGATATGAGAACGGGCCCACTCCGCTAGGTGCACCTTTGCTTTCTTCCTGTGTAGGACTAAAGAAAGGAAGCTGGAAAATTTTGCTTGTTCAGGCATGAAGAGAATTTGGGGAAGGTCTAAGTAGCCGTGGAGTTTGTGAACTCCTTTTGATAGGCATTGCTTGCTTATATCTCTTATGTGGAAGCTGCCTTGAGCTAGCAGGTAGTCTTTCCTCTGCCACAGGCTGGTCCACATGGGAGTCCTGCCCTGCCCTATTACATTTCAACAATCATGGAATGCCTTTTGGAAAACTCAGCAAAAAACAGAAATTTATTGCTGTGAATTCTTTTTGGGGGGGAGGGGGAGACTTTTTTGGGGGGAGGGGGATGCCAGTGGTTGGCATCTCACCCACCACTAACTCTGATATCAGCCATGCTTTTTTCTGGCTTTGATGTATGGAGGCATGCTCTTGTGAACTTGCTGCTTTCCTCCTTTCATCTTGGAATAAAAGTTGTTGCAGGTTGTATACCAGTAGTGCTTGGATAGATTTTTTTCAATCAATATGGAGTGAAACATAGTTGCTATTTTTCAGACCCCCCAGGAGGGAAGGTGATTTCTTCTCCCTGAACATGCAGACTTCATGGTTGATTCTATCTACTCGGTGAGGCAAACGTAGTTTTTCTGGCCTTGAAAAGCCCTCCTGGAGTTTCAGAGAACAGCAATAATAAGAAACTTCTGTTTTTTTCCTTCCGATCATGATTCTTTGTGATTCTTATTGTCCACTTTTGGCCTAATAGGCATTGCAGAGATTGCTTGAGTTGGTATGTTTTTGCTTATCATTGTGACTCCATGACTGATCACCACAACCAGGGTAGCAGGGTAGGTAACAGGCTGTTGCTGAGGACAAGAGAATTTTGAGGGGCCCATCATTGGACCCTAATAGCATCTTGGACTGGAATTTCAGTATTACGAATATTTTGAATAACCCAGTGTTTCTCAACATTTGTCCTCAGCTGTACCACTTCAAATGGTTCACCTATTTGAAATACCACTGTAAGTCTCTGGTGATGACATTATAGAATCCTAGAGTTGGAAGGGACCTAGTAGGTCATCTAGTCCAACCCCCTGCCTGCAGCAGGAATTCCCCCTAGAGCATCCCCAACAGGTGCTCATCGAGCCTCTGCTTAAAGATCCCCAGTGAGGGCAAATCCACCACCTCCTTTGGCAATTTGTTCCACTGCCGATCCGCCCTCACTGTCAGGAATTTTTTCCGGATTTCCCACCGAAATCTCCTTTCTTGCAGTTTGTACCCATTGGTTCTAGTTCTGCTTTCAGTAGCAGCTATGAACAAATTGGCCCCTTCCTCCATATGACAGCCCTTCAGGTATCTGAAGAGGGCAATCATGTCTCCTCTCAGCCTCCTCTTCTCCAAGCTGAACATCCCAAGTTCCCCCAACCTTTCCTCGTAGGGCTTCCCTTCCATCCCACTGATCATTCTTGTCGCTCTCCTCTGGACTTGCTCCAGTTTGGCTGCATCTTTCTTAAAGTGAGGTGCCCAGAACTGAACACAGTACTCAAGGTGAGGTCTGACCAACGCAGAGTAAAGAGGAACTATAACTTCTCGTGACTTGGAAGCTACAGTCCTTTTAATGCAGCCTAAAATGGCATTTTCCTTTTTTGCAGACACATCACACTGCTGACTCATGTTCAGCTTGTGATCCACGGCAACTCCAAGACCCCACTCACATGTTGTGCTGCCAAGCCAAGTATCCCCAATTTTATACCTATGTTTTTGGTTTTTATTCTAGTTTATTATGTTTATTATTATGTTTTTGGTTTTTATTCTATTTTATTCTAGTTTTTTATTCTATTTTTTGGTTTTTTATTCTAGTTTATACCTATGTTTTTGGTTTTTATTCTAGTTTATCCAGATCCTCCTGGAGGTTTTTCCTGTCTTCTATTGTGTTTGCTACTCCTCCCAGCTTGGTGTCATCTGCAAATTTGTTCAGGCTCCCCCGTATCCCTTCCTCCAAGTCATTGATGAAAATGTTAAAGAGAACCGGCCCACGACAGAGCCTTGGGGTACACCACTAGAAACCGACCTCCAGGTTGACACAGAACCATTTACTAAAACTCTTTGAGTGCGGTCGTCGAGCCAGTTGCAGATCCACCTAACAGTTGCCTTGTCTAGCCCATATTTTTCCAACTTCCCAATTAAAATGTCATGTGAGACCTTGTCAAATGCTTTGCTGAAGTCAAGATAAATGACATCCACAGCGTTGCCACTTGTAACCCGATCAAAAAAGGAGATCAGATTTGTCTGGCAAGATTTATTCTTGGTAAATCCATGCTGGGTTGTTTTGATCACCGAGTACTTGTCTAGATGTGCACAAATTGTGTGTTTTATGATTTGTTCTAATATCTCCCCCGGGATTGAAGTCAAACTGACTGGTCTATAATTTCCCAGGTCTTCTTTCTTCCCCTTCTTAAAGACTGAGACTACATTTGCCCTCTTCCAGTCCAGTGGCACTTCTCCACTCCTCAAGGATTTCTCAGAGATGATTGACAGAGGCTCTGCAAGGACATCTGTCAGTTCCTTAAGAACCCAAGGATGCAGCTTCATCTGGTCCAAATGACTTGAATTCATTTAGGCCAGTTAAGTGGTTTCGAACCAGTTCTCTGTCAATCTTAATCTGCTGTTCTGCACCATCCATGTTTTCATTACCTCTTAGGGGATGCAAGTTATCACCAGTTACTTCTGAGTTGTAACGTCAGGAGTTATGTAACATATACCACTAAGAGAGGGTAGACAAGAGGGCTTTTTGACCATGGAAAAGCATGCTTTGGAGCTCTGCCATCCAAAGCCGATGTCATCGAAGCCAAACATGTCATGTTCTTGGTCTTGCTGCTGGCCCACTAACCTAGTACCACTAGTTTAAATCAAAATCTAATCTATAGGAAGATTAAGTAAAAGTATATTACATGAGGTGGTGGCTGGAAGACAATAGTTTTCCATAATTTCAGATATTTTTTTGTTGCTTGTATTTGATGAAAAGGATGTGGAAAGCATTTTCAACATCCTCTTGATTATTGTCTTTTTTATGTCTGAGCAAACTGGAATCAGAAGATCCTGGTGACAGGACTCTTTTGCCCAAAGGTTCACAGAAACCTGGAACCAGCTCTGCTTGGGCATATATGAATACCGTGAATCTGGATCTGCAGCAGGCATTGGAAATGTAGGCCAGAGTGAAAGCCCAGCAGATGTTCCTTCCAGGCACGTGTCCAAGCAGAGAGAATTGGGGCAGCAGATTCTCGTTGTTTCCTCTGGGCACTGGCACCAGCCTTGTCAAAGCTACTAATGCAGGGCAGATCTGCTTGTCTGGCACACGCCACTTGCTGCTGAGATTAGCTTTTGTCAGGAAAGCTACCTGGGAGGGATAGAAGTCAAACCCAACTGTCCATTGATAAATCCCTTCCCTGCAACTGTCTCCACCTGAAGGAATGCCATTTCTCTGGCTATTTTGCTTTGGCTCAACCTGAAGGTATATCCAATGTCACTGTATATCAGCTGTTGAATACAATAGGAGACAAGGCTGGGGATTTTTATGTTTTTTTGGCCTGTGAAATAAATGCCAGGTTTTCTGAGCCATGAAAACAACTTCTGCTTCACTCCTGGCAAGTGGAGACATTTCCTGCTGCTAATGCTCCAGCTAGCTGTAGACAAAGAGTCCAGCTTCTACAGGCGGAGAGTGACCTTTTCCAAAGCCACCTCCACTTGGGAATTGGAGGCACAGTTTGGAACAGAGAGGCACATATGGCTGGCCTTTCTTTTGTTTCCCGGTGTTTCAATAGTGCCCTCCATTATTGCTCAAAGTCAGAGGCAGACTCAACAACACTTAGCAACTAGTCTTGGTGCAAGTCCGTCACATATTCTGTAATTCCTGTTCCATCAGCATTTTGCCTATTTTTTCAGCCAGAAGAGGTGCACAGTACCATCACACAGATCTGCAAGAACCAAAAGAGATCCAAGACATCCTTCATTTTGTTTCTTTGTGGTTTTCAGTTATAGAATTCCATTACTCAAGTCTGAAATCTCAAAAAAAAGGCACTTGCACCAGCAAAAAAACACATACAGGTTCTGCCTGCCAATACCAAAAAAAGTATTAATGAAAAGTAGTTTAAAAAATAAAAAGTATTTCTTTTTACAATTGTTACAAAACAGCAGTTCTAGAAAGGCAGAGAGTAATTAAAAATGCAGCCCTGGCATAAGTTCTGTACCGACTTGGGAGGTGTCATAAAGGTGCAGTAAAACAGTTCTGCACCACTCGTGGGAAAGGGTAAGGCCAGTGCATAGACATGTGCTTGCCTCCCTACATAATCACGGGAACCAGAAGACCAATGAGTTGTGCCGGTTTTGGTTAGAATTGTGATTTGCAGTGGCTAAAACTGTGATTTAACAAGACTGAACCTGTATTTCAGGTGCCACAAATATGAAAAATATCAACAATAATAATAGATACGCAATCTGTTAATAATAGATATGCAATCAACATAATAATATCAAAAATAATAGGTCCCTCGCAGGTTGCCTATACAGGCACCAACCACAGCTATTGAGTGTGGTGCTCATCCCCGATTCAAAGCCAAGAGCCAACACTGTCCAAAGTCTCCTCCATGGTCATGTGGCCAGCATGATTGCAGGGAACACTGTTTACCTTCCCATCAAGGTGGTACCTATTTATCTATTAGCATTTACCTGCTAGGTTGGCAGGTGCTGGGCTAAGGACGGGAGCTCACTCCGTCTTGCAGCACCCAGGTCTCAAACTGCAGCCTCCTGGAAGACAGGCACGGAGTCTTAACCAGTTGAGCCACTGCATCAATTGCAAAAATAATAATCAACAACAACAATAATAATAGATATGCAATCTAGGGAGGTAGGAGACAGAAAAAAATGGTAATCCATCTTAGAATCAGTTGACAGAAACAGTCCTCTCCTTTGCTTTGCAGTGTCTTCTAGTGCCTGGCAGATGACAATGAATTCTTAGTTTCCAAGGTCCTCTCTCCAGATGTTGGAGGTGCTTGTGTTTTTCTGAACACGTAGCTTGTTAATTCTTTCTGTTTTTTTACCCTGTTAATCTTTATTAAGAACCAGCATAGTTTTTTACAAGGAAGTTTTGGATCATAAATCACAATCTTTGTCCAAACGTAAAGATATATAGCAGTGTATACTTCATATATTCCAGCTAAAAAAAGCAAGATATGAAATTTCTATAAAGCAACTGGCTTCATGTCTGCTTGAATAAATATGAAATATCTTTTAGGTTTATCTAAAATCCACCAGAAAAGTGGCCCTTAATTATCTACTGAAGGATTTGCTGCAAGTCAAGATTTTCTTTTGCATTAACACAGGAGAAACAAGCCTAAAATTAGCAAATGCTTCACACAGAGTTGTTGTTTTTGCTTCTCTCTGTCACTGTTGCTTCAACGTTTGCTTTTACAGCTTCCAAAACACAACCAATATATGTTTTGAAAAAGCTTGGCCAACCTGTGATTAATGACATTCAAAGCTGATGTCTGGCAAAACAGATTTTTTTTAACTGTTGCTGTGCTCAGAAGGAGAGTTGGTTGAAACTCAGAAAAGATCTGTGGGATGGCATTAATGAAATAGATTTGCATTTATTACAAGTATGTTAGCATGTGCTTAAGGCTTTGTGGAGTGGGAAATATGTGCATTAGATAGAAAAGAGCTTAAGGTTGTAACTATGGCTAATGTCTCTGGCCTGGGAACAAAACACATATTTGTTGGCTGCAGATGGTTGGATGGTTGTCACAAGTTTATAGCACTGATCTATTGATGGGGAAGCCTATTACTGAACTTTCTCTCCACCTGATCCTGTTATGTGAGGATAACATGGCAGTGATGAAGAGGAAGCATTGCATCTCCTTAAATTCTGACCAGCATGTAGGGGACCTTCATTCCTCTTCAACCTGCACATATCAAGCATGGTGGAGGAGAAGAGAGCCTGCTCACTAAGGATCTCTGTGTCTGCGTATA
Organism: Cryptoblepharus egeriae; assembly: GCA_030015325.1. Taxonomy (NCBI): domain Eukaryota; kingdom Metazoa; phylum Chordata; class Lepidosauria; order Squamata; family Scincidae; genus Cryptoblepharus; species Cryptoblepharus egeriae. Next base: position 194,185,289 of record JAREYC010000002.1, read on the forward strand.
CACATGTGTGTGAACAGAATTGGGTTAGACAGTCTGGTATGAGAGAACTGTGTTGCCCATTTTAATTCTTGATGAAATTGAGCATAACTTGAAATCGAGCCCGTGCAGTTAATAAAGAAGATGTAAAATTCTGCAATAGAAGTTTCAGTTGCAAAACACGGTGTTTAAAAAACAAAATCCTGCCAACAATTATGGATCAAAGTTACAAAGCACAGCACTGATTAAAACCCAGCCCCTAAAACATCTATGACGTTACTCTGAATTTGATGTGATTTGACTGTATGATGTAAAATTTCTGACTTTCATCAGTGGTTTTTTTTTTTTTGTATCATTTGCAAAAGTCCTTTGGTGCCAAGTAACAGACCAATTGATGATGATGATTTACATATAATGCCATCAATATCACTGGCTCTTTACAAAAAATTGAATAAGCACAGCCCTGTCTCAGAAGTTCATAGTTTGAGACCCAAGGGAGAGATTGGATGCAGGGCAAAATGGGAAGAATAAGTGGTTACCAAGATGCACAGACCAGTCTATCCATTCCCCCACCACCGACACTGATTAGATGTCCCATGAGAAAACATGCTGTGGTAGGTCTGTCCCAGAGGTCTTCTCTGGGTAAGGGAACATTTGTTTCTTTATCTGGGTGTATACTGCCAGCACAGAATGGGCCTACTCACATCTGATGGATCTACTCCCCCAAACCTCATTTTATCCAAATCTCGCCCTCTTCTGTCCCCTTCTCTTTCTCCCTCCTGCTCCTTTTCTCATATACTGGCTCTGGAACATTGAAAGGACCACATGAAGGGAGCTGCCCTGCTTGTAGCAGCAGCACAGCTTCACGATACAGTCACCTATTATGGCAGCTCTAAAGGATCTAATACTGCTCAAACACCAGTTCTAGCAGAGTAAGGTCCATGGGTGATTACAGCCTCAGTTACAGTAAAGTATGATGATGATTTAAATGGATAAAAGGAGAAGGCAGTATATTTTATTGACCAGTAATTCTCGGGCAATGGAACTCAAACTGGGGTGTTGTAACCTGTAGATCATGTAAAGGTCCCCTGCTCTCTTTAATGGGTGGGGGGAAGAAGCAGCAAAATCCTCAGGATCATGCGCCTGGTAGGAAAAGGGAGCTATTTCAAACGTTACAGTAGTTCTGCCAGGGTATGAAGGTATGGGGAGCCCCGGGGAACTCTGCAGAATGCTTTTAGGGTTCCTGAAAGCTTGCAAAGAGTGACAGCAAGTGTGTTTAAAATGGAGGTCCTGGGGATCACATCACTGCCATTGCTCCTCCCCCACAAAAACATACTCCGTGAGTAATTCTCCCTGAAAGTTTGAGAACCACTAATCTAGGGTCTTGACTAATAAACTCTGATTTGCTCTGTCTCTTTCAGGTATATGTCAGTTTTTCTATTTTCAACTACTATGAGCTGCCTTGGGCCATTTTTGGCCAGAAGGGGTTAAAATCATACTTAAAAAGTAATAACAGATGTCACTATTTAGCCAGAGATTTCAGTGATGGAGCCTGAAGCCATATACCTGCCCTTTGTAACTCAGTTATAATTTTATCAGCAGACCTTGCACACTTGCGTGCCTTTTTTGTAAAGGATAATGAGATTGAATTGTACATGCTGCTGAAGCGGAAACAAAACTGATAACATCTTTTTCTGTTTTTCTTGTTTTCTAGTTATTGGCTGACCAACAAGGTTTTCATCAAGCGACCCAGCACAGGACTCCTCATGTACACTCTGGCTACGCGGTTCTGTGATGAAATCCACCTCTATGGCTTCTGGCCCTTCCCAAAGGATATAAATGGAAAACCAGTCAAATATCATTATTATGATGACCTGAAGTATCGGTATTTTTCTAATGCCAGCCCACATAGGATGCCCTTAGAATTTAAAACTTTAAACCTACTACATAACAGAGGAGCACTTAAATTGACAACAGGGAAATGTGTGCAGCAATAATGCATAAATAAAGGAAAAGGAGACATGCAGAATATGGGCTTTGGCATACAGATTTTATGGACCAGCGATGGGATCCAGATAGTGGATATGTGCCAGTGCACTGTGTTAAAGCCATTGGAGAACAAAGAAGTGCATCAGGACTTCATTAACAGCCAACGTTTCACCTGTTGGGAGTGCTAAATCTTGAGTGCAATGGTTCAAGTAAGTGCCACTTTCACTAAGAACAAAACTTGAATGTATAAAATCAGCAGTGTTTACAAGATCCAATGATGAATTCATCACCTGTTATAGAAACAAATCGTTACTTTGGTGTTCATCGGCTGCCACAATATCAGGTGTTGAATCAAAGAAACACCCAGGAGGTGGAATCTGCCCTTAAGGAAATAAAAGAATTTGGCAGCCAAAATCAAAATGAAATTGGTGGAGCAGCTGTGGATAACAACACGAAGATCAAGTCAAATACCTTCAGTCAGGAGATTGCCTGACTTTGTATTATAACCAATTTTTCTTTTTCCTTCCCTTTTTAGAAAAAAATTGTCATTCGTTTTATATGGTGTTAAAGATTTTGAAAAGATGATAATGTGAACAGTTATCTTCAAGAAGTGGTCTTAGGAGATCTTTTTTATTTTTACAAACCCAGATGTTCAGCTTATACTTGGTGTCTACGTTACTGTTGAAATGGACTTCTTACTGCTGTAATGTAGTTGAGCGAATCACCAGGCTTTCTGTAGCCCCTGGCAGTGGTGTATGCCAACCTTAGCCATTTCTAAGATCAAGTAGTGTTCATTCAGAGCATCTATAAGACTTACATGGAAACAACCGTGTTGTGCTTGTTGGCACCCAAGGAGGGATTAATCAACCCACGGAGGCACTTTGGAGCACTGTACCATGCAGGTCTTGGAAATTTTCAGTTGCTTTAGGTGCTTCTGTTAGGCCCGAGCTTAATGGGTCCGTCCTCATGAAATCCAACATTCGGAGTCAATTTTAAGGCTACATTGTTGTATTACATGGCAGATGAAGACAATAGTGTTAATAAGCAGGTGCCCTTACATTTGGTACCAAAGATTATGCTGATTTTATAGTTGATGTAAGTTTGTTTTCCTTGAGATGATTGAAATCATATACATTTAGTACTATGTTGCTGTGCTGCTGAAGATATTGTTTTCAGTCGTTTTTGTTTACTGTTAACTTGGTGTCTGGATATTTTTTTTTGTTTGAACGACAAATTCTTGGACTTTGCTCTTTTTTACACACCATGAACATTTTACACAGACAATTTTTTATAAATTGCATAGCTTGAAAAGAAATAGTTAATTTAAAATGGACAGTATAAACAGCTTTCATAATTTTTCAAGACATATATACAGTTCACTTGTCATATTGAATGATCTTGGCTATGTTTCTAATCTACAGCGGCATTAAAAATATGATTTCTGCATAGTGCTGGACAATGCGCCATTTCTTCCTGGTATGTAACATGCTGATAAGCAGTAGATAAAATATCTCTGTTGCATTTCTGCTATCTTTTGTTCTGGGAGTTGGATAATGAGAGTTATTAATGGTGGTGGTCAGTAGCGGAGCCAGAGGGGGTGGCGCAGTAAGTACTTCAGGATCCACAGCAAACCGTCTGAGTGGCATTGCCATCACTTTCCCAAATGGCTCTGATGCCAAGTTGGGGGAGGGACTGCTTAAATGGTGTATTTGGGCACCTCTAGTACTTAACCTATTGCCATTCCCTCTGGTTACACTATTGGCAGGGTTATAGGCAAGGAGGATTGCAAACAAAACAACTGCAAATCTGAAACTATCAAGAGAATGTCATTAAGAATTGGACGGCAGGGAGAATTGGGGTATGTTCCCTAACCACATATTTGTGCCATTTAGGTGTGGTCAGAGGATAACTTTAGGGAAACAAAATGATACAATAGATCTGCATTGTATTTCATGGAACAGTGTATATAAAAAGGGTGAACTGTTTACGCCTTTTACATATGTGCAGAATAATTTTGCTCTTGCATAAACCTGTCAGTCCCAGAAGTCTGATGTTGATTGTCATGGGGTTGATCCTTGTGCTTTCCATCACACCATACCAGGCTTCGTCTTTACTATCACAGGGGCTGGATCGTGGCATGTGCCTTCATTTTCAGTAGGGTCATTCCTGACAGTGTCCTTCAAGCTCTTCTACCTCAGAGCCCTAGTTTTCATGACCTGGTTTTAAAAATTAATAAATCATATCTACGGTATATCACCTTTACTACATGTACCTATAGCACCGATTTAGCAGTAACAGAGCTCTAGTAAGTCAGAGTGCTTCAGATTGCAGCCCTGGATACATCCTGTTCCCTATTTCCTTCTCTTTGCCTTTTTCTCTGGCTGTGGTACTGCTCATATAATCCCTTTTTAGCTTCATAAAGACAAGGATTCATCTGGTCCCTAGATGATTGAGTGAATGAATCCTTGCGTCTTCGTTCTTCTCTTTTTCCTAATGAAAAAATTATGAATCATTGTACATCATCATTCTGTACAATCATCAAAGCTCCATTCACTTGATAAAAATTACAATCCTATCCTTTGCCTATGATAAAACTGCAGAATATACAGTAATATCATACTTAAGTGGGGAATGTGAAAAAGTACAATCCTCATTTCTAAGGACATTTATGGAGATATAACTGGAAAAGCAGACTTAGCAGTGAGCCAAGCTACCAAAATACGGGTTTAGGTTTATAAGGCGTTTGTGTGTGTTCTTTAAGTTCAATTCTGGATAAAACACTTTAAAAAGATGTTTAGTAACTAGTTCAGACTCTTTAAACTTATTTTTGAACCACTTTGGTTACATTCCATGCAGAAATATGTCAGTCAATTTGCTTGTGATAGAACCCTTTTTCAACATGAATGCAGGGATAAATGTTCTGTTTTAAAGTGCTTACATTTCTTTTAAATACAAAGAAGATACATACAACCAGAAGAAAAGAGCAATAGAAAAATAAAATATAGTCCATGCATTGCAATCAGAGCACAAAATTATCACTTTTTGTGTTCAGGGGTTCAGTTCTGGTGCAAGAGACTCTTGGTTCTCACTCATATCACAACAAAACCTATATGCTTATGCTTAGATTCAATATTGGGAATGCTGCATTGGGATGACTTCCTGGTGCATAGGGCCACATTATACACTTTACTTTGAATGTGTGAGTTTCGTTTTTAACATTACTTTAAGCTGAAGTGTTGAAAGTATAACTCTTTCTGCTATAATATATCTGCTGAAAGTATAAAAGAGGTAGAAGTGGTTCTCCGCGTTGTTGTTGGAAATCCATCCAACTTGGAATAAATGTGCATTTCTTTCAGTGAGGCATGTGGAAGAATGTCCAATTGGTGGCATTTAATGCTATTTTTAATGCTTCCCTCACTAAGTATAATTGACTTTTCTCACAAAAGACAAGTCCAGTTTGTTTTTCTGATCATGGCTGAGCTCACTTATCTCAGTACAGTGACAATATAGATGTTTAATTAAAAATGTCTCACAGTACTGTCTGTAGCTATTTTTCAGTCCACAAGAAAGATATTCAAAGGGAATCCTTGCTAGGATGCTTAATATCCATTTTAACAGCAAATATGCACACTCTTTTCTTGTTTGTTTTATTGCATAGTGATTTTACGGCAATCTGACTTCACAGTCGGCTCATAATCATCTAAATTTACAGATATCTACTTTAGAGACTAGTGCCTTTATCATAATCTCACATAACTTTCTGTCCCTGGTATTTAATCCCAGCCTATCCCTTTCATCATTTTTCTATGCTATTTTGACATATCCATAAGCAAGGAAGGGCTAAAATACAGATTCATTTTGCGTTTGTGTTTTCCTTCTCAGGGAAATGTCAATATTCCAGGATACGTACAACAGGAAAAAAATGTAGTTCAAAATGGATGAAAGCATCTTATATCACTGTAAATAAAGGAGCAAGTTTTCTCTCTGATAAAGGAAGGTGGTAGCCTTATGCACTTTGATTAAGCACATTTTTGCAGGACTTTCATCTGCTTCACATCTTGCACCCCATAAATCAAGGTGTCACAATTGTCTTTCTATGGGCATGACCCTCTTCAGGTTTTTTCCCTTTTCATTTTGTGTGCATTAAGTAGAATTCAAGATAGCAGCACCCAGGACTCCTCTCATTTGACAGAATCCTCTCACTCTTGAAGATTCCCAGTATAAGATAAGTACAGTTTTAGGAGTTTTCTTTATAATTGCTGCTTTCCACCAATAGAAAGTCTATGAAGACATATCTGATGTGTGATCCCATCTTATCTCAGATCCTGCCTTGCCTTGACATGCAAGATTTTAATGTCTTTCTCTCAACTATGTCTAGTGAAAACATAGGTGCTGTTTGAAATCTGCATTTCTTGGTGAGAGTTGGCTCCTGGAGATTTCTAAAAGACCATTCATACAAACCACAAAGTTAGATTGTATTCATGAGATTTAAACCTGTCAAACAGCATCTGTTCAAATGTAGGGAAAGAAAGAGTGCTATAATGCATTTTTTATTCTGTACACCCTTTTGTTGGTCCTCTGCTACCATGAATAACTGGCTGTAGTAACTGTTTCGTGATTGCCCAGCACTATTTCCTGCTAGTATCTAATAAATGAGCAAAATCCAATTCCTCAATGCAAAACTGAAGGAATCCTCTCTTTAGAGAATGCAAAGTAAGAAAGGGAATTTGTTTTCATTCAGATAGCTTTCTTGTGAATGTCTGTAATCCATAAACTTATTTTATAATACATGTCTTTTCCCCATCAGGAGCTCATATTGGAATTATATGTAATATATTTTTTTTCTCCTTGAGATAATTTTTCTCCCTTATTACCTTCCTCAAATTGAAATCAAAGCATTTCAAGTGAGTTTCGCCAATTTGGATAGCTGACTGTCTTACAAAGCAAGATGTCTCACAAAAAATGACAAACCTACTGCAATGTAAAATAAGTATACTTATTTTGCATTGATTTGCATTGAATCATACTTGATTTGCATTGAACTGAATGCATTTGCCAATTCGTTTTCAGTTTGCAGGTAAAAGAGCACGCATGCACATGTTGTACATCTTGTCCGAAGTCCATCAAAATGAAACTAAAGATTCCAATTAATATCACCCAGTATTGGTTATATTTTAATAATCGTTGACTTTATTTGGCAAGGGAGATCGGCAGCCCCTGGGATCATCAAGGCTTCGTCTGTGGAAGTAGCTTTGATGCAAACTGGTAACAGTATACATGCACATCATCTAGCATTTTTCATTCCGTATTCTGTTCAGCACCTCATCTGCTGAACTCTGAATCTGTTTTCATAAATGAGATGGGTTTGGGAAACTGGAAAGGGGGCTGCTAACTTAGAAAGTAACCCAAGAACTTCTTTCTTAGGGACAAATCACATATTCATGGAAATATTATACAGCTCTTTTTTATTTATGGTTTTCTAAATAATATACAGGAAGAAACCTGTATATTTTGTTTTGTAAACGGTACAAAACCATAGCTGGTGTTAGGGTGCCTTTAACTCTTTACAGTCCCATAGTTCCCACCAGTATTTTTTTCTGTGGAATAAAGGTGCCAGTACTCCCCATAGGTCATCCCCATATGACTAATTATTAATTAGATGCGGGGGGGGGGGGGGCAGATGGAAAAAAGTTTGATACTGAGTACCAGTGAGTACCCCCAGGAAAAAAATGTTAGTTCCCTCTATAATCACCTTATTCCCACCACAATCTATTTTTATTGAAAAAAGCCTTTGCAAATTTTTTTTTTAAAAATGAACTGTATCATGCATTTCCATTAACAGGGGATTTGAACCTAAACAAATCTCTATATCCTGGACCAATAGAAACAGATCTGCAATGCTTTATGTTTATTTTCTTGGGCTGACAAAACCAAGCTCCTTGATCAGAATGCTGGACCAAGAATACACATAGTATTGAGCATACATTTCTTCTCTTGGACAAAGATGGTGGTGCATACTGATTTCAAGATCATAACATAATGCTGTGGAGTTTCACTTTTTTTCTTCTTTGAGAAAAGAGCACTGTTCTTGAAAGGCAAAAGCACAACTGTTTTAATTGTATATACTAAAGGGGCAGGTATAGGAAGCAGCCTTCCTGACCAGTATTTCTGCTGTTGAGCGTACCCAGGTCCCATTTGTGTGCACTGTTGAGATGTATTCTGTCGGGATCATCTTGTCTGATACTGTTTGTTATTATTTTGTGTACAGAGGTCGAAGTTGATTTGCTCTGTTTCTTGTACAATCTGTAAAATAAACTTTTTTTTCCAGTAGCTTTTGACTTTTTCTCATTGAAATACCGTATTCATTTCTTTCTGCCATAATGAGCTCAGCATTACCTTCAGTCAAAGCAAGCATGAATAGAATTTTATAGCAGGTGTTCAAAGAGGGATCTTATAAGTCTACATTACACTTGAGCCGAATTTTAATACTCCATATGTAAAGGAATTTACATATTTGTTGCAGAGAGGTGGAAATTGCCCAATGTGGGCAGAGGCACTTGAAGGGAGCTGAGCTTCTCTTGCAAAAACTTCATTCCATGCATCATAGTTGGAACCTAACCATTTTCCCCCATGGATTATATTCCATTTTTTAACATATGAATGTCTCCAGCTGTCATAAGAAATTCTTTTTCTTGTCGGTTTTCCCAAGGGCTTCAATGATTGCATGAGCTTTGCTTCCTCCACAACTGAATGGGAAAACGCTTGCTGCTCTGTACACATAATAAAGTTTCTGAAGTGAGAGCCTATATTTAAATATATGCTAGAATTCGCTAGCCAAGAGATTCAGTTTGAATTACTTTTTGTTATATGATTATATGCTAATCTTTATGCAGACTGATAGGATGACATTTTTATTGGCATGGACTGGGCTGGCTTGTCCCTGTCATATTTTGTCAAGCAACACAATACCACTTCCTACTGAACACAACATGCACCAAGTCCCATGGGCCTGTGAAAATTAGCCGTTTTGCCATGGTTATGGGCTTCAAATAAGTAACATGGTTCTGCTTTTTCTTGGTATCAGCTCTCCGGGTATTCAGACCATCCTACTTAAAAATGTCCTTTGATGATGAACCTCATACTTTCAGTAAAAAAAATGTGTTTTACCATTGTCTTTTCGATGCTCGGCAGCAGGACCCATATTACTAATGTGCCTTTGTGAGGCATCACACAATTGTCCCTTAGATGTGGACCATAAGTCTTGCATGTCCTAAACTGGTTTCATTTTAAAATTCATTTCATAAAACTATAGATGACAAAAAATGCAATTTATTTTGAAGAATAGGCTGATGATCAATATTTCCCCTTGAAGTACCACATACGCTGAAGCCCATTTTCAATTACTTGCACCACATACAGTATTTCCAGTATTATTAGCTGTTCAGAAAAGTACACACTAAAAACCCCTTGACTTAATGCACACTTGAAATAATCAGCTGTTGCCATTTTTATTCATTCTTTTACAGAACAACCATTTTCACAGTGGCAATTAATGTTATGCCAGGATTCAAAATGTAATTCAAAAGGTTAAGGTTAAATGCCTGCCAACCACAGTTGGACAAATGTAACAGTTCACTATTAGAAGAATAGTAGGTCAGTGTTTGTATGGTTTGATGCTTGAAGCCATTCATTAAAATGGCTATGACGTCAGAACTGTGCAGCTGTATGAGAATCTGTCAAATAGGTGGCATCACTACAAGCCCATACCTGAGAACTGACCAATGTTGTTTTATACTGGAGAAAGATCAGGAAGCATTATTGATATAAGAAATGCTACAGCAGGCTTGTTCACTTGGACAGTTGTTTTTTTAATATAGTTTAGTTTTTTCTTTAATTTTTTTGTGCCTAGTAGGATGAAAAGTACAGGACAATAATCACAGTAATCAAAAAAATACAATTTTTGTGTATTGAGTTATCACCTGATGGTCACCATCTATCTACAGTATTTATATACCGCTTTTCAACTATCAAGTTCACAAAGCGGTTTACAAAGAAAATGGAAAAATAATAATAGCTAATTAAAAGCTAATGGGTCCCTGTCCCAAAAGGGCTCACAATCTGAAATGCAAAAAACAACACCAGCAGAAGCCACTTGAACAGGCATTGCTGGGGTGTGTAGGGCCAGTTACTCTCCCCCTGCTAAATAAAAGGGGAACACCCACTTGAAAGAGTGCCTCTTGCTCGGTTAGCTTGGTAACCATCTTGCCTGATAGTAAGATACCAGTTTGAAAAGTTACTTAGTAAAAGGAAAGATGCTCTTTGAAGATGGATTCCTGTTTTAATGTTTGTGGGGAATCCTGTTTTAGTGATTCCCCACAAGCATGAAAAGCGCACTGATGACAATGTCCTCGTTTAATGCACCATAATCACCAATATTAATCACCACCAAGATCTCATGATAATGAGGAGCTGTAGAAGGGTGGCACATTTTGAATAGGTTCTTAAGGCGGATGATATGTATAATTACAGGCACCCATTAGATGATGGCTTGCATTTTTCCCAAATGATGGGTAATAAGATGCTCCCTGACAAGCATTATTGTCTTCATGTAGATATAATTTTTTGCGAAGAATTGGATCTCCTGAGGCGGGTCTATTTCTCTGAGCTCCTTTTCAGACCTCTAAACAGTCTTTGTTTATACCAAAGCTTTATATAGCAACAGGGAAAATGTTTAACTATCCATTAGGCTAGGAAATACATGCACACCATAAAAAGGGAAATGGCCTCCACTACCTTTAATGTTAACAAATGAGAATTAATATAGGCCTTTTAACATTATTTAAAACACATCATTCAATCATTGGGTGTTTCTCTTTTCCTCCAGTGGCTAATGCTTTTGAGATAAATTATATCCTTATAGCTGGCTAGTTTGGAAGGAAAAATTACAAAGCTATCCATCAATTTCTAAGACTGAGATAACGATATCTAATGTGGAACCTGTTTATCTCCATCCTTTCAGGTGTAAAATTACAATTATTTTAACATTAATCCTTGCAGCTCTGCATTTTTCATCTCTCTTGAGAGCTATCAGTTCACAAATTTGTTGCTAATGCATAGCTAATGGCAAATCTTTTTTGTATCACTAAAACATGTCCATAATAGTCTCTCTTAAGAACTGCAGTGTGATCTATCCCATTATGCAGAGTGTGTAGTGCACTGAACAGCCATGTTCAGTTCATTTCAAGTTTGTGCCACTAAAAGTCATGGACCTTAAGGTGTGATTCAGGCAGTTCTCTCCTTCAGCTGTGTAACCCTGGGTGCAATCCTAATCATGTCTACTCAGAAGTAAGCCCCATTGTGTTCAATGGGTCTAACTCCCAGGAAACTATCTTTAGGATTGCTGCATCTGCGAATCAACCAGGTGACTGCAGTTGGTCACCATGCCCAAATCTCTTGCCTAAAAATGGGACTGGCAATCTGGCAATCCCACTCCCTAATCTTCTAATACTGAGGGGTGTGCTCTATCTCTATTTTCTCTGGCACTGGAAAATTAAACCAAATAAATTATTGATGAGAAAGAAATACCATAGTGATCATAGCAGAGCAACCATGAATACTGACAACAGCAAAATACAAACAAGGAACAGAAAGAATGAAAAATCTTAAGGAGCAACCAGGGAGATAAGGACAAACATCAGAAGAACGTTCAACACAACCCCTTGGAGAAGAGTTTATTAAAAAGGAAAATAAGCAACCATGCCCATGTGTGGCTAGAACTTTGTGATAGGCGCATGCATTCATGATAAAGTCTGGAATATAATTACTGTATACTGTACCGTATTTTATTTTCAATTCTTATATGCTGGAATTTATGGCTCTCCAGACTCTTGAAACCCTGAAAGGTGGAAACGTTTCAGATCTGATCTCTCAGCTGGAACTGTCTGAAGCCCAAGCAGCTCCCTTCTTGTAGCGATTGTCATCAATTCATGGGAGGTTGCCATTCAGACTTTGCCTTGTTCCTGACAGGAACTTGGATATCTACTCCCCAGCAGGGAATTTCAATCAGTTCTGTTTGAAAACATACCTCAAATGTTTTGCCTGAAAGAAAGAAAATGCTGTATTGTGCCATATTGTTTAGGAAAAAATAAGCTTGGGATAAAAACCATTGCCATTGCTTCAAATCAAGAAACATTTGGCTAGGCTGTAAAATGAGCCATTTGTTATTTGTAATTATATTCCTTTCCAAAATTTCACTTTCCTGAAAACACTTTGTGTTGCAAAATGCTTAAAATTTAAACGTGAATAATCTAACCAGAAAGCAATATATCCATACGGTATATTCAGTATTTAATCCTGAATCTGCCATTTGGGTGGGGGTGGAGGAAAAGGAAGGTATTTTCCCCTTGTACACAACCCCATGTGTGCCTAATGCAATGTAGCCGTCCAGAAAGTTCACAACTGGTACTTAAATACGGATCTAGCAACTGAATATTGAAGAGAAGCAATAGTAATGATGGGTTGAAGTTCAGTTGGAGTGCACCTGGTTTGTTGGCAGATAATTCCAAGTCCTGTTTCTATTCTCTCTAGGTAGGACGGGAGAAAATTCCCTGAAGAGTTGCCACCAAGTATTAAACAAGATGGATATATGAACTGACTTGGTCATTCCATTCTGTCATTCCACAAAACCCAATTGATGTTCTTGGCCTTGGACTGCTATCATAGATCTTTGAAGCACTTCTCATGGCCAGCCATGAAATGAATGAAGATCCTTGCATTGGGTGGCAGATTGGGAGTGCAGCAAATGAATGCCTGCTGCCCCCCTCCAGTCCCCCACCAGCTGAGGGGCCTTTTTCTGCATGCACCTTTTAAGCAAAGCAGAAAATGCAATGCACAGGGGGAGAACTCACAAGTACTCCACACGTCCTGTTTTGTTTAAATGTCCTGTGCAGAAAAAGGACCAAGGTGAGAGGACAGGAGGGTAGATCACCCAGTAGAGTAGCTGGAGGGATAAGGAGGTCCCAGGCCATGGGTGCCACCCTAGGTGGCAGTACTGGTGACGAAAATCCGGATTTGTAGGAATAATACCATCATGCCATTTGATGGATAATTAACAGAAGAATGCCATGAAAAAGCTGGATTAAAATATATCAGACGTTATGACCAAAAAACACTTTGTGACACAGAGGATCACCTAGGGTCCCAGAACCCACAGTAAAGGAAAAGTCTTCAGGACACTATGACCGTGATAGTGAATCATATAATTTCATAATCCCATTCATGCTTGCTGGTTGATCTTCAACCAACTGATTGATCATCATTGGCATCCTTCAGTCTCGAAAGACTATGGTATCGTGCTCTGATTGGAGGTCCTGAAACAACATCTAGTGTGACTAAAGAGGCCAATTTGAGAGTGGCAATCCCTTCCACACTGAGGACAAATAAATTCCGTCCCCTGTCCTGGTCCCAGGTTTCGCTGCTTTCGGGTCTGTCTCTTTGCTTCAGCTTGCCGAACAAGTGTCTCTTCCAGTTGGAGAAGGCCATGCTGGGTCTTTTGCCTCCATACTGAACGATCGGAGGTCAAGGTTTCCCAGCTGTTGATGTCCATTCCCAAGGCCTTTAGATCCCTCCTGCAGATGTCTTTGTATCACAGCTGTGGTCTCCCTCTAGGGCGCTTTCCCTGCACTAATTCTCCATATAGGAGATCTTTTGGAATCCGATCAGCCATTCTCATGACATGCCCAAGCCAGCGTAGACGCCGCTGTTTCAGAAGTGTGAACATGCTAGAGATTCCAGCACGTTCCAATACTGTGTCATTTGAAACTTTGTCACACCAGGTGATGCCAAGAATACGTCGAAGACAGCGCATATGGAAGGTGTTCATTAACCAACTGGTAAATAGACCATATAGACCATACAGGGTGACCATATAGAATGGAGGACAGAATGCCTCTACCATTAAGCATTGCATAAAAGAGGAAATTTGGCAGGTTTAGCTCAACATAGAAGGGTTTATAAAGCAGCACCTGCCTAAATTCCCTCCTCTATGCAATGCTTAAAGGTAGAGGCACTCTGTCCTCCATTCTACATGGTCACCCCAGGGTTGATGGCAAATTTTTAAAAATGCAGTGCTAGCCTAAATGCGATTACTCCAGAGGAAGTTCCAATGAGTTCAGTCGTACTTCAGAGTTGCAGTGATCATGTCCGTTATTCTGTACTCAGGAGCCATGCATTCAACATATTTAAACTTGTGGGCCACATTTCCCAATGGAATACCCTATGAGAAAATTAATACCAATACCCTATAAGAAAATAAAAAAAAACACAATGCAGACCTGAAATAAGTTCAGTGTCACACAAAATAAAGAGATAAAAGGAAACCCTTTTCCTGAGCTTTGCGACTGAACAATTATTGTATCTGCACCATTTCAAAGGTGCACTTGAGACGTATTGGATGCGCAATTAAAACACATGCTAATAGGACCTTAGCTTCTATTTTGATTGTGTGGCCTTCAAATGAGAATCCTGTGATACTATTTTCATTTCATTTTAACTGTACCACTGTTCCTACATACCCACATTGCCAGATGTAAGATGGCAATAAATCTGTTCCAACTCGATTCCTTAGTTAGCATTCCAGAAAGATTTCTGCGTTTAACTGAATCAGAACCTTTCAAAGGCAAAGAGCCATATCCTCACTGAAGCTCCGCAGCTGACTCCTTTCTAACAAAACAATATCCTCTTTTTAATCAGCGCCTCCAACATGATTGCGTTTCTTGCTCTCAGTCTATAATTGCGCTGTCTGCTGCAAGTTGTATCACAGGGGACGGTGAAAAAGACATGGTATCTTGGGGAGACATGTGTGCGCCAGCTGAAGCAACAATACGCCTACTGATTACAATCTTTGCTTCTGTAGGGAACGATCCTGAAATGTAGGTTGATATGAAAAAATGGCTTTTCAGCCACTGGTATAATTGCCTGCCGAAGTTGCGGGGCTGGCCATATGGCTGGTATATGAAGTCATAGACTGTCGTTCGATCAGAAGCAATTCACAACACAGAGTGTGGGAAGACAACTACATTCTGAGCCCATTGTTATTCAGTGGCCTGCTTACTGTCAGGAATGCACATAGGAGGAATATGTCACAGCCTGCAGGCGAAAAACTTTCTTCCAAAGCCAGGAGCGTTATCAGGGTTGACCTACATTTCTTGACAGAATTTTGTCTCGTTGAATCGGAAGGGATACCATGTTGAAAATGAGAGTTGGGTCTCATCAAAATGTCCGAGCTGACTGAGATACCTGTCTCTGAAATGAGAGAAAGTGAACCAAATCAACTATGAAAAATAGGCTTCCTTTGTTGAGTTTTATGAAGAACAGTTTTTTAAATGGTCCATAATACATGTTGTTAATTAGGACAGTTCACATATTATGCTTTGTTCAGGTAATATCTTACCCCTCAACCCAGTAGCACATATCCATACTCCTGGGTGTACACTCCAGCCCTGTGTCATGGCTTAATATAGGAGTGGCTGTATCTTGGAAAGAAATGGGAAATGAATATTTTCTGAGATGTGCTTAAAAATTGATCTGTTAAAAAAGAAAAAAATAGAAAAGCGTCATTGATTGAAACTGCAAGGATGCAATCCAGCAACTCTAATGTGCACCTGACACTACAAATGCACTGAGTTGGTTTCCTTGTTATCTTGTAGGAGCAGGGAATGCAACTCATAGCTATCAAAAGGTGAGGGTGTCCCCTGCAGATTCCCCTGCTAGTCCTAACTGATTCTAAGGGCCGCCCTCATCCAGTTACATAGCTGAAGAGCCAGCATTGTCTGAAGACATCTCCATGGTCATGTGGCCGGCATGATTAAATGCCAAAGACACACAGAACGCTGTTACCTTCTCACCAAAGTGGTACCTATTTATCTACATGTATTTACATGCTTTCAAACTGCTAGGTGGGAAGGAGTTGGGCAAGTAATGGAAGCTCACTCAGTTGGTCTATTCTGAGGTCTCAAGTCACTGATCTGCCAATCTTCAGGTTGATAAGCACAGTGTCTTTAACCACTGAGCCACCAGAGCCCTCTCCTTATGCCAGAGGCAGTCTGTATTCATCCCCTACTGGGATGCCCTAATCCACTCAAGAGGCTTTGGCTCATGTGAGCAGTATTTTAGAGTAGGATATGCATTCGGCACAGATGTGCTGGCACTCACTCAACTCTGGACAGCTATTTTTGGTGTACATGCCTCTCATGCTAGTATAAAATCTGCTCATGCAATAACTGGCACAGCAACTGGGAGGCCTTTCTAAAATATGACTCGGTGGCCCTGCTGTAATTGCTTTGTACTGCACTCATTATACGCATCTGGTAACTGATTGTGGAGATAATATATGTGAAGTGCTTTGAAGATGTAGAATATTTGGAACGCACTATGTAAAAGTGAAGGGTTATTAACATGAAGGTGGCTACTGCTGTGAATTTGACAGCTTGGGTGGCAGTTGTGCCAAACCAGAACTGATGATGTTGCATGGAAATGGCCGTCGTCATCATTTATTGTGAGTGCTGCTTGACCCAAAAGGTGGTGCCTGGAGATGGCTTGCTCATGAAATGATCTCCAATACTAAATTTCATTTTTTGAAAATAAATTTATAGCCCACCTTTCTCACCATTCTCCAAAAGCAGCACAAAACAAAACACTCAAGTAGGCAATTAAATCAGTTGCAATAAGCCATGAGCTGAGCAATTTAGAATGGGAAAATAAAATGGTTTTGATTTGATAGAACAGCACTAGATACAGTATGTTTCTCTGGCTCAAAAACATTGTGCACTTATATATTTGCACTGCTGGGGTTGATCCTAACTTTTGCAGCAAGCTGCTCCATCATCAATGGTGATCCAACCCACCATAACATTATGTGCAGTCTATGCTAGTGATTCCATCTACAGCAACTTATCCTTATAGTGCAATCTTAGTCATGTCTACTCAAAAGTAAGTTCCATTGAGTTCAATGGGGCTGATTGCCAGGAAAGTGCTCTTAGGTTTGCAGCCATAATTCCATGTTAATATATTCCATATCCATATGGCTGACTTGCTAAGAAAATTTATATATATAAAAGAGAAAAAATCACTCACTGATTCACCCACTCATCACCACCCTGCCAAAACCGCCGGGCCTAGTAGCATGAAATTTGGGGTGGGTGTTCCTTCTGTGATGGAGGGGTGCACTAAGAACCGGTTTTTGGAAATTCCGACCGGAAGGGGGTGAAAAGGGCCGCAACGCCCCTTTACTTTACTTCCTCCCTATACTTTGCATTGGAGAATTGATGACTCAGCAACATTCCGCCCCAACCCCCAGACCTAGAAGCATGAAATTCTGGGAGGGATTCCTTCTGTCACCTGAACACCCACCAAGAACCCCTGTGGAGAAATTTAACCCTTCAGGGGCTGAAAAGGGGTCAACGTGTTTTCCTCCTATACTTAACATAGGAGACTGACCAACATCCAGCCAATTTGGTGCTCAGTGCCTGGTGCAGTGGGAATGTTGTTCGGAGGAAGAGGTTGCACTGGTGAGGATGCTGCGCGTGGGGGGAAGTTGCTCATGGGGGACGTTGTGCATGGGGGATGATGCACGAGGGGGAATGTTGCGCATTGGGGAAAGTTGTGCATGGGGGAAAGTTGCGCATGGGGAAAGTTGCGCATGGGGGTGATGCGCATGTGGGATGATGCGCATGGGAAAAGTTGCGCATTTAATTATGGTAAGTAAAAAAATGAAAATTATGTCCCTAATTGATTAGGGAAACTGAGCTGGGGCAAAGAGGAATGGGTGGGAGATATAAAAAACCCTTCTATAATGACAGCTCTTGAAATCTTGTTTTATATAATGAAAGCTGAAATTGCTTCTATTGTGTTGCGCAGGATGTACCATAAATGTTCTCTTCCTGCTAAATGTAAGAGGAACACCAGTTAGAAGTGCCTATATACCCAGATAGCGAAAGTAACTGTATTATGTTTTATGTACTGTATATGATACATGTACTGAGAGCTGATTCATATTAACACCTTACTCCCTCCATACAGTATCTGAAGTACTCTCAGAGCCTTCAGTAGCATGGGAAATTTTGAGTTCAGAAAATCCACTTTTGTTCCTTAGGCATGTTTTCATTTTTTTGTTAGTTGGCCATAACATTTGATAGGTTTTAGATATTCCTAAGCAGTTTGTTTCATTACATTCTGCATAAAATTACTTTTCCAGCAATATATAACATGATGGTATCATCATTTATACATACCCCGTTTTCACAATTTTAGTCACTAGGGTCAAGCTTAGCTTATAGCCCACCTAAAGCTTGTAGTCTGGTGCAAGAGCACTCCCTGCATCCCCCCTTAGCTACGCCACTCTTGTGTTGTGATTGCTTGCTTAGAATACTGAACAGAGGACTAGCCCCCAAATCTAGAGTAACTACTGGAGCACATAAGAGACATTACGTGTACCCGTAGTTACTGCACCACCTAGTGAATTTCATATTGCAATCCAGAGTAAGTTGTTCTTACACAGGAGCAAAGACTCCCCGTAGTTACTCTGGATTTTGCCCTCGGATTGAGAGATATATGTTCAAACTCCAGCTCAAGTATGGAGTCACTGGAATTGTGTTCACTACCAATTACTATTCCCTTCTATAAAACAGAAAATGCTAATGGTTTTCTCTCAAGTGATTGCAAGTATACAGAAAGTAAATGTAACTTCTACACTTAGTAAATGTGATATGAAATATTCATAATGCCTGTATATAAGTTAATAAAACATTTGGGCTTCCTCTTTATGGTGGTGGCTGATTGGTTTTGTTCTACTTTTTTAGAGCACATTCTTGTTCCTAACTCATTTGGTTACATAGTTCTGCTGTCACTTTGAAAATGAAATATCCAGGCATTAAACCATCAAGAAATACCAATAAGGACAATTCATCTTTATGAAATGCTCTTGGAAGTCATGTGGTATATTAAAAAAATCATTGTCATGAACCAAAAATCAGTAATATCCATTAACTGCATATATTTTCTTTTTACTTTGCAAAAGACTGGAGGCTCATTGGAAAAAGAAAAAATATTTGACCAAAAAAATGGTGTCGACCAGTTTATGTCTGGTCTCTAGATTAGGTATGCAACTTTTTGTGAGATTGTGAATAATATTGCTTAGCTGCATGGCTTTGTTTGAAATTTGATCCTCAACTGTACAGCTGCCAAATTATTATACAAAGTCAGCAAGTTTGTGTCTTATTCAATGGCATTCCTTGCTGCTTGGAATTATCCCAAACTAATATTATTTACGGCTTATTCAGATATTGAATATTAAACAGAAAACAATCAAATATTACCTCTCAGGTAAAATGTCAAACCTAGAGTGGTATTAGGGTCTAGTTGCTTCCACACTTGTGAACAGCTTTATGTAGCACTAATTGTCAGCTTTTGAAATGGTGTTGTTAAAAATTAAGAAGGTATCCCTGCTGGTTGTCCTTCTTGTCATGACCCAATATAAGGGCAGTGCTCATCCTCGTTACAAGCTCAAAGAGCTTGTAACGTTGTCTGAAGATGTCTCCGTGATCCTATGTGGTCAGCACACAGAACATTGTTACGTTCCCACTGAATGGACCTATTAATCTACTTGCATTTACATGCTTTCAAACTGCTAGGTTGGCAGGAGCTGGACAAGTAATGAGAACTCACTCAGTCTTTTGAATAAATGACCTGCCAAACCTCAGATTGACAAGCATAGCGTCTTTAACCACTGAGCTACTGCTGCCCTGTTGCTTAAATTACATGTACTATATTGAATGGTCTTTGTGCTAGTTGGATTTATTTTCCAGAATATATTCAAGAACTGTTATGTTCCTTCTGGGCAATCTATGGGTAAGGGAAGGGAAAGGTGGGAAAGGGCAGGATTGGAATGGAAAGGGGAGCAGAGGACAGTGACAAGGCAGGGTGGGTGGATCTGTCAAAGAAGGAGCACTGCATTTGTAACACTAGCATATTCTATATCTTATCCTCTTTTGGGGGCATGATCCACCCATAAAGAGCAACACCTACATATGCCAGTGATATTGCTGGGACAGGCCTGAGTTGCCCAGTAGTATAGTTGCCCAAAGGTATATCCCCTAATGTCAAGAAGACAGCCCACCTGCTATATTTCTCATGGGATGCAGTATATGCTTGCCAGCGTCATAACATCAGTGCAGAGAAATTTGTACTGGAATGGCTCTGAGTTCCCCATCTATGTTCACCTGCTCCTTCAGCTTAAGTGATCAATTGTACCTTATATGGTTCTACTCTATTTGGAATCTTAAGTTGTTTCCCTCTTCACTTCATTGTAAAATGTAGATATCTGACAGATGGTTTGATGCCATTGGAAGCCATCCATAGAAAATACCTATCAAACTAATGCACCTGTCAGAATGAAAATATTCAGACTGGTAATGCAAAAAAAAAAAAAAAAGAAAGAATAAAAAACCTAATTTGTCTAAAATTGCTTTTGTTCTTGAATTTAAGGTAAACTGGGTATATCAAGCAATCAGTTTTGGTGCAGTACATTTCATTGTTGGAAATAATGGATTTCTCGCTCAGAGAAATAATTGGAGGCCGGTCTATTTTTGAATAATAGAGAAGGACTTAAAAATATAAAAAACCCTTCTATAATGACAGCTTTTGAAATCTTGTTTTATATAATGAAAGCTGAAATTGCTTCTATTGTGTTGCGCAGGATGTACCATAAATTAAGAACATATATCACGCCAGAATAAATAGAAAAATTGCTTTCCAATCCACTTCCTTTTTGTTTAAATGATGACCCTGTTCAGAAAAGGTGTAATTGGCTCTTGTTTTGCTAGGCATAAAGGTGATTTTCAAAGATCAAGACTAGATTGTGAATTTTTGTTTTAATTTCAAAATAGTTTATTTGAAATCATTGGTGTGCAACCTTTTAAAAGTGAATGTTTAAATTTTTTCAAAAGGACAAATAGAATTAAATCACACATACACAAGAATGCATTCTAGTGGGGTGGCATGCCCCATATGTCTCCAGCGTTAAAGGAATTGGCAACTGGATACAATGCCACCTGAAGTCCTCTGGAAGGCAGTATAATGTTCAGTCACCCGAGACCACTTTACCTAGTTGGACTTCTTGCAGGAGGTGTTGTCCTTCAACTATTTCCTTCCTCTTTTCCTTCTTACATTTTCTTTCCTTCAAAACCATCAAAGGACAAGGTTGTGCTCTGCCAGATTTCTATACCCTTCAGGCCCATCTTCACCAGACTCATACATAGGGTTACCATAATTCTCTTCCACAAAATTGGGCCAGGATCCTCTGTCCCATTTGCTAGTACATGAACACAGTCCCCCTCAATTGGGATTGTCCCTGTTTTTCAGGACATATGGCAACCCTACTCATACAAAGGAAACAACTTTAGGACTTCCAAAGAAATAGGGCTTCAGATCACAATAAGAAGATACATATATCCAAGAGTGAACTGTGAATCAGGTATTTCTTTTGAAACTTTAACCAAGCCGACATTCTTCTATATGTGTTATTGACAGCAACTAACCACAGTGGTGGGATAACTTACCATAGGAAGAGGGTTCTTTCATTGAGGGTGCAATCCTAACCTAGATTGGCACAACTCATTGGTCTTCCTGTCCCCGTGGTGATGGAGGGAGGCAGGTGCTTGTCTGTAAACTGGCCTAAACCTTCTCCAGGAGTGACGTAGACAGTGGCATAGCTAGAGGACACAGGGGGTAAAGTTGCACCAGTCAACAGGCTCTACAGACGCAACAAGCTAAGCTTGACACTCGTGGCTAAAATGGTGAAAAATTGGGTATGTATGAATGGTAATACCATTGTGTTATATAGAATTGGAAAGGTAATTTAATGCAGAATGCAAGGAAATAAACTGCATTGGAATATCTATATTCTATCAAAGATTATGGCCAATTAACCAGAAAATGAAAACACAAAAGCTGATGGAACTAAAAGTAGATTTTCTTAACTCAAAATGTCCCCATGAAACTAATTGCTCTGAGAGCTAGTGAAATGTAATTCTGATACTGTATGGAACTAATAAGGTGTTAATATGAATCAGCTCTCATTTCCGTATACAGTACATATATCAAAATACAGTTATCCCTGATAACTGGTTATACAGGCACTTTTAAGTGGTGCTGTTCTTATATTTAGCAGGGAAAGAATAACCATTCCTCTTTGCCTCAGCTCAGTTTCCCAAACCAATAAGGGCACAATTTTCCTTTTTCAAACTTAATGAAATTTGATTTTGTTGTTGTGGGAGGGGTGTGGGGGGGAGCAACAAAGGCTGCAATCCTAAAGACACTTTCCTGGGAGTAAGACCCATTAGACAAAATGGAGCTGACTTTTGAGTAGACATGGTTAGGATTTTTTCTCAAAATCTTCTTTCACTCCAGGTAGCAAGAAGGTGCTTTAGCTCTGCCAGTAGCAGAGCAAATGGGTGGTGAACTGCTGAGGAGGAGGCAGGTTTTTCCCCAATTTTCTTTTTAGAAATACCCAGGGATGACATAACTTCTGGTTGTGATATCACTTTCGGGACAACATTTTGAGCTTTGCACTGGGCTACATGATCATTAGCTACACCACTGGATGTAGAAATGCCTTATATCACTTTTGTGACACTACCTGACCAGCATGGAACTTGTGCCAGGACTTAGATCAGCCTAACAGGGAGTTAGGATTGCAGCCTCAATATTCTGCTCCCCCCACACCATTATTCCAACAGGAATGGTGCCCAGTGATTGTCTCATAAGCTGTAATCTGAACATCTTAGAGATGGCCAAGCCTTTCAACAAATGTTCATGAATAGTGGGAGTTTGCATGTTTTTCCAACGTCTTGTCAATACATTTTTAGCAATTTTCAGAAGATTCCACAGGAATAGCTAGTCTATTAATTAAAATGGTCCATTATGTCAATTTAATTGCGGTAATAAAACTATTTCTGAGATGAACTTCATTTTTAAAAAATCAATCTAATAACCGTTTACAAGTATTCATTGTGACATTGCACCTCTATAGATATTTTTTAAATAAATTTCCTAATTCCCAACAACTTTGTCAGGATTCTAGCTGTTTACAATCCTCCTTATGTTAGGGTTGCTATATGTCCCCCAAAACTGGAACAGATCTGATTTTGGGGGAATGAGTTCACTTACTGGCAAATGGGACAGAGGGTCCTGTCCTGATTTTGTGGAAGAGAATTATGGACACAATCCAGAGCAAATTCAGCCTGCTCTGACCTAACTGCACTCTCCTAACTATTCTGTATCCAGAGCAGAAAGTTATGCTGAATCCAGAGAGTCAGGAAGCCTGGGCTGCCCTAACTGCTCCAGAGCATGCTAAGTAATTGACACAAGGGGAAGACTTGCTCCTGAGGAGACACCCCTCAGATCACACTGAACAAGGAACAGCTGTGGTGCCTACAGTGGTGACATGACTCTGCACATCACCTGGTGCGGAAGTCTGTGCGTCATCCCTGGGATGCGCCCCCCCCACCTGGACTGCGCAGTCACCAAAGTTGGCGCCTGCGCAGTTGTTTCTGAAGCCAACTGGCTTCAGAAAGAGTACTGCGCAGGCACCATCTCTGACACCTGCGCAGTACTTTTCTGAAGCCTTTTGGCTTCGGGGGAGACTGTGCAGGCGTCAGAGTTGGTGCTTGTGCAGTACTCTTTCTGAAGCCATTCGGCTGCTGCTCTGCCTCCTGAGTGAGGCCGAATGGCTGTGCAGAGGCGCGGACTTTCTCTGCTCTAAGGAAGTCTCCTCTGAAGCTGTTCGGCATGCTCAGTGTGTTTCTGCGCAGTGCACCTCAGATGGCCGTTCGGGCCAGCTCCTCAGACAAGTGGCAGCTTCTGGCTGCTGCTCCGCCTTGGAGCAGGCCTGAATGGGGGTGCTGACGCCCGGGGCCTGCCAAAGGACAGTCAAACTCCTCCAGCACATCACCCCATACGGAGCGCATCACCCAATGCAGCCCACACCAGCTGCACCAGTCTGGTGACGCCACTGGGTGCCTGCCTTATAAGGAGTCCCTGATGAGATGCCAGTATATTCTACAGTGAATACAAGGGGCATCTTGGAGTGGCCTGCTGTATCCTGAGGTTTGTGGGCAGCCATAGTTGTTCCACATCCTGAGGTTGAGAGGCAGGTGTTGCAGCCACACTGGCCAAGAACTCAGATTTTTGGTCAACACTGCCATTCTTACTCAGGCCTTATCATGGACCCCAATGGGTCTACTCATTACTATACCTGCTTCTGAGGTGGTATATCTCTGAGGAACTGGAAGAGGGCATTTCTGCCTTGAAACAGGCTTTGGATACAGAGTAACTGCTCTGCCCTAGGCAATGCTAAACTTGCCCTCAACTTGCCTCTCCTGAGCTGCTTAGGCTGCCCCAGTTAGGGCAGAGCAGGTCCACCTCTCTTAGGGCACCCTATCTTGCCTTGCTCTGCCCTAAGCCTCCTTCAGAGTAACTGGGCTGGAGCATCTTGCAGTTGCTCCAACCTAGTGTTAGATAGGGCAACCTAAGGGCTCTTATGTGGACAGATTAGTTGCTCTGGATTGTCCTGCCTGGCAACACTATCCATTTGATTTATATAGAATGTGACTATTGTACCATGTGGCATCACTAGTATCACCCAGTATATCACCCAGTATAAGAGGTCAGCACATCATTTCTATGATGGACCTTCTCAGTGTTTTGGGATTCAAATAAATTAACAAGAGGTTCTATTTCCCATTAGTAACTGGTTCTCAGAACCAGGCGCTCATTAGCAAAGGGTTCTATAGAACCTGTAAGAACCCCCTGAAGCCCACCACTGGACCTTCTTCTATGCAATAGGTAGCCAATGCCCTGAATGGTGGGCATGGTGAGGTGAAATATTTCTTTTGCTAGAAATATTTCACTTTGTGTTGCTGCATTGTGCATGAACTCACACATTGATATTATATAACACTAGCGAAAAGCGTACCCACGTTGCGGGTGTGACATTTTCCCCCATGCGCATCACCCCATGGCGCAGAAAAAACCCATGTGCCACTTCCCCCATGCACATCATTCCCCATGCGCATCATCCCCCCATGTGCAACTTTCCCTCATGCGTAACCTTTCCCCATGCACATCATCCCCCATGCGCAACTTTCCCCCATGTGCAACTTCCCGCATGCGCAATTTTCCCCCGTGCACAACTTCCCCATGCGCATTATCCCCATGCGCATCATCCCCCATGCGCAATATGTCCCCATTTGCAACTTCCCCCATGTGCAACTTCCTCCCATGTGCAATATCCCCCATGTGCAATTTCCCCCCGTACACAACTTTCCCCATGCGCATTATCCCCCATGCGTATCATCCTGGCATATGCATCATCCCCCCATGCGCAACTTCCTCTCATGCGCAACTTTCACCCATGCGCATTATCCGCCGATGTGCAACTTTTCCCCATGCGCAACTTTTCCCCATGTGCAACTTCCCCATGCGCATCATCCCCATGCACATCATCCCCCATGTGCAACTTCCCCCATGCGCATCATTCCCCCATGTGCATCATTCCCCCATGCACATCATTCCCCCATGTGCATCATTCCCCCATGTGCAACTTTCCCCCATGAGCAACTTCTCCCATGAGCAACGTCCCCCATGCGCAACTTTCCGCCCATGCGCATCATCCTCCCATGCGCAACTTTCCCCATGTGCATCACTCCCATGCGAAACTTCCTCCATGCACAACTTCCCCCATGCGCAACTTTCCTCCATGTGCAACTTCCCCCTATGCGCAGCATCCTCGCCAGTGCAACCTCTTCCTCTGAACAACATCCCCCAGTGCACCAGGCACTGAGCACTAAATAGGCTGGATGTCATTCAGTCTCCCATGTTAAGTATAGGACAGAAACACGTTGCCCCCTTTTCAGCCCCTGAAGGGTTAATTTCTCCAGATGGTTCTTGGTGGGAGTTCAGGTGACAGAAGGAACTCCCAGAATTCCATGCTTCAGGCCCAGCAGTTGGGGCAGAATGTTGATGAGTCAGCAATTCTCAATGCAAAGTATAGGGAGGAAAACGCATTGCGCCCATTTT
Source organism: Cryptoblepharus egeriae (assembly GCA_030015325.1). Taxonomy (NCBI): domain Eukaryota; kingdom Metazoa; phylum Chordata; class Lepidosauria; order Squamata; family Scincidae; genus Cryptoblepharus; species Cryptoblepharus egeriae. The sequence goes on from JAREYC010000002.1 coordinate 194,211,386, forward strand.
ACCCTCTTCCCATTGGAATTTCCGAAAACCGGTTCTTAGTGCACCCCTCCGTCACGGAAGGAACACCCACCCCAAATTTCATGCTTCGAGGCCCGGCGGTTTTGGCAGGGCGGTGATGAGTGAGTGAGTGAGTGAGTCAGTCAGTCAGTCAGTGACTTTTCTCTTTTATATATATAGATTATGTTATTATTTGAATATACCAAGATTTTGGCCAGTAGTGGTGTTAACCCCTTCTCATCTGTGTCACCCAATAGGCTGGCACCCCCGAAGCATTGCCACTGATTGTAACTGCTTTCAGATGGTACCTAGATACTTTCAAATGCACTTAGCATGTTACCCAGAAATTTGTGTATTAACACAGTACACAAAGAATCTCCATTCTATTGTACTCTGGAAGATGGGATTCAGCACTTCAGTCGCCAAGAAATGCCTAATATTTCTATATCTTGCAATGTTAATAATAACGGTATATGTTTAGCATTTCTTTCTGATTATATATTTTTATCTTTTGGCTGCAGCTGTAGAAACTTGGCCAGCTGTAACCTTGTTTGCTTGTATGAGTTGAAGTTTTTATTTTGAAGGGTATAGTGATGTTTCTCAATAGCCTGTTACTTTCAGCATGTTACTGTTAATAGGTACTGTATTGGATTTTTCCAGTATAACCAGTTCTGATATTTCCCTTAAATCGGATCAATCCAATAAATGGAAGTTTTGTTCCCCTGAAAAATAGCATAGAAAGAGTGTAATCTGGATGAAAACTATGGCATTATCAAAATGCAATGCTACCCCCACAGCATTTTCAGCAGATTTCATCACCACCAGCCCAAACATGTACACATTATTTACACCCAAATCCTACTGTTCAGTACTGCATTTTTGTTAATGTTATATTTGACTTAGGGTAAAATCCTGAGCTGCTATGGGGAGTCCTTGCTCCAGAGTAAGAACAAGTTACTCTGGATTGCAATATGAATTTCCCATAGGTTTTCACTAGGTGGTTCAGTAACTGTGGGTGCATGTAATGTCTCTTATGTGCTCCTGTAGTTACTCTGGATTGTGCCCTAAGTGCCACAGAAGCTGCGGCCCAGAGGCTGGATCTGGCATTGCATGGATCTGTCTACCTGGTGAGTAGACCTTTCGGTTTCACTCACCTTTCAGTTTGTTTTCTTTTGGACAACAGGGATGTTCCTGGCAGTCACTGGGCAGATGATGTGACTGCCCAGAACATCCCTGTCCTCCAGAAGAGGAGGATGTCCCATGGTGCCCAAACTGAACACTTGGATATGGTCCAGATGGCAATGTAGCGTTGAGTGCCACTGATTTGTAAGAATATTTCACTGGTAAACTATCTAGACCAGAATGATCTCGAGAGTAGAGCCTTCATATAACACCTGTAGGCCACCAGATCAAGAACACTGGAAGTTTGAGAGTGCGGCAAGACTTTGAAGCTGATAAGCTGAATTGAATGGGAGATAAGAAGACGGCTGCAGCTATTTCTCAGCATGGAGGCAACAAGGGCAGAATGATAACCAGACAGAAAAATGATCCCCTGGAATGGAAAGTACTATGTTCTTGAAAAACATAACTTCTTTATTGTAAATTCTACTTTGAGGTAAAAAAAAGCATGCCCATGTAAACTGCCTTAAACACAGGGGAACAATCTAATGGCCAGAAAGGTAGAATATAAATATCCTCATCATCCTCATCTTCATCTGTTGAGAGTCCAAGGAAGAAACCAAAGTGAGTAAAGGAAATTCTAGAACATGTGGCAGATCATATGCAGCTAAATTTATAATGGGTTGACAGCATGCAAGCCCTGCATGCTGAGTATGCAGTAGTGTATTAGAGTAGTGTATTAGACTTAGGTGGGGAAGAAAGTTATGGATGGAGTATAGAAGTCTTGTCTAATATGTGGTCTTAAGAGGGAAGAGAGTCTGGAAAGCTCTTCGGTACATGGTGATGGGAATGTTTTTGCTATCTCGGCAAACCTAGAGTGGGCTAGAATGTGTCAGAAAGAGGAGGTTCAGATTGTGGTCTCAGGAATTTCAAAGCAATTCCCAAGGCACCCAAAGTAATAAAACTGCCACTTTGAGTTCCATTTGTACTGAACAGATGGTCTACCTATAAGTGATGTATAATGCATAATGGACTTAGTTTTTCTTTATCAATAGCCACTGGATCTGGACTGTTCACAGTGGATCAGCCACTGGATCAGTGTTCACAATTTGGGATCATGTTAAGTGGATGGGAGCAGGTAGAATAAGACTTTATTGCTGGCTTTCACAGTCCTAAGCCACTACAGCAGCATTTCTCAAAGTGGGGATCGGGAGCCCTTTGGGGGTCGTCTGGAGCTTTCCTGGGGGTTGCCTAAAGACCCCTGGTGTAGGGGGCCAGCTGGGAAATCCTGGCAGAAATGCTAGAGCCGCTGTGGCTGGAAGAAGCCGCTGAGAAGTGGCTCAGAAGGAGCCTCTGAGCTGGTGTGAGACCAATGTGGAGCCTTGGGGGTGGGGAGGCACCCGACACACTCACCACAGACGGCAGCCTCCTCTTCCTCCTCCCTCCCTGCAGATCCTTGGTGCGCCTAAGGGCTGAGAGTGAAGCGCACTGAGGTATGGGCGTGGTGTGAGTGTGGCACCAGAGCTCTGGCAGGTTGGCATGTGCATCAACCATTGTGCCCTGCTCCTTGTGCTCTACTCAAAAGTAAGCCCCCTCAATGTTGTTGTTGTTCATGATAAGTGAATGGGACTCCCAGGAAAGTGCTAGGATTGCAGCCTTAGAGCCCAGTTCTATTGTCTACTCAGAAGTCAATCCCATGATAGTGAATGGGACTTACTCCCAGGAAACAGTGGCTGGGTCTGCTGCCTGAGATCCCAATCCAATGGAGGTCTCCTCAGACGTCAGTCCCATGAGAGTGAATGGGACTCCCAGGAAACAGTGGCTGGCTCTGCTGCATGAGATCCCAATCCTATAGAGGTCTCCTCAGAAGTCAGTCCCATGATAGTCAATAGGGCTACTCCCAGGGAACTGTGGCTGGCTCTGCTGCCTGAGATCCCAATCCTATGGAGGTCTCCTCAGAAGTCAGTCCCAAGATAGTGAATGGGGCTTACTCCCAGGAAAGTGCTAGGATTGCAGCCTTAGAGCCTAATTCTATGCATGTGTACTCAGAAGTCATTCGTACTGAGTTCAGTGAGGTTTACTCCCAGAAAAGTGTGCATAGCACTGCAGCAGTAGCAACGAAAATAATTTTATGGTTGGGGGTCCCCACAACATGAGGAACTTATAAAGGGGTCACAGCATTAGAAAGATTGAGAACCACTGCACTACAAGCTCCAATCTCCCTGTGATTGGGTAAAAATAATCTCTAGGCCAACATAACTTGGATGTCAAATATTCAGTTGTTAAGTCTTCTTCAGCTCTCTGTGACTCCATTGACCATAGCAGTCCAGGCCTCTCCATAATGGCCCAGTACCCAAGCTGGAGGTAAAAGTACCTTGGGTCAAGCTCTGTCATTCAAATAACCCCTTTACAATATCTGTAGATATGTTGGCTTTCTCAAGGATATTAATAAGCTTGCTACTTCACTGCAAAGCTCCTTTTCTACAAAGCATTTCATGAAATACATATTTATTGTTGGATCAGATATTGTTCATTTTAGTTGGAACACTCACTCTCAAATGATATGTTGAGAGATTCCTGCACAGTGGTGCTCCTTCCACAACTTTTCTTCCATCAATTACTGACAGTTTAATGATGCAACAAGTGCATTAGATGCCATTTAATTTGTTTCCGTTGTTCTTTCTGGAATTTTACGGATTTTTTTATTGCTTTATATAAGCAACACAGGGCTGTCAAACTCCTGTTGTCGGCACGCTGTGAGACTGCAGTTCATCTGTCATATTTTTGTCCTATATTCTTTGTTTTTTCAATATACCAGTCCTCAGGCTGAAATGTTTTGAATGTTAAAAATGAGACAAAAAAAAAGAGTTCAAGTGTTGTGGTGGTATCATCTACTAAGAAATTCTTCATCAGCTAAAAAAGCAATTACATAATTGTAGTATGTGTAACAGGGTCGACTCCAGGTTGGAGAAAGCCCTTGATCAGTGCCATGTGCTGATGCTAGGCCTGTGGATAATATTATTCTTTTTCAAATTGACAATATTTTTCCATTTTGGGGTGGGGACTTTAAAATAAACTTTAAGCCAGGCTAAGCCTAGGGAAGCAGGTGGATCATGAACCCTACTTTCTTGTAGAACCACATTGTCTGGACAATTGTCTTATAAGTGGGATGGCTAAAAGTGTTGATAGCGAAAGGAAAGCATCGTTCTGAGAAAAAATAACTTTTAATTGCTGCTTCAGATTGGAAACAATTCACAGTCTAGTCTTACTTGAACCTCCTGCTGCCCTAGGTTCAGCTCAATTTAAAATAACGTGTACACCAGTGGCAACACTAATAGGTGCGGGCACTGGGTGACACAAATGGGGTTGACACTACAAATGGCCAAAATTTTTTACATCTTAGTATTTTTTTCCAAATTATACTATCATGCTATATACGAGGTGTGACAATAAAGAAACGAGACAGTGGAAGCCACACTCATGCCTCAATGCCAATTGGCTAACCCTTTCATTGTGTTGCGCAACATCTCACCACTATTCTGCTATAATATTGTTTACCTCGCTCACTCTGTGCTTCTGTTTCAGGCTGTTGTGTATCACACTGTTGTCACACTACTGGAGGTGGCACAAACATGGAGCAGAGAATCAATTTGAAATTCCTGGTTAAGTTGGGGAAGGGCCCAACCGAGTGTCTCAAACATCTCCAAGAGGCTGAGGAGGAGAATGCAATGTTGCAGCCGAGAGTTTTTGAGTGGCACAAACGCTTCAAGAGTGGCTGTGAGAAGGTGGAGGATGATCCCAAGTCAGGACAGTCTTCCTCAACAAAGACAGCTGAGACCATTGACAAAGTGAAACAGCTGGTGCAGATTGGATAATAGTGGAGGAGCTCAGCCTGAACAGGGAGTCAGTGAGGATCATCTGTACACACCAGATGAGGCAGTTCTTGGCCAACAAACAGACCGCAGTTCTCAACCACCTCGCTTATTTTCTATATCTCAGACCATTTGACTTCTGGCTCTTCCCCAGGCTGAAGACAGTGATCAAAGGAATCCATTTCGCCTCTGTAGAAGAGATCAAGGTCCCTGTGACGAGGGAGCTAAAGGGCCTCAAAAAGGAGGACTTTGCCGAGTGCTTCCATGGGTGGCAGAAGCAAATGCAGAAGTGCATTAATTCGGGGTGGGGGGAATTACTTTGAAGGGGACAATGTGTAATTTCTCTGTAGATTTTGTAATAAAACTATTTTGAGACAAGTCTCATTTCTTTATTGTCAAACCTCGTATCATTCAGTGTGTGATTTCATGCATAATGCAACTAAAAACTGCTTTTCAATATATCTATTCTATCAAAGGTTTCAGCCAAAACAAAAAACAGTGAGGTGGGCAATTAAGCATCACCATGCCCATCATCAGAGCATTGCCCTACCCACTGCAGAGGAGGGCCACTTTGGGCTGACACACTGGCCTCCTGCATTGGATGACACTAACCCAGTGATTCCAGTGTGCACCTACGGTTGGGAAACAGTCATAGAGGTCTTCTTATGGTAAGGGTACTGTCATTCCCTTATCCTGGTGCAGGCCTCTGCTGCCCAAATGGGTTTCATCAGATCTCCTCTAGCAATTTAGCTTACTCAGAAATAGAGTAACACAGGAGAATGTGTTGTGTGTCACTGAGATCTGTCTCTCCTCTATTCTGCCTTCTGCCCTCTCCCATTCCTGCTCCTCCTTGCCCTTTCCACCCATCACCCACTATAGTTCCTGCAGGAGAATTTTGCACCGGTCCATATGCTCAATCATCAACCATGTATACTGGAGACCTTGTAGGACATGCTGGTGATTTGAGCAGCAGAACATACATTCCATCAGCAGGAGACTAAGAGCACAATCATAACCAGGTCTACTCAAAAGTAAGCCCCACTGTATTCAATGGATCTTACTCCCAGATAAGTATGTTTAGGATTGCATTGTGCACAATCCTAACCATGTGTACTCAAAAGTAAGTTCCATTATGTTCTATGGGACTTACTCTCAGGAAAGTGTTTTTAGGATCGCACCCTTAATCAGAATTGGGTCCTCAATTTGAAACAACACAATCCCGACAAATTCATCACCAAGTGATGAATTGCCCAAGTCAGCTTAAGCTTTATTTTGCTGTAGCTTTCTGGAGAACAAACTAATTTTAGCAGATGGTTTAGATAACATTATAACAAACTTATAGGGCGGCTTGGTTTCAGCTCAATCAGATCAACAAACCATTTAATAAGTAGAGGATCTGGATTCTTTTAAAAACACAAAATTTAAAATGTGACTGTACCAGTATCAATGAGATTATTTTAGCAGCGGGTTGGCATGAGGCTTTGAACAGCAGCTTCTACTTTCTACTTGAGAAAATTCTAAGTGATCAATTGCCTCCCACTATCCAACTTTATTATTGCTTTTATCCTCTAAACAGAATGCTAATGTTTGTTCATGAAAAAACAATCTGCCTATCATTTGGACACAATCTGATACATCCTGAAATAAAAATGTTTGAGTCAACTCCGTTAGAAATGGGTCTTAGAGTCCAATCCTATGGGTGTAAGGCATAGTCAGAACTTGTGTGCTTGTGGTGCAGTGCACTTTCCAGAGGTCACAAATTGTGATGCACCACGTAACACAACCTGGCCATTACTATATTGAGCATCCAAGGAGATGGGGGCCTCTATGAAAGCCTACTTCCCTTCCCACCCATAGTCAACCAACTTTGGTTTACAAAGAGCACAGGCATGCGTAAACCTCATATTTGTAATGTGAGGCCTGGTGATGCTGCAAGGGTAAAACCGGGGGTGGGCCCAGACCGGTTTGGTTCCCAGGAACCGGATGTTCAAAATTGCCCACCACTACCGATCCGGTAGCAGCGGGGGGGGGGGGGGCGATAACTGGGTGGACTGGTTCGGCCACTGGAGCGGCAGGGGCAGCCAGCCGGGCACTTTTAAATTTGCCATGGCAGCCCGACGAGGCACCCCACAAGCCCCAGAGCCGGAGTGTTCTTTCCCTGGCCGCTGGAGCTTGTGGGGCGCTTCGCTGGGCTGCCGCAGCAAATTTAAAAGTGCCTGGCCGGCTGCCCCTGCCGCTCCAGCGGCAATGGGGCTTACTCCCAGGACAGTGTGGCTGGGACTGCAGCCTGAGAGCCCAATCCTATGCATGACTACTCAGAGGTAAGTCCCATGACAGTCAATGGGCCTTACTCCCAGGAAAGTGTGATTAGGGTTAGGGAAAGTGTGGAAAGTATGGAAAGCTCGGTTAGGGTTGCTGGGGGGCACTAACAAAATCTTAGATTTTTTAAAAAAATTAATTGTTTTAAAATTTTAAGATTTTAAAAAAAATTTCCCCTTTAAATTCTCCCTGGCCCCGCTTCCTGACACCAGCCCCGCCCCCTCCCCAATCCGTCCTGGCCCCGCCCACTTCCGGGGAACCGGTTGTTGGGCCAGGCTGGGCCCACCACTGGGTAGGACCTAGTGGTAAAAGGTTGGGTACAGAAGAATCCCCGAATAACTTTGTAACTTTGCTGCATGTAACCTGAAGGAAGTGGGGAAACTGGAGAAACAATATTAAGCTAAGCACTAACACATACTTTCATATTGTGCTAGGCCAGAAAATACAACCTTCCTAGATGTGCACTTTCATCTTGTGCTCAGTAGTTAATGCTGTGACTTGTGTACTGTCAACTGAAAATCACAGCAGCAGAGCACAGAACAAAGCAGCAGAGCACAGCAGAGCACAGAAAGGGAACGTTTTGGCTTCTGGGTAATTTGTGCAATCTAAAGATAGCAACGGAATATTAATTCAGAAAAAAGTAGATACAATTTAATTTAATCCCTGTACCAAATACTTCAATCACTCACTCATAGCTGTTGTTTTTTCTTAATAAGGAAAATAAGAGAAGAGAGTTTAACCTAAAGATAATATAAAACTATTATGAGTTTATAAAACACACAATACAAAAGAATTTGTGAAGCTTTCTAAGTGGTAATTAAAATTAGCTGATGTGTGTCTAATGCTTTTCTTTGGAATCTTTTGAGCAGCAAATCATGATAATGGATGTTTAACTTTTCTTCCAGGAAGAACAGAAATGCATATCTCAAAGGTTTGTCAATGATAGCCAAATTAGGGTTACAAATAGAGTAGACTCTTTACAGATCTACAATTCAGTGATGATGTCTCAACAGACAAAATATACAAGGCACAAATTAACCCAAATTATCTTCTCCATACTGTTGGCTTTTAAGATAACAAAAAGCCCTAGAAATTTCTTTTTCCGTGTTTATAGATTGTCTTCATCAAAGGAGATCAGCAGTGCCAGATTTATGTATAAGCTAAACAAGCTATATCTTAGGGCCCCATTCTCTAGGGGGCCCCCAAAAAAATAAAGGGAAAAAAACTGAATGTACATTTCCAAAATATAAGATAAAAAACAAATAAAATAAAACCTATATACAGCTACAGTGTTTTGTGTTGTGTAGGCTCCTATTAGGTTCATAAATTAGCATATAGCATATATTCAACACAGAAAACAGTGACAATTTATTGTTGACAAAGGATAGCTGGACATATAAAGGGGCCCATTCCCTTTAATAGCTTAGGGCCTCATCAAACCTAAATTTGGCCCTGGAGATCAGACATGGGTCCTTAGTCCAAGGCACTGAGAAAGCTTCAAGGCTGAGAGTGAATTTGAACTCAAGTCTTCCTGATCTAAGTTCAACATGCTTCCATATGACATGGTGTGTCATATAATGATACTTATGAATGGTATGTTTTTGTAGGATTTTTGGAATCTGTGGTTCAACTCTTTAGATCAGTGATTCTCAAACTTAATGTTTCCCCAAATGAATGGGGGAACCACCTGAAATTTACTCATAGCCCACCTACTAGGTCCTGACCCACACTTTGAGAAACACTTTTGTAGATAATGCGCTATAATTCAGATATTAGATTTGTGTCTTTGGTAAGCTTTTGTTGATGCCTCAAGAAGTTGTCAAAGATAACAATGATAAATATTAAAATTAATTTCACTTAAGATGCAAAAGGAGTTCCAGAATATAATGTATAATAAATGGCACGTAATGCATTCATGAATGAGATAGTATAGTGATAATGTACAAGCAAAAAATTGCAACAAAATATTGTGCAGATATATACTAACTGGAGTGCTCCAGATGAAGCTTCCAACCAGCACCAGCTATGATCAGAAACCTTTGTGTACATTTTTCTTTTCATCCTTAAGTTTTCCTTTTTTCTCTCCTAAGCCTTTCCTCTGCCACTCTACATCCCTCTTTGAACACGTGGCCAAAAGAAATAGTCCAATCATATAGGGTAGAGTCACCATATGTCTCGAAAACCAGGGACAATCCCAGTTTTTGGGATTGTGTTCACATACTGGCAAATGGGACAGAGGGTCTTGTCCCAATTTTGTGGAAGAGAATTATAGCAACCCTATTATAGGGCCAACTGCAAGTTCATAATACAAAATCTCAATGGCATTGCAAAGAGCAAGCCAGTGGCAGTTGTTTTGTAACCACTATATGGCATGAGATGAAAAATGTTGAAAATCACCATCCAAAGCTCTATAATATTGAAAATCTACATACTGTTTGAAGGCCTGAAATAGAAGCTTCTGTGCATACTTGAGCCTTTCCAGCCATTGCTGAAACATATTGCTTTGTAGTAACCATCCTTTACGTCCAACAGAATTTACTTCTAAAAGTAATGGGCTTTGAATCAGAGTGTAAATCCAGGTGAATAAGCCAAAGGATTTAATTTCACCAGCCTGAACCATTTCACTGAAATACCATTATTTTGATACCTTTTGTATTTTCTTTCCATGGCAGGAGTTCAGTGATGTTTATTGGTAACATATATAAGCTTCATGTCCTAACTCTGTCACTGCTTATCTTGGTCACGATCATTATGAAACGTTGTTGGTGTTACCCTGAAGACATAATCAGGTATTGTGTTTTGAACAACCTCTGGGCTGACTTCTGAACAAAAGCGATAAACGTTTATCTAGAAGCCAAGTAGCTGTTACTTCTTCCATTCTGTCTTCCATGAGGAAAGGAGGAAGGAATCACAGGCGCTGTCACAAAAAGATCAGGAAAAGAATGGCCTTTCACAGGATCACGTTCAGGGAGTACCAATGTTGGCAATATTGACATTCCAGGGAAAAAAAATAAATAAATGCTTACATACTTTATGTGCCTCCACGCAAGCTAAGGACATACAAATTGTGTTCTGATTGTATTCCATTGCCTGCAGCCCATGTGCTATTTCATTTGAAGATTTGTTATTCACAAATGCCCATTTATTCTCTCCATCTTTCCTCACATTACTCACTTTTGCAGTTCCACTGACCCATGCTATCACTTTCCTAATCTTCTCGTTAGCTGCATCAACTGTTTCTACAGAATGCATCAGCTGGTTTTGTAATTTCTGATATTTCCATCCCTAATAGCTTTTTAAATGCGGCGTAATGCCAAATTGTAATCTTGGCCCCTCTCTCGGCAAAAGTTATTATTTACAGCAACGCCCTCATGATTGGTTTATGTAGGAGAGGCTGAGACATCATCAGCCACACGCATTCCAGACAATGTTTTCTCCAGCTGCTGATGTGCCTCTTGAACCCCTCATTTTGATCTTATTCACAAGAATGTGATTAATATGGCTCCTTCCTCTTGATAAATAAAACTGGCTCCAGCTTCCTTCCGCATCCTTAATAAAATATCGAATGGAAAAGCTGCTAGGGAGTGACGAATATCAGTTACTCTCATATCAGGAAAAACATTGCCTAATACATATGACAAATTTATATATTTTTAGTCTGCATAATTGTGTTGTCCACATTTCCCTTGTAGCAGATATGCTTTTGTATGCAACATACCACCTGTGGTAAAATAACTTTCTTCATGGCACAGGCAGTACATTTTTTAGTTTTCAAAAAAATGCTTATGCTTCTATGCTAGTTTTCTATGCTTATGCTTATGCTTATGCTTCTTGGAAATTCCAAATTTGTACTCTGGTTATGTTTTGGGACTAACTGAAACCAACCTGTTGAGGCAAGTTACCTGCTGTAGAATCTCCTTTCAATAAGCACATCCTCCAAAACTCTTCTTAATCCATGGCTAAGGGTACAATCCTAACCGAGGCCGCCACAACTCATTAGTCTTTCCGTTCCTGTGGTGACTTAGAGAGGAAAGCATGTCTATGCACTGGCCTAACTTTCCCCCAGGAGTGGCGGGAAGTGACTTATGGCACTTTTGTGACACCTTCAGGTCAGCAAAGGATTTATGCCGGTGTTTATGGTGGCCTAACTCAAGGTTAGGATTACAGCCTAAGAGTACAATCCAGAGTTAGGGCTGTGAGGAGTGCCCTTGCTGGGCTGTCCCAACTGCTCTGAATCCAGAGCAGAAAGTTATGCTGCATCCAGAGAGTCAGGAAGCCTGGGCTGCCCTAACTGCTCCAGAGCATGCTCAGCAGGCACCAAGTCAGTGACACCTGGGGAGGGCTTGATTGTGACCAGACCTTCTCAGATCACACTGAACAAGGAACAGCTGGGGTACCTGCCTTAGAAGGAAGCCCAGAAGTTCCTGATAACAAGTAACTGCAGCATGAGAATGCAGTACAGCAGTACCTCTAGTGGAGGGTGGATGCAAGGGGATTGCTTGGAGTGGCCTGCTGTATCCCCAGGTTAGTGGCTGCCATAGTTGTGCCATATCCTGAAGCTGAGAGGCAGGGGTTGCAGACTGGCCAAGAACTCAGATTTTTGGTCACCACTGCCATTCTTACTCTGCCTTATCATGGACCCCAATGGGTCTACTCATTACTGTACCTGTTCCTGAGATGGTATAACTCTGAGGGCTGGAAGAGGGCATTTCTGCCTTGGAAACAGGCTCTGGATAACTGCTCTGCCCTCAGCAACGCTTTAGCAAACAGTAACTGCTCTGCCCTCAGCAATGCTTTAGCCCTCAACATGCCTCTCCTGAACTGCCTAGGCTCGCCCAGCTAGGGCAGCCCAGGTCCACCTTTCTTAAAGATCAGTCCTGAAGGAGGTGGCTCTTCTGGGTGCAACGGCACGAAAATGGTGACCATTGATCCTGCAGCACCGCCAAGGTCACCCTACTGCAGGATCCAGCACATGTCTCATTGATACAGCTGTGTCAATGTGGAAAAGTTGGTAAGGACTTTAATCCCATATGCACTGATCCACCAGGATAGCTCTATTATTTCAATTAAAAGCCCATTACTTCCCAAGGGTGCATTTTCCCTTCATCCTAAACAACTAGATGTGGTCAGCTTGAACCTTCGGGGGAGCAGAGACTTATTTCCATGGCTTCATTTGATTGGGATAATACAGTGAGAGAAAACAAAAAGGGGGTGCTTGCAAACCCTCCAAGAGATCTCTTGCATTTCTGTGTTCATCTTCTCTCCGTGTGTGTGTGTGCACACACTCAAATTTGCAGTGAATAAGCACACTTACCTTGACATTATTGCTCATCACACAGATCCAGGGATCCTTCATTCTCCATCAGTTATTTTTTTCTGAATAAGTACTTGAACAGTAACCACAAGAGTCGGCAGTCCTAAATGAGCATAAGATTTTAGAAATGAAACTGCAACAAGGTTGAAGTAGTTAAATGTCAGCAATTAGAACAATAATCCAGGGAATAAATAGGCTAGTTTCTATGTGCCTGGGAAAGACGCTAATGTGCCTTTTACCTCCCTCTCATGAGTTTTCTTTTTAAAACCACAGAACAAAACCCAAAAGACAATATGAACACCTGCTCAATGCTTTCATCTCAGATTGACTTTAATGAGACTTGCAGGTGGCCAACCTCTTGACCAAAAGAAACTATCAACAATTTTGGACCCAGGACATCTTTGCTTTCTTTCCACACAGTAAGAAAGATGGCTGATTAAAGCAGCATGGAAAAAGAAAGCAATTTGGATGGAAAAAAACTTTTCAAAAGATACCCTATTTCTTTGTTTTGTCTTTGTCACTGCAAATGACAAGGGTCTTTCAAGGGTAGCTCATGATTAAGGGTAATTATTGTAAACTATTTTTATTCTAAACTATAATTATTTTAAACTACTGTATTCATTTTTCTAGGCATATTATTTCTAGGCATATAAAATTGCACTAAAATATCAAATGTGATAAAGTTGTTGATGTTACTTGCACATGCATGTGTCTGATTTTATGATCCAAATTTAAAAGAAAATTATTGCTTATATCCAAGATCAGTGATATCACATCATCGTGCTATTCATAACAAACAATATTGTTGTATTGAAGTTGCCACTATACCTGCAAAAACATTAAAAGTTTTTATTGCAATTTTTTGGTAAGTTATATGTTGAGCTGACTAGTGTTATTTTCTAGAGTCCTATGGCACAATGTACAGCAATGCCCCTGTTTCATAGCCAAGGGAATTCTATTCTGAATCATCCTAAGGTTAAGTGAAATGGCATATATGATGGAATGACCCCTGGGGATTCCCAGCCTCCCCCAAACCTTTTAAAGGCATGAAAGGGAATGAAAAGTTAGGGGTTTTAACTTATACATAGTCATGCTGGGCTACAGCTCTCTCTCTCTCTCTCTCTCTCTCTCTCTCTCTCTCTCTGTGTGTGTGTGTGTGAGAGAGAGAGAGAGAGAAAGAGAGAGAGAGAGAGAGAAGCTCTTCACCGGGCTCCCCTTGTCATGAAAAGTGTAAAAATCACAATTATGACTCATTTCTTGTTTCATAATGCAAACCATAAGTGGGCTGCAAATACTATTTTGAGTGTTTAGGTTGGATACCCAAGCTCTTAAAAGCCCCCACCAATTTTAGGCAAGTAATTCCATAATTTGGGTGGCCCTATAAAGAGGTCCCTCTGCAGCTCCAACATCACTGATCACTTATGCTGGGAAAGGTGCCTGGTTGTTGCTGCCTGTTGAACCCCACATCAGAAATTTCTTTGCAGCATGCAGATCCAGATAAAGAAATCTTACACTCATTTCTGTTTTCATTGGCCTGTCACTGATCCGTTAAAAATCATTTTCCATTAACTGATCCCTGACAGATTATAGGAAGTTATAGTTAATTGTACCATATGATGGGAAAGGCTTTAGTCCTATGGAAGAAACAATTTTTCCCCATTTACACACTTGAAAAAAGTTGATTGGAATAGATTGACGAGAGATACCCACAATTAAACAAAAAGTGCAAAGGTAGCTTTTATTCTACAGGTTTGATGCTGCCTCAACTACCAATTATTTTCTTACACTTCTGTAAACAATAAGAAAAATTTTGCAATATTTCCTGATATCTATGAACACAGCATAGTAAGAGAATAAACTATGTATGCTTGGAACCATGGTGTCAAAAAGGTCCAGATCACTCCAACCCCTCATTAACTGTAATCTCACCATGGGACAATTGTAAAGCTGACAAGAAAATTGCTTATGCCTTTGGCCCAGATGCTCGATGCTCCTGAAAAAGAAAGGAAATACATCATTCGGCAATGTTACTTGGGTGGTGTTTGCTATTGTGAAAGAAGGAAAATGATAAATAGTGTTAGAAGGAACAACCTTGACACCAATTCACAGGAAGATAAAAAGGTAAAGGTGTCCCCCGCTAGTCATGACTGACTGTAGGGAACAATGCTCATTCCTGTTAAAAGGCCAAAGAGCAAGTGTTGTTCAAAGATGCCTCCATGTTCATGTGGCCAGCATGAATAAATGCCAAAGTGTATGGAACACTTACCTTCCCACTGAAGTGGGACCTATTTATCTACTTGCATTTACGTGCTTCAAATTGCTAGGTTAGCAGAAGCTGGGCAAGGAACAGGAACTCACTCCATCAAGACTTGACCCACTGACCTGCTGACATGCAGGTCAACAAGCACCGTGTCTTTCACCACTGAGCCACTGCAGCATCGATACACTGGGTGTATTCTGTAGATGATGGGATTTTGTAGATGTAGCTTTTAATGGGTTAAAAATATATATTATGTTCCTGCCTGATTATAACTGTGGATAGCTTCCAGTTGTACTTCTCACAAAAAAGGTTTCTTCTACATTTATTATCCTCTGCTTTTAAAATGCCTTTTCTGCTTCCCATCAGGAGGTGCTATTTCCAACATGTAGCATTTGGAATGGGGAAAAAATGCTTTTAATGAAGATCTGGGTAGTTTATCGATTTTATAAAAATCCTGATTCTTTTCTATGTCAGATCTGGTGGATTGGCATGATAACGGACTTGAAGTGCTGCCCACCACAGGTAAGATTGTGTAGGAGGTTGGAGAGAGGCAGTGAGGAAATGTGACTGCCAGTAAGAGGCAGTGAGCCCTTATTCAAAATCAATCGATCAAACAATTAGTCGATCAGCTGATCAATCAATGAATCAATTCCTCCCCTCCCCAAACTGCAACACTTATATTAATACATGTTGGCTGCATTACTTGCATATTATCGCATTACATGGTGTGCTTTAAGAAACATTACTGAAGCAAAATGTGTAGTTTGACTCCAAAAAGACCTGGGAGGTGCTTTGTTTTTTTTATACAAGTCATTTATTAAGATTTTATCCCTCCTTATCAATAATAACAATCCCAATGAATAATACAGAAAAGAAAATTAGAAAATGAAATGAAAATGAAAATTACCGGTAATACTAAGTTCGAACAAAAAGTTGGGAGAAAAAAATTGTTAATCCTTTGAACAGTATAAAACTATTGGGGAAGGGGAGGGGAAGAGGCATATAATTAAATTGCATCCTATTGTTATGATCTTGTGCCTCTGTGGAATAATTGAAAACCCAGTATTCTGTTTGCAGTCAGATAAACAGGAAGGTGAGAAACAAAGACAGAAGGAAATGAAAGAGAAAGAAGAGGTAGGAAAGAGTATTCTTTGGCCAGAATTTGTGATTCCTGGTACACGTGGTCTCTGACATCCAGATTATAGACATCCAAGTTATGCACAGCTGCACTGGCACTTTGGTGCAGACACAGGACATCCTTTGCTGGTCCTTCTGCACAGGTGAGATAGAGCTGGTTGAGCGAGAACAAACTCTTTTGATCTACAGTGATTTCAAGTTACTAGTTAGTCTCCAGAACCCAACATCTCCCTAAGTAGGTGAAAGGAGGAAGTGATATGACCTATGGAGCAATGAAGGCACAGAAAAGAGGGAACATGTATGTTTGTGACTGGGAATGGACACATGCCTATTTAGGAACCCTAATTTTCTATTTCTGTAATAAGTTGACTGAATTCTAGAACTGGATTGATGTCCTATTTGCCCATCAGATAGAAGAATAGAATATAAATAGGAGGATATATACCCGCAACAACACAATCCTACAACTTTGAGGAACAATCATTGCACTTATTTACATGGAAATATAAAGACTTAACTGACCTTGGTAGTGATCATAGAGGAAGAATAGATTACTGCAGCTGAGACTCCAACAGGCTCCGTTTTAGAGCTGCAACCTAGAGCTGCAACCTGCATGCTGTGGATTGACAAAGATTTAATGGATGGGGCATGATGAAACCTTGCAGAATAGCTCATTTTCATTTCCCATTCTGCACTCCATTCTCCCTCAGAGGTTCTTGTAAATCTCTTTAAGTAGACAATTCTGGAACTATTAAAAGCGCCTTGTTATCTCTCTTTAAAAGGCATTGATGAATTGGTTGCCTGAGAATCTATTGTGAACTCAAGAAAGTGTGATGTTAGTACTGGAGGGGTGGTAGAAAGGAGTGTCATGACCATGAATTTACCACCGAGCACTAACTGTTTTGTTTGCCATTTTGAGATCTGACTGCTGTGTGTGCCTCTTTGATTTTTGCCAGCCAGAATCTGGGATTTGACAAGAGAGCACATACTCTAAGCAGAGGCTTTCAACCAGTGTGCCAACAGCACATCATGTGCTACAAATGGTCCACAGGAATACTATGGGTATTTGGGGATGAGTCATAGTACAGTCCTATTTTGTGATTGAACATGCAGGTCTGCCTTCCTGTGCTTTATCCAATGCAAGATTGGGATTGCTGCTGCATCAGCCTGAAGCAAATGGAAACCTCTCCCCCTAACTCTGGGTAGTGGGTCTATTGATATCTGCACCACCAATTTTGATGACACAGATCCAAGCAGCCTGGTGCAGGCTGCTGAGGAACAGGGTTTGGATCTGGCACAAGTGTTGGGTCCTAGCCCCACCTCCTGCTTCCCACCAGGCCATCCACTCCACCTTCATCCCTTGGACTCCTCCATACACCTATCTTTCATCCAATGACCATTGTTTCCTTCAGATATGGATAAGAAATCCTGCTCCTGCCTACCTTCTCACATCTCCTCCTGAATATAAAACAAAAAATTTCCTGCCTTCTGCCTGGTACCTTCCTGCTGCTTGTCCAGACTGAATGACGGCCCTACATGGTCTTTCATCCTCCAAAAAAAATATATGCAAGCACACCCAAACTTGTGGACTTGTTCATATTTATGACTCATTTTCAAGTCAGAAGTTAGAGTCTTGAGTCAGTGCCAGAACCACAAACATGGATTACTCAAAATGTATACGAGTCAGTGAAATATGTGATTTTGAAACTAGGAGCTAAGTCATGAGATTCAAATTCCCCTCTCTGGTATCCTGGCTCTCAAATATGCTGAGAAACCTGAAGTAGTACTAAGGAAGAATTGTATCCAGAGTTTCAAGCTGAGGTTACAGATGTTTGTACACATTGCTTACTGTTCATATGTCAGATTCCCATTTTAAACCACTTTGGGTGCAATCCTAATCTAGGCTGGCACATTGGTCTTCCCATTCCCGTGGTGATGTAGGGAGGCAAGCGTATGTCTTGGCACTGGCCTAATCACTCCCAGGAGCAGCACAGAAGCATATTATGGCACTTTTATGACATCCCCAGGTCAGCATGGGACTTGTGTTGGGGCTTAGGCTGACCTAATAGGAGTTAGGATTGCAAACTTCATCTCTCTGGTAAAGCAGCAGCATGCTACTGAGCATGCAATAAAATATAAGAATGGGCTTCAAAAACATATTAAGGAATGCTTTAAAAGTATTATCAAGAAAACTGTCCCACATCTGTATCAGGCTCCAAAGAATTGTTTGTTCCTTTTTGACAAAGACTCAGACAAGATAAGGACAGAACTATTGAACATGAAGGTCAGTATTGTCCAAGATTATGTACATCAATTTCACTTAATTAGTGAAATTTATGATATATTAACGAATTAATTGCTCAAATAAACCATTCTTTTGATGTTCTCCTGAGTGGGTTGACTCACTTGTCATCCCTTCGCATATCTCCTTTTTTGCTTAGCCTTCCATTTCGCTTTAGAGACTCAGCTCCCTCTTGAGATGCTGTATCTCTCCTTTTAACAGTGACCAATATTTTTTCTTCTTAGGAGACAAACACTTTAATCTATGCAATTAATTGTGGTTTATGTAGCCCACTGTCAGATAGATTGTATGCACAAGTCAATATTGGCAAACAGCAATGGGGGTTTATTATTCTTGTCTGCACTTTATAGTGTACATTATCTCCAAATTAAAAATAATGGCTCAGCCCAACCCTTTTTGCTATGCAACATAGAGGAGGTGATGTGAGAAGAAAAAAAGAATAGTCTAAAAGATGCTTGCTGGAGCAGAGAACTATATGGAGCATAAAACAGGCAACAAAGATGTAGTGGGGTTTAGTATCTATTGACTTAGCTAAGAAAAGATAGACCAAAGGTTGCATCTGGGTTTTTCAATTCATATTCTGATTCAATTCATATTCTGACAGTAGATTTTTTGTTTTTTATTAAAAGCAGAAGTGTAACCAGAGTGGGACCTAAGGATACTATGCATAGAATGCTATGCCACAGAGGAGTGCATGGATGCTCCTCAGGCTCCATACTAGTTAGACCTTTGTGCTGTTGAGAAATAAGACACTGTTAAGAAAAAAACAATAAGATGCTGTAAAGAAATAACAGATGTAGAGATTTGCGCTGCCTGTTCCTTCTCCTTCAAAGGGAAGTCTGTCTCCACAGGAGAAGGAATAGGGAGTCATGAGCTGCCACCAATTCTAAGGAGAACATGGAAGTGACTGCTTTGCACCACAACTAGTGCAAATCTGTAACTTCCATGCTCTCTACAGACAAGGATGTGTTGAGCTTTACAACCTCATTCCTTCTCCTGTGTAGTATCCAGGTGGCAGGGCATAATATTACACCTTTGCTGAAAAGGTCCAACATTTTTCCTTCTTTTAGCCTTTATAATATTCACCTAACAAAGACCAGAAAAGAGGTTCTAAAAATGTTAACAGCCAATATATCAAAATAATAATCTCCCGCCTGCTGTCCACCCATGTTCCCATGTATCCAATGCTAGATAGAGCCTTAAAATTGCTTGCTTCAAAGGAATTGAATTATCCCAATAGGTTGAAGGCCATATACTATTAGCATGTCTGTTCATACCTCTGAGCTATTTTGGCTCCATCTAGAGCAGTGGTCCTCAACGTTGTGAGGGCCACAGCCCGGGGGGGGGGGGATGTTCATGCACAGTTCCATCTGGAACTGTGCTTGTGCATCAGCATGGCTGGGCAGCATATGCGCAGTTCATCCCCACTGCGAGGCAAGCTGGACACACGCAGTCCAGTGACTACGCTGCGCATGCCCAGTTGGGGCTGGGCCAGGGCTAAGTGCAGCCAAGGCTCCTGCCTCTGGTGTGGGGCCAGCAATGGGCCACAGACTGGGAGTTGAGGACCCCTGATCTAGAATCTTTCTTAAATATCTGGCTGTTCATGCTTTTTAATTAATCCCTTCTCTCAATCAGTATAGTAGATTTAAAAAAAACAGAACCTTCTTATTACGGCAGAAACATCCTTGTGTCTGTAAAAGCACTCAAAGAGTTGCTTTATTAACTGAGATATTGGCTGCTGAGTGTATTCCTGGAGGAACATCAGAATGCTTGCCCATTCCCAGCTCTGTTATAGGCCCACTGAAAAAAATCTCATCAGTCATCAGAAAGATTCTCCAAGATGTATTCCCTTGACTAGATATGAGGAATCAATTTTTTTAGTAGTGAAATTTTTGTATTGTTGTTGATAATAGCAATTTCTTTGCCGCCAGTACTGTTATATAGTTGACAAAGCCCCTGCCATATATTTTGATCCTTCTGATCGAGGAGCACAACTCAAAAAAGGAACCAGAACTCCAATTGTTACTAAGTACCAAGAAAAACCACTCAAAACTGCTCCAAAGCCAGGGATTTATTGTGATTCTTCAGAGATGCTTTCGAGGAGCAGTTCATGCCATAAAATATGAGATTCAGAAATGCAATATAATTCATTGATTTGGAATATTTTTTTAAGACAGAGTCTAGCAGTGAGTTGGGGGAACCATGCACATGCTAACATGGTCAGGCAGAACTATGGCTTTGGGGAGAATTTCTGTGGGGAAAGGAGGCCAGAGAGGTTTTATTCCACAGAAACATCCTTCAACTTCACACCAATTTAGTAAAGAAGTAAACAAAACCAAATTTATAAATTTCACCTCAACAAAGATAATCCATTTTTTTTAAAAAAGGACCTCATTTTGTATATTTTTTTAGGAGGCAAAATTTGCAAGGGTTTGTGTTCCATGCCTTGACCAGCTCTTTTCAGTTTCTGTAGAAACATACATGTAAATGTTGGACAAGATGACCTATTGGGTCCCTTCCAACTCTATGATTCTATGATGCTATAAAAGAAAGAAATCATCCCATAAATTTGCAACATATTCTCTGGGGCTTTATAAAGCCTTAAAAAATCATTTCTGTGGTGGAAGGACTAACTACAAAAGCACTTGACATGGATTCTGCCCAACTCTTTGCTTGATATAAGACCAGCCGGATAACATAGCAGTATGATCCTGACGTGGAAGAATCTCTTTACTCTCCTTATATGTCCTTGTTTGATTCATGTTCCATAAATCACTTCTGGGTGTTTCTGAGTCATGTAATTCCAATCAAACACTTAACAGGCCTTGGGACACTTAATTCTTATGACATACTTTGCTTCTCTCCTCTTTGAAGTCTGGCTTTTCAAGAGGCATTAAATACTCAAATCTGTCTTTAAACCCCAAAACATTTGCTACCTTTGTTCATTGTCCGTGAGGGATGTTTATTCATTAGCATTTCCTAATTGAAATCAGGTATTTGTCCCAGCAAACTTGCTTCATAGTTTCCTGGCAACACATAACTTTATTTCCTTGCACAGGTTTCCAGTCTGTGCTGATAAATTTTATAACTTGGTGCACCTCTAAGGCTTCTTTTCTCATTTGGATAACCTAAATACTTACTTGGTATAACCTAAATACTTACTGGATAATCTAACCTGCTTACTGGTCAAGAGACACTCTTTCAAGTGGGTGTTCCTCTTTTATTTAGCAGGGGGAGAGTAACTGGCCCTACACACCCTAGCAATGTCTGTTCTAGTGGCTTCTGCTGGTGTTCTTTTTGCACTTTAGATTGTGAGCCCTTTTGGGACAGGGACCCATTAGCCATTAATTAGCTATTAATTTTTTCATTTTCTTGTAAACCACTTTGAACTTTTCAGTTGAAAAGCAGTATATAAATACTGTAGATGTAGATGATGTAAATACGTGTTTTTTTTTTAATTATGCTACCAGCTTAGGCTTTTATTTTGTCATTTAAGGATTACATTAATGATTCTGAGTTATATCAGAAATTCTTACTCCCTGAACTGCACTGAACTGCACTGATGGTAAGTTATGTTCCAGAACTCACATTCTGCCTGAGTTGTAACATGATGCATTGTTGTGTGCTACAATAACTGGTGCTGGCTGCATGGCCACAGCTCCTCTGGTTCCTCCAGTGCCAGTTAAGATGGTGCAGGGGTAGGAAAGGAGGGAGGTCATGGCGCAGGGGGAGGTGGCAAGTGAGACTAGGGAAAGGATCAGAGCCACTGCAAGGCATTTCAGCATGGGCAGGGATTGATTATCTGTAATAATAATTATCTGTAATAATAATCTATAATCTTTGATAATCTATATGATTGTCTAGGGTGCTACTTATAAGCTGTGTACCTTGCCCAGCCTTGCCATGCACCTCTTGGGTTGTCTTGAACTTCTTCCACCCAAAGAGCTAGTGCAGGTCTGAATAGACCCATAGAGAAACAGGAGTCTTACCTGGATGTAGAGGAACAAAAGTTATCTTACTTTAAAGAGACCTCTTGCAAGTGGCAGGGGATAGGATTGGGGCATTGGTAGACAATTGAATTTGGATGTGAAGCTTCCAACTCAGCCATGAAATACATTGGATGACCATCAGAAAGACTCTCACAACATAAGCCAATTCAGAGTGTAATTATGGGAATTAAAGGGCATAACTGCATCCTCCTCTAAAAATCTGGACTGGAAAGACAGGAAACTGAAATGAGCTGAATTATCGAGTGGGAAGAAAAGTCTGGGGATATTCAAGGATTTTTTTTCCTGGCTCATCTTTCTTTTTGTAGTTTAAATTTTGTGTGATTTGTTTGGTTCAGCATTTATGTACTTTTTTGTTCTGTTTCCACCCCTTTCTTTTCCAAATCGATGGAACTGAGTTGGGCAGCCTTTCCTGTATACTCATCCCATAATACCCACTACCTTTCTTCTGTATCTATGCAAATCTCTCTTTCCTTGTTATGAAATCCCTCTTTGTAGGATCCAGTGTATTTAAGGCTTTCTTTTTTATTGGCGTGCATGGAGGTGATAGTGTAATCCAACATAAAAAATAAAGGGAAAAGTGTCCCCCACAGTTTACCCTGCTAATCATGACTAACTCTAAGGGCAGTGCTCATCCCTGATACAAGGCCAAAGATGCCTCTGTGGTCATGTGGTCATAGCTAAATGCCAAAGACGCATAGAATGCTGTTACCACTGAATTTGTACCTAATTATTTACTTGCATTTACATCCTTTCAAACTACTAGGTTGGCAGGAGCTTACTCCAACATGGTGTATTTTTGTCTTGAACTACTGAACTTCTGACCTTCCATTGAAAATAAAGCATCTTTAACCACTGAGCAACTACAGCCCTTAGTCCCGACATACATTATGCCTAATAAAATATATGTATAGCATGTCTTATTGAGCAGAGTACTTTGGGTCAGCATTGTAATGTCAGGGGAGCAGCGTGTCATCAATGAAATATTTTCCATTGGTTTCTTTTTACAGAATCACCACCATAGAATGCAAAAACCAACTCTTAGACAAAAAAAATAGCTTGGGGAAATATCCTTAGGCACGTAACTTGAATGAGGATGGCAACAGGATTTAACAGAACCAAGAAACAAAAAAGGGCTCTTTAATGTTGTGTCTATGTTACAATAAAAGTATAGTTATAAAGAAATAAACAGTGTAATATATTACAACAGCAACAATGAAACAATATTAAACCATATATAAATGGGGTAAGGGGCTCACAATGGGCAACAATTCAAATTAATTGAGGAAAAATTATCTCAGTACCCACTTGCCTTTATAGCCAACTCTTTGCAGCATGCCCCAGTTTCCCACAACATGATATAGAGATTGCACCGGAATTAGTAGAAATTTAAATATGGATTCCAAATAAATTCCAGAGTTCAACAGAATGCATACAGATGTGCTTATTTTGCATAAACTCCATTTGCATGGTGTTTCCCAATATTTACATTTTCATAGTTTTTGGTAGTATCAGTGTGGGGATGATGATATCTATCTGTCTGTCTGTCCACAAAAACTCAGTAATTATTTACAAATATTTACAAGAAATATTTACAAAAAAAAAAAAAAACAACTCAAGAATTACTGCAGATCTCCAGATTGCCTATTCTGTTTGCACACTTAGTAAAGCCAAGCAATAGAATAACATGTCCTCTGGGTAGGCCATATACATTGATCCATCCTGGGCATACACTTCTACAGTGCAAAGTCTGATAATTTTTTTTCTTAAAGAGTAAATGGAATAAGACTGATTGGATACTAGCTTCCCTGTTCCCTTGAATAAGTAGAACACCTATTGACTTTTAGATTGATGAAAGACGCTAAAATGCAGAAGTGCCCATTTTCCAAGCACTAAAATCAATAATGCCCAAGTGCAGTGTTGTTGTCTAACTTGGCATCGGCAATTTTTGGATTTTAAACATAATGTTTTTCATATCCAGGGCAATAAGCAAACAAAACCAAACCATCATAGATTGATCATCCCAAATTGATTCAGGGGAAAAAGCAGTGTCCAAATATGATGAAAGAACAGATTCTTGGTAGCTATGAACTATTCCGAACTACAAGCCAGCTTGCATTATAGGTGGTCTGGCTGAGTGGTAATACTTCCGCCTGTGCAGCCCAAAGAACAGCTGGGAATACAGTCTGAAACAGTCGGATGTATATGAGAGATGTAGAAAACACTGACAAGATGAGTCACATCCCAGGTGGTGAGATAAATGAATGATTACCATCTTCAGGGAAGTGAAAGAGTGCCACCGGCTATGCTGGGGACAAGGGAGGAAATGACAGGGGTACAGGGTATGAGGACAAACACAGCCAAAGAGACCAGACTGTGAAGAACTCATGTTACAAGCAATGAGGGATGTGTGTAAATGTGGACAACCTCTAAATGCCAGATGCAAGGGAAGGCACTTGGATGCAGGTGTCTTTTGTGCTCCCTGATGCTTCCGGTGGGCCACTGTGTGATACAGGAAGTTGGACTAGGTGGGCCTTAGCCTGATCCAGTAGAGGCTCTTCTTATGTTCTTATGTCTCCATCTGGAATGAAGAAGAATGACATTTGTGGAAGACTGAACTTGTAATTCAAAAAATCCCTATGGAGATTTAGTAAAGCCTGCCTATGAAAATGGCCTTGACCAAAGTTGGAGGAACAATTCAATGAAATGTGGTATATAAATATATATTTATATTTCACTACCTTCAATGCAGCAATGCCAGTGCCATTGCTTTTTGAAATGTTCTTATGTGTAAGCCTACAGCAACTTATGGCTCACCTTGGACATGCGCAGAAGTGTATTGTGGAGGGCAGCCAAAGGGCACAAAATTCTTAGGGGTGCAAAATTTAGTTGAAACATTAAGAATCTTTTTAACTATTACTTTCTCGATGACAGTTGCAAGAGATGTTTCTCTAAAGTTAATCTAAATGTATCAGAGCTCTACAATGAGCAAGAAAAACTGAAAGCACAATCTTGAGCACTCATTTAAGCCAACGCAAGCAGCTTGTGTCAGCCCAAGGTGTCTCAAAAGGGCCATAAGCCACATCGGTGCCACCCACGAAGGAGGGGAGGCTGATGCAGGAGACCCCAGTCCTTGAATAATTTTGATCCATTGCATTTTTTCTTTTTGGGGGCATGTTTTTCAGGTTGTAACCAATTGAATTTGCTCATCCCATAGTACAGTGACTCTTGTGAACCAACCACGTGCAGATGAGATGTAGAGTAGGCACGCCGGCCCTTATTCACAAATGCCTGGCAGTGGAAACAACATAGGCCTGCTTGAGATTTATCTTTAAGTAACATATGTTAATTAAATAGGTCAGACAAATGCATTAAATATGCACTCCAGTAAAGCCTAAAGTGACAAGCAGTTGGACTGTGTAGGAAACCAGCTTGCACTGGCTAACAAGACAGGATGCACTGAACTAGAAATAACAGGAGTTAAAATTAAATGTGCAGAGCTGAATCTTGCCTAGATGAATGTATATGCATGTACTTGAAGCTCTGATACCTGTACAGAACTTCCATTATTACTCACAGGCAGAGCGGGGAAAAATCCTTCATGCAGACACAGTTTAGACAAGAATATTTTAAAGAACATTTTGCCTCTCTCAGAGGTCTATGCTGGTGGCTTTTCTATCTGAATCAACACTCCAGGCTGGTGATGACTTAAAAAAATGATCAGATGAACTCTACTCTTGAAGGTCAAGAGCTCCTGAAGAGAAATACAACTTGGGACGTGACATCTTCTTGCAGGGCTTAAGATGTGACATGGAAATGAATCATAGACTGGGAAACAGCCCACTGAGAATGGCTTTTTAGTACAGTGACTTTTCAAGATTCCTATATTTTCTGATAATGAAAGCTGGTTCAGCAGAACTTACAGGATCAAGTCTCAATTGATGTTTCTCTGATGTTTAAGGAATTTGAGTTTGGTTTTTGTGAACGTCCACTATGTGTTGTTTACAACTTCCTTCTGTTCTGACCCTTATTTAGAAATAAATCCTCTTAAAAAGAAATAGTGTTCCTTCCAAATCAAGAGTTATTTGTAACTTATTTTCAAAAAAATCAATGGGGGCCCAGTCCCATCTGAAGGCTGCTGCAGGGTGCAGTGGTACCAGTAATGGGAGTATGGGTTGCTGAGTGCCCCAGAAGGAGTTGCTGTTCACAGCTTGGCCTACCTGAAACTGCTCCTGCTTATGCTTGGAAGGCAGTCCTGATGCTAGATGTGATGACAATGTCATCAAAGATTCAGTCTGGAGGGAGTTTTATGAGTTCCCTGTAGAACAACTACCTACCTCACAGGATTGTTGTGAGGACAAATGGGTAAAAGCTATGTAAACCAACTTCAGGATTTGCTTCAGCATGGGAAAGGTGGAATATAAATCCTTTCAACGAATGAATGAAACAATCAATCAATCTCAGGGTGGGAAAACTGAGTTTTCACCTCTGCAGCTCAGTCTTTATACAGGGTGAGACTAGCACTGTCGCAGACAAGAGATGAGCCTCTCCCAGAGATAAACCAGCTATAATCTCCCCAGTGTAACCATTAGAAACTAGTTGAGCCTGTTTGTAATCACATGGAATCTGATTGAACATTTGCTCCACTCAGTTTCTCAGTAGTTACATGATTGCTGAGGAGGGTCAGCTCCAGTGTAAGTCTTACTCTGTATAGAGACTATTTGCGGCAGTGACTGTACATGTGAAACTTGGAGGAAGGGATACGGGGGAGCCTGATCAAATTAGTGGATGACACCAAGCAGGGAGTAGTAGCAAACACAACAGATAACAGGAGAAACCTCCAGAAGGATCTGGATAAACTGGAATCCTGGGCTGTAACAAATAGAATGAACTTCAACAGGGAGAAGTGCAAGGTTCTGCACTTGGGCAATAAAAATCAAAAATACAGGTATAAAATGGGGGATACTTGGCTTGGCAGCACAACATGTGAGCGGGACCTTGGAGTAGCCGTGGATCACAAGCTGAACATGAGTCAGCAGTGTGATGTGTCTGCAAAGAAGGCAAATGCCATTTTAGGCTGCATTAAGAGGACTGTAGCTTCCAAGTTGCGAGAAGTTCTAGTTCCTCTTTTTTCTGCATTGGTGAGACCTCACCTTGAGTACTGTGTTCAGTTCTGAAACCATATCCCTCACCTGCAGTTTCTTCCACTTCAACTGGTATTCAGAGATGACTCAGTATATTGTCACTGATTCAGGACATAGAGTAGGTATCATAACTAGTGGCATTGGCATTCTTCAGTCTCAAAAGACCATAGTATCATGCTCTGAGTGTTCTCTCCAAAGCACGATGGCCTGGGTAGATTAATATGGAGGATAGACTGTTACCCAAGCAGCATATCCCCCCCTCTCCACGTCACTGAAATAGTCCAATGGAACTGCAGAGCCAATACAGTTCCAGCCACGTCGCAGGAGTTACCAGAACATGATTGTACACAGTCACGAACTGCTTCCGGGACTTCGGCTCTGGCTTTTGCCTCGAGGTTGACTCCTGAAGCCTTTCCCAGAGATAGGTATTGCCACAAGGCAGTGGAGGTTTGAGGTAAGAGTTTTCCTTCTCCAGACAACCCACGTTCAGTGGGATTTTCATAGAATCATAGAATCCTAGAGATGAAAGGGACCTAGTAGGTCATCAAGCCCAACCCCCTGCCTGCTGCAGGAAATCTTCCTAGATAACCCCCAACAGATACTTGTCAAGCCAATGCTTGAAGACCCCCAGTGCGGGAGAGTCCACCACCTCCCTTGGCAATCTGTTCCACTGCCAAACCGCTTGAACCGTAAGGAATTGTTTCCGGATATCCAACCGGAATCTCCTCTCTTGCAGTTTGTACCCATTGGTTCTGGTTCTGCTTTCAGAAGCAGCTATGAACAAATGAGCCCCTTCCTCCCTATGACAGCCTTTTAGGTTTCTGATGAGAGCAATCATGTCTCCTCTCAGCCTCCTTTTCTCCAGGCTGAACATCCCAAGTTCCCCCAACCTTTCTTTGTGGGGCTTCCCTTCCATCCCACTGATCATTCTTGTCGCTCTCCTCTGGACTTGCTCCAGTTTGGCTGCATCTTTCTTCAAGTGAGGTGCCCAGAACTGAACACAGTACTCAAAGTGAGGTCTCACCAATGCAGAAAAAAGAGGAACTAGAACTTCTCGCAACTTGGAAGCTACAGTCCTCTTAATGCAGCCTAAAATGGCATTTGCCTTCTTTGCAGACACATCACACTGCTGACTCATGTTCAGCTTGTGATCCACGGCTACTCCAAGGTCCCGCTCACATGTTGTGCTGCCAAGCCAAGTATCCCCCATTTTATACCTGTATTTTTGATTTTTATTGCCCAAGTGCAGAACCTTGCACTTCTCCCTGTTGAAGTTCATTCTATTTGTTACAGCCCAGGATTCCAGTTTATCCAGATCCTTCTGGAGGTTTCTCCTGTTATCTGTTGTGTTTGCTACTCCTCCCTGCTTGGTGTCATCCGCAAATTTGATCAGGCTCCCCCGTATCCCTTCCTCCAAGTCATTGATGAAAATGTTAAAGAGGACTGGGCCCAAGACAGAGCCCTGGGACATCCCACTTGAAACCGATCACCCCACTTGAAACCGATCTTGGACAGGTTTAGTCTGGCTCCTCTATAAAGGCCTGTTGGTATGGGAGTCCCTACCAGTAGCTACACCTCCGCCAGCATAGCCCTTTGTATCACTGAAGCACACAATCCCACCACCACAAAAAGGTACTGTCCATCGGTAACTAGTAGCCACTGATAAACTGATAACTAGTAGACATTGATAAATTTGTCCCAATTATGTAATTTGAGGTCAATGGGACTAATTACCAAGTAAATCTGTAGTGCTTCAGTCCAAACTTTTGCTAACATTTAGTTGTATTGAGTCCAAAGCATACAGGATTCGGTTGCAAATATTGTCTTCTACTTTTGGTCATGCTCTCTTGTGCCATCATGTCAACCACTTCTATACTGAGAGAGGAGAGTAATTATTTAGATGAAAGTGGAAGTCCTTCCAACAGGAAGGATCCCGTTAAGAAGATATTGTTATCTATATAGAGCTACAGTAATTGAACCTGGAGGACCTTTTCAGTCTCCACTCAGCCCTGAGCAAGTCATCACCTCACATCTTTGCTTCTCTGTCTCTTTAATGAGATGAAGAATGATCTGCCTTGCAGGACTGTTGAGAGAACAAATGCTATGGAGGTTTCAACGTATTGTACGTATGGCTGAAATAAGAAATACTATTATGCAAGCTGTTCAGAGG
Source organism: Cryptoblepharus egeriae (assembly GCA_030015325.1). Lineage (NCBI taxonomy): Eukaryota > Metazoa > Chordata > Lepidosauria > Squamata > Scincidae > Cryptoblepharus > Cryptoblepharus egeriae. Next base: position 194,241,027 of record JAREYC010000002.1, read on the forward strand.
ATTCAATGCAATCTAGGGTTGACATCTGTGTCCTTGAAAAGTTGACCTTTTCTCCATGGAGGCTAATGCCATTCTGACAGAAGGAGAGGAGTAAACAACAGCCATCTTTCCTGCAAATAAATAGTGTCTGTTGTCGGTTGAGATTCAAGGCAGGGTGGTACAGCCAACAGTACTCAACCTAAACCTTTCTTGCTTTGGCTACAGTGATATACTGTACACTTGCTGATTTTCTTTTTCAAGCTCAGCAATTGATAGTTTTTTAAAAAAAAAAATCTTTACACCCTATCAGAGATGTTAGTTTTGAATATATTCATACTATTAAGCATCTTTCTTTCTTTCTTTCTTTCTTTCTTTCTTTCTTTCTTTCTTTCTTTCTTTCTTTCTTTCTTTCTTTCTTTTAGTAGTGAACTAACAAAGGGTGTCCTTGTCTCCTGCTGCTTTCCTCAACCTGACACCAGTCCACCTCCCACTTGTTGAAAATGAGTAGAAAGTAGATTGAAACCACAGCAGTCCATTTGTGCCTCTAGAACTAATGGAGGGTGAAGCTACAGCTGTACTACCCACTCAACCACCCAGCTGCTTAAGCAGCCAGATGAGCAAAGAGATGGAGAGCAGACATTGGTGTCCACCATTATATACTTTCCATTCCACTGTGATCTCCCTTCCCCTTATTTTTAAACAGGGCCAACGTGGAGGAAAGGAGCTTGTGCAAGAAGACATGTGGGTGGGCTGTGGATCACCACATTGTTATTATGGAACCACCACAAATTGGTTCTATAGGGAAGGATAGGGAAATATGATTTTTGGCAGCTCCAAAACTTTGATTACCCTGACATTGGGATATCTTGCAGGACAGTTGCAATGTGGTTCCACTTTTCAGGCTGATCTTCAGCAAATTGAGCTCTATAGCTCTCTTCCTATCTTGGTGGACCCCAGAAGCATGTATATTAAGGCTCTGGGTACAGAGGTTTTTTTTCCTGGGATCAACAGTAGGTTCTTCTGAGGGCCTTGGGATACCCATAACTGGCCAATGATGGTGAAACCCAAGTCTGACCTTTGGGCCAGGGCTCATGAGATGGATGCAGAGGGTTTTGTACCCAGACATAGGGTACAAAAAGGTGTCCCAGGAGCTCTAAAGCAGGAGTCCAACCTTTTAGCTTCCCTGGGCCACATTGGAAGAAGACGAGTTGGTTTGGGCTGCACATAAACACTAACAACCTTTTTTTTAAAAAAAACTGTAAGACAAAATGTAGGATGTCCTATATTTTGTCCTACATTTTTTAAACCTTGGAGTAAGCCTCATATACTTTAACAGGGCTTACTTCTGAGTAGGTCTCAAGGGCAGCAGGCAGTAGCTGAGATAGAGGCTGAGGCTGCTTTTGGGGGATGCAGGTGGGCAAGCGCTGCGAGGTCTGCAGGGGCCTGAAGCGCTGAGTGCCAGGAGGCAGGTAGGGGGAGGAGCCAGGCAGCCCAGACTAGCTTTGTGGTGGCTGCCCAGGGCAGTGCGCAGAGAAGCACGCGAAATTTGAAAATGGCTGCTGCCACAAAGCCAGTTTTTCCAATGGTGGTGGCCAGCTTTACAGGAAGGCAGCATCCACCCTCATCCTGGGCTGCATGTGGCCCCTGGACTGCGTATTGGACACCCCTGCTAAAGGATGGCTTCCAGATTCTGAATTCCTCTCAGAGGTCAAAACATGGATTAAATGTCTCTAATCCAGAATCACACCACCACCCAGGACAAACACTAAGAAGTTGCCTTTTTGCCTTCATTAGCAAATCAAGGATCCAAAGTAGGAAGTGGATTTTAAAAGATTTACATGAGAGTATATGAATAACCCAATAAATATAGTGTTAAAGGGATTTTCAGATTATTGAGACTCCATTCCACGGAGTCTGTTGGAAATCTTTCCTTTCCAAAAGCATTCACATTTTATTTACAGAAATATTATGTTAAATGTTCTGGGAGGCCGCCATCCAAAGAACCAGATTAAACTCTCTCCAAATAGATAAAATATGCATAGCATCTTATTAAAAACCAATTGTAAATTCAGTATTGAGGAATCTCATTAGCCAAACCAAAAACAAAGGCATTCTAAGAGAAGGGTCCCCGTGCCTCTGAATTGGTGTATTTGCATGAAAAATGAATATTTCAATTCACGATTAAATAACATGTGCAGAGGAATATAAATGACACTATTAAAAGGTAATTTAGATTAGCCTCAGTTGAACATTTTGCTTGATTGGTCTGATATATCTTATCACATATTTTAGATAAAATAGTCTAATCAAACAAAGAAAACAACAGAGGGAACTGCATAAATGATACATTTCAAGAGTCCAAAATGCCCATAAAGTACAAGCATAGAATTACAAATTATATTATACACAAGTTATAGTTTTATGGCAATCCTTTTTATACTGACCGCTCCGTACTCTGTGCTCAGATTATCCATGGCATTGTGGATAGGGCAGACTTAGGGTGAAATCCTAACGTAGCCCAGCACAACTCATAGGTCTTCCTGTTCCTCTAGTGATGTAAGGAGACAGGCACCTGTCTGTGCATTGGCCTAACTCTCTCCCAGAAGTGTCATACAGCACTTTTGTGACATCCCCAGTAAAACATGGGACTTGTTGTGGGGCTTAGGCTGGCCTAACTGGGGTTAGGATTGCAGCCTAAGCTTTAGTTAGGGATGGTCCCAGAACTCTCTTCAGGTTTCTCCTTGTGTATGAAGTTTGGAATTACAGTACTGGGGCTGCATTATATACTACGTATCTGGAGACAAGTCCTGTTAACCCAAACTATACTTAAAGATTGCACAGTTGGCCTTGTTTATAAAGTGGAACACTCGGAAGCCTCTACTATCCCTTATTTAATTTCCAAATTCTATACAAAGCACCACGTAAGTGTAGTTTGACATAGATTTTTGTTCCTCCCCCATATGCGTGAACACGAACATTACCAACAACAAGAACAAAAATCTTGATGTGATTGTATTAAGACTGCATCAAAATATTTTTCATGCAGTTTTTTCTCTATTTGTATAGGATTGTATCATGCTTTTACAATATGCCCCCCGACTGCATCAGTTCTGTTTGAGCAAGTTTTTTTTAACTATCAAGCATGTGCAAATTATTATGACCGTTTTAGAAAGTAAGCTTATGTGATATGCCCCAGGATAAGTGCTAGAATGGGACAACTCAGACCTAAAAACACACTCTGTGTGTACAAGTCCTCATTGCCTTGTGTTTGGGTCTGGGAAGAGGTATAGCCTCCCTCTTCCATCACCAATTCCACCACCACCCCTACCACCAATTCTTCCCCCCTTCTGGCACCCACTCTGCCCATCCCCATTCCCACTCTCTACCTGTCCCTGTGCAGTTTGGCATGGAACTCACCATATTCCACATCCCCTGGGCCTTCTGCCAATACATCAAGGCCAGGACAGTCTCCTGCTCTGACTTGGTAACTCCTAGATTATCACAATCACTAAGTTGTAACAGCACTTCAGTGACAGTTTGGATCAGCTGTGCCAGTGCTTGATCTCCAAGATTGTGCCATTGGTGTATCAAGATTATTTCTGTGTGCTACTTAACCAACATTCAGGAACTCATCTTTGAACCAGAAAAACACAAAAAAGAATCTTATTCCTATTTTCCATATAATCACATGCCTTTTTTGATAATATTATTAATCTAAATGTATATAAAAGGGGAAAAAACAATGCAAATGAGCTAAAAGAACTGAAAGATGCTGCAGACGGCACAAGTTCGAATTAGGAATTAATTGAAATGCTGAATTGAAAAGACCAGGATTCTGAGCTGAGCAAACTCTTGCAATAGGGGAAATTCTGTCATCCGGAGTTCCTTCAAGAACTGCATCTAGTTGCTGGTAGGCAGCTTCCCTTCTCACTTGGTATTCTGAATATTCTGGGCTGCTTTCTTGTATCTTTTAAAAGATGCTTAAGGAGAAAGCAATACTGAAGGCACATTGGATATTCCACATTAAATATCTATATATTTCCTAATGAACCAATGTTAGAAAAACATTGATTTGGTACACACCTTCTGTTCCACAACAGTTTGTGTACAAGCGTCTCAGTGTCGTAGGCAAATAGCACTATGCAAATTCTCTAGCACTGCTATCCCAGATTTCTCAGAACACATTTATGCATTTCACTAAGACCAATGGGTTTTCAATAGCAGCAAATTGGTGACAGCCCCTTATTTTTGTATCTGCATCAATTTGAAGGAAAACATCACAGGACTAAAATTTTAATATTATGGATGATAAACCTATAGGGAAAGATTTTTAAAAGCATCCGTATTTACAGATTTACCGGTAAGTTGCATACAGTAGGTACACTGTGTGCTGTGTACCCCATAATATGTAAAGGGGATACATAAGTTATTTTTATTTTGTGTGCATATGGAAGAAGGAGGGATCAAGAGTGACTCTGCAACAGACAGATGTGGTAAACATGCTATCCAGTTCACATAATGATTATTTATACCAGAAGTCTCCAAAACATGGACTGCCATGTCCAGAAAATAGCCATCCCTACATGGCACATTCCCTTCTGTCCTTGAGAAACTTATATTTCCTTCCTATCTGCTCAAAAATTTGCACATACATCTGCTTCTACTGCCTGCCCCGGCAGGCTCTGTGCCCCAATTTCTGGGCAGAAGCAGCTGCCTGATGTATGTTTCTGAGTAAATCAGGTGGAAAGGATAAGATGCTGCACTTTGGAGCAGAAAGTTACATGCTACATGGGAATGGCTCTTTCTGGACACCCAGATTTGCCATGCTGGAGGCAAATCCATAAAATCCATAAAATACATGTAATTAACTATATGTAATAGTTTTAAATTTAATAATAAGCAATATTGTTATTAAATTAACAACTTGAAAGCTAAATAAATAAATAGATAAATAAATAAATGTTTTTAGCTTTTATTTTGCATTTCCCCCATTTTTCTTGGGTGTCCTACATTTTGGCCTTGTCCTCTTTTTTGGTTATGACATATGGGCTGCAAACCTAAAGACACTTTCCTGGAAGTAAGACCCAATGAACACAATGGAACTTACTTTTGAGTAGGTTAGGACTATGCTCATGGTCACTCTGTCTTAAGAACTGTGCAGGGACTGGAAAATGACCTGTTCTCGTACTCTACAACTTTTGAGCAGTCCTTTACATATAGTACAGTATAAATGCCTACATGTTAAGTAGGTTAAAACTTCTCAATTTCAGGCTATCAAGTGACCTCCACATGGTGGAAGGTGGTGCCTCCCTTTGTATCTAATCACTCCTTTTGACTTTCTTTTCAATGGAAAAGCAGAGGATAAATTACTAACCTAACCTAAGGAGAATTACTGCACATTTTGATACTTGTTCCAGTGAGCAAAAGTTCTTACCACCACATTATGCCAGTGCAGTGACCCCTTAATTTAATGTTAAGCATCCACGGAAAAGGTTGTGACCATTGCTACCACAGCATGACACTGGTATCCATTCTTGTAGGTTCTGCTCCAGTAAATCAGAGACTTTCCTTTCATAACACTGATCTTGGGAGAAGAAACACCTGCATTTGTGAACCATATCAAAGACATATTCGCTTAAGGAATTTAAATTCCTATTTAATTCCTATGTCTATTTAAATATAAACAATTGTAATTTTACATTCCTATCTGTCCTTTTCCCCAGAGCTTTAGGAAGCATGTAAGATCCCACCCATTCAGGGTGACCAGATGCCCAAACCCCAAAAGGAGGGCAAGGTCTTGGATTCCTCTCAACCTGGCCTTTCTGGCAGACTGGCAGCATAATCCAGAGCAACTAATATGTCCACATAAGAGCCCTTGGGTTGCCCTATCTATCACTAGGTTGGAGCAACTGCAAGATGCTCCACCCCAGTTACTCTGGGAAAGGCTTAGGGCAGAGCAAGGCAACATAGGGTGCCCTAAGAAAGGTGGACCTGCTCTGCCCTAGCTGCTCTGCCCTAGGCAGTTCAGGAGAGGCATGTTGAGGACATGTTTAGCATTGCCTAGGGCAATGGATACTCTGTATCTGGGTACTCTGTATCCAGAGCCTGTTTCCAAGGCAGAAATGCCCTCTTCCAACCCTCAGAGTTATACCACATCAGGAGCAGGTATAGTAATGAGTAGACCCATAGGAGTCCATGATAAGGCCCGAGTAAGAATGACAATGTTGACCAAAAATCTGAGTTCTTGGCCAGTGTGGCTGCAACACCTGCCTCTCAACCTCAGGATGTGGAACAACTACGGCTGCCCACAAACCTCAGGATACAACAGGACACTCCAAGAAGCCCCTTGTATTCACTGTATAATGAACTGGCATCTCATCAGGGACTCCTTATAAGGCAGGCACCCAGTGGCCTCACTAGACAGGTGTGGCTGGTGTGGGCTGCATTGGGTGATGCGCTCCGTATGGGGTGGATGCGGACTGTCCTTTGGCAGGCCCCGGGCATAAGCACGCCCATTCAGGCCTGCTCCAAGGCAGAGCAGCAGCCATAAGCTGCCACTAATCCTCAGAGCTGGCCCAAATGGGCAGCTGAGATGCACTGCACAGAAACAGACTGAGCATGCCGAACAGCTTCAGAGGATACTTCCTTAGAGCGGAGGAAGTCCGCGCCTCTGCACGGCCATTTGGCCTCGCTCAGGAGGCAGAGGGCAAGCCAAATAGCTTCAGAAGAGTACTGCACAGGCACCAACTCTGATGCCTGCACAGTCTCCTCTGAAGCCAAAAGGCTTCAGAAAAGTACTGCGCAAGTGTCAGAGATGGTGTCTACGCAGTACTCTTTCTGAAGCCAGTTGGCTTCAGAAACAACTGCGCAGATGCCAACTTTAGCGACAGCACAGTCCAGGTAGGGGGTGCACGCATCCCAGGGGTGATGCACAGACTTCTGCACCAGGTGATGTGCAGAGTCGTGTCACCACTGTAGGCACCACAGCTGTTCCTTGTTCAGTGTGATCTGAGGGGAGTCTCCTCAGGAGCAAGTCCTCCCCATATGTCAGTTACTTAGCATGCTATGGAGCAGTTAGGGCAGCCCAGGCTTCCTGATTCTCTGGATGCAGCATAAGTTTCTGCTCTGGATACAGAATAGTTAGGAGAGAGCAGTTAGGGCAGAGCAGGCTGAACTTGCTCTGGATTGTGCCCAATGGCACGTTTGCCTACTCACAAGTAAAGCTGCGATATTGGGCACTTTCACTTTTCCATAGAGCTCAATGCATATTTTTTATTTTTAGTTTTTTTTGGCCGTAACTTTTGATAGCAAGGAGATATTTAAAAACCAATTTTTTGCATTGGATTCTGCTCTTCAATACAAATTCAATGACATATGACATGATGGGATACTGCAAACCATTGCAAAGTTCCAAAATGAAGCCCTTTTGGAGGACACATGGACAGGCGACTAAAAAAGAGGTCAAGTCAGGTCATACAGTCACCCTGCACCCATTGTGTCTTCACACCAATCCAGGCTGCAGGCCTTATGTATACTTTCCTGAAAGTAAGTCTCATTTGAATACTGGGATTCCATAACCACTCTAACCACTACACTACATTATCTACACTATTTAAGTTCTGGAAAGGAAAATGTTACAATGTCTTCTGCAGCAGAAAGACAGAACGTCCAGTTCCATCTTCCACAGGTGGGCTGCAGCCGGTTCTCACCGATTCTATAGAACCAGTTGTTAATTTGGGCATGACGTTAGCGAACTGATAGCTAAGAGGGGGCCGTCATCTTTGAATTGCATGCAAGTGTGTTTGAATTTCTCTTAAAGGGTCTCTGGGTCTGTCTTCCCAGAGGTGAAGCTCCACTCCCCCTCCTTTCTCCCCTTCTGAACCTCCCTCCCCTTCTGAGGGGGGCTCTCTCTCTCCCCACTCCTTCCCCTCCCTAAGGTTATTTTTTAATTTTAAAATACAAATAGACTGTTCCCATTCCCGTCATTCAGACAAGGCATTGCAATCATTCCACAGCACATCAGACACTCACTGCTGAGATGGGAGGGGTTTGGATCACTATATAAATGTCTCAAAGTTCAATACTTTCAAGTCAGGGTGAAGAGCTTCTTAATGCCCCAAGCCTTTGTATGATGCTATTCAGGAAGCCTGTCCTTGCTAAATATCTTATTTTGATTAAAAATCTTATTTCTAGCAATTTTTCAGAAGTTATTTCCTTGTGCAGTTCACAAAGCATGATGGGTTTTTCATATGCAAATGAGGCAGCCTCTCTGGGGATGTGCATATTTTGGATCAGGCACTTTGATAGACAGCTTTACAAAGGGGTCCTTGGACGGGAATAGGGAAGCCAGAGCTGCTGAGAAAGGTCTGGCAGCCTGTAGGAGCAGCATCTGAGTTTTTTTAGGATGAGATCCTCCAGGGCTTTTGTCCCCTGTTCCTCCAGCCCTGTCTCCTTTCCTGAGAGTAAGCCCACTGTCTATAATGTGACTTTCTTCTGAGTAGACATGGTTAGGACTGGGCTCTGAGGCTGCAATCCTATCTACACTTACATGGGAGTAAGCCCCACTGACTAGAATGAGACTTACTTCTAAGTAAGCCTGCATAGGATTGGACTGTAAGGCTAAAATCCTGACCACAGAGTCCTGGGAATAAGCCCCATTGACTTGAATGGTACTTACTTCTGAGTAGACATGGTTAGGATTGGGCTCAGGCTGCAATCATATCCACACTGTAGTCCTTCCCCCCAGATCTCCCCACCTCATCCTGCCCCTCTGAGAAATCTCTCCACCTGAGATTGTGGGGAGGCAGTATGGTGGGCACCTGAAGAAATAGCCCCAGTTCCCATCCTGCCCCCCCAGGAGCCCAGTCCACTGTCTACTCTGAAGTAAATCCTATTAAAGTTAGTAGATTTTACTCCCCTGTGAGGATAGGAGTGTAGCCTCAAAGCCCAATCATCTGTCTACTCAAAAGTAAGTTCCATTATAATAGTGAAGCTTACTCCCTGGAAAGAGTGTATAGGATTGCAGCTAGAAGCTGGTTTCTAATTGCTTGTAATCCTATGCCTGACTACTCAAAAGTTAATCCCATTTCAATCTATGAAGCTTATTCCCAGGAAAGTGTGCAGAGGAGTGAAGCATTAGAGCCCAATCCTATTCTTGGCTACTCAGAAGTAAGTCCCATTAGAGTCTGTGGAGCTTACTTCCAGGAAAGTGAATAGGATCGCAGCCAGAGGCTGGTTACTAAGAGCTTAGTCCTTTTCTTGACTACTCAGAAGTTCTATTATATTCAATGGTGCTTACTCCTAGGTAAATTTGGATGGTATTGGAGCAAGAGGCTGGGATTCTAAGAGCACAAATCTTATGTATGACCATTCAGAAGTAAGTCCCATAATAGTCAGTAAAGCTTACTTACAGGAAAGTGTGGACAGGATTGTAGCCTTAAGTAGTGGCTTAGAAGCAAACCTCAGCCTGCAGAGGGGACACCACAGACTCTGGTCCTAAACAGTAGATCAGTGTTTCTCAACCAGTGGTATGAGCACCACCTGTGGAACTTGTGATGTGTCTGCTGGTACTTAGGCACCTGGATACAAGTGTCATATGTGCTGCCTGAGGCAGCTGGTGGGCTGCTGTGTGATTCAGGAACCTGGACTAGATGGGTCTTTGGTGTGATCCAGTGGAGGCTTTTCTTATGCTTTTATGTTCTTATTTGTGGCACCCCCGCACACACTCCACCTGACAGCACAACAAAGCATAATGCATAGGACTAAATTAGACTGAACTCAGGGGCTTAATACTGATTGATGCAGTCACAAGTGATACCATTTTTTGTAAACTAAGGGTTAAGGTGGCGTGCCCTCCCCCGCCCCACCCCCAACCCTGGCCCTGCCCCCTGACCCAGCCTGGCCTCACCCACTTCTGGAGAACCGGTTGTTGGGCTAGGCTGGGCCCACCACTGCTTTGGACCATCTTTGATCTGTACTTTCAGGGCCAACTTTCACCATCCAACGTCCAGGACTGTTGCTTGCAGCTAGCTTTGCAAATGCAAGACCTGCCATTTAGGAAAAGCCAAGGAGAAGATTGAAACAAGATATATGATCCCTGCTTTTATCTGAAACACCCAAACCAAAAGTAGGTAGCTAAACAATTACTGGGCCTCGTATCAAAGAGCTGCGATGAATGAAATAATGCACACTGCTGCATTAAGCTATATAACAAATGGAAAGCAATGGAGAAGAAGATGCCCAAGATATATTGCCGTGTCCTTGAGGAGAAAAAAATCCTGGACTAGTGATAAGGATTGTTTTGACAGCACTCCTTGCCCTGGGGACTTGGGCTAACAAAGAATCACTAGGAGAGATGAGGAAACTCTCCCTTGAACAGCAAATTTGAGGGATTGACTGCATATCAATATGGACACAAAACAAGGCATCTCCTGCCACAAAAAGGAACAGTTTCTGGATGCTTGGAGACACCCTAGTTAAGCAGAAGTAGGCATGCTTGTAAATTAACTAATACAATTAACAAATTAACTAATAACTCATATACAGCATATTTGAAACAAATAGCCTGCACCAGGGGTGTCCAAACCATGGCCCAGGGCCAGATGTGGCTAGGCCCATGGTGAGCCTCAATGTGACTCATAGAAATCCCTCCACCAACCTGGCCTGGGTGATCATCCAGATTTGTCTTGTAATCCTCCAGATTTGTTTCTAATACATGTTTATATGTACGAGAATGTCTATGAAAATTAAATAATTTTTTCTTATCATGGAGACTGTTATGAGAAGTGCTCTCTTACAATACTATACATTTTATTAATTTAATATTATAAATGTGTTGCTCAAAGTCTCTTCGTTTCCCTTCCCCCTCTCTCATTTCTAAATCAACCTTTGGGGCTTAAACAACTATTCCTGTAATTCTTTATCCTTTGTTAACTACTCTGCATCCTGCCATTTATAGGCTAATGTGAAAGTCAGTCCGATCCTCCATTACCAAGAGTGTTTCAGTCACCTCTTCCCCATTCTTTCTCTTTCCAAATCTTCACCACACCTACGCATGCTTATTCTGTTTTGGTCCTGATTGGGTGATGGTCCTCAGGTGGTAGTCTTCCAGCCTTCCCCTTCCTGTAAGGTAAACAGCCCCTCCCCAGGCTTGCCCTTTTTCCTAGGTGACCACACTTAGGTGGACATGTCCTTCCTGGGCCTAGGGTATAAAGAACCCTGTGCCCTATTGTTCTCTCTCTTTTCGCTTGGACTCTTCCCCTTGGATCAGCTCTCTTCCCCTTGGATCCTGGCATGGACAGAAGAAGGTAGATATGGTTTCTCCCTCTCTTCCCCTTCCTTTGCCTCTCCTCCTCCTTGGTACACACTACACAAAAAACAAGTACACTTCACTCTCATGCTATTGAATGTATGTAATATTAGTTTATGCTTTATGACAATAAAATCTGCATCTTTGTGACAAGTTTTCCTTAGTGCTTCCCTTTCTAACAAGGGTATCCCCTCTGCACGACGCTGTTTTGAGTCCTGCCTAGATCCTGTATTGAACCAAAGAGAAGCACAAGCTAATTCCCCCTATTTTTATTGCTCTTGTGGTAACAACACAGTGTCAGAGAGTTGATCTGGCCCTCCTGCCAAAATGTTTAGACACCCCAAATCTGGATTGAGGGTTCAAGCGTTAAACACCCTAAAAAATAGGGAAGGAATGTGTCGCTCTTGTTCTGCTGTGGTCCAAACAAAAATAACCCAATGGCTGTTTGGTTAAACTTCACTTGGTGCCTATTGGAAATGAGAGGAACTTCAGAGGGTGAATTTATTTCTTGAGAAGATATTGTTACTGGCTCTAGACTGCAGATAATGGACTGAAGATAATGGACTGGTTGCAGGCAGTCCATTCTCCAATCTCTCTGGTCCTCCATGGACTTCCAGAGAGGGCTGAGAACGGATGACCCACAGCCACAGCCAACACTTCAGCTCTCTCTGGTGGTCACTTGGCAAGACACTGGACAAGACCAAAGGCAATCTTTTTTCTGAGACACCTTGGAACATCTCTCAGGGTCTCAAATATGTACAGTATATGGCATGTACCATGGTACTCGTATATATCAGCAGGCTCCAAACTCCAGATTCCAGCAGGAAAAATCTGAATATCCAGAAAGCGCATGGCACATACAGCATGGCATATTCCTTTCCAAACCACAGCATCTTATCTTTCCACCTGATTTACTCAGAAACTTAAATCAGGCAGCCACTTCTGCCAGAAATTGGAGTACGGAGCCTCCTTGGACTTGATTTTCTTTTCTGGGTCTGCTCAGACTTGCGCCAGCAATTATGGAAACAAGTTGAAGTAAACACATTTAGGAATGGAGAATTATCCCAGGGCAAGGGAAGAGCCTTTCCTTTTACCAGAGAGAGATAGGGCTGCTCACCCAGCAGGATACAATGTGTGCTCTTTTGGCAGGGAATTAGTTAGGCTTGGACTAACTCTCAGGTAAGTTTGTGTAGGACTGCATAAAAAGTCACTACACTCCAGTAGCTCCTGATAAACATCTTCTGTATTTGAGTGTACAATAACAGGCCACATGCAGGATTACTGAGAGTGCAATCCTGAGTGATCAGATGGGCCAACACATGTGACTTGCACCAGTCCAGAGTACGGTGGTATCTTGGGTAAAGAGCGACTTGGGTAAAGAGTGTTTTGGTTAAAGAGCAAAATTTTCTCAGAAATTTTGACTTGCATAAAGAGCACTCTCTTGGGTAAAGAGCACTTCTGAGAAAGTTTGGAACAGGCTTCCATGGCAAGGGAACCCACAGGGGGATCAGGGGAATAGCTTGAGCTACAGTGGTATTCCAAAGTTTGGAATAGGCTTCCATGGCCAGGGAACTCATGGGGGATCCGGGGGGAGCAGCCTGAGCCAGGTTTGTATGTGGGATCTGCATGTGGCAGTGTGGAAGGTGTGCCTGATCAATGTTCTAGTGCTGCTCCCCATCAGCAGCTTGGGAATGTTAAAGTTCCACAAAAAGACAAAGATTCCATTGAGCCAATGGATAGCAGTGACTCCATTAGTGATAGTGAAAGTCATCATCCTTTGTAACCCTCACACCAGCCATGAAGGTTTTCAAAGGTACAGTACAGTTCAGTACTGTACAGTATTTTCTTTATTGCCGTGTTCTGTGTTACTGTATATTACAGTGCTTTGTACTGTGTTATATTACAGTGCTTTGTAATCATTTTTAAAAAACAGTTAATATTTTTATATGGATATTTTTTTGGGTTGTGGAACCAATCATCTGAGTTTCCATTATTTCCTATGGGAAAATCTGCTTCACGTAAAGAGCATTTCACATAACAAGCATGCCTCCGGAACAAATTAAACTTGTTACGTGAGGCGCCACTGTATTTGCAAATATGCTGTCAAGCTGGGAGTCATGGAGGCTGATGCAGGAAATTGCACCGGCCTCCCCACACTGCTGTTGTGCAACTTGATAAATTGCGCTGGCTGATCGTGGCCAGCACAGTGTTCTTGGACAGGGAGGAGGTATGAGAGGAAATTCTGGGGCAGGGGAGGGCAGTCCTGGGGATGGGTGGATGAGGAGCAGGGAGGCAGGACTGGGCCCCAGTGATATGCAGGATTTTAACCCTGCAGCCTCAGTCTGCTCATGTCTACTTGGCTCTTCAAACCAAGTAGACCCATTAAGGCTATGCAGCCCTACCCAAGGGAAGGGGAGTAAGTTTCTCTTGTCTTGCGGCAACAGCCTGAAGGAAGAACTGGATGCAGCACAGGCATGTCAGGAATGTGCTGTCAGTTGCACAAGGGATGCTTTTAAAATACCCATCATCAGTAAGAAGTAGATTGGGGACTTCTAATTTTAGACTCGCCTGTGAGAGATTAAAACTATTTCCAGGGCTTAGCATGAGGAGTCTAAATATTGGAACATCTGATTTGAACAGGTGTGGGGGTGATGGATGACTGCCTGTTCACGTGCAAATATTTGCAGCTGTCTTAACTTTACAGCTGAGCATTTATACTATGCTTCTATTTTGGAACCAGCCAGACAAAACTGGGGTTTCCGTTTGGTTTCTTTCAATATATTTCCAAAGCAAATGTGGTTGGTTCACATATTTAAGACTGATCCCCCCTTAATTACCAGGAAGGCTAATGCTCAAAAATCCAAACTCTGGGACTCATGTTGTTAGAGCCACCCTTTTGAAATCAGCTCAAGAAAATTGTCATCTTTTTTCTTTCTTTTGCAGAGAGACATTGCAAACAGTCTAAAGGAGGGTAACGAAAGGTAAGGTCTGAAGAATCTTGAACCACCTGATAGCTGAGCACCAGGCGGGTTAAATGATCTTTCCTCCATTTATCTTTCTAGAAATGTTCAAGCACACTGTTTACACCAGATCTATCTTCCAGCACACATCAGGATCTGTCAATAAGTCTGCAATCCTAAAGACACTTTCCTGGGAGTAAGACCCATTGAACATAATAAGGCTTGCTTTTGAGTAGACACAGGATTGTGCTCATCGTAATTTAATGAGAACTATTTTCTCAGTCTGATTTTGCCTTTCTTGATTAAGAAAAGCCTTACATGGTTGCTCTCTTTGCAAAGGCGTGACACAGCTGACTCATAATCAACTCCTCATCAGTGATGAGCCTCCTAAGCCCCAGTCCCTTTCTGCTATTATTTGCTAAAAAGGGATTGCCAAGTTGTAATTGTACTTCAGAATATTTTTATGTAATGTAAGACTTCATGCTTACCTTGATTAAATTTCGTCCCATTTATTGTGCTTATTATTCCAAATTGTTGAGAGAGCACTTGTAGCTCCATCCAATTTCATACATTTAGATCTAGAAACAAGTTTTCAGTTCCATTACACGTCACAAATGCATGCACGTGTTGTACCCCACCCAGTTACATCAGTTCAGGTAGATGCTGAATCATTTATCGTTCAACAGGTGATTGATAAGGATTTTGAACCAATATTAATTTTATTATTAATAATATTAGTAATTCTAATATCACTATCATTCCTATCACGTCACATTGTGTCCTATCAAGGCACGTGTAGTGGATGGGGGAAACATCTGGTACTTTAAAACACTATCAAGGCTACTGGTAGTTCTAGAGTTCCATTTTTGTCCAACCCCCTATATAAGAGCATCTGATACAGTAGTAGGAACGAACATATTTTGTAGATGGGATACATCCAGATTTTACATATCTGGAAGTATGTATCCCATCTACACTCGCATTTTAATCCTTGCTTACAAACTGAGTGAATAAGTGACTCTTTGATTTTATACATATAGATTATGATACTCAGAAGTGCCTTGGAGTTAAACATATACATTAACAGGATCTATAGCATATTTAACGGCTCTCCCATTAAGTCAGCAAACTGTACTTTGATGTAACTCCAGATGGCAGCTTCATACTTGTGTCTTTGCGATATCAAATCCTCATTGTGCAAGGTGATTATATTACAAAAGGAAAATAACAGTTGAACAATTACATCTCAATTACACATGTTTATTGAGCGACCAGGGAATCATCACTCGCCATTTCCTTCTCAGTTAGATCATTCATTAGCAGCAAGTTCCTCGTGTGGGGTTTAAAATGTGTGTCAAATAACAGATCAATTTTGTAAAAATGGCAGCTCAGAGTTCCCTAATTTGTCCCCATTGGTGGTTTTCATATCAGCAACAGAGCTAACTAGCAAATAAAAAACAAGTTTTCTTTCCAGTCACTGCAATTATTTCTGCTTCCTGTCCCCACTGTTGATCGCAAGCAGAAAAAAAATAAGGAAGAATCATTTTGGCTGGAAATTAACTATATAGCTGAACCCTCCTGCAATTTCATAGCTACTTCTGTCCCATTGTAACGACAAAAGTGAAATATAATTTATGACTGGAACTTTAGTCTTGATGGGATTAGCACATGACAGAGGAAAGAATGGTTTGTGCACATGTGTGATGTTGAGGATTAAGACATGGATAAAGCAAGTTGCAAAGGAGTGAAGCAATGCTTTGGGAAATGCCCTTTATGACTTGTTTTCGGCACCAGACATGGAAGGTGGTGACTAGACTTGATTCGAGTCAAGCCCCTCGGAACTCTTCCTATCACTGGTGTACACTGATTTCCAGTCCCATACAAATGAACTCAAATATAGACAAGCCGATGAAAATGTGTACTTTGGTACAGCACAAATAGTATTGGCCTCATAATCTGCAAAATTGAAAGCATGCATACAGATTCTTTATTAAATGTTGTCAATGAAGCAGGTAATTGTTCTGGAATAAAAGAACAATTGTTCTGGAATAAAAAGGACATCAGGGAAAAAAGTACAGTATATAGAAAACAATAGGACAAATAAGACAAACATAAGAACACTTATTAAAAACTGAATTAAAAAAATATGGTTCAGTCAGAAATGCTATATGCATTTCTGCTCTGTCCTTTTTATTAAACCATAAATTATTTCATATTGCTTCTGATATTTTTATATTTTTATTCAGCCTGTTTCTTAAAGGAAATTAGGTTTCTTTTTCAACAAGCATCTACTTATTTTCCTATTTTATTCTTGTAAGAATATTCTTATTCTTATATTTTTATTTCTCCATTTTATTCCTATTTTCTCTTGTCAGCCCAGCAAGCCCCCTGCCTACAGACAGATGCTATAAGATGATCTTTCTCTGGCAATAAATAGTTTCTCCTATGTAATGGAGTTTTATGTGTGCATTAATAGTATTACTTTTCTATATTTTGTACTTGTAGGCTTTCTATGCATGCAGAAGGCAGTGAGAATCTGGGCCAAACTCACTTTTCTTGGGATATTGAACCCACCGTGTTCCATCATAATTGAAATAAAACAGCCAAAATACTGGGGTTTATGGTTTCTTACTGATCGCTATGCTGGTGCTCAGTATCTACTGCAGATTTTCTTCTTCTCTGATCCCAGGCTTTCTACTTTAATCTTCTATCACCAGTGCCTCTTGAGCCCTGTCCATCTTTAGCTTCTCTTCCTATAATATATATCACAAAATCTGAAGGGGCTTGATGGTCATCTTGGATTTATTTAAGTGGAGGATTTAATTCTCTCTCTCTCTCTCTCTGGAGCAAATGGAGTTCAGTGCATTTTGTTTCTCATATACGAAAGACATTTCGGAAAACATTAAGACTCCATGCCCCATCCTAAACCCCAAAAGAGCACTGAAATGGATATGGCTGAAGATCATTTTAGATCCCTGATAAAGGAAAGTATGCTATTTTATCTATTTGTAGAGATTGTTTATGCTACCCTCCCACAGGGTGGCATAAACAGCAAGAACAAAATAATAAAAACCAACATAATAAAATACAAGAAGCACAATATGCAAAAATAGAACAGGGAAACTTCCTTTTTAAAAGACGTTAGAAACAGTTCTATGCACGTCTACTCAAAGGTAAATCCCATTGTACTCAATGGGCTTACTCCCAGGAAAGTGTATATAGGATTGCAACCAGGGGCATTAAAAGGTCTGCAGCAGCTTCTTCAGAGCCTGTTCTCCAGAATTTGCACAAATGTTGGGAAGGAGTGCATGGTGGCAGGTGATGGTGCAGATCATGCCAGATGATTTACTCTGTGGAGGGGTGACACCACCGCTGGCCAAAATTATGAATTGGTTTTTTCCCCTAATAGAACTGTTATATATTTTGTCATGCAGCATCTTATGAAGAATAAGTGAAACAATATCTGCAGCCTGTCAAAAGTTATAAACAAAAAACCATTAAAGATAAACACAACTGCCATACATTACAAAAAGCTAATTTCTTTAACTCAGAACTAACCAGAGTTTGACGAAACCATGAGCTATTGTTGTGAGGGAACCAATAAAGCGTTAATATGAGTCAACTTATTTTTCATATTAAAGAGCTAATACTACAACTCTAATTCAGTTGTGTGTCATCAAGTTGGCCAGTGTTTTCTGGTTGGTTACTGATTTGTCTGGTGGAGGTGACGGGCTTGATGCAAAGTGACACAAACCCTAGTGATGCCTCTGCACAATTTATCTCTTTAGGAAGGCCCTACCCCTGGTACTTGCCAGCCAAACTTGAGACAACACTGATGAAAACACTCAAGTTCATACAGACCCAAATAGCCCATAAAGTAACCAGGGCTTTGAAAAATCAGAACCGGCAATCAGTATCTGCCTGTGCTGGAAACATCACATTCCTGTTCCAGTGGAAATTAGGATTGCGCTGCCAGTGTCTTTCAAATGCTTCCCTCTGTTGGACTATGAAGGTTAAAGGATATGAAATCTGCACCTCACAGCTTGAACCTGGTAACATGCTACAGGCAAAGAGCAAGCATGAGTCAAGTGCACTGTGCCAGAATGACCTATAAAATAAGTAAAGCAAAATACTTGCTGAAGGGCATTGCCTCTTCCCTGCTTTTCAGTACTATGTTCTCCTCACCTTAAGTCTGAACTGAATGGAAGGTTTTTTCACACAGTTACACTTGTTAATTCAAAGTTGGTCACCGATGTTAAAATGAAAGAAATCTAGAAGCCCATTCCAAAACATTCTGAATATTCAAAAAGAGATAATATAGTTTGCATTTTCATTTGATAAGGAAGATTGGCATAGAGGAAAGAAAATTTTCTTCAGTAAGCAAAACACAAAAAGCAAAAAAGACAGAAAAGGTTTATAGACCACCTAAATTGGTGGTGCAAATTGAGCAGCCTGGGACTGACCCAGGCCACATGGGGAAGTGTTCGGATCGGGAACAAGTGTCAGATCCTGTCATTGTCTCCCCTGCAGGAATGCCTGCCAACCCCATCCCAAAACTCTTCCCTCCAGCCTCCTTTTCCCACCTCCTCATGCCCCTTCACACTCTTGTGCCAACTGAGTTGGACCCACGGTGGTTCAGAACCCAGTGGACATCTGTGTGCCGATCTATCTTTCCGAAGAGTGGCACAAAAGCGCTTTATGGCGTGTTCACCAACACTCTTTGACTGGCACAAGTTTGCAATGTCCAAACGATTGAACCCTTCAAAGTCAAAGTCACTTTTTTAGTGATAACCCTTAGTCTATCAGGGTGTAATCCAGGCCTTCCGACACCAAAAGCACAACCTACCTTTCTTAATCCTTACATTCCAGTACTTGGTCTTGCCTCTCTTCTTCAAGGTCCTTCTTGTCATCTTCTACTGAAAATGTGGAATCATATTCAGAGCACATTTTGGGGGAACACGGTGGAAAATGTTGGAGGGTAATATTTTGCTTAGGTGGTATAAGACTTTAACACTGCTGGAATGTGTACTGTGGAGACCAGTACTGAACTAGAACCCCTCCATCTATCTGGCCCTTGGGCAAGCCTTTTAATTCTCCTAATCTGATCGAATACAGATTTGTATTAGATTTTCATATAAATTTTCACATATAAATTTTCACTTCAATATGAAACTTTTTGTAATTTATTCAAATTTTTATCCAACATAGGCTGCAATCCTAAAGACACTTTCCTGGGAGTAAGACCAATTGAACACAGTGGGGCTTACTTCTGAGTAGACATGGTTAGGATTGTGCTCAGAGACATAACGTGGCCCTTGTGCCAAAACGTTTGGACACCCCTGAGCTTGAACATTGGAAAGTGGGAGGAGTAGAAGCTGGCACATCATTGGGCAAAGAGGGGCAGCCATGCTGCATCAGGTGGATTTGGATCAGCCCTGACAGGACCCAAGAGGGGCAGTCGATGGCTAAGAACACATCAAGATATCAAGAGTACATCAAGAGTACATCAGCACTAGATGTCTATTCCTTCTCAGTTATTTTAGCAGTAAGCATGCATATGTACCTTGCCTGCTTATTCACATGTAAAAAACTGAATACATGGGTAAAAAGAACACAGTTCTTTTGCTTCTATGTCTCAAAGAACATGGGTGATCAATCCCTATTTACTTGGCTCTAAAACCAAAGATCGTGGTTCTCATGTTTATGTAAAAGCGTCTGATTAACTTGCAGTTACCCTATCTCTGCACTAGACAGTTAATAATCAGCATACAACATATTTATTGCCAGGTTATCTTGAATTATGACATAAACATCTTATTAAACAAGCTGCTGTTCAGATGCAGTTACGACCCAATTTAATGCTTGTGCACGTGTGTGGGCAAGGCTTGTTCAAATTTTCTTTCCATAACCTGTCATTGATATTACATATATTATGCAAAAGCTTGCCACAAATTGATGAAGCACAAACAATCATCACACTTTGCTTAAGATTTTTTAAATGTCTTGGAAACTCATACTACTTAAAACTTCTTTATTAGTACATTGCAAAAAGAATTAAGGAATATTTAAATTTTTCAACTACTTTTTGATTTATCTAACAGCTCTACTCCAGGTTTTTTTTACATCTGGTATGTTTCACAGGAACTTCACTGAAGAATTCACTATCTATGTGGGGAAATTATAATTCAGGAAACGCTGCAATCCTAAACACACTGTCGTTGGAGTAAGACCCATGGAACATAATGAGGCTTCCTTTTGAATAGACCTGGTTAGGATTGTGCTGTAAATGGGACCGTTCCTAAACCTATTTATCTACAGAATTTACATACCACTTTTTAATTAAAAAGTACACAAAGTGGTTTACAAAGATGAAAAAATAAATGGGTAATGCAGGCCTCCGTCAGTCTTGGAAGACTATGGTATCATGCTTGGCGCTGCATATGCTGCAGGCAAAGCATGAAAGCCTGGGTTAGATTGTTATGGAGGATAGGCTGTTACCCAAGCAGCAAATCCCCCCTCTCCACACCACTGAATTAGTCCAATGGAAAGGCAGAGCAGATACAGTTGGATCCAGCTGGCGTCGCAGAGCTGGGCTAAGGACAGGAGCTCACCCTGTCTTGTGGGGCCGACCCGGGTCTCGAACCCTGGCCTGCTGGTTAACAGGCACAGTGTCTTAGCCACTTGAGCCACCCACAGCGCCAAATGGGTAATGAACCCTGTTCAAAAGGACTCACAATTTAAATGCAAAAGAATACCAGCAGAAACCAGAACAGACATTCCTGGAGTGAGGAGGGCCAATTACTCTTCCCTTGCTAAATAAAAGAAGCACTCACTAAAGAGTGCCTGTTGCCCAGTTAGTAGGGGTATACCTGAAGTTAACCATTAAGTATTATCTGATAACTGCAGCCATACGGGGGTAGTGCTTCTTTAGGCAGTGTAGCCTATCTAAAATGTGAACAGATAGATAATACATGTATGAATTGATCTCTTATCCTCTTGCCTATAATTATGTTGCCATTAAAATTAGCACAATATTAAATGTTTGGTATTGCACACAGAAACATTGTAGCCCTGATTATTTGATCTACAAGGTATAAACAATAAGTATCAGGATTGGTGCCATAGTAAAGGAGCTAAAATATGCAGAGTGAAACCACTTGGCACAGACTGACCTTGACCCCAACAGTGCGTGCTAAGTTTTAATATCCCAGTTCATCACCACTCTTTATAGCAGTGCTTGGAAGGAACCTGTGTAGCGTGTGGTTGTTGCGTTGACCATGACAGAGAAAGCTGAGCAGAGAATCTGCATCAAATTTTGCTTGGTGATACCTGCACATTACCCTACACAAAGTTGCAGAAAGTGTATGGAAAGGAGTGTATAAGCCGCAGGCACACATGAGTGTATGAGTGGTTCAGATGTTTCTAAGATGGCCAACAAAATGTTGACAGTGATGAACGTTCTGGGAGCCCTGCTACCAGCAGAACTGAGGAAAACATCAGATGTACGTGCAGGTGTGAGGGGAAATCGTCAAATCACCATCCGTGTTATTGGAGGATGTGCAGATTAGTTACAGTTCAGTCCCAGATTTGGGTATGAGATGCGTGTCTGCCAAGTTTGTGCCAAAACTGCTTCCAGCTGACCAAAAAGAAACTCAGGTTTCAGTTGCACAAGATTGCCTTGGTGTCAAGAATGATGAGAACTTTTTGAAAATGGTCGTAACGGGTGATGAATCGTGGGTCTATGGCTATGACCCCGAAATCAAGGCTCAGTCTTTGCAGTGGAAGACCCCAACTCTCCAAGACAGAAGAAAGCACAAAAGAACTGAAGCAATGGGAAGACACTGTTGACCGTTTTCTTCGACTACAAGGGGACTGTTCATCATGAGTATGCTCCATGTGGTCAGACAGTAAACAAGGAGTATTACTGTGACATGTTTTGGTGTTTGCAGGTCGCTATTCGTCAGAAAATGCCAGAATTGCATGCGTCCTGTAAGTGGCAATTCAGCACACCTTCTGCAGCAGTTTTTGGCCAAGCACAACATCTCCTAGGTCCAACAGCCACTGTATTCCCCAGATCTCACCCCTTGTGACCTTTTCCTCTTTCCAAAAATCAAATCCCATCTGAAAGGATGAAGATTTCAGGATGTCGATAAAATCCAAGTGAAAGTGACAAGGCAGCTGTTGATTATCCCAGAAAATGAGTTCCAGGAATGCTTCCATCAATGGAAACAGTGCTGGATTAAGTGTGTGGCTTCCGAAGGGGACTATTTTGAAGGAGATTAAATGCCAAATTGTTACGTGTTGTAGTTTTCTTTTTATAGCACCATTCCTGATACTTATTGATCACACCTCATATGCTGAGCTAACACCAGCTCTCTACCTAATGTGCTTCTGAAAGAGCCTGCAGGCAGGATTATTCCAAAGTCTCTTCCAGATTGATGGATAACAGGGGATGTTCCTTCCCTTTTCTAAATCCCAAAATAAATAAGAAATAATAAAGTGCTTCCAATCCTCAGGTTAGCATGGCTAAAAGCAATTGAAAGCTAACAGAAAAGACTCAAATCCACAGCAAAATCCTTGGCAACAAAAATCAGCATTAGTAACTATAAGACAGTACAAGAAAACATGCACAAATATTATAGTCCTTGGGGATTAAAAGAAATGAAATCCACCCATAGGCATTATTACACATGTTGGCCCTCTAGATTCGAATCACACGCCTCTCACACGCATCTCGAAAAGCCTCACATTTCTTTTTGAAGAAATCAAGTAATCTGTCAGCAAATGGAGGGTGATTAATTTAACACTGCAGTCTTGTGTGGTGGGTTAAGCACCTCTTTGCCAATGAATATTCTGCAATGCACATACATCAACAGATAAATACACTTTAAACATTACATTAAGTAGTCCAGTCCCAATCTGCTCATCACCACTTTTACAGCACCTTTCGGTACACCAAACTGAAGTGACTGCTTCAAAATTGTTAGATCTGCTTCAAAACGTTAGATCACATTCTAACGTTTTATTCCTTGTTGGCTCAATTGACTTTTAATTTGAACCAGCACAGAAATTATGGTTTCATCATTACTTCTTATGTTTTAGTGGAAATATTTCCAGTGGAGGAATTGTCTACTAATATTTTATTTTATAATCTGTACAGCAATTGATGTTGCAGGTTCTCTCTTGGTTGTTTGATGTCACACAGTTCTGTCCTTGAGCAAACTTGCAGTTTGATGCAAGTCTGATAAGGGTGCACTGACAAGGTGCTAAAATTATCAAGTTACACCATCAGCTTTTTTATAATTGACAAGGCACACCATGCTATTAGTGGGGAGGGGGTCAAATCCCCCAATGGCCCTAATAATAATTATTATTCCCCTAAAAATTTTTCCTCAAATGCCAATGTGCCATGTTACACTGGATAAAAATCATTGAGCTAACAGATTTTAACCTATATATTTTCACTGACATTTTAAATCCACTATTTAATCTCCTCAACTCAATAACTGTGCAAAGGTAAGAGTCTGAATAGGTGGTACATAAAAATGAAGAACGCTAGTTGTAATTACAAGAATAATAGCCATGTTTGTCTATAGCAGCAAACACACTGAAGAATCCTTGAGTCTGTGGTTGCAGAAGCTGTGCTTCAGGACGACTTTACTGGCTTACTCAGTCAATGGATCATGTCCAGGAATAACTCCACAACAAGTTTTTAGCATTTCTTAATATTAATATAATTCCTGCTATCAAAGTTATGATATTCAACAACAGACACAAAGGGGAAAAGTAGTAATATTGTAAACATTTATTTGCATCAATTATACAGATCAACAGTGCACATTCAATGTGCACATCTGGTTAACTGAAAACAGAAAAGGACATTCATACACATGGGTTGGAGATTTGGCACTGCAGAACAAAAAGGGTATCTCTGGTAAATGAACTCTAGCTGTAGAGAGGCCACACAAATAATGTATCATGCTTGACATGTTAAAAATTAGATTGGTGAAGAAAACAACAAATGTTTCAGTTTAGTATTCCCAAAAGGGAATACAATTGAGAATTAACACAATCAGAAAATACCCTGTTTAAAACAGGTCTGAAGTTTAATGCATTATTATTTCCATAGGCAATGAACGTAAAATATATCTGTATATACAAAGTTACAGTAAAATGTTACAGTTTATTGCAACCAAAGGATGCCATAATAGTTATTTTTTGCAATATAATACATATACAGTATATAAATTATACACTCCCAACCCTGATATTGGCTTCTTTTCCATCTGTACAGCCTTCTTTGTCTCACCACGATTCAATTTTTTCCCAAAAGGCACATACTTATCTACAAAAAAGAAACAGAATGTTCTTTAAATATACAATATCTCCCAGTCACCTATGAACACAGTGGATTATTTCCAAACTGAGACTCATCACTTAATTGAAAAAGTTTTTTAAATTATTTTATTCTAACTTGTAGTTTCCTTTATCCCATATTTAACATACTTTATTCCTGTGCTATCCCCCAGGTTCAGTGTAGGCAGAGTGACTTCTATATTTATAACTCCATTAAGAGGCAATGACTGAGTTTTCACAGAGCATGGAATACATGGCCTTCAAAAGAGAATGGAAAATCAAAACACTTCTGAAATTTGAATTATGGTGTGTGCGAAACTCTTCTTAATGCAGATGTGTGGTGTAAACCCACATCCTCCCTTATAAAACCAGATCCTCAAAGTCCAGATTTCAGCATCTCTCCTGTTGCTCAATAGAATTCTCTCATCATTTGCAAGATAATGAGAGACTTTGCACAGTAGGAAAGCAGACCTTGTTGACATTAGATAAATCTATGCATGTCAGTATGCTACTGTAATTGTGTCTAAAAAGATTTTATTCCATTAAAGTAAAAGTACTCCACCTTAATCAATCTGAAGCACACGCCCACCACATTTCATGATGAAGAAAATGTAAGCCTTGAAAAGCTTTAGCTCCAGTTCCCTCCATCTAAAATTATTTAATTAGCAACTTTAGCATAATTTTAATTGTTTCCCAATTAGAAAAATGCTTTAAGGGAACTACCCATAGTTCTAGTGGTTATTCAGAGACTGCAAAAAATTACAGTTTTTACATTCTCCCTCTTAATCACACCCCTGTTCCTACCAAACAAAACTCCAGGACTCCACACCTGTCTTTCACGACATCAGAAACACCAGGGCAAGCATTCAGAACACTAAGCAGTTTATATTGGTGTCCCAGTACAACCCTGTCTATGCTGCATATTGTGAGCTATTACTTATGGAATATGGGAACTTCAATAAAGTCATTCCTGGGTGTTCAAAATGGTTTCAGTTGCTTTTACAGCCACTTAGTAATGACACTCATGAGGAGAAGGCAGTTTCTCAAACATTGCCATTACTTCAACACTGATATCATTTGTGGCCTTACAGCAGCGAATTTTTGTAGATACTTTTTCATGTTTACAGCATATATAATAATCTGTGCTGCTTTATAAAAGTACGCGATCAACAAGCCTCACAGTAGCATTTTATATCATATTACTTCACACTTAAGGCACATTCACACACACATATATATATACACATATACATATACACACACACAAAACTGAAAACTCATTGACCAATACCCAGCCAAAACCACTGGGCCTAGAAGCGTGAAATTTGGGGTGGTTTTTCCTTGGGGTGGGTGTTCCTTCTGTGATGGAGGGATCCACTAAGAATTGGTTTTTGGAAATTCCAACTGGACGGGGGTGAAATGGGATGCAACGTGTTTTCCTCCCTATACTTTGCATTGAAGAATTCTGACTGAGTGATGCTCTGCCCCAACCCCTGGACCTAGAAGCGTGAAATTTGGGGAGGGTATTCCTTCTGTAACATCAATACCCACCAAGAACTGATGTTAACAAATTTAACCCTTAAGGTGCTGAAAAGGAGTGCAAGGTGTTTTTGTCCTATACTTAACATGGAAGACTGACCAACATCCAGCCAATTTGGTGTTTGGTGCCTGGTGCACTGGGGGAGGGGGAGGAATGTTGTTCAGATGGAGGGGTTGCACTGGGGAGGATGCTGCGCACGGGGGGTACTGTGCATGAGGGGACATTGCGCATTTGGGGGACATTGCACAGTGGGAGGATGACATACGGGGGAATTTTACTCCCACAATGTGGGTATATTTTCGCTAGTCTTTAAAATAAAGTATACCATTAATAGCTTTCTGCCTGTAATTTCTACATTTGTTATAGAACTGGTAAGCACAGCTATTAGCATTTCAGGCAAGTCAACTACAACTCAAGACTACTAGTTCAGAGTCTAGTTGTCTCCAAGGTTCAGTGACTATTGTTCTTACCAGAGACTGAAAAATAATCCTTCCTGAAAATCTAGCAATCCTACTAACCATTATATGAAGGACAAGTGTCTTGACTCAAGTGTGCAATCTTAATCAATTTTCCAGCTGTGGAGAAAGGAAAATGCAACTCCTAGGTAAGGGAAGTAACCATGAGGAGGCTTTCCATGACTGCCTCTCAAAAGCAGGATATAGTACATGCCTTACTGGCATAGCTAAGCCAGTGCTGAAATGTTGGTTAGGATTGTGCTCTGAGACCCAGACCAAAAAATGGAAACCTTCATGTTTTATTGTTTTAGGCTCTTGTTTTATTGTTTTTAATATATATTGTTTTTAGCTTTATGTTTTAACTGTTTTTATCAAATTGTTCTATTTATGTTTTTAATTATGTCTTATGGCAGCCGCCTTGAGTCGGGCTAATTTGCCCGAGAAAGGCGGGATACAAATTTTTTAAATAAATAAATGTGGTTATCTTAACTGTAAGGAATTTTGCTAAAAAAAACATGTGTAGGAAAAGGTTTGCAAAAGAGAAGCAGCAAGTATGTTTGTTTAATTAACCCTTCAGCTTACAACTAGTTTTCCTTCAGACTCCCTTTCCCCTGCATGTGTCAGATACACAATTGCAAGGTGAATATAGCCTACAGCAGTGGTTCTCAATCTTCCTAACGCCATGACCCCTTTATAAGTTCCTCATGTTATGGGAACCCCCAACCATAAAATTATTTTCATTGCCACTTTATAAATGTAATTTTGCTACTGTTATGAATCGTAAGCGTTTTAAATGGGGCAGAGGTTGGGGGCAGTTTTATTGTTCAAATTTATATTATTGTTTTTAACAAATGTTTTTCAGCCTGTTTTAATTGTTCTTAGTTTTTTAAATCTAATTGTATTTTAATTAGGTTTTAATCTCTATTTATGATCATTTTAATTGTGTTTTATTCTGATTGATGTTAGCCGCCTTGAGCTCCCTCTTGCAGGTGAGGAAAGGCAGGATATTAATTAATTAAATAAATAATGTAAATATCCGATATGCAGGATGTATTTTCATTGTTACAAATGAAATGTGTGTTCTATGCACACACTGAACACAATGGGATTCATTTCAGAGTAGGCATGCATAGGATTGGGCCCTGAGGCTGTCAGTCAGCCTCAGTGTGTGCGCAGCTACAGCCGGAGGTCTGGCAAGCCTAACCTGGCCCCCTGCACCAGGGGTCTTTCGGCGACCCCCACTTTGAGAAACGCTGGCCTACAGGCTGTGGTATACACAGAAACTTAAGGAGAAAGTGGCATGTGGTAGTTGGAACTCCTCTCCTTTGCAAACCATTCCTGTTCCAGTAGCTGCACTGTAAGAAGTAATCTGCCAAGATTCCTGAAATTAGATGTGATATGATTTAAAAACAGCAAGAATCTGCTTCAATGCATGTAAGAGTGTCACACAAAGAAAAGAATTACTCAAATCAGAATAGCAGATATGAGAGATTAAAGAATGAAAGAAAAAAAGTAGCATAAAAAGGATAATCTGACATTTAGTTTACGTGACATTTGTCATAATGTGGGGACCGTTTTTAAACCTGAAGCAGTAAAGGCAGAAAACCAATTAGGTGTACAAAGTACTTTGCAAAATAAGGAAATGAGACAGCATGTATTAGAAGTAATTGGGAAACTGAGCATTCACGCAAGCTAGCTATATTCCAGAGAGAGAGAGAGAGAGAGAGAGAGAGAGAGAGAGAGAGAGAGAGAGAGAGATTTTCTTTTGTCTCAATTTTGCAGAGAAAACAGAAAATAAAATGCAGTCATAAAAGTTCAATTATC
Source organism: Cryptoblepharus egeriae (assembly GCA_030015325.1). Lineage (NCBI taxonomy): Eukaryota > Metazoa > Chordata > Lepidosauria > Squamata > Scincidae > Cryptoblepharus > Cryptoblepharus egeriae. Next base: position 194,269,449 of record JAREYC010000002.1, read on the forward strand.
TCATTGTGCTCTCCCATAGGAAACAAGCTGTATTCATATAAACAGTCAGCAACTCATTCCCTTTAATAACAAGAATATTTAACTCAATTTTCCATTTTGAGATTACACAACTGTACTGCAAGCAACTAGAAATGCTTTACCTGAACTTTGGTTGTGTTTTTTAAATCATATTCGCTATCCCAAGATATTCACAAAAAAGCTAATCCAAGAACAAGCCTTAAATGCATTTTTTTTGTTTGCTGTGCACTTTTAATAGAAGTAGTTAGAATGTTTCTTAGCTTAAAAACAATATTTTATATTAAACCAAGTTACTTATTGATGCTTTGTCCTCAAGTTGGCTTCATAAGCAGTATTATGGGTATTACTTCATAATATTTGCCATGAAGATTTTTACTGCAAGTGAAACAAATGTGGCTGCAACTTAGAAAGTGAGATCTAGACTACCAAGAGTATTATTATGCACTAACAGAATCTTTAATGACTTCTGCTTCCATAAGAATAAGAAACTGGCAGTTTTAACAATACCTGAAGTGTGAGAAATGTCTGGCGAGTTTAACAGAAACATGAAAAATTTGCAAACAATGTGGGAAATATTTAAAAACCAATGGCTGTGACGCAAAAATAGTGACATGTAAGAGGGCTAAGAATGAAGAGAAAAAGCAATCACAGACACGTTTCTGACACAGCCATTTGCTTCCTTTCTGAGTACTGGCATTAACGGTATACAGGCATGCACAGCAACTATCGAGAGTGCACTATGCTCATTTCCAAACATACACCTCAGAATTCCTTTCCACTTAATGTAAGGATGTAATCTTGCACCCTGGCCACTAACCTCCTAGGATGATTGGCATCAAATAGTGTAGTATCATCTTCATCATCATCTTGCTCCAATGGTGTCAACTCCATATTTTCAATGTTTGTGTCCAGAACACCATACCTCCGTGTCTTCCGATTTCTTCGTCTCAGTCTGAAACATACAAAAAGTTACAACTAGTAAACTATAGATAGAGTATAGTGAAGCGTATAGTATATAGAACAAAAGTATAATTAAGATTTCTACTATTAAGCAATGGTTTGTAAGTGGCTTTGTAATGAAAGTATGGTGACCCACTGTGTTTGCACAGAACAGGAATTATACTGATAACACATAAAATATACTTAATGCACAAGTGTACCAGATCTACTTAAACCACAATATACACAAGACAGGGGAGCAAACTTCGTTAAGTCTTGATCAGTCAATAAAATGCCAAAAATCAGTTACACAAGCATATTAAGACTCACTATAAGATCTGATGATGGTACAAATATTTAGAGTGGTTTAGTATTAACAAATAATCTTATCTTACATGAGCAAGCCCAGCTTTCAGGCTAGCAGGACACCCAAAATTATACAGATAACCCAACTTTACACACTTCTGAGAACACTCAGGCCACAGACATTTCTGAGAACATAGGAACAAGAGAAGACAAAAACAGCTAGAGGGGCTCTGGCTGTATTTTAACTGGCTTCAAATCCCAAGTCAATTCCAGCTTTCCCCTAAGCTCACTCCAGGTATCAGAAGTCTCAGGCTAATGCCAGTCACAAATTATGGCTCACTATAAAATAAAGTCATATGAGTGGGTCCTTACGGATACAACTAAACAATTTTCTCAAATTCTCACACACAGCAGCCAAACAAATGCAGTTGAATTCAATGGACCTTAGTTATGACTCAACACAAACAGGTCTATTCAACAACTACTTAAGTATTTGACGTTCTGAGAGCCTCCTCAGACAGTCATGTGAGAATTGCTCTGATTGTACAAGCTTAGTAACAGAAGCTAAAAGTTCATAAGACCAAGACAACCAAAACCCTTTTCATGAAAGAGGAATCTGAAATAAATCCTTTTAATTTCACATTTCAAGAGAAACCATTAGTACAAATGTGTTTAGCACAACACATCATTGCTTTGCAATAGGCTGCAGTTTTAGGCTCCATGCACAAGCACACATGGGCTCTGAAGCAGCTGTGGTTCCCAGGCTGCCCATAAGACCTTTCTGCATGCAAAATATGAACTCTACTTCAAAAATACAGCCTCAAAGAGAAGTGTAAGTTTTATACTATCCAAGAACATGATGTTTAAGAAAATATGATCAATAGTTCTCTGGATTAGTTTCAAACGGAATTAGTTTTCAAGCACACTGCAGTTCACATGGATATCTGTAAGTTCAATGGAGACCAAACACAGAAGAGCAGTTTAAGCATTTATGCAAACTAGTGTGGCAAAATACATATGTCATGCAAACAAACATTTTAAGAGTTACATTTGCCAGAGTTATCATCCGAAGAAAATTTAAACTCCTCTCTAATGCATTTTTCTGCTCCGTACAGTTTGTGTTGCAAGAAAATAAGGTGAAACAACGTATCAACATTTTCATTTTAAACAACTGATGTCTGGAAAATAGTTATTCCTTGATGCAGAATATACATAAATTCAAAATTGCAGACTGTATATCAATAAATTTATCAGTTGCTTGTAAACAGAATATCCAGTATTTTTTACAAATATAGCATTTTAAATTTGATGCAGAGGATGTTTTTGGACTGATATACATTTTGGATATTCTGTTTAGAGGACCTCTGCCCACCCCCAAGTGAATGCAAAGTAAGATTTATACAACATTTGACACTTGGGCAGAGTGCTTTACCAGAGTGCAGAGTGCTTTACCAGCAGCACTCCCTGCTGACCAGTGGAACACCCTGGGGGATGGAAGGAATTAAGGAAGCATTGGGGTGGGGGGCCCTCGCCCCTCTAGGAGCTACCTCCCCATTCCCTAAAGAACATGTGCAGGTTTGGGGAGACTCACTAAGAACGGGAGACTTATGGAAAGGTAGGGGATTTAAATATCACAATTTATGTTTGTGGATGTGACTTCATTCAAAATGCTGTACGAACCCAGTTAGCCCATTTCAAAAAGGATATCCTAATATATACTAAAATACAGGAAGGAACAACTAATGGGCCAATCCTATCCTTTCCCTCTCTTGTTTGTGCAGCCAGGCAGAAAACAAATGGGCTTTATCAAGTGGGGATGGGAGATCAAGAGACTTGGAAAAAAAGTATATTTATAGTATCCTAAGGTCAAGATTTGGAGTCCTTTGTCAAGTATTTCACAGTTTATAATTTGTCTTTCAAACTGTACACTGAGAAGCACAAAGTGCTCTAATACTTTGAGTTGGCACTTTCACAGAGCTATCTACCCCAAGTCTTTATAGCCAGCTCATATACTGTCTATTCTCTATGCAAATTTTGGACTTCCTACCCCAATGTAGCTCAAATTTAAGTATACAGATTCCCATTAGCAGTTGTTGCTGCCGGTTCTTCCCAGTTAAGCCGTCCTAACTGAACAAAAACATTTTTAAAGTGGTGCTTTCCATATACATGGTGGGGGAGAACAACTGCCCCATTCATAAGTGCCTTCTTCCAGAGATTACTGCTGGGTTATCTTTTTTCTTTAAACACAACTTTTGGGCAAGGAAGCATCCAGTAACTCCTTTAGTTTACAATGGAACTTACTACAAGCTAAACATGTATCAGATTATAAACCTTACAAAAAGTTGCTGTAAGCCCCTTTGAATACAACTGCAGCTTTATTGACAAGGATTAATAAGCCTCAATTTGCTGCCTTCTAAATCAGACCAATGTTTTCACTGGCTGGACCTCAAGAAGAGCCTTCCCAGCTGGATCTGGCACAATCCATTAATTTGAGATGCCAGAGCCTGAACCCAGGAAGCAAAGCCTATTGAGAGCTGGACTTAGACCTGGAAGATCCCAGTTCTTATCTAGTCCACCTCCTATATCTTACAATGGTCTACCACATGCCTCGGGGAGGGGAGCACACAAGGCCTACATCCTGGTGCTGTTCCAGGTATTCTAAAACCAGGAAGTGACACATACCCATCATAGTTGTGATGGCCTTTTCCTCCAGAAATTTGTCCAATCCCCTTTTAAAAGGCATATAGACCAGATGCCAACACCTTGCCATGTGGTAAGGAACTGCACAGACTAGTTAGATGCTGGGAAAGAAATGTTCTCTGTTGTCTGTTTTAAGCCTCCCAAAGGTCACACAGTCAACCATCTGTTGCACTGTGAAGCATATAATGCCAGCTTGGCAAAATAACAAGGATACTAGAGCAGTAGAGTATGCAACACCAGGGATGTGAAAACTAGAAGCAGCTGCTACCAAAGGCCTGATGAGCACCAACTAAAGAACATTAAATGCTAGCCAAGCTCAGCAGCCAGAAGGGTGCACATATGAAAGGAAAGGACCATCCTGGGATGGAAGGATGTTTGTCCTTCTCGCACACCAGAACCTGAGTGGGGAATGGACGATGTTTACTAAAATTGAGTGTTAGAAGAGTTCTTTCATTAGTTATGACCGGTGGTGGGCTTCAAATATTTTAAGAAACGGTTCTCTATGTCCTAATGACCATTTTAACCCTTTGTTTACCAATTTTTTTTGTATCACGTGTGACCGCAACGATCAGTATTAAGCCCCTGAGTTCAGTGTAATTTATTAATATGCATTACTCCTGGGCAATCCTATGCATTACTCACTTTTAGTGTACTTTCAGTAATCCTATGCATTACTCACTTTCAGTTAAGTGAACCTGAAGTGGCTGCCAGGTGGTCCCAATCTTAGTGCTAAGAGAGGTTCTCTAAGATTGGGTCAAAATTAAGAACAGGTTCTTGCGATGTGGTGCGAACCTGCTGCAGCACACCTCTGGTTATGATCCCCAAAACTGCAGCAGGCCAGCCCCCTTTCTCTTCCTCTAACTTGCAAAGTTTGTCCAAATTCATGTCCGTTGCTTCAGCGACACTATCTAACCACCTCATCCTTTGCCACCCCCTTTTCATTTTGCCTTCAATACACCCCATCATCAGGGTCTTTCCTAAAGAGTCCTCCTTTCCTATGCTTTGGTCAACATATCTGGCTTCACTTTCTGTCTTTCCAATGAATAGTCAGAGCTGAAGGATTGACTGATTTGATCTCCTTTCAATTCAAGTGAACCTCAAGGACCCTCCAACACCATAATTCAAAGAAATCTATTCTTCCTCAAGGAGCAGCTTTTGTAGTCACGTTGAGAGAGTTAGGACAAACAGTATCATACAGTATTTCTTTACTCGGTGTGTAATTAATTCACAGAACTCTTTGCTACAGGAAGTATTTAGCCTGTGAAACTCCTTACTAGAGATGTGATGATGGCATCAGACCTACACACCTTTAAAAAGAGACTAGACAGATTTCTGTAGAAGTCCATCCCAGGCTGCAAACGCCAGATTTTAGACATAGGCTACTTCAGCACCAGGATGCAGGTGACTCTTGTTGACTTGGGTGCCTCTGAGGCATCTGGTGGGCCATATTGAAATAGGGGAAGGTGGAATAGAAGAGCCCTTGGCCTGATCCTTGAGGGTCTCCCTGAGTAATCAGCCTGTGAAACTCCTTTCTACAGGATGGGTCATCAGGAGATGCAGGTAGCTGAACTAGAGGACGCTTTGGGCTGATCCTGCCAAGCTTTTCCTATATAAATGAGCCTGTGGAACTCCTTGCCACTGGATGGGAATGCAGACTTGAGGGACCTTGGGCCGACCCAGCATGAGTCTTTCTATGTTATCAGCCTGTGGAATTCATTGTTTCAGGATAGGAAGGTGGACCAGAGGGGGCTTTGGGCTGACTCAGCCAAACTCTTCCTGCGTAATGAGCCTGTGGAACTCATTGCCACAAGATGGGTCACTGTGAAGTGCAGGAAGGTACACTAGAAGGACCTTAGGCTAATTCAGCTGGACTCTTTCTATGCAATGAGCCTGTGGAACTCCTTGCCACAGGATGGGTCACTGTGCAATGTAGGAAGCTGGTCTAGAGGGGCCTTTGGGTGGATCCAGCAGGCCTCTTCCTACAGCTTGCGTAACTCCTTGCAACAGGATGGGCTGCTCTGAGATGCAGGAAGAAAGACGGGGCCTTTGGGCTGACCCAGTGTGGCTTTTCCTATGTAATGAGCCTGTGGAACTCTCTGCTGCAAGATGGGTCACTTTAAGATGGAGGAAGGTGGTCTGGAGGAGCCATGAGCCGATCCAGCCAAGTCCTTCCTATGTAATGAGCCTGTGGAACTCCTTGCCACAGGATGGGCCACTGAGAGATAAAGACCCAGCCAAGCCCTCCCTATTGAAAGAGCCTGTGGAACTCCCCTCCACAGGATAGGAAGGCGGAGTAGAGGAACCGTGGGGAGACCCAGTGGAACTCCCTGCCACAGGACGGGTCATGGTGCGACGTGGGCAGGCGCTGTGCTGACTCCCATGGAAGGGGGGGGGGAGGGCCTGCCCAGCAGGAGTGTCGGGGCTCCCTGTCTGCCTTCCTTCCTTCCCCCCGAGGGAGGCAGAGCTGCTCACCGGACGGTCCTGATGACGAAGTAGACGATGAGGGCTCCGCTGGCGAGCACGAGGACGGTGAGGGCGCGCTGAGTCCTGGGCGGGGGGTTTCTGGCGTCTGCGCGGACCCCTGCGGTGCCTGAGGCGAGGCTGGAGCTGCGTGTCGAGGCGGGCGGGGGCGCCTGAGAGCGGGGCTGGGGCTGGGGCTGGGGGGAGAGGGCTGCGGGCGGAGGCTCCGAGGGGGAGGCGGCCCAAGAGGGGGGAGGCGCGGGGGCGGCGGCGGCCACCAGGAGCAGCCCCAGCGGCAGGAGCAGCGGTAGGCCCGGCGGAGGCCGCGGAGGCATCGCGTCCTTCCCACCCTGGCCCTCTCGGGCTGGCGGGGGCGGCCTAAGCGCCGCGGAGCCCCACACCCCAAGCGGAAGTACCGCTGCTTCCGGTGGCCTCGTGCGCTGCCATGGAGGCCGCGCGGGCCGGCTTGGCCACGCCTACACCGTCGACGTCACGAGATAGGTGCGCAGGCGCAATAGACACCACTCGCTCCTCCTCCTCCTCCAGCCACGCCCCTCGCGCTGACGTCACTACTCACACCTACTCTAACAAGCCACGCCCCTAGTGCTGACGTCACCAGACGGTAGACAATGCTGCGCAGGCGCAGTAGACGCCTCTCATAGTCACTTCCCCATGCTGTGCATGTCTACTCAGAAGTAAATTCCATTAAAGTCAATGGGGCCTACTCCCAGGAAAGGAGGACTAGGATTGGGCTGTGGCATTTTATTTTATTTTAATTTTTACTTGTAATTTTTTTAAAAAAAATTAAAAATCGTTTTCAATTTTTTTAAAAAATAATTTTTTATTTTGAAAGTTTTTTAAAATCAAAAATTAAATTTATATATATTTTTGCTCTGAAGTATAAAACATTTAAAAATATTTTTGAAACGATGTTTCTGAAGTTGCGTGAAATGAATGAATCTGGATGAGCCTGAGATGTCCCAGGCAGAGCAAAGCCCCTTCTCTCCCCAGCACCTCCGCCCAGGAACATGTGGCCAGAAAGGCAGCCACTGTGCCTTCCACCCTCCAGCAGTCCCAGGACAAAGGCTTCCCTTCCTCTACAGGAACAATCCCTAGGCCACTTCTATAAGTTACTAGCAAACACCTACCCACGTTGCGGGAGTAAAATCCCCCCCACCTCCCCCCTCTGCGCATCGTCCCTCCACTGCACATGGTCCCCATATGCACATCAACCTCCCATGAGCATCAACCCCCCATGTGCAATACAACATCCCCTGTGCACCTCATGTACAACACCCCCATCTGCACTGTCCCCCATGCACACTGTCCCCCATGTGCACCATCTCCCTATGTACAACACCCCATGCACCCACTCCTCCATGCACACCATCCTCCATGCACACCGTCCCCCATCTGCACTGTCCCCCATATACAACAACCCTATGTGTACTGTCCCTCATGTGCACTGTACCCCATGTGCACCATGCACACTGCCCCCCATGTACAACACCCCCATGTGTATATACCCTCCATGTGTAATACTTTCATGCGCACCATCCCCCCAGGGGTGGGCTGAAGGCGGTTCGGGCCGGATCGCCCCAACTGCTTCCTGTTTCGGTATCGGTAGTGGGGGCGGGGGGCGGGCACAAAACCGGGTGCACCAATTCGGCGCACCCGGGGAAGCCCCACAGTGCGCATGCATTAAGCTTAGCTTGATGCACGTGCAGTGTGTCTCCTGAAGCCAGCTACAGGATACGCACTACACGTGCGCCAAGCTTGACGCACATGCAGTGCGACGGGGTTGGGGCCCGCCCCTCGCCCCGCCCACCCACTCCCACAGCGCGCTGGGGTGGGTGGCATGCCCTCCCTGCCCCCGCCCCTGACCCTCCCCAGCCTCTCCCCGGCCCTGCCCCTGACCCTCCCTGACCCCGACCTGGCCTGCCCACTTCCATCGAGCCGGTTGTTGGGCCAGGCCAGACCACTGATCCCCCATGTGCAACGTCCCTGTACATCTCCCCATCTTAACAACTAAGCAACCACAAGTAGTGGTAGAGTTCCAGATCAAGATGTTGCTTTTTTTCTTGTTAGAAACTGATTGACATTTAAAATCAAAATGGAATATGGCAAAATGGAGTCACTTGAATTTAGAGTATATGAATGGGTCGGCTTGCATTATGCTTTTTTATATAGGATGTTCCACTCCTTTTCAAATGTTTTAATGACAAAAGGTAAGAGATCTTGAATTCCAGTAGAAGGTATTGAAATTTCAAAATTGTCTATTAAAATTAATGGAATTGACTTGATTATTACCTTAGTAAAAAGAGAAAAAATGGGTGTTTTTTCAGTTCCCAAAGTATATTTTGTGGATGAATGGAAAGAGGTGGGAAATTACATGATGGATCATTAGTTTTCTGTCAAGTATGTCTGCTTGGGCAGGGAGACTTTTGTCAGAAAATTAAGTGATACCTTGGAGGACACTCAGGAACTCTGAAAAGATGAGTCTTACAATTCATTTCTACTAGTTTAACTCAATCTAAAACTTTAAAGTGAGCAATTTTACACCAGCCGTTATTGCTATTGAAAGGTTTCTTCAAAAAAATATCTACTTTTGTGTCTCCTGTCACAAGCTTTCCAACCAGTCCTATCCTCCTGTTACTCCAGCATATACCAGTGCAATGACTGTGGTGTAGAAGTCCATCCACTGATGGGCATGAATGGAGTGCTGGAAAACACGGTACTCAGAGATCACTCAAACACTGAGGCACAATCCAGAAGTGCACTTCGGTAAATTGATATGGAGGATATGCTGTTACCCAAGCAGCAAATCCCCCTTCTCCACGCCACTGAAATAGTCCAATGGAACAGCAGAGCCGATACGACTGGATGCAGCTGCATTGCAGGAGTTACCAGAACATGATTGTACACAGTCACAAACTGCTTCTGGGATTCCAGCTCCAGATTTTGCCTTGAGGTTGACTCCTAAAGCTGTTCCCAGAGATATGTATAGCCACAAGGCAGTGGAGGTTTCAGGTGGTAGTTTTCCTTCTTGCCAACTAGTATAACTTTCTCAAATAGTGGGGTGCGAAAACCATTCTGTAAAAGTGAACAGTGGGTGCACGATTTGGTAGCCCACTGTGACCCTTTTGCTATGCGTTTCACAGATTAATATCTAAAATGGGGTGGGGAGAGTAGCGATGGGGCAAATTTGGGTTGGGCAAATTAGACCCAGAACAGGATCAATGGTGCTAGCGTGGATCTCATCTCCCTTCTTGATCTGATCCACAGACACAGGACAATACAGACTTTCACAAGTGATTGAGCTTCCACACATGTGAGTTGTCCTATTGCAGCTGCTGGAACCTATTTCAGAGCAAGTGGACAAATGTCATATCCACATATTCCCATTGCTGCATGGGAATTTGCTCTCAGTTGGACTGTCAATTGTTGCTATTTAATTAGTTATTGTTTTTTCTATTTTTATTGCTGTTTATGTCAGCTGTTTTGGTGAGTTGGTGAAAATCAGGGTATAAATCTTGCAAATAAATACATTGTGAAGCACTTTCTGAAAATTGCTACAGACGTAGAAAAATAATGGCAGCAGCAGAAGTACTCGTAGTCTGATGTCACAGTAAAGCTGGTTGAAGTGAAATGTGATTAATATGGATTTTGTGATAAGCCTGAGGCATAGAGTGCAGAATTACAATTCTGGTATAATATTAGCACATGGAAGAAAGAGTAAAAATGAAGTAAAATATACTTAATGCCAATGAATGATGGTGAACAAAGGCTACAGTGCCAGCCATATTTATCCAGGAGTAATCTCCATCGACTATACAACTTCCTTCCAAGCAGACATGCATCTCTAAGCCTACCATCTTCTCTAAGAGCAAAATCCAGAGTAACTACGGGGAGTCCTTGCTCTGGTGTAAGAACAACTTACTCTGGATTCCAATATGAATTTCCCAAAGGTTTTCACTAGGTGGTGCAGTAACTACAGGTGCACGCTCCTGTAGTTACTCTGGATTTGGGGGTAAATGACCATAAATGCATGTTCACTTAATTTATCCTATTGTGTGGAGGACATACAGAATATTTGGCTAATCAAAAGATTAGAGAAGTGGGAGGGCAAGTAAGATAGATTCAGGGATTTGCAAGAAGCCCAGATTATCACAGATTTATGAAGGTCATGGGCATAGTTCCTTCTAAGCTGTGTGCGTGTGCACACAACTCATCAAACAAACAGCACAATCCTAACCATGCCTACTCAAAAGTAAGCCCCATTGTGTTCAGTTGGTATTACTCCCAGGAAAGTGTCTTTAGGATTGCAGCCTAACACACACAAGTTGCTACAAAGCAAAGAAACCCAGCTGCCTGACTTTGACCATTTTTTCAAAAAGACAAATGGCAACGACATTGGCAATGACAAAAATTTTGACAATGACAATGCTCATTTTGACAATGACAATGACATTTTGACAATGACAAAATGACAAAAAAATGACAATGACAAAAAAATTTTGACAATGACAATGACAATTCTTCCATACAATGTATTGTATTTTACATATTGTATTAAATGTACGTATTGTTTTCTTACATGTAGTCAAAATTCCAACTATTGTTATGTGGCACACATTCCTTCAAAAGCTGCATGGCTAATATATTTTGCGCACACAGCCTACCAAAAATTAGAGTGAACATTGGTCATGGGTGATATTGTTGCCTCAGCAAAAAGGCAGAGCCGATACAATTGGTTCCAGCTGCATTGCAGAGCTGGGATAAGGACAGGAGCTCACCCTGTCTTGTGGGGACAAATCCGGGTCTCGAACCCTGGCCTGCTGGTTAACAGGCACATGTCTTAACCACTTGTGCCACCCACAGCCCTGGGTGCATAATATTTATTTATTTGGGTGCATAATATTTATGGTATCACTATGGTATCACAGTAGCTTCTAAAGATTGGGCACGTACACTGAAGCATATCAGTTGATGATACTCATTTGAGGTTTCCTATGGTTTTTAGCCAAATAAGTTAGTTGACTCACTAAGGGCTCCAGATTTTGAAAATTCCTGGCACAAAATCCTTGCCCAAACCTCTTAATGCAAGAAACTTCCACTGCTTTGAAAAGCTTAAGTGCAAACCAGCTTAAGTGCAAACCAGGTGCCTGAGTTCCTGGCAGTGGATCAGTAGCAGACAGTCCAGCTGCTCCTATTGTTCTGCATGGTCGTATGGAGGACTCAAGACTGTGGCCACTACCTGTTCCCCACTTCCTCTAGGGATGCCTCTTCATTGGACCCCGGGCCACTGCCTTGTAAAACAAGTAATGGCGAAGAGTAGAAGCAGCCAATTTTTAAAATGGCACCAGGGGAAGAAGAAGATGGAGCCGTGACTACTTCCCACAGTTGGAAAGAATCACCTTCTTTTCCCTGATGCTATTTAACAATTCTGGTGTCAGGAGACAACACATTTGGGAATTATAAAATGGCAGTTAGAAACATAGGTTAACTGCTGCTGGCACTATTCTCCTATAATCATCTGATAAGTATCCCAAAGACCTTGCTTTGGCAGCCTGAGAGCAGTAATGGCATATCGCTTTCTCAGGAGTTGGCCAAGCACACGTCCGGGCCACTGGCCCATTTCTCTACAGACCCCATATCCCCAGTGGTGGGATTCAAATAAATTAACAACAGGTTCTATGTCCTAATAACCTAAATTAACAAAAAGGTTATATATCCATAGAACAACAGGTTCTATGTCCCATTAGTAACTGGTTCTCAGAATCAGGTGCTCATTAGCAAAGGGTTCTAAAGAACCTGTGAGAACCCCCTGAAGCCCACAATTGCATATCCCTCATATCCCAACAGACCCCATCTTTGGAGCCACCATGCCTGCCTTCATCATACTAGCAGCCTCTTCTTTGTTGCAGGGTCAACTTTGGGGAAGGCATCTTCCATGGTGGCTATCACAAAAGTGTTTTCGTAAGTGGTTAAGACACTGTGCCTGTTAACCAGCAGGCTACAGTTCAAGACCCAGGTCGGTCCCCACAAGACAGGGTGAGCTCCTGTCCTTAGCCCAGCTTTGTGACACAGCTGGACCCAATCGTATTGGCTCTGCCGTTCCATTGGACTATTTCAGTGGCGTGGAGAGGGGGGATTTGCTGCTTGGGTAACAGCCTATCCTCCATATCAGTCTAACTGAGGCCTTCATGCTTTGCAAGCAGTGTATGCAGCGAGCACGATACCATAGTCTCTTGAGACTGAAATAGTCCAATGGAACGGCAGAGCCGGTACAGTTGGTTCCAGCTGTGTCACAGAGCTGGGCTAAGGACAGGAGCTCACCCTGCCTTGTGACCTGGATCTCAAACCCTGGCCTGCTGGTTAACAGGCACGGTGTCTTAACCAGGTGCGCCACCCACAGCCCAAGAATGCTCGGCAGTGCACAGACATTGCTCAAAAGACAGTGTGATGCAGAATAGGCCTGTTGAATGTAAAAAGTTTCAAAATCAAGTATGAGACTATCCAAAAGTGATGTGTCAGAATTAGAGCTTAGTGACATCTTCCATTTTATTATATACATAAAAATGAAGGGGGAAAGGAGCAGAGAGAGAAATTTCTCTGGAGAAGAGAGAGCAATCACTAACCTGAAAAGTGTTTCCTCAATTTAAGAAAATAATTTCTAAAATTTTGTCTGTTTTCCCAAAGAACCTCTTTACTAGACATCTCCAGGCTGTTTCTCTAATAGCGTCTCATTGTTATACGGCTGTACTTTAAAATTGTTTCCTAATATGGAAGCGCCCAGAGGTTCTCTGGTTCAGATTAGTTGTAATTGGCACTCCATAAACAAACCACACTAAACCCCAAAGAGCAAGTAAAAGTGTTTTTCAAGAGTTTTATAGGAAGGAACCATTATGTTCTAAGTATATGCACTAAAAGACAAGTGTTTTTCACTCAAATGGCTTAGGGGGGTTGAGGCTGCTACAAAAGTTCAGCATTCAATGCATTGATTGTGAGTTGTTTTTGTTTTAAGTATGTGTAGGTAACAAAACTGCTATGATATGGCAGTAGTTTTGTGAAACAGACCTGCCAAAGGCAGCCAACATCTAGTATGATGGCGCATTGTTGAATGTAGGTGAGCCATCTATATGTTTGGAAATGAAACTTATGGAAAATGCAACTATAAAATAAATATTCCATGTGTTACGTGTGCATACCAGTTTATAAAGCTAACATACTTTAAAACACAAATTCTGATTTTGTTATTGGCCCAAAGAAATATTGCTTACGGAGCCTCGCAATTAGAGATACACTGTGGGTTGTTTCATAAGTAATATATACCACTATTAGCAAAATCAGCATGGGTGTGAGGATGCATTTGGCGGCCTACAGAGGGAAAATGCAGGTTTGAAGAAATAAAAAAGAATAAAATGAGTTGCTCATTCACTTTGTTTAGAGAGATCTTTTTTTAGAGAGCACTTTCTCTAAAATTCACTACCTATGGTGTAGGTACTGTGCCTCTGGTAGATGTGGCACATTTTGTATTGCCAGGAAACTGTCAAGTATATAGGAAGACTAGCGAAAAGCGTACCTACGTTGCGGGAGTAAAATTCAGTGTGCATGTTCCTATGAAGTCTACTTAGGCTGCAATCCTAAAGAAACTTTCCTGGGAGTAAGGCCCATTTAACACAATGGTGCTTACTTCTGGGTAGACATGGTTAGAAGGCTGCAGTCAAAGACATTTTCAAAGCTCCTCACTTTCTCCTTCTCTTCATCCTGAGCCTCTCTTTCCCCTGCTCCCTTCTGGCTAGCTCTGAGCTGCTTCCCTCTTCTCCACTGCTCTTCTCTCCCTCTGCGCAGCGGATTCACGGCCACAGGAAGAACAGCATGGAAGTGTTGCTTTTGCTATGGGCAGGCGCGCTAGGCAGCCCTGATGCTTTTTAAAAAGGCTGCCGGTCAACGCGTCTGCCCCAACTGCCAACGAGTGTGCTTGTTAACTGAAGCAACACTTGTTACGTGAGGCAGAATCCTAGATAAATTTTTTGCTTGTTATGTGGATCATTTGTTAAGCAAGGTACTTGTTAAGTGAGGTACCACTTTATATTTCACTGTATATATATATAAGACTAAACTACAATTCGATTTCCTGATGACACAGCTGGAAATGTGACAGCCTCCCTCTTGGTTTTCCTAATGTTACAGTTTCTGTCTGTTTCTGAACTGTTCTTTTTTAATACAAATCCAAGTTAAAAATTTCTATAATGTAACATATTCCATCAAAGGCCAGTAACCAGTTATCATGTGCAACATCCATAAAGGTTAATTCTATGTTGTCTTTACTATAAACTAGTTTATTTTACTGTAGGTTAAATTGTTGTCAGCATGTACAAAACCCCGACAGCTTCCAATTGCCAGAATCATCCGTTCTTCTAGATCCTGCCTCAAGAGCTGCTGGTAACATACAGTAACAAGTTACTTTGTTATGCTATACTATCTGATTTATGCTGCTATGCATTCAGTGAGAAATACCTATCCAGAGAGGACTACGACACCATAAAGAGAAATGGAGCAAATTCATATGAAGCAATTGGTATTATTTACCTCAAAAGATGGATGATAGGATGTTGTTTATACTGTACAGTAGGAAACATTATCCAACAGGGAAATATCTCTCACAAGAGCAAAGGTTGGAGTGGATGAAAGGGGGAGACTCCAATGCAATGAAAAGGTGTTATATTGAAAATAATCACAGAGGGGACTGCAAAAAATAATAATTCTCATGTCTCTCACAACACATAATTAAAAGTAGTGGTGTGAAACCGTAACAGTGGCATATGTATTTATATTTCACTGTATATATATATAAGACTAAACTACAATTCGATTTCCTGATGACCCAGCTGGAAATGTGACAGCCTCCCTGAGATTCACACTTCACAGAACAACTGGAGAAGCAAAACCGGTTTGGCATTGCAATCCCAGCACAGTATCATTGTGTCCAGGGCTTCCTTTAATGGGGTGATCAACCAGATTTCTCACTAAAATGCAAGCAGGGAATTCATCCTTTCATACCCATTAATGAATCTGCAAAGCCTTTCCTTCATGGCAAAGGAAACAAAACGATTCCACTGGTGCTATTTTGCAAGCCCCCTTTCATTCTCATTTGTTTTGTACTTTCTGTACTTGAGTCTCATCCTCCCCCTAATCATGATATCCTTTGAATGACAGTAGGCTAAGCATGCGTTTACAATTTCCATCCAATCAAAGGGTAGCGGTAGATATTAAAAAAACCACTTTACAACAAACAGTCTAATGTATTACAAGATCAGTCCTGCTACTTGTCGATTCTATGAAGAATTTTAGCACAGGGGCGGGGGGGGGGGGGTGGGAAATTAAAATTAATTATAAAACTGCACATGCCACCATCTCTCCCCTGCAGCATATATGTCATGGCTCTTTTTTTTTTTTTTTAAAAGCAGTTGCTTCAGCTTTCCTTTCTAGTGATAAATACTTTCTTATCCAGCAGCGCACATGCCTAAGTCCCATCAGCATTAATAGTGGGGAGGGGTGTGGTTGCCGGGCTCAATGAGCCAAGAAATATTTTGATATCACTCAAAGCTTTCCAAGTAACATATCTTTTAATAGCAGATGTTCCATGAAATGCTGTCAACTTCAGTGTAGTGTGACGGAGAAAGAACTTTTCACCAACATTTGATTTTAAAAGGAGAAGCTCATTTGGTTTTTTTTCAAAAGATATAATCTTGCTGGCTGAAACTGAATCCATCCTGCATGCGCCTTTCAGTTGTCAAGAATGCTCTTAAACTGATACTTGCTTGACCTTGATTCATTGTGATTTTGAAGTTGTTGAATGCCTTTATTTTGAAACAAGGATGCAATCCTAACCTAGGACAGCACAACTCATTGGTCTTCCTGTTCCTGTGGTGAGGCAAGTGCCATCTTTGTATTGGCCTAACTTTTTCCCATGTGGCACAGAAGTGTTTTACAGCACTGTTGTGACACCCCCAACTCAGCACAGAACGTTACAGCTAGTTATTAGCTACAGCCTAATTGTAGCTTAGGATTGCATCCTCTGACCTGCTGATGCATCTGCTTTAAGTTTTTATGGGGAAATACTTGTTTTGCATGATGGGCTTGGGGGGTAGTTCTTGAGCAAAAATTAACTTTCTGCATAGTTATCTCAATGTCTAGCAGTCCCAAGATCAATTAATCATAGTCATGTGCCCTTTGTGCAGGCGCATCCTGCATATGTGGTTGTTAGGGAAAGAATGGGCACTTGAGTCATGAAGACTTGGGGTGAAAACACTTGTTTTTCAACAGGAATCACAACCATTTCTGACTTGAATGCAACTCACAGGTCAGGGCCAGTGGTTTTTTCCCATGTTGAACAATGCTCCACAACTATAAATGTATACTTCTCTTATCAAAGTGTAAGACAAGCACCAAACAAGGCTTAGCAAATTTTTGTATACACATATGTCCATCAAAATAAGTGATGGACAAAATATGATGGACATCATATGTCCATCAAAATAAGTGTATCGGTTGAAAATAGATAAATATACACGATTTAAAATAAAACACTTATATGACTTTAAGGGCTGCAATGCCTCAGTGGTTAAAGACTACTGTGTTTGTTGACTTGAAGGTTGGCAGGTTGGAAGTTCAAGACACGGGTTCTGCACAATGGAGTGAACTCCACTTACTCAGCTCCTGCCAGTCTAGCAGTTCAACAGCATGTAAATGCAAGTAGATAAATAGGTACCACTTCAGGGAGAAGGTCACAGCATTCCATGTGCTTTGGCATTTTGTCATGCTGGCCACATTACCATAGAGGTGTTTTCGGACAACACCGTCTCTTCAACCTTGTAATAGGGATGAGCACTGCTTCCTAGAGTTGGTCACAACTATCAGGACAACCTGCAGGGGTCCTATACTTTATGTGATTGGTTTGCAAAAGGAGGTATAGCACAGACAGCAAAAAAAGATTTCCTTATGAACACATACATTCTAATGATACAAAATGGGAAGGATGTGAACTACTGATAGAGAAGCAAGGTGAGATGAGAAGCAAGTGGTAGTTGGACAGTAAATCAAAGCAGGGAAGGGAATGAGTAAGTGAAGAAAAAAAAGCCATCTAAGAAAGGGAAAAGGCCATCTGCAAAAGATGAGATTTGCTGTGACTTCTTCACTCAATCCTAGGCTGTG
This sequence comes from Cryptoblepharus egeriae, assembly GCA_030015325.1. Classification (NCBI taxonomy): domain Eukaryota; kingdom Metazoa; phylum Chordata; class Lepidosauria; order Squamata; family Scincidae; genus Cryptoblepharus; species Cryptoblepharus egeriae. Next base: position 194,287,092 of record JAREYC010000002.1, read on the forward strand.
GGTGGCGCAAGTGGTTAAGACACTGTGCTTAACCAGCACAGTTAACCAGCAGGCCAGGGTTGGAGACCCGGGTCGGCCCCACAAGACAGGGTGAGCTCTTGTCCTTAGTCCAGCTCTGCGACGCCAGCTGGATCCTCCAATCGTATTGGCTCTGCCTTTCCATTGGACTAATTCAGTGGCGTGGAGAGAGGGGATTTGCTGCTTGGGTAACAGTCTATCCTCCATAACTATCTAACCCAGGCTTTCATGCTTCGCATGCAGCCTATGCAGCGCCAAGCACAATACCATAGTCTTCCAAGACTGACGGAGGCCTGCTTTTTTTCACTCAGTCAAGAATATGTCGGTGTAGGTGCTGATTCCTTAATTTTCCCAAGTGAGCAACCAAATGGACCAAGATAAACAAAATATTTTGTAGAACACAAAGCTTGTTATTTGTCTGTGGGAGTAAGGCACTCTATTCAGGGAAATAGCAATTCAGATTTCCAGGCATCATTGAGGGCAAAATCCAGAGTAACTACAAGGAGTCCTTGCTCCGGTGTAAGAACAACTTACTCTGGATTCCAATATGAATTTCCCATAGGTTTTCACTTGGTGGTGCAGTAACTACAGGTGCACATTAACCCTACAATCCAGAGTAAATACGGGAGCACATAAGAGACCTTATGTGTACCCGTAGTTACTGCATGACCTAGTGAAAACCTATGGGAAATTCATATTGCATTCCAGAGCAAATTGTTCTTACACTGGAGCAAGGACTCCCCATAGTTACTCTGGATTGCACCCAAAGTATCTTATGTGCTCCTATACTTACTCTGGATTTGGGGGTCAGTTATCTTTGACACATCTACAGAGAAAACAGTGCTTAGAGAGAAACACTTTTTCATGACTTCAGGTTTTCTATGTTGGAGCACATAATAATGTCCCTGCTGTGTGTGTGCGCACGCGCATAGAGTAGGTGCGAACCTGCTGGAGCCCACCACTGGATACTGCCAAAGAAACAGCTCCAGAACATTCTTGGTGTGCTGCAAACAGTCCTCCATGACCAATGAAGAAAGGCAGCCTGCCTATCAATAATTTCTCTGATGAATGCTTGCCGATACGTACATGTAACAGAAGCAATAAAGATAACCGGAGGAGGAATATGTGTGTTTGCATGTGCGTGTGTGTGTGCGTGCATGTGCGAGTAAATTAACTCATCCTCAAAAACCCTGATAACTTGACAATGGTGATAGATACCTTTAGAAAATGGTCTCTTCACAGACAGTTCCACTTGCCATCAGTCAATCAGCCTGTGCCTGATTCTTTGTGTTTCCCCTCCTCTATTTCTTTTTTTCCCCATTATCACTCACAGACTTTTCCCCCTCTTGCCCCACTTTTTTTTTACTTGCCCTACATTCTTACATTAATGCTGACAGCACTGCAGATAGAGGAGGGGAGACAGCACAAACATGCACATATGCAGACCTCATGCATGAGTACAAGTGCCTTCTGTTTGCACAACAGGAGTGTCTGGATCCATGGCACAAACTGCTGCTGAATACTCTCCTGATGGAGGCCATTTTCACTCTTATAGATAAACATGCTTCATAACACTTCCCCCCCTTACACTTCATCCTTTTAATGATTCCTTTTTGTTCCTAGCAGGTTTGTTTCATGCCCTTCTAATATAAAATTGACCAAATTTCACTGAATAGGGGTTGTTGAACTGGAATGAGATAACATAAGCTGGAATAAGATAAGAGGGAATTTAGGTGGGTGCTACTTTTTAAACCCTTCTATGATGAGCTAAACTTGCCCCAATTCCCTCTTCGATGCAATGGTTAAAGGCAGAAGCACTCTGTCACCATTCTATATGGTCACCCTGGTCCGAGTCAGTTTCCTAGCACTACCTGATGGATACAGCAATAACTGCTTCGACACCCCTTTTGCAGAGGGTGCTGGAAAACTTAGGATTGTTTTCCAGTCCAGAAAGCTGGAAAGTGCTTTGTAGAAGGCTCACCAAATATTGCGGTTCAAATGAAAGAGAAACCAAGAGCAAATTGTCTGAAAGTCCTCAAACCCTTGCATTTTAAAATGCATCCCTGTTCTCTTTCGATGCCATCAGGAGAAGAGCTACGTAGGCATTCAGTAAACAGGCAATAATGGCTAATCACACATATGGTGCAAAAGATCAAATAAAAGACAAGAGACCCTAAAGCAATTTGACATTTTCTATTTAATGTTTGTAATGTGGTGGCAGAGATCATTACACATCTTCCTAATCAAACACAGGGAAAAGAACAAATATTTGAGAATATAACCAATTGTCTATCTTTCCAGACTGTTTTAGTTTAAATCTGAACAAACGGGTTGTTGCTGGACTGGTGGAGAATATTGCATCCAGATGGTGGACACTTCAGAGCTGTTTCTCAATGGAACAGGTGTATGGCTTTATTTTCACTTTAAATCAATATATTAGCATAGCCCAGGTTTGTATGAAATGCACTCATTGCCCACTGTTATGAGGCACATCTTGTGGATTTAACTGACATAATAAAAACAGTCTTCTTTTGTGTTCGTGCACATTTCTGTGGTTATGTAGGTGATTTAAAAAAATCATTATTACAATTGGCAATAATGTGGTTCCTTGGGATACCTCTTTTTGTTAAACCTCTTTTAGTCAAAGGATACCTCTTTTTGTCAAAAGAGGTGGCCACTCTCCTCTTTCTGAACAGTGTTAAAAAAAATCAGTTATTTGCCAAAAAAATGAAATGAAGTCTTAAAAAAAAATAAATATGTAAAGATATTGTCTTCAGGAAATATCAAAGTTTCTATTGAAGCAAACAATGTTACCAATCAAAGCTTGATGACTTCCATCTGTACATCGTGGGTAGCTACCTACGGACGCATTTTCTTTCTCCACATTCCAATTAGAAATATGCTAAGGCTTGTCTGCTCTATTATCCACTGCCTCTGGGAATGAAGCCAGCAAAGTTCCAGATCTGTACTATTTTCAAGACCCACACTAGTCTCTTGTTTGATATGCTACAGTGGTAAAGGGCCTCTACCCCTGAGACTAGGCAAACCAGAGTACTGAACTAACAGTCCAATCCAAGCAGCAGTGATGGGAAAAGGTATAGGAGGGCAGAATTGAATCTAGAGTCTCTGGATCCTACAACTCAAGTGACCCTGGGGTTCTACCACTAGTCTCTGAGTCAGGCATTTTTGAGTTGAATTGAATCTACACTTGACCAGAATCAAGTAAGATTCAGCTATTATCTCCAGTTCTTATCTCCTAATCTCCAGTTAGGTTGGCCTAAGCCCTGGCATAAGTCCTGTGCTGGCCTGAGGGTGTCACTGTAAGACACTTCTGTCCCACTCCTGTGGGAGGGTTAGGCCAGTGCACAGAAATGCGCTTGCCTCCTTACATCATGATAGCAACAGAAAGACCAATGAGTTGTGCCAGCCTAAGTTAGGCTTGCACCCTCAGTCAGTTACAAGATACTCCAAAAAACTGTAAGGACCCCCAGCCACACACAGGAGACTTGGGCTGGAATTCTAATCTCCTGTTAGGCTGGCATAAGCCCCGGCATACTTCCTTTGTTGACCCAGAGGTGTCACAAAAGTGCCCTGGGGTGGGATTAGAACCAGTGTACAGGCATATGCCAACCTTCCTAATCTTCACAGGAAGAAATGCCAACTGAGTTAGGCTGGCGTAAATTAGTTAGGATTGCACCATTTGTGACTCAAGTTAGGAGTGCTTTAGAGTTTCCAAATTTTTTGTGACTCTAGAACAGGGTTGTCCACAGGTATCTGCAAACCTGTGCCAGCTCTTTAGCTGGCATGATAGGAGAGGAAGGGGTGAGAAGGCTGTTTTTGGAAAGGATAGGATCTGGAGGCAACATTGACTTCATATCCAACGCCTTCCATTTCCACCCTTCCCCCATTTCTCCCTTCCCACCCAGTTTCATTCCTCCCTCCCCTCCCCTTCTGGTTTGTCCCCTTCCTGCCCCTACTGCAGTCTGCCTGTTTCAGCAGCTACAGCAAGGTCTGGAAGCAGATGAGAAGCACTGCAGCCTCTTGTGCTCGCCTGTATTCCCAAAATGGCAGCCAAATCAAATGGCTGCCAATAAACAAGAGTGGAACCCTTTTCCACTGTCATTAACCAATCATTTCAACACCCCAATCTGGAACAGGACTCTGCTGCCATTACTAGCCTGTCCTCCATACCCAGGGTGACCAGATGCCAAACCCAAATTCCCCCCTAGTTCACCAAAATTCCTGTCCTCCAAGCCAAAATTCCTACCCAGTTAAAAAAACTGTAGAACGCCCCAAAAATGTAGGATAAATATATAACATGTTAAAATAAAGCTAAAAACACTCGTACTGCTTTCCTGTACTTAATTTCAACATTACATTACTTATTTCCCAACCCGCTTTCAATAGCAGGAAAGATCTCTGCAAAGGACCAGACAGCCTTTTCCACTAATCTTTGCACTCCCTGCCAGTAGGTTCCAGTAGATCAGGTGATTGGTGAGGTATTGGGAAGAGTGGGGTGCTTTCTTTTGGGGGTAGGGGGTCCAGGGGAACACGGGTGAGTGCAGGGGACTGGGAAGGGTGGGGGGACTTTCTTTTGGGGGATGGGGTCCAGGGGAAAATGGGTGAGTGCAGGGGGAGGAGAAGAAGTGGTGGAAGTGGCAGGTGGCAATGTAGGCGGCAGTTCCTGGAGGGGGGAGTCTGTAATGCTGGGCTCGGTGGGCTGCAGGTGGGCAGGCTATGAGCAGTGGCTTCCGGAGGAGCAAAGTTGCACTGGTAGCCTAGCCTAGCTGTGGGCTGGTGACGAGAGGCTCCTAAAGGAGCAAGACTGGCAGACAGAGCAGTGACGGAGCACAGATGTGGGCTGCTGCTGCTCAGCCTGCTGTCTTGCTGGGCTCTGGCCATGAGGTGGGGAGGAGGACCTTCCTCTTGGTCGTGCCTCAATATTTTACCACTCCGGGGAAGCCCTAGAGCAGTGCGTGCTATGTGCTCAATGAATAAATTTTTTTTAAATGGTGGCATGCCAGTGCTGGCATGCCCAAAACCCAGAAAAAGTGGGTTTTTTCCCCTGAGGTCTCTGGATAATACCCCCTGGGTAAGACCCCCTATTTTTCCTCAAGTCTCGGGGTAATACCGGTCATGTGGGCAGCCTGTCCATACCATCAAATTTCCTAAGTTCACACTGTAAAGTGTTCTGCTGTAATAGTCCAGAAAATTTACTATGAACTCAATCCTAACCATGTCTACTCAGAAGTAAGCCCCATTATGTTCCATTAGTCTTATTCCCAAAAAAGTGTGTTAAGGATTAACACAGGTTCCAGGTTCAAATCCTTCCTTGGCCATGAAGCTTCCTGGGTGATTTTGGGTCAGTCCTTCACTCTTAGCTTTGCCTGCTTCACAGGATTGTGGTGAGTATAGCAGGAGGAGAGGAATCAAAGCTTTGTAAGTCCCCTTGGGCGTTGGCATGGGAAAGCTGGCATGGAAAACAAACAAACAAAGAAATAAGTGGTCTTTGAAGTTAGGGTTGGGACCCCTATGGAGGACTGTGACTTAATTTCAGGGGTTTTGAGAAGAGCTAGATGCAGCCATCTTGGAGTCTGCAGCTGGGCACCTTTAATGACACTTTCAGCCAGTGGCGTAGCTAGGGGGTGCAGTTGCACCAGGTTATAAGCTTTAGGGGGGCTACAAGCGGAGCTTGACAGTAGTGACTAAAATTGTGAAAACAGGGTATGTATGAAGGATAATACTATCATGTTACATATTGTTGGAAAGGTAATTTTATGCAGAATGCAATGAAACTAACTGCATTGGAGTATCTCTATTCTATCAAAGGGTTATGGTTAATTAACCCAGAAATGAAAACACAATGAAACAAAAAGTAGATTTTTTAAAACTCAAACTTTCCTATGATACTGATTGCTCTGAGAGACAATGAGAAGCAATTCTGGTACTGTAAGGAGCTAATAAGGCATTAATATTAATCAGCTCTCAGTTCATGTTACCAAGGCTAACTGGGAATACAGACACTTCTAATTGGTGCTCCTCTTATAGTTAGCAGGGAAAGAATAGCCATTTTTCTTTGATTCAGCACAGTTTTCCTAACCAATCAGGGACACAATTTTCATTATTTTAGTTAATTACATTTGATTTTGTTGTTGCAGGGGGATGACGACAACAAAATCTTCAACTCTGGATAGCAAATAGGTGCTTTAGCCATGCCACTAGCAGAGCAAATGGGTGGTGAACTGTTGAGGAGGGGGAGGAGGAGGCAGGTTTTTCCCAATTTTCATTTTTGAAATACCTGGGGATGACATCACTTCTGGTTGTGACATCACTTCTGGGGCAACACTTTGAGCTTTACACTGGGCTATGTGATCACTATGTGCCACTACTTCCAGCCATGACATAACCTCCAAAGGGTCCCAGACAGATTGTCGTTCTCAGAAGGGGGTCTCAGGCTGAAATGCTGGAATAACATTGACGTATATAAATACAAGAAAAAACATGTTAATGCCACAGTGGTTGGAGAATAAAATTGAGTTCTTAAGTAGCAAAACAAATGGAGTCAGAAATAGGGAAAGTGATTTCTAGCACCTGATCAGAGAGATTAAAAGATGCAAGTTTGCAAGGAATTCTGCTTTTAGTATGGCTGGAGTTGGAAGATCTGCTTACATTGGATCCTAAGACAATAATTAATGTTTTGTGCTGAGTCCTTCTAATTCACTTTGTTTTACATCCACTTGGGAAATAACCTTGATTGAATCAGACAGTGGAAACAAATGGCAACTTTTTGCATGGATGCTGCCTTATGATGCCCCATGTTGTGACTTTAACTATATTGGGAGCTAATAAATTATGCTCTGTGGCTGCACAGTATCTAGATCATTACTAAGGCTGACAGCCCAATCCTTCTGATGCTATATGCTGTTGGAATGAGCATTTTAGCTATTCTGTGTGCTTTCCAGCTGGCTCAAAATAAAACATGCCACACCTGCCAGCCCCAGTAAATTTGAATAGGGAAAGAAAGGATGGTGGGGTGGGCAGAATGGGGCAGTGATGGGGGTGTGGAGGAAAGTGACAGCATCATCCGTGGAAATTGTATCCCCCCTTCCTCAGCTTGATCCCCCTTCACTTCTCCACATGGACTCCACAGTGATATTGCTAGAACAGTCCAAGTTGACTCACCAGGTCAGCGAAGCTTACAATGTTCCTGTTTCCCATAGAGGCTTAAACTCCCTTATGGGATACAGCAGGTACCATGTATGATGTATGAGGAGTGAATACATAGAGTGAGTTAGGATTAGGCTATGAAATTCTAAATGAACTTTCTAAGACAAAAGTTCCATTGAACTTGGGATTTAGGAAAGGAATTCACTTAGGATGGTGTTGGAAGTAATTTTCTCTCAGTTGCAGAATTTCCCAGGTACCTGAACTACAGCTGGTCAAATATAGTTACCTGCTCAATAGAAAACTGAATTTTTTAAAACTTTGCCTTGGCATAAAAATTGCTTTTACTATTACATTTAATGAAAATCCTTTGTAATCTCATTCTTTTTTCCCATGTGATACCATTCAAAATAAGGAACCTGGGAACTGATTTGTTTTCTTATAATCAGATCTTGAAAATGGTATTTTGGTATTTTTCAGTATACTGGAAAATGTAATGCTATATTTCACTCGCAACATGAAGCCTACTGTGCTACATACTCACCAAACACTTTATGAGTCGTCCCCCTCCCGGATTGATCTTCATTTTGATATTACTGCACGCTAGAGGAATCAATGGAACATACTGCTTCACTCTGTTGATCAGTGGCTGGCTGGCTGAACATTGGTTCTTGTTGATGTTCATTCACATGTTTTGTAGGTTTTTTTATTCATTAAAGGCTGACAGAAAAAACATACCTTTCAAAGACATGCTTAGAGATAGAGCAAAATACAAGCCATTTGATGGGGCATAAATCAACCTTTTTCTATCTGCATTCGGTCTTGCCCATTTTTCAACAGGATTTACTTTGATAAATGGCAGCTCATGTCCCTACGCCAACAACATCAATGTTGAAAAAGAACTATTATTCTGGTGAACTAGGATCTGCAAACAGGAAAAATTGTTTTCAAAGAAGACACTTTGTGACTGTAATTTTATTCATTTATTATCTTGTGAACACTCGTTGTTTCAAGAGAGAAGGAACAGCATAACTTTGTAGATTCTAGAACATTGTAACTTTGCAGGTCACCCATTAGTCACTATCACTGTAGTTCTCAGACAAGTACAGACAAGCTGTGAGCATGGACACATCAGAATAGAGTGGTATATGAAATTGAATAGATAAAAAAGAAAGTGGAGTATGAAGAAAGTGTGTAAACTTAAAAAAAGGTTGGTGGAACAAGCAGGGAGGAACAACCCACAACAATTTAAATATTCAAGAAAATATGGTTAATAGCCCAATCCTACATATCTCCATGCATGGCAGTGTGCCAACAGGGCATTTGCTGTGTCCCATAGAGGAGTTTCAGATCCCAAACATCTCCTCCAGGAGAATATTAAATTTGAGTGTGTGAAAAAACTAACAAAAGCAGTTTCAGCTGAAGCCTATTTCAGCTGTTTAAAAATAAGGAGACAAAAGTAGTTTTTAAAGGTTTCCCTCATAGGAACACCAGCTAACACAGAGGCTATTAACAGGTGATACATGTCTCCAGCCAAGCTTCATTTAAATTTCAGTACTGGAAGGGATGTGGCCAGAGAGGTGGGAATACCTAGGTTGTCCCATTTTGGAACCTATAGGCTCCAACAGCATTTCTGCCAGCATGTATTGGATGTATTGTAAAGCCTGATGCTGATCCTAAGGGCTATGCTTCTATATCCACCCCCTGCAAAAAAAAATAAAAATATTCTGGCGACCATCAGAGATAGCTGTTGCAACATCATTATATATACTTGAATTTATAGGCTACAGAAAACTTAATCAGTGGACATTTCCAAAACTTTTCCATCCATTGGTTTTTGGTAGATTGTTGAGCTAAAGCAACTAACTGGACAGACTGGAAACCCAACTTTGAAAGTCAATGGAGTCACACTTGAGTTCCTTTTTGTATTATTGAAGTTGTTCCACCAAAGTAAACTTTCTAGACATAAATGTGAATATTTCTAATTTGCCACACTTCTGCTGTCAATTTCCTCTCCTTTTCTCTGTTCCTCAAACTTCAGTCATTATTTGATATGTTAATACCAAAAACTGTCTTTGCATGCACACACTACTGTTTTATTTCCTGCCCTCATCTCTCTGTATGTGTATTGCATATATAGTATATATACTATTTTTTATTCCACCATTTTTACTACTTTTCAAGGGCTATTTCTGGTTGAGAAAATATTGTCCTGAACCGAAATATGGTAACTCCCATAGGTACAGTGGCCACTATTTGATATCCCAAAATTCATCAAACTGTCATGTGGTATTGTAGTGCATTTGAAAAAGAGCAGACACCTGCAGCAGTGATGTTTTGGATTTAAAGGAAGAAATGAATGATCACAGCTATCACAGCATATGCCCTAAAATTGGTTATTTTTGTAGTGCTGCTTTTGAAATTAATTGGCACCACAAAATTATTAGTGCTTTCAATCAGTGTAGACCGGGGTGCTCAAACCCTGGCCCACATGCAGCTGATGGCAAGCCTCTGGCAAGCCCCCTACAAGCAGCTAGCAGGCCAAGTTCCACCACATCCTCCCTTGTGAAAGTGTGCATGAACTGATTGAATTCATTCATTTTTTAGTCAGATTTAAGCCCCATTATATTTAATGCCACTTACTCCCAGGTAATTGTGAATAGGATTGCAGTGTCAGGGTACTATCCTAACCAATTTAGGCAGCACAATTCACCCATCTCACCATTCCCACAGTGGTGTGTGGAGACCAGCAAATGCTGTGCATGGTCCTAACCCCTCCTGCAGTGTCATTTTTGTGACACCCTAGGACCAACATGGGACTTATGCCAGGACTTGTGCTGGCCTCACTAGGAGTTAGGATTGCAGATGCTTTCATATATGTAAGTTCTGCCTTTAATATATTTACTTATGTAAATTTATGTACAAATTAATTCTTTCTTTCTGGTACCTGACATAGAGAGATGATGTGGCCCTCCTCCCAAAAACGTTTGCTCACCCCGATATTGACAATACTAAGCAAGATATGTTGATGGTCTGACTCAGAAGAAAGAATTCCCCCCTGTATTTGTGCAAAAGGTTGGGAAAAATTAATACAGCTGCATATGTAGTATATATCACACCATTTGCCAGGAAATTTTTTTTATAGCAATGATAAATTTAGCTTTTATTTTCTTTGCTAGATAAGAAATAGAACATTTAGTTGCATGAAGCCATTTATCCTTGTAATCTTTTTCATTAAATTGCAAATGTCTCTTTACTCAGCTCTGTGTCTTTGATTTATTTTAAAAGATGCAATATAAACTTTTAAGATTAAATCTTCCATATGATTGCTCTCCAAAATATCATATTTGTCTTCTCTCCTCTCCAATAAATAATGTTTTCTTTGAAGTTTTATTCAGAAATTGTTGTTGCTGTTGTTAAAATAACAGTAATGCACCAGGTTTTTTAAAAGATGATTCAACATTCTGGCTGCGTGAGAATTGTGGAGTTGCTGATTCCACTTCCCACTGGTCATACCCATGACTTCTGAAAAGCTACTCTCACTGTCCTCAGCTTTTAAACTATTTAGGTATGTTGAGCATGGGGACACATGGGGAAAATCTTGGCAACACCCCCTGCATGAAAAAGTATTAAATACATGCTCAACATTACCTTCCACTCATTTTGGAAGATCACTGTATGGAAAAGCTATGCTTTCCTTAGTTTTCTTATCATATATATGATGAGAAAAAAAGCTCATGATGGCTTGTACGGGTCACACCACCTTGATATTGTGAGTCAAATCTTCAGCTCTCTAAATGACAATGTAAATTTTACTAATTATATACTTATTAAGAAGCTTTCTAACCCATATTTCAATAAAGGAAGGATTAACATGGAGATCAAGATGTAAAATGTAATAGGATATACAGCAATCAAATATATGGCATACAACTGAGAATCGACCACAGCAGCACAGACATGATACACTGCGTGGCGACATGAAAACCACCTGCCTACACCCAGACCGAGCCCATCATAGAGAGAAATTGCAACTCTGATCCAGAATAGTGGACCCTGCCATCATATGGGACAAACACTAAAGAAGATGTACAGCAATCACATATATTTTCAAATAGAACAAAACAAAATCAGGCTAAGCACATAATGAATGAATACACCACATTAGGCATCAATCAAAATGTGTTAAGCATCCTCTCATCTCATTGCAACCACAAAGGCCCAGTCATATTATTGATTTATAGCATCAGCTCTTGGGATCTGATGCAAATCCATTTAATATGGTGCAAAAGGCACTCCACCATCAGCTGTTAAGGAACCACTGCCATGAAGAGTTGGAGGAGCCATGTGCTCACCAATGAGCAGGTAAAGTGGTAGCAGAGGCAGGCCATGATCGGGGACCCTAGCAGGAAGTAAGTACTGTACACTGATGCAACTGCATACTATGCTCTTCTGGGGGGCAGGACTGGGCAGTTAAATTCTTAACACTCATAGTTTTCTGTAGAAATTATGCAGCGCTTGCCTTGATTGGGTTGTACCTGAGGGTGATAATCTTGTAGTTAAAAACACTTAAGTCACATTGATTTAAATAAGAGTTACACATAGGTAACTGTGCACAAGAGTACACAATTTAGGTGTCTGAACAGTAGGCTGGTTTTCAGATATGCAAAACATCCATCACTTCCATTGATCTTAACTAATTTAAAACTGCACTACTAATTGCCTAGGTCTTTGGAAAGTTGATTCCTAATCAAAGGGAGCGTGTGTTATAAATAGAACCTATTCTGGAGTTCAGCATTAGTTGTGGGTGTCTTGTGATGATTTCAGTCATCATTTTTTACAGGAAAAGGCTGCAATTAACTCACAGCAACTTTGATTAGAAAAGATATCCAGGAGACAAGCTATGTAGATATGATCTAAGGACACAATCCTAACAAATTTAGGCCACTGTATAGACATGCACCAGCCTTGCTGCACCACCATGGGAATGGGGAGATGTGTGAGTTGCACTGGTCAAAACTGGAGATTGTGCCCTCAGTCACATTCTCATTTCACTCATCCTTCTTTGGGTCCAAATGACTGAGATTGTATCTCCAGATCTGTGATCAGAAAATCAGAAGAGGAAGTTATTTTGGAAGGGAAGCTGATGGCAATATAGCTTCAGCAGTTCTAAGTTTAACACTGAAACCTGTCAGTTTCATCCTTTCAAAATTCTCTCAAATTCCAAAACCATACTGAACCTGGTATTGGTATAAAAAATGCAAAATGCATTTAAGAAAACCAAAAAGTGATGCTAATCCAGTCTTACATTTTCCTAGTAAAATTTTAAATGCTCTTTGCATACAATGATTGTGAAACAATAGAGACATGAGAGTATTCCAACATTATTTAAACATTGGCTTTTGATATTCTGGGTAAAACTTTGACTCTGTATAAATACATGTGCTCTCTGGTTTATTGAATATATGAAGAACGGGCTGGATCAGGCCAAAGGCTCATTTAAGCTGCAATCCTGAAGTGCAGTTAGGCTAGCCTATCTCAACTAGGCTGGTCTAATTCCAAGATATACCAGCCGAGCTACTCCACTGAAGGCTTGGGCTAGTGTTAAGTCTGCTTAGGCTGGCCCAAGTGAGATGCATCTGGGCCAGCCTAGCAGGGCTAGCCTAGGCAGCAAAGCAGGGGCATATTGAGGAAATGTTGAGCATGTCCTAGAATAGTGCAGTTTGCCATATGCAGTTAAGGGAGGGAAGCACATTTGGTACTCTGTTTTAGGAGGTCTTGGGGTGTTCCTGAATAAATGGGACTTTCTGCATCCCAAACCACTGGAATTACATTCCACTGAAATATGGAGGTGATAGATGGTAGGGAAGAGAGACATCCACATGTACTATTAAAACCCCAGATTTCTGAATAATACCAATTGTGAACCAAATTATATGAGTCCTTCTTTAATAATAAATTCCTGTTTGTGCACTATAACATCCCAGTGTTGATTAACCCTAAGGTTTATTGAATGTTTATTTAAAACTTTTCTCCCTTTCCATTCTCAGGGCATCTTGCAAATCATAATTAAATAGCATGAAAACAATACCAACAATACAAGAACTGCCAGATTACCTAAGCAGTTTAAAAGTGATAAAATCTACTAACAGCATCAGGAATATGTATTTCCACCGCAACAGTATGTATATTTATTTGCTCAATGAACTTCAGTAAAGTTAATTCCCTTTAACATGTCCAAGATTGCATCATTTTACTGACTGTGGTTTTTCTGCTCATCTCCTTTTCATCTGGAAGAGGCTATAGAAGTTTACAGTTCGTGATACATTCAAATTTTATCTTCCATCAGTTGCTTGCCCCTATATAGTACTGAATTGCATAGACAGCCTAAGCTAATAGAAAACAAAGTTATATTTTCTGCATGGGGCATAAGAAAGTAGTAGTCTTAAATCAGTCACACCAACCATATCATTCATTGCCTTGTCAGTTTGGTCCCAAGTGACAGCCTGTATCAATATCCCGTCCTTCTAAATACAAGTTTCGATATTAACTGTCAGCAATGTAGAATCCTCAGTAATGTATGTCAGAGACGTGTAATCAAAAACTAAATCAGAATGTCAAAGTGATGGAATCGTGCAGTCTAAATTCTCATAAAACTACGTACAAAATCGCCTTCTTCAACCAGAAAACCAACATCCTTTCTTCATAGTACTTTTTAAGGGCCATTTTTCACAAACTCTATTTGAGTTCTTTCATCTGACCCCCCTCCCTTTCCACACCTGTTGTGCTCAGAGCCTAAGAGGAATTTTCCTTCTCTTCTCTTTCTCCCCCCAATAATTATTGCATAACATTCCCCTTTCTTCTTTAAAGATATCTTCTATGCCTATTCCCTAATCTCTATATTATATATTGCAATTGCTTATTTTGAGAATTAGCCCCACAGTAAAAGTCTCTGTGTTGCAACTTCTACGGCTCCTCTTCCACGCTCACTGAGACATTGAACAGTGTCATTGGACATCACAGGGGCCCTAAGACACAAAGTAGATATTCCATGTGCACATGTTCAATTTAGGCTATCCAGTTAGGCTGGCCTAACCCCCAGCCTAAGTCCTGGGCTAACCTGAGAGTGTCACAAAAATGCGGTAAGATACTTCTGCACAGGATGACCATATAGAATGGAGGACAGAGTGCCTGTACCTTTAACCATTGCATAGAAGAGGGAATTAAGACAGGTTTAGCTCATCATGGGGGGGGGGGGGTTTAAAAAGCAGCACCTGCCTCAATTCCTTCTTCTATGCAGTGGTTAAAGGTACAGGCACTCTGTCCTCCATTCTATATGGTCACCCTGACTTCTGTGTCATTCCCGGGAGAGTTAAGCCAGTGCACAGACATGAGCTTGCCTTCCTACTGTATATCACCACAGGAGAAGGAAGACTGATCAGTTGTGGGATTAGGATTAGGAAAGTTAGGATTGCACCCTAAGTTTGAAAAACTTTTTTCAGCAGAGACCATTGTGGATCACATTGCAGATCACCTGAGACCACCACCCTGCCCATAACCTCTAGTGTTGGTGGAACACAGCAATTCTCTTGGGATCCGTTCTGGTAAGACGAGGCTATTGGAGTGGAGTTTGTCAAGATTCTGGCCCTGTGTGACCTTCTCCACTCTTTTCAGAGTTAGCAACCAGCACTGTAGGACACTGTAGGAAAAAGCTGCTTGCATGGAAGGATCCTTGCTTTAGGAGACTGAAATCCATTTGGGGCAAAATCCAGAGCAGTTACGGGTCCATGCAGTTACACCCTCTAGTGTTATGGGAAGTCACCTTAACTGCTCTGGAGCAAAGGGCTTAGTTTGACTTTAGGATATGGGCCTATGTCTGGCATGAAACAGTTAGCTTACTACAGGAAACAAAAGGCTACAAAGATACTTAAATTTTCAGTTTATTATTGGCAGGTTCCAATAATAAGCATTCAGTACTAAGCATTCAATAGCCTGCTTTTTTTTTTCTCTTCACGTGAAAGTGTCCCAGGGATATCCTCTTGCATGGCCTATGCTGGCTCAATCAATTGGAAATTTGTGTTCTATGTTGCCTACAAACAGCTGAGCACAATGTAAAGAGCAACATAGGGGAACGGGGTCTATGCATCTGGCTAACCTTGTCCAATTTGCACACTGGGAAGATTTCCAAGAGCAACGCCAGTTAACATAATCAATGAAGGTCAAGGAACGGAAGCTGCAACGTCTGCACAGAACATTTGTTGGCATAAAAATATGCAGACTCAAGTATAATAATAATAAGCTGCAGAGAGAACATGTCAAGATAATGAAGAGCGAGACCGAAAGTGCAAGTAAACAAGGAGTTTCCAAGAGCACTGGACTGAAGATTTACAAGATTTACAGGATGAACCAAATGGCCAAGACCTTGAACGTTGTTTGGGCAAACTCACAAGGTGTAAATGCAACAGTTTTGGTAACCTTTGATTATATAATTTTCACAGGGAAGTAAATTTTTGCAAGACTTGACAACCGAATTAGGAAACGTAAGTAAAACTTTGTAATGGGCAGTAATACAGTAGAAGGTCTTTGCATGGCATGGAAACTCGTATCAACAAATACGAGGTACAAAAAAAAATCACCTTATTTATTGAATCACCCTCGTATGTGTGTATAGGATTGCAGCCTAACTGGGTCAATAAACTGCTTCTGTACCATATGCAGTATGTGTGAATTATGGCATAATAAATTGCACTATAAATCTGTGTACATTTTCTTGATACACCATGTAGCAATTTAAAACCATAAGCAATCTTACAGTGCAGTTCTATACATGTTTCCTCAGAAGTAAGTCCCAGATGACTTTAATGTCACTTTCTGCCTGGTAAGTGGGGATAAAATTGCAGCCTTATAGCACAATTGTCAGCATGTCTATGTCTACTGAACCTACTCCCAAAATAATTTATATAGAAATGAAGCATTATATCTGCTAACGTAAATTATACATAAGGCACCACGTACCGTAGGCACACAGCATTGATGATGCTATGCAACTAATAACACTAAACTTTTCAACAAAAAGAAAATTAGGAGATTTTCTTATTGCTTGGTAAACCTCAGTTTTATATAATCCCGCACTTAGCCTGGAACTGCTTTGTTAATTGCCTACCACACGGTCATTACATATGTCAAACTGACAAGCAGGGTTGATTCTCTTCAGCATGTAATGGAACTCAACTGGGATTTACCATTATTTTGAATGATCATAATATTTTATGACAAGGTCACTGACTTTGCTCAGTGTCATGAATCTACTTTCAAAATACATTTTTCAAACAGAAAAAAACCAGGGCTGCTCACCTGACAGTCATATTAAAGACTCATCTGCACATGTCACGCTACTGTCACCCTCTTTGGGGTTTACTTGCAAATTTCCAGCTATGTGCCTGACAATTTAGGATCAAACAGAAACTTTTTAATAACTTTGTGACACTGTCACCCTGCATGTTGGAGAGTTTAGAGAATATAACATTCACATATATTGAAGATACTCCTTTTCCCCACAATGATATTGTGTCTGGGGCAGTGGGAAATCAAAATGTCTTTGATGCAAATACTTTTGATGTAGCCATCTGTTTCTTCCAAGCATGCTATGTTATGTCTTTAAAGTTCAAATCCATGCTAAAAATACACTCCTATTGTTACCTCCTCTCTCTACGGCAATAGACATATCGAAAAGATTTGTTTGGATTCACTGCTGAATCCACCTGGAACTTCTTTATAAATGACAGTGCAGAAAAGAGTGACAGCTTTTCTGCAGGGAGACAATGTCAGATACGATGGACCCAAAAGATCAAAAATTGTATTCTATAAAAGATCACGGAGGTGTGAGAATCATACTGTTTCACTGCATTCCAGAACATATGGAACAAAAACATAAAAATATATCCTTTTTTCCTGAGGGCATTCACCTTTCCTGAAAACAATGTTTTAATGGTACATTTTACATAGGGGTTCTTGTACTTAAATCTCAGGCTTTGTTCCTGGGGCATTGATAAAGATATTTAAATAGAAGCATAAAATATTTATATTTTATGTTTTTTCCCTTTGTATTCCTCTCTGCATAAGAAACTACTGTACAGTATATTGTGCCAATATGGGTACAATCCAGAGTAACTACAGCGAGTCCTTGATCCGGAGTAAGAACGATTTGCTCTGGATTGCAATATGAATTTCCCATAGGTTTTCACTGGGTGGTGCAGTAACTACAGGTGCATGTAATATCTCTTGCGTGCTCCCATCGTTACTCTGGATTGTAGGCTAAAGCTACAGTCTTAAGCTGCAGTTAGGCTGCCCTAAGCTCCAGAACAAGTCTTGTGTTGACCTGGGGGTGTCACAAAAGTGCTGTAAAGCACGTTCTGCGGCACTCCTGGAGGGGAGTTAGGCAAGTGGACAGACATGTTCGTGCTTTCCTACATCACCAAAGGTCACCAAAGGAACTGCAAGACCATTGAGGTATGCTGGACTAGATTAGGATTGCACTCTAATGTAATACCAGGGGTATGCTCCATTCACAGGGCCAAGTCACAAGTTAAGTCTTGAGTCAGAAAACCTGCAAATCAAATCAAGTCACAAGTTATAGCATTTGCTATTGTGACTCAAGTCATGAAAAATTTTGGGTAATTTGAATCGAGTCATGAGTGATTTTGAGAAATAAGCAGGGTGACCAGATGCCCAAACCTCAAAAGGAGGACAAGGTCTTGGATTCCTCTCAACCTGATCTTTCCAGTGGACAATGGCACATTTGCCTACTCATGAGTAAAGCTGCGATATTGGGCACTTTCACTTTCCCATAGAGTGCAATGCATTTTTAGTTTTTTGGCCATAACTTTTGATAGGAAGGATACATTTCAAAGCCAATTTTTGCATTGATTCTGCTCTTCAATACAAATCCAATGACACATGACATGATGGGGTACTGCACACCACTGCAAAGTTCCAAAATGAAGCCCTTTCGGAGGACACCCAGACAGGAGACTTAAAAAGAGGACAAATTTGGAAATTTCTGGTCATATGATCACCCTGGAAATAAGTCATGTTCATGAGCAAAAGGAAAAAAAAATAAAGGCCGCAATCCAGAGTAACTACGGGGAGTCCTTGCTCTGATGTAAGAACAATTTAGTCTGGATTGCAGTATGAGTTTCCCATAGGTTTTCACTAGGTGGTGCAGTAACTACGTTGATGTAAATGTCTCTTACGTGCGCCTGTACTTACTCTGGATTGTAGGTAAATCTTCCTCCAGGGTATGTCCCAGATGTGGGCTGGTTGCATCCACTAATACAAACCTCTGCCCCATGCCTGACACACATCTGGCAGGATGTTAAAAACTAAAGAGCTGATGTAGATCTATTGAGTCCACAGGGGATCAGCCAGGCAGGGATTAGAGAAGTAATTAGAATCATAGAATCATAGAATCATAGAGTTGGAAGGGACCT
Source organism: Cryptoblepharus egeriae (assembly GCA_030015325.1). Lineage (NCBI taxonomy): Eukaryota > Metazoa > Chordata > Lepidosauria > Squamata > Scincidae > Cryptoblepharus > Cryptoblepharus egeriae. Next base: position 194,305,763 of record JAREYC010000002.1, read on the forward strand.
AGTAGGTCATCTAGTCCAACCCCCTGCCTGCAGCAGGAAATCCCCCTTCAGCATCCCCGACAGGTGCTCGTCGAGCCTCTGCTTGAAGATCCCTAGTGAGGGAGAGTCCACCACCTCCCTTGGCAATCTGTTCTACTGCCGAACCACCTGAACCGTCAGGAATTTTTTCCAGATATCTCCTCTCTTGCAGTTTGTACCCATTGGTTCTAGTTCTGCTTTCAGAAGTAGCTACGAACAAATTGGCCCCTTCCTCCATATGACATCCCTTCAGGTATCTGAAGAGGGCAATCATGTCTCCCCTCAGCCTCCTCTTCTCCAGGCTGAACATCCCAAGTTCCCCCAACCTTTCCTCGTAGGGCTTCCCTTCCATCCCACTGATCATTCTTGTCGCTCTCCTCTGGACTTGCTCCAGTTTGGCTGCATCTTTCTTAAAGTGAGGTGCCCAGAACTGAACACAGTACTCAAGGTGAGGTCTCACCAATGCAGAATAAAGAGGAACTAGAACTTTTCGTGACTTGGAAGCTACAGTCCTCTTAATGCAACCTAAAATGGCATTTGCCTTTTTTGCAGACACATCACACTGCTGACTCATGTTCAGCTTGTGATCCACGGCGACTCCAAGATCCCGCTCACATGTTGTGCTGCCAAGCCAAGTATCCCCCATTTTATACCTGTATTTTTGGTTTTTATTTCCTAAGTGCAGAGCCTTGCACTTCTCCCTGTTGAAATTCATTCTATTTGTTACAGCCCAGGATTCCAGTTTATCCAGATCCTCCTGGGGGTTTCTCCTGTCTCCTGATGTGTTTGCTACCCCTCCCAGCTTGGTGTCATCTGCAAATTTGATCAGGCTCCTTGTATCCCTTCCTCCAAGTCATTGATAAAAATGTTAAAGAGGACTGGGCCCAAGACAGAGCCTTGGGGTACCCCACGTAAAACTGATCTCCAGGTTGATGCAGACCCATTTACTAAAACCCTTTGAGTGCAGCCATCGAGCCAGTTGCAGATCCACCTAACAATTGCCTCGACTAGCCCATATTTTTCCAACTTCCCAATTAAAATGTCATGTGGGACCTTGTCAAATGCTTTGCTGAAGTCAAGATAAATGACATCCACAGCATTGCCACTGTCCAGTAAGCTCGTAACCCGATCGTAAAAGGAGATCAGATTTGTCTGGCAAGATTTATTCTTGGTAAATCCATGCTGGGTTGTTTTGATCACCAAGTACTTGTCTAGATGTGCACAAATTGTGTGTTTTATGATTTGTTCTAATATCTTCCCCGGGATTGAAGTCAAACTGACTGGTCTATAATTTCCCGGGTCTTCTTTTTTCCCCTTCTTAAAGATTGGGACTACATTTGCCCTCTTCCAGTCCAGTGGCACTTCTCCACTCCTCAGGGATTTCTCAAAGATGATCGACAGAGGCTCTGCAAGAACATCTGCAAGTTCCTTAAGAACTCGAGGATGCAGCTCCAAATGACTTGAATTCATTTAGGCCAGTTAAGTGGTTTCAAACCAGTTCTCTATCAATCTTAATCTGCTGTTCTGCAACATCTGTGTTTTCATTACCTCTTTGGGGATGCAAGCACATCCCCACATCAGCCAATGATCCTGCACCCCCATTTGCTCAGCCCTCCTTCCGAGAATAGACAGAAGCAAAGTAGGAGTTGAGCAGCTCTGCCTTCTCCTGGTTTCCAGACACCTGCTGGCCATCTTTGTCCAGGAGCAGCCCCACCCCCTCGTCTCTCCTCCTGTTCCTTTGGGCATATCTAAGGAAGCTCTTTTTGTTATCCTTGACTCCCCTGGCCAGCCTCAGCTCATACTGAGTTTAGCATTCCTGACCCCCTCCTTACAAGACCGGGCTATCTGCCTGTACTCCTCCCTGGTGATCTTTCCAGTCTTCCACTCCCTATACTTCTCTTTCTTTAACTTCAGCTGATCCCCAAGTTGCTTCAAGTTAATTGAAGTTTTTCTTTATTTATCTTTTCCAGTCTGCCTGTTCCCCATCAGCCCACAGGATAGGAGGCATAAGACTTTCCAGTAACTTCTATTTCATCTTACATTTTAATCTTACAATATAGGTGTGATGATCTCCTGTAGTCTCCTGCAGAAACTCCTTGCCTCCAGGCTGTGGTCACACATTGAGGTAGCTTGAATTTTTTTCCACTTTAGCTCACTTGAATTTTGGTGCTAAAATTCCACCCCAGTCAAAACACCTTTTGTTATGAATTGAAACAAAATTGTTCAGACACATCATCCTACCTAGATCAAAGGAAATCAGATTAATGCGGCTCTGAGCAATTGAGGAAGCAATTCTTAGACAAAGGCATGGTCAATGAGCCACATCTTGTACGGTTAGAATAGATCAGTGCAGCACTGCCTGAAACATGGATGAGGATGAGTAGAGAGAAGTTTGTCTCATAGACGCACATTTGTCCAAGTCAATTTTCTTGTGCTCTTTAATAAACCAGTATACTTTCTTCATATCATTTTCAAAGTTTTGTTGTGAGACTCTTTGTAACTCAATGTGAGATGAGTGTGAGATGCTTGCTCTGATGTCCTTTAAACAAGTCAGTGACGAACTTGGTGATCCTAAGAATGTATAAATTTAATGAAACATAATCCCAGGTAAGTGAAGCCAACAGCAGAACACATATTGTAGTGGCGGCAGCAGCTGAAAAGTAGACAAAAAGCACTTTCCAGCAATGCACTGTGTATCATGATGTAGGAACAAGGGTAAGAAGGCTGGTGGAAAATAGGAAGGCAGAAGAGGTGGCCCTGGAAGCAATGATATACCCCAGGTCCTATACTCTCTGATAAAAGTCTGTCTGCCCCATTTCTCTTCTTGGATGTGTGGAGCTGGAGGCTATTTAACCCTCCGTCACTCAAAGCTCTGTTACTCCCCGTAGGCTCAAAGTGCACTTTTTAGAACACTGTTAGAAAACTGCCATGAGCACCTAATTAACTCAATTGTAACACTCTTAAAGCGTTAAGTGACATTCATTAGGATGTACAAAGAGACAATATTCGAAATCTGATTTAAAAAAATCCTCATTTATTAATCATACAGCAAGTAAAACCAAAATCACTGAAAATTAATAACCACCTCTACGTTGCCTTATGTTTTCATAAAAAAGAAAGACATATGAGCATTAATTATGAGTTGAACTGGAAATATAGGCACAGTAGAGTCACTCTGAGTCGCTTTTGGGAAGTTCAGCAGTTCAGTTCTGTGACTGAAAGGCTTGTCGGCTTGAGGGCTGCATTTGGCTTAGAAAACCCATAGATACGGCCCTTGTTGGACAAGCCTGCATGTGTTCGTATGTGCAATATTATGAACAAAATATCCACAATCTTTGTAATTTCTATTCATAAAAAGAGCTAAATGAACAGTTATGATGAATATAAAAGAATATATATGAACAGTTATGATGAATATAAAAGGAAATAAGAAACTTCCCAGGAGGGTCGAGGTTGTAATTTTTGTCCAGGGCTCCCAGGGGCTCCCCACATAAGAAGCTGGAAAAATGACTGGGGGGGGGGGTCTCAAACAGCACCTAGAAATAGGAAGGTACTATGAGGGGCAGGCCTCTCAGTCATCATGGGGCAGAGAGGGAGAAAAAACAAAATCTCATGTAATAATTATTGCAGCTTCGAGCGTCCTAGGGTTAAATCTCTTTTCCTATCCGAAGCAACAACACACTCCCAACCTGTCTGTAGCATGTTCCCTTTTGACATGGCTGGACAAGCAGTTGGAGGACATATAAGATTGATTGGGCTGTTAAATTCCTTGTGTTATGTAGAGCAAATGTTGCAAGTGCAAGACTGGATCACTTGTGCAAGTTAGAGCTATTCCACTGTTTCTATTTGAGTAATGTATATTGGAAATAATCACAATATTGTAATATTTGTCTTTACAGTATTTAAATATAATGCTAGCAGCTGTCTATGACCATAATTTGGCATATGATTTGAATCTATACATAATATGACTTGAATCTATGCACCATTAAAATGATTGGATTAGAGCATCGTTTATCCAACTGGCTTTATATGCAGGATAAAACATGAGAGTGCATAGCCTTCGTTGCCTCTCATTGTGCCAGGGCCCAGCCACCTAATCACAGGGAAATTGAACTAGTATTAATTTATAAATGGTGTAATCCTATACATGATTCTCAGAAGTTATGTTCCACTGGGTTCAATGGGACCAATTCCCAGGAAAGTGTGCAACCTCAGGAACTCAGGTAAAGCAGGGTTATCTCACACATAAGTATCAACAAATCTATCACCACTTTAGAGAAGTAGCTTTCTAAAGATTATGCTGACAGCTTTATGGGTGAGTGACAACTGGAATCCAGCTTTCCTTAATCTGAATTGGATACTCTCTCCCAGGAATCTCCAAACTAATGCCCGAGGGCCACAACCAGCTTGCTACAAGATTTTATCTGGTCTGCAGCAAATTAAAATATTTTTCCCAACCATGCGGTTGGAAATTTAATACTGTATGTGCAGTTATGTGTGATGCATTCTTCTCCATACAGCCAGAGTGGTGTTGGCCAACCCTCATTTTCAATCACTGGGGCCATAGGTTTTAAGACCCTCCACCCATATTTATTCAGTTAACCACACCTCTGCTGATAAAACAAATCAGATTCTGCATGTTGACTTTTCAACAATGTGCAAAATGAATGTAGTGAGGAAATAATGTCATCTTCCTTACATAAACAAATCATAAGGTTATGGGTTTCCACAATGGATGGGGCAGAGGCAGTGTATCTCCATCCTATATAAAGCTGATTTTTTTTTTTGAAGCCTGCGGAAATGAGTAAAATATTTATGGCCCTCATACTGAAAAGTTTGGAAATTTTTGTCCCTTTCCTCTGAGTAAGACAAGCAGCCCTGCAATGTGGTTACTTGCCTCTGTGTTGGCGATTATGCCAGAGGAGAATAAAGAAGCCTTGTATTGGGCCACAAGACCCGTCACTGGGTTCTAGGTCTGGTGGACCTGATCTCTGCCATTTCTGCCCCATCTGCCCCATTTCACCTCCCTGCCACACCTTCAGCCCACCCTCCCCTGCCTTTAACACCTCCCTGCATGCCCCCACTCACCTCTTCACCTCCCTGCAGTCTCGGGAAGCCCTGGGTGGTGAACCGTGAGACAAGCCCTGGCAGTAAAGGTCAGGGTTGGTCCCAAATAAATATACCGAAGGCATCTGTAGGAAGATGAATTGATTGTTCTTTTCTCTGAAGATGCTATTTTGCCTTAAATTAAATTTATTTCCTGGAATATCAGATGAGTTATAAATAAGCTGACTCATGCTAGTTCATTGCATCCAGTTCTATCTATCATAACAAAAGGTAGAAAATTATATTTTCTATTCACTTTATTTGGTGACTAGTCAAAGAGTATCACAAAATATGCTAGAAATGGGTTGATTTCTTATTTTCATTGAAGTGTTTTCTGTACTGTACTTTCTCCAGCTTCAAAGCAGTTCTCCCAGGTCAGTGACTTTCTGGCATATCAAATATAAATTGATCTTGATGTTACTCTTGTTACAATTCCTGCCAGTGGCAGAAAGGAATATTTTGAAATGTCGGAGTTCAACATGTCATGCTCCCTAGCCAGGACCTTAGAGACATGCCTAACTAAGACCATACAAAACAGGAACTTTAAATTTCTTTGTGAGAGCATTTTCTTCTCCTACCCCTTACTTTTACCTAGAAACACATAATTCATTGAAAACTGTAGTTTATTTCATTCCAAACTCTTACAATGTGTAGTAATTGTTAAGAAATAAAGGCATAAAAATTGAAATGCAGAATGTAAAATGCGCCAGATAAGCATAAACAGATAAGCATATACTGTAGCATTGGCTACAGTAACATATACATATGCTTATACAGATAAGCATGTACAGTATACCTGTACAGACAACAAAGGCATAAATGCTTGTGAACTGTGAGTAAATTATTTTTTTTTCATTGATACCTTTTTACTGCCTCTACTCCAATTTTATTCTCAGTAGCAATCTAGAGGGGTTGCTGAGTCGCCTCAGGAAAAAGCATCTTTGGCTTTATAACACTGCTTATTATAGATGGCTGGATATCCTTCTTCCAGAAGAGTAAACTCTTCTGATTACTCTTCTTCCAGAGAGATCCAGGGTTTTGTTTTTCCGTATAAGCCTTTGATAACGTTGGTTTGGTATATGGGGCACACACAATCAATGTCAACATAAAAGGCATGATTTCCCCATCCATTTCTTTTGTAATGATAACAATCCTTAATTTTCTATTTGGTAATGACTGGTGATGCTTGCTATTTAACCAGAGTATTAAAAAAGTCATGAGAGACTGAATTAAAAATGTCCAGGAACGCATAAAAATCTCATCCTCTTAGACATGCAGAAAAATTGCCACAAGCAGTCAGATCTTTTGTACTGACAGGAGCAGCTGATAGGACTTCAACGTGGAGGGTCCCAATGCGGAATATCCAACTTTGTGACAGGTTTGGGAATGAGAACGGCAGCTTCACTGATGTTTTCTCCATCTGGGTCACCTATATGCAGCCCTCCACTGCAACCAGCAATAGTTTGTTGGTATATCGCTAAAGTGGCTCAGTGGTTAAGATGCCATGCCTGTCAACCAGCATCCCCAGGTTTGAGACCCATATGCTACAAGATGAGCTCCCATTCTTTACCCAGCCACTGCCAATCTAGCAGTTCAAAAACATGTGAATGCAAGTAGTTAAATAGGTACCACCTTGGTGGGAAATTAACAGTGTTCCATGTGCCTTGATATAGTTTTGCCGGCCACATTTGACTATGGAGACTATGCTGGCCACATTTGCCGGTCACATTTGACTATGGAGAAGTCTTTGGACAACGTTTAGAAATGGGGAAGAGCACCACACCATACAGTTGGTCATGACTAGCTGTACAACTTGCGGGAGACACCTTTACCTTTTATATCGCTGTGTAGTTTCCTCATACAGATCAATTTTGGTTGCTTCCTTTGTAAAACCGGTGCCATATTTTAGGCCAGATTACAATAACATTGTAACAGTAACAATTAAGGATGCAGTGGCTCAACTGGGGGATGTGAGATCTCAGCAGTTAAGATACTGAGCATAAAGACCCTTAAGGTTGTCTGCTCTGAAATGGAGAACATGAAAGAAAAATGTAGGACATGACTAAGGGCACATTCCTATGCATGTCTACTCAGAAGGAAGTCCCACTGAGTTCAATGTAGCTTATTCTCAGGAAAGTGAGTATAGGATTGCCACAAAAATGAAAGGTAAAAACACTCATAAACTGTATATTGCTTTCATGTAGTTAATTTAAACAATATAGCTGCAATCCTAACTCCTGGGGAGTTAGGCCAGCATAAGTCCCAGTACAAGTCCCATGCTGGCCCAGGAGTGTAACAATAGTGCTGTAAGACATTTGTGCGCCACTCCTGGGGGAAGTTTGGCCAGTGCATAGACATGCGCTTGCCTCCCTACATCACCATGAGAATGGGAAGACCAATGAGTTGTGCCAGCCTAGGTTAGGATTGCACCCTAAATTACTCATTATTAAATTTTTAACTCTTACATTTAATTTATTTCCTATAATGAAATTAATTACAAGAAGGCTACCTGCTGCCTGCTCAGAAGGAAATGGAGAACAACAAAGATTTTTCCAGGACACAAGGCTAACAAAGAGGAAATGTCCTGGAAAAAGAGGACAAATGGTCAGCTTGGTAAGATGACCATAGAGGCAATAGTTGTAGATCCCGGGATAAGCTCATACTGCCCTGTCAAGCTCAAATGCAAAACTATTAGGGGGTAATTAAAGCCATGGCACCCAGTCTCTTTTCTCTACCAGTACCATCTCTCCCTGCAGGCATTTCCTTTGATTTGCCTACAAGTAAGAATGTTTTACTTTTATTTGACAACTCTAGGCTACAGAGATGAAGATCAAAAGTGTACATCTAATATTAATTAGGAATATACTGTGGTAACCTTCCATCCAGAAGCAGAAGAGCATAGAATTTTTAAAAAAGTTAATGCAAAGGCCAGATCAATCTGTGCATTCATAGCAGTAATTAGATGACCAGGGGTGCAAAAGTCAATGTAAAAAACTAATAGCCAGCCAAGATCTTATTCTGGAGGTCAATCTCTTCATAATGTAGGCGTCTCAACATTTATTGATTTTATAGCCAAGAAGCAGTTGACAGAGGATTTGTTTGCTTATTGTATGAGAGCTCCTGGGCATCCCGGAAGCGACAAAGAAGTGATGAGTACATCAGTAGTTTATGATGGTTCAGGATGAAAAAGAAGTTGGAGCAAAGCAGAATAACAAGTACTGTATTTATAATGAAAAAGTGCTTTCCGAGTAGTAGCAGATGAATTAAGGTAAAGATGTCCCCTGTAGGTTGTCCTCCTAGTCATGACTGACTCTAAGGGTGGTGCTCATCTGTTACAAGGCCGAAGAGCCAGAGTTGTCAGAAGACATCTTTGTGGTCATGTGGCTGGCATTACTAAATGCCAAACATGCACAGAATGCTGTTACCTTCCCAGCAAAGTGGTACTTATTTATCAACTTGGATCTACATGCTTTTGAATTGCTAAGTTAGCAGGAACTGGGCAAGTAATGAGAGCTCATTCTGTCATGTGGAACTCGGGTATCAAACCACAGAAGGACCTGCCAACCTTTCCTAGAGGAAAGGACCATCACAGATTACGAGGCATGAGGCATGTTTGGAGATGTAGACAACCCCAAAATGCCAAACGCCAAATGTGTGCTCCCTGAGGAATCTGGTGGGCTGCTGTCTGATACAGGAAGCTGGACTAGCTTTGGATGATCCAGTGGAGGCTTTTCTTATGTTCTTATGACAAACACAACATCTTTAACCATTGAGCCATCACAGACATGAGCAGAAGAATAAGGGTGCTTCACTTTCAGTACAAGACATGCTATTCCATTCCACTTTCCTCCCAATTGTTTTTCACCCCATCATAAATTTTCAGATGTATAACTATGGGGAGTCCTTGCTCCGGTGTTAGAACATTTTACTCAGGATTGCAATACAAATTTCCCATAGGTTTTCACTAGGTGGTGCCATAACTATGTCGACGTAAATGTCTCCTATGTGCTCCCATAGTTACTCTGGATTGTAGGGTAAGTTCTATTGAACACAATAGGAATTACTTTTGAATAAACATGGATAGGATTCATTCATTCATTTAAAAAATGTATGCCTTGCCTTCCTTGCTCCAAAGCGAGGATAAAATAATATCCTAAAATAAAATTAAAATTTTACCATCATAAAATAAAATTAAAAAATTAAAAGTAATCACACACAAACATACTTCCATACTCATGCCAGTCCCAACTGTATTTTACATTTTATTTATCTTTTCAACCATATTGCTGAAGATGCTTATTACATCCTCAAGATCTTGCCTTTTTCTGTGACAGTCCTTTTCTATGCCTCTTCTTTTCATCACCCTTTCAGTGATCTGTGAGCTCATATTCAAGTCCAACAGAACAGGTGATATTTACTCTGTGTGTGTCTCAGCTCAGGTCATTTTAAAAGGCTGTTTCTTTCTTGCTTTTGTTCTTTCAATTCTCTCTGGAGTTTTTGGAAGGCTAATGATGTGTTCTGTCACCAGGTGTTCATCTCTTTCACGCATTAGGACTGAAGCTATGCTCAGGTTGTAATGTTGCACTCTTGCCAAAGATATATGCAAAGTCACTCATGTTTCTTCTAAAGCTAAATCATAGACATTTAACCCCAAATCTAGATACACATTGCTGTTGTTATTTACCTATAAAGGATGCTGGTACTTCACAAAAGTCCCACAAAACATTGGAAAGGCACTGTCTGAGATTGTAAAATAGAAAATGGGTTTGTGTCGGAGTTAACATTTGAATGATATGTTATATAAGTAGTCATATAAGTAGTCAGACTATTGATCGATCTAGCTTGTTGTGAACACAGTCACTGACAGTAGCTCTCCAGGGAATTCTGGCATGAGCCTTTCCCAGTCCAAGATAGCAAGACTGAACCTGGGAACTTCTGCATACAACCATGGATCGGTATACCACCATGTACCACTGTGGCTCAATCCTATATCCCACCACCACTTGCTTAATTTATTCATGGAAATCTGTACTGCTGTTAGTGGATAGGCAGTGCTGCCACTCGTTGCAATGCTATGCTTTGGACTAGAACTATGTTGGGTTACAATAAATGCTGTTTGGCTTCTCTAGAGGAGGGTAGGCATATTTCTGCTGCTTCAGATTTTCATATCAATTCACCAAATTAATTTTACATTAAAACAACAAGGATTCTTTGTTGTATTTGTCTGTGAGCATGTTTCTCCTGTAAATTTTTTATGGCAGGTTCAACCTAGGACTATATTAATAATCTGTAAAGGAACTGGGTAAAATTTGCTGGAGGCACTCGAGTTTCTGAAGACATTGTAATAGGTAGGTCTAAGAATTCCTAGCTAAATTTCTCAGGGGAGCTTTGTACATCTTTACCTATTTCCTTACTGCCCTCAGATGAATTGTGTCTAGAATCTTTTATCATTTTTATTGCTCTCCTATGAATTTTTTTTCAGTTTGCTAACGTCTTCTTTGAACTACAGTACCTAGAACTGAATGCAGTCTTCCAAATTAAGCTTTGGAAGTCTCTCTCTGAATGCAGTCTCTCTAAGCTTCCAAATTAGCACTGGACAGAGGGGAATAAAACACCAATAGTTTTTGATGTTCAGAAATGATGAAACTGATCATGTGATCAACAGTATCTCTTTTAGCAACAGTATTACATTATTGACACCATGCGTTGTTTTTCAGAAGTGTGCCTACATCAAATAGTTGTGTGTTTGAGGGCCAAGCATCTTGTTATATGAAATGAGTGGGTGGCCATTTAATTTTTCTTGCTTTTTGTTAAAAATAACACTGAATATGGAGGCACAAGAATCACAGCATGCATCCCCAGGAGTACAAATGAAAGAAAATTCAAAAGTATTAAAATTGTCTTTGTGGTTTTATTCCCATGTCATTGAAACATTGACAGCCTGATCCTACCTAAACATCCCTGTCCTGATGCAGCAGAGTCAGCCTGGGCGACACTGCAACCCAAAGGGAAATTCAGTGGGGAGAAAGTCTCCTTGGGTTCAGGGGGATTTTACTGTCATAGAGGCAGCTTTCTGATTCTGCCCAAAACATGTTTAGACAAAACTCAGGCAATGGACGAGGAGGCAAAGGAGGCAATGGGAAGGGGGCAATTTTCTTCCCCCTTCCCATTATACATAAATGGGAATATAGGTGTCCCTTGTTATCCACCAGGGTTCCATTACAGAACCTCCTCTGGATTAAAAACAGTGGAAAAAAGATATGCCCTACAATCCAGAGTAACTACGGGAGCACGTAAGAGACTTTATGTGTACCCATATTTGCTGCACTACGTAGTGAAAACCTATGGGAAATTCATATTGCAATCCAGAGCAAATTGTTCTTACACCGGAGCAAGGACTCCACATAGTTACTCTGGATTGCGCCCTTAGGCTGCAGTCCTAACCACACTTTCCTAGAAGTAAGTACTATTGAACACAATGGAACTTACTTTTTAGTAGACATGCTTAGAATTGCACCGCACAGACCCACTTCCAGGTTTCTTGTTCCTAATGTAAGATTGTCCCTTAATATCTGCAGGGGTTTGATTCTGGGACTTCCTGGTGGATAAAAATGTGTTAAGTAAAAGCAGTTAAAAAAATAAAAAGTTTTTAAAAACAGATTGTCTTAAAGTTGTAGAGAGGCAGTCAGCAATTAGAAATGCAAAGGATCCCTTGTTTTTGTTTGGCTCAGCTGAAGAATAGAAAGATCTCTTGGAAGGCTGCCTCTCAACAACAGTAGAAAATCAGTTTTTTAAACTGTGGTATTCAGCTGGGTTGAATCAAATCTATGTATTAAAAAAATCTGTGCATAACAAGGTTGGACCTATAAACAACTTAATACCTTCCACTTTTGCACTGCTTCCATTACCCCACCATCCTCCTTGCACAACTGGCCACTTAAGAGTGCAACAAGGAAAAGTGCAGTGAAGCCCACCCTGATGCACCTCCTATCTTCAGCCACAGTTTGCTGCCTCCTTCCATCCATACCAACTTGTTCAAAATAAATAGGATGGGAAGAGCATGCTGGGTGGAAATAGTGGAAATAGTGGCTTTCCTCCTCTACCACCTCCTCCAGCAGCACTGGAAGACTAGATGGGCTGCCATTGCTCTTGAACCTTTTCTTAATCACTCTCTGTGATCAGAAAAGGTTTCTGAGATCGAATGAAAGTATAGTAGGTCATTGGGAAGCTGGCAGAGGTGAGATGTGGGGAACCTCTCATCAGTTTGTTGATCTTCCCACTGAGCCACTTCAGTCCACCTTATTGCTAGGCCAGCACTGAGCTATACACTTCATTGATGTGGGCTGTGCAGTAAGGGCTCCCAACCTTGAAGGACAATATTTCAGTTACGGTATATCCCAATTTTCTTCCATCCTGAAAGGTTGTGAAAGTTTCTAGGCAGTCACTCATTGAGCCGCTAACTAAACCTGGACCTGCCTAGTTTCAATAAGGCAGCTATGTTATGTGCTCTCAGACCATACCTGATAGAATTAGGGTAGCCTTCTAGAAGGAATCATATCATCTCAAAATCTGATAAAAACCATTATTCTTCAAGTAAGCCAGGATTTTCGCTTCCGATTCTCTCCAATTTCCTTTGTCTTGCTTACTTCAGAGGTAATGGGAAAGCACGCTGTCACTGCAGTGAAACAAATAACTGCTTATGAGAATATAACTGAAAGAAAATTAGATATTGACTGAGGAGAGGAATTTCTAATTGGCTGTGAAAAGTTAATTCACTACAGAATAGAAAATGAGTTGCAGAATGGATTCTTGGCTCTGCCTGCCTGTTTCTTTCTCAAGAGCTAGTATTTTTGGCACCCAAGATTATGTTCTCTTTTCTCAATCATTTATTCACTTTTTTAAAAGGCCCTTGTATTGCTGGCAACACAAACTGCCATACGAGTGACCCAGTGACAGGGGCTTGTCACTCCAAATCATGCAAATTAAAGGCAAACATGACCTATTCAAAGAGTGCTGGAGAGTCATTCATTAACACTGAATCCTATCTAAATCTCTATATGAAGATGCAGAGGTGCAGGTGCAGCTTCTGCTACATCTCTGGGGGATTTTTGGCTGCTGGGCATATGCTTGTAGTAAGTGGACATTAGTTCCTTTCCACTATGATAGGCTCAAATAATCCCAACAGATCAACTTGGACTTGCACCATCCGTAACACTGGCAGAAGTTTGTGTTGATCTGTGTAGGTCAATGTTCCTCAACAAGTGAAATTGATATACTCCATAATATAACCACTTGGCTGGTGATACAGGATTTCTGGAGACATGCTTATCAGCAATGAGATGAGGAATGCACCACATCAAAGAGTAGTAGGAGCTCCAAAGCATGCTTTTTCAGCTTTGGAAAAGCTTTTTTCTTATCCATTCTTATTTTCTTATCCATCCAGAGCCTCTTAACTGTTGCTTGTCATACAAGAAACATTTTTGTCATACAAGCAACATGTCATATCTGGCTTCGAAATGATGTCATTGCCAGTTACTTCCAGTGGTACTTTAAATTGGTGGACCATGTGAAGTGGTGGACCATGTGAAGTGGAGGGCAATCATACAACATGTACAATTGCACAAGCTGTACCTGTGCTTAGACTTTTGGATGCTGGCCCCAAATTAGTGATATGTTATGTCGGATCCTGACTCCTCTCATGGCTGCCGAGGTCTCCTCAGACTTGTGCTGCCTCTAGAGGTGGCACAAATCTGAGTAGATCCATAGAGACTGCTGCAGTCTTACCTTGGGGAAAGGGAAAAACCTCCCTGGCCCTGAGTAGTGCAGTCACAGCCTCGGACACCTGCACTGGATGCAGCACAGGCACAACAGTCTGCCTGATTCCAGCACAAATGAGGATTGCACTGTCAGATGCACATTTAAAAAGGAACATCACTGGGACCAAGCAGTTTACAAATAGATAAGTATCCCATCACTCCCATTTGTATTACTCATAATGTCTGGTTTGAATAAGGATACAGATGTTTGTTCATCTGGATATGCAGACAGGAGTATGTACAATCATTCATTGTCTTGGATCATTAGTTGTGTACACTTTCAGATTAGAACCAAATGTGAATTTGGAGAGTTATTGCTTCTCTGGACACTTATGGGAAATATATGGCATTTGAAACAAAAAGAATTATCTCTAGGTCTTATGCTTTTACTTTCTCTTAATTTTCTACCTTCTGAAAGCAACTGAAAACCTTGACCATCTTTTTTCAACATAGCTGAGAATGGTTAGGGCTACTTGTATCTAGGTGAAACTGCTTTTTTAAAACCAAAGTTTCTTTATTGGTGTCTGGGCAAAAATGAACTGGATCAGTCCATGTTCAACATGCTCAACCCCAGGCTCAGACCATTAGACCAAGGAGCTTAAGCGTAAAACTGTGCAAAAACTGGAAATTGGAACAGCACAAAATTCATGGTTAAGCATGGGAGAACAAGGAAGCCAGTTTCCTTCATAGGAAAGCCACTTCCTCGGAAACCACTCTAAAATTGTATCCTGCAAGACAAATCTGTAGCTATTAGGGATAAGATATAAGGGATAAGGCATAAGGTAGGCTGTTATTTTTTCAAATAACAGTCCCAGTGAAAGCATGCAATGTTCTCTGAAACAAATTGAAAATAATTACAAGACAATCTGGTTTAGCATCTAATGTTCCATTTTAAAAAGACCTGTGTAATTTGAACAATGATTGACACAATAATGTGGTGCCTAGTCATCTATAATATATAGAGAGAATTCTAGTTCAAATTTCTCAATATGGATGTACGACTAGCTTAAAATGTAATCTAGTCAACTCTAAGCTTGCTTCCAAAGCTGTCTTCAGATTATGCTAACACAACCATATCTTTACATTGCTTTATTTCAGGGGTCTCCAAACCCCAGCCCTTGGTGAGCCTCCATCCATCTCTTGGCAAACCCCCTCCATCTGGCCCTTGGGCAAACCCTATAATCCTCCAAAGGTGAGATGAGCTCTGCTCTCCACACCTCAGCAGAGTACTTTGAAGGCTGGGGAGGCTAGTCACACCTGTCCTCTCTGTGTATGAAAGTGCCCTCTGTTTGTGTTGGAAAGAGTTTCTGAACTGATTTGAATTCATTCATTCATTCATTCATTCATTCATTCATTCATTCATTCATTCATCCAAGTTCCACCAATAATATATTCATGTACATTTATTCAAATTTGAAATGTAAATTAATTCTTTTCTTTTGGCCCCAACACAGTAGCAGAAACATGATGTGGCCCTCTTGTCAAAAAGTTTAGAGACCCCTGCATTATTTGATATAACTCTTGACAGGTAAAGATTCCTAAAACTGGTTTACATATAATTAAAACACACATAACTTGTGCACAACAACAATTACTGGCTATAGGAGCTGATGACATTTATAGCTGTGCCAAGCCCCCCGAGGGATATGGTTACCAGGAAGAACTTGGCATTTGACAGGTTTAGATAAGAGTTTGTGGAATCTGACAAGTATGCCAAGTGAACCAGGCACTTGACAAGTGTTAGGGTCTTCATTCAAAACACAGAGATACATGCATCATGCATACACAATCATGTGTGCACACAAAAACCTTTTTAAAAACCTTTATATTTTTATTCAGATACTGTATGTCAATGTACTGTGAATGAATTACTACAGATTATCTAGGCCAATCTTGAGGTCAACAGTGTAGCCCGGACATATTTGGGCTGCTATAATCTACTTTATGTAAAACTGCCCTTAAAGGCAATCTGGAAACTTCAGAGCATGTGGAGTGCTGCTGCTTAACTGCTGACAGACAAAAGCTGTGGAGAGCATAGCATGTCTGGGCTATTCCATCTGCACTGGTTGCTGATACATACATGTCCACATCAGTGGTGGGCCCAACCTGGCCCAACAACTGGTTCCCCGGAAGTGGGCAGGGCCAGGGCAGGGTCAGGGGAGGGGCGGGGAGGGATCAGGGGATGGGGAGGGTCAGGGACGGGGCCGGGCTAAGGGTGGCACAGCAGCCAGAGGAAAGACACTCCGGCACTAGGGCTTGTGAGGCGCCTCGCCGGACTGCCGCTTGGAGCGGCAAATTCAAAAAGTGCCCGGCTGCCCCCTTTAGCTGCGCTCAGAACCGGTATGCCCGGTTATCTGTTCCCCCCTTGCTTCTGGATTGGTAGCGGCGGGGGGAAACTAACAACTGGCACTGGCAATCCAGAGCGAACCTGTCTCTGCCCACCTGTGGTCCACATGCAGTTCAAGATGCTGGCTTTAAGATTTAAAGCCCCCAAATAGCTTGTGGCCAGAGTATCTGAGGGATTCCTTCTCCTGTATAAGCATGCTGTACCTGGAATCATTGGCGATGACTGTTATGTGTTTAACCACCAGTGGAAATGCATCTGGTAGTGTCACAGGAAAGGAAAAGCCTTTTGTATAGTGGCATCCAGATTGTGGATCTCCCTCGCTGAGGAGTTAATGCCTACAACTTGCCCACCATAAAGGTTTTTAAAATGTATTTTATATTTAACTGTAAGCCTCCCTCAGTGCCTTCTTGAAGGTTAGGAAAAGTGTAGGACAAAAATATTTTGCTAAATAAATGCATAAGTAATTTAAATTTTAGTATAAAAACAGAAATTAAAATTTCCCCCAAATATTTGTATTTAAACAAGACTTTTAAAAGATTTGCACCTGAAATATCCGTTTGTTTCGATTGTTTGAATCTAACTCCACTTATACTCTATTTGTTATCTTGAAGTACTAAAGCATTGCAAAATCAAAGTCAATGACATTATCTTTAGAAGAGTGCCTGGAATTGTTGCAATTGCTTGTGGAAAAAAAATCTGATATCTTTAGCTTAAAAAATAAATTAAACTGCACTGATTGTTTCAGAATAAGGGATTCTCTGCTTATTTAATGAACAGGTTTTCACATGTATATTACCACTTTCACATAAGAAACTACTAGGGGAACAAAAAATGCCCCAGCATTTGTGTTGGAGGTGATCTGTGACTGTCAGGGTAATCCACCTCCCATGGGGCAACTCTACACCATAGGGGTCCAATAATACACACCTTACCGAACTGTGTTGTTCCTTGCCAATTTCAGTATCTTGTCAGTGTGCGTTGAGATAAAAAAATTCATAGAATAATAGAATCCTAGAGTTGGAAGGGGCCTAGTAGGTCATCTAGTCCAACCCCCTGCCTGTAGCAGGAAATTCTACTAGACCATCTCCGACAGGTGCTCATTGAGCCTCTGCTTGTAGATCCCCAGTGAGGGAGAGTCCACCACCTCCCTTGGCAATCTGTTCCACTGGCGAACTGCCCTCAATGTCAGGAATTTTTTTCCGTATATCCAACCGGAATCTCCTTTTTTGCAGTTTGTACCCATTGGTTCTAGTTCTAAAAAACTCTGTCCTAAAGATCCCTTTGTTTGCCTAAAGATCCCACTGATCCTCCCTGCAGTGCCCAAGAGCCTCACTTGTTGCTTGCTCTCTCGATGGCATCCTCAGATTAGTACCCTTCTCAGATAGTGGATGCAATTGAAACAACGGCCATAGGAGCTCTCTAAACCACATGCATCTATGTGAGCACATATCCATGTGACTGGACTGCAGACTGCAACATATCAGCAGTCTCACATAATGTATCAGATGCTGATCTAGCATACCACAGATATGCCACATGGACTTGAACCTGATTCCAGTGGGAGAATCAATCTGCTATAGTCCAGCACTGGAAATGTAAGACAGCACCGTATGCATAGACTCCTCATGGCTCAGCACACAAATATTGAAAGAGAGTAGCAGAGTTTCAAAATTTCTTTGGTGAGACTTTAACAGGAAAAAGTACCTGGACAGTTTTCATCCACCAGAGGGAATGTCAGATAAAACAAAGGCTGAGGGAAGTCATTTGTCATCCAGATGCAAGCATGACAGCAGAAATACCTTCAGTTGCTTTTCTTAGGTGTTAATTCGTCTATAGGGTAAAAAGATTTGAAGAAAATGTAAGAGCCTTGAAATGTGAAAACGCACCACATACAGCTACATTTGGACATGTAATTACATCAACTATTTGTTTCTCAAGCCCCTGAAGCATCCAGTCTTTGCTTAAAATTGTGAATCTTGCCTTATCTGTTAAGGTAGGCTAGAGCAGTAACGCTGGTAGGTATGAGAATACTATACTATGAGAATACCCGAATATCAGAGTCCTATCCATAATAGGAGTCTCCAAATAACCTGGATGTCACACCTGGCCCCCCTTAAGATTTTATCCAGCTTGCAGCAACATAAAATATTTTTATTGCTATTTTTAACTAATATTTTAACTAATTTAGTATTATTTCTCTGTTTAAGCATGTTATTTCTTTTGTAGATTTCATCATTTCAATTCATCATTGTAGATTTCATCATTTCAATTCAAAAATATTTGTGGTCTCCAGGCACAGCTGGCACTGGCAGGCACCAGCAGGCATTGGGTACTGCTGGGCACCTTCAGGCACTGGGCACCGGAGGATACCATTTAGGATGGCAGACATCCTAACCTCCACTTAGGCCAGCCTAAGCCCTGGCATAAGTCATGTGCTGACCTGGGGTGTCACAAACGTGCAGTAAGACACATCTGCCCCACTCTTGTGGGAGTTAGGCCAATGCACAGGCGTACACCAACCTTCCCACATCATCATGGAAAGATAGGCCAGGTGAGTTAGGCCGGCCTAAATTTCTTAGGATTGTACCGTAAGACTCCTGTCTGACAGTCTCCCTTAAAAAGGAATCACCGATCACTCAGAACACCCATATTTAACCTTATGTGATTCTGTAAATTGCTGCTTTGCATGGAAGCGGCTGTTTCTACCCAGCTGGGATATTGGCAAACCTCATAAACTTGATACTGCAGATGGGAGCCTGATTGGGAGCACTGCATGTCTGGGGACTGCAGGAGTTGCCCATGTGTTTGTTTTGCTAGAAAGCCATCTGTGGTACTAATCAGACATTCTGGGACAAATTCTATTCTTATTTACTGATGTATGGCTTCTTTTACTGGAAGGAAGGAAGTTGCACAGTGAAACGAACACAGAATTTGTTTCAAAGTAATTTAATATGCCATGTGTTAGAAGATGAATGAGAAGATTCCTTTGTAATCCATCATCCAATGACACCTCCCCCACCCCCGAAACCCACGTTCAAAGCAACTCAAGCATTTATTGTTTTCAACAAGGCAAACAAAAGATTGAAAAATTATGGCATACAATTAAGTGTTGTCATTTTATGTAGGTAGATATGTATATGTTCATTTGTATATTTCATAGTTCTTAAAAAGTTTTTTATTTTGTTTATGTCACTGTAATTAACTGCAATGATACGAAAAAGGATTGCATTTGCATTTACATATATTATTTTCCTGTAAGGAAGTGTTTGACTAGGTTAAGGTACTGACCTATGAGAAAAATGATAGGAAATAACTCTCAAATAGCATTTTATATTTTTCACACTCCTTACTGCTATATATTCCCCTAAAGATCTTTCCAAAGTGTGAAACTTTAGAGTCAGCAAAACAACTGATGCTGCAATTAGTTGCCTGCAGTTTTGAAAAAAAAAATGTAAAAACTATTTATCTGTTTGTAGAGATTCCTCTACCACCTGCTTGTTTTAAATCCTCTACTGAACAAATATCCTTTTCACATCTATATGAAAGGAAAAAAATAAACTTCAAAATTTAAGCATAAGATGTTGGAGATATCCCTGTTTCGGATATCCCTGTGGAGTGTGTTTGGGTAAAGGTTAGGGGGAAAAACAAGAAACAAAACATTGTGGTGGGCATCTACTACAGACTGCCAGGCCAAGGAGAAGGAGTAGACGATGTCTTCTTGGAGCAACTGGCAGGCGTTGCAAGGAAATATGAGGTAGTAGTAATGGGGGACTTTAACTATCCAGACATTAGCTGGGAGACAAACTCAGCCAAACATGGAAGCTCCAATAAATTCCTGAGGGGCCTGGAAGATAACTTCATGGTCCAGAAGGTGGAGGAAACAACAAGGGGAGGGGCCATCCTTGACCTGATCTTAACTAATCATGAAGAACTGATTGACCGGGTCAATGTGGTGGGAACTTTAGGGGAAAGCGATCATGAGCTGCTGGAATTTAGAATAATGTGGGAAATAAAAAGAGTGCAGAGTGAAACATACATTGGATTTCAGGAAAGCTGATTTCAACAGGCTTAGAGGAGTCATAGACGGGATCCCATGCGTTGATGATCTAATGGGGAAAGGGGCCCAAGATGGGTGGGAGCTCCTTAAGAGGCAGCTTCTACAAGCACAGTCAGTAACAATTCCCATGAAAAAGAAAGGGGGAAAAAACCTGAAAAAACCAGGTTGGCTCCACAAGCAACTTGGGGATCAGCTGAAGTTAAAGAAAGAGAAGTATAGGGAGTGGAAGACTGGAAAGATCACCAGGGAGGAGTACAGGCAGATAGCCCGGTCTTGTAAGGAGGGGGTCAGGAATGCTAAACTCAGTATGAGCTGAGGCTGGCCAGGGCAGTCAAGGATAACAAAAAGAGCTTCTTTAGATATGCCCAAAGGAACAGGAGGAGAGACGAGGGGCTGGGGCTGCTCCTGGACAAAGATGGCCAGCAGGTGTCTGGAAACCAGGAGAAGGCAGAGCTGCTCAACTCCTACTTTGTGTCTGTCTATTCTCGGAAGGAGGGCTGTGCAAATAGGGGTGCGGGATCATTGGCTGATGTGGGGATGTGCTTGCACCCCCCAAAGAGGTAATGAAAACATGTATGATGCAGAACAGCAGATTAAGATTGACAGAGAACTGGTTCGAAACCACTTAACTGGCCTAAATGAATTCAAGTCATTTGGACCAGATGAGCTCCTTTTTTGATCGGGTTACGAGCTTACTGGACAATGGCAATGCTGTGGATGTCATTTATCTTGACTTCAGCAAAGCATTTGACAAGATCCCACATGACATTTTAATTGGGAAGTTGGAAAAATATGGGCTAGACAGGGCAATCGTTAGGTGGATCCGCAACTGGCTCAACGACCGCACACAAAGGGTTTTAGTAAATGGTTCTGTGTCAACCTGGAGGTCGGTTTCAAGTGGGGTACCCCAAGGCTCCGTCTTGGGCCCGGTTCTCTTTAACATTTTCATCAATGACTTGGAGGAAGGGATATGGGGGAGCTTGATCAAATTTGCAGATGACACCAAGCTGGGAGGGGTAGCAAACACAACAGAAGACATGAGAAACCTCTAGGAGGATCTGGATAAACTGGAATCCTGGGCTGTAACAAATAGAATGAACTTCAACAGGGAGAAGTGCAAGGTTCTGCACTTAGGAAATAAAAACAAAAAATACAGGTATAAAATGGGGGATACTTGGCTTGGCAGCACAACATGTGAGCGGGATCTTGGAGTCGTCGTGGATCACAAGCTGAACATGAGTCAGCAGTGTGATGTGTCTGCAAAGAAAGCAAATGCCATTTTAGGTTGCATTAAGAGGACTGTAGCTTCCAAGTCACGAGAAGTTCTAGTTCCTCTTTATTCTGCATTGGTCAGACCTCACCTTGAGTACTGTGTTCAGTTCTGGGCACCTCACTTTAAGAAAGATGCAGCCAAGCTGGAGCAAGTCCAGAGGAGAGCGACAAGAATGATCAGTGGGATGGAAGGGAAGCCCTACGAGGAAAGGTTGGGGGAACTTGGGATGTTCAGCCTGGAGAAGAGGAGGCTGAGCGGAGACATGATTGCTCTCATAAGATACCTGAAAGGCTGTCATAGGGAGGAAGGGGCTCATTTGTTCATAGCTGCTTCTGAAAGTAGAACTAGAACCAATGGGTACAAACTGCAAGAGAGGAGATTCCGGTTGGAAATCCGGAAAAAATTCCTGACGGTTCGGGCAGTTCGGCAGTGGAACAGATTGCCAAGGGAGGTGGTGGACTCTCCCTCACTGGGGATCTTCAAGCAGAGGCTCGACGAGCACCTGTCGGGTATGCTCTAGGGGGGTTTCCTGCTGCAGGCAGGGGGTTGGATTAGATGACCTTCTAGGTCTCTTCCAACTCTAGGATTCTATGATTCTATACGAGACAACATTTTCCATCCACATTCCACCACGTGACAAATCTGGACCAGTATTTATAAATGCTCAGTTGTTGTTCAGTTGTAATTAGTGGTATACTTAGAGATGCTGGCACCAGGGGCAGTGATGTAATTACATCCAATATTGTGCAACACCATGACATTACTTCTGGAGTTTGGAGATGCTGGTGGTGGCAGCTTTATGGTGTCACCATTGTTCCTTCTGTGGAGGCTGGGAGGTTTTCAAGGGGTCTTCAAGGGGTTTCGTTGATGTGGTACCCCTTGAGGGGGCATTGGATTCCTGTCAGTCTGCTCTTTCCAACAAAGACATGTTTGTCTACTCACAAGTAGAGGACAATAGCCTCATTTTCATTTTCCATAGGGTTCCATGCATCTCTGCCTTTTTTTGTTTTCTGATCATAAACCTTGATAGGAATGAGATATTGCAAAAAAATTTTTGCATTGAATTCTGCTGGAAAATATGCATCCAATGGTATATGACTTGATGGGGCTATTGCAAAGGATTTTAGTGATTTAAGCTATGTGTTGAATGAATGATTTCTAGGTATATTTGAAAGAAATGAAAGAGTGGATTGTCAGAAAATGAACTGTCCATAAGTGGGGTAATAATATATAACATAAATCATCTATATTGTTATAACATAAATCAAGATATTGGTCAGGGTTGGCACAAAGTATAGACACTGTATAGATCTATACAAAGGCCCAGTCAAGACCAAAGAGTTTATGTGGGGCAGACTGGGAGTCTCCATAGGTGTAGACACACATTGCTGGGAGTAAGCCCCACTATACAACGGGACTTACCTCTGAATAGCTATGCTTTGGATTTCACTAATGTAATAAAAAGACTCTACAGTGGCACTCTGAAATTTCTGCTGTTAGTCAATGGTTTTGTTTTTCACATCAGATACTAGCAGGTTTTGTATTTCATTTTCATCTGATGAAGCTGCTTCAGAGTGAAAACATTAATTTCTCTTTCATGCTTAATTTCTAGTATTTCATTTCTTGCCATTGCTTTCTACTCTACTCCTATATATTTATACTGTAGATCCTCCCTTTGTATTCAAATCTCTATCTTTCTACTTAATTTGACAAGTTCAAGGGTGATAATCTCCAAAGCAGGATAGATAGCAAAGAATGTTTAAAACTCTTGTCCTATCATTAATCTTCTAACTATTGTCTTTTAATATAATTAATATGTAAGCAATAATTATCTTCTATTATTAATGCTTTTCCAACGCTTCTAAGAACTATTCATATGAGTCCAGATAACACAGTGATTAGACAGAATGCTTGATGGTTCTTGGACTTTAAGCTATTGTGTCATGAACTATTCCTTGGCATATTCAATGAAGAAAACTGCCTCCTTCCATGGAGGCTAAGAGCACAATCCTAACCATGTATACTCTAAAGTAAGCCACATTGTGTTCAATGGGGTCATACTCCCAGGAAAGCGTCTTTAGGATTGCAGCCCTTAGAGGTTTATTCTGCAGAGATTTGTAAGGTACTTGCAAATTAAGATTTGTAAGGTAGAGATTTGTAAGGTACTTGCTGTTATTTAAAAGGACCAGTTGGAAAGTGAGGCAGGTACTCCAGGCTGCACTGGAGCTACACAGGAGCTACACCAGGCTGACTGTGCCCATCCATGGCCTGCCTATAGGTCTACCTACCACCCACCCTCTCCATCCAAGAACATCTCCCTCACAGCATTCACCTGCCCTCTTAGCCTGAATGGGCTTATCTTCTGCACTGGTTCCATGGTGGGTTGTCAAGGCTTTGGCTGGCACAAGGGACTTCTGGCAATCAAAGGCATCCTCAGGATGGCACCCTTAGAGAACAATCCTAACTATGTCTACTCCAAAGTAAGCCCCATTGTGTTCAATGGGTCGGATTGCAGCCTTAGTGATATATTTGCAGGGTGAAAAAAACCTGCATGTAATTTGACCTCTTTAAAAATCCTGTAGCTTTTCCAGATAATTATACTTACACACTACGTTATTGTAGCTGAATCGAAATACGTAATTAGCACATTAATTAAGATTTTATGCTGAATAATTTAAGGTTAAAAATATTGCTCTTTAGTGTTGCTAATTGACTTTCCTAGTAAAGTGGATTAAACATATTTAATGAAAATTTTCGCAAAGAGCTCTTTAATTAAATGTAACCATTTAGAATGGGTGGGAACCGGAGACATGAAATCAGAGTTTCTCTCGTGTAATTCCACTCCTCTTGATTCTGGAGCCGGGAGCATTTTAGCCACATTACTTATTCAGGGCAAGGTATTGCTGTTGCTGCCAATCTATTGGCTGGCTCCTGTCAGATTTAGCACCGATGGGCTTCGTGTTGCTGGCGCAGGGTGCAAGAGTGACTACAGACACATGCAACTTTTTTGCATCAACTGTATTATGCACAGCAATATAAACAGTGATAGTCAAGGCAGTCCGGGTTTTACACACAAAGGCCGGGTCTTACATACTTCTTCTGGAGCGTTGCAGACCAGGATCTCAGTCTAACAGAGGTATGCAGAATGGTCACCAACTACCCAACAGAAAGCGATCCAGCATTAGTTGGTGTCCTTGGAGCCCAGCAGGCCTGTTGTATTCTCTTCTTAGTTGGCCTTCCCAGGATTCAGGCTTGGGGATTATATGAAGCCTGCTACAACCTTGGTTCTATGGCTGGAGAAGAGGGCAAATAGCATGGTTGTACCCCTACTCTCAGTTTGTGATCATTTGCAAATGATCCAAAGCTTAAGGAGCTCTGAGCAGGGTTCCCTACACCTCCCAAAGCCTGCTGCAACCCAACATAAATGAAAATAAGTGAATGCTTTCATTGTTAGCAACACAGTTCTAGTGATCATATCACTTCGCCCTGCAAAGACTTATTTTGAATAATTCTCCCTAAAAATTTAAAAACCACTGTTGTAAACAGTCAATATTTAATGGTTCTTGATATCCCAAGATATTTTATATTCTCTTTATTACCAGGCACAATAAACTTCTTCTTTGCAAGTGTTCTCCCCCCCCCCCCAAATATATCTGATTTCTATTGATTTGTCTTCCTTTGCTTAGTACTCAACAGGAGCAAGCCAAAGTGAAATTCTGACACAAGCAGATTTCACCTGGGTATATTGACATGAGGAAGAGCCAAGTATCAGATGGTGTGTTGGATTTTAAGATCCACTCATTGTTTGGAAGAGAAAAACAACTGCTGCAATGCAGTGCTTTTCTAATACCAGAGAACAGCACCAGCATCTGTATCGTTTCTTGTTGTGTTAAACTTTAGCACTGATTTTCTTGATTATATCCAATGGTGTTAGGAATTTGTGAGCACTAATGGCCTAATCCTATTGTGCAGTGGTAGGATTCAAATAAATTAACAACAGGTTCTATGTCCTAATAACCTAAATTAACAACAGTTCTATGTCCCATTAGTAACGGTTCTCAGAACCAGGCACTCATTAGCAAAGGGTTCTATAGAACCTGTGAGAACCCCCTAAAGCCCACCATTTCTATTGGGTATCTATGACAGCACAACTTATGTTCTGCTGTCATAAATACATCTGTGATGCCTTAGATATTGTACTACTGTTGAATAAGTTAAGGTGCTTGGAGAGACAGGTTGTGGGCAGTCTGGGAAGATCTGGAGCTGGAAGAAGGGAAGGTAGAGGCTTGAAGGGGTGGTTTTTGGCAGCAGCAATGCACGTATCTTAATACTTTTTCCTGTTCCCTGTTTCTCTTCAGGTTTAATGCCTGCAAAATAGCTGTTGTACCTGAGAGGAGAGGTTGGAGACCAGATGTTGAGTGAGGTGAGCTTTAGCGCTGGTCTAGCAGGGATTGTTTAATGTTCTAGACAGCAGAATCAGGATAAGGCTAGGCTGGTGCAGGCTGTTGCCATGTTCTTTCAATAGAAACAGCTTACAATGAATAACACCTTGTGTTTTATATGAACAAGTTGGGGGAACCTCTTGGATGGTTTCCTGGAGTGGGTTGAAGGATGAAAGCAGTAATGAGGTTTCACTTCCCAATTCAGAGTTGAGAGCTAACAAGTGAATTCCTACCAAAATTGTACATCTTTTGCTAAATCTCTTTCATAAAAGATCTGGGAATCATGGAAATAAATATTCAGAAGTTTTGTAAGCGTTTCCAGTTTGACCTGGCTATGGAATATCAGTTTTCTGCACGGCACATGGGTCCTTAAGCATTTTCCAGAAATTAGTATCAGTTCTAAGTGGCTATATTATGTATGCATTGTAATCGATTGTCTCTTCCTTTCAGAGCCCATTGTCTGCAGCCTGAATATTTAGATTACTAATAAAGCATAACCTATAAACAATTGGCAAGGGGGATGCTGAGCTGTCAGAGGCTTCAGAATTAGTTCCACTGCTTGAGCCAATTCATGTAGTAATGAACTGGGGCATCCACCAGGTCCTCGATATCTGTGATGCCAAAAGGGAAAAAAGTGCTTTATTTTCTTTGGAATCTGAGTTGTGAAGTTATGTTGCATTGCAATGCTCTGTATGTTTTTATGCCAAACTGCATTAAAAGGACTGAAATTCATTTATATCTTGCCAGCAGGAGGCTGGGAACAAGTTAGTGTCCTCAGATTTGCTCCTTCCAGAGTGAGTATAACGCTTTCAGACACTGCACACAAATATCCTGACAGCATTGGATCAGCAGCAAAGTGTGTCACCTCCAAAGAAAAAGGAGAATGCAAGTGACAGAAAAGACAGATCAAGACACTGGAAAACTCAGACACGAACTTGGGAGCTTTTGGGTCAGCCCTGACATGTGCAGGCCACATTTATTCTGACTTGAACATTTTCACATGAAAGTTTGATCTCTGACATTTTGACTGTAAAGGTTTCTATTTTGCAGGAAAGTTGACTCTTGAGAAAAAGGACCATTTTAGTAAAACAAAATAGCTGCAAATGTTACACTGTTCAGGTTTATTTTTAATCATCATCAGCAACAAGAAAATTCAAATACAGTGGCGCCTCACGTAAAGTATGTTTCATGTAACAAACAAAAATTTTTCTAGGATTCTGCTTCACGTAACAAACTGTGCTTCACGTAAAGAACACATTCGTTGGCAGTTGGGGCAGATGCACTGGCCAGCAGCCTGTTTAAAAAGGGCTGCCTAGCGCACCTGCCCATAGTGAAAGCAGCACTTCCATGCTGTTCCTCCTGTGGCCAGGTGTCCGCTGGGAAGATGGAGAGAAGAGCAGTGGAGAAGAGGGAAGCAGCTTAGGGCTAGCCAGAAGGGAGCAGGGGAGAGAGAGGCTCAGGATGGAGAGAAGGAGAAAGTGGGGAGACTCTTTGAAGATGTCTTGGATTGCAGCCTCCTAACCATGTCTACCCAGAAGTAAGCCCCATTGTGTTAAATGGGTCTTACTCCCAGGAAAGTGTCTTTAGGACTGCAGCCTAAGTAGACTTCATAAGATCATGCACATGGAATGCATGTTTTGAATTCAGTCCCAATGATCTGTCATCATTTTTACATCCCGTTAATATTTTTATATGAATATTTTTGGGGTTGTGGAACCAATCGTCTGAGTTTCCATTATTTCCTATGGGAAAATCTGCTTCACGTAAAGAACGTTTCACATAACAAACATGCCTCCGGAATGAATTAAGTTTGTTACGTGAGGCATCACTGTACTTCTTTTCAATATTATAATAGCATATACTTGTTCCAGCTCAGCAGTCATCCATTAATGGAAATAGTGCTATCATGAATGGATTGACCTTGTAGAAGTGGTTCTTCATTGCAGAATAATTGGTGAGTGCATGTGCAAGGAAGGCACACTTACCCAGCCACTGTCTGTGAGATAAGGATGAGCTGGCCAAAGCACCTTCTCCTCTTCAAAAGCTAAACCGTTTAAAATCTAGCAATGCTTTTGAAAAGATCATCAGGCAATATTTTTATGGCTCATGAAAGGGTAAGAGTTCTACTAGTGTAGCTATTGAAACCACCTGTCCATACAGCAGGTTGGCATATGCCCTGGAAAACTGGGACTCTCTGGATTTCAGGGATTGTGTTCACATACTGGCTAGTTTGAGAGAGGATCCTGTCCCGTCTTTATGGAAAAGAATTATGGCAACCCTATGTATACATCTTGCCTCAAAACACTGCACACAAGAAACATGGTGGGTGTTTTGGGCTGATCACTCCCAATGTGCATTATGAACACTCTGAACATTCAGGTCCAAGACTTGATGCATTGTACACTTCAGATGGATTTATCATCACAACAGTAGCAAAACCTTTCATGACATCTCAATTATGCAGTTTTATGTACCACTATAAAAAAAGACGGATAACGTAAGACAATACTTGCATAAGTTGTTGGTCTGCCTTTGATAACTGATGCTAAATGGCTCTTTATGATTGTGATAGAGGACATAATTCTTACCCAGCAGCCAAAACAAGAATGAAAGCATCTTAAAAAAGATAAATAGCTCCTGCAAAAATCAGTAGAGGTGATCCCTGGGGATTCTGAGGAGTTATAGGTTACTCTAAATGTGGAGCAGTGGGTTTTTTTTCCTTTAAAAAGCATGTAGGGAAGCAAAACAGCAACACTGCAGCATACAGGTTGAGGGCTTTGCCCTTGCATTTATTTTTTCTCCAAATTGTTCACTCCTTTAGCAAATTCTAAAATTTTCTGTCTATCTGTATATGTATGTCTATCTATATATGCCAGATCACCTTGATGGATACAATTTTGGCTCACAATATGGTTTTCACTGAAGTTGAATGCCTGCTCATAGCTTCATGAATTCTGAACCTTGCTGGACCATGTCAATGAATGATTAATTTTGAGAGTGCTGTACCTATGATCTTCTAACCGGGGTAAGGCTTCAATCCTAAAGACACATTTATGGGAGTAAGACTCACTGAACACAATGGGGCTTATTTCTGAGCAGACATGTCTACTCAGAAGTAAGCCCCATTGTGTTCAAGGGGTCTTACCCTCAGGAAAATGTCTTTAGGATTGTAGCCTAAACCCACAGTTTCCTCCCCATCAAGAGATCCTTTTTATCAAGGCTAATATGACTTAACTGCTTGCTGTGGTTTTTCACCTGCAGATGATCTTATTTTCATGGAAAACTACTGGCACAGGATTTAAGAGGCAACAGACTAATATGGTATTATGAAACTATTTGTTTGAAAAGAGGTGCAGTTTCAAGCTCTTTTCATCAGGGAACTTCTGGGGTTCATGATAGAACAATGAGACATTTCAACTTGTGGTCTCCCCCCCAGTAACACAGGAGTTCCAGAAGACAGTCAAGAATGGGATCATGCCTTTTCTGTCATTCCAATAAAAATTGCCTTCTTGAAACACCATAAACCATGCTATTAGAGCTTCCATTGTCGCCAATTGGGATTTCTTCCTTGGGGTTTACAGCAGCTTCTTTGGAGAGGTGCTTTCATCAAGCTGACAGCACAAGGAAAAAGGGTTACATGCCCACTTTTGGAAGTCCTAATCCCGATTGCCCTAAGCACCTAATGCTTATTGCCCTGATAATGAAGGAGGGAAGCCCTGCAAACACAATTGATGTAGTTTTAATGTCCCATCTAGTTTGATCCTGATTTTATTGGCAATGATGATGTGGATAATTATAAAGTGCAAGCTGTTGCTAATAAAATTTTGGTGCTGCAAATAACACAAAACAATACATAAAATGTACACCTTTGAGCATAATCTGGACTGCATAAAAGTATATGTTCTGGACAGCTGAAGAATGAACAGAATCAGTTTGAGCTTGCTTGATGTCTTATGTTGTATACAAAACAGAAGAAATATTGAATATAAACCCAAACACAATCAATTATTTTCTGTACTGCCGTTTCCTGTCCCCTTAAGAATGGAGTAATTTCATTTTCTGTAAGAAGTAGAAATACTGTTCATTTCATCATTTTATATGTATATTTTGTGTTAATGCATGCTGCAAAATACATGCTTCCGGGAGTATGACTGCCACAGTACCCAGTGTAGTGACATCACATGCCACATGAAACCATAATATCACTTCTATGTTTTTCCTGGAGGAGAGATTGCATTGCCTTCCCCATTCCTTTTCCTTGGGGTTCTCAGAGGAGAAGTGGGTTGTGTGACCAGTGCACCTCTTCCAGGGAGAAAATGGAGGCTACTGCTATTAGAAACTAGCTTAACAGCCTGTGGACTTTTAAGCCAGCTCTGGTGGAGGACGTTTTGGGCCTTCGACCCAAAACTAAATGGACCTCTGGTCCAGCTGAGAAAACAGCAGTTTTGAATGGTTCCATTTCCAAGATCCAGTAGTGATGCGCATTGGGTGTTGATAAGCATGGTGGTTGATGCGCATGGGGAAATGATGTGCATGGGGAATGATGTGCATGGAGGGTTGTTGCGCATGGGGGATAGTTGCACTTGGGGGATAGTTGCACTTGGGGGGTTGATGTGCATGGAGGGTTGATGCTCTTGGGGGGGTTGATGTGCATGGGAGGGATGTGCATGGGGGATATTGCGCATGCGGATATTGCAACATGCGCATGCACATGTTGATGTGCGTGGGGGTTGATGCACATGGAGAAATGATGTGCATGGGGGAATGATGTGCATGGAGGGTTGTTACGCATGGGGGAATAGTTGCGCTTGTGGGATGGTGTATGGGGGAATTTTACTCCCACAATGTTAGTACATTTTTCGTTAGTATTCATATAAAAATATTAACTGGATGTAAAAATGATGACAAAACACAGGAATTGAATTCAAAACATGCATTCAATGTGCATGATCCTATGAAGTCTACTTAAGCTGCAATCTTAAAGACACTTTCCTGTGAGTAAGCCCCATGTAACAAAATGGGGCTTACTTCTGGGTGAATACAGTTAGGAGGCTGCAATCAAAGACACTTTCCTGGAAGTAGGATCCATTTAACACAATGGGGTTTACTTCTGGGTAGACACGGTTAGGAGGCTGCAATCAAAGTCAATCAAAGTCTCTGCACTTTCTCCTTCTCTCCATCCTGGGCCTCTCTCTCCCCTGCTCCCTCCTGGCTAGTCCTGCTTCCCTCTTCTCCACTGCTTTTCTCTCCCTCTGCCCAACGGACGTCCGGCCACAGGAGGAACAGCGCAGAAGTTTGCTTTCGCTATGGGCAGGCGTGCTAGGCAGCCCTGACACTTTTTAAAAGGGCTGCCGGCCAGCACATCTGCCCCAACTGCCAACGAGTGTGCTTATTAAGTGAATCAACACTTGTTAAATGAGGCAGAATCCTAGAGAAATTTTTGTTTGTTACGTGGAACATACTTTACTTGAGGTGCTTGTACATGAGGCGCCACTGTATTTATATAGATGTTTGTCTTGCAAAACACTCTGAATCCAAGGTTTAACTGTACTCTGAATGCATATGTTGACCCTTTATTTTTTAACAGCACATATGGAGATGTATGCAGATTAGATTGTAATCCCATCTGGGGTCAAGGGAGGGATTTAACACTTTGTTCTTCTGTGGTTTCCAGTCCAAATTGTGGGTACCTGAATGTCCATAACATACTTGGCTAACTTGCTGCAAGACAGTTTATTCTAAGGTCGAGTCAGTTTTGAAGAGGAATCCAAATCATTATAAGCTTCATAAGAGCTACATATCCGAAAGATGCCTCAGGTAAATATGCAAGCACTGAAACGCTGATATCAATATTTGACATATGGATCTCAATGTAATTACTAAAATTCCAGTTTCTTGCAGCTTCAAGCATATAAGAGGGATCTTGATGAAATTTTAATTCACAGTGTATGGCTAGCAATGCTTCAGTCTAATTAAATTTTATTAGTGCAAGGGTATGAAGTTAATTTAAAATGAATATAGATTTTTTATTATTTTGCTAGTTGATATCTAATGTTTATTAAATGTAAATGTTATTAAAGCTATTTGAGTTTTCAAAGAAGAATCTAAATGAAAACGGGTGTCATGGTCCTAAATTGCAAAATTATTCTGTCTGATAGTGTTCGTGTTTGCGAAGAGGAGATTATGATAGAGGAAGAAATTATGATTAGATGTTGCCTGAGAATGTGATATTCACAAAGAATATCAAAAAATCTAGCAAGGCACAATAGGCCCATGATTTTATATACTATATGTGTATGTCACACAGATATAACTTCTGATTCCACTTCCAAAAAATTCTGGACTGTGACCTCTGCAGGGCTCAGATTTCAGTATAGTAGACTCAGTCTGACACTTCCATTATTCTCCAGTTTCCCCAAGATCCATTCATATCTTGACTGACATCCAGAGGTGTTCCTGGAGGGGGCAAAACAGTAAGTGACTTCAGGTGCCTGTCCTGGGTACCTGTGTAAAGTGGTCCTTCCCTCCAAGTTTCTGAGCCATTTGAGAAGGCAAGAAAAAAGCAGAGGAGATGCCTCCTCTTTGCTTTCGTAGCCATGGCTGGCTCAGAAGAGGAACTGTCTCAGGAGATGAGGGGATTCTTTACACACATGTCCATAATTTTAACCTCCAGTAATGAACCCCTCCAGAATTTTAACCCCTCCAGTAATGAAAACACAGTTTTATTTCCCTCCAGAAATGTCTCTTCTATCATTGCAGGCATATTCAAGAACTGAATATGAATATGATCTTACTATTGTTTTCCTATTTTCCTATTTTCTTCCTATTATTTTTTCTTCAGTTTTACTTCTGACTTATCTTGGACAGTTTATAACTTCCCCATGATATATGTCTGGACTATATGAGGGTGTGTGTATATACTTTAAGCGTAGTGCTCGATTTCTATTTGTATCTATCTGGGGGTTGCTTGCTTACAGGCGCCTGGAAGAAGTGAATTACTTTATTACTATAGACCAGATCTATATTACCAAACCAGTGCACAAATACGACATAACGCACTGTGGTGGAATTGACTCAAACGCAGTGTTACTCAAACTGGGTTGCAAGCCAATTTCTGGTGGGTCCCCATTCATTTCAATGTGAATTTAGCCATTGGGATGTTTAGGGCTTTAAAATTTATTTTTTTTAAAAAACCAGATCAGCTACTACTTAGAAGATTTAGGAGCAGGGTCGCAGCTTGGGGGAAGTATGGGTGTCCGGATTGGAATCATGTATGTTAAAGGCACTTGTATGGGTTCTGGTGCTGCAAACTGCCTTGGTAGTATCTTGCGTTTCTGGACTGGAATCTTGTATGTTAAAGTCACTTCCTTGGGTTCTGGTCTTGCAATTTAAAAAGAAGTACAGTGGTGCCTCACATAAAGAGCTTAATTCGTTTTGGAGGCATGCTCTTTAAGTGAAACACTCTTTAAGTGAAACAGATTTTTCCATAGGAAATAATGGAAATTTAGACGATTGGTTCCACAACCCAATCATATAAAAAAAATTCATATAAAAATATTAACGATGTATAAATGATGACAAAACACTGGAATTGAATTCAAAACATGCATTCAATGTGCATGATCCTATGAAGTCTACTTAGGCTGAAGTCCTAAAGACACTTTCCTGGGAGTAAGCCCCATTTAACACAATGGGGCTTACTTCTGGGTAGATATGGTTAGGAGGCTGCAATCAAAGACACTTTCCTGGGAGCATTTTCCAGAAATTAGTATCAGTTCTAAGTAGCTATATTATGTATGCATTGTAATCGATTGTCTCTTCCTTTCAGAGCCCATTGTCTGCAGCACCTGGGCTGCTGCTGGAGGTTCAAGGTGGTCGGTGGGGGCACTTGGGGGCAGTTAGGGGCAGCTGCCTCAGGCACCTCCAGGCAACTGCCCCCAAGGTGGGGGCAGTTAGAGGCAGCAGCGCTGGCCAGCAGCCCTTTTAAAGAGCTTCCGTGCGGAGCGTCAGGGCTGCATAGCACGTGTGCCCATAGCGTGCTTGCTTGTTAAGTGAAGCGGAACTTGTTACGTGAAGCAAGATTTCTTGGAAATTTTTGCTTGTTATGTGAAACACTTGTTAAGTAAGGCACTTGTTAAGCGAGGTACCACTGTACTATATTGTTGAAATTAAGCACAGGAAAGCAATACAAGTGTTTTAGCTTATTTTAACATATCCTACATTTGGCTTGGAGGGCTGGGAAAACTAGCCTTGGGGTTCAGGGATTTTGCATTTGCCATCTGGTCACCCTGTTTCAGATATATTTTTTAATTTAATGCTTTCTTGAGGAGGAGGGAAATCCTTACCTTTTGAAGGACCACATGGAATCATCTGGGGCCATTTCTTGGCTTTTACAGTTCACTGAATGCAGGGCTTCTATGCTGTGTGTGTGTGAGAAAAATCCTTACATATAGGGGATCACATGGGATCTAGGGCCTTTTCTTGGCTTTTGTACATTTGTAGGGATGCAGGCTTATGTATTGTGTTAGTGAACAAAATGAAAAGTTGCATGTGATTTCTATGTAAACAAATACGTGCTATATATAGAGAAGCATTTATTCTATGCAAATTATTATTATATTGTACAGCTATACACCAGTATACATAGTTGGCATAATTGAGCCCCCTGAAACAACTGTTGCCTTCCACTTCTACAATCCTGGCTAAGGCCCTGTTTGGAGGGTTCTTCTTTGTTTTAAATAATTTTTTTAAACTTGTACTTACTGTAAAATTTTAATTCACTTAATTGATGGATAGCCAAATTGTTTGCTGCCTGTATTATTAGGGCTTCAGTTGCAATCAGAATGGCCACTGCAGGATCCCTGCATACGGTAGGCAGCCACATGAAGGGGACGTTCGTTCCCTATCCATGCATAAAAGAGCAGTCCTGCAACTGGGCTACTCCTCCCTCCACTAGCTCTCAAACTCTCTTGGGCTGGTGTACGAAAGAAGCCTCCATGTAAGGGTGAAACGACAGAGACTTTGGATCTGGAGAAGCTCCATTCCCCTTGACCTCCCTTTTGTCCCAATCCCTCATATTATATTCCTCTGCCATTGCTCATTGTCGCTGTAATCCAAATGATTTGCACAGAGCAAACCTAGGAAATCTAAGACGAGTTTACCAAGGCTCTTACAAATCACTTTTTTATTCCTCCATATAAACAAAAAATGAAATTACTATTCTGACAAAATTAGCTTTCTTTCTTCATTGTGCAAGATGCAGTTGATCTGAAAATGATTTAGCAGCCTGGCTAAGGCAGCATTTGTTGACCTTGCTGAAGTGGGTCTTTAAATTCCAATTGTGCCGCAATGTTGACCTTTTCGTTTGAAGCAGGTTTCAAACACTCTTCATCATAGGTGCATTAGCAATGCTGGCAGCAACACAGACCATGACTGTTAATTCAAGTTCTTTGTAGAATTAAGAGTGGCTCCAGCACATTGCCAAAATGTGCAATCCAATCTTGGAGTTGCTGAAGCTGCCTCTTGCTTTGTGCCGGTATTGCTGGATTCCTCTTTTTATAATATCAATTCCCTACCTTCAGTGGTGTGCAGTGACCGGTTCCAGCCGGATCGCCCATACCAGTTGTTTGTTTCCCCCCCCCCCACTACCGATCCGGTAGCAAGGGGGGAAGCAGATAACTGGGTGTACCGGTTCTGAGCGACAGCTAAAGGGGGCAGCCAGGCACTTTTGAATTTGCTGCTCCAAGCAGCAGCCCAGCGAGGCACCCACAAGCCCCAGCGCCGGAGCGTCTTTCCTCTGGCCGCTGGAGTGGCAGCCTGCTGGAGGAACACACAGCCTCCCCAGCCCCTCTTTCTTTTAGTTTTACTCCCAGGAAAGTGTGGACAGGGCTGCAGCCTCAGGGAGCAAGGCTACGCAGGTCTACTCAGAAGTGGGTCCCATTACAGTCAGTGGGTCTTACTCCCAGGAAACTGTCTTTAGGATTCCTGCCTCCTTTCCAGGATAGATCCTCTTTTCCTAGCCTGGTGACTACAATCCTAACCATGTTTACTCAAAAGTAAGCCCTACTGTGCTCAATGGGTCTTACTCCCAGGAAACTGTCTTTAGGATTCCTGCCTCCTTTCCAGGATAGATCCTCTTTTCTTAGCCTGGTGACTACAATCCTAACCATGTCTACTCAAAAGTAAGCCCCATTGTGTTCAATAGGTCTTACTCCCAGGAAACTGTCTTTAGGACTGTAGCCTTAGAGCACTGCGTGTGCGCCAATCTTAGCCTTCCCCAGCCCTGCCCCTGCCCCTGCCCGCATACGTCCAGCGATCTGGGTGTTGGGCCAGGCCGGGCCCACCACTGCCTACTTCCCTAACAATCGGTGCAATTCTAAGCCTATCTACTCAGAATTAAGTCCTATTGTATTCAGTGGGCCTACTCTTACGAAAGTGTGTTTCGGATTTCAGCCTATATCTTCGAAGTGTGAAACAATTTGTTTTCGTAAGAGTGAAATATGTTTAAAACTAACAGGTCATACGGTGATAAACTTGCTCCAGCATGCCGATTTCCAAAGTGGTCAATATCGACCCCCAAGGGATTGATTTCAACTTTCAGGGGGTCCATGTCAGCGACAAAAAATTGGGGGGTCCATGATAGATAAATGGGGGTCCACCCACCATTTTGATAGAAAATTTTTGATAGTTTTTCCATCTTCATACCTCATAGAAAGGGGTTTTAGCACAGTAACTAATCTGCTGACAGAAAAAAGAAATTGTTTGGAAATAACTGAACAAGGAGATTTAAGGTCATTTTACTCCAAATATTAAGCAATTGGTATCAGAGCATCAGGTTGATCCCTCCCATTAACACCATTAATTATTGTATTTTTAGTTTTGAAACTTAGCAATATTTAATGGTTTTATTTTGTTACTAAGTTCTGATTTTTGTCCAAAATCTAAATATTTACAGTTTTGTGCTAAATTTTAAAGAGAATTTTAATTTAGCCATTTTTATTCTGAGCTATAACAAAATAATTTAATTTTGTTTTAATTTACGTAAAATATGATTTTTAATTTAATTGTTTCAATAAAGGTTTGAATAAAAAAATTAAGTTCGTTTTCTTTTTTTACAAAGCTGTATGATAGTGAACAGCACTGTAGTCAGCTGTGAAAAACATATTTGACGATATAAAGTTTAGGAAAATTTAATATTAAGCAGGCAGAGGGTATACAGCAAAAAAAATAATTTGGAAAGTGGTCCACTGGACAAAAACGTTTGGGGACCTCTGCTCCAGCACCTCTCCAAGTAGGATATTTCATGAAATCAAAGTAGAACTCTAGACTGTCAGGGTGGTACCATCAGTTGTCGTTATCTGCTAGGTTTAGGTTTTTGGAAAATCTAGTGGATACCAAATTAGTGGATACTGAATCATTGAGTATTTGGGGAAAATGGGGTTAGGTTCCAGGAGACCCTCTTCACTATATATGTACTTTGAACTTATATATACCTGAATCTTAACTCGAAGTCTATGGGCTTGTGATGCTCCGCCTGCTCCCCTTCGGCGTTACAGGGGCTGGACACTTGGGTACCCTTATTTGGTCCAGGTCAAAGTCCACTTGGGTGAATGAATCAGACTCAGAAGTGGCAAGGTTAGTAGCAACATGTTCACTTTCTTCCATCATGAACGGAGGCACAAGTGTAGCAGTTACAATAAGGTTCCATAAAGCTTTAACGGTTAGCAGGTAAAGAGTAAGTATTACAACAGGATTGGACGAGTCCACAACAGGTGAGTATCAACATCCTTTTCCCAACAGGTTACAGGCAGGTAAGTAACATATGTACACTAAGCATTTCCCTTCACAAGTCCACAGCTTGTCCCAAACTCCAGGCCAGAACTTTTAGGAGAGACTCCAGGTCTTCCTCCCTCTAGGTCTCCTCTTCCTGCTCTGATTTTTCCCTCCTCTTATTCCCTCCAGATGCCCCTCCTCCCTCTCTTTCCCTGGAATTGGGGCAGCCTGGGGCTTATGGCCGGCCCTCTCCACCGAGGAGAGGGTTGGGGCTCCAGGAATGTAGCCATGTTTCCTCTATTCTCCACTTCTGGCAGACAAGTCACCCCCTAGGTCTGTTTCCTCTCCTCCTAGGAGGAGGTGTAGAAGCAGTCAATGAACCTTCTTCCTGGGTATCAGCAGCTATATCCAGATGCATCAAGTCCTCAGCTAGTTCTTCCTCCTTTGCTCCTCCTCTTTCCTCACAGTCCTGGGTGATAGTGAGGGCTCAACTTCTCCAACATGTGATGCTTCCTCCTTCATGTTTTTTTATCGCTTGATGTATTGAAGGTTGTGATGATAGCGATTTCTCCGTGCTGGCTATTCCAACGAAGGCTGCTGGTCCAACAGCGAGACCTCGGAGTTCAACTTTGGGGAGGAAGTTGCTTCACCGATCCTTCTCTTTCCCTGGGCTTGTCTCATCCACCCATCAGTCCAGAGACCTCTCATTATTATCCTCTCATCATCATTAGGGTTCTGAAGGTACAACTGGAGTTCCCAAGATGGTGCCCAAGATGGTGGGCATGTCTGGAAGTGGACAATTCTTCAGGTGTCTAACAATTCTTCATAGGCCAATACCAATGCCCACTTGATGTGAAAAATTGACCCAGTCCAACTTTTAACTTACACTGGCACATTATTTGTGGATAATGAGAACAGAATCTCAGATAAGAAGAAATAGGTAGCAATTCTGCTATTTGCAGATTCACAAATTTGCAGATTTGCAGTATGAAGATAACTGACCACAGCTAGGGTAGAATTATTCCCCCCCCCTTTTCTGTGCATTTTTGTGAATTATTTAATTCTAACAGACGAGCACTCAATTCTGTAATGCAAACAAGAACTCTTTCTTCTCATAGGTAGGATATACTGTATATATAGCTAACCATATATAACCATATGTGATAAAGTGCTTTTCATCCCTGAAAACCTACCACAATATTTGATAGCATTTAGCAGATTTAGGTCAGATTGCTTTTCAAACAAGCCACACATCTGCAGGGAGCACCAATTGCTTTAACCCATTAGGATCAGAGTAGGAGCTTTGTCAGAAAAAATTCTTCTTGAGAGCATCCAGCTGCTCTGACATTCTATAGAAAGGCAAATCTCTTGGTTTTTTTTTACTGCAAGGACACAGCATCATGTATTTGACAGAGAAAACTCAATCCAAGGGTCATCGGTAGGGTGTCCATATCAGGGAGTTGTCTTAGGGCACATCCCAGAGTAACTACGGGGAATCCTTGCTCCGGTGTAAGAACAAATTATTCTGGATTGCAATATGAATTTTCCCATAGGTTTTCACTAGGTGGTGCGGTAACTATGGGTGCATGTAATGTCTCTTACATGATCCCGTAATTACTCTGGATTGTAGGGTTAGAGGCCCTAAATTGTATGAATTAGCAAACAGGTTGTGTTTGCAAACCACTAAGCAACACTGGTGTGGAAATGCTCCACTTATTTGGACCAAAATACAAAATAATGATATGGGGTGAAATCCAGAGTAACTACAGGGAGTCCTTGCTCCAGAGTAAGAACAAGTTACTCTGAATTCCAATATGAATTTCCCATAGGTTTTCACTGGGTAGAGCAGTAACTACGGGTGCATGTAATGTCTCTTATGTGTTCCCGTACTTACTCTGGATTGTGCCCATATTTGAACATTCCTTGATGTAGGGTGAATTTCCTGGAACTTCCTTTACTACAGAAACTCTGGGTTATCTGAGCAGATTTCTCAGGTCTATGAGTTCTCCAGTCAACTGTACTATTCTTCTCAGCCTAATATACCTGCTGACAAATTCTCAAGACCTCAAGAGGCCTCATATTCATGCCAAGGATTTCTTTTGAAATGTTTCCTTCTCCCTTCATGCAATCCACACTTTGAAGTTGAGCAAAGTGAGATATTTTGATTGATTTCAGATTTAACAAAAGTGATAGGGAAAGTTTTATATATAACTTAATGTTTTGTCTCTGTTGCGAGGGTGGTAAATTTTTTCCCCTACAAAAATCAATAGCAAGCCTGGTGGAATTCTTAATGGGTATCTTGAAGCTGTCATTTCCAATAAAGACAGACACTCTATGATCCATTTAACAAACTATTGATATTTGCCTCCCCTATTATTTTTAAAGACATAAAGATGTTATCTTGTCTTTTACGAGAAAATAACATATTACAGTTTAATGTAGATACCAAGTCAATCTCTAACAAAGCATGTTTGCCAAAACGGGTAAGTAGCCTTCCTTCCAATATGCACTATTTATTAAAACCATTGATTCTTTTCCCCAAGAATTCTTTACATTACAAACATAATCATTTTCAAGGTTGTGCTGAATAAAAAGGAAAGATGATACCCAAAGGAGCTACAACCACATTTATTTTGTGTTACAATGCAACTTTGTGCAATATTACAACATTACATCACAACTTACTTGTGGGATATCTGTAGGAGCAGCTACTAACAGCCTGATTCTAACCAACTCTACTGCACTGATGCAGCATTGCTAACAGGGCACATGTTATATTATATAGTGGAGGGACAGTCATGGAGACCTCCTTGATGTAAGATAATGCTTGTTCCTTCATACTGGGAACCTCAGAGAAGGTAGCGAGTTGAGATCTCGCTGTAGTGGTACATTTTTTTACATGTTCTGACTGGGGATTTGTGGAAATTGACATTTGGACTGGATTTATGACTGTGCTCTTATGTCTTATGGTTCTAAACTGACTGTGGTGTAAAATACATATGTAGATAGACTTACTTTGTGACAGAATCTTTTGAGTGCCATCTCATTTTTCTCCTTCACACGCGCACTACCATCGCCATTAGAAGCTCTAACAGACTTCACCATAGTTCCGAAGTAGCTCACACTGACATTTTCTGATGTTCATATGCTACATTTTCACTTCACAGTAGTGCAGCATGGAAGGTATGGGTTCTGCCTAACCCAAATGATGTGCCCTATGTGGTGGGTGATGAGAGTGCCTCCTGAGTACCTGCTGAGTGGAGTTCATGATGTGTTTGGTGGCAGATGGGCCCTACTGCCTTCCCTGAACATCCAGAAATAGCTGCCCAAGTGTATTGGAAATCTATTTGATGCTGCACTCTCACATTTACGAGAGCTAGAAAGTGTGCTATGCTGCAGAATATATGTTCTGCCCACATAGCGTGCCCTTAGAATTGGACCCTAAGGCAGACTAGAAAGGACACCATATTTATTTTGAGGAGATGCATGGAGGGGACATGGAAACTACTCTATTGCCTATTGTCCTTTATAGATAGTGCCATAAAATAATTGC
Source organism: Cryptoblepharus egeriae (assembly GCA_030015325.1). Classification (NCBI taxonomy): domain Eukaryota; kingdom Metazoa; phylum Chordata; class Lepidosauria; order Squamata; family Scincidae; genus Cryptoblepharus; species Cryptoblepharus egeriae. The sequence goes on from JAREYC010000002.1 coordinate 194,347,150, forward strand.
CAGTGCTAGAAAGGTTCAACTTGTATATCAATCCATCACATGTGCTTGCAATTGCTGACTCCCATTCATTTCAATGGAATTTTCACAGGTACACTGTCCAGGGGATTAACCATTTAGTTAAGAAGAAACACTCGGATCAGGTTTGGGTCCAAGTTTGCTGAGGCCCTCAGCAAACTAGTTTCTGTGAAATCCTTTTACCAAGGTGACCCCACACTGTTTTAAATGTCCCTTACTTTATCACATAGGATGGGAAAAATGAGGCAATTTTAGTACAATGTATATCACTCAATGTGATTCGCTCAGTGGAAGGTTCTTTTCGGTGCCCCCTTGTCATTTGGGAGCCTTTCCTCACTAGATCTCTACAGATGGAAATGATGATGATGTCAAAGCTCTCTCACCCCCAAATCCAGAGTAACTACGGGAGCACGTAAGAGACATTACGTGCTCATGTAATTACTGCACCTCCTAGTGAAAAGCTATGGGAAATTTATATTGGAATCCAGAGTAAATTTTTCCTACATCGGAGCAAGGACTCCCCGTAGTTACTCTGGATTTTGCCCGTCTCTTCAGGAAGACCATGAATCTATATACATAATCATAAGGATTGGCTGTGGGCCTTTTTGAGAGTCCCAGCCTGTAATGCTGACCTACTGACGCTGTCCCTCATTTGAAGTTCTCACCACTTAATTTGAATGGAAAGAAACTAACTTAGAACAAACCCTTGTCTGCTGCATTGGGTGTTACAAAAGTTATCTTTCCCATAGATTTAAACATAGAATGAAGACTCTTCTGCAAAATATCCCATTAAAAGTAACACTGAATAAATTAAACTATATTTCCAATTACCTGGCTCAGAATTTGCTGTTGAAGATTAGTATTCTGCTTGCACATGAAAGTCAAAGCAAGGTGAGGGATGGGGATGGAATGAGAAGGAAAATTACTACATTTTTCTCAGCTGCACTCTGTTCTTGCTCTATACAGTCATGCAACTTCTACTCTTCATAATTCTTTTGTGGCACTGAAGATGAATAGCTTCAAACAGGAACTCTTGTTTCTTTCAAGAGTTTTATTTATAAATCGTTCAGGCACATGCAATTCGCCAGAGCTCCCGTTTCTGAATGGAAATAGACTATGAAAGCTATGAGTGCATAGGAACTATGCTCCAAGTGTTACAAAAAAGTAGCATACAATATTTCTAAAGGGAATTAAGCACTGCCTCTTTGGTCATAAGATCGAAGGCTAGACATTTAAATCAAACGGCGTCACTTCAGATAAACTTTAAAGGGTGAGATTTAGAAGGTACCATATATATTAGCAAGGTTCAAGTGGCTAAGACGCTGTGCCTGTTAACAAGCATCCCAGGGTTGGAGACCCGGGTCGGCCCCACAAGACAGGGTGAGCTCCTGTCCTTAGCCCAGCTCTGCGACGACAGCTGGATCCAATTGTATCAGCTCTGCCTTTCCATTGGACTAATTCAGTGGCGTGGAGAGGGGGGATTTGCTGCTTGGGTAACAGCCTAATCCATAACAATCTAACCCAGGCTTTCGCATGCAGCGTATGCAGCGCTGAGCACGATACCATAGTCTTCCAAGACTGACGGAGGCCAGCTTTTTTTATTAAGAATAATCACAGCAAGGTAACACTCTTACTTAGCTGTCTAAGGACGCAATGTACTCTGGATTGCACTATGAATTTCCCATAGGTTTTCATTAGGTGGTGCCATAACAACGGGTGCACGTAATGTCTCTTACATGCTCCTGTAGTTACTCTGGATTGTAGGGCTAGTATAAACCACTGAGAGGGAGAGAGAGAGAGAGAGAGAGAGAGAGAGTAGGAAAAAGACGGGGTGAGAAAGAAAGCAGGTTTTAAAAATATTACCCATCCAGGGAGCGCATCCTTTATGATCTGGTCTGGCCATCTTTTGGAGTGTGAGAGAGCGAAAGAGCACATCTTGAGGGAGGCAGATTCCTTAGTGAGGGACCAACTCCACACACACCTTGAACCAAAATTCTATTTATACATATTTTGGCACCTTGTCTACGTGACTGGTTGTTTTTGGTTAATCCTTTGAATGTTTACTGGGCTACCCAGATAGGAAACACACAATTTACATTAATGACTGAATAGGAATTTGCATTGATTGCTGTTTGAGTGTTGACTGAATGTTGACTGTTAGCAAGTCAATGGGACTTGTCAATGGGACCAGATTAGGGGCTATAATACACAGTGCAACGGTAAGTGTCAGAAAAGGTACACTTGAGTAGGCCTTCAGTTTGGCCTGTATACTGAGGCTCATGGGAAAAACATATCCTTGCTCATATATTATATTCTTATATAACATTGATTTTGTAATGATGAAACCTCATAGGTAACACAAGTTAATTGTGTCTACAGAAAAAGAATACTATGCTGGTTTTGGGCTGTCAAGTGGTAGTGTGGACCTTCCTTGATTTTTTCTTATGGTATACAGTTATCCAATCTTTCTGGAGGAAAGAAACAAAAGAAATGTCATGTTAAATTTTAAGAAGCACACCTTTTTCACTCCAATTTCTATTTACTTTGAAGTAAGTTCCATTAATTTCAGTAGTAATGACTTTTGAGTAAGTGGTGCCAGTTTATTTGCCACAATGCCTTTTGCACATCCTGTGCTGAACAACCTAAAATGTCTACCACATTTCACATACGGTGCAAGTATGTCCACCTGCTCCATGCCTGCTCCAATTACACAAAATAATGCAGAACAACTTGCGGGTCACCTTTACATAGGCTGAGTGCCAAGCACATGCTCTTCTTGTATAATTCTTTTCACCTTAAGATGATTTTGGGGAAGAAGAATAAAAAGTTTGAAAGATTTTGTGAAAAATAAAGTTAGCTGGAGTACGCTAAAGATTCAGAACTCAGCAAGACCTCGTTTAGTGTTTGAAATTCAAAAGTCTTTCATTCGAGTGCATATTTGTACTCTAGGATGGCTGCACTAAAGGCGTATACCAGGGCAAATGCCCGGATATCCTTTGCTTTTGCCATTATTAGGGACTGCTGAACAGGTTTTTCCTCATCCATTTAACAAAGTGTTATGCTTACAGCACACCCAAGTAAACAAAAGATCAATTTATGTACAAAGAAACAATCACACCATGACATTCAATACACATTAGTGCTGCTCATTTATTTAAATGACATGATAGTGAATATTTTGAGACATATCATGAGATGGAAATGCTTTTCATTTGTTGCTAAGTGAGAAATTTGATATGTTCTTTCATGAAAATCCATGGGTACCTTACCTCCTTTTCTCCAAGAAGCTCAGGTTGCTGTACATATTTCCTTCCCTCTCTTTGTCATCACAACAACCTTGTAAGGTAGGTGAGGCTGATAGTGCCATCTCAAGGTCATCCAGGAAGCTCCATGACTAAGAAGGAATTTGAACCTGGATCTTCCATGTAATATGTTCAATCCCCCAAACCATCTTGGTTCTCACCACCTTGGTTCTTGATTAATAACATGCAGTGCAATCCTAAGCATGTCTACTCAAAAGTAAGTCCCATTTTTTCCAATAGTAATTACTCCCAGGAAAGTGTGGCTAGGATTGCAGCCTATCCCTACAATACTACGTGAGCATGTAAGAGACATGTACATCGATGTAGTTGTGGCACCACCTAGTGAAAACCTATGGGAAATTCATATTGCAATCCAGAGTAAGTTGTTCTTACACTGGAGCAAGGACTTTCCATAGTTACTCTGGATTTTGCCCTAAATGTGATTTAGCTGATACTGTACACTACAGGCATTGGAGTGCAAAGAGGAGCAACAAGCCCAAATAAGATGGTTTTCATTAGAGTACAAATCCCGCCATGTGCACCACTGCACATATAAAGTTGGTAGAAGAATTGTGGATTGCATGTATGGGTTATGCCTCTCCATTCAAAAAAACTCCATAGATAAAGGTAAATAAAAACTTCTCGTTAATAATTATTTACTGTGTATAAACTAAGAGTCCCCTGGATTAAGATATAAATTTTAGATTCATGGTGTGTAAGTATTTAAGACTTTAGCTTCTTAAATACGGGTTTAGGCTGATTCAGATTATTATTATTAGTTCAGTCTCATTATCCTCTGATTAACCCTACAATCCAGAGTAACTACGGGAGCACGTAAGAGTACCCGTAGTTACTGCACCACCAAGTGAAACCTATGGGAAATTCATATTGCAATCCAGAGCAAATTGTTCTTACACCAGAGCAAGAACTCCCTGTAGTTACTCTAGATTGCACCCTAAGTTTTTATCTAACCATGGATTCAGCTGGCATGGTCCTCTGAATGTATCTAGAGGGCCATCTGAGTGCTGGGGAAGCTGGACTCTCATAAAGCCAAACTTTGTAACTTTTGGATTTTAGCTGAAAATCAAAGTTGCTATTTTTTCCTTCTAGAGTCTTTAGAAAGCCTTCTGAATGTCAGGGATGCTATTGCCATATCCATCTTCCCCAGCCTTCCAGAAAGGCCAAATCACAGTTCAGGTCACATTCAGAGGATTATGGGTTTCAGCCTCCATGGGGATAATGGCAAAGGGAACCTATGCAGATGCCAAGACATGACTGTACTGTGATTTTCAGTCATCTCTTTTGCAGCTCTTAAACACCTGATGTTTATCTTTATGTGCAGGGTGACCAGATGTCATAACCACAAAAGAGGAAAAAGACCTTTCCAAATTGTAGGACACTCAAGAAAAATGTAGAACATGACAAAATAAATGCTAAAAAATATATATTGTTTCCATGTGGTTAGTTTTAAGCACTTTATGACTTAGGGTACAATCCAGAGTAACTACGGGGAGTCTTTGCTCCAGTGTAAGAACAATTTACTCTGGATTGCAATATGAATTTTGCATAGGTTTTAACTGGTTGGTGCAGTAACTACGGGTGCACGTAATGTCTGTTACGTGCTCCCTTATTAATTATTAAACTATAACATGTAATTTATTGCATACATTTTACTAATTACAAGGCTACATGCTGCCTGTTCATAAGGGAATGGACGATAAAGAAGATAGTGATATTTTTCCAGGACCCAGGGCTTAAAAAAGAGGACATGGCCTGGGGAAAAAGGAGGACATACAATCACACCATGCAGGTGTAGCTCACCCTACATATGTGATCACTCTGTATACGCAGCTCATATGTAAAGCAAGTTGGGCCGACCTACTATACAACCTACCTAATATATTTCAGCATGTGAACTCTTGTGTTATATATCTTTCTTTTTTGAATCCAGCAGTGATTCTTTGAGACTATATTCACATTCTGTTTATGACTGACCGCAAAGCAACCCTGCAATGTAGATGAACTTTGCAATCAACTTGATTGAAAAATCTACATAGGATCAAAGGCCATGGATTCCATCCCATGCTGTCCTTTGATACTAACTGCATATGAAGTTATTCTCAGCTATTTTCAATCCCCTCTGTAAGCAAAATATGATTTGATATTTCCTATTATCAGAGCTAAATCAATATCTGTGATGACATTAGTAATTTTTCAAGTAAAAATTTCAGCCCTTTTTCTATCCTTTTTTATCCTGACCCTTTCAATATTTAATTTGTATGTTAATAAGTTCATGGTATGAGACGGGAACTTCAAAAGATTCTAGAGATAGCTCCTTACTCAGGAGGAAGTGGTGTTATTCAGCTTCAAAGAAAATTTTCTTTTTAATAAAAGAAGTAGTTATTTTTGTAAAAGTCACCAGGTCTTTGTATAATCTGTACTAGTCAACCCAAATGAATGTCCTGACAATCTTTGGTAGCACTGGGGTATGCTTATTCAGAACGGTTAACTATAGGCTCTTTGCAACCTTGTAGCTGACCCTATTGTGTTTCACTAGTTAGAAAACTATTTTAAACATTTCTTTTTGAGGAGAATGAGTTAATGATATGTTTTCTTGTATAATAGTTTTGTTTGAGTTTCAGAGTTATTCAATGCTCTTGTCAGATGCGTTTAATTCAGAAGGATGAGGTCCGAGTGTTTGGAATGCCATCTGGTAAGGGAAAAATTATGTGCCTTGTCCTCCACCCTTTATAGTACTTAAACAAGAACATACTTACTATAAAGCATGTTTGTGGTCACTGCTGGCAGCATGCCAGCACCAGTTGGTTGCTCCACTAGCACCAGTTCTGCGCCAGTGCTCGACCATTCTGTAGTAGCCCTGACCGCCAGGTAGTGGACTGGGGAATGGGGGCATGAAGGAGCGGGGAGGAGGCATTCTGGGGTGGAGGGAAAGGACAGGTTGGAGGTGTGACAAGGAAGGGAGGGGACAGGACTGGTGGAGCTTAGCTTTGGCAGATCCAGAGCTCTGTTTAGGCTCTTCCAGCATCTTGATTCTACAGCTTCCAAATGCTTTCTGCAGAATCAAGTAGCCCTTTTGTTGGGGGAAAGTAAGAAGTTCATCTTATCTTGGCTTATGTATGCGGTCAATTGCTTTTCAAAGATAGTGGTATTCAAGTCTCTTTTTGTCCATCCTCCCTCCCTCCTGAGGGGTACTATATTGTTAGAAATCCCATTTCAACCTTAAATTCTACTGGCCTTTGAAGTTACCGAAAAAATCTACCTTTCTCTTTAGTAGTAAAAGAAAAAAGTATTGACTGGAACTTAAATTGCATCCTTCTTAATAATTCATTTCCCAGTCTTACTGACTCTTAGGTTCCTTTCAAATGCTTCCTAAATCTAGGGTAATAATGGTATAATGGGTATTAATGGTACAGTACCTACTTCCACATTATCTTGACTTCCATACGCTAATGTAATTCTCTTTGAACTCCAAGCACTTCAAGTAAATCTCAGCTGAGACATCTGTCTTCCAGTAACCATGGCTGAGTATAATATTCAATTAACCCTCTCCGTGCATTACTAGATCAATGCAATATCTCTGCAGAGAAATCTGTTGGTCCACAAATAGCCTATTTTCATTAGTAATGAATTTGGGTTGCAAAAGTCATGACGAGCAAAACTCTCAGAAAGAACACACATTAATACGCTAATCATAAAAGGGTTGAGCTTTGAAAGAGTTTCACTTCTTCTGGTGCAGACTAATATAAAGCAAGTGTGTGATTGGGGATGCAATGGTAGTCATTTTGGGGGAGGGAAAAGAATAAGCATTCATCCTGATTGTTGGAGGATGGTGACAGTCAGAATAGCTTTCTTACTTTTGGATGTGTGCCAGCCTGCAGAGGCTATATCCAGCCGCTATGGTAGCACAAACAAGGAACTCCATGCCAGCTGAACCAATGTGGAGGTCTGAGAGTTGTGTGGGAAAGATGGGGAGCAGGTCAGAGGGAGCATTGTATGGTGGGGGAAGAGCAGTGGAGGGTGGTCCTGGAGGTGGGCAGGTAGCTAATGTGAAGGGGAGTTGGGACTTGGCAGATATACTGGATCCCTACCCTATTTCCTGGGAGTGCAGAGCAGCTATTCTCTTGTGTGTGGTAGCATGGCAGCAGCCTCATGGATACAGTGGATGCTTGCCAGCCTGTCTGTTCCAATTGCACTGTAAGGCTGCAATCTGAACCAATCCTTCCTGGGTGTAAGTATTATTGAACTCAGTGGGACTTCTGAATACACAGGCTTAGACCCCCTCCTTTAGCACTCCATGTGGCTGCTTCTCCAATTCCTTCTCTAGTGTTCTGTTACAAGCTGCTGAGAAAGAAACAAGTGCTATACACAGCAAGTATACAACACTCCCCTATATCCATGGACTAAATATCCATAGGGGTGGAAATGTATCTCCGTGGATATAGAAGGACACCTGTATAAATATATATTTATATAGATACAAATAGTTTGGGATACAAAAAATAATGAATGCAAATGTCCATTACTGGGATGCATTTGACTGGGACACAATTGTCAGGACACAATTGATGCAGTGGTCCTGTCACACAAATAGTCATCCCCGTTGGGAAGATGAGAAATCGTGGCAGGATCTCCTTGGAACTGCCTCTAATCACAAAGTTGGATTGAAGCAACTTTCTACTGACAGTGTAAATGAAAACTGAAACTGAGGAAGACTGCTCAACAAACAGTTTAGAAAAAAAAACATAATCTACGTATATTTCTGAGTTATTTGAAATGTGTTTACTGTCAGATGTTTCATTCAAATAGCTTTGAAATTTAATACAATGATAGATACTGCATTTTTACCATCAAAGCAGAGATTAAAATGCAGGAAATCAATTTTGTCCATCATCTGATCATATAAAGAACTTTGCTGGACTAAACTGAAATGTGATTAAGGGGAAAATATGATAAGGTTCACTGTTCTATTTCAAGGGGAGATCAATTTATTTTTATATAGAAGCATAAAGGTTTTGATGGAAGCTGGAAATTCTTGCCAGCTACCACTAAGAGATGCCTTGGTTGACATGAAGGTGTGGAGAACATAATCATGTATCCAGTTTGCACCAAATGAACAAGGATTTGTATCACCCATTTGCCTTGGCCATCCACATCTGTGATCAGTAGTATTGCATAATCATAACTTTGGCTATGCTTCTATTTTTCCAGTGTTTGAAAAGGTCTCACAGGGTTTGAAATCAGGCAACTTGTTGAAGAACCAACAGGCTCAAACAGGCATTTCACCATTTCTGGGACTTAACAAAGCTGTGGCTGTTAAAAACAATTCAGTGAGGCCACATCTCAAGAAAGTTGTGATCCTATACACTTTCCAGGGAATATGTCCTACTGAATTCAGTCAGGCTTCCTTCTGAGTGGACATGTGTAGCATTGTGTTGATGTGAAATGCTATGAAATTAAGAAATCCTACTTCTGAGGCAGGTATGGAAATCTGAACCTTCTACTAAGCCAGAATCTTAAATTTTGGCTCTATTTTTTTGGCAAAGTCAAGGCCTGTGATGAGCAGGCTTCTGGTTCTACTCTTGTGGAGAGTTACTTGTTGTGAGTCTGAAGATTAGGTACAGAATCCTTCAGAAAGACAACTCAGCCAGACCAGTTGGAGGAAGATCAGCCTGACAGTAACTTTCCCACCATTACTTCTGGTAGGAAAGCATGAGGGAGGAACAAGATGATTAATCAAAACAACTTAGCAGGCCTCCGTCAGTCTTGAAAGACTATGGTATCGTGCTCAGCGCTGCATACGTTGCATGCGAAGCACGAAAGCCTGGGTTGGATTGTTATGAAGGATAGGCTGTTACCCAAGCAGCAAATCCCCCCTCTCCACGCCACTGAATTAGTCCAATGGGAAGGCAGAGCCGATACGATTGTATCCAGCTGGCGTCGCAGTGCTGGGCTAAGGACAGGAGCTCACCCTGTCTTGTGGGGCCGAACCCTGGCCTGCTGGTTAACAGGCACAGTGTCTTAACCGCTTGCACCACCCACAGCCCACTTACAAAACAACTTACATCAATGAATAATCCCATCCTACCCCATGGATATCTAGAACGTAGGTGCTTGAACCTTGACATCTCTGTATTCAGAGAACAAGAAGACTGACCAATCTCCATGCTTAAACAATGTATCCTAGTCCCATTGCCTTCCTTCTCGAAAGGAAATCACACTTGTAAAGTGAAATTTAACATTTTGTTGCTACTCTCTGAAATGCCTCATTGTCACAGAGAAATGGATGGCAATTAATTCTTAAGAGATTATTCTAGGACTGTCATTCCTATGGACTTCAATGACATTTTTAAGTATGCTTGCCAGAATTTTGTGCCAGACACTTTGTGTCACTTGTATCATCCACCTTTATAAAATGCAACTTGCTGGATCATCTATTATACACTGACAAGAAAAAGTCATTATGAACCGGAAACCTTTGTGACCCATGTGTCTCTTTGTGTATGCACGCTGTTCTGTGTAGAAATACACCACTAAAGGCGACAAGTGCCAAATAATTTGATTTCAACAGGATACATCCAAAGAATAAAAGCTAATTAGCTGGCCTTTCTAACTAAGGTTCACAGACTTGATTTCACAGCCTTTCACAAATAATTCTTTAAAATAGCAACAGTGGCATTACTAGACAGGTGTGAGGGGTGTGCATGGTTATATGCACACGGTTATATGCATGGGTGACAAAATCTTTAAAATCTTGGTTAAAATCAAATAATGCCATCAAGTTATATATCAACTGATGTGTAACTTCAGACTGAAATGAAACAAACAACACTGAAATATCTCTATTTTACTAAAAAATTATAGCCAAAAATCAAGGGGGGGGGGCCAATGGTACAACTCATTGCCCCACTCACTGGATGGGAGGAGGTCCATCGTTGGGGTGATGAACATACGTCCCATCCTGGTGACACAAACTCTAATGATGCAACTAATAGGCAACAACAACATGTTGATGATTCAGACCTACAAGAGGAGCTTATCTTAAAAAATATATTGATGGGCTCTCAAGCTCCACTCCCTGAGTTCAGGACATCAAATTAGAAATCCGTGGACTTCGATGGGACATAAGAACTTCCTTCTAATCACCTTGCTGTGTGAGTTTCCAGTGCTGTCTCAGTGAAACTGGAAACGCACAAACATATAGTATGCTTCACTTGCAGGTTTTCTTTAATGTTTATAAGCTGCCTTGGACATCTGTTTTTAACAGAGGACAGACAGGATATAAATCTTTTAAATAAATAGATACATAAATAGATGTCAGTGGGTGAGTAGATGTCAACGGGGCTCATTTTTTAGAAATCATACCTAAGATTTCTAAGGAAATCAGAACCTAAGGGCTGTGGGTGATGCAAGTGGTTAAGACACTGTGCTTGTTAACCAGTAGGCCAGGGTTTGAGACCCGGGTCCCCACAAGACAAGGGGAGTTCCTGTCCTTAGCCCAGCTCTGCGACACAGCTGGGACCAATCGTATCAGCTCTGCCGTTCCATTTTACTATTTCAGTGGTGCGGAGAGGGAAGATTTGCTGCTTGGGTAACAGTCTATTCTCCATATCAATCTACCCAGGGCTTCCGTGCTTTGCATGCAGCGTCAAGCACGATACCAAGACTGATGGATGTCAAGGTTTTTGCCAAGTATCTAAGATTGGACTTTTTTATATTTCAATATTTGAATATTTATATTTCAATCCTTAATTTTAGTGACTTCTAAAAAGCAGTTAATCTGGCAAAAACAATGAAATATTGAAAATTCTAACCAAATCCTCGCTTCCAAGTGGTGCACTGGCAAATGTAGCTTCATGAGACAGTGGAATTATTTTTTAAAAAAATCAGAGAATTTCACTTGTCATTACATTTTTAGGGGTTTTTTTTTTTGAGAGGAAGCTGTGACAGATAAAGGAGACTGCGCTTGTCATATGGACAAAAAAGTGCAGTTAGTGGACCTAAAAGGGTGAGGCCTTCTTGTCTAGCTCCAATGGATGAACAATTTTTTAATGCAAGGAAACTTCTCTTGTGCTTTGTTAAAAGGATCTTGGGTGCTGAGAATTTCAATCACTTTCACAAGGAGAAGCGGCTTATAGAAGTTTCTTTGATCTTGCTTCAGCTGCAAAGTTCTTACAGGCTTTCTTCATTAATTCTCTCTCTCTCTCTCTCTCTCTCTCTCTCTCTCTCTCTCTCAGCTTATTTAAAATGAGGAGCATACCTCTTGGGGGATTTTGGCTGTATTTAGATATCAGCACTGCCACTTGGCATATGGCTCATCTGCTCATGAACTGATTTCAGCATCTCTATAATAGATGAATATGCCGCGTCAGTTATAACCCATTGAACACAATGCGGCTTACTTTTGAATAGACATGGTTAGGATTGTGCTGTAAGACAGTGGTCCTCAACTTTCTGAGGACCAGAACCCGGTTCCATGGGGAAAAATTTCCCGCAGCCTGAGAGGATGTGCCTGCACAGTTCCATTTGGAACTGCACATGCACATTAGTGCAGCTTGGCTGCGCCTACAGCCAGGGAGAACTGCATAGGTGCAGCTGAGCACCAGGCTGTGACTGCACAGTCCTCCCAAGCTGTGAATAATTATCAATGAATAATTCTCCAAGCTGTGGGGAGAACTGTGCAGGTGCAGCTGAGTGCCAGGCTGTGTCTGCGCAGTTCTCCCCACAACTTGGGAGAACTGCGCAAATGCAGTTAAGCAGTGGGCCGGGGGTGGGCTGGGGCTGAGTGCAGACCTGGCTCTTGCCTCCGATCTGGGGCCTAGACTCAGTGCGGCCTGGCAGCTGAGGTGCCGTGGACCTGCACTGGGCCGAGGAACAGGGGTTGAAGACTCCTGCTGTAAGTGAAAGAAATATTTAACCGCAGGAACCATGACCAAGGGGGTATGTTGAGAGTTCTCAAATATTTCCAGATATACAAGAAAAAAAATGGACAATGGTTTGAGACCCCCAACCCACTGTTGGTTAAACTGCAACAATGGGTTTAAAATGACAGAGCAAAAAAGTTGAAGAAATGTTCAAATTAGAAGTTAAATTATGGATGGCTACCAAGGGAACTTGCAAAAAAGGATGAACAAGACACTATCGGCTGCAGTGGTGTGTGTGGAAATACCCACCTGCCATTGGTGCATGACAGTTAAAGAAGAGGGATAAAAAAAAAGAGTGTGAGAATCTGTACAATACCAGTTTCCGGCATCAGACAGAAAGAAAGGAGAATATTCAAGCTTTAAAATTGTGCCAGTAAGATAGAGTATTTTTCTTTCTTTTTTTTTTCTTCCTCAAGAGGATTTCCGGACTCATTACAGAAAAAGATGTATCAAAGGTGAACTGGAATGAAAAAACAGTTCAGTTAAAAATGAAAAAGCTAGGATATAGTTTAAGTCAGTGGCGTAGCTAATGATCATGCAAACCTCAAAATGTTGCCTTGGAGGTGATGTCACAAACAGAAGTGATGTCATCCCAGGTCATTAATATATTTTTTAAATTTTCCCCTGCAACAAAATCAAATTTAAGTAAAAATTTATAACTTGTGCCAGGACATATGCCAGTGTAACCTGTTGTTAGGAATGAGCTGCTAGAGATCTAATTGTAGCTTCTGATCTACATATCTACATGCTGCTTGCACTTGCTAAAGTGCTTTAGCAGTAAGCATAGGTGAGTAATGTGGCATTCTGAAATAAATGTTGCCAGAGTACTTGGAAAAGACCATTATATGGAAGACAGACGAAAAGAGAGACGATAGAGGGACAATAGTACTACAGCCTTATAGGTTACCATTAGTAGACTTCAGCCCATATCCTAAAGTCAAATTAAGCCCTTTCCTTCGGAGCAGTTAAGGTGACTTTCCATAAAATAACAGTAGAGGTTGACATAACTGTGTGGACCTGTAACTGCTCTGGATTTTGCCCCAGGTCTGGATTAGTAACAGATCTGGTTGTACTTAGGTAAGTAGTGTTTTTTCGCTTTTTGTGTGTTTATACACACACACACAGATACAGAGAAAGGTTTTTTGACTACATACACACACATACACACACACACGCACACACACATACAGAGAGAGAGAGAGAGAGAGAGAGAGAGAGAGAGAGAGAGAGAAAGAGAGAGATATTCCTACTTGACCAACTTCAAACTTAACACTAGTGAGTTGTAAAACGTCGTTTCAAAGAATACTTTTTTCTCTTTAGTTAGGAAGCACAGTCTCCTATATAAACTGTACTGAACAATTACATCTTTCAAACAATTTACTATTTGATGGAATAAGTTTTACATCCATTGTGCTTTTTAATATGCTTTGTGTTCTGAAGCACTTAAGTACAGTAAATCCTTGGATTGAGAGTAACAGATTGAGAGAGTTTTGCAAGACAAGCAAACATGTCTAATGTTTCACCTTATCTTGTTAAATGAGCGATATCTTGTTAAACAAGAAAACAAAAGCAAAAAAATGTCCCGGACAGGATACAGCCAGATTCAGCCCTCCACCAGCAACTGCTCAACCTCTCCTAGAGACCAGTGTATGCATGTTTACTCTGAAGTAAGCTTATTACAGTCAATGGGGCAAAAGGTACTCTTTCAAGTGGAAGAGTTTTATTTAGCAGTGGAAGAGTAAATGGCCCTCCTCACCCCAGCAATATCTGTTATACTGGCTTCTGCTGGTGTTCTTTTGAATTTTAGATTGTGAGCCCTTTTGGGACAGGGATCCATTAGCCATTACTTTTTTTCATTTTCTTGTAAACTGCTATGTGAACTTTTTAGTTGAAGATGGACAGACAGACAGATTTTTGAGTTCTGGAATGAATCAACTGAGTTTTTATTATTTCTTATGGGAAAATCTGCTTCGATATACATGCGTTTTGGTTGACAGTCATGCTTCTGTAACAAATTATGTTTGTAAACCAAAGTACCATTGTATTTCCCTAATCAAACTGGGCAAGTGTTTTTCCCTCAAGTCCTGGATGCAAAGGAAAGCAAGGTATATCTTGCAACCAAGATAAAGGGTGAAATTCATAGTATCTACAGGGAGTCCTTGCTCTGGAGTAAGAACAAGTTACTCTGGATTACAGTATGAATTTCCCATAGGTTTTCACTAGGAATTTCATAGTGAAATTCATAGGTGGTGCAGTAACTACGGGTGCACGTAATGTTTCTTACGTGTTCCTGTAGTTACTCTGGATTGTGCCCTATATGTAGCACCTGGACTTGTCTTCCAAAGACTAAAATTATTCAGAACTGGCAAAATGTACCCGCGTCGCGGGAGTAAATTACCCCCCTTATGCTATACCCCCATTGCGCATCACCCCATACGTCAACCCCCATGTATATCAACCCCTCCATGCACAACACCCCCCATGCGCAGCACTGCTCCATGCACTAAATCCCATGCACAAACCTCCTCATGAGCATAACCCCCCACCATGCAAATCACACACACCCATGTGCATCACACGCCCATGCGCATCACACACCCATGCGCATCACTCCCCCATGGACAACAAACCCCTATGTTCACCAGCCCCCCATGCGCATCAACCCACATGCACATCAACCTCCCCCGAGTGCACCCTTCCTCCAAGTGCATCAGGCACCGGACCCCAAATTGGATGGATGTCAATCAGCCTGTCATCCATATTAAGTATAGGACAAAACACGTTGCACCCCTTTTCACGCCCTTTAAGGGTTAAATTTCTCAACATCGGTTCTTGGTGGGTGTTAAAGTCAGATAAGAAACACCCTCCCCAAATTTCAGGCTTACAGGTCCGAAGGTTTTGGCTGAGCGTGAGTTAGTGTATGAATGTGTGAGTATGAGTGTGTGTGAGTGTGTGTGTGTGGGTGTGGGTGTGTCAGTCGGTCAGTGACTTTTCAGTTTTATACATATAGATTCAATTTAGCACTTTTTTTGCAAAGCTTTTGAATATCTGCAAGACTCTAAGAAAGTTACTGACAACCTTTTATCTGCACTGAGCCCTTTAGGTTTCTGTATTCATCAGTGACTCTGCATACAGCTGCATCTTGCTCTTTTTTGTGGCTGTCAGCAAACCTCTTGAATTTCTAATATCACTGTTAACAACAACTGTTATGGAGCAGGCAAGGGAAACCTTATCCTATATCCAATGCAACTGACATTATTAGATCACTCTAATAGGACCAGACAAGGGAATATATTTTGCAGTTATCATGAATGGAACATTTTTTAGGGGATGGCTCCTTCCTTCAAAGGATGCTCATTGTGTCAGAGGACGGAATCATTGGCTCTAACCATTTACACATTACAGAAATCAGTCTGATACTTTTTTTGTAATATTGAACAGGTAGGTGGAGTTGCCAGATTTTTTGACAGGGAACTATTCTGAGTGATTTTCATGCTGTTAAAATATGCATCAGCTGCTTTCTCCATACCAACCTGCTGTTTAAGGCAAAGCTATTTTTTCTGGTCATTTTATAACTCTGCATCAAGTATGCCCAAGACTTCAGTACATTCTGTGGACAGCTTTCCCTAGACAATGTCCACAACATTTCTAACGACAATGGTGTTGACGGGTATGAGCTGAAGTGTGAGAGAATAGGGAATTCATCCTACTATTACTGGAGTGGTGAGTAATGGAGCCATGGGAGTGACCAATTGCATCACCATCAGTGGCATAGTAAGACAGCGCAGAGGGTAGCAATTGCACCAGATAACAAGCTTTAGGGGGACAACAAGCTGATCTTGACACCAGTGGCCAAAACTAGGAAAAAACAGGAATGTATGAATATTAATACAATCATGTTATATATCATTGGAAAGGTAATTTAATGCTGAATGCAATAAAACAATCTGCATTGAACTATCTTTCTACCAAATGTTATGGCTATTAAATGAAAACAAAAGCCTATGGAACAAAAAGTGGATTTTTTAACTCAAAACTTTCCCATGAGACTGATTGCTCTGAGAGCCAATGAGATGTAATTCTTATATAGCATGGAAGTAATAAGGTGTTAAAATGAGTCAGCTCTCATTTCCATATATCATAATACTGCAATTGGGTAAAGCAGTACTTCTAAGCAGAGCTCCTTTTATATTTAGCAAGGATAGAGTAACTATTCCTCTTTGCCCCAGCACATTTGCTATAAAGACTTTTTTATTTACTTAATTACTTAATACTTGATTTTGTTGTTGGTGGAGTGTCACAAAATCTTCTTTGTCTCCTGATAACAGATGGGTGCCTTAGCTACATGCTCTATCTTGGTGGAGGGGTGAGCTAGGGAGGAAGGAGCTAGAGAGCTAGTGAGCTAGGGAGGCAGGAGGCAAAAGGGGGGGGGGTGAGCTAGGGAGGAGGAAGCAGGTTTTCTCCCAGTTTTCTTTAACCAAAGCAAACAAATAAACAAACAAACAAAAAACCAGGATGGCATCACTTCTGGTTTGACATCATAGCCAAGGAACATTTTGAGCTTTGGATTGGGCTACATGATCATTAACTATGCCACTGGTAAGACTGGCAAGACTACAGCAGGGAGAGGAAGTGCCTGGAGACCTAGAGTGTATGGTAACACAGGGAGTGAAAAACAGTTACGGCTTCTCTCGTTTGTGAAACTGAGGTTGTACTGCCAAAACTTTAATTCTTGCTATGAGTTTTCTCAAAATATAGTTTGGACTCCAGTATTAGTGGAGGATCTGTTTCCAGAACCCCATAGATATCAATATCCACGCATATTGAAATCTGTGAAAGGGCCCTCATAGGACCTTCTAACATAACTGGAACTGTCTTCCAGCTGTGCCTGGAGGTTTTCTGAGGTGCAGGGAGACCAAAGACAGCCTCCCTGAATCTCAGATGTGTATTCATCAGAGCCAATGTTTCCACTGATGCCTTTAGATCAAGACTAATATTTAGTTATTGAGGCTACTTTGAAAATCAAAGAGGAAAACATAATCTTTGACCTAATTGTAACTGTCCTTTTAGTTTCTGTAAAATGCCTCTGTTTGAATAAATTAGCTTGATGAATTGATGTGAGAACAATTGTATCTTGACAAACTGTTATTAACATCAGACCTTTGTGGTCCTTCTGAAACACTCATCCAATGGAAACAGACTGTGTAAATATCTAGTTAAAATGCAAAGCTGAAAGATGGCATGTGAGTGGAGCAATAACTGAACCAAGTATTTGGTGGCATTTCTGGGTCAAATGAAGCAGCTCAAATTTCCAGGTAGCTTCTTCAGTCTAAAATGGCTACCTCAGGACATGTCTAGGCACTCACATTTATACTAGAGCATATGTGGGAGGCATCAACAGAGACAAGTTGGCTCTGATGAATACACATCATATCCCACTCTCCTTTGCAGTCTGAAGTGCTCCATCAATAGAGTAGTATGTATTAATTTCCAAATTCTGATATGAGGCAACTTCATGTTTGTTGAACTCCTTGGCAGCCCAATCCTTCCTGTGTTGAGATACAACAGCACCAAAATGGCCTCTCCTGGATCCTGCATGGGCAGAATGACCAGTGGAGGTCTAGTCCAATGAGGACGAGACCTGATGGGCTGTAATATGGAGGAAGGGGCTCATTTGCTCTTAGCTGCCTCTGAAAGTAGAACTAGAACCAATGGGTACAAACTGCAAGAAAGGAGATTCCAGTTGGATATCAGGAAAAGATTCCTGATGGTGAAGGTGGTTCGGCAACGGAACAGATTGCCAAGGGAGGTGGTGGGCTCTCCCTCACTGGGGATCTTCAAGCAGAGGCTCGATGAGCACCTGTTGCAGAGGCTCAGGAGGATTTCCTGCTACAGGCAGGGGGTTGGACTAGATGACCTATTAGGTCCCTTCCATGATTCTGTGAGAATAGAATATTTGTTCTGTACTTCCTGACAAGCCCCAACCTGCCCAATGAAAATGGTTGGTCCTGGACCAGCTGAATAGCTTATACAGAACCAAGTAGCCCTATGTAGGACTTTCAGGTGCAGGATAGGAGATAGGATCTGACTGCAGTCTCTGCCAACATCTTTGCCCCCCCAGCTGGCTTGAACCACCTTCCTCTGGTCCAGATTCCTGTTCACATTCTTTCAGTTGTCCCCTCTCACATACAGGCTTCCTGACTGCTTGTCTGTCAGTAAGCTTCATGCTTTTAGAAAACTGTGAAAGCAAGATATCTTTGGCACTACTGGTAGGAAAAAAACCAATGTTAATGGGTGGGGTGTGTCCTTCAACCCACAATAAGTGAAGTTCTAGATACTGGAACTGTTGATACTTGGGGTGATCTGTACTCCTGCTCATCTTACTGAAGAAGGTTGATTCCCTTCATTATTAAAACATACACAAAAATTCTCCCTAAAATGGTAATGCTGTTCTTGGCTTCATACAACTTTGTGCTCTGTGAATATGTCTACATAAGTTAGATGGCATCTGTGGGTTGGCATCTGTGGGTTGTAATGTAGTTCCACATTACAGTATGAGAATCTCTATAAATAATACCAGCATAATTCTTTTTATTAGGAATGCAAAGCTGCCATCTCCCCTATACTCAGTCAATGCAACAAACAGAAAGGAGACAATGTGAGAACCTTGGCAGAAAAAGACCATTTCTCAGTGAATGCACTTATTGAGACAACAAACCCTTTTTCTGTAGTTAATTATTTAGTCTTTGTTAGCAAATCTTCTCTGCAACTGTAAACCAGGGTAAATTAGCTGAGTTATAGAAGCAGCATTTGTTTTTTAATTATTAAAATTATGCCACAGGAAATGTTGTTTGCCTTCACAGTTAATAGCTCCCCTATTGTCCTAGCACAGGAGGAAAGTTTTCCTTCTCATTAGAGAAAGAGGCAATTCAGCTCTGTAATCTGCATCCCGAGAATTAAACAAAAGCAAGTAGCCGTATGCCACTGGGAAGGAAGCTGTACCGATATTTGTTCTGCAGGAAAAGCTAAACACATCTTCCTGTCTCAGTGGATACATGCACAATGATTCAAATAAAAGTGTACAACTCCGGCTGTGCCACAACTCCAATTTGAATGTCCGTGTTCACAATAGGCTTTTTAGCCCCAAGCGCTTGGCTGCCAGCAGCCTGTTTGCTTTCGTTTCATCCAAATGTCTTTTGTAATGGCTTGCAGGGTCCAAATATAAAAGTGTATAAAATCTTGAGTGTTGAAGAAAAATCAATAATACATAGGCAAATAAAATTATAGGTTGCTTACGTTCAGCATGCCAATAGATGAAAGCAGACAGGAGAAACAAAACAGAATATATCCAGGCATGTTTTTGCATCCTGTGTTGTACTCAAAAGAGATGCTAGATCAGGGTGGGCAAAGATTTTGGCAAGAAGGCACTGACCCTTTTCTACAGTATTTACAGTATTTATATACCGCTTTTCAACTGAAAAGTTCACACATGGAAATTGGCCACACATGGAAATTAATTCACAAAATGTATTCATTTATTTATGTAAATAAATGAATACATTAGAGATAGGCTCCTAGAGTTGGAAGGGTCCTAATAGGTTATCCAGTCCAACCCCCTGCCTGAAATCCCGATGCTGCTCCATTTGGACTTTCACCAGTGAATTAGCAGGTCCAAGTAGACCGATTCCCAAGGCTGGGCTATTTCCAGAGCAAGGGAGCTAATATCTTCTTATGTCAAGGAGACCTCCAGCATGCTCAATTCCCACACAAGCTATACTACAGCTGCTCTGGCCCTGCTGCATCAGCAAAGGTTAGGATCAGGCTTCTAGCTAATCCAATTATTCTGGTTGGTTAAAGAACAATCTAGACCAGGACCAGCATCAGGATTAAATTTGTAGCTTTGACTACAAATGAAAGACAAGAATAGCTGTTCTGTGGTAATATGTGATAACACATCCATGCCACATCTTGTGTAACTGTGTTAAAAGGCACACAGGGAGCGGAATTTTCTTTTACCTGCTAATGTAATAAAATAAGCCCCCAATGAACAATTGTAGTCAAAGATGATGCAGGTTTATTTTGGAAAATGTTCACTCAGGAATTATTCAAAAAAGGAAAAAGCTCTTTACACATAAGTGTCTGAAGGATTTTTGATGTCAACTATAAAGTAGTTCTATTTTTAATCAAAAGAAATAATGGCAATACATTACCAGATAATTATGACAAAGGAGGATGCAAGTATCTGAGAGGTGAATCTGAGAGCTCCATTGATTCTACAGAAATAACAGATGCACATGATGCATGGGTTGGGTTGTGAAGTCCCAAAAAACAGGGACAATACTGATTTTTGAGGATTGTGTTCTCATAGTGGCAAATGGGACAGAAAATCCAATTTTTTGTGGAAGAGAATTATGGCAACCCTACCTATGGGCAATGATGTTTTGCCATGCCCAGGCCTCCATTCAGTCTTGAAAGAATATGGCATCGTGCTCAGCACTGCATACGCTGCATGCGAAGCACGAAAGCCTGGGTTACAGGACAATCCAGAGCAACTAATCTGTCCACATAAGAGCCCTTGGGTTGCCCTATCTAACACTAGGTTGGAGCAACTGCAAGATGCTCCAGCCCACTTACTCTGAAGGAGGCTTAGGGCAGAGCAAGGCAAGATAGGGTGCCCTAAGAGAGGTGGACCTGCTCTGCCCTAACTGGGGCAGCCTAAGCAGCTCAGGAGAGGCAAGTTGAGGGCATGTTTAGCATTGCCTAAGGCAGAGCAGTTACTCTGTATCCAGAGCCTGTTTCCAAGGCAGAAATGCCCTCTTCCAGCCCTCAGAGTTACACCACCTCAGGAGCAGGTATAGTAATGAGTAGACCCATAGGGGTCCATGATAAGGCCCGAGTAAGAATGGCAGTGTTGACCAAAAATCTGAGTTCTTGGCCAGCCTAGCTGCAACCCCTGCCTCTCAACCTCAGGATATGGAACAAACTACGGCTGCCCAGAAACCTCAGGATACAGCAGGCCACTCCAAGAAGCCCCTTGTATTCACTGTAGAATGTACTGGCATCTCATCAGGGACTCCTTATAAGACAGGCACCCAGTGGTGTCACCAGACTGGTGCGGCTGGTGTGGGCTGCATTGGGGATGCGCTCCGTATGGGGTGATGTGCCGGAGGAGTTTGACTGTCCTTTGGCAGGCCCCGGGCGTCAGCACCCCCATTCAGGCCTGCTCCAAGGCGGAGCAGCAGCCAGAAGCTGCCACTTGTCCTCAGAGCTGGCCTGAACGGCCATCTGAGGTGAAACACACTGAAACACACTGAGCATGCCGAACAGCTTCAGAGGAGACTTCCTTAGAGCAGAGAAAGTCCGCGCCTCTGCACAGCCATTCGGCCTCACTCAGGAGGCGGAGCGGCAGCCGAATGGCTTCAGAAAGAGTACTGCACAGGCACCAACTCTGACACCTGCACCGTCTCCCCCGAAGCCAAAAGGCTTCAGAAAAGTACTGCGCAGGTGTCAGAGATGGTGCCTGCGCAGTACTCTTTCTGAAGCCAGTAGGCTTCAGAAACAACTGCGCAGGGGCCAACTTTGGTGACTGCGCAGTCCAGGTGGGGGGGGGGGGCGCATACCAGGGATGACGCACAGACTTCCGCACCAGGTGATGTGCAGAGTCATGTCACCACTGTAGGCACCACAGCTGTTCCTTGTTCAATGTGATCTGAGGGGTGTCTCCTCAGGAGCAAGTCTTCCCCTTGTGTCAATTACTTAGCATGCTCTGGAGCAGTTAGAGCAGACCAGGCTTCCTGACTCTCTGGATGCAGCATAACTTTCTGCTCTGGATACAGAATAGTTAGGAGAGTGCAGTTAGGTCAGAGCAGGCTGAATTTGCTCTGGATTGTGTCCTTAGATTGTTATGGAGAATAGGCTGTTACCCAAGCAGCGAATCCCCCCTCTCCACGTCACTGAAATAGTCCAATGGAAAGGCAGAGCCAATACGATTGGATCCAGCTGGCGTTGCAGAGCTGGGCTAAGGACAGGAGCTCACCCTGTCTTGTGGGGCTGACCCGAGTCTCAAACCCTGGCCGGCTGGTTAACAGGCACAGTGTCTTAACCATTTGTGCCACCCACAGCCCACGGTTTGCCTACAACCCAGGGTATTTCCCTGCCCACTGAATGGGAGAAGTCTATCATGGGCACCCACACATGAGGGGTGTGCATGGACAACCTCAAAATACAAGATGCAGGAAGGGCACCTGGATGCAGGTGCCTTACGTGCTCTCTGAGGCATCCGGTTCTCTGATGCAAATCCCTGCTCAGGTGTCTAGCAGGCTGGGAATCCAACTGCCTTGACCCTCCTCGGTTGATAAGGATTGTCATGCTTAGTCAGTGATTTGAGATGTGCCAGGAGCCTGACTATATGCCCATTAACACCGAGGGGAGGTAACAGGCAATGGTTTCCCCAATTAACCACCCGCATGGCCTTTGCAGTGTACTGCTGTGTACAGGTTTGCAGTGTACTGCTGTTTTTGCAAGTGTTAAATAATTTTTAAAGTAGCCCACTTTCAATCTAAGCATAATTATTGATGGTGCAGGGTAATATAGGAAAATCTATGTTGACCATCTCTTACAAGAGAAAAGAAAAAGTTGTAATCAACAATCCAAATCAAAGTGATGCTTTGTACCAGCCTAAATATATACAAGATGCACATAATGACTTGTTGATGTTTGTTGGCCTGGATGTCCCTATAAACATCCTGCTATATGAGCTACAACAAGGCAATGATAATGTGCAATTAAAAGGAGATAAGATTTGATAAGATTCCAGAAGAATCAAATATGTTGCTGAATAATGTGTTTGGGAAGGAGCTGGAGTCATACTATATAAAAGAAATTTACTAAACCACTTTCCTTTTCAGTCAGAATGTGCTTGTTTGGTAAAATGTCAACACATCTTAATCCACACAGAGGATTTAATGTTTCTTACTTGTTACCTTGAAAGTGATACAAAGGCAGAAAACAACATTATTGTTCCTGCTCATGTGCCCAATTTGAATGCAACCTTAAAATGTTAGAATTGTTCTCAAATAAATATGTAATTGAGATAAAAAAGCAATTTCTGAATGAACAGTTGGAATTGTTTAAAAACCCAAGTTTTCCAGAAAGTACTTTTTTTTGAAATCTTGGGTCAGGGTGACCATATGCCATAACCAAAAAAGTGGATAATTAAATTAAAGTGACAGCATTTAAACACAGAGATTTAAATGGAAATAAGCTACATCCAGATCTCTTTACTTATTCTTCACAGGAGCGTGTAGAGCAACTTTGGAAGGCAGAGTGTATCACAAAACGGTGGCTTATGAAGGCAGAGTCTCAGCCCAGTTTTACTCAACTGTGCTGATGTGGTGATATGGGTACAGGCTATACTGCACCCTGTAGGGAGGTTTAGCAGGTCCTTGGGACAGAGGTCTCCAACGTTTCAACCTCCTGGACTTTAACAATTGTGCAGAGGAGGAAATTTCATCAGGTGAAGCTTTTCATCTCACAAAATACAAGATATACCTGCTGAAATTTCCTCCTCTACACAATTGTCAAAGGTCCAGGAACTCTGACGTTGAAAGTTTGGAAACCCCTGGATGGACATGGTTAAAAGATCAAAGATAAGGTAATTCATATAGCAGCCAAATGTGTAACGTACATTTTATCTACGCCTCAGTTTTATGCACTGATTTATATTTCACCCATGTTCCAAGCATGGTCAGGGAGGGGTTGGAGCCTAGATTCCCCAAAGCCAGGAAAAATACAAAATTCAACTAATGAGGTGGAAAGGTGCGTAGATGGTTCTCAAGTGACCTTAGATTGCCATTGAAGTTACCAGCAGATTCAGAATGAATATTTTACCACCCCTCTTAATGGTTAGTGTAACAATAAGTGTTTTCAGACTCCCTCTTTATCTCTTTTCTGACACACAACTTTATGGGCTTGGGCCACAGCAGAACATGTGTTATTAGCAGAATGCATTTTCCAACAGAATACACATTAGTGTGATGCCCAGATAACAATGGGAAGGAGATGAAGGGTAGATCTGTGTTGGAAGGGGGCATGATGGGGTGAAATTGCTAGTTCAGGTCTGAGGTTGGGAGGCATTTATGTGGGTGAGGGGATATAAATTCCCCCATTCCTGCTGAAGCTTTGTGATCACACCCTCTGGTCCACCCCCAACTCCTGGCTGAATACAGTGTGCTTGGTTTTGGCAGAGCTGCATCAAAAGAAGAGAAATAGAATTGGACATTCACATTCTCACTGTTGTTAAGCATTACATAATCCAGTGTTAACTGCTAAATAATCATTTAATCAGCATTTTAATATGCAGGATTTTGAAGCAACAGAAGGATTTCAGAGAGAAGATGCATGGGATGAAGCTTATTTCCAATCCCTTTGCCAGAGAGACCTGACATGTATACAGCTTCTGCACTGGCTCAGAGCCAGTTATCTAATAATGTCCTTTATCATTTGGTTTCCTCCACTCCGAGATTAATTTACCTTTCGTTGTTTATTGCATTATGGATTACTGAGCATATACAAAACAAAAAACAAAAAACCCAAACATAATTCTGACGGCTTTAAAAAAAAAATAACAAGAGCATTTCAGGAATACATACAGATTCCTTTGTCAGCTACCATTAAAAATAACTAAGCAGTTGTCAAATTTTTGCTGAGCTGTAAATTCTGCCACAATGATATTCCTATTGACAGCTGAACCCTTAAATATTGCTCTTGCAGCTTTTCACCTTTTAGAGGATCTCTCAATGGAGACATTAATCCAAACTGGAATTAATTTGCTTGTAAATGTTGGCAGTTTTAGGGGCATATATTTTATCGACTAATTATCTCAAAGTCTATTTTCATTGGATAGTTTGGTTTCTGTACATTCTCTTTCCGTGAGGTAGTTTGAAAGAGTCAGCACTCTATAATTCCTGCTTCTGTTAGAAAATGCAACTAGGGTCTGCTGTTGTAGTAGCAGCAAAATAGTAGTAGCAAAATGTAGTCTTTACCATTCTGACATCATAATATGCCTAGCTGTTTGTTCTTTAAATAGCAAGCCAAGCTGGACATTTCTGACATTTCTGGCATGGCATCCATACATTTTTGTCATAACCATTTTCTTTGAAATCTGCAAGCATAAATTGCTGACCCTTTGAGAGTTTCCTGGGAACAAGGATGGAGCCAAGGGTTCACCAAGTTGGACAGTGGCTGTATACCTGTACCCATCAGAGACTGAAGATCTGTACTTGTCCTGTTGAAGGACAACTGTGCACTGCTACCTGCCACTGCACAGTACATAGTAAAGCCCTTTATTGGAGTACACAAATGTGGACTTATTGGGTAATGTGGGCAACAGCAGGTTAGCATATACTCTTTACTGTGATGGTGCCGTTTCATTTATGATCCAACCCCTGCATCAGGGACAGAATAGTAGCAATTTAAAATAGTTAATATCACCGAAAGGTAATTGAAAAATATTATAAATCACTTTATCAGAATCCTGACACAGTACTCTTACAATCTATTTGCTTAAGGTTGGCTATAGAACCTGTTTCATGTTAAAAGACTACAATCATTAATGAAATGCACTTTAGCATATAGCTTAAACACACAACTCAAATGATCTTTCGTGATTAGTTCCTTTACAGGGGGGAAAAAGTTCAACATGTCTTTACAATAAAAGTATGTACAAAAATAAAGTGGACCTTTGTCCAAGATTTTCCTTTCTCTAAATTTAATCATTGCTTTCAGTCAAATAACCTTCATAAAATGTTTAACAGTGGAATAAATATTATAACAATGTTCTTTATGTGGCTGAATTAATTTTTATTTGGTGCCCCTATAAACCTTATCTTGACTCGATGCCCAACACATAATGAGGTAAAATATCAATAAGATGCAATATAAATGAACAGCCTATTATGTTTTAATATCCTTTTAAAAGCATAACAGCTTTAATAGTATTTTATGGGTCTTTGGGGGCTGCTGACACGCAGACAAGCAAATCTAATTCTGGGTGTTGTTTAAGACCCAAGTTATGTATTTTTGTATCTGTTGCTATTAAGTGGCCAAGGAATACAGAAGGATCAGTAAATTATTTATCAATGTTTGCTCCTTGTTTGCCCTTGCTCCTTTTTATTGATTAGTCCAATACTGTTAAAGGCTAATTTGCAACGCTATTAAGTGGAAGCACTCGAAATGAATGCCCTTTTCATCCCATTAAAGCCATGGTCACTGAACTAACGCTTAATGTGAACGCTGGTGCACAAAAATGACTTCCTAGGGCAGTTCTCTATGAACAACATGCAGTACCTGCAATCCTAGAGACTTTTCCCTATCTATGTGCTTATCTGGAGGGAAGAGACCAGTGTTGCAAGATTTCAAGATATCACACAGATATGTGAGCCAACAGTTTCTGTGGAATTGTAATGTTTGATTTGTAGCACAGTTTGATGTGTAAATTATATCAAACAAAACTAGACTCCTTCTAAGTAAACATGCATGCATAGAGTTGCTGCTATTTAATGGTATATACACTGGCTTCTTCCTCCACCAACCCATCTGCCTTTGAAAGAATTTGGCTTCTCATTTTGAACAAGAATATCATGCAACAAAAATGGAACAATCAAAGGTGCTGCTCAGCTTGCATAGTGGTTTTCACAATACAGCAGTGCCTCACATAAAGAGCATAATTTGTTCCGGAGGCATACTCTTTAAGTGAAATGCTCTTTAAGTGAAGCAGATTTTCCCATAGGAAATAATGGAAACTCAGACAATTGGTTCAACAACCCCCAAAATATTCATATAAAAATATTAACTGGATGTAAAAATGATGGCAAAACATTGTAATTGAATTCAGAACATGCATTCAATGTGCATGATCCTATTAAGTCTACTTAGGCTGCAATCCTAAAGACACTTTCCTGGGAGTAAAGTAAAGTACTTCTGGGTAGACATAGTTAGGAGGCTGCAATCAAAGACACTTTCCTGGGAGGCTTACCTGGGCTGCTGCTGGAGTTTCAAGGTGGCCGGTGGGAGCACTTGGGGGCAGTTAGGGGCAGCTGCCTCTGGCACCCCAGGGAAATGCCCCCAAGTTGGGGGCAGTAACAGGCAGCAGTGGTGGCTGGCAGTGCTTTTAAAGAGCCTCCATGTGAAGCACTAAGGCTGCATAGCGTGTGCCCTTAGTGTGCTTGCTTGTTAACTGAAGCGGAACTTGTTATGTGAAGGAAAATTTCTTGGAAATTTATACTTGTAATGTGAAATGCTTGTTATGTGAGGTGCTTGTTATGAGAGGTACCACTGTATCTTGTATGATCATGTCATGAACACCAGTGACATAGCTAAGGGTATATTGTTCCAGGAAGGGTGCCAGCCTGCACTCCAACAGTGGACCTGAAGGTGAAGGCTTCTGAGGCTTTCTGAGGCTTGAGGAGACCACACACAGTCTTCCCATACTTTGGAAGGCCTCAGAGTGCTTTGCAGAGTCCTTAGAAATGCAATTCTGGTTTTCACAAAAACCAGAGGTGCCCTTTTAAGGCTTTTGGGAGGCCTTCTGAGCTGTGGGGAGTTTCTGCATGGATTGCTTTTTCACCTTGGATCCACTGGGAAACAGTATCTGGATACAGTTTAACTGCTCTGTTCTAAGCAATGATGAACATGCCTTCAACATGCTTCTTCTGAACTGCCTAGGCTGGCACAGCTGGGAGAGCCTGTGGGGAAGAAAGACAACACCGACCTGTATGTGTCAGAAGGGGGCAGTGAAGTACCCCCAGTCCTGAATGAACTTTCTATCTGTCCCCTCTCAGTGACCATTTTAGGAGGTGTGACTTGGACCCTTTTCCCCCTCCCTTTCCTCCCTTTTTCTCTCTTCCTCTCTCCAGATGTGAGCACATGGCTCTCCACCAGGCCCCCAAATCCACATGCAAGGCCCCCAAACCCACATGCAGCTTGAGTGCTTCTGGTCCATTCAAGTGTTTGGAAACTCTGGTCTTCACAGGATGCTGTAAATATGAGCCTTCATGATCTGTATAGTCATGTTCTAAACCTGTTCTAAAGTTTTAATTCTGGTCTCATTGTGCACATTCCCCAGTGCGAGGCACAGTATGTCGCCCCTGGGATGCACGCACCGCCCTTTCCGGGACTGCGCAGGGGCCAAAGTTGGCACCTACACAGTCACTTCTGAAGCCTTCTGGCAAGCTGAAGCCCAATGGCTGCGCAGAGATGCACTGCGCATGTCCAAAGGCTTGGACATATGCAGTGCATCTCTGCAGACTGCACCTCAGCTGGCCATTCCAGCCGGCTCCAAGGCAGAGTGGCAGCTTCTGGCTGTTGCTCTGCCTTGGAGCCAGCCCGAATGGGCATGCTGACACCTGGGGCCGGCCAGGGGAGTATCAAACTCCTCCAGCACGTCACCTCGAGGTGGTACATCACCTGGTGCGGCCCACACCAGCTGCACCAGTCTGGTGATGCCGCAGATTCAAAGTTAATACATCTATTATTTAAATGTCTTTATTTATTTTTACTGTATTTATTATTTATGTTTTTAATTGTGTTTTATGTTTCTGCCGCCATGAGTCGGGCTAGACAGCCTGAGAAAGGCGGGATACAAATTTTTAAAATAAATTTTTTTAAAATAATGTCTATTAAGTAGTTAATACATCACTTGTTTTCTTTTTATAACCTTACCCTAACCTAGGAAGTCTGTCAAAAAGTCAAATTTTTGGGACCACTTTCTGCCCAAGCTTTGTAAAGCAGTGTCTTCCACTTAGACAAGAAAGTGCTTCTGAAGGCAGCCTGCAACTGGGGAAAACTGGACATATGTCTATAATCCTATATATGCTGATCTAGGAATAGCTCCTTCTGAACTCATTAGGACTTGCTTTGGAATTGGGACACAGAGGATTGTTCTCTCAGTTAAGGGTGAGATAAAGCAAGAAGTGAGTTACGTGTGTATTGTCTCTTCTTCTGTGAAACAACAGAAAAAGCAAGCTGTTGCTTCATCTCTATGTCTCCTCAATTAATCTTCCAGCAGATACCTGGAGAAACTTCCAATGAAAATGGAAAAGGGCAAAAGAGCAAGGAGAATGATGCTTGGAAAGCTGCTTCTTGTGCAATTGCTGGGAAACATTTTTAACTAATTTTGGAATCAGTTTACCCACACACCCTCTTCCAGTGATCACACAAGAAACAGACTTGGATGAATCAGGCCACTTTATATACAATATCTAATATCTATATTTATTTACGAACCCTGAAGCATGAAGGTATCTAGGGTGGGGGAAATGGCACTGCTATATATCCCACCTTCCCCATGAAAAAACCAACCACTCAGCATCTGGGCAAGGGAAAAAACCCCACCAACCTGGGCAATCAGGTTGATGGGAAAAAAATACCTACACAGCCCTTGAAAGCAAATCTTGGATTATTCAGTAGAAAAGGGTGGAAAGGGGTTGCTGACTGTGGACCAAGTAAAGAGATATGCAGTTATGCAGATATAATCAGATCTGCACCATTTCAAGAGGAGGATGGGATTAATCAGGAATGGGGCTTGGATCCAGCACAAGAGCCAGATCCCGGCCTCACCTTGCTCTCCTCACACTCTCCCACAGTCCTACCTTTTCCAGTCAGCAAAACTCACCGACACAGAGGGTGGTGCAAGGTTGCACTGGACTCCCTAATCTTTGGGTGATGCAAACATGCTTTTGGCACTGGCCAAAAGCTGCAACTGGTTTTTGGCATCGGCCAAAAGCTGCAACACTCCTAGGCCTGTGCAAGGGTGACTCTCGACTGCACCCTTTGTGACATTACCATGTAATCAAATCTATTTGGGTTTGGGGTGTCAAGATTGGGTGTGGGGTGTGAAGATGTCAACAATCATCCTGTTGCATGTGTTATTTCTGGTTGGCTGAGATTACCAGCCAACCAAAAAATGGTGTTGAAACTGCTGCTTGCAGAAAAAGCCATTGCAAACACACAATATGCAATGTGGATACATGAAAAGCACATAAATTTTATAAAGTTCTGCCCTTTCCCTCAAATCATCCTTTTGTCCTCAACATTTTCATGGTCAAAGATATGGTTTAAATTTGAAGTTCAGATTGTTCCTGGCATACCAAAGAATTGGTCTTGATTAGGAAAATATATATATGTGATAAGATCTTTGTTAAATGACAGGATGATTGTTTTGCTTATATACCAATAGAAGCTGGTAGGAACATGAGAAAACATCTTTTATTCAAGTATTTACAGCATGGAAGACATGGTTAATTAAATCATTTTGGAGAACCCATTTTGTACTCTGAATGCTGTCATATATGTCAAATGATACCATAATGAGATAATAAACTCTTCAGTCTCTGAAAAGGAAATCTCTTTCTAAATCTTTTTTTCCCAAGTTTGTCCTTAGGATATGATTTGTACCATTAAGATCAAGTTGTGTACGGTCTGCATTTGCATTTGGTTTGTATGCATTCGTGAAGAGTTTTTCCACCCAACCACCTCAAGACATCATTTCGTGCCGCTTCATTTGACAGATATATTTGTAGTGCACTCCAGGAAAGACAGACATGTTAACTGCAAAATGTTAAGGGGCCAGAGGAAGGTGTTGAAGCACAGTATGTAATAGAAAGAGAAGTAAAAAGTGTGCAAGGTAATTATACTTGGCAGGAGATCTTTCTCCTTCTCCTCATATGTGTTTCCCAAGAATGCTGATTATGGAAAATCTAAATTGAAACAAATCCTGGTTATATTTTTGATCCTATTTTTGTTGCACAACTTCAAATGGTGATTGTGCTATTACAGCTTAAACAGCTTCCAACCACACAAAAGCCATACACACAGAGCTGGTCTTCGACCAGAAGGCATACCAGAAAAGTTCCCCTTTGGTGCCCCTTTGTTGGTTCAGATTTTACATGTCTTCTAGCCCAATCCTATCTTTCTCCCCCAGCTGGTGCAACTGCTCATAAAATGGATTCTATATACAGGTGGGAAGGCAAATCTAGGAGCTTTTGGTGAAGGGGGAAAGAGATTTATATCCCTGTATCCTCCATAAGCCTCCCCACTCCAGAATGGTAGCTCAATCCTATGGGTAGAAACTGTCAGTGGAAAACATGTTCTGCTGGCGGTGGCTGCAAAAAAAGCAGTTGTGAAGTATCCTCTGGTTAAAAAAAGCTGGAGGCTTCTTGCCCACATCATTTGACTCCTAACTATAAGGTAACTATAAGGTAAGGCTGTGGAAGGGGTGAGGAAGGTGTGCGGAGAGTAGAACAGGGGACCAGGGAGGGACAAAACTAGGTGGGGAGGGGGTAGAAATGAGTCAGGGTGGCTGTGGGTATCACTATATACTGTATATAGTGATACTATGTGAAACTACCTCAAAAAAATTTTCAGGTGCCATTCGAAGTGTCCAATAGGCCATGCATGGCTCAGAACATCTCATGATCTACTGGCCTCTCTAAAGTTCAGAAAACCGCCCAAACACAACCGGAACAAAGTGCTGCTTGTGTCTGGGAGGTCTATAGGGAAGCAATCTGGGAATTTGGCATTCAAATCAACGGATAAAGTAGCCCTCTCTGTATCTTGAATATAATGAGTTGCCTTGTACTAAATCTAGATAGTAACTTGCCGGTACTAAATTTGTACAGAGACTTGCCCAGTATGAACAACTGACCTGATTGGGAGTGTGCTGACAATCTCAGGAGTAAGAATTTCCTAGCTTCCATCGATTCTCTAAATCAAGGATTTGTGTACATCAATTTTAGCTACTGATTCCAAGGATATTATTACTAGCAATTGGATGTAGAAAGATTCTGATTTTGTGCTCTGCTGTGCTATGTTAGATACATTTATTTATTCAGTTTATATTGCACCTTTCTTCCTAAAAGGAAGGGTACCCAAGGCCGTTCTACCTCCATTAGAGGTGCAGCCAAATGTAGAATTGCTAGTAAACTATAAAAGCATCAGGAATCAAAGCTTGGCCATGAAATGTGACCAAATGTTTGTGCTACACCATGGGACCTTCCTCTCCCATTAAACTGAGTGTGAATTCAGAAGGAAAAGGAACTATACAGATTATTTATCTTTTGAATATGAAATGGAAGAGGTAGTTTGGGAAACAGCAGGTGAAAGTAAAGGAACAATTACCCCCTCCCTGAGCATTTAATGGAGTATAAAATACCCAATATGTAATGAAATCTGTGCCTTCTGAAGACATGATTAATATGTCTCAAAAAAGAACCTTTAATATATCAAGTTTTATTGCTTCAAAAAAATTATGTGAGAAATAGGAAGAGGAGCAGATTGTCTGATCCAGATGCCCTTTCATTTCACATACACTCAAATCAGGATATGCTTAATTCTTAATTAGATTGATCAGATCAGGGCTAAGAATTTAGAATGCTTCAAAAGATGAAGGTGTCTTTAGCTGTTGGAAGAGAATCTGTTCTGTTATTTTTAGCTGCAGCAATTTATCTGGAAATAGCCATGGGCACAGAGTCAAGTGATCAGTTTAGTTGAAGAGATACCAGGACGCAACAATCCCAAAGACTGCTGTGTTATCAGATATAAATGATTCCAACTCTATCCTCCTTTTTAAGTTACTGTATAGAATCGGGTATGCTATCCGGTTGTAGACAAATATATCGCTTTTCAGAAAGTGAGCCCATAGCATTTTGATCTGATATTTGCTTTTTTTTTCTTGTAGGAGATAGAGATTTGCTTTGTACTTTAAAAACTCAAAAAAAGATAAATGAGTCAAAAATAAAGCTCCAAACACAATGTTTGCTGTTGTGATGATGGCTCAGTCAATTTTCCAAGAAGGTCTTTAATCCATTATACAAATTCTATTCATTTACAACAAGCAGCATTAACCTTGTTTATTGTACATTGATTAACAACTGTATTACTAATACTGTGCAAGCAAAATTTGTAATTGCATGTTAAGGTGTCAGAACTGAACAAGGCTTAAATTGTAAAACCAGCAATGACATAAAATGTTTACACAGAAGAATGAACAATATGATCAATTTTTTTCCATTCATCTGACTGATTAATATAAATTAACTTAGGTCCCACCAGATATTTCCTTCCTATTAAACAACTTTAAATCAAACAAAGACTTCAGGATCTGATATAACATTCCTTGCATATTCTCTCCTTGATCTGGTGCAATTAACCCTAAGAGTCTTAGGGTGCAATCCTAACCTAGGCAGGCAAAACTCATTGGTCTTCCCATTCCTGCGGTGATGTAGGGAGGCAAGCGCATGCTTGTGCACTGGCCTGACCTTCCCCCAGGAGTGGCACAGAAGTGCCTTATGGCACTTTTGTGACATCCCCAGGTCAGAACAGGACTTATGCCAGGGCTTAGGCTGGCCTCAGTGAAGCTTAGGATTTTAGCTTATTAACAGCTCAGCTAACTAATCCCCTCCACCACCAATGCAGCTGTGTCAGAAGAGCATGCACTGCATCTTGTGGAAGGCAGTTAAGGACATTTTCTCAATGTATGGGAACACAGTTTCCTTCTCTTGGGGGTTTATCTGTTGATCCAGTGACTTGCCTCAGGTCTATGCCAGCCATTTTGCTGATGCAAAATTAGAGAGCAGGGGGGAGGAAAATGGGGCTATGGTATCTGTAAGCCAATTATGTCCACTCTTCCCACCCCATTTCCACCTTTGGAACACTCTCCTATTCCTCCCCTGCTGGCTTACCTGTTCTAGTGAGTGGCCAGCAGTCCAGCAATATGGTCCAGCAATAATGGGGCTAGCCCGATAATGGGCTGGCCCTTTTGCCTCCCCCGGCCGGATGGTATAGCCGGGAGAGATGCTCTGAGCCTATTGGCTCTTAGGGCCTGGGGGCGGCGACTGGGGGCTATAAAGGCAGGCACGCGCCTGCGCAGCTCCCAGTCGGGTTTGAGAGTCGTCGGCGACGGAGCTCCTTAGCTTGTCTCCGCCGACTCTCTTAGGGCACTTGCGGCCTTTCTCCCGGCTTTTGGCGGGAGACGCTTTTGGCGGGGATTACCCCGCGACCTTAGGGACGCTTGCCAGTAGCAGCGGCGGCTCGGTGGCGTCCTCTTGACGCGGGGAGGGTTCGTCTTCGGATGCCCCCGCTGCGGGTAGACTGCCCCTTGCTGTGGCTGGTCTAGCTGGCTTATAGGGTTCCCTCGGAGCCTCGTAGTTGGCGCTTGCCCTCGCGCCCGCCATTTTGGGGGTGCTGCAGGTGCGGTCGCCATTTTGTTGGAGCCCCGTGGCCGGCCGCCATTTTGGTGGTGGCCATTTTGTGTTGGTCAAGCTTGGCTGCTCTTGTCCCTGCTTGTGCTGGGGGCCTGGCTGCTGCTGTTCCTACTTGGCCTGGCTGCTGCAGTTCATGGTTAGTGCTGTTCCTGATTCTGCTGGCTTCTGTTGGTGCTGTTGCTGATCCTGCTGCCTTCAAGACTATATCCTTTTAGTGTTTAATAAAGTTACACTACACGTCACTGGTCTTTGTGGGTGGTACAAATGGGTAAACGAACGCAGAAGAGGGGGGGTAGGGCCCCCTGTCCCCCCACTCCACCTCTGCCTCCCCCTGAGCCAACTTCCTCGGACGAGGAGTTGGAGGCCATGGACCACCGGGCCTTGGTAGAGCAGTGCAAGGAGCTTGAGAGGGAGGCGAGGGAACGGGCTGAGAACAGGGAAGCTGGGCCATCTACCCCGGTGTCTCCCCCCACCCGGACCTTTACTAGGAAGGGTCGGGGGGCACTAATGTTTTCGGCTCGCCCTTCCAGGTCGGGCGGCCGGAAGTCTCAGACCAGCTCGTCTGTCCGTGTACAACCCGGTCCCGGTGTTGCAGGCATTCCTTCCTCTTTTCCTCCTGATGTACCCACAGGTGAGGAGGACGCTGAGGACGATGTTGCTGAGGTAGTGGGCTGCTGGGAGGAACCGATGGCTTATGCCCCCCCGCCTCCCAAGCAGCCTACCCCCCCGATGCCTTGGTGGGTTCCTGGTTGGGGGGGCCCTTGTTTTCCTTGGCCCCCAATGAGCATGGGGGAGAATCCTTGGTATGGGTTTTCTCGCCCTTCCCGCTCCAAAGCCGCTCATTCGGGGGAAAGATGGGGTGGCTGGGCTCCTGTGGGGCCATCATGGGAGGAGATTTATAGGCTGGCGATGCATTCCGATTATGAGGAGGGTCCCGAGGACCGTCCTTATGGAAGCATCGATTTGCCCTTGGGGGGGCACTTGGCCATGTCAGTAAAGGAGAAGATTTGGAGAGGAGACTACGTCGACCTCTTCAGTCTTCTCCACGTGGAGCCCGAAAAGGTGCCCAAGGTGGGGGAGCCTGAGCGGGATCTGGAAGCGGCCAAACGCCGGAAAATTGATCAGAACTGGACCAACTGGCTGTATGGATATTGCATCTATATGGCCGTGTTGGTCCAGCTGAAGCCCAAGCGTGCTCCGGCTTTGATTAAATACCTTGATATCGTCCATTGGACGTTTCGGGATTTCGGGGGCACAGCTTGGCTCCAGTATGATCGCAGTTTTCGAATGTGGGCAACCAATGATCCTTCTTTGGATTGGGCCGTCCCAAAATTTGAATTATCGATGCAGGTTATGGCCACTGCCAAGCCCATCCAAGGTGACCGCTCAGACAGCGGTCACCTGATTGCACGCAACCCTGCTACTCAACCCAAGGCGTCTTCGGGCGCCTTGGGTGTTCAAAAGCAAAGGGCGTGTTTCGAGTTTAGCTCCACGGGGGCTTGTTCAAAGGCACTGTGCCCATTTAGTCACCAATGCGTGGTGTGTGGTGGCAAACACCCTGCCAGCGTTTGCCCCAAAGGTACAGGTTTCAGAGAGGCTGAAGCCAGAGGGGGCAAAAAAGGTGGAGGCTCTCAGCCCCCACAGCCACCCTCAGCTCAGGATAAGGGGGCCGACCCCAGTTAACTTGGATGTTCTTACCGCTCTACTTCGTATTTACCCAAATCGGCAGGCGGCTAGTTATTTGTTGTCTAGTTTTTCTGAAGGCTTTAGGATCCCTGCCCCCCGCCCGGAGAGTGCCTTTTGGGCTACCAACCTTAAGTCTGTGAAGGGTATGGAGGATGTGGTAAGGCAGAAGCTGGCCAAGGAGGTTGCTGCCGGCAGGGTCCTTGGTCCTTTTGAGTCCCCTCCCTTCGTGAATTTGAGGGTTTCCCCATTGAGTGTAGTCCCTAAGAAGGCCCCGGGCCAGTTTAGGTTGATCCATCATTTATCCTTTCCCAGAGGGGAATCTGTCAATGATGGTATCCCCTCTCACCTGTGTTCAGTTAGGTACACGTCCTTGGATGAAGCCGTTCGTCTTTTACGAGCATGTGGGCTCGGGGCCTTTATGGCCAAGACGGATGTGGAATCAGCTTTTCGGCTGCTTCCGATTCACCTGAGTGATTTCTGCCTGCTGGGGATATGGTTTGAGGGCGGATATTATATTGACAGGGCTCTGCCGATGGGCTGTTTGGTTTCTTGTTCTGCCTTTGAGGCATTTAGTACATTTTTAGAGTGGGCCCTGAGATACAGGTCACCTTTTGGGAGGGTTGTCCACTATTTGGACGACTTTCTCTTTATGGGTGCAGCTGGCACGGAGGATTGTGCCAGTCTGCTTGCTTCTTTCCCAAGTCTTTGCAGGGAGTTGGGTGTTCCTTTGGCTCAAGACAAGACTGAGGGGCCCTCCACCTCCATGACATTTTTAGGTATTGAGTTGGACACGGTGGCCCAATGTTCCAGGTTGCCTCAAGCCAAGTTGGTTTCTTTAAGAACCCTCTTGGCTCAGTCACTGGACGCCAAAAAGTTGACGCTTAGGGAGTTACAAGTTTTGGTGGGCCACCTCAATTTTGCTTGCTGAGTAGTGGCCCCTGGTTGGGCCTTTTTGAGGCGCCTTTGTGATGCTATGGTGGGCCTCAGGGCCCCTCACCATGTCGTGAGGGTTTCTGCTGCCATGAAGGAGGACATGAGGGTTTGGTTAACCTTCCTGTCCGAGTTTAATGGCACGTCATTTTGGAGGGAGCTTCAGATTTGCAGGTCTGTTCGGATGCTGCTGGTGGCCATGGCTTCGGGATCTATTTTAGGGGTAGATGGTGTGCTCATCCCTGGCCTGAGAATTGGAAGGCTAGTGATGTGGTGTGCGATCTTACCTTTTTGGAGCTCTTCCCCTTATTGGTGGTGGTACACATCTGGGTGGACCAATTTCGGAATTCCACTGTCCGATTTTGGTGCGATAACCAGGCTGTGGTACATGTCATTCATAAACAGACTTCTCGATCACCACGGGTGATGCGTTTGGTTCGTGCCTTTGTGTTGCAATGCCTGCGCATTAACCTTGTGTTTTTGATTAGTCATGTCCCGGGGCTTGAGAATGGGGTTGCCGATGCTCTGTCTCGTTTTCAGGAGGAGCGGTTTCGACAACTCGCCCCGGCTGCCCGCCCGGATCCGGACCCCATGCCCGAGTGGCTTTGGAGCCTTGGACCGTGAGGGCTCAGAGATTGATTCTGGGTTCGCTGGCCCCTGCTACCAGGACCAGCTATGAAAAGAAGGTGGGAGAGTTCGAGGCCTTTTGTCAGGCCAAGGACTTGGAGGTGGTATGGCCCCTGTCGGAGGCATCTGTTCTCCAGTTTCTTCTCTTTCTCTTCGAGTCGGGTTTGCACCCCAGGTCCATCTCTGTGTACCTTTCTGCCTTGGCCTTTGTGGCCGGTTTGAAAGGTACTGCGGACACCACTCAGAATTTTAGGGTCCGGCACATGCTGGAGGGCATGCGCCGTGACAGGCCTTCCGTCCCTGACAAGTGTAAGCCGGTGATGGTCCAAATTTTGGGTCAGATTATTGAGGTTTATGGTAAGTGTTGCAGCTCTGATTTTGAGAGGGACCTCTTTCGGGCTGTGACCCTGGTTATGTTTTTTGGGGCCTTTAGAATCAGTGAGGTTCTGGTGAGGTCTCGTTCGGCCGATCCCTCTTGGGTTCTGTGGTGGTCGGACTTGACCCTTCAGGATTCTAGCTGTTTATTGCGCTTGCGCAGCTCCAAGACTGACCAGAGGGCTCGTGGCTCCTTGATCAGACTGCAGGCCATTCCCTCCCACCCTCTGTGCCCGGTTCGGGCTCTTAACCGTTTTAGAGACAGAGTGGTGCATTTCGTGGGTCCGATTTTTCAACATGCAGACGGGATGCCACTTACCTTCTTTCAATTTCGAGCTGTTTTTTCTTGGGTGGTGACCACTATTCGTCTGTCCCCAAATTTTTATAGCATTCATTCCCTCCGGATTGGCGCTGCCACGTTAGCTTCTTCAGTGGGTCTTCCCGAAGAGGTCATCCGGCGCATCGGACGATGGTGCTCGGGGGCCTTTCGGTATTATGTACGCAAATGAGGCTTTTGGGAGCATCGTTTGCTGTTGTGACCTGTTTGATGTTGCTCGCTTACCTGTTGATCGTTCAGTTGTTTAGTGACCTTGTGTTTGTTTGCATTCCAGATACCTCGGCTGGGAGACCTCTCCGGGTTCTGGCAATTGGCCACTCCATCCTCTTCTGGGCCCGGAGGAGGGCCGAACGCACCGGCGCCGGCTCCTGTCTCGGCCTCAGCCCCAGCGTGTGTATAACTTGGGCTGTGAAGAGGGGGATGGGGTGGGGGCAGCTGCTTCCCATAGTTAGTGGGTTCCTCAAGCACAACCTCCCCCCCCCCCGATGTTTTGCTGGTGCACCTCGGGGAGAATGATCTAACTAAGATGAAATCTGTTGATCTTCGGATTCAGATTCGTCAAGATCTTTCCCTGGTCAAATGGTGGTGCCCAGCCATTCGGTTTGTCTGGTCCTCTTTCCTGCCTAGGAGGGTTTGGAAGGGGGCCAGGAGCATCCGAAGTATTGATTTGGCCAGTAAGCGGGTCAACAGCTATGCTGCCAATTTTGTTGAAAGCTGGGGCGGGGTGGTGATTTTTCACCGGCATGTGCTCTGGCAGCTGCCCCATGTTTTTAGGGATGACGGGGTTCATTTAACTGACCTGGCCCTTGATGAGTACATCTGGAATATAGTTAAGGGACTGCTGGACTGTTTATAGTGGGGCGGTGGAACCATGTTCAGGCTAGGTTCCCCGTGTGGCAGGTGTCGTGCTGGAGTAGGCAGGATAGGCCTTCGGTGATTGCCTGAGGCAGCAAGGGTCAGTGCTATGCATGCCAGGCCTATTGCGACCAGACCGGATGTAGGCTGTGGCTGCTAGTCCTGCACCTGGGATTTAGGCAAAGTCAGCCGGGCAACTGGTTGACTGAGCGCCCAGCTGTCTCAACCTTCGGGTTGGCAATGATGGGTACCTTCAGTGCGAGGGTGAAACCTGAGCCAGGGCTTCGCCATCCCTTATTTTTGTAGTTTCCAGCACGACTTTGTCAGCAGTCCCTTGTTGGGTTTAATTATTGTTAGATTTAATAAAGTGGCCCTTAAATCCAGCATCTGTCTCCGGCTCTTCATTCTCGCCGTGGGGGGTAAAGAGGAAGGATTTAGCCTTCTTGCTGGTGCTCCAGCATCACACTGTTGAGCACCGGTGCACAGTACTAGTTCCACCCTCACAGCTGCCCAATAGGACTGTGTTGTATGTTAGATATTCTCCTAAGATGCAATCCTATGCATATTAACCTGGCAGTAAGTACTACTGAATACAATGAAACTGGCTTCTATATAAATATACATTGGTTTTAAATATGGTTCATAGATTTTGACTAGATAGGAGGAAGAAATTGCTGTCTGTGAGAACTGTCTAGGACAGCTGTTTTGTGCATCTGTGGGCTTTCCTGTGGGCACATCCTCAAGCAGAGGCTGGATGGCCATATAGCATCTGTCAGGGATTCTATAGTTGCCGAGGGTGCCACACTGCCATCCCGGAGCACTACAGCATGCTCAGAGCTGTTGCACACAACTCTGAGTGTGCAGCCCACTTTTTCAGTTTTTTCAACATGAAATAAGCCAGCAGCCACCCACAGTGTGGTGCAATTTATCCATGGCTGCAAGGGGGGAGAGGTTTACCCACCTCATAGCCAATCAGAGTGGTTGCATGTCACTCAGAGCTTCTTTCTTTTGGAAAAAAGTGAAAAAATGGGTAACATAGTGTGATGCACAACAACTCTGAATGTGCTGCAAGGGCAGTCACAGGCACATCACTGTAATTCTGATTCAGTATTTGTGTTCTGGACCCGCAGG
This sequence comes from Cryptoblepharus egeriae, assembly GCA_030015325.1. NCBI lineage: Eukaryota > Metazoa > Chordata > Lepidosauria > Squamata > Scincidae > Cryptoblepharus > Cryptoblepharus egeriae. The sequence continues at coordinate 194,387,609 of JAREYC010000002.1, forward strand.
CAGCAGAAGAGCCTGGAACACAGTTGGCCATCTCTATAACCACCTACAGATATCCCCCCTTTTCTGGCGGTCCAAGAACAATCCATTCTTTTAACACCATTCAGTTATGCCTAGAATTCATTCATTCGGTGCATGTTCAGCTCTTTCAACCTCTCTCAGCTGTTTCAAAAGCTAAAATTATCCTCCTTGTGTTGATCTGCTTATGACATGGTGATGCAGACTGTTTTGGATTGTGTGTGTGTGTGTGTGTGTGTATGAGAGAGAGAGAGAGAGAGAGAGAGAGAGAGAGAGAGAGAGAGAGAACACACATGGTTACTTTAGCTCCTGGTCTATGCCATCCCAGAATGAGATAACTAAGAATCTATTTGCAGAAATCCTGGGTGTGACAGCAGGAATTTGCAATATAAAAACGCATTTGTAATTTGCTAGCTAAAAAAGCATCAAAAGCAACATTTGTAAACTAAAAAAAAGACCAGTTTCTGCTCTTCAACCATTTCCAATTTTCTCTACAGCTCCAGAACCTGACCTGTACAATAAGTGGAAGATGCTGGTATATAGGGAAGATACTGGGTCTCTACGAGTAAGATGGGTATTGTATTGGCATCCTTCAGTCTCGAAAGACTATGGTATCGTGCTCTGATTGGAGGTCCTGAAACAACATCTAGTGTGACTAAAGAGGCCAATTCGAGAGTGGCAATCCCTTCCACACTGAGGACAAATAAATTCCGTCCCCTGCCCAGGTCCCAGGTTTCGCTGCTTTCGGGTCTGTCTCTTTGCTTCAGCCTGCCGAACAAGTGTCTCTTCCAGTTGGAGAAGGCCATGCTGTGTCTTTTGCCTCCACGCTGAACGGTCAGAGGTCAAGTTTTCCCAGCTGTTGATGTCCATTCCCAAGGCCTTTAGATCCCTATTGCAGATGTCCTTGTATCGCAGCTGTGGTCTCCTTCTTGGGCGCTTTCCCTGCACTAATTCTCCATATAAGAGATCTTTTGGAATCCGACCATCAGCCATTCTCACGACATGCCCAAGCCAGCGTAGACGCCGCTGTTTCAGAAGTGTGAACATGCTAGAGATTCCAGCACGTTCCAATACTGCGTCATTTGAGACTTTGTCATGCCAGTTGATGCCAAGAATACGTCGGAGACAGCGCATATGGAAGGTGTTCAGCTTCCTCTCCTGCCATGCATAAAGGGTCCAAGACTCGCTGCAGTACAAGAGTGTGCTCAGGACGCAAGCTCTATAGACCTGGATCTTCGTATGTTCCGTCAGCTTCTTATTAAGCCATACTCTCTTTGTAAGCCTGGAGAATGTAGTAGCCGCTTTACCAATGCGTTTATTCAGCTCAGAGTCTAAGGAGAGAATGTGAGAGATAGTTGAGCCAAGGTACACAAAGTCATGGACAACCTCCAGTTCATGTTCAGAGATTGTGATACAGGGAGGTGGATCCACACCCTGACCCATGACTTGTGTTTTCTTCAAGCTGATTGTTAGTCCAAAGTCTTGGCAGGCTTTGCTAAAACAGTCCATAAGTTTTTGAAGGTCTTCGGCAGAGTGAGCAGTAACAGCAGCGTCATCAGCGAAGAGGAAACCCTGCAAGCATTTCAGCTGGACATTGGACTTTGCTCTTAGTCTGGAAGGATTGTATAGTTTTCCATCGGATCTGGTCCGGAGATAGATTCCCTCTGTTGCGTTTCCAAAAGCATGCTTCAGCATGACTGCAAAAAAGATCCCAAAGAGAGTTGGTGCGAGGACGCAGCCCTGCTTCACTCCACTTCGGATGTGAAAGGAGTCTGATGTTAGGCCATCAAAAACTACAGTGCCCTTCATGTCCTCGTGAAAGGACCTGATGATGTTGAGGAGCCGAGGTGGGCATCCAATCTTGGGGAGGATTTTAAAAAGGCCATCCCTACTAACCAAATCAAAAGCCTTTGTAAGGTCTATGAAGGCTACAAAGAGTGGCTGTCTTTGTTCCCTACATTTCTCTTGCAACTGTCGAAGAGAAAATACCATATCAGTGGTGGACCTGTTGGCTCGAAATCCACACTGTGATTCAGGATAGGTTCTCTCTGCAAGCACCTGAAGCCTCTTCAGTATGACTTGGGCAAGCAGCTTCCCTACAACACTAAGAAGAGAGATGCCACGGTAGTTGTTGCAGTCACCCCTGTCGCCTTTGTTCTTGTACAGTGTGACGATATTAGCGTCCTTCATGTCCTGTGGTACTCCACCTTCCCTCCAACAAAGGCAGAATATCTCGTACAGTTCAGTGGAAATGGTCCCTCTACAGCACCTCAGAACTTCAGCAGGGATGTTATCTTTCCCGGGTGCCTTGCCAGAAGCAAGGGAATCCAGGGCTTCGTTTAGTTCTTCTAAAGTTGGTTCACTGTCGAGCTCCTCCAAGACAGGCAGGCACTCAATGTTGTTTAATGCTTCTTCAGTTACTGCATTTTCTCTGGAGTATAGCTCAGAGTAGTGCTGCACCCAGCATGCCATCTGCTGTGCTCGGTCCTGGATGACTTCACCTGTAGCAGACTTAAGCGGGGCAGATTTCCTCACTGTTGGACCTAAGGCCTGCTTGATGCCATCGTACATCCCCTTGATGTTGCCTGTGTCAGCTGCTACCTGGATCTGAGAGCAAAGCTGCAGCCAATAATTGTTAGCACATCTCCTGGCAATCTGTTGGACTTTGCTACGGGCGGCTCGCAGGGCTTGGAGGTTGCGCTCCCTAGAACAGGCTTTATATGCAGTTAGAGCTCTCCTCTTTTCCTCAAGGGCTGGTGTCATCTCCTCCGAGTGGGCTTCAAACCAATCTGCTGTCTTTCTAACCTGCTTACCAAAAACTGACAAGGCGGTAGTATAAACAGCATTCTTGAAATGTTCCCATCGTTCAGAAGCGTTTGCCTCAGCTGGGCCTGGGAGAATTTCCTCGAGTGCTTGGTCAAATTCCAACACCTTTTCCAGACTGCGGATCTTGCTGATATTGATTCGAGGTCTTCCTTCCTTCTTTGAGTGATGCAGCCTCTTTGCTTGTAATTTTACTCTGCTGCACACCAAGGAGTGGTCAGTATCGCAATCAGCACTCTGATAGCTACATGTGATCTTAATGCTGGGAAGGCTGGAGCGCCTGTTGATCAGGTCAAGCTGATGCCAATGCTTCGATCTAGGGTGTTGCCAAGACACTCTGTGTTGAGGCTTTGTGTTAAAGAACGTATTGCTAATGCAAAAATCATAATAGCAGCAAAACTCCAGCAAGCGTTGGCCATTAACCTCACTGGGTGCGTGGGGTTTAGGGTGAAAACCGACAAGCAGATCGACAACTCAGCACCATGCAATAAACATAAGAAAACTTCAGCCCTTAAGTTGGGCACCTGGAACGTTCGGACAATGACCCCCGGCTTTTCTGACGAATTAAGAGAACTGGATGACGTACGTAAGACAGCTGTCATTGATATGGATGGCAGGGAAAGCCATCAAGTGAGACTAGGGAATATGGAGTTGGCTTTGCAGTTAGAAACACCCTACTTGGATCCATTATCCCACCTACTGGAGGAAGAAAAAGAATTCTGTCTCTGCAGCTACAGTCATCAGTAGGGTTAGTCACTCTTATTAGTGCATATGCACCAACACTATCATCTTCAGCAGAATCCAAAGACAAATTCTATGATGATCTGGCTGCCACTATCAAGAAAATCCCTGAGAAAGAACCATTGTTTATCCTTGGTGATTTTAATGCAAGAGTTGGATCTGACCATAGTTCTTGGCCTGCTTGTCTAGGTCGTTTTGGCATAAGATGGGTATAAATAAGGTAAATAAATAAAAGGATTTCTGTGGAACATTCAGGACTATGTAAAATGCTATGGATTAAGTACAGAAATCTTTCAGACTTGGAAGGAAAAAATTGAGGAAGAGACCGGTGGTGACCAGAAACATTGGTACCCAATGACATTGTAATTGTACTGTATATCTTTCATATGCTGGAACCACCACAGCTCCTGTCAAGCAACCTTGCAATCAGGGCAGCACAGTTCTGTATTATTATCGCTCTGGGGAAGAAATCCAGAAGCATCTCTTTGCTCGAAAGGTTTAAATTACTGCTATGGCAAATGGGGGATACTAAAACCAAGTCTTAAAGAACAGATCTACATTTACATCAAGTTCATTGAATTAGGAGGGTTTTTGTGCCAGCTTTGCAATGTTAGGCGTGGGAAGTGGTGCATGAGAAATATAATGCTTTCATTTGCAAGAAAATTTTAATTTGCTCCAAGTGAAGGAATGACAAGTCAGTCCTTTCTTTGAACCATCTCAGTCATATGAAAGCTGCTTCTAATCTGATTCTGAGAGAATGACAAAATGTATTTTCAAGGAGGCATGATTAGTATCTATGATGATAATAGCTTTGAACTAGAAATAACTGTCAGGAATGTTTACTGCCTTCTATTGATTTTGCCTGAAGACCAATCAGAAATCTCCACGTTGAATGCTACTCTGAATGCTGCTAAGCTTACAGTGAAGAAATTTGAAATGGATGATAAGCTTCTTCCTTCTACACTGCAATGTTCTACTGAGATCATTAAATGAAAAGTATAAAGATTTGCATTCTTTTTAATATGCAGCTTGATTTAGTTTTAGCTTCATGAAATGCCCCTACAGAAGCATATTGTTTCTGTTCATAAAGCTGTGGCTGACAAATCACACACACACATATGTATATTACTAGTTCCTATCAGCAGCTGTTGTGTTCCTGGAAAAGTGATGTGTGGAACTAGGAGTGTATCTAAAGTGTGGAAAGTCAGGGGATTTGTCCTGAGTACCACTGAAGAAGAAGCATCAGGTTTGGACTTAACCAGGTGGTGATCAGTGGCAGCAGTGTAACTCCTTGTCTGGGGCACTTTCTGCACGCTCCATCTGCGGTACCTGCTTTTCTGCAGCAGAAGGATGCTCTAATTGCCTGCAGATGGTTCCACCCATCCTCTTTATGTCCATATGGTTCCAAAATCAAGCCTTTTGAAGAGGTGGAAAAGGGTGACATACAGCACAATCCAGAGCAACTAATCTGTCCACTTAAGAGCCCTTGGGTTGCCCTATCTATCACTAGGGTGGAGCAACTGCAAGATGCTCCAGCCCAGTTACTCTGGAAGAGGCTTAGGGCAGAGCAAGGCAACATAGGGTGCCCTAAGAGAGGTGGACCTGCTCTGCCCTAACTGGGGCAGCCTAAGCAGCTCAGGACAGGCAGGTTGAGGGCAAGTTTAGCATTGCCTAGGGCAGAGCAGTTACTCTGTATCCAAAGCCTGTTTCCAAGGCAGAAATGCCCTCTTCCAGTTTCTCAGAGATATACCACCTCAGGAGCAGGTATAGTAATGAGTAGACCCATAGGGATCCATGGTAAGGCCCGAGTAAGAATGGCAGTGTTGACCAAAAATCTGAGTTCTTGGCCAGCCTAGCTGCAACCCCTGCCTCTCTACCTCAGGATATGGCACAACTATGGCAGCCCATAACCTCAGGATACAGCAGGCCACTCCAAGCATCCATCTTGCACTAGAAGAACTGCAGCTGTAACTGGTTGTCAGGAACTGCTGGGTTTCCTTATAATGTAGGCACCACAGCTGTTCCTTCCTCAGTGTGATCTGAGGGGGGTCTACTCAGGAGCAAGCCCTCCCTAGCTGTCACTGACTTAGCATGCTCTGGAGCAGTTAGGGCAGCCCAGGCTTCCTGACTCTCTGGATGCAGCATAACGTTCTGCTCTGGATACAGAATAGTTAGGAGAGAGCAGTTAGGGCAGAGCAGATTGAACTTGCTCTGGATTGTGCCCATAATGATGCAAGAGTATGTGTGTGATGATGTGTGGAGGACCATGCTGTGTGTCACCACACTGTCCTACCCAGGGCATCATTCGGCCCTTGATACAAATGTGTTGTAACACTACTGTGTTATTATAATACAATCTAATGTAGATGTGTTCACAGTACAGTACTTACCAGTGCTTTAGATCAGAGCCTGCTGCATAACAGACCATCACAGTCCTTCTAAATGGCAGAGTGGAAGATCATCAGAGGACATACTCTCCAAAGTATGAGCAAAGTCAGGACTCATCCTTAGACTTCAGGTCTTCTTATTGAAGAAAGCTTTAAGCCTTCATATCTCCTGCTGGTTTCTCCCTTGAAACATTCCCAATAGCAAACAACTGCCCCCAGGCTATATGTACCACTCTTTGTGCAGAATATTCTACTCAGAATATGCAGCTCGTATTGGCTGAAAGCACAACATGCACAGCTATAGTTTTCCACGCTGAACTTTTGAATTGTTTTATAGATTTTAACCTTTTTTATTTTTATGATACTGTAAAAACTTCAATGAGAAAACAATTGCACTGAGGACAAAGAGAACTATATCAAAGCAGTGCTGTAGGAACAACTTTGCAGGATATTGTGCATATTATTGCAAAGATGCTGATGGGAAAATAAGCAAAAGTAAATCCTATTAAGACACGGACTATGATCATTTTCCAAGTTACTGATTGGAGAAAAGCACATTCATTTCCCCTTTCCTCCTTTGGCGTGACCAAAATAGGGAGTTTCCCACTGTTATCATTACTGTTTAAGGAAGAGCCAAGATTTGAATTTCCTTTTTGCATCAAAAATATTTAATCAAAAGAATTAAGAAAATCAGCTGGGTGTCTGACTTTTCTTCTGACCTTGCTTTATTACTCAGACAGTTTTACTGCTTGAAGTTCATGCACACATTTGTATCACAGCATTTTCAAGCAGTCTTAAGTGTTTTGCTCTCTCTACTTTCCTGCAATTGATTGAGATCATTATCTGATGTGATTGAAATTTGTACAAAAAGTCGCTCAATTAGCAGTCACATCAGCAATCAAGATCCTATCAGCCCCAGCTCGTGTATCATGCGCTTGTTCTTAGATGTACTTTCAAGCTGGCATTTATAATGTTTTATTATCATTATCTGCAGATTGCCAGGATACAGTTCAACATTTGCCATGTTAATAGGAATATTGGAAACTGCCATATACTGACTCAGACCATTGGATCGCTCAATTCATTATAGTAAACACTGATTGGTTGCGAAGGATTTTTAAGAAACTGGAACCTTCTGTTCTTCCAGTGCTCATAGCTTGATTTGCTAAAGCATAGTAGTCTATCCTCCAATGCCTGAGAAATGCAGAGAAAGTTTCAAATGATTCCTATATACTTTGGAGCAGGGTGACATGGATATCCCATTCATAAGTCCCTAAGTCCTGGAATGGCAGGGCACCTGCCTCTGCACATTAACCTACTTTGGTTACAATCCAGAGTAACTATGAGACCTTTTACACCGACGTAGTTACGGTGCCAGCTATGTGAAATGCATACAGCAATCCAGAGTAAGTGCCTCTTATGTTTTCCTGTAGTTACTCTGGATTGTAGGGAATTCATCTCTGTTCACCTGGTCACTGCTATTGCTCTCCCCTCTTGGATCTGGAATGAAGCAGAAGAGAAAGTTTGGAGCGTAGGTTTATGCTGTTCTTCGCCACACATCCTTTTCATTCTGTATCACTCTATTTCTTCTTGAATGAAAGAAGCAAAAGGAACAGGAATGCATATCTGGGTAAATGAGGGAATATTTGACATACCTCCTTGGGCAGCTGGAAGTTTTGGACCAGCCATGGGGCTGACACTTGAGGCCTAATAATCCTTTCAAAGATGTATTGTCCCTTGGCTGTGGTACTTGGAAGCAACAACTCCCCAGGCCTTTTACAAAAAAAGCCTAACTGAAACATGTCCTTATCCAAAACAACATGCAGGAGTTAAGGGGAGAGGTTTTCCGTCCTCATGGAATTCAATATGAGGAAGATGTAATTAGTCCCAACATAAATAATTCATTTAGATCAACAGTGACAGGAATCAATTTGAGACATGAAATGCAAGGTTAAACTAGCTCAAAATTCATATATTCATGTTTATTTCTGAATCATATCAGAGCTTACTAATATTCATTATTTGCTTGTTCATCTTAAGAAACGTTGAAAGAACCAAAGTGTGCTATTGGAAAAATGTGTGCTGTGACACTGCAAGCTGTCTCAAACATACCATAAATCATGTTGTGAAAACACACCAGTTAGTATTACTGGAGGGAAGGCCAGAGTGCACCGGTGCAAGCACTGGTGCAGTGGAAGATGTCCAACAGAACAGATAAGTTCCATGCTATACTATCCAGCACAGGGGTGCTATGGGGTATGGGAAGGTGGGGAGGAGGGTATAATGGGGAAGGGAGAGTGGTGACAGGAAGCAGAGATTGACATTTCAGCCCTGGGAGGGTATGGCACTGGCACACAGAATTCTATCCCCCTTCTCGGAACTCTTTCTTTCTTTCTTTCTTTCTTTCTTTCTTTCTTTCTTTCTTTCTTTCTTTCTTTCTTTCTTTCTTACATTCTTTCATTCATTCATTCATTCATTCATTCATTCATTCATTTAACGTACAGCAAATATGTGAACGGACATTCCCATCAGATATTAATGTTCCATTGCCATGTATTTTGAGAGCCAGAAATTCCCCATTGATGTCTGGCTGCCAATTGTCTCCAACTGCCAATTCTTCAATGCAGTCTGGCTGCTAATTGTTGCTAGTTCACACTTTCATGGTATCCATGAGGAGGTGAACTAGCATCACGACTGATCTGCTGACATGATTCAATGCAGATCCAAACCAGCAATAATGCTGGTGCAGGTCTAAGTTGACTGATAGTGGTGACAGGGTGCTTTCCCCAGAGCAAGGGAATAGGGGATAAATGTACCCTTATCCCAATGAGACTTTCTGCCTGCTAAATTTTCCTATGGGATGAAGCATAACCTGCACTGGATGCCGCTTCATCAGTGCAGGCAACTTTGATAGGACTGGGCTGCTCAATGGATATGTTGTCGCAGTGGATCTTGTAGGACAGAAATGGAACAAGAGGGACACATACACATACATGTATTGCAGCAATAACCACATCCTCTCAGCTGTATTCAACCATATACAGCCTCTGGTCTAGTGCAAATTTCTTCCCAAATAGACCTTCTCTGTTTTTCTCTTAGGAAAAATTAAGGCATAAGTCACAGCTGAAGAATGTGGCCAGTCTGTATATTGGCTACTCCTAATGATAATGTATATATGAGAGACAGAAAAGCTGTTAATCATCTGGACATTATATTATTTTTTTGGGGGGGGGGAAGTATAGTTAAAAAGGGAAATGAGTTTGCATCTCATTTGGCATGTCAAGAAATTATATGTCATTATATGTCATATAACATTATATGTCATATATGTCTCATTTGGCATGTCAAGAAATTATAGCATTGAATAAAGAGCTTTGAGTTATCAAAATAGTAGGCTTGCCTGATAGAGTTATACACAGATCTATACAAACAGTATCTGTGGGGGGCGGGGGGGGAATTCAACCATTGAAATCTGCCCCTGTGTTTTAGACACAGTGTATGAAACGAACCTTTAGTACCTCAGAATGTGGTTCTAACATAAATATAAAGCTATTTCAAGCCTGAAGGATACCAGGAGCACAGATTCATTGGCTTACCACCATAAATGTCGATTTATCACATCTTTATCCTGGCACTTCATGAGATCTGGCATGGTGTCATGTAATAATTTCATTTCCCTCACAGAGAAAAATGGGAGCTACCTTGAAATTTTGCAGTAAATCTCCAAAAGGCTTGGTGGTTTGGCATTTACTGCAGTGTTGCCTTTGATTTAGCAGGCTTGCCCTCATAATATTTCTTTTCTCCAAATACTTGCTCATCTCCAGTTTTAAAACAATTTATACGAGTGGCTCTTTTTTTACTGCTCCTGGTGCCTCAGTGCATACATTGCAGTGTCACTATTGGGAAACTATATTTAAGGATGTTTAAAGGAATTTTGTTGTAAAATTTGGCTTCTATTGGTTTATAGTCTAGGAAGAGAAATCCTTTGAGACAGAGACTGAATACTAAACATTTGGAAGCTGTTTTCTCTTCAAATATACCTTTGGGAAAAAATACTAATATGTTCTTAATGTTTTACGAGTAATATTAAAGTCCTAAATTGCTGGTTTAGGGGGTTTGGCACAGCTTCTTTTATCCAGAGTGGGTTCAGACAGTTGTTCTCCAGAGTTTTCATTCTAAAATGAGAGTAAAAAATATCAGCTCCTGACATGTTCCCTAGTCATATGATAAAATACTAAAAATACATCTTACTTCTTCCAAAATATGGAGACTAGATTCCTTCAGAAACCTGGACGTGAAATATGGATGTGGTTCCCTGGGGATGCAGCCCTCACAGATGTGTGCAGATTAAACACCCTTATGGTTGAGGTAAATCCCATAACCTGACTGGAAATCATGTGCTTGTGTGATTGGTAATCATATGGTTGGGTACTGCAAGTTTTGAACTATGAGCCCATTATGGATAGGGCTGAGAAGTCAGGTACCACTTGAAGTAATAATCAAGTGGTGATTCTATTGGACTATATGAAGCCTTCAAGATCTGATGTCTTTCTTTGCTGTGCACAAATCACTGAGCTAGACCACAAAATTTTCCCTCCACTGACCGTTCTACAGGGCAATTTCTTATTTCAGGTGAAAGGAATTGTATATTTTTTTGTATCAGAGTAGGAGTACTCAGATGAATCATCCATTAAATACTCAAAGATCTGAGGGAAAACATGCTGTTCTTCTCAAGCTGTATTTGCACACACCTTTTGTCTCCATGAGTTGAGTGAAATGTCAGAAAGTGGTGCCTACATACATGCATGTTGATTTTCCTCTTCCACTGGAAAATAAAATTTGTAGGAAAAGATGCAGAACAATAACCCAACTGGGAAGCAAGCTGTGTCAAGCTGCTATCCTCTGGTGGGAATTTTAAAAAATCTTTAAAAATGTTAAAATGTTATTTTGTATTTTGTTATGTGAAACAGTAAGACCAAGAATATTGATGAATTCCATCCATACACATAACCTAAGCATGTGTTATTGTGGAAAATATCTCAAAAAATATGAACACTCAAAATCTCTGCCCTAGAAATAGTCAAATAGACAGCACATCTTAGCATCATGGCGGTGTTATGGCCTAGAAATGGTGGTGCTAGAATTGTTCCACATTTATTGTACTAAGAATGAATTCCCAAAAAGATCCAGGTTGATTTCTTTAGTTTGTCTCACAGCATGCTGATGGGAACCTGTTTCATTTGGGCTACAATCCGGAGTAAATACGGGACCTTTTACACCAACGTAGTTATGGTGCCACCTATGGGAAACCTATGGGAAATGCATAGAGCAATCCAGAGTACATTTTCATGTAGTACTCTTATGTAGAGAAACATAGTTTCTCTTACGTTTTTCCATAGTTACTCTGGATTGTAGGGCCAGCAACACTTTAGTGTAGCTCCTCTCCACCTTTGGCTTCTATTGATTCAACACAAAGTGACACAATCCTTGTCACTCTCCTTTCTGATATAAATAATTATGGATAATAAAATATTTACTAAAAGTGCTAAGAAATATTACTGGGAAAAATTCTAAGCAATATTGTAATTTAAGAAAAACTGAGGCAATATACATATTAAGAATTTTCTTCTATTGTTTTAAAGCAATTTATCTTAGCTCTTGCTGTGGAGAAATTCTTCAAATTGCATCAAATTCAGCTTGTCCCCTTCTGCCTTTATTCCTGCTTGAAAATGCAAGTTTAATTTATCTCACCTTTTTAGACTAAATTAGATCCTTGAGTACATGGATAATTTCGCCTGCTTTAGAATATTCTTTCTGCAATTATATAATCTTCATTTTACAATAGTTAATACCTGGAAATATCTCACGGAAAATTACATTTGTGTTATGTGGCTTGAAAATGGTTTTTTACAGCATGCATTATAACAAAATAATTTCTTCATTATTTTAATACACAGTTCCTTCTGGGATTTTTTTTTTAAAAAGGAGTCCTTGGCTTAGCATTAGAAACTCATCGACCACGTTTTCTTTGTGTTATTTCCCAACAACTTTATAAAACATAAAGTACTATACCAGTTTGCAATACAATACAATAACTTGTATAATTTTCAGAACCCTTTCAAGTTTCCTAGATTAGTATAGACTACTAGAGCATCTGTCATAAACACTAAAGAGGACAAGGGACCCTAAAATGTAGAACAATGAAGAAAAATATAGGACTTGGCATAATAAAAGCAAAAAAGACCAGTTTTCCATGTGGTTAATTTAAACCCTATATTACTCACTAGCGAAAAATGTACCCGCGTTGCAGGAGTAACATTCCCTGGTACGCCATCCCCCTACGGCACATCAACCCCCATGCGCAACATCCCCCATGCCCAACAACCCCATGCGCAATATCTCCCCATGCGCATCAACATCCCATGCACATCACCACCCCATGCGCATCAACCCCCATGCGCAACATCCCCCCATGTGCAACCACCCCATGCGCATCAACATCCCATTCGCATCAACACCCCATGCCCAACCACCCCCGTATGCAACCACCCCAATGCACATCATCTCCCCATACACAACACCCCCATGCACAATGCCCCCATACGCAACCCCCCATTGCACAGCATCTTCCCCAGTGCAACCCCTCCCTCCGAACAACATCCCCCACTGCACCATGCACCGAGCACCAAATTGGCTGGATGTTGGTCAGGCTTCCATGGACAAAAACATGTTGCACCCCTTTCACCTCCTAAGGGTTAAATTTCTCCACACTGGTTCTTGGTGGGTGTTCATGCGACAGAAGGAACACCCTCCCCGAATTTCATGCTTGTAGGTCCAGGGGTTGGGGCAGAGCATATCTCAGTCACCGATTCCTCAATACAAAGTATAGGGAGGGAAATGCATTGCTTCCCTTTTCACCCCCTTCTGATTGGAATTTCTGAAAACCAGTTCTTAGTGCACCCCTCAGTCAAGGAAGGAAACCCACCCCAAATTTCACACTTCTAGGCCCAGCGGTTTTGGTAGGGCGTTGATGAGTCAGTCAGTGAGTGAGTGTGAGTCAGTCAGTGACTTTTCTCTTTTTTTATATATATAAAATTTTATATATAAATAAACTATATATATATATAAATTTTATATATAAAATTTAAAACTATTGCATATATTTACAACTATTACATATATAATCTATTACTGACAAGCAGGTTAGATATATGCTGCCTGCTCAGAAGGAAAAAGAGGACAATGAAGGATTTTTTTCACAGGAGATTAGGATAAAAAAGAGGACATGTCCTGGGAAAGAAGCACATAGGGTCACCCTGCAGAGAGACGAAGCCAACTATGTCAGCTCAGGTCATGTTCAGCTAGCACCTCTGGCTCTCTTGCCCACTGCTGTTCAGGAGCAACGGAGCCTCTCACTGGGCAAGTGGCAGCATGTCTGAGAGGCTGATGCAGCCAGAGCAGGAGTGACACTAGCACCTTTCTTAGCACCCTCTCATAGCTAGTATCCTAGGAAAACTGCATCCCCATCCTTCTGTTGCTGCATCATTGTACCCTAATAATTTCTCCAGCATCCACAGAATGTCTGACACAGTCCATTGCTGTATCATGCTGTCAGTGCAATGTTGACCTAGTGTCTAAGGACACAATCACTGCAGCCACCCGATGTCAGCAGCCACAGAAATGCCACCAGGGTGAACGAAACAGGAGAGGAGAGGCACAAGGTCAATAAATGACTTCTGCTGGGCCAACACTCTCCAACAGCCTTTAGGAACCTACCAACCATGGGAGATGCCTAAAAAACACCAGAAAAATATTCCACCCACCAGTGCTTTCTTTTCTTATTCATATGATGCCACTAGCTTAGGACTCCAGAAACCACAGTGTTTTTAATGTTCTATCAGTCTACCCTCTTCACATACATTTCCTCTTTCATTTTTCTCTTTCTGCTTTTGAAATATAGTTCCAGTAGTAAGAGAAGTAGGAGACAGGAATGGAGGTAGTAGAACAGTAGGAGACAGTAGGAGGAGGCAAGAGATGAAAAGGGAAGAGGTACCTGCGTGTGAAAACAATGGTCATTGTCTACACTGCACTACCTTTAAAGTGCACAGTGTGGGTAGGAAGGCTGGGTAACCTTTTTTGCAGTTGTATCCAGGGGGAAACTGAGTGTGAGCCATTTAATAAACTCAGTTCTCACATGTATTGGCTTAGCCTTATATGGTATCACAATTAAATGATACATTCTGTCACAATGAAGATGAGCCTAGTGGAGCCCTGCTCAGGAGACGATATGTGTTCATACCTGAGTTCCTGCATGCCATTGAAGTGTCTGGATCAGGACAACTGGAGCTAGATATATCCTGATCTAAATCAGTTTCTTCCACACAGGTGTGCTCCATTCATAAATACTGCAACTTTATTGCATCCTATCAAAAGAAGCATGACTTCAATGCGCACAATGATCTTAATGAATTCCAAGCATCTGGTTTATTTATCTATTTTCATTTTACCATGAGGGAATAAGCTCATTTAGATAAACATCTCATTTACAACAGAGGCCTGGAGTAATCCGTAATGATAGACAACTATTAAAATGTTGTACTCCCTGTGCTTGATATTCACAGCACCATCATTCAGGAAATTCTAATGCAGCGTATGATTATATTCATGTTAGTTGTTTTGGATTATGCTTCTTCTAAAATATATTCACAAAATGTTTTGCTTGACTAATCATCTCAACTTAAAATTAGTCAGGCAGCATACAGAATTTGTTATCAGGTGAGGCACTGTTCACAAGTGCAGGATGGAATATTTATTTGCAGGATGGAATTTGCAGGATGGAATATTATAATAGTGCAATTTTTTTTTAGCTGCTGGACATCCAATGGTGTTGGCACAGCCAGGCCACATAGCCTATGGCAGGGTTTTTTTAACATTTCAGCCTGAGGACTCTTATGAGAATGACTATCTGTCTGGGACCCCTGAAAGTGATGTCATCAATTTGAAAGTGTTGTTATGGCTCGAAATAACATTATTTATTTATTTATTTATTTATTTACTTACTTATTTATTTATTTACTTAGTTAGTTAGTTAGTTAGTTAATTAATTAATTAATTAATTAATTAATTAATTAATAAATATCCCACCTTTCTTCCCTAGAAAAGGGAACTCAAACATCAAACAGGAAGTAACATCACTGTGATGCTATAGCTCCTCCATGCCTACTTGGAAATAAGTCTAATTGTGCTCAATGAAAGTAGGGGGCAATCCTTACCAATTTAGGCCTGCCTAACTCATTTGGCATATGTTACCATGCTGGTGTGGGAGGTGGGTGCATACCTAGCCCTCTACCAGGCGTGGTACAAAAGTGCCTTACAACACTTTTGTGACACCCCAAATCAGTAAAGGACTTGTGAAATGAATTTGTGACCCCTACCTTTAGAACCCCTTGCCTACAGTGCATCCAGTGCAGCCCAGGAGGTGACTGGAGGTATCAAGGGGATATATTTTGCCTTGCCCCAGGTAAAAACCCACTCATCCCTAAGGGGCTTCTCAGATCTGTACCAGCTATATAGCCAATACAAATCATATTGTCAGCCCCATAGGTGGGG
The DNA here is from genome assembly GCA_030015325.1 of Cryptoblepharus egeriae. NCBI lineage: Eukaryota > Metazoa > Chordata > Lepidosauria > Squamata > Scincidae > Cryptoblepharus > Cryptoblepharus egeriae. The sequence goes on from JAREYC010000002.1 coordinate 194,403,184, forward strand.
CAGGATAGGTTTAGGATATAAAAGTTCAAGTCCCATTTGACCACCTTAATTTGACTAGGTAAGAAGACAGGTGCGGATTTCAAAGATTATTTACAGCAGATAGGGGCAGCTTTAAGAAAATGAATCCAAATGTGAGTCACTATAAGGAGGATCTTAGGAAACATATAACAGTGTTAGGGTTTGAATCTAATAATGAAACATGTTTGGTCAGGCAAGTTGATTCAAGGCTGATGCAATACTGCAGAAGGCTGATGCAATCTAGCTAATGCAATCTGTAACTGCTCTTACAGCATGATTCAGCAGAATTGGAAGTGCTGAGTCACTGGTCACATGACTGCAATATCTCTAACTGATTGGTGTTTCACTATATTTAAGTGTGTATGAGATTACTGCAAAGTGTGGGTTACTGAGGAGGAGTATTATTACTGTTTGATACTCTGAAAGACTGGATTGTATCTGTGGACTGACTTGTGGACTGTTTAACTGGATTACTGAGATTGGAATAACCCTGCAACTGGATGTATGTATATGGCTGATCTACTGCTTTGACCTTGGACTGTGTTACTTGACTTATCTTCTGCCTGACATTTTGAACAATATAGTTATCTTGGACTATAAACAGCTGTGTGTGTACTTTGTGCTGCTGCCCTCTCATCCTCTGCACAACTACTCTGCTTTGCCCTGCTAGTCCTGCAGGGACTCACATTCCTAACAAACAGTATTGTGAAAAAACTGAGAAAATGGTTGAAATTAGAGACTTTGTTCTTACTGAGATGATGCATCCGTCTGAGATGCAATTTCAGACTGCCGAACAGAACTCCCATGATTGAATGTTTCTCAATACAAAAATATCTATACAGAATTTGGAAAACTAGCAGGATAATCCTTGCCCATCAAGTTAACTTTCAGTAAGCTAGAAAAGATAGAAATTAGCACATTTCACATGTGAAATTATTAAAAATAGGGCAAATGGAAATGAAGTCATATGTAGATATGGTGTTCAACCTTTATTGTCAGGGAACTAAGAGCCAAAACACACATGATGGTTGTTAAGGGAGTACCATAAATATCTACAAGCACACCTCATATGGATTTCCACTGTCATGCTAGTCTCCACACCCTCTTTTATGGCTCCAATGCCTTTGTCTTCTACCACATGTACATAGTTGCAGATGAAAATTCATTAATCAGTAGAGCCATTCTATGGCCTAATTTTTGATATTATGAATGGGATCTTCTCTATAGGTAACACGGGGCAAAATCCTAACCAACTTTCCTGCACTGTGCCAGTGGTGGAACTTTCCATAGCTGGGCCAGCGGTGCAGGTGCTGTATTCTGCAGTTGAGGGGGGAATCATAGAGGCATCTTCAAGTAATGAGAATCTTTGTTCCCTTATCTTAGAACTGCATTGCCCTAAAGTTGGTTGCATTGCTGGAAAGTTAGGATTGCACCCTTTGATGAGTATCCAGGTGGATAAAGCCCAGGCTGATTATAAATAAGTTGTGAATTTCCATGATGCTTGAAAGGGCGTACTGAATTCCTACAGTTAAACCAATCATTTGTGCTATGCACTGTGCAAACTACTTCAATAAATAAAAGAGTTTCTCACTAATTTTCATTTATCTCATTGCTGTTTTAGGAGGCTGGCATCTGCCTTCTAATTTTTTTGATCTGTCCCCTACTGGATGTATACATCCAGTGATGGGCTTTAAATAAATTAACAACTGGTTCTCTGCCCATCTGGCAGCCACTTTTAAATGGATATTTTTAAACTTTATATTGCCTATCTCTCATTAACAACCGGTTCTATAGAGCAGGTGCGAACCTGCTGGAGCCCACCACTGTATACATCCCTACTGGATGTATACATGTCCCCTACTGGATGTATACATTGTCAGTGACTATAGATGCAGTGACTCTTATTGTGTTTTCCTTGTTAGTCATCACTGCTTTCATTTAAATCCTGTCATGCTTTTAACCCTTCCTGCTTACATAGTGCACTTTTATTTGTAAAGCACGCTTAAAGGATGAATGTACTACTATCAGAGCCAGCAAATATCAGCAGGAAGACTGCAGTTTTCCTTAAGGCACTGAGCGTCTGGTAGCAATATTTGTGATGATGACTTTACAATGACTTTACAATGTCAGGAGATAACTGTGTGACAGATTTTGTGACCTCCTTTCTGAAAATATGTTAAAGCAAAGTGGTCTGGTAGGCAAGAGCTATTTATAGCTGTTCTCATTAGGGAGCCACTTGGACCAGGCATCTCTTTGCCAGCTCATGTTGTGCAATATCCTATTGGGATATTGCCTACGGCAAGGGTTAAGGTGAGCTGTGTGATGTAGATTAGTTGAAAAAAGAAGCATCTACAGAATATCTTCACAGTATTCTCTGTGCTTAATATAGTTTCTGCTGGGGGATGGTGTCTCATAAATTAATTAAACTATTATACCGTGCATTTCTATTGCCAATGGGACCATCAAGGCAGCTAAGACTTGTGGTAAAATATAAAACAATTTAAAACTAGAAAGAAATCAACAAGCAACTTCAATGGTGTTACTAGGAGTGTAGGCTGCATTAGGTAATGCATGTGGGGCTGGGGTTATATCAGTACCACTGCAAAAAGCAAACATGAACTGCAACCTTGGTATTTTTAAATACATGGCATTGACATCCTTCAGTCCTGAAAGACTATGGTATTATGCTCTGAGTGTCCTCTCCAGAGCACGATGGCCTGGGTAGATTAATATGGAGGATAGGCTGGTACCCAAGCAGCAAATCCCCCTCTCCACATCACTGAAACAGTCCAATGGAATGGCAGAGCCAATATGATTGGTTCCAGCTGCATCCAGGAGTTACCAGAACGTGATTGTTCGCAGTCACAACTGCTTCCGGGACTCCGGCTCCAGATTTTGCCTCGAGGATGACTCCTGAAGCCTTTCCCATAGATGGGTATAGCCACAAGGCAGTGGAGGTTTGAGGTGGGAATTTTCCTTCTCCAGACAACCCACCTTCAGTGGGATTTTGGACAGGTTTAGTCTGGCTCCTCAACAAAGGCCTGTCTGTCATGGGAGTCCCAGGCAGTAGCTACGCTATGCCAGCCTAGCCCTTTGTATCACTGGAGCACACAATCCCACCACCACAAAATGTTACTGTCCATCGGTGGGTTTTTTTAAATACAGGTGTAATATAAATATGTACAATTTAATTATATGCAATTTTGTCTCAAAGCAAATGAGGTTGACTCTTTAAATTAGAAGATAAACATTCCTTAAGTCGGAGTTAATAGCAAAAAGGCAGCCTGCTTGCCATGGCAAGTTGGCACACAATTAAGCTTTCCTTAGAGAGGACTTACAAAGGGTTAAGTTTGCTTTCAGTTTCAGATGGGAGGCAGACCTCTCTCTTTCCCCATGGGATATAATCACTTCTGAATTGCCTCTGAGCTGAAACTACCTCCATTTTAAGCCACCTGAAAAGGATCTTGATTCATTGCCTACTTTGTTATCATGATAACTAATTGTCTTTGTATAACATGAAAATAGGTACTCATGGAGGTTCCTGGAACCAAATGTCACAAATGGGGAGGTTCAAGCTGTATATGCACCTGTCACTTAACTGTCTCCTTAACAAAGGACCTCATATACCAGGGGTGTCCAAACATTTTGGCAGGAGGGGTCAGTAAAATGTTAGAGAGATTTATCATCTCTCTAACAATGTGTCAGGGGTCAGTAAAATGATTTACATTTCAAATTTGAATAAATTTACATTTACAAGTGTGTTAGAGCATTGGTGTCCAAACGTTCTAATTAAGGGCTTGTGAACCTTTAAAAATTGTGTAGAAGAGGGAATTTCAGCAGGTGCAGTTTGTGATGTGTGAGAAGAGAAGCTGCACCTGTTGAAATTCCCTAGTCTACACAATTGTTAAATGTCCAGATGTCCTATTGGTAAAAGTTTGGACACCAATGTTTTAGAGACAGATCCAAAGGTTTACAAGTCTCACCTGAAGGCCAGATGGAGGGGTCTTACCGCGGACCACATCTGGCCCCTGAGCCAGGGTTTGGACATCTCTGTCATATACAGTAGTGGTCAAAGCACAACAAAGGGGCTCTTAAAGAAGCAGTCAGGTCTCCCATAGCCTGTTTATACAACAAAGAGGCTCCTAATGCATAGAAATGGCTATCTCCAGTAGCCTGTGCATCCAGCTAGTGTCTGGCTGGGAGTGTCTGTTTACAAAGCAAAGGCACTAGACTGGGATGAATGTTTGCTTAATCAGGGAACGTATCCCCATTGTTAAGTGACAAACACCTGTAATACACCGGGGGCATCCCCCTCCTGTTTCGGAATCAAGATGGGATTGGGAGTATGAGCCGATCAAACTTACTCCCAGACCCGCTGCTGCTGCTCCTGCTCCTGCTGTGGAGGAGTGGGGAGAAGGAGATGATGAACAGGACAACAAATTTCTGCCCTGGAAACAGGCTCTGGAAACAGAGTAACTGCTCTCCCCTCTGCCCAACATGCCTCTTCTGAATTGCCTAGGCTGATACAGAAAGGGCAGCCCAGCTCCACCTGTCCAGGAGCAGCCAATCTTGCCATAGGCTTCCCCAAGCCTTCTTGTTGCTTTCATTTCCAACATTTATTTGGAACTTTTTCATAAATTCATGCACAACTTCCCCCATGTGAAACTTCCCCCACGCTCATCAACTTCCCCATGTGCATGAACCCCCCATGCGCAACTTCCCCCATGCGCAACTTCCCCCATGTGCAACTTCCACCATGCGCATCAACCCCCATGAGCATCAACCCCCATGCACAACTTCCCCCCATGCACAACTTCCCCCCATGTGCAACTTCCCCCCATGCACAACTACCCCCCATGAACAACTTCCCCCATGGTCAACTTACCCCATGCGCATCAACCCCCAATGCGCAACTCCCCCCCATGCGCAACTTCCCTCCATGCACAATTTCCCCCATGGTGAACTTACCCCATGTGCAACTTCCCCACATGCGCAAATTCCCCCATGCGCATTAATCCCCATGTGCAGTCAATCCCCCATGTGCAACTTCCCGACATGTGCATCAACCCCCCATGCGCGACTTCCCCCATGCGCATCAACCCCCATGCGCATCAACCCCCATGTGCAACTTCCCGCCATGTGCAACTTCCCCCATGCACATCAAACCCCCCATGGACAGCTTCCCCCATGCACATCAACCCTCCATGCGCAACTTCCCCCATGCGCATCAACCCCCATGCCCAACTTCCCCCTTGTGCATCAACCCCATGCGCATCAACCCTCATGCGCAACTTATGCCCATGCGCAACTTCCCCATGCGCAACTTCCCCCCATGCACATCAACTCCCCTTGTGCAAATTCCTCCCATGCACAACTTCCCCCCTGTGCATCAACCCTCCACATGCAACTCCCCCACCCGCAACTTACCCCATGCGCACCAACCCCCCATGCGCAGCATCCTCCACAGTGCAACCTCTTCCTCCTAACAACGTCCCCCTAGTGCACCAGGCACCGAGCCCCAAATAGTCTGGATGTTGGTCAGTCTCCCATATTCAGTATAGGACAAAAACACGTTGCCCCCTTTTCAGCCCCGGAAGGGTTAATTTCTCCAGATGGTTCTTGGTGGGAGTTCAGGTGACAGAAGGAACTCCCAGAATTCCATGCTTCAGGCCCAGCAGTTGGGGCGGAATGTTGATGAGTCAGCAATTCTCAATGCAAAGTATAGGGAGGAAAACACGTTGCGCCCCTTTTCACTGGTTCTTAGTGGGTGTCTCCATCACGGACGGAATGCCCCCCCCTCCAAAAAAAATTTCAAGCTTCTAGGTCCAGCAATTTTGGCAGGGTGTTGGTGTCAGTCAGTGAATCAGTGAGCGAGTTAGTCAGTGACTTAGATTGATTATAAAGAGAGGAAAAGGTACTAGAGCTCATGTTGGCCATTGTACTAGAGGTACTAGTACAAGGTACTAGAGCTCGTGTTGGCCACGGGAAGAGATGCACTGCGCACGTGCCGATGTCGACACTTGCGCAGTGTGTCTCCTCCCACAGGAGGAGACGCACAGCGCGTACGCCAACCCTGGTGCGCGCCCACTGTGTCTTCCCCACTAGGAGGAAATGCACTGCGTGTGCACCGAGGTCGGAGCACACACAGTGTGTCTCCTCTTCCTGGCTTCTGAACCGGGACGCTGGGTTTTCAGGCAACCCCGCAGCTACTGGTTTGGTAGCAACGGGGTCATGGGAACAACAGGTTTGGGAGATCCGGCCCGAACAGCTTGGGCCCATGCCTGCCCATAGGGGTTAAATTTTTAGAAATCGGTTCTTGGTGGAAGCTCCCATCATGGAAGAAATATGCTCCCTGAATTTCATGCTTCTAGGTCCAGGGTTTGGGGGAGAGCATCCCTCAGTCTGGAATTCTTCAAAGTAAAGTATAGGGAGGAAAATGTGTTGCACCCCTTTTCACCCTCTTCCGGTTCTTAGTGGGTGTCTCCATCACGGAAGGAATCCCCCCACCCCCAAATTCAAGCTTCTAGGTCCAGCGATTTTGGCAGGGTTTTGAAGTCAGTCAGTGAATCAGTGAGCGAGTTAGTCAGTGACTTAGATTGATTAGAAAGAGAAGAAAAGGAGAAAACCAAAGAAAGGCAAAAGAAAATATTGCCTGGACTAATTAATGCATCATCATACACAAAGGCAGACATTGCATTTATGCAATAAATGAACTTCAAAAGTATAGATTGTAGATATACATTTGGAATTTACTCTCAATAATACTCATATCCTAAAGTCACCGAACCTGTTAGTCCCGAAGACGGTCCATGAAAACGGGAACATAAGTTTAATTAAAGGGGGCTGAGGTGTTTGTGGTTAGACTTAGAATCATAGAATCATAGAATCATAGAGTTGGAAGGGACCTAGTAGGTCATCTAGTCCAACCCCCTGCCTGCAGCAGGAATTCCCCCTAGAGCATCTCCAACAGGTGCTCATCGAGCCTCTGCTTGAAGATCCCCAGTGAGGGAGAGTCCACCACCTCCCTTGGCAATTTGTTCCACTGCCGAACTGCCCTCACCGTCAGGAATTTTTTCCGGATTTCCAGCCGGAATCTCCTTTCTTGCAGTTTGTACCCATTGGTTCTAGTTCTGCTTTCAGAAGCAGCTATGAACAAATTGGCCCCTTCCTCCCTATGACAGCCCTTCAGGTATCTGAAGAGGGCAATCATGTCTCCCCTCAGCCTCCTCTTCTCCAGGCTGAACATCCCAAGTTCCCCCAACCTTTCCTCGTAGGGCTTCCCTTCCATCCCACTGATCATTCTTGTCGCTCTCCTCTGGACTTGCTCCAGTTTGGCTGCATCCTTCTTAAAGTGAGGTGCCCAGAACTGAACACAGTACTCAAGGTGAGGTCTCACCAATGCAGAATAAAGAGGAATTAGAACTTCTCGTGACTTGGAAGCTACAGTCCTCTTAATGTAACCTAAAATGGAATTTGCCTTCTTTGCAGACACATCACACTGAATGTCACAGTGTGACAGACACAGACTTGAATGTCCCCATGGCGGATGAGCACATTCCTGCCCTATATTCATGATGAGAGTTAATCTCTGTCAATGTCTTGGTTTACGCTGTTGCTATTTCCAGAATAGATCAGAGTCTGTTTAAAACTTGGGCTAACTATAGAATTTTGCCAAGCTCTGTAAAATATTGGTTTGTGAGTGAACTGGAAATGTCATGGACTGAATGTTGGGTTTTTGTATGTAAAGCATACTATGAATTTTATCATGGAGCTTTAAACACTCCTTTCAACCACACATAATACAAAGTATACTGAAAGATTTGCACTAACTGATTTTAATGTTAATAAAGGAATTTTTCATCTGCAGAGATACAAACTGTTTAGCAAAAATGGGAAAGGTCAAAACAAAAGCAAAAGAAATATTGCCTGGACTGGTCTAGGCAATGAATGCAGACTAATTTCTACAACGTCATAGAAAGACAGACATTGCCCAGGAACATGTTCTCCCAGCACTTCAGTGGCCTATATGTGGGATGGGGGAGCTCCCTTTCCCAGACCCAGCAAGACTCCTCAGGGGGAAGAAGGGCTGGAAGGACCAGACTGGCCAGGAGCGTTTGTGAGATGGTTTGTCTCCCCCTCATTCTCTCCTGGGCTTCTTGCACTCACTGGGTGCTTCCTGAGAACGTTGGCTGCTTTGGCTCACTTAAACAGGTGCATTTTTGTTTTGCAAACAGGTCTTACACAGAGGGTTCTAACAATAAGTAATATAGTGTTGGAATTACTGTAAATGCAGGAAAGCAATATGAGTATTCACTTTTATTTTAACATGTCCTCTTTGGGAGACCTACATTTGGATGTCCTACATTTTGGGAGACCTTGGGCACAATCCAGAGTAACTACGGGGAGTCCTTGCTCCGGTGTAAGAACAATTTGCTCTGGATTGCAATATGAATTTCCCATAGGTTTTCACTAGGTGGTGCAGTAACTACGGGTGCACATAATGTCTCTTACATGCGCCCATAGTTACTCTGGATTGTAGGGCTTGTCCTCTTTTTTGGGATTTGGCAATATGGTCAAATATGGTATGGCCTTACGGCACTTTTGTGACATCCTTAGGACAAGACTTGTGCCAGGACTGGTGCCTGCCGAACGAGAGATTAGGACTGCAGCCTTAGATTAGCCTCCAGTATTTGTTTGATGGGAGCATTTGCTTAGGTACTTTTCAGGGCAGGGCAAGTGGGACATCCTAATCAAATGTGTTTCTGGGATTGGGATTAATTGGGGATGTGGTAGAGAACGTTCTTTGTACGTTTATTTTCCTTTATTGATTTCTAAAGGGAATTCAGAGAATTTAGGGTTCACTGTATGATGGGACTTAGAGGTACAACCCAGCTTGGACAATGAGTGAGAACTCAGCACAGACTAGAAAATACTAACAGGGCAATTTTGAGTAACTTTATTTGAAAAAAAAAACAAACCCAAGAAATAGCAAGATACTTCATGTACATTTCACTGCAAAAATAACAGGAATTTTTCAGACATCATCTATCAAAGGCAGATAAAGGATTCAACTTTTGTTACTTGAGAACAAAACCAATTTGAACATGCTTTAGCAACAGCTGTTTCTCCACTGAATGGGTTATCTAGTGGCTAGTAAGATTTCAACTTGACTGGCCTTACCACACTCCTAGCACCTATAGGGTTTATCACATGTGCATTCAGCAATGGATTCTGAGATGCCTTCTAGGGTTTCTCTCCTATGTGGGTTCTCTGACAGATTTTAAGTGTATTACTCTGACTGAAGGACTTTCCACACTCCTGACACTTACGGTATATCACTTCTCCCCTGTGTGGATTCTCTGGTGGCGCTTAAGGAGAGAGAGGCTGCACTGGGAAGCCCAAGACTGAAGGGCCTGCAGGGCTCTCCTCTCCTCTGCCTAGGTGGACGGGCAGCCTCAGGTGCCGCTCCAGCCCCTTTGGGGGTCCTGTTCCTCTGGCTGTTCCCCCAGTGACTGCCAGCCAGCCTCCCCCCACACCCGGCCCTGCCTTCCCTTCCTTCCCTTCCACCCTCTCCCCTCCCTCTGATCCCTGGTCCCGGAAAGCCCACTCCCACCTCCTCCCCAGCACTCCCACCCCTTCTCCGTTATTCCCCCACCCCAAAGGATCTTTGGATTGTCTCAGCAGTGCTGATTCAGCAACACTCCTCAGCCGGGAAAACCTGCCTGACTAAGGTCGGTGCACTCTGGTGTACTGGCTTAAGTCCCCAGTGGCGCCATGTGCCTTACAGCACTTTTACAACACCACTCAACTGGCACAAGTGGCTTGTGCTGGTTGAAGGAAAGCCTCTGGATCGCTCCCAAAGTTAGTCAAAATTGCCCTGTTATTTCAGAAATACTGAAATACGTACACAGAAAAAAACTTCTCACACCCTTGTGTATCTTGCATGTTGCACATGCAGCATTAGTGTGACAATGGAACCGTGCGCCCCTGGCAGATTTAAATTGGACCTCAATTATAATTATACTAGTGAAAAGCATACCCGCGTTGCAGGACTAACATTTCCCCATACGCCATCCTCCTACAGCGCATCAACACCCCATGCGCATCAACACCCCATGTGCAACTGCCCCCCATGCGCATCAACCCCCATGTGCATCATCCCTCATACACATCATCCCCCATGCGCAGCATCCTCGCCAGTGCAACCTCTTCCTCCTAACAACATCCCCCCAGTGCACCAGGCAGAGAGCACCAAATTGGCTGGATGTTGTTCAGTCTCCCATGTTAAGTATAGGACAAAAACACTTTGACCCCTTTTCAGCCCCTGAAGGGTTAAATGTCTCCAGATGGTTCTTGGTGGGAGTTCAGGTGACAGAAGGATCCCTCCCAGAATTCCATGCTTCAGGCCCAGCAGTTGGGGCGGAATGTTGATGAGTCATCAATTCTCCAATGCAAAGAATAGGGAGGAAAACACTTTGCGCCCTTTTTTCACCCCCTTCCGGTTGGAATTTCCGAAAACCAGTTCTTAGTGCACCCCTCTGTCACAGAAGGAAAACCCACCCCAAATTTCATGCTTCTAGGCCCACTGGTTTTGGCAGGGCGGTGATGAGTGAGTCAGTTTATGGAAATGCATTACTGGATCATTGCCTAAGTTTTGCAACCTCAGAACCCTATGAACCCTTTCAAAAGTTAGAACTTTTCTGACAAAAGTAGAACTTTCCTGACAAAGTCCATTTTGTTTCTTAGCAATGCACTAAATACAAGCACACCCTGGAACACATAAAACAACCAAATAACAGTATCTACTTATAGGATCACCTCTAGGCATCTAGGAGTATCCCTTGACACAGCATTTCAGGCAACTCTGTGGCAACAAAGTCCACTCCAACAGGCTTCCTTAGACCAATTATACAAAAATACCAATAGTTCTGCCACAATTGCCTCTGCTTCCGTGTAATCTTGATCCCCCTTTAAATTGACACATTAATTCCAATTTATAGGCCTGAAAATGTTGATCTGTAGGCTCTGTTTTGGAGTCACAAAACCAGTCAAGAACTTGTCAAAACCAGTCAAGAACCAGTCAAAATCTTTAGAAAGATTTACCTATACATATAAAATTGAAAATCATTCACTCACTCATCAATGTCCAGCCAAAACTGTCAAGCCTAGAAGCGTGAAATTTGGGGAGGGTGTTCCTTCCATGATGGAGGCATCCACTAAGAACCAGTTTTTGGAAATTCCACTGGAAGGGGGTGAAAAGGGGCGCAATGCATTTTCCTCTGTATACTTTACAGAGTAAAGATACATTGAAGAATCCCAGACTGATCCAAGCCCTGCCCCATCCTCTGGACCCAGAAGCATGAAATTTGGGGAGGGTGTTTCTTCTGTGACATCAACACCCACCAAAAACTGATGTTGAGAAATTTAACCCTTAAGGCGGTGAAAAGGGTTGCAATGTGTTTTTGTCCTATTCTGTACTTAACATTGAAGACTGACTGATCAACGTCCATCCAATTTGGTGCCTGATGCACTGGGAGGGAGGGTGCACTGGGGGGAGATGATGCGCATGGGGGGTTGGTGCACATGGGGAGAGGGTGGCACAGATGGGGTAGGATGGTGCTCATGGGGTGTGTGTGCTGCACATGGGGGTTTGATCTGCAATGGGGAATGATGCACATCAGTGGTGGGCTCCAGCAGGTTCGCACCTACTCTATAGAACTGGATGTTAACGAGAGATATGACATATAAAGTTTAAAAATAGGCATTTAAAAGTGGTTGCCAGATAAAAATAGCCATTTAAAAGTGGGAACCAGTTGTTAATTTCTTTGAATCCCATCACTGATGCACATGTGGGTTTGTTGTGCATGGGGGATGTTGTGCAATGTAGGCTTGATGCACAATGGGGGGGATGTTGCGTATTCAGGGTTGATATACATGGGGGGATGGTGTGCATGGGGGAGGATGCGCAATGGGGGGATGGAAATTTGGGGTGGGTGTTCCTTCCATGACTGAGGAGTGCACTAAGAACTGGTTTTCGGAAATTCCAACCGGAAGGGGGTGAAAAGGAGCGCAACACGTTTTCCTCCCTATACTTTGCATTGAAGGATCGTGACCTAGGGATACTCTGCTCCAACCCCCAGACTTAGAAGCATGAAATTCAGGGAGGGTGTTCCATCTGTCACATGATCACCCACCAAGAACCAATGTGGAGAAATTTAACCCTTAAGGGGCTGAAAAGGGATGCAACTTGTTTTTCTCCTATACTTAACATGGAAGACTGACCAACATCCAGCCAATTTGGTGCTTGGTGCCTGGTGCACTGGGGGGGATGTTCAGAGGAAGAGGATGTGCATGGGGGTTTATACGCATGGGGATGTTGCGCATGGGGGGATGTTGCGCATGGGGGGGTTGATCACGGGTGGGCAGAGGCCTATTCACTCCGGTCCCTGGGAACCGGATCTTACAAATCCCCAGCTGCTGGGGAGCCAGTAGCAGCAGCTGGAGGCCATAACAAGGGGACCAGTTCCCAGCTGGAGCAGCAGTTAAAGGCTCCAGCACAGAGTGTCTTTCCTCTTTTGGAGGAGAACACAACCTCCCCGGCCCCTTTTTCTTTTTAACTCTTGCCTGCCTCCTTTCCATGATAGATCTTCTTTCCTTAGCCTGGTGACTACAATCCTAACCATGTCTACTCAAAAGTAAGCCCTATTGTGCTCAATGAGTCTTACTCCCAGGAAACTGTCTCTAGCATTCCTCCCTTCTTTCCAGGATAATCTTCTTTCCTTATCCTGGTGACTACAATCCTAACCATGTCTACTCAAAAGTAAGCCCTATTGTGCTCAAAGGGTCTTAATCCCAGGAAAGTGTGGACAGGGTGCATCCTCAGGGAGCAAGTCTAGGCAGGTCTACTCAGAAGTAGGTCCCATTACAGTCAGTGGGTCTTACTCACAGGAAAGTGTGGACATAGTGCAGCCTGAGAGCCCAATCCTATGTATGACTACTCAGAGGTAAGTCCCATGACAGTCAATGGGGCTTACTCCCAGGCAAGTGTGGCTAGAACTGCAGCCTGAGAACCCTATCCTATGCATGCCTACTCTGAAGTAAGTCCCATGACAGTCAATGGGGCTTACTCCCAGGCAAGTGTGGCTAGAACTGCAGCCTGAAAACCCTATCCTTTGCATGCCTACCTAAATTTCCCCCTTTAAATTCTCTCTGGCTCTGCCCCTGGCCCTGACCACACCCCCTGACCCTGCCTGGCCACGCCCACTTCCGGGGAACTGGTTTTTGGGGCACGCTGGGCCCACCACTGGGGTTGATGCTCATGGGGGGAAGTGGCGCATGGAGGGAAATGACACAGGAGAGGTTGATGCATGTGGTGGTTTGATGTGTGTGGGGAGATGTTGCGCGTGGGGGGAGTTGCACATGGGGGACTGATGTGCATGGGGGTTGATGTGCATTGTGGGATGTTGTGCATGGGGGGAGTGGCGCGTGGGGGTTGATGCACATGGGGAAGTTGCACTTGGGGGAAGTTGCCCATGGGGGGATGATGTGCATGTGGGACTGATGCGCATGGTGGTTTGATGCACATGGGCAATGTTGTGCTTGGGGGGTTGATGCGCATGGGGGGATTTTGCACATGGAGGAAAGTTGCGCATGGAGGTTGATGCGCATGGGGGTTGATGCGCATGGGGGACTGATGTGCAGGGGGATGTTGCGCTTGGGCAATGGTGCACATGGGGGTTTGATGCGCATGGGGGATGTGCATGGGGGTTTGAGGCACATGGGTATTTGATGCGCATGGGGGTTTGTTGCACATGGGGGGTTTGTTGCGCATGGGGGATGAAAATGGGGAATGTTGCATATGGGGTGGATGTGCATGGGGGGTTCATGTGCATGGGGGATTGATGCGCAGTGGGGGGTGGTGTATGGTGGAATTTTATTCCCACAACATGGGTATACTTTTCGCTAGTTTAGAATGAAAACATTACTTATGGAAAGCAAAAGTTCCCAGCAGATAAAACATACAAAGGTTAAGACACAGTAATAAAATAAGAAAGTCCCTATCAATTGTAGTTACCTGCTAAGAGCTTTGGGGCTAAATTGAGGCACATCTTAGAAATCTTGCTAAATTGAGGCACATTTTAGAAATCTTAGAAACCAGAGGGCAAGCTGAGAGAGAGAGAGAGAGAGAGAGAGAGAGAGAGAGAGAGAGAGAGAGAGAGAGAGAGAGGCCCCCAAGCAATCTTCTTAGACCACATTAGGTGACTTTATAAAAAAAAGATAGAACTTGATTGCCACCTGAAACCTCCCAGAAAATATCATGACTGCTAAATGTTTCACAGCTGTGTTCATCTTCATCACTTCTCTTCTGCTTACTTAGGGAACATAAACAGTCACTTTTCTAAACTCTTGACCAGTGCCTACGGTCTGACTAATTGAAAAGATGTCACCCCCTCTAAAACGCTGGAGATGGCATCATTTGGAGCCACAGCTAATGCCAACTTAGCAGTTTAAAAGCATGTGAATGCAAGTAGATAAATAGATAACACTTGGTGGAAAGATAACAGCGTTCTATGTACTTTTGGCATTTAGCCAGCCACATGACCACAGATACATCTTCAGGCAGAGCTGGGTCTTTGGCCTTGTAACAGGGATGAGCATTGCATCCTAGTTGGTCATGACTAGCAGGGAAACCTGTGGAATTCTTCCTTTACTTTTACCTGTCTTATTTTGGCATGTTTCCCAAAAGTCATGCTTGGGGTGCTACTGTAGAGAGTGATGCCACAAGCCGTATGTGCCAAGCCAAGCAATTCATACATGACGCTCCTTTTGCCTACCTTTCAACGGTCATAGAAAATGTTTTCCCCAGACAGTGCCGAAGCAGTAGGCCAGTTCTCACCAAATCTTCTTCAGCCAGAAATAGCTACGCATCATTTCTGAAGACATCCATATAACAGAATGCTGACAGAATGCAACAATTCCTGCCAATATCTTGTTGGAAGGATTGATATATGGTATGGGATGTGTTAATACTCAGGGTCAGTAGCCTCATCTATAAAAAATGGCTATACTTTCCCCACTAATATGTATTCAGTGAAAATGGAGTAAGCCCTGGATGGAGGACATTAAAACAGACTGAGACAACTCCATTATCCAGTGTTAAAGTTTCTTACTAGAAAAAACTGGTCTTTAATGCATACAGGCATCTCCCACTTACTGGAGGGGTTACGGACCAGAGCACTATCGAAAAGTAGAAAACAGTTAAAAAGTGAAACCCAGCCTTTTTCCACTTGCAAATGTAAAATGGCCACTAAAATAGACATAAACAAAGGCAACTTCTTCACCTTTTGTCTTGGGTGGTGAAAGGGTCTGCTTATTGTGGATTGGAGTAATTAAAAAAGACCTTATGCATAGTAGGCCAGGGTTCAGGACTCCCTGTCCCCACAAGACAGGGTGAGCTTCTGTCCTTAGCTCAGCTCTGCACTGCAGATGGAACCAATCGTATCGGCTCTGCCGTTCCATTAGACTATTTCAGTGGCGTGGAGAGGTGAGATTTGCTGCTTGGGTAACAGCCTATCCTCCATATCAATCTACCCAGGCCTTCATGCTTCACATGCAGCATAGAGCATGATACCATAGTCTTTCAAGACTGATGGATGCCAAGTTTTAAGCCAAAATACATAACAAATTACAGTAAAACGAACAAAGGCATGTGTGCGCAATGAATATCTTATGTTCTTGAATGATGGTTATTTATCGGAAGAAATTTATCGGGATATGCCAAAAATAGTTGGATCATCATGTCACATGCAAATCAACATTAGCAAAGACAATTTTAGCCTTTAGAACAGCAGAGACAGATTTTTGTAATAAACATTAGATTTTTATTAAAGACAGAAAGTTAGGCTGCAATCCTAAACACACTTTCCTGAGAGTAGGCCCCATTGAATACAATAGAACTGACTTTTGAGTAGACATGCTTAGGATTGCACTGTATGTTGAATCATATAAGATTAGATGAAGGAAAAGAATATTCTTTCTCTGCTGTCCTTGCCTCCTGGCATAAATGTTTTCCTGCAGTTTTCTCGCTCATTTTAGTTTGATGCGGCTTAGGTGTATTCATTGAACAATTCTTACTAACTGGCCATGCAGTCCCATGCAGTGCTTGCTTGCAGGATCAGGGCTGGTCCCTGTGCCAGATTTACGTATGAGTATAAGCTAAACAAGCTATAGCTTAGGGCCCCACTCTCTTGGGGCCCACAAAAAAATTTAATGGTCTTTCAGTTCAACAATTATTTTGATAAAATACATATTTTGTTATGTGCAAATGGCTTTACATTACCTATTAGGTCCATAAATTACCATATAGAATATATTCAACACAAAAAACAGTGACAATTTGTTGTTGGCAAAGGACAGCTGGACATATAGAAAGCCCCATTACCTTCAGTAGCTTAGGGCCTCATCAAACCTATATCTTGCCCTCTCTGGCCCTACCTATCCAGGTGCTAAAGGCAGACCAGTCACTTCCTTGTAGGGCAGAGCCCATTCAGAGCCATTCCAGATGGAGGGACATGAACGGCTCCATTTTGCACCCCCTCCTGGAATGGCTTTGAAGGGGAGAGGACCCTTTCATGTTGCAATAAAGCTCCCTCCAAGACTACTGCTCTACCCCGTCTAGCTACACCACTGGGTTCTGAGAATAGGGTTCTGTGTGTATGTGTGTGTGTGTGTGTGTGTGTCAGTGATGGGATTCAAAGAAATTAATAACTGGTTCTATGCCCATCTTGCAGCCACTTTTAAATGGCTATTTTTAAACTTTATATGTCCTATCTTTCGTTAACAACCGGTTCTATAGAGTAGGTGCAAACCTGCTGGAACCCACCACTGTGTGTGTGTGTGTGATTGTGTGTGTGAGAGAGAGAGAGAGAGAGAGAGAGAGGCATTGAGAACATCTTAAAAGTTCATAGATGAGCAGATATTTAAATTTCCTCACCATTTTATCTGCTGAATCAAGAACAATTACACTGTACTTGATTCTATAGCAATGTTTAATACATTTCTTTCTTCAATTGTTTGACATCTCGAGAATCATCCACGCACCCTCAGTCCAATAAACTGCCTAGCAAACCTATTCTCTTAATGAAGCTAATTCTAGCCCTCTTGCATGCTGCGAGAAAGATTACTGTATCTCACAAAACTCTGTAAACACGGCTAAACAGCAAATGTATTTAAGTTTATGTCTTTGATTTCGCTCAAGAATGGATGCAAAAAAGCAACTGAGAGGCAGTAGGAAACAGTCATACAAGGTTTGCTTGATTGCTGCAGCTGTACTTGAAGAAACAGAAGTTTGAGACCTCATAGCAATTCATATACAATCTGGTAGCTGGATAATTAAACTGAAGCTAATTAAACACATTTTTTGAATACCGGCCAAAGGATTTTTTCAGAAGAATTCTGATCTTCAGTGAATAATGCTTCAGGAGATAGAATTACTTTGAAAAGGGCACCTTTACCTTTTAAAAAAAAGAAACTATGGGCACAATCCAGAGTAACTCCTTGCTCTGATGTAAGAACAATTTACTCTGGATTGCAATATGAATTTCCTATAGGTTTTCACTAGGTGGTGATTTAACTACGGGTGCACGTAATGTCTCTTATGTGCTCCCATAGTTACTCTGGATTGTGGGGTATGCTGAGAGCACAGCCTATCCATGTCTACTCAAAAGTAAACCCCATCGTGTTCAATGGGTCTTTCAAGAAAGTGTCTTTAGGATTGCAGCATGAATCTTACTCTGGCTCAAATCATGCTAACTGTCATTGCTAACATATCAAAACAGAGTTTTTTTTTTCCATTCTATCCCTGATGCTTATGCAGACTGTTTTTGAATGGAATTTGAATACGCAGGAAAAAAATCTTATAACTGGTTTAAGTATTGATAGTTTAACAGTATAAAAATAGCTATGCGTTATTTAAGAAATTGCTAACCCCACCTCCTACCTTGTGACCATAGCACCTATATCAGCTTACAATCATTTCATAAATAAAAATGGAAATCAGTACAACACCACAGACTAGCAATAGAACAACAGTAGTATCTAAACATTCAAAGTTTAACTCTTGCATATTATCTACATGTCAGAGATGTTAGAATTCTATCTAACCATAAAATGTTTACATGCAATGATGTAACATGTTCATGCCCAAATAGTACCGTTTCCTGATATGCTGTTGTTGTTTCCATTTTTCCAGTATTAGCTTATCTATATATAAAAAACTGAACAGTCACTCACTCGCTCATCAGCACCGAGCCAAAACTGCTGGGCCTAGAAGTGTAAATTTGAAGAGACTGTTCCTTCCTTGATGGAAGCACCCACTAAGAACCAGTTTTCGGAAATTTCAACCGGAGGGGGGGTGAAAAGGGGTGGAATGCGTTTTCCTCCCAATACTTTACATTGAAGGATCCCTGACTGAGTGATCCTCTGTCCCAACCCCTGGACCGAGAAGCATGAAATTCAGAACGGATATTGAGAAATTTAACTCTTAAGGGGCTGAAAAGGGGTGCAGTGTGTTTTTGTCCTCAACTTAACATTGAAGACTGATCAACATCCAGCTGATGCACTGGGAGGAAGGGTACAGGGGGTGATGGTGTGCAGGGGGTATGGTGCACTGGGGGGATGATGCGCATGAGGGATAGTGCACATGGGGGAGTCATGTGCACATGGGAGGATGTTGTACAGGAGTGTTGTGCATGGGAAAATAATGCGCATAGGGATGATATACATGGGGGACAGTGCACATATGGGGATCTTGTATGGGGATATTGTACACGGGGGATGATGACCTCCTGACAGAAACTTGAAGTGCCTTTTGGAGGCTTCCTGAGGCAGAGCTGGGCAAAGGAAGTCCCTTTCCTAATGTGATGAAGGAGGTTTAAAATCCCCTGCTTATGCATCCCTAAAAGTAGTGGTTCTTGTTGTGTATGTCGATAAAATAGTTTCAGCCTCATCTGCCCTTCCTTTGCAGCCAGTGAAAGAAGGAAAGTGTGATGCAGTGAAAATAAACTTCCAGCCTGTTCACACCCAAAGATGCAGGAAGAATGGCTATCATTTAAAATGATCCTCTGAGAATAAATTACATTAACCAATATAGGCCAAGCTGACCTTGCCTTTGGGGGAAGAGTCATTTTAATGAAACAAAAAACACCTCTTAAATACCATTCCTCCCTCCTTGCCCTATAGCTTTCATTGCAGATTAGGAAATGTTACAACAAGCAATTCTCTCACATTTTATCCTTGATGTTTAGAGTGTGAGAACTTCTGAGTCACTCTTCAGCCTCTTACAACAGAAGCCTAACCATGAGTTCAATGGCATTTACTTCCAGGTAAGTGTGTATATGATTGCTAGCCTTAGCCACTCTCCCAGCTCTCAGATAATGCAGTAGGCTAAGAGCTCTCCTATTAGTTTAGGTTCAAGGTTGCCATATCACCCAGAAAACCAAGTGATATCTGGGTTCAAGGGTCATGATCTGGCCAAGGTCATGACCCAATTGGGACCCAGGTACTGGCACCCTTGTGGGCAATGGCAAGTGCTGCATGCAGTTACCTAGCTCAGTGTCAGGCCAGCCAGCCTGATGCTGAGTTGAGGAACCTCTGCTCAGGAGGTGGTCCCTCACCTCAGTGAGGGACAATCTTCTCCTGCGCATGCGCCAGCCTAGAGCCTTCACCTCAGCATCTGTCTGGTGCTGAGAAGAGAGACATCTGCGCATGAGCTAGACTGGCACGCATATGAGGCGGTCCCTCTCCTCAGCATTAAGCTGGTGCTGAAGTGAGGGAACTGCGTCCTGCACATGCACCAGCCTGATGAAGTTTGTGCAGTTTGCTGAGATCTACAGTGTGAATGAAAAGAAACTCCATATTTTAAAATACTTATAAATTACAATATAGGGACCTATTTTTCAATCACCCTGTGTACACACACACACACACACACACACACACACACACACACACGCAGTTTCCATCTGAAATGCCCCAATACTCTCTGAAATTAATATCAGTGTGGAAATACAACATTTCCTATAAGAAGGCTTTTAAACTGTTTTCCTAGCTTGCAAGGTTTCTAATTTTAGCCAACACTCTGGGACTGTGTGCCGCCTATTTTCTATTCTTTTCCCTAAGGTATATTTGGCTATTGGTTGGTTTGGTCTGAGTATCTTTTATTTCTCTTTCTGGTGACGACTGATGTTATTGAAATTGTCAGCTAGAAGTCTTTTCAAAGCAAATAAAAAAGGAAAGAAACTTTTACATCTAAGAAAGTGCAGCAAAGGAATGAGTCAGTGTCTCACCAAGATGAAAATGTGGATTAGATACTGTCTCACACAGCCGCAGCAAACGTGAATAAGTTGTTGCAGAGCAAACAGATGGCTTATCGCTATGCGCCCGATCTTTGAGTGGCTGTTAAAGAATATGGCCCCAAACCATGTAATGTGAGGGATTCATTAATTAAGAAGCAAGCAGCAATTCCCCTTGCCGTGCCTTGGAAAACGTGTGCTTCCCTGGAGGGGTAGACAAATGAAGTCGCCTGTGGATCAAGGACAAAAAAGTGGTACAGGAAACATAAAATATCTCTTTGAAGATTCAAAAATAGGGAGCTGATAGCTAGCTCACAAATACTTTTCCCCCCAATACTAGCCTTCTGTTAATAGCAGGTGATGCTGTGATAGGGAACATCAGAGTCAGCCAGAATAGAGAAATATGTTGAATGGGCCGAGAGAACCACTGATTTGTAATCTCGGTGGATTATTCAATTGTTCAGTTCTCTCAAATAGTGGTATCATTGTATTGTCCTACCTCGTTTGTTTTTTTCCCTTTTGTCCCCCCCTCCATATGCATAATTGCAAACCCTCTGCCTCCTTTCAAGGGGGACTTCAACATCAAAGGGCAGGGAAAGGTATGTTAGGTCCCATTTTTGCCTCCAGGAGAACACCATAGTCAAACCTATTGCAGGAAAATGGTTTATTATCAAATACAAAATGAATTCAGAATGATCTGTTTAGCAAGTCAATGAATCCTAGACCCCCTCCCAGTTTTGCTCATTGTGGTTGTTGTGTATGGTGATTGAAGCCAGCAATTCCTATTGGCCCAAGCACATCAATTGGCAACAGGATCCTAATGCTACACATTTGATTGGTGGCTTCATCCTAGCTAATCTGGAGTTTAGGAACGGTTTCAAAACAACCAATGGTGGGTTGACTGGAAGGAGCCAGGACCTATAAAAAGAGAGCATTCATGGGGTTACAGTTCAGTTTTTCCTGTTCTTAATAAACATTTTGACTTTCATGTGTCTTCTATGCCTCGCATTGAATTAACTACACAATAGGAATCTTTCTTCAGTGCTCTTTACACTGAACCCCTTCTCACCAGGGGACTAGGGTTGCAGGGAGGAAAAGGGATATGCACAAAATGATGCCTCTCAAGGTGGACACCAGGTGGACATTCACAAGGTGCACACCACTAATGGATGTAGCTCCATCAACCTATTCACATATCCACCATCTATTTATTCTCCGCCGTCCTATCCACCATCTCCAACCATTGTCCTCCAGTTTAGCTAGGCTTCCCCACATTTTCTTCTTGGCTTTGCCATGACCTTTATGCATCATCTTCCTGCCTTTCCTGCTGCTCCTCTTCCTCACTTTCCCCTGGTCCCTAGTGTCAATCATGTCCTAGCCAGCTAGCAGCCAATTGTGCCCCAGGGTATTAGCTTGGGAACTCCTTAGGAACACCATTTGTGGGCCACAAGGGTTGCACATGGTGGAGTTACTGAGCAAATCATTGTGAAACAGAGTAGAATCTGCATTGGAATAGAGAGTGCGCTTCTGTTTTGGTTTGTTTGGTGTGCAGCTGTCTCATGCTTTCAATTCATTGGAAGAGATACCATGCTGGAAACACACTCTGTGTGTTAACAGCCTGTCTTGAACTGTTAATGAGAGCTTTGGCGTTTAGCCCTGGCTACTTCGGCAAGCTGGGTGTGTACTGCTGACAGTGTTGTATTGTGCCAATTT
Organism: Cryptoblepharus egeriae; assembly: GCA_030015325.1. Classification (NCBI taxonomy): domain Eukaryota; kingdom Metazoa; phylum Chordata; class Lepidosauria; order Squamata; family Scincidae; genus Cryptoblepharus; species Cryptoblepharus egeriae. The sequence continues at coordinate 194,425,266 of JAREYC010000002.1, forward strand.
GATTTTTGTAAACAATAAAAGGATCTCAGAGTGTGTTTTCATTTGTTTCACTTGGAGGTTTTAACACTGTGCTAATTGGAGTGAAAATTAAATGGAAGATGGATTCTGCAAGTGTTAAGCTTACAAGAGCTTAAGCTGTCTGGCAACTTCACCTCAAGATCCTCACTTGGCTATGGCATGAGATTTATTGTTCAACTTGAGTGAAATTGGTTCTCAGAATGGACTCACTTGCAGATGGGTTTTAAATGTTCTCCATTTAGGTTTGGTTGAATTTTTAAAAACTAAATTAACAGACTTTGTTCCAAAGCATTTTTATTCTTGGTTGATAACTGCCTTTGTGAAAAATCTGTCTACTTGGACTAGTTGGTTTCTATTTTGCCAGAACTTATGTTTGCTTTGCAATGTTTTTCCTGCTTATCAACTTTGTCATGTGCAGCTCTTTCACACAATATCAATGTCTGATCTCTCTCTCTCTCTCTCTCTCTCTCTCTCTCTCTCTCTCTCTCTCTCTCTCTCTCTCTCTCGGATTAAGGCACTCTACTGACATGGGCTTTGCCAACTGGAGACTAAGGAAAACTGACATATACAGAATGGAAGCAAACAGATTCTTAGAATAAATAACAGAATGTGTGAACCCCATGGTCCAACAACCATTTCCCCAAAGTGCCTAATTAAATGAAAATGTACTTTGTCATAGTGTACAGCTCACAAAGTGCAATATCACATTATTTGCAAGCCAAGTCTTAGATACAAACTGTGAAGATCCAGGATCAAGCAGTGTGTTGGCTGAATCCTTCTCTAGCACGGTGGTGGCAGATCGTGTGTCTGGAGCTTTCCCGCATGAATTGGTGAGCAGTGGGACATCCAGCAGAACAAATAAATCCAACTCATAGGTAGGGAGAAGGCAGGAAGTAGTAGAATGGGAGAAAATGGGGCAATGAGTATACAAATAGGGCCTGATAGTGGGGACAGACTGATGGCACTGATGCATGATGTAACATCCCTTCCCATGTTTGATTTACCACCACAGATCAACTCACAGTGCAATCCTGTTGCCTGTGCTCCATTATCAACTTCCTTGTCAACAGTCACAGACATATAAAGGGTCATTTATACCACCCTTCTTATCACCACTATCATGAGCTCATAAGCAGTGTTACCACGGCTGCCTCTCTTTCTGTCTTGGTAATAACTTTCTTTTATTGTATCCAGCAATTAGATATTCCTGCAAAGTGAAAGAGGCCCCTAAATCATGCCAACTGCTTAATTAGTAGCTTCTGTTGTATAAAGGAGACAACATGACAGTCTTTTCATGATTCAGCATAATAAATCAAAGACCAAAAAAATCTTTAGATTTTGATTTAATGAGTTGGCAGAGTGCATTAAAGAGCCCTTTTTTGCTTAGTAGGGGGACTCTTTTTATCCTTGTATGTCTTTGCTTCCAAATTTCCTGTGATGGCACACTATTAAATAGCATGTGAATATTCAGTACTGCAAACTTGTTTCCCCAAAGATACAGGTAATATGTCAAATTCGAAGAGAGAAATAATAAAAGATCTACATAATCACATTACTTTGCCTCAAATGTCACTACACAGGAACCTTAAACAGGAAAACCTTCCTACCCCTGCTAACTGGGCAAGAGGCACTTTTTCAAGTGGGTGTTCTTTATTTAGCAGGGGGAGAGTAACTGGCCCTCCACACCCCAGCAAAGTCTGTTCAAGTGGTTTCTGCTGGTGTTCTTTTTGCATTTTAGATTGTGAGCCCATTTGGGACAGGGACCCATTAGCTATTAATTAGCTATTAATTTTTTCGTTTTCTTGTAAACCGCTTTGTGAACTTTTTAGTTGAAAAGCGGTATGTAGGCAGGCAGGCGGGCAGACAGACAGATAGATTGATAGATTGATAAGAGCCCTACTGGATCAGGCCAAAGGCCAAATGGACTAGACAATCATCTAGTCCAGCTTCTTATGGCTCACAGTGCCCCACCAGATGCCTCAGGGAGCACACATGACAACATGATACCTGCTTTTTGGTGCCCTTCCCTGCACTTTGTGAGATAGTCAACATCTATAACAGGATGCCTGAGGACCAGATGCAGCCTGCAGTGAGCCTCAATACAGCCTGCAGCAAGACTCCTCCGTCTGGCCCTAGGGCAAGCCTTGTAATCCTCCAGGTCTTTCTCCATTATACTCTTATATGGAAACTTGTGTAAATTTATTCAACTTTGCAATGTTAATAATTTTTCTGCGCCCCGCCCCCCCGACAATGAAGCAACAGTATTTATATACAGCTTTTCAACAAAAAGTTCACAAAGCAGTTTATAGAAAAAATCAAATAACCAATCAAAAACCTCTGTATCTTACAGGGCATATTGAAACTTAAGTCCTGGTATTTAAAATGTTAAGATTTATTTATTTATTGTTAAATTTTTTGCAAATTTGCTAGTTCTGTTTTTTAATAAGGCTGACATTTAAAACATTAGAAATACATTTTCCATTTTGCCAAAGAACTGCATTCTGTGCATTTTCATGCATATCCAGCAAACCCTATTTGTGCAAAGCTCTCATTTCCCAAGAGCTGTTTGAATCCCTTTGCTTCCTTTCCTTTTCCTCCAGCCATCCATCACTGGGATGGCCGACTCTCTTCTTGCCATGGCACTACAGCTCATACGGTCTCCCTCCTTTGGGAGTTCTCAGTAAACAAAAGTGATTGTAGTCTTGGAAAATAATGGAATGCTTTAAAATAATACTACTAATAAAAAAGATACAGTACTGAGATTTTGATCCATAATGTCATTTTGTTTCCTCCACTGAGTGCTTTTTTGCGTGGTTTTATGTAAGTCTTATGTAACTTTTCATTATTAATAATTTAAATGCAGAGAACCATACAGCCTAGGTAAGTAATATATGTGTGCTGCATTCAACATCCCCCCTTCTGGAAACTCTATATTTTGCATTAATAAAACATAATACATCTTTCTGTTTTATTCATATGAAGAACTACAAACATGGTACAAAAGTACACAAAAGAAACTTCTAGATCAGGGATATAGTCTCCTCTTGTTCTGTTCTCATGGACTGAAGTAAGACTTTAGGTAAAATAAATGGCATTGTTATAATGTTTGTCACCAACCAGATGATCCTAAATTACTGCCACATGATATCCCTGATGAACATTTTCCGAATAATTCACCAAGCAATTTGAAACTTTTAAAATGGCAGCTGTCACAATCTGAACATGATATAAACAGCTTCCTGAATACTTTGTACAGATATGCTTCATTCTCCTACATTATACTGTGGTGTATTCCTGACAAGGTGGAGGTGCTGTTGGCTGATGGTTTGTCCATCTGGAGAGATGTTGTTCAGCCTGTTTGGAAGGACTGCACTTCCTCTAAAGCAAGGATTCTTCACCAAAGGTACCAATAACCTCTGAAGGTATTGGAACCAAATGATGGGGGTTTGGGACTCAATCTCTGAGAAGTTTCATTAATTGTTGTTAGATTATGCTATCTAGTGTTCGTGTTCTAACTGTCCATATGTAAGTAAAACCAAATTATGGACATATTTTGAAGTTACACTGGTACCTTAGAGGAGTAATGATCACAATTATTTTGACAGTTCAGCAAAGGGGGTGAAAAGACACATTGAACAATCCACTGAGGGTGTATAATAGCCATTTCCAACCCTGTGCTGTAGAACACCGGTGTGTTGTGAATGATGTGTTGTGAATAGTGTGCCACAGGAGTTTGGGAGAGCGTCCTTTATCAGGAAGACCTTTGGTGGATGTGAATCCCCTAATAGCATAGTGTCCTATGTCAATTATAAAAAACGATGGTATTCCTTGAAAATTTTAGTACCTTTTCAATATGAGACAAAAATGGTTGAAAATCATGAATCTATGATCATAAAAAGATTAATGACTACTGCTAGTTTAAGGGATAATGTTCACGATCCAGGAGACTTCTCATTTATCCTGCTTATCATTGAAAGACCAAGGAACATCAATGTCATAGAATGTCTTCCACCAGTTGCAGTCCATTCTCAACAGAAACAGCCTGATCACAGTTACGGATAACTTTGCAGACTGCTGTAGAGAAGTTGGGATGTCTTTGAAGACTGCTAGAAACTTTCAAATCATTCAAAATAGAGCTTCTTGGGGACAAACTGGGACAGTAATTGGGAACATGTAATTAAATACCTGCACTGGGTTCTGGTCCATTTCAAGGCAATGTGCTGTGGTATATCTTGAGAGTTGGACACACCTTGGGAATGAAATATTCAATGACACACCTAATACCCACATCAATCTGCCCCTGCACTATTGTCATCCTTGGGCACTATTTTTCAAGTGTCCCCAACATCTGGGATGAGATAGGTTGCATCTGTGAGATGGATCCTAGTTGTGATGCCCCAGCTATAGAATTTGTTCCTGAGAGAGATTCATTTCCTACCTGCTTGTGTTTAATTTTATTTTTCCATTTATTTTTCTAGGCTTGTAATGTTTTAAAATCTTTTAAGGCTACCCTCAACTTACAGTTTTCTATTATTTTACAGTTATTATTCCATTGTTATTATTTATGTGAACTGTCCTAGAAAATGAAATAGATGAGTCCTGTAAGTTTTGAAAATAGACATATACCTACGTATAATGGTTGTATGGAACTTCCAAGTTCAGAGATAGTATGTTACTGAATACTATTTGCTGGAGAGTGAAAGTTATGAGTCCTACTTATGAGTTGCCTGCACCATCTGGTTGTCTACTGCAATGGGAAGCAGAACGTTGAACCATGAGGGTGTTTGGTCAGATCCATCAGAGGCTTAGGTAAGTGAAGCAGTGGTTCAATGATGAAATAAGCAAGCAACATCTATTTTATATTTTGTTGGTTGTAAAGGTAAACGAGGGCTACAATCCGGAGTAACTATGGGACCTTTTACACCGATGTAGTTATGGTGCCACCTATGGGAAACGCATAGAGCAATCCAGAGTAAGTGCCTCTTATGTCTTCCTGTAGTTACTCTGAATTGTAGGGCAAATCACTTTTGAAACCCTTTGAATGCCAATTAAAGCAGAAAGAGGACCTTTATATGCTTGGTTTGAAAGATGAAAGGAAGGTCAGCATGACATACGTTTGAGATCAGGATATGTCTCAAGGATGTGCCTAATTAAAAAGAAAAGTGAGAGATACTTAGGTAAGAAAGAAGGTAGCTTCTCCAGAAGTAGATCTGTGGATACCCTTGAGCTGAAAAGATTATTGTTAACAGACAAATGTCCCTTCTTTCCCACACAACCAGATACTGTAAAATTATTTTTTTTAGACTAGGCATTGAAGAGTACTGGAGAAGAAAATGCCAAAAACCTCTGACTTAAAAATGATATGATCTGAATAAATTACACTAAGAATGAAGTTGGAAAGTAGTCTTTAAATTAAATATTTTCAAATACAAAGAAAAATGAAGAAAAATGTTTTCTTCAGTGTTTTCAGATGAACCTCAGCACAAGAGGAGTGACTGGAAAACACAGTTATGTTAAGGATTACGGTGGGCTTTAAGGTTCAATCGTAAATCCATAGCAGGAATTAAGAAAGCTTTTTTCATAAATAGAGTATGTTTCTTTTTTATAAGAAAGTTATTAAAATATTTCAGATGCCAGACTTAAACTTTAAAGAATGAACAAGTCATTAAGTTCTACAAAATGTCTTTACTATCCATTAAAAAACTGGCAAGGTATACAGCTTTAAGATGGGATAAAAAGGCTCTGTCATGGGTCTTAACCAAAGTGTACCAGACTTTTAAAGATGTTCCTTGTCTATGGGGAGAGACCACCATGATGAGATCTAGCTGGCCTCACCCCCCTTTTGATGATGTGATGACCATGCAATCACTGAAGGAGGGAAGGCTGGTGGTGGAGATAGCCATTGCATCATCCATAGAGGGCATTGCCATCGCACTTTCTGAAAAGGATCGGTGTGTTTAACTGATATTGGTGCATAAACCTTTCCATGTTTAAAACACAGATTACAGTACTGGTGAGTAGGAGTATGTTTGTTACATTTGTGTGTGTGTGTGTGTGTGTGTGTGTGTGTGTGTGTGTGTGTGTGTGTGTGTGTGTAATTAACAAATTAGAAGGAAGATTTTTGAAGTTATGATTCAATACTTCCAATGTGAGTAAAAATGCTTCTGTATACACACAAATGAAAATGTCCTTTTACCACGTAAGGGCAGCTCTGGAGAGATCCTGGCCTGATGAGGCTTTGTAGGAGACAGTTGGAGTTGCTGATGGAAAGGAGAACTGGACATACCATCCATGGCACTTTGAATTCCAGCCAATTTGTTCAAAACTTTAAAACTTACCTGGAATATTTTGGAAGGTCTAAAATGTATGCAATACAGGGAACTTGTAGCTTATGTATGTATGAATTAAATTTTCATGTATTTCAGTGCTCTCTCTATGGGCCCAAGGCTAGAAGCCAAAACTGTAAAATATTAAATTAGCCTTGGGAAAGATAAACTACTTCTATGATGTATGAAATTTAGGAAAAAAACTAACTGAAAAAATCTTGGGCACTGAACAACTTATGACCTTCATCTTCATTGCAGAGCAAACCTTGTTGGCACCTTTGATAGCAGTAAGGTTGAGACTTCAAAGAGTTATGCATCTTTATGTATGTGCTTAGTTTGGTCTGTGCTGATTGTGGCCTGGACCTTCGCAGTTGCTTACCAGAATAGGTAAAAAAAGTTACCATCCCCATTATATGAGTCTGGAATCGACAATAAATTCAATTATAATAAGAGTAAGCAAAGAGAAAAGGAAGTCTATGCTGCAAGTCTCCTATGAATCAGCTGACAAACCTTAAGTAATGAACATGAACTCACCCAAAGGAAACCTACAACAGTGATAAAGATTTCAGGCAAACTGGGAGGAGAGTGAACTAAGGGATCTCCAAGCAGATGTCCATATATGTTGGACTTTAGCCTCATTGTGTCTTCTATTTGCATTCCTCACATGGGAACACAACATGTACTTCCATAGCACAGAACCTGATAATTTTGTCACCTACCTAGGCTGACCAGTCTTCATCCCTTTTTCCGAAGTTAGCTCAACTCAAGCATTCTGTAAACATCTCCCAAGTATCTAAAGTGCCTTGTTATTGCAACAGTCACTATGTATTACAAATACTTTCAAACTTAATTAACCATCAGCAAAGCGAGTTAGACTATAACATCTTTTTGCTTCTGTAAAATTCACAGATACTTCCCTGTTCTAAAGCAGCCATTAAGCAAGACACATTGATAATAAGAATGAATGATGCGCTTGCCCTGTTGAAGCAATGAGGGTGCCCTTAACAAGTGTGTTGAAACTTGGCTTCTGTTTCCTTTGTTAGCTTTTCAGCGTCAGTATGCCAGAGATAGTTTCTGCCATTTTACTTGTCAGATAATATAAATAAATGTCAAAGCATGCTAAGCCACAGACTGCTATCTAATCTGCTATAACAGAAGTTACAACAAGCACTGATAGACAATATAGTCTCAGATCCATGGATTAACCTAAGTACTATGTCACTGGAAGGTCAGTTCAACAATTACATACATTGGTTAAGTCCCTTTAAAGGAGATGGAATAACATCATCCTAAGTGATGTGTAAACTGTGTGCCTACGTGCACAGCTTGTTCTAGATAAGGGGGCACAATGCAGCTCTAAGAAAATCAATGGTTGTTATGCTGTTGATATCTGTGGGAGATGAATTGTTCTGGAAGGAATTGCTCGCTGGAATGAATTGTTTCAAGTAGCAGAGTGATCTACCATGGATTTATATATATGTGTGTGATCTTGATTGATATGGCATACTTGATGTGCAGGAAAACAAAGCAATAACAAATCATTGAAACTTCTGAAGTCCTATATAAACTATCAGTTCTGGTATCACAAATGTGCATGGGAGAAGTGGCATTACATGGGCAAGTTCTATTCCCCCGCGCCAACTCTAAATGTAGATAATAGGGTTGGGTCCAAAGATGGTCCTTTGACATGCAGAATGTGTCTTTCATTCATAGGTCTGCATTACCTCTTGAGCTGGACTTTTGTAAGAAAAGTGAAACAAAATCCACATGCCCAAAATGTACTGTATAACTTATTTATCACAGCCCTGTGAATGTGAGGTGCTATGTAAGCTTTTGCATTATTGCCTATGGTGGTGCACGCTTGACAGCTTCCTGTGTTTAAGTATTTTTTAAAAAAAATTCTTGGGTATTTTTTAAGACTTGTAAATGATCACTTGTAAGTCAAGACTAGAAGTTAAGATGAAAACAGTGATCACAGCATAAAAACATAGAAAACAGAAAACATACTGTTTTCTGCACTTTTCATTTTTGTATTTTAATAAAACCCCAAATCCAAAATCTGTGAAAAATATAACCCAGTTCGTTTTTATTTATAATGTAATGGTGTGGATGGGTAACGACTATGGTACTGTACTTCAGTTGCAAAACAGGAAGTGGTTTCCAATAATAGTTTTTACTCAGAGTCTTGGGAAGTCATACACAGGGCTCTGAAGGGCAACCTTCAGTCTTAAACTAGTAAGTTTAAGAAAAATCTTCTGGTGTGATTCTGGGAGTTCACGTTGCGGCTGCAGTGTTACCCCGACCAAAACTCAAGTGATTCCCTCCTTCTGCAGATAACTTTGAGAACCACTGTTCTAGAAAATACTTTGCATATTTTCTTCAAATGGCTTTGGTTCTAATTCTATTTCCAAGAAATAAGACTACTTAAACATGGATAGGTGAGCCCTGAAATTGCAGAGCTGACCTATCCATGAGATTGCGATTGCCACTTAACATATGATGTTCAGAGAAACAGCAATCTAATGCCGCTGCACCAATGGATTGAGCACTATATCCTTCTGGTGGGCAGTCTAGAGACACCCCCTTGAGGGTAGGGCAACCTGTGTTTTCTGCTTCTCGTACAATGTGTGCCGTATATTTTGCTGGCACAATTGTGAGGAGAGCAAGAGAGAAGGAAAGGGGCAGGAAATGTAGTTGGAATTCCATGCACGCTGGTAGTACTGACATCTGCCGTGTCCCACTCTTGTTCTGTCTTTTACCCACCTCTTCATCCCACCCAGAAACTTCCCCATTCCTCCCAACCATCCCATTCTATCCAACTGCACAGCACTCCCTAACACCTTATTTTTGCTGCCACCTATAAGGACAAAATCCTATCCAACTCCACAAAACTTATACAGCCACATCAATCACATGTCCACTGTAGTGGGGGGTGGTTTTGGATGCCTCATCAAAGTAAGGGAACATTTGTTTCCTTACTTTGGGACTGCATTGTGGCTGCATTGTGGTATGTTGAATAGCACTGGCCCCAAATGTTATAACTTTGCTGCATCATAACGGAAATGTGTTCTAATGTCTTAAACAACAGTCTAGTTTAAATTAGTAATGGGCTGTTTTAAAATTTAGAGATTTTCATATTAATATCTGCTAGAAATATCTAAAACGACAACAATGCCAAATGTATTAACATGCCAGTTGTGTTTTCACTGGATTAGGACACAAAGATTTCTCAAGTACTAGGAAACTGTTGATAAGAGTGAAGTATTCTTGCAAATTGAATGCAGATATTATGCTATTTATTTCCAAGACCTCACCAAAAGTCTGACAGTGTGTGAACTCTTTAAAAAGAGAAAATATTTGAACAGCATTTTGCCTCTAGGGAGGCTGCTTTGTACTTTTCAGCTAAGGATACAATATATATATTTACTGTCCTTCGATGAAAAATAAGAATGTGACAGATGAAATGGCAGAAATAATTAGGTAAAACAGTACATGCCAGTAGAACTGCTGGAACTCTAATTAAAAATATGGAAAATATGCACCTTTTAATGTTGCTTGGTGTGCGGTTTCAAAACAATGTTGCCTCTTCTGTTTGTTATGATTGCACAGCACAGTGACTGAATCTCAGTTACTAAATTGGGTTTAACATATCCAAATAAAGAAACATTTTGATTGGTTCATGTTGACTGTCTAGTTGCTGTTACCACACATGTTCTGGTTACGTTTATGAGTACACCACAAATGTGCACTCAGATTGCTCAGACCTAAAGATTTTCGTGATTCTTGTGACATGCATATACATGCACATATGTGCACACATACATGGTGGTGGGCACCAGCAGGTTCGCACCTACTCTATAGAACCGGTTCTTAACAAGAGATACGACATATAAAGTTTAAAAATAGCCATTTAAAAGTGGCTGCCAGATGGGCAGAGAACCAGTTCTTAATTTCTTTGAAGCCCATCACTGCACATACAGACTGCTTCCGGAAAGGAGAAAGGCAATGGAAAGACACTATCTGGCTCCAATATCATTCAGGAGTTATTGAAGAAAATTAATACAATGGGGGAAACTATGAAAAGCAAACAACTGCAAATATTTGTGTGAACCATAGCGATTAGAGTAGCATATGGACAACTGTGAGAGAAAGGGGAAAAAAATATTAATTCAGGCTGCAATCCTAAATATACCTACCTGGGAGTAAGACCCACTGAACATCTTCAGAATAGACAAGTGTAAGAAATTCTACTATAAGAAATTCTATACTGTAAGAAATTCTATACTATAAGAAAACCTATACTGTAAGAAATTCCCATTTCAGCAAGAGGAGGGAAAAGTACCTTAAAAGATGTAGAATGAAGAAGAAAATAAGGTACCCACTAATCTATAGATCTTTCCTCCAACGTGGACTTTTTTTGGTTGATGGTTGTGGGGTGTGTGCATGCATGTGAGAGGAAGAGGTCTATGTGAGGAGCACAGAGTAATAGATTTTCAGAAAGGGAAACAGATAGGTCTGGAGGGTGGAAGGATTCTGAATTTCTGAATTAGGATATTAAGAGGGGACGCTGGAGTTTACTTGATGAGAAATGTGGCATTTCTAGTGAAGTCTCAGATTCCAGGAAAGAAATGATACTCCAGTACTAAGATTAACTTGGACAAAAACTGTATTACTATATAGTCATTGTAAGGTTCTCAGAAACATAGAGAGACCCAGACTGAGGAAGGAGATGACAGATATATGACCATTGGGAAGAGTCCATTTTTGCATGTAGAAGTTCCCAGATTCAGTCCCTGGCACTTCTAGGTGGGGAAAATGCTTATTTGAAATTCTGGAGAGTCAGTGACAGTCTGTATCAGCAATGCTGAGCTGCATGGACCAAAGATCTGACTGACACTACAATCCAAACCCCTGGTTATGCTGACAAAAGTCCCACGCTGACCTGAAGACACCTGAAGGTGTCACAAAAGTCATGTAAGGTACATCTGTGCCACTTCTGGGGAAGTCAGTCCAAACCACAAACCTATGTCAACCTTCCCACAGCACACCACCAACATGGAGATTGAGGTGAGTTGTGCTGGCCCAAACTAGTATAATGCAACTTCTATGGTAATCACCCTTCTTGAAGAAACTCTCAGTCAGCCCAGTTCCAGCATCAGAACTGACACCCAATCAAAGAGAAAATTACTTGAAGTAATGGTGAATGCAGTGCAGTACTCATGCCTCCACCATCTAGTTTCAGACTACTTATTTATAAATAGCAACTTCAAATTGTAAAATTGTATGGCAATTACAATTGCTGGTAGATCCTTTGTGAGGTCCAGCAGCTAGTAAGTATAGACCATTTATGTCCGAGGAGTGTAGGCTAGTCTATCCCTACAATCCAGAGTAACTATGCGAGCACGTAAGAGACATTACGTGCATCCGTAGTTACTGCACCACCTAGTGAAAACCTATGGTAAATTCATATTGCAATCCAGAGCAAATTGTTCTTACACCAGAGCAAGGACTCCCCATAGTTACTCTGGATTGCGCCATATGTTGTTCTTTGGGGAGCTCTTAGAACTCTTCTCTTTCCAGGTGGAATCCTTCACATCTGGCTGGTCATCATCACATCTGGTATCAGGAATGCCTTCAGGCTTCTAGCTGGAGTTTTCAGATCAGTCAAGCTGTAAATGACAACATCTTCTGGCTCTGTTACAGCTTTGTCAGCTTGAGTCTCCCATCCAGGTGTTGTTCAGTTCCTTCTCTGCTTTCTTCAGCACTCAACCTGCTTTCTCCCTGCACTCAACCACCAGACCATGGCTGCCGCCTACTTTCAGTTTATTCTTAACCACTGGCAAAAGACAACATACAACTTCAGTGCAAAAGTAGAAAGAGTTAACTTCCAAAAGGCACACCGTTCCATCATAATGTGTAGAAAATCCATTTTCAGATTAAGGGTATCTATTTTTGTATGCAAGAGAGCTACTTCAACAGATCAAGCCTAACACTTTGCTCAGCAACAGAGATGAAACTTTGAGCCTCCTTTAGATGTATTGTTATTCCAGGGATGGATAGCTTCATAATCGGTACCGGAATTATCAAACAGAGCGAATGCAAGTGCATTTTACTGCTATCAGGTAAAAACAACATGTGGATAAGGAGAACAGCAATCAGTCAAGGCTTAGAAAAGCACAATGCCTCCTACTTCAATGCCGAGTATCTTCTATAAAACCCCGGGCCACAACCACATTAATTAGCAATGAGTTTCCATATCTTGTCTTCTCAGACAAATTATCGTCTGACAGGACTTGTGCTAAATCCGGGCACAATAGCATAGGACAAAAAGCTGAGCTGGAAGATTTTTCTCACCTAATCTTGTGGGTTTCTAGCTTTGGTGTGAGGAAAAGCAAAGGAAAGGGGGATAAGGGGGGAAAAGATTTCAACATTGGCTGCAATCCTGACTTGCAGTTAGTCCAGACTAAGCCTTGGCATAAGTCTTAACCTGAGGGTGTCACAAAAGTGCTGTAAGGCACTTCTGCTGTCTCCTGAGCAGTTATGCCACTGCACAGGCATACACTGTCCTCCCCGCACCACCACAGGAGGATAGACCAGGGGCCTTAGCCCAGCCTAAAATGGTTAGGATTGCCCCCTTGAGATCTAATATATGCCATTCAATTTGGGACAAAGAAGGAACAGGAAGTGTAGCTTTTTCTTCAAGGTGAGAAAAATATTGAAGTATATTTTCATCATGAACTTTATTCAGGAGAAAATGAATCCTTGGGGGATTCACCTACTGGATTGCAGTTCAGGCTGCAATCCTATACACACTTATGGCCAAATCTAATTCCCTGTTGTGCTAGTGCAGTGGTTGCTGTGTTGGTATAGGGTGTCACAAAGGTCCCATGAAGCATCTCAAGAGCATGTAACACTGGTGAGAAGGCATGCTCCATTCAGCCAGTGCTGATTGAGGAGCACTGCCTGATGGGAAAGGTAAGATCCTTTAAAGTCAATGATACAGCGGCAGAGGAAGGGTTGAACAGGAGCAGGGAACAATGTAACAGAGGAGGATGGAAGGAAGAAGTTCAGATCTGGGTGTGGGACAGGATTATTGGCATTGGCATATGCCACCATCTACAGCAGGGGTGTCCAACATGAGGTCCAGGGGCCGCATGCGGCCCAGGAGTAGGGTGGATGTGGCCCTCCTGCAAAGCTGGCCACCACTATTGAAAAAACTGGCTTTGTGGCAGCAGCCATGTTCAAATTTTGTGTGCTTCTCTGCACACTGCCCTGGGCTGCCGCCACAAAGCTGGTCTGGGCCGCCTGGCTCCTTCCCCTACTTGCCTCCTGGCACTCAGAGCGCTTCAGGCCCCTGCAGACCTTGCAGCGCTCACCCACCCGCATCCCCCAAATGCAGCCTCAGCCTCCATTCCAGCTGCTGCCCTTGAGACCTACTCAGAAGTAAGCCCTGTTAAAGTCAATGAGGCTTACTTCCACGTTGCAGTCTGAGAGCCCATTGATACATAGGATGGGCTTTGATCCTCTCCAAGCTTAACCTTGGAGATATGCTGCAACCCTAACCATGTCTACTCAGAAATAAGGCCCATTGTACCCAATGGGTCTTACTCTCAGGAAAGTGTATTCAGGATTGCAGCATATCTCCAAGGTTAAGCTTGGAGAGGATCAAAGCCCATCCTATGCATCACGCTTCCTGAGAAGTAAGCCCCACTAAAGTCAATGAGGCTTACTCCCAAGTTGCAGTCTGAGAGCCCAATCTTATGCATGGCTACTCAGCAGAAAACCCCATTATAATCAATGAGACTTACTCCAAAGTTTAGCTTGGAGAGGATTGCTGCCCATCCCATGCATAATTCCTACTCAGAAGTAAGCCCCATTAAAATCAATGAGACTTACTCCAAGGTTTAAAAAATTTAGGAAAAAATTTAGGACATCCTACATTTTGTCCTACATTTTTAAAAAAGTTGTAAGTGTTTATGAGCGGCCCAAACCAACTCGTCTTCTTCAAATGCGGCCCAGAGAAGCTAACCAGTTGGACACCCCTAATCTACAGTATTTCCACTCCCAAGCCTGAAAGCCCTACATAGGGCTTCTCAGACTCATGCCATGCATTTGTACTAAGTAACCTTATTCAACAGTCTAGGGCTTGACACAAGGTCAGGCAACAAATGTTCCCTTACTCTGAGGAAACATCCAGCCTGCTCAATCCAAGGGCTGGAAACATTATAGGCTTAGTGGCTCTGCTGCACCAACGCTGGCTGCACCAACAACAACAATTGGGTTGTTACTTGGAATAGATCCATTGAATTTAGTTAGGATGGGATTGCTAAAAGCAATGCGCTCAAGGAATGCTGCTTTCAAGAAAGGGAGGTCACATTCACCACATGGTCAGCTGTTTGTATTTAGAGATTCGTGATGCTCAGGATATTTTGTCTATGCCAACATGAATAGTTAAAACAAAGCTTTACAGTAACATGAAAGAAAACACACATAGGCTGCAATCCTAAAGTCACTTTCCTGGGAGTAGGTCCCATTAGACACAATGTGGCTTACATCTGAGTAGGCATGGTTAGGATTGTGCTCAGAGTCCATGTTTTGAGTGACTGTTTTATGACCCCTGTAGAGACAACTGCTACACAAAACGGTGTGAAGCAGCCCATGTATGTCATTGCTATTTATTGCTCCACTAGAGCTTCTTAAAAGTGCAGTACTATACATGTTGACTCAGAACTACATCTCACTGCATTTTCTGTGCAGCTTATTTTCATGTAAGTGCATGTGGGATTGAAGCCTAAATGTCTGCCTAGGTTTCTTACTGAAGTCAAAATATTACTTCCCCCATGTTTATAATATTAGTACTGAGAAATGGTTCTGTTTAAAAGTCTTGCTGATGAGAAAATCTGACAGGAAAGGGCTAAGTGAAAAAGATTCCTATTGTTTCTTTCCTCAAGAAGGAATATTGAAATGGGAAGTAGACGTTTTATTTTCTTTATCCCTCTGCATTTTTTCCCCTCCTGCACTGTAAATACAAATGATTTGACTGCATTCATTACAGGTCTGGGAATGAGTTCATATAGATTACTTTAACAAAATATTCCTTTATAATGAATTATTATAAGACAACTTCAGCTAATACCAACAAGGCAATTTTCCGGCTTACTTCCTTTTGATTTCATCTTTCCCTTAATCCATTCTCTGTCTATTCCTTTGTTTTTGCCATTTGTCATCCCAGGCAAGATCTTTTATACAAGAAACTGCAATACATATTTAAACAAATACCTTAATACAGGTGACCCTATGTCATAACCCCAAAAGAAGGCAAGCCCCCCCCCAACAAATTGTAGGACACCCAAGAAAAATGTAGGACATGGCAAAATAAAAGCTAAAAACGCTCATGGAGTTAGTTTAAACACTATATTGTTTATTATTAAATTTCAAACTATTACATATAATTTATTGCATATTATTAATTACAAGAAGGCCACATGCTGCCTTCTCAGAAGGAAAAGGAGGATATTTTCTCCAGCCCATAAAAAGAGGGCATGTCCTGGAAAAAGAGGACATGGGTGGGGTGGGGCGGGGCAGGAATGATTCTGAGGGGCAGGGTGATTCAGGGTGATTCTGAGAGGCAGGAGACCAGGTATGTTGCTGGACCTGTGGTGTCTCATCGTAGGGCATGGGCAGCAGCCCCCTGGGGTACCCACAAACTATTGACATGAAAACAAGTGCCCAAATACACCCACAGCAAGATTCCCACAGGCAGGGAAAAAAGACAGGCAAAGGATCAACAGTGGTGGCAAGCCCTCAGCAGACTATCTGCCAGCATGAACTCTCTCCTAGCTTGCGCAAGCTGCTGGAGAGATGGA
The DNA here is from genome assembly GCA_030015325.1 of Cryptoblepharus egeriae. Lineage (NCBI taxonomy): Eukaryota > Metazoa > Chordata > Lepidosauria > Squamata > Scincidae > Cryptoblepharus > Cryptoblepharus egeriae. The sequence continues at coordinate 194,441,476 of JAREYC010000002.1, forward strand.
ACCTAGTGGGCTGGTGATCTACCTCTGACCCCGCCATGATCCACAGGTAGATCATGATCTACCTGTTGGACAGGCCTGCAGTATCCTATTACCTTTACCTCCTGATTAAAAACCAAAGACCTCAGTGGGGAGAGGCTTTAAATAGTCCAGTTCTTGGAAATACGATTCATATATATGACATTCAATGATGAAAACCTAGGCAAATTGCATTAGTCTCCAATGCTCCCAGCAGAATAAACTAACCTCTCCAAAACCTATTCAAGCTGTCACATTGGCAGCCATACTTTCTCTGATTAATTAAGCCTATTACGAAAGGAAATTGCTCAATTGTTCATTCAATTGAGTGTGGAAGAAATTTCAAACAGTTCTTATAAAAAAAATAAAGAGTTTTAATTTGCGCTGTAAATACAAATGATTTGACTGCATTCATTACAGGTTCGGGAATGAGTTCATATGGAATACGCTAGGATTAAGGCATTACTTTATAAAAAGAAAGTGATGATGGTGATAATAAGACTGCAGATGATTGTTTTTAGAAAACAGTAAGAAGTAACTTCAAGTGTTGATATTCCAGGTATTATTAGTATTCTCCTCACGTATGCAGTTTAGCAGAAGTCGTTTATGAGTGGAGCTCCTAATAATAACAGAACTGGAAAACCTAATCATAGATCTTAAGCAGAGAAACACTCTGATGATTTCAAAAAGTTACCAGCTTCTTCCTAGCATGTGCTGCCAGTTTCAGCCTAAGAAATGGGCTACTAATACTTCATCAACAAGCTTCTATGCTGGTGAGCTGTAAATTTCATTGAAGCAAAACCTGAAGTATGTACAACTGTAGACCTGTGCGTATATACCATGGCTTGCACCTCTATTGGGCCATTCCACTGGGTTTTGCATTCCATTACTGGGCCAGAGACAGTGTTTATTTGATGAAGCAAACACACCTATAGGGATAAAATATTCACATGATCTGGAAAGTAGATACTGTATCCTCTTTAAAAGAATTTTAGACTCTTTAGAAGTCTACAAAGATATTGGGGTGATGGAGTACATCAACAGCAAGGGTGAAGTTTATTGACATGTTCCAAAATGTGTACATTCTGTTCTCTGCATGCAACATGGGGTAGACGAAATCTGTGGTGACTGAATGAACCGTACCACTAAAAGGGGACTGGGGTGTTCTACAGTGGTACCTCACTTAACAAGTGCCTCACTTAACAGGTGATCCACATAACAAGCAAAAATTTATCTATGATTCTGCCTCACATAACAAGTGTTGCTTCACTTAACAAGCACACTCGTTGGCAGTTGGGGCAGACGCGCTGGCTGGCAGCCCTTTTAAAAAGCTTCAGGGCTGCCTAGTGCACCTGCCCACAGCAAAAGCAACACTTCCAAAAGCTGTTCCTCTTGTGGCCGGGTGTCCACTGGTTAGAGGGAGAGAAGAGCAGTGGAGAAGAAGGAAGCAGCTCAGGGCTAGCCAGAAAGGAGCAGCTCAGGGCTAGCCAGAAAGACACTTGGAAAGTGTCTTGGATTGCAGTCTCCTAACAATGTCTACACCCAGAAGTAAGACCCACTGTATTAAATGGGTCTTACTCCCAGGAAAGTGTTTTGGATTGCAGCCGAAGTAAACGTCATAGGATCATGTACATTGAATGCATGTTCTGAATTCAATTCCAGTGTTTTGTCATCATGTTTACATACAGTTAATATTTTATATGAATATTTTTTTAGTTCTGGAAACAATCATCTTGAGTTTCCATTATTTTCCTATGGGAAAATTCACTTCACGTAAAGAGCATTTCACATAACAAGCATGCTTCCAGAATGAATTAAACTTGTTATGTGAGGCACCACTGTATTTATAAATAGCCCAGTCTCCAAGAAGTAATAGGTCTTCAAGGAGAAAAGAAGCACAGGTGGATGTTGTCTGGGAAAAAACCTTTTCCTTTGATATTCCTGTTTCCAGGTTTTTGTAGATGATGCAGCACTCAAAAATGTCATTCACACTGAGATGTTAATGTCTACTTCACCATGAAATTCTACCTTTTTATCCTACTACAGGTGCAAGCCAAGCCTATTGGACAGCTACAGACAAGGCTCAGACAACTGAAAATCCCTGAAAGAACTGAAAATTCGCACTATCCCATGGTTAGAGGATCTGCCATTCTGGCATAATGTACAGAAAAACTCTATTTTGCAGATGAACAGAAAAGGGCAAAGTAATAGTCAGATGAGAGAAAGTTCATAGCAGTTAAAATCATTTCAGTTTAAAAAAAGTATAAATGTCTTAAAGCAGCAAAAGACATATATGTGGGGAAAAGCAGGTTTCTTTTCCCCATCATAAGTCCCCTTCATAAATGGGCCACAGTCTATGTTTGACTATTTCCTAGCCATCCCTCAGTATGTAACTCATGTTTTTATCTCAAGTGACAAGTCGTGTTTTATGGACAAAAGCAATTGAACTTGTTATATAACAAAACAAGAATTACATATATTAACTAAGTTTTTTCAAAACTATCAAACAAGAGAAAGGCAAGATTTTATATATTCTATTGCTGGCTTCCTTGTGCTTTTAGAAGCAACAGTATGCTTTTTCCAAGAACAGAATGGAAATAAACAACCACTAATTGTTTGAAATGGAAATGAATAGAATGGAAATGAAATAATAATGGAAATGAATAACCATCCATTTTCTTCTCCTGTAGCATTGGATTTTCCTTGGGATGCTATTCTCCTGAACAGAACACATCAACATTTGTTTCTTTGATATTTATTTAACAGGGATATCCTTATCACCAAAAGCTTGTTTGTATTTGCATATAGATGCAGACATATGGGATGATGGTTTTGGTCCAATAATAACAGGATTGTGGTGGTGCGTTCTGTGGTCCCACAAATCCCACAAACTGATTCTAACTCCTGAGAGGGATCATTTGTTAGAAGTTACTGGGGATGCAAAGAGTGCTCACAAAAGTGCACTATAGATACATTGCTTTGGAGTTCCTTTCCCATTACTACAATCTTCCTCAGGTCTCACGAAGCTCAGGTCCAAACCCATGATGTTGATGTCGGCTACCAACACTATCACCCCTTCTGTTGTGTTCAATTCCTTTTGTTTCCCATTCTCCTCATCAATGTTTTCCCGTCTATATATTTGAAAGGCAGGTTTTACTAGGGTGAAATGGGTGGAAGTGGCTACTGCCATATCCTATCCTTTCCTTCCAGACCTAAGTTCTCAGTATGAGATTTTTTTGGATTTGCGCCATTGAGCATGGAAACTTCACCTTGAGTTGTCCTTCAGATGAAGTTTAGTGGTGTTTAGTGGCGATCTTAACATTAGTCATCTTATATATTTAATGCATTGTGGCAGGATTCTGGTGGTCAATATCTTGAACCACCCAACTTGGGATAGTTTATGAATAGACAGATGTTTTTAGATCAAATCATCATGAAGGATCAGTGTGTGTCCTTGAAAAAGGGTGTTTTTATTTTTTTATTTTTGGTAGCTAAGACATATTTTTCCATGCAGTCCCTCATAAATAATGATAATGACTGATTTATAAGGGTGCAATTAGCAAGGACATCTGTGAGTTTATTTTTTGCAACAAGCTTGCACTTACCTTTTATTAAACTATAACTGCCCACCATAAATTCTGTTTAAAACTATGCATTTTTCCCATGTTGAGAGAGTAGTTTGGGGGTTCCTGCAAAGTTCACTCATTCCCTCATGACATATCAATCAAATGAATGTGGTTATTATGTTTCATAGTGGTTTCGTTACTGGAAGGAAATAATCAGATAGAGATTGTGCAGGTATCTGGCGTAAATCCAGAGAGATTATTTTTAGGGTGATAAAACAACTGGCAAAAGTTGAATCAATAGTGGTTAAGATAGCGGCACTTCATTTTCATTTGTTACAATCTCTTCAGTGCTATTCATAAATATGCAACTCATAGGGGAAAGGCAAAAATGTCATTCTAAAAAAGAAGGGGGAAAAAAGCAAATGGAAGGACAGCATAATCAATATGTGTGGCTACTTGTGTGGAAAAACCTTTTGAGAATGTTGCAAACATAGTGCAAGGTCATTCTGAGAGATATGCTTTTTTTTAAAAGGAAGAACAAGCAGTGCTGGCTCATCCATTAGGCCAATGGAGGAAGTTGTCGCAGATCAACTGTGGATACCTACCTTCACCACGCACTTGTATTTACTGCTCATCCTCCTCCTTGGATTGGAAAAAGGAGAGGAGTAGGACAAAAATGGGGAGAAACAGAGGGTGATGGCTATAACACGGATCTAGGGGCCAGATCCAGGGGCCAGATATGGCCTGTGGCGAATCTCTATCCAGCCCACTGCCAGTCTCTAATCCCTTGAGAGCCTATGGCCCACCTGGCTGAACACAACCAAACCGGTGCTCTAGTCACATCTGGAGGGTGCTCTGAAGGTCCAAAGAATCACTTTCTGGTTTCCCCGCAAAAAACCTGGAAGCACATTTTTATTCCTCCTGAAGACCATAGAAGGCTTTCTGAGGGTTGGAAAGGCCTTCCCAGCTCTCAGAACATGCTCTGAGTGCTTGCTGTGATATGCTGGTTCTAGACACTTGTCAGGGTGGTCCTCTTTTTCCAGGACATGTCCTGGATTTTAGCTTGTGTCCTAAAAACAATTCAATGTCCCCCTTTTTCTTGTGAGCAGGCAGCATGTAGCCTTCTTCTAATTAATAATTACATGTAAGAAATTTTACGTAATAGTTTTTAATTTAGTATAAAGTAATTAGTGTTTAAAATTAAGCACATAAAAAGCAATATATATCAGTATGTTGAGCTTTTATTTGGTCATGTCTTAAATTTTTCTTGGGTATACTATATTTTGAGGGATCTAGTCCTCTTTTTTGGTTATGGCATATGGTCTCCTTGACACTTGTGTATACAGTGGTGCATCATGTAACAAATTTAATTTGTTCCGGAGGCATGTTTGTTATGTGAAATGTTCTTTACATGAAGCAGTTTTTCCCATAGGAAATAATGGAAACTCAGATAATTGGTTCCAGAACCCAAATATATTCATATAAAAATATTAACTATATGTAAAAATGATGACAAAACACTGGAATTGAATTCAAAACATGCATTCAATGTGCATGATCCTATGAAGTTTACTTAGGCTGCAATCCTAAAGACACTTTCCTGGGAGTAAGCCCTATTGGAACACAATGGGGCTTACTTCTGGGTAGACATGGTTAGGAGGCTGCAATCCAAGACACTTTCTTCTGCAATCAAAGACACTTTCAAAGCTCCCAGCTTTTTCTTTCTCTTCATCCTGAGCCTCTCTCTCCCCTGCTCCCTTCTGGCTAGTCCTGAGCTGCTTCCCTCTTCTTCACTGCTCTTCTCTCCCTCTGCCCAGCGGACTCCCAGCCACAGGAGGAACAGTGTGGAAGTGTTGCTTTTGCTATGGACAGGCGCGCTAGGCAGCCCTGACGATTTTTAAAAGGGCTGCCGGCCAGCGCATCTGCCCCAACTGCCAACAAATGTGTTCTTTACCTGAAGCACAGTTTGTTATGTGAAGCAGAATCCTAGAGAAATTTTTGTTTGTTATGTGGAACATACTTTACGCGAGGCGTTTGTTACGTGAGGCATCACTGTATTTAAGTACTTGTAAGCTGCTTGTAGGACGGTGGAATGTGAGTCCATTCCCTATACAGTGTGCGCTTTATTTCTGTGGTGTGTGGAAGTTTCAGCCCATCATTTAGGCTGCAATCCTAACCCCCAGTTAGTAAGATCCAGCACAAGTCCCATGTTGGGTTGGGGGTGTCAGAAAAGTGCTGCAAGGCACTTCTGTGCCATTCCTGGGGGGAGGGTTTGGCCAGTGCGCAGATATGCGCTTGCCTCCCTACATCACCATGGGAAGGGGAAGACAGATGAGTTTGCTGGCCTAGGTTAGGATTGCACCATTAGTTGTTCACCAAGTTCCATCTCTAATGTATTTATTTAAATTTTGTATTTAATTTTTTTCCAGCCATCAAGACCATACAGCCTCTGGTCAAAATGTTTGGAGACTCCCTGGACTAGAGCCTCTCACTCTTCTTTTAAATGTTCTGGCTCTGCCTCATCTTCCTTTTCTCATTCAAGCAATAGGAGAAACTGAGGTTGGGACATTGTCAGGTAATGGGGCCAACTGGCAGACTGCCACAGATGCCATACTCTTGGACTGGCTCTAGTCCCAGACTGGGAGTTTGAAATATCAAGTTAATCTGTTAGATTTTGCTAGGTCAAAACAGACATAGGACACAATCCAGAGGAAGTACAGGAGCATGTAAGAGACAGTACGTGCACCCGTAGTTACTGCACAACCTAGTGAAAACCTATGGGAAATTCATATTGCAATCTAGAGTAACTTGTTCTTACTATGGAGCAAGGACTCCCCATAGTTACTCTGGATTTCACCCATAGTTCTCCTGTCCCCAACTCCTCCAATGATTGTTTTCAACGAATTCATACAAAATCAGCATTAACCATAAAAACAAATATTATCAACTGCTTATCAAGTAGGCATAAAAATGAACTTGGAATAAGATTAGAGATATTTGAGTCATTTGACCAGATATAGCCTGTCATAGACTATGGATCTAATGGGAAGAGTATTTGAACTATTGGCAGAAAATAAACTCGCATTTTGAAATGTCCCATCTCAAATTTCCTTTTGATCTCAGCAGATTACTAAGTAAAACCTTTTTTTATTGAGGGGGAAAAAGAAAGAAATTAGGAGTGCATTCACCAGTCTATGACCTGCAGATCAATATATTTACTTAAAACAGTGAGCTCTTCAGAACTTCATTTGATTTTTATGAGTTTTACAGCTTTTTTTCTGGGTCATTTTAAATTAAAAACAACAACTTTACAATTTGTATTGCTGTGGTAAACTTTATTTATGTCACAGAAACAAAGTAATCACAAAATGTAACTGAATCCAATTTAAATATAAACTGATTTTACAGAATGCAAGAGAAGGGGAAAAGTAAACAACCACCAGATAAATCAATACATACCTTTGAAACACTAACAAAACAAAAATGGATGAAAAATAATGCCTTTCACACTCTGGCTTTCACTGCATATGTTTTCTTTCCCCCTCTCGTTCTTGGAATAGTGGATAAGCTTCCAGTGACACATATTTTGAAAGATAAATAGCATGTTGGTTAGTCAGAATGTTCAATATCAGAGTCTGTATTTTTCATGCAACTGTCTTGTACCAAATAATTATAAGCTTGATAACTAAGTCCAAGTTAAGACTGGTTGGCTTAACAGGAGTACAAAACAGAATTCAGTGTGTATGCATAAGTCTTTCCTAACTAAAATCAATGGGACAAATTATGGAAGCTAGACTGCAACCAGTGTTTTTTTCTGCATCTTTCCTGAATGCATGATGGGAGAGAAAAGGAGAACTGGCAGTGCAATCCTAAGCATGTCTACTCAGAAGTCCCACTGTGTTCAATAGTACTTACTCCCAAGAAAGTATGGTGAGGATTGCAGCCTTAGTGGCAGATCATGTGTTGCATCGAGAAGTTTCAATTCCTGTACTGAAAGCCAAAACATCTTAGTTAGCAACTTTAGAAAAGAACTTTTCCTGATAATTTGGCTGTTGCTCCCAGTCAGTAACAGTTACAGGAATCTTTGATAAAACTCTGGTGTGGTGTGGATGTTGAATGCAGGGGTGCTGAAGAAAGGGAAAGATCTGGACAGCTCCTGGATGGGAGACTTCAATCTGATAAAGCTGTCACAAGTCAACAGAGCCAGAAGCCATTACAAACTCCGGCTGGAAACATGAAGGCATTCCCTGATACCAGATACAATGATGACCACACTGTGAAAGATCCCACCTGGAAGAGAAGAGTTATACGTTGTTGCTTGTAGAACAATGTAGACCATCATGCACCTTGGACATGAACAGTCTGGACTTACCAGCTGCTGGACCTCAAAAAAAAAGGATCTCCCAGCAACTGTAAACAAACGAATAATGAACAAGTTTTATGAACAAACAAATGAACAAACAAATAAATAAATGACAAAACTCTATCGCCATAGGCCAAATTCTAATTTGTAAAACTGACAATGATATTGGCTTATTCTTACTGATATATTTAGTGGGAAATTTGTATTTATGGGATTGGCTGAGATTGTTTGTTTGGTTCTAGAAATCCCTGCTGATACCAAAATCCATAGATGCTAAAGTCTGTTTTATATACCAGTTGTTCCCAAAGTGGGGTTTGAGACCACCTTGGGGAGAGTCGTAACTTCATTTCAGGGAGGTAACAAAAAGCTGGGTGTCACCACCTTGGAATGGGATACTCAGGCTGAAGTCCATACTTTCCTGGGAGTAAGGCTACAATCCAGAGTAACTATGGGACCTTTTAGACTGACAAAGTTATGGTGCCACCAATGGGAAACTTATGGGAAATGCATACAGCAATCCAGAGTAAGTGCCTACTACATCTTCCCGTAGTTGCTCTGGATTGTAGGGTCTCATTGAACAGAATGGGACTAACTTCACAGTGATATCCCTTGATGTTTGATGTTTCTTCCAGCCATGACATCACCTCCAAGATAATGACATCACTTCTGGGGGCAGCCAAAGTCAGAACTGCCCATTGGTCTAGGTCGTGGCAAGTGCAGTGCTCCTGCAGCTGTTACCTTCTGTAAAGGGCAAGCAAAGAGCAGACAGCAGCAGTACAAGTGTGTTGCCTGCCCAGTATGGTATGTATGTATAGTATGAAATATATAGATGTGTGAATGTTCTTAAAAACCTTAAGGGATGGCGAGTCCTAAACAATGAACATAACATTCCTTCATAAATCTTTCTCCCCATCCATGTGTAAGACCACCTTGTGATAGGAAGTAGCCTTTAATTTCCTGCAAGGCCAAACACTGATAATCTTTTTTTCTCCAAGAAGCCAATATTATTTATAAAGAAGAAGAATATTTGTAATGGCTCTACAAAAATACCCCACAGCCCAAGGTCATTAAAAAAATAGTTTTTTTATGATGTAGCATAGACGTAATATTATGAATGGAGGGTTTAGGGTTTCTCAAAGTGGTCCTAACTTAAGTTCCAATGCTACAGTCTCAAAAAGAATATACCTGATTGATATAATTACCAAGTTTACAGAAAAAGCTTCGTTCATCATCTAATGATTATGTTAAATTAGTTCCTTTGGTTTGTGCTAAACAAATTATTATTTAGGCTTCTTCAAGTTACAATAATGAGAGTTTGAAATGTTTGCATCTTTAATGTGTTCTCATGAGTAATAGTGGAAAAAAATGAACACATTTAAAAGCAATGTGTTTCTCTTAGAATCTGAAATTCAACAAATTCATCATTTTCCAGGATACATGTAAATTATTATGTAAATTATCACTAGTCCTGCCAAACTGAAAATCAATGTTAAATTCCTTATAAGAAGGAAAAAAAGTTCCTCTTTCAAAAAGCAACCTTAATTTTTCTCATTGTGATAAAACTTGGACTTTATAGAATAAAACCAGTAAGAAAAACTTTGATTTGGGGTTATTTTTGGTCAGCATAAATCACTCAAAAATTGTCCCCTTACTCCCATCCCTGCAATTTGATGATCATTAATTGCTGTGTTTTTTTCTTTTCAAAAAATGCATCTTTTAAAAAAGCTTTTATGCTGTTCTAATGAGTTACATGGTGTCTAACAAATTTCCAAAGAAATAAGAAAAATATTTTTAAAGCATTTTAAAAATGTCTCAAAAGCAGCATAGTGGATAATATTATTGAGGAGTCAAGATAATAATGATATAATAATACAGTGTAATCTATTTATATGTGAATTATATGCAATTTTGTCTCAAAGCGAATGAGGTTGGTTTTTTTAAAAAGTTTCTTTAGCAGACAATGGCTTAGAAATAGCCTGCTTGCTATTTTTAATTGGGCAGGCAATAAATCTTTCACTATGCATTAAGGATCTCAGGTTATATTCTAAAAGCAGACCTCTCCCTTCCCTGGGATTCAGTCAGAGTGATAATCACCTCCCATTTGCAAGTGAATAATAATAGCCTGAAATAATAATAAACTGTTCTAAACTAGAGAAAAGGAAACCGATTCATTTCATCCCTGACTAATGAATCCTAACTAACCCCCAAATCCAGAATAACTACAGGAGCACATAAGATACTATACATGCACCCACAGTTACTGCACCACCCAGTGAAAACCTATGGGAAATTCATATTGGAATCCAGAGTAAGTTGTTCTTACACTGGAGCAAGGACTTCCCATAGTTACTCTGGATTTTGCCATAACTGGTTCATTAGTTATCATGGTACAGCAGGCAAATGCCTGTAATTTGTACCCTAGGTCCACAAGGCCTTAACCTGTCATAATACTTGAAAAAACCCACCAAATTATTAATTTGGCCATTCTAAGGCTACAATCCAGAGTAACTGCAGGACCTTTTACAATGACGTATTTACAACGGCCTAGTTATTAACATACAGTGCAATCCTAAGCATGTCTACTCAGAAGTAAGTCCCAGTCAGTGATGGGATTCAAAAAAATTAACAACCGGTTCTATGCCCATCTGGCAGCCACTTTTAAATGGCTGTTTTTAAACTTTATATGTTCTATCTCTTGTTAACAACCAGTTCTATAGAGTAGGTGCAAACCTGCTGGAGCCCTCCACTAGTCCCAATGTATTCAATGGTACTGACTCCCAGGAAAGTGTGGTTAGGATTGCAGCCATATATCCCCCAAAAATATTCTCAGTTCACCTCCTTCTGAAACTAACACTTCCTCTTAGCTAAGACCCTTTGAAAATGACAATATAATTTTAAGTGTCAAGTTCTAAATTCAGGAAATTGGGCAAAGATTTTGAGAAAAGTATCCATCAAGAAGCCACAAACATTTTCAGTCTTCCAAGGTTCCAGTCATGGTAACCACGTCTTACAATGAAAACGTTTTCTGAAAATTTCACTCTCTTTTCTCTTCTGACCTCTCGTTCTATCTGGCCCATGATGAGGACACATTCCACAGACAAATGCCATTATCCAACTCATCCTCTTATTAGCACTGACCATTCTTGGGGTGGCATTCATTGTATGGTTCCTCTTTCATCCGTACGCTGGAGGTCATTGATTAATCTTGACACTGACATAGACTCAGGAGAAGCACACATATTGGCAGCTGTAAAGCCATTTGATTTGCAATTACTCCTGTTTGCCAAGTTGAAACTTAAAGTGGTCCGTCCAATAAGAGCAGGAGGGTGGCAGGAGATTGCCTGCAGCGTACATTCTTTGTTCTGTAATAGGAAAGGTGTTGTACAGAAAGGCTGCTATATAAAGCACTAATGCTCTCTTGAAGCAGCCCATCGCTTTCATCCTGCCCTTTCTAGACACCCTTCTTTGTTATTTGGTAAAGCTGTTGCAATTCTCTATAGAAGACATGAAATATTGTCTGTTTGTCAGGAGCCAGCAAATTCTCTTAGGTGTAAGTATGAAGAACCATGCGCACACACACACACACACACACACACACACACACACACAATTATTGTTCAAAGAATCCTATCAGGACTTTTATGAGTGAATTCCCCAGAAACAATTGAGACAAAAATATCTAGCAAACTTAGTATGTATATTAAAACCAAGGGACATATTTTTGAAATCTCAAGCAATGAAAAATAAAAAAGTATAAATATAATATTCTTTTGTTCCTTTGCTGCTTTGACGGATTTTTTTCTTTTTACAAGAGCATAAGGAAATGGAATTATCCAGGTGAGTGGATGAGTGAGTAAACACAGGAGGCCTTGCAGATTCAATTTGCAGGTAGTCAACTAACATGTCCATTAGAGAATTCAGAGCTGACCCTATCCAACTAATTCTCAGTTGACCTGGGAATAAGGACTAGTGAACATAATAGTGGAACTTAAAAGGAAATCATACATAGGAGTCGCCTGTAAATACTTACATAGGAAGACAGAAACATTTGATTAGAAATCCCCACATCATATACCAGTTTTCCCTGCTAAATTTGGTATTATTTGTAGGCAGCAGCAGAATTGTGAATAGTAATCTGTGTAGGTTCATGTGTTTGAAGTGCCGTGAAGACAGTTTCATGAAGTCAGGAAGAGATGCAAAAATTGGAGAACATTCTTAGAAGGGGATTGGGGGAGCAGATAATTTGGGGTTCCTACTTTCATTTCCCATACAAAAACAGGCAAACAAGAGATACAATAGTAATTAAAAGCAGAAGTTACATTCTTCTCACACTTAGGAAACCAGAAGGGTCTCCACATAAGGAACTCCCCACATTGCAGTTGATATTTGGCAGTACATACACTTTTACATTCTCTGCAGCAGTTGTCTGCAAACTTCATAATAGCCCTAGAGAAACTGCAGGCATCATGCCATGATGCCAAAATTGTATCAAGAGAGTCAGCTGTGGCAAGATGTGATCCCTGGCTACACCAGTCCTCTGCTCCAGCTCTTGGAAAGGGTGAGATGCTTCACATCCTCTATCCCAGATTTTTAAATACTTAACTTTGACCACATGGCAGAATTGTTATAATATGGAATTGCATAATGGGAATGCAAAGTGCCTGCTAACGGCTAAAGCCAAAGGCAACTCCTGCTAAGTGAATCAAAAGACTGTGTTTGATATCTCTGGAAGCAGAAAATAACAGATGCTAATATTTTCTTTTGAGACAACACTAGAATAATTTAAACGTTTATTCAGTGATTAATGAACACTCAGTAACACCACCCCACCTTTCAGAGCCATATTTTATACAAAGCACTGAAACTTATCCTAAAACATTAAAAATCAATGCCCCAAAATGTTGGCAGTCACAAAGAATGCTTTCTCCCTATTATAAATAAATACTTTCATACAAAGTATAAGAATATATTTTTTCTCTAGACATGAAGGAGACAATTTATGCAGGTTGAGATAATGTCACTCACATTTTTTAAGCTGGCTTAATGCTATGCTGCTCTTTCAAATTGCCCAATTCATGTCTTATTTGATGCATTTATTGATTTAAGATTGCAAGCTGATATATTTTACCTGGGAATAAGCCCAGCTAAACACAATGGGTTTTAGGCTGCAATCCTATCTACATGTAACTAGGGTAAGCCCCTTTGAATATAACGGGGCTTACTTCTGAATGAATATGAATATGCTTAGAATCATAGAATCATAGAATCATAGAGTTGGAAGGGACCTAGTAGGTCATCTAGTCCAACCCCCTGCCTGCAGCAGGAATTCCCCCTAGAGCATCTCCAACAGGTGCTCATCGAGCCTCTGCTTGAAGATCCCCAGTGAGGGAGAGTCCACCACCTCCCTTGGCAATCTGTTCCACTGCCGAACCGCCCTCACCGTCAGGAATTTTTTCCGGATTTCCAGCCGGAATCTCCTTTCTTGCAGTTTGTACCCATTGGTTCTAGTTCTGCTTTCAGAAGCAGCTATGAACAAATTGGCCCCTTCCTCCCTATGACAGCCCTTCAGGTATCTGAAGAGGGCAATCATGTCTCCCCTCAGCCTCCTCTTCTCCAGGCTGAACATCCCAAGTTCCCCCAACCTTTCCTGGTAGGGCTTCCCTTCCATCCCACTGATCATTCTTGTCGCTCTCCTCTGGACTTGCTCCAGTTTGGCTGCATCCTTCTTAAAGTGAGGTGCCCAGAACTGAACACAGTACTCAAGGTGAGGTCTCACCAATGCAGAATAAAGAGGAACTATAACTTCTCGTGACTTGGAAGCTACAGTCCTCTTAATGTAACCTAAAATGGCATTTGCCTTCTTTGCAGACACATCACACTGCTGACTCATGTTCAGCTTGTTATCCACGGCGACTCCAAGATCCCGCTCACATGTTGTGCTGCCAAGCCAAGTATCCCCCATTTTATACCTATGTTTTTGGTTTTTATTGCCTAAGTGCAGAACCTTGCACTTCTCCCTGTTGAAATTCATTCTATTTGTTACAGTCCAGGATTCCAGTTTATCCAGATCCTCCTGGAGGTTTCTCCTGTTGTGTTTGCTACTCCTCCCAGCTTGGTATCATCTGCAAATTTGATCAGGCTCCCCTGTTCCCCTTCTTCCAAGTCATTAATGAAAATGTTAAAGAGAACCGGTCCCAAGACAGAGTGTTGGGATACTCCACTAGAAACCGACCTCCAGGTTGACACAGAACCATTTACTAAAGCCCTTTGAGTGCGGCCATCGAGCCAGTTGCAGATCCACCTTACAATTGCCCCGTCTAGCCCATTTCTTTCCAACTTCCCAATTAAAATGTCACTTGGGACCTTGTCAAATGCTTTGCTGAAGTGAAGGTAAATGACATCCACAGCATTGCCACTGTCCAGTAAGCTCGTAACCCGATCAAAAAAGGAGATCAGATTTGTCTGGCAAGATTTATTCTTGGTAAATCCATGCTGGGTTGTTTTGATCACAGAGTACTTGTCTAGATGTGCACAAATTGTGTGTTTTATGATTTGCTCTAATATCTTGCCCGGGATTGAAGTCAAACTGACTGGTCTATAATTTCCCGGGTCTTCTTTTTTCCCCTTCTTAAAAATTGGGACTACATTTGCCCTCTTCCAGTCCAGTGGCACTTCTCCACTCCTCAAGGATTTCTCAAAGATGATCGACAGAGGCTCTGCAAGGACATCTGCCAGTTCCTTAAGAACTCGAGGATGCAGCTCCAAATGACTTGAGTTCATTTAGGCCAGTTAAGTGGTTTTGAACCAGTTCTCTGTCAATCTTAATCTGCTGTTCTGCACCATCCATGTTTTCATTACCTCTTTGGGGATGTAAACACATCCCCGAATCAGTCAATGATCCCGCACCCCCATTTGCACAGCCCTCCTTCTGTGAATAGACGGATGCAAAGTAGGAGTTGAGCAGCTCCGCCTTCTGCTGGTTTCCAGACACCTGTTGTCCATCCTTGTCCAAGAGCAGCCCCACCCCCTCGTCTCTCCTCCTGTTCCTCTGGGCATATCTAAAGAAGCTCTTTTTGTTATCTTTGACTCCCCTGGCCAGCCTCAGCTCATACTGAGCTTTAGCATCCCTGACCCCCTCCCTACAGGACTGGGCTACCTGCCTGTACTCCTCTCTGGTGATCTTTCCAGTCTTCCACTCCCTATACTTCTCTTTCTTTAACTTCAGCTGATCCCCAAGTTGCCTGTGGAGCCAACCTGGTTTTTTCAGCATTTCCCCCCCTTTCTTTTTTATTGGAATTGTTTCTGACTGTGCTTGTAGAAGCTGCCTCTTAAGGAGCTCCCACCCATCTTGGGCCCCTTTCCCCATTAGATCATCAACCCATGGGATCCCACCTATGACTCCTCTAAGCCTGTTGAAATCAGCTTTCCTGAAATCCAACATATAAGTTTTACTCTGCACTCTTTTTATTTCCCACATTATTCTAAATTCCAGCAGCTCATGATCGCTTTCCCCTAAAGTTCCCACTATGTTGACCTGATCAACCAGTTCTTCACGATTTGTTAAGATCAGGTCAAGGATGGCCCCTCCCCTTGTCGTTTCCTCCACTTTCTGGACCATGAAGTTATCTTCCAGGCCCATCAGGAATCTACTGGAGCTTCCATGTTTGGCTGAGTTTGTCTCCCAGCAAATGTCTGGGTAGTTAAAGTCCCCCATTACTACTACCTCATATTTCCTTGCAATGCCTGCCAGTTGCTCCAAGAAGACATCGTCTACTCCTTCTCCTTGACCTGGCGGTCTATAGTAGACGCCCACTACAATGTTTTGTTTTTTTATTTTCCCCCCTTACTTTTACCCAAACACACTCCACAGGGATATCCGGACCACTCTCCTGGATTTCAGAGCAAGTGTATATGTTCTTGACATATAATGCTACTCCACCTCCCCTTTTGCCACTTCTGTTCCTCCGGAACAGCTGATAGCCTTCCAATTGTGTGTTCCAGTCATGGGAGTCCCACCAAGTTTCAGTTATTCCTATCAAATCAAATTTCCCTTCACTTGCTAAAAGCTCCAGCTCATCTTGTTTATTTCCCAGGCTCTGTGCATTTGTGTAAATGCAACTTAAGCCCTGGAGGTTGCAACTCAATGCATTTCCCTCCTTTTTTGTAAGGCCAGGCCCCTCTAAAGATTTTTGAGTTACAGCTGTGCCCTGGCAGTTTCCATCCAGAGCATTTTCCTTATTCCTAGGTTCCCTTTGGACGTAACCCACCCCCTTCTTATTTAGTTTAAAGCCCTCCTGATAAGGTTGGCCATCTCCCGTCTGAAGACACTCTTCCCCCAACCCGTAAGATGTAGTCCATCCTTTGCTAGGAGTCCTTCCTCAAGGAAGTTCATCCTGTGATCCCAGAATCCAAATCCTTCCCGATGACACCATTTTCGAAGCCAGCTATTGACCTGAAAAATCTTGCTATCTCTCTGAGGACCTTTGCCAATTACTGGGAGGATGGATGAGAATACCACCTGGGTATCCCCCAGGTCCTTAATCTTCCTCCCCAGAGCTTCATAATCCCCAACTATCTTTTGGAAAGTTTCCCGAGCTGTATCATTTGTTCCTACGTGGATGAGTAAGAATGAGTAATATGCTTAAGCAGTTACTTCTGAGTAAACATGCATATGACTGCATTCTAAGAAACATGTACTCTGCTTTTCCTTTTGCAGGGAAAATGTTTTTATAGCAATTGAATAATTTTCACACATATGGTCAGTTCTCTTTGTATGCAGATTCACTATCTGCAAATTCACTTATTTGTGAATTGCCATTATATCTATTTTCTATGACTGTTTTCATTATCCACTAATACTGTCTGGTGCTCATATCAAGCAGAAATTGCTATTGGCCAATTGAAGGTTGTCAGACACATGTGTGTCCGCTTCTAGACTTGCCCCACCAGATTCAAACACAATCTACAGATGCCAGATATTACAAGATATCTGAGAAGATATAGTTGGTAATACCTCCAGTAGACCCACTGAGGCGCAGGAAGTCCAGTCATATTTGGAAAGTCAGGTAAGGCCCCCATTTCGGGTTTGGAACCTGGACTGAATAAAATATGTGGGTTCAAAGCCCATGTATAAACTTCTTTGTATGCTCAACTATTCTGAACATTCTGCCACAAACACCATACAGAAACCTGCTTCCCAAATTTTGTAACATTTCAAAAGGAGTTTGTGGAGTTGAATGGAAGGTCACTGTTGAGAGGAAAAAGGAGGCCCTCTGAATTAGGTGCAATGTCAATACAGCAAATGTGCATTTAATCTCTGATTAATATGAGGAAGGATGTTCCATTGAAATGTGGATTTATAGGAACAGGAAGGAGGGTGGAACTCTGGACAAATATAACCTGACATTTAATTTCCTTCTGTCATCTTGAAGTCTGACTTGGTGTGTTCTGCTGCCTAATGAGATATCTCACCAATTTCAAACTTGCCTTGCATCTTACTAAATGAAAAACGTAAAACTAGCGGGTTGAAAATGGCATCAGCAACTGTGAGATTTTCCAATCAATTCCCTCGCACACCCTCACTTTTGATTTTGCTTTCAGACACTTTTCAGCGCCTGCTTGACAAATGGTGTGAACAGATGGGAATTTTTTAATGACTGCCTTCAAAAGCATCATCCTGGCTATCATAAAAAAGTGTAATATGATTATCAGTGTTCTCCCATTTCAGTTACACCTGTTTCTATCATTTATTCCAGGATTTTATGCAAGTGGTTTTATGAGAAAGACTAGCAGAGAGTTCCCATCAATCTACATTAGTCATAATGTTTTGTACTTTTTTTCTCTCTTTGAAGAGTGTAAATGAAACAATTATCCATCGCAATGCTCCTGGAGTGCATTGTGCAAGATTACAACAAAAGCTCTTTCCACTGACAGTGTATACTGATGAAATACTTCTGTATGTACTTCCCCAGCAGGTGTTAAGGATTTACTTATCAACATGACGATTGGCAGAGATACTGCACCAAGATCTACAAAGAACTTGGCAGAAAGAATATGCCACTATTAAAGAAAAAGCAATTCCATCTGGACTTTCAGTATGGCTAATCGTTTAGCTGCTTGTGGTCTCCATATTTCCCTTTTACTGAGGTCCAAATCAATTTCAGGACAAATGCAAACACTGCAATTGACTACTTGATATTGGAAGAAGAAGAAGGGCAGTGGGACCAATGACTAGACAAAGCAAAATGCTTTTAGGGGTGGAGATAAGCTTTGTTCCACATGTTAGATTTCTGAACAAGAAGGAATGGTATTGTGGGGTTGTGAGGGTCCCAGCCCCTGATTCCCCTCAAGACACACCCCTGTTTGTCATACAGAGATTGGCCAATGGTCCACCCAGGCAGGCTTTGCAGTCTCTGGTCGCAAGAGGCCCTAGTATTAATAGGGAGGGGCAATCCCCCGAGGCTGTTCTCCCTGGAGCGTTCTCACCCACAGGTCCTGAGCTTCTCCGACTTAGGCTGCTCCACCCCTCATCCTTGGCATTTTGCCCCTTTTTGTCTGCAGCACACCACCCTGGGTGGATCCCTCCAGCCTCCCTGGTGCCCTTAACCCTTGCCAGCCCATCTTCCTTCTCCAGCCCTCTTCCTCAGTGCCTTCTCCTCTCAGTGCTGTTGTCCTCTTTCTCTTTCCTGGGCTGCTGCCTCTTCCTCCAGCCCCCTGACTCCAAGGATCTCTCCTCCTGGGGTTACCCAGGGCAGCTTGCTTTCCCCCAGTTCTCCCTCTTCTACCCAGGAGCTGGCCCTGGGATCTTGCGGGCTCCTCTGATCCCTCCTGCCCGACACTGCAGGCGAGCGCTCGCCCTGAAGGGCTGGGCGCCTGATCATGCTCTGAAGCCTGCCTCCCTCACCTCCAGGCAGGTGTGGGCTCCCGCTGGCTCTCCTGTCTGCCTGTGGGGGTCTTGCTTCTTCCCCTGGGGATTTCCCCATGGGGCTTCCCCCTCTTGTCTCCCCACTCTCCTGACCCGTCTCCTCCGCCCCCAGACTGCTGCTCTGCCCTGTCTGTGACCCTGGCGGGTAAGGAGGGGGCTTGTCTACAGGTATATTGCACATTAATATCCTAAAAACATTTTGAGCTCCATTTGTAGAATGCTTGCCACACCTCTGGATGCTGCCACTCTACTCTTGAGATGTAAACATCTTATGTTCTCTTACACATTACAGCAAAGCTGCCACTTTTTTCTAACAGGCACACAAAATAGCAGATGTAATTTGAATTCAGCTTTCCCCGCACTTATTGTTGTTTTTCACATAGCCATGCTCCCACTTATCTCATGCTTCCACCACTTGCCATGCTCTTTCCATCTCATGCTTTCCACCTTCCACTTTGGGGGAAAGAGCATGAGAATGCCAGTGTCTTTCAAGCCACTGTCACATCCAACTGTCCAGCACCAATGCAGTTGCAATGCAACCCTGCAGTAAGATCCCTCACCTTGAAGAAGCCTCTATGACTGCTATCCACCACCACCAAATGGCTACATTGAATTCTTTTACTATATATGAATTTTTCATTCTGGATCATGTGATTGACAAACCATGAACAAATACACAAAAAGAAACAGTTTCAGAGTTTGACGTTTACATATCTGGGATAAGATATAGTAGCTCGGTGCTGTTTGAGAATAATTAGAAAGCCAAGATGCTGAAAAGATGCTGCCTTGAGTCAGGCTAGACAGCCTGAGAAAGGCGGGATACAAATTTTTAAAATAAAATAAAATAATAAATGAAAAGACTCAAATCTATATACCTCGTATATAAAAGAGAAAAGTGACTGACTGACTGACTGACTGACTGACTCACTCACTCACTCACTCACTCATCACCGCCCTGCCAAAACCGCTGGGCCTAGAAGCGTGAAATTTGGGGTGGGTGTTCCTTCCATGACCAAGGGGTGCATTAAGAACCGGTTTTCGGAAATTCCAACCGGAAGGGGGTGAAAAGGGGCGCAACGCGTTTTCCTCCCTATACTTTGCATTGAAAATTGCTGACTCAGCAACATTCTGCCCCAACTGCTGGGCCTGAAGCATGGAATTCTGGGAGTTCCTTCTGTCACCTGAACACCCACCAAGAACCCATGTGGAGAAATTTAACCATTTAGGGGCTGAAAAGGGGGCAACGTGTTTCTGTCCTGTACTTAACATGGGAGACTGAATAACATCCAGTCAATCTGATGTTCACTGCTAGGTGCACTGGGGGGGATGTTGTTTGGAGAAAGAGGTTGCACTGGCAAGGAAGTCCCCCCTCATTGCCCATTGGGGGAAGTTGCGCATGGGGGGAAGTTGCACATGGAGGATGATGCACATGGGGGGAAGTTGCGCATGGGGGGAAGTTGCACATGGAGGATGATGCACATGGGGGGAAGTTGTGCATAGGGGGAACTTGCGCATGGGGATAGTTGTGCATGGGGGAAAGTTGCGCATGGGGGATGATGCACATGGAGGAAAGTTGCGCATGGGGAAAAGTTGCGCATGGGGAAGAGTTGAGCATGGGGGAAGTTGCGCATAGGGGTTGATGCACAAGGGGGAAGTTGCGCACGGGGGAAGTTGCGCATGGAGGAAGTTGCATATGGGGGGAAGTTGCGCAAGGGGGAGTTGTCCATGGGGGAATGATGCGCATGGGGAAAGTTGCACATGGAGGAAGTTGCACATGGGGGATGGTGCACATGGCGGATGATGCACATGGAGGAAAGTTGTGCATGGGGGTTAATGTACATGGGGATGATGCGCATGGGGAAAGTTGCATATGGGGAAAAGTTGTACATGGAGGTTGATGCACAAGGGGGAAAGTTGCACATGGGGAAGTTGCGCATGGGGGAAGTTGTGCATTGGGGATGATGTGCATGGGGAATGTTGCGCATGGGGTAAGTTGTGCATGGAGAACTTTTGGGGTTGATGCACATGGGAGAAAGTTGCGCATGTGGAAAGTTGCGCACAGGGGGATGATGTGCATGGTGGGATGTTGTGCATGGGGGTTGATGCACATGGGGGAAAGTTGCGCACGGGGGAAGTTGCGCATGGGGGAAGTTGCGCATGGAGAAGTTGCGCATGGGGGATGGCGTATGGGGAAATGTTACTCCCACAACGCAGGTACGCTTTTCGCTAGTATAATATATTAGAGTGCAATCTAAATGAACACTTTGCTGGCTGTAAGACATATTTGAGCCTACTTGGGAATTGGGAACCAATTTAGGTGGCACAAATTCATGTAGTCCCATTGGGACTGCTAAGGCTGTACCTGGGGAAAAGGGGATAAGTTTCTCCTTGCCTCACACTGAGCTTCCCAAATTTGCATTGTATACAGTGCAGGCCTGCCAGCCTGACTATTCCAATGCAACTTAGGATTGTGCTATTAAAGACATTTTCCAATTCTCATGAAAAGGAATGGAAATGAAAGACTCCAATTTGCATGAAAATGCTGGTTTAATCAATAGGAGCAAATTTGTATTCCCAAATGACTCGAGGAATGTATATCGATAATAACGGAAGAATGTTTCCCTTTATAAAATTTGCAGAACAAAATATCATGGGTAATTTATAATTCTGCTTAATTGAACTAATCAAGCTGCACTTTAAAACGTGCTTAAATTTAATTAGGAAACTGGCACTCCTTGACACTTTAGCAGTTAAAAGGCCAAATGCTGTTCGCGCAAAAGGAAAAAAGATGAAATAAAAATAAAATGAAAAGCAGGCAATAAGTTATGCAGGTGAACTATGCTCACAAGGTGGAGAGCCAAAACATAAGATTACAACTAAGCCAGGTATCATGAAGCCCTATTGATTTCAATAGAAGAATTAAGCGGGAGATGAAGGAAGGAAGGAATCAATGATGATCAGAGAAAGTATGGACATTTTTCATTAGCTGAGGGAGGAAAGGACGAAGTGTTGGAAGAACCCAAGAGGTTGCTTGCCTGGGAGAAATCCAGGTATTTCCTGGGGGAAGAGGCAGGCAGTTCATAGTGATCATGCTTTCCATTACATGGACACAAGGAAGAACCCTCATTGAATGACTGGCTGTTGTGGGACTTCTGAGTAGGACTGCCTTGTCAGTTGTAAAAAAAATGATGGTGTGACCTGAAAATGTTAGTACCTTCTGCTATGCAATAAAAAGTTTGAATATCACTGTCCTGGAGAAATATTTTCAGGGGCTCCTCCCACTCCAACCTCTAGGGCAAAAAGTCAGAGATTTTCAGAGAAAACTGAATGATCTAATAAGTTACTACCTAGCATAGTTAGCATAATTCCCATTGTTAATTTTCACGGATCACTTATCTGACAGCCTTACATATGAAGGCCAATAGGGTTAGATTGCAATTTGGACATTGGCTCCCTTGTGAAAGTTGATGACCTGTCGTGCATGTTGTCATATGCCCTGTGAAATAAGCATAACAGAGAAAAATAATGGGGCTCTCATTTTTCTCAAAGCCATCGGATGCTGGCTCATGACCCTTGAGACCTGAATAGAAAAGTGCATCTAAAGGCTCTTTGAAGATCCTCGCCTTCCGTTATTATAATCCCTGCCTGAGATTCTGGCACCTGAATCTTAATGTACGTAATTTTTTATTGCTACTTGACAGAAAAGTTCAAGAAACAAAAGATGGGGTCAATGGGTCATATACAGGAGAGAACTCTGGTAGAATGTGGCTCCTAAGTGACCTACCTTGGACATGATCTAGTCAAAGGTAAACCATTTTAACATTCTCTTTAGAGTCAAAGAAGACTCAAGATGCTGAACTCAAAGATGCTCATTAAAACAAAACCTACCACTTTGTATGCCTGGGTGGAA
Organism: Cryptoblepharus egeriae; assembly: GCA_030015325.1. Classification (NCBI taxonomy): domain Eukaryota; kingdom Metazoa; phylum Chordata; class Lepidosauria; order Squamata; family Scincidae; genus Cryptoblepharus; species Cryptoblepharus egeriae. The sequence continues at coordinate 194,464,254 of JAREYC010000002.1, forward strand.
CATTTCCATATCTGTTCTGTTCTCAGGCACCCTCTTATCTGCAATGATTTTTCCAGTTCATTTCACTGGAGGAAGGATTTCCACCTGGGCATTTCTTTATGCCCCAAGATCCAGGGCTTTTTTCTGGGGGTACCCACTGGTACTCAGCACTGGCACCTTTTTGCCCACCAGACTACTCCTGAGTAGACTTGCCAAGGAGTCTTAATGGTGAATAATGGAATCTTAAAAAAAACTGCCAAGATCTATTTGCAGCACAAAAATAAATGGAATAGTTCTATATGCACAGGGGCATGTGTGAATGACTGGATTGGATACCTAAAGTCTGTGGTTCATTGATCTTGGAAAAATTATAATTCATTATTTAATTGGGCAAATGTCTATTTTCTGTTAATATCCAGTATAACTGAAGGGCATGCATGAAAGTAATAAATAGCCAACCATTGATAACATTCATAGGATAAGTCAATAATTCATTTCTTGATATATTTGTAAACATCTCTCATTTAGAACTGTTAATTTAATAAAACAAAAACAGGTTTTTTGTTGTTGCAATAACTGTATACAACAAATTGTCCTCTGGACAGCATGCAAGCAAGAGAGAATGAGGTCACAACCACAGGTGGGCTGATGCCAGTTCTGGCCGTTCTGTAGAGGTGGTTGTTAATTAGGGGCTGACGTTAGCGAACCGGTTGTGTCTTTGACTTGCATGCAAGTGTGTTTGAATTTCTCTTAAAGGGCCTCTGGAAGCTCTCCTCCCTCCTCCTCCTCTACTCTCTACTCCCTCCTCCTTCCCCTTCTGAGCCTCCCTCTCCTTCTCTCTCTCCCCCCTCCTTCCCTCCCTAAGGCTATTTTTTAATTTTAAAATACAAACAGTCTGTTCCTTTCACCATCACAGCACATTCAGGCTCTGACTGCTGAGATGGGGGGTGTTTGGATCACTGTTAGTTCCATGCTTTAAAGTCAGAGTGAAGAACTTCTTCATGCCCCAAACCTTTGATTGATGCTATTCAGGAATCCTGTCTTTGCTAAACATCTTATTTTGATTAAAAACCTTATTTCTAGCAAGTTTTCAGAAGTTATTTCCTTGTGCAGTTTGCAAAGCATGATGGATTCTCACATGCAAATGAGCAGCCTCTCTGGTGATGGTGTGTTTTTTTTTTGAATCAGGCACATGATGGACAGCTTTACAAAGGGCGGGAATACAGAAGCTGGAGCTATTGAGAAAGGACTGCAGCTGAGCATCTGAGTGTTGTGAGGATCAGATCCTCCAGGGCTTTTGTTGGGGGCCACGCCTGCCTGCCTGCCTCCCCTGTGCCTTTGCAGCCCAGTACTAGGCATGGAGAACTACTCAGTACTACCCAGTACTACTCAGGAGTAAGCCATACTGTATAGTAGAGGACTGCAGCCTGTGGCCACAATCCTAGCCACACTTTCCTGGGAGCAATTCCCATTGACTATCATGGGATTTCCTTCTGAGTAGCATAGGATTTGAGGCTACTTTCCCATCCAGACTTTCCTGAGAGTAAGCCCACTGACTATAATGGGACTTACCTCTGAGGAGATTGGCAGAGGATTGGATCTCTCCCTCCAGCCCTGTTCCTCCAGCCCAGTCTACTTCCCTGAGAGTAAGCTCACTGTCTATAATGGGATTTTCTACTGAGTAGACATGATTAGGACTGGGCTCTGAGGCTGCAATCATATCCACACTTACATGGGAGTAAGCCTGACTGACTAGAATGAGAGTTACTTCTAAGTAAGCCTGCATAGGATTGGACTGTAAGGCTAAAATCCTGACCACACAGTTTTGGGAGTAAGCCCCATTGACTTGAATGGTACTTACTTCTGAGTAGACATGGTTAGGATTGGGCTTAGGCTGCAATCCTATCCACACTGTAGACCTTTTGCTCCCCCCCCCCCCAAGAGATCTCCCCACCTCATCCTGCCCCTCTGAGAAATCTCTCCACCTGAGATTGAGGGCAGGAAGTATGGGGGGCACCTGAAGAAATAGCCCCAGTTCCCATCCTGCCCCCCCAGGAGCCCACTCCACTGCCTACTCTGAAGTAAATCCTATCCTAGTCCCATCCTAGTCAATGGAGCTTACTCCCAGGTAGGTGTGGATAGGATGGCAGCATCAGAGCCCAATTTTTTGCATGCCTGCTCAGAAGCAAGTACTGAGTGACCATATGTCCTCCTTTCCCAGGACAGGTCCTCTTTTTACTCCTCCTTTTCCTTATGAGCAGGCAACATGGAGTCTTCTTATTATCCATACTTTTTCCAGGACCACAATAAATCTTCATTGTCCTCCTTTTCCTTATAAGCAGGCAGCATGCAGCCTTCTCATAAATTTTATTTTTTCCCAGGACAGGTCCTCTTTTCACTCTTCTGCCTGGGAAAAAATCTTCACTGTCCTCCTTTTCCATATAAGCAGGAAGCATGCAGTTCCCAACCTGCACCCCCAGGAGCCCACTCCACTGCCAACTCTGAAGTAAATCCAATTAAAGTCAGTAGGTTTTACTTCCCTGTGAGCATAGGAGTGTAGCCTCAAAGCCCAATCACTGTCTACTCAGAAGTAAGTTCCATTATAATAGTGAAGCTTACTCCCTGGAAAGAAGCTGGTTTCTAAGAGCTTGTAATCTTATGCCTGACTACTCAAAAGTTAATCCCATTTCAAACTATGACGCTTACTCCCAGGAAAGTGTGCAGAGGAGTGCAGCATTAGAGCCCAATCCTATTCTTGGCTACTCAGAAGTGAGTCCCATTAGAGTCTGTGGAGCTTACTCTCAGGAAAGTGAATAGGATTGGAGCCAGAGGCTGGTTACTAAGAGCTCAGTCCTTTGCTTGACTACTCAGAAGTCCTATTATATTCAATGAAGCTTACTTACAGGAAAGTGTGGACAGGATTGTAGCCTTAAGTAGTGGCTTAGAGGCAAACCTTAGCCTGTAGAGGGGACACCACAGACTCTGGTCCTAAACTGTAGATCAGTGTTTCTCAACCAGTGGTATGAGCACCACCTGTGGAACTTGTGGTAGTGTCTGCTGGCACTGAGGCACCTGGAGGCAAGTGTTATATTGCTGCAAGAGGCTGGGATTCTAAGAGCCCAAATATTATGTATGACCATTCAGAAGTACTGGTAAATCCCATCACAGTTAATGGAGCTTACTTACAGGAAAGTGTGGACAGGATTGTAGCCTTAAGTAGTGGCTTAGAGGCAAACCTCAGCCTGCAGAGGGGACACCACAGACTCTGGTCCTAAACTGTAGATCAGTGTTTCTCAACCAGTGGTAAGAGCACCACCTGTGGAACTTGTGGTAGTGTCTGCTGTATTAGGCACCTGGATGCAAGTGTCATATGTGCTCCCTGAGGCAGCTGGTGGGCTGCTGTGTGATTCAGGAGCTGGACTAGATGGGTCTTTGGTGTGATCCAGTGGAGGCTTTTCTTATGCTTTTATGTTCTTAATTGTGGCACACATTCCCCCTGAGAGCACAACAAGGCATAATGCATAGGAATAAATTACACAGAACCCAGGGGCTTAGTACTGATTGATGCCGTCACAAGTGATACAATTTTTTTGGTAAACTAAGGGTTAAGGTGGCATCCCCTGACCCTGGCCCCACCCCCTGACCCAGCCTGGCCCCGCCCACTTCCGGAGAACGGTTGTTAGGGCAGGCTGGGTCCACCACTGGTCACAACACCATTATAGGTAGATCCTCCTTTGCTCATACCCACACTGCCTAAGGCATGATGGGGAAGAGGTGGACCTGACTGGTCTTTTGGTTGTTGGCTATGTTTCCCAGCATCTTCAGGTATGGTTATTTCAGAAATCAAGGAAGGTTGCACCCATCTCATCCACCTTAGGGATATTCTGAGATTATCTGATCCATTTAGGGACATGTATGAACTTTTTGCTTTTTACTTGACTAGTATTTGGTGGAAGGATGGCTATAGGGATCCCATGTGCATCCTAAGGTATGCAAGGACAGAAGTACCAATCTTACTTTCCAGGGGTTGATGTGGAAGCAGTCATTCTGGGCTGCTAGAGTGAAATGGAGACAGGTAAGCTACTGCTGTGAAAGATCAGAGGTTGACATGAGCCAATCTAGTTGAAGCAGGGAACAAGCACCCAATGTGGAAAAGTATATGCCCTTAATAATATATGCACTCACATGCCCTTACTAAAGGAGGAGGAGTTTGATCTTCAGGATCCTCTGCAGGCTTTATGTTCCCCTCTTCACAGCTGGAGGGTTCTGTTGGAGGATTGCCGCCTCAGAGACCAATCCTATGTCTACTCAGTAGTAGGTCCTAGTCAGTGGAGCTTACTCCCAGGAAATTGTGAACAGGATTGCAGCCTCAGAGTCCTATCCAATGCCTGTTTACTCAGAAATAAGTCCCATTGTAGTCAGTGGAGCATACTCTCAGGAAAGTGTGGATATGATTGCAGCCTCAGAATCCAGTCCAATGCCTATCTACTCAGAAATAAGTCCCTTTAGAGTCAATGAGGCTTACTCTCCAATAAGAGTGACTAGGATGGCTTTGTGCATTTTCAATGCATCCTGCACTGAAAAAGGTTGAAAATCCCTGCTCTGAGTAGACATGCATTGAGACACTGGGTTCTCACCTGCAATCCCTTCCACAGTAACCTAGCAATAGCTCTATTTATTATAATGGGATTGAACTCTCCCCCCACCCCTGGGCTGGTCCCTGGAAAATTTCTTTTCCACAGAACTTGTCCCTGGGGGCAAAAAGGTTGAGGACCATTGCCTTGTAGCACTTTTGTGACACACTCAGGCCGGCATGGGACTTGTGCTGGCACTTATGCCAATCTAATTGGGGGTTAGGATTGCAGCCTCAGAACACTAACTTTATAGTATAGGTCACCCTGTGAGTAAGTGCCATAGCTATAATCATGACTTCAGACAAGAACACTGCAAAAATTTCACTTTTTAAAAAACTTCTTTCAGAACAGGCAAGCCAAAAATAAGCCAGAATTCACAGAGCATGGTCTCGGGAGTGAAACTTCCTTTCACAGACCACTTGAAAATGAAATTACTTTCATATATACCTATCAGGGCATTTTACTCTTTTTTTCCTCTCAATTACAGAGTGATATCTCTTCCGCTGGCTGCTCTGATATCTATTCTATTGCAGCTATAATATAAAGAGTTTAAGTAAAAACTAATCTAAGCTTCCCCAAGTGAAGAATACAAAGCCTTTGTTTTCCAGTTTATGACTCCCATTGCCAAGGTAATGACTGGTTTCTTATGTCAATCATAGTTGGGATTTGCTTTCTGACCGTGCCTAGCTCTGGTTTATGGCATCAGGCCTTAAAGTTTTAATCAAATGTCTCTCTTTTCTAAACACAGTTAGAAACACAAATCTTTATGAGGGCAGTAGGTGATATGGTGGGGATGGTCCCTCTGCTGATGCCAGGCTGAGGGCAAATTCATTTGCTGACTACTCCCCCCCCCATGTCTACTGCCCACCTTTTGATTCCATGCTTCAGCTGCATTTGGCACTGACTGACCAGGTGGGTCCTCTGATGGGTGGCCATTGGCCAGTGCCCAACCTGGCTCAGGGTGATCATACGACTGGAAATTTCCAGATTTGTCCTCTTTTATAGCCTCCTGCCTGAATGTCCTCCAAAAAGGGCTTCATTGTCTTCCATTTTGGCTTCATTTTGGAACTTAGCAATGCAAAACTAAAAATAAAAAATATGCATTGAGCTCTTTGAGAAAGTGAAAGTGCCCAATATCGCTGCTTTACTCATGAGCAGGCAAACATGCCATTGTCCGCCAGAAAGGCCAAGCTGAGAGGAATTCAAGACCTTGTCCTCCTTTTGATATTTGGGCATCTGGTCATCCTAACCTGGCTGATCCCTGAAAGGTATTTTCAATGGATGTGTTGCACAGGCATGCCATGGGAGTTTGGAGTTCAGTGATTGAAAACTCTGCAGGTTTATGTGGCTCTTTTTCTTGAACAAATGTCTGCAGTCTGTCCCTCTACCCCAAAAACAGAACTGCAGATCCCAGAAGAAGTATCCTGGAAGCCCAAAGGCAAAAAGCAAAGACAATAGAGGTCAGTGTGCTGTGAGAAGAAAATTTCTGTTCTAGACCTTGAGAAAAAATATAAGCAGGTAAATTGTTTCAGAATTGGACTGTACCACAATGACAGATCACCTGCTTTGGGCAGAGAAATGTTCAGGTTCAACTTCAATCTCTACAACTTCAGGCAGGAGAAGAGTCTTCTCTGAAATCTTTGGGATTTGCTCTCAGTCAGCCGAGAAGTTGCTGAGCTAGATGAACTAATGGTGGATGTTCTATAAGAGGGGTGCCCAAACTTTCAAATTCAGGGCACTCGGACATTTAGCAGTTGTGTAAAGGAGGGAATTTCAGCAGGTGCTACTTCTCATCTCACATATCATTCGCTGCACCTGGTGAAATTCCCCTCTTCTATACCATTGTTAAAGGTCCAAGAGCTCTAAAATTAAAAGTTTGGACACCCCGTTCTATAAGTACATTTCATATATAGTGGTGTCCAGTGATGTGCTTCAGATGTGTGCTTCACAACCTGTTCTCCATGTCCTAATGACCATTTTAGCCCTTAGTTTGAAAAAAAATGTATCACATGTGACCACATCAATCAGTAGTAAGCCCCTAAGTTCAGTGTAATTTCTTCCTATGCATGCAGGAATAAATCACACTGAACTCAGTGGGCTTACTTCTGAGTAATGCATAGGATTGCACAGGAGCATGCAAGTGCTTTTAACATATATGATTCCAATCCAAGCACACAAGACATTACCCAAGGCAGTTTGCAGCTAAGAACCCATGCAAGTGTCTTTAACATACCTGATTCCAATCCAGATACGCAAGACGCTACCAAGGCAGTTTGCAGGTGGGGACCAGGGTGAGTGAGGGGATATGTGGGGACCTGTGGGGGAAAGGTAAGTAGCTGGGTGCCATATCTAAGGGAGTGAAATAGATAGGGAAGCAGGCTAGTAGGTAGGTAGGTAGGTGGGTGAGTGGATGGATGGATGGGGAGAGAGAGGAAGGGAAAAATAGAAAGAGAGAGGGTGAGGGAGAGAGAGACAGAAGAAGAGAAAAATAGAGAGAGGGGAAGGATAAGAGAGAGGAAGAGAGAAATAGAGAGAAAGGGGGAGGGAGGAGGGCACAGTGGAGGGGGAGACTGGGGGACTCCAGGAGCCCATGTGGTCACAAAATGTCAGACATGACTGAACGACTACGCAACAACAAAAGAGTTACACACAATCAAGACTAAGAGAGGCCCTTGTTTGGATTCAGTTTTAACTCTTTCTCATCAGGAGATTCCAGATCTATGAACATTTGGAACGACATGTCATAAAAGCTTTGAGAGGTGTTGTGGCTTTTATTATTTTGGATCTGACAGGTAGCTACTTTATCCCAGCTTTTAAAATCTATTCTCTATACCAGTGATTTTCCGTCTTTTTCGTCTCATGACACACTGTCAAGGCACTGAAATTGTCAAGGCACACCATCAGTTGTTTTTACCATTGACAAGGCACACCAGACTGTTCAAATTCCCCAATTTTCCTTTTCATGAATGTCAATCCTCAGATTCCCGTGGCACACCTGAAGACTATCCACAGCACACCAGTGTGCTATGGCACATTGGTTGAAAATCACTGCTCTATACATTAGAGCAGCAAGGCATTCTGTCTCTGCTGCTTCACTTCCCCCCATACCATAATGGAATGAGAATAAGAATGTCCAGGTTGCAAAGCTCCTCTTCCTGATTTTGTTGAGAAGCAGAACCTCAGGGAGACAGACAGAATGTTTTTAATTAACTATCCAACATTGGGAGCAATCATGAGTAACTACGGGGAGTCCTTGCTCCGGTGTAAGAACAATTTGCTCTGGATTGCAATATGAATTTCCCATAGGTTTTCACTAGGTGGTGCAGTAACTACGGGTGCACGTAAAGTCTCTTACGTGCTCCCATAGTTACTCTGGATTGTAGGGTCAGTTAAGCATATAAACGATTTGTGAACAATTCTCGTACATATATACATCTACACTGATGGATGTATATTGTATTGTTTTGTATTTCAATAAAGGTTTCAGAATCAAAATAAAAAGGTAAGTGGGAATGAAATGGCAAATATTATTGAGGAACTTGCAAAGAAGTGCTCCATAAACTATTAATACTGTATATTGGATTTCACATTTAGGAAATACAGTCTAGAATTATCATTTTAAAAATTGGCCAGGATCCAAGCAATTGACTTACTCTGAAGAAAAGGCAGCGTATAAATCATTTGCATAAATATTAAATAATATAATGTGTTTGAATTAAAATATTGTCTCTTAAATGGGCTGTCTAACCCTACAATCCAGAGTAACTAGGGGGGCACGTAAGAGACATTATGTGCACCCGTAGTTACTGCATTACCTAGTGAAAACCTATGGGAAATTCATATTGCAATCCAGAGCAAGTTGTTCTTACACCAGAGCAAGGACTCCCCACAGTTACTCTGGATTGCGCCATAAGTAAACTACCTTTTAAATTCTGCTTGATTCTTGGCACTTTCTATCAATATCTGTCACAGCAAAATGGAAAAAAAATTCTTAATCTTGGGTATTTGTTACATTGGTTAAGAGATCAACGTGTCGCAAGCTCTTCCGAAAAGCAGTTTGTGTTGTGGTATTCTGCTTCAAGACAGATGCTGACATTCAATCTGTGTGGTGGTGGTGGTGATGGAAATATCTGGCACTATATCAAGCAGGACAGTGTCAAGGAGTGCACAAGCTTTCACAAGGGTAATGAAAGATGTTCTATGCCCTTTGCTTTATCTCCTTTCAAGTTTCAATTTCATTCCATAACCCCAATACACCAGCATTTCTACAAAGAAGTCTCAGACTTCTAAAATCTACTTCCCAGGCAGTTTCTTTTATGGTTCTACTGAGATGATAAAGTTCTAACCCTATTTGCAGGACACACGCAAACTCCCAAGACCATAATTCTTGTAGTCAGGACCAGTTTGAAAATTAAGGGGCTCACAGTGCTATCCTAATTTGCAGTGGATTAGGCAGGATGTCCTTGCCTACGCTGAATTCAGAGCAAGTATTGGGACTGCTACTGCTCTACTGGGAGGAGAAGTTCATCCCAGAGACTGCTCCAGGCTGCTCGGGAGACAAGGCTTAGTTCTGACATAACTGCCGGATCTGAGTCCATTGCTTCCCCATAGTTGCCAATAAGCATGTGCATGGTCAGTGGGGAAGGGCACTGGCAGAAATAGGTCCTTACTGCTTTAGGGTTTGGATGAGATGTAGATCAATCATGTGATCAAACAACATTTGGTACCTTTCCATATGTGACCTTCTTTGTCTATATGAGAAGGTAAACAACTGAGGCTGCAAACCTAACCAATTAGGATGGCTTAATCCTTAGCAGTATTCCTGTGCTGGCCTAGGAATGTCACAAAAGTCCTGTAAGGCACATTCTGCGCCACTCCTGGGGAAGGCTTAGGCCAGGGCATAGACATGAGTTTGCCTCCCTAAATCATCACCAGAATGGGAAGACTGATGCGTTGTGCAACAGCGGATTACGCCCTAAAATAAACTGTGATTTAGACTCTGTCAATCATTTATTTATTGTTTGCTACTAATCTATACTTATTTATCTATGCCAATAAAGGCTATGTTATGTTATGTTAAGATAAACTGTGATGAGGGGAGGAGGGACTGAAGGGCTTTATTTTCTTAGGGTGCAATCCAGAATAACTACTGGGAGTCCTTGCTCCAGTGTAAGAACAATTTACTCTGGATTGCAATATGAATTTCCCATAGGTTTTCACTAGGTGGTGCCATAACTACTGGTGCACATAATGTCTCTTACATAGTTACTCTGGATTGACTCTTAATCCCCCATAGTTACTCTGGATTGTAGGGTAAAACAGCTACCAGCAGTCTCTCTTGGGGGTTCCACTTTGCTTTTATTGTTCCACAGGACTGCAGACATCCTTAATTCTCTGGCTCTTTTTCCAGCATTCCTCATGCCACATTGAAGCATACCAATCTGTACATGCTAGACGCAGCTGCCAGATATCAAGCAAATAACATTTGACAGCAAAATTGCTGCTTACATTAGTGTCATGGCTTCCAAAACCTTCTTGCATTGAAAAAAGGCTTCCTTCATCTTGTCTTGTTAGTTAGATGGCCAAGTAATAAGTATGCATCTGAACAATTTTCTTGCAAGCTGTCTTGTGATCAATTTATTTTTTTGAAGTCCCCGAAGCTGCTAAAAAAATATAGTGCACACAATTAATAAGGGTTATCAATCTTCCAGCCACTATAAGGCAAACATTTTCCTCTGAAACTTTCTCATTTTTTTGAAATCAGAACAAACATAGGTTTGGTGGTAAGGTTATAAAGACAGAGATTATATTGGACATCAACGGTATACATTGTACATCTGTAGGTACAGTAGGAGGAAGTAAACCAGCAGTTTCTACTGAACAAAAGCCTGGAATATGGATGTACAGTATAACTTCCTAATGGTCTATTTGAATACTGATCTCTCAAGAATTATGCATTCAGTTCATTAAAAATAATGCCAACTTTACTTTCCAGACTTGACATAAAAACATAGAGGCTCCTAAATGCCTATCAGTTTGCAATACATTTCTGTGCAAATACTTACAATGATACAACATATGTGTTATGAGTAAATCCCCCTTTTCTTTACTTTTCCTTTTCATTCCTGGTCATACTATTCACGGAACATTTAACATAAGAAATATATATGGATGACTTCACATGATAAATAATTTCACCCAGAATTCATACACAGAAAATAGACACCACAATATTGCCTTTCTGAGCCATTCAAGCCTCAAGAAGACCCTCCAACAATAATTCACTTTCCAGACTTCAGATCTATGAAGGGAGATGGGATTTAAAGAAAACCCCACAGAATAGGGTCCAAGTTTATCAAACTGTGATTGTGAGGTTCTAAAGATGACCATAACACTTTCCTAGAACAGCTTTGTAGGGCCATTCAGTACAATAATAGAACTGCAGAAAGGAAAGGAGAGGCACAACACTACTGGGGGGCTAAGCTAATAGCATACAATTGCTCGACACAAATTCTCATGTTCCAAGATGCATAGAAATCACACAGGTCCATAGGCTTCTGTTGGGATTGCTACAGCACAGCATAAAGCACAATTCCCAGCATAACTCAGAGAACCCACAGTTTCCCAAATACAACAGAAGACATCAGGAAACCCAATTCTGAAACCCAATTATTTAAGCACACAATTTCCCAAAGCAGGTCAGAAATTAAGTGGAGAGGATCTAGGCTGGATCCGTGCAAAATCGAAAAAAGAGGAAAAATGCCAAGCCAGAGATATTGTAGACACAAGTCCATGTTTTTCAACATGTCTGCACACATGCTTACCCCATTCACAAGCACTCTCTTTAGCACAAGGTTATCTACATTTTCCAGTAATCTGTTCTCACATTTGTGCAACGGCACATGAATTCACACTTATTGAAAGTGTATTGAAATACATCTATATATTGAAATCACATGCATTAAACATGTGCACTTTAACATGTACATGGCATATCCTTCAAGAAGTTTACATCTACAAAAGAAAGATGAGGTGGAGCAGCTTGCCTCATGCCACCTAAAAGTCCTAAGCATGCCCACCACTGTATTTTGTGGACAGTGAGGCACCCGCCTGGATACCTCCCTTGCTGCTGCTGGTCTGATTGATCTTCTCAGCTCTGCATTGAGTGGGCATAGAATTGAGGAGACCCCGGTAGGGCTGTGTGGCCAGGAAGAGAGCACAGGATATGGCAGCCACCTCTTCCATCTGATGTTCGTCTCCTCCTCTCTCCCCCTGACCATTTTTTGTCTCCTCCCTGCTACCATCTAGCTCTAAGAATCCTCACCGATGAGGCTGTCCCTTGGGTGGCGTTCTTTAATGCTGGCTGCTCCTCTTCTGGTGCCAGAGGTCCAGTGGAAATCCAGAGGTCCAGTGCGAGTGATCCTTTTTCTCCAGGTACCATGATTGTGCTTTACAACATGTTCATGACACCAGAGCCAGCTGTACCAACGACACAGGAGACATTGGGCTCTTCGTTCTTGGAGAGGCAAGATTTGAGCAGACCAAGTCCTAATTCTCAGCTTAGCCTCTTTGCCACATCAGCTCTCCAACATCTTTTCTTTTTTTTCTTTTCTGCTGCCTGTGTATCCTGAAGGAGAGCCACAATCCACATTATCTGCACCATATGTTTGCCCTGCTTTTGAATGCCCCACAACTCAGCATCCCGTCATTTGCATAATAACATTTTACCTTTTAGCCTCTATTGCCCATTTTACAAGATTCTCCCCATGAAGCCATATGTCACCAAGCATGAGAATGTCACTAAGCAACCCTTTTCAATTAATATTTCCCAGACTATTTCCCCCTCATTATTTTACCCTGGGTCTAGTCACTGCTGGCTATGATAATTAAGGCAAGCTGCTTCTCCATAATTAAACTCCTGTAATAGTACTTTGCACAGTCTGGAATGTCAGCCTGTAATGCGGTGCTGAAACCCCTCTTCCAAAATGCCTCCAACTGTCTTGGGAACTATTCCAGATAATGGGCTCCTGTTTGCTTGATATTCTATTTGCTCTGCCTACTGAAAGCAAGAAATGAGCTGCAGGGCAAAATGGAGCCTGTACTGTAATCAATTTTCAGATGTTGGCTTAGCTTGTTGAATAACGCGCAGACAAGTTTGTATTTGAGACTTAGGCTTCTTTCTCCCTTTAAGCCACAGTCGAGGGAGTTACAGGAAGGTTGGCTTTCTTGCCCCAAAGCTGTTACTGACAAACCTGCAAAAAGCACTTTTCTGCTTGGTTCACCTGCTGTAACGAGTTGCAAAACTAATTCTTTACTGAGTAGCTATTGTGAATTTGATACTCAGGGATTTAGTACAAATAGATGGAATCTGAGGCTGCAATCCTAATTTTAGCAAATCCCACTGTAGCTAAACAGTATGTGCTATTTTTTTCTGGAAAATAGGTGCTGATACCTTCCGGTACTCACAGGTACTCACGTGTGTGTTTGTGTCTAGGTGTGTGTGCTGGTACTCACCCAAAGAGGTGCCAGTACTCACATGGAGTGGATCATCTGAAAATGAACCATCAGAAAGCAGCGCATATCTGTTGATCTCTCCATTTCTCTGCTTGTCTCCCTTCATAATGTAGGCATCATCTTGGCTACCAGGTCTCAAGTAGCTGCAAACCAGCTTCTCAGGTGGGATATCCTTGTGTGTGTGTGTGTGGTGTGTGTGTTGCCAGCTAACTCCTAACTCCTCCATAAAACAGCAGTCCTCCATCTCCCATCCACCCGAGCTTTTGATCTTGCTTAGTTTTTCAGGCAAAACCATGGCTCAGTCTTTAAACTACACCTCCATTTTTTTATTTTATGGTTCTAAAATTTTAATTCTAAAATGTTTTATTATTAATAGTGTCTAATTTTGACAGTAGTTTTAAAGCATTTCTGAGGATTAACTATTTGATCTGTAATTTTAGAAAGAAATGCATCTGTTAGAAAATAGAAAAACAGAAAATAGGAAAAATGTCTCGCTTTTATCCAGAATTCATGGATTCATAAGTATATATTAAAATAATTCACGATACACAAAACATGGGAATTTATCTGACACTGTTTGCAGATATACTTTTAACATACAGTGCATTCAGGTTTACAAGCCTAATTTGTTCCAAAAGCATGCTTATAACCCAAAACGCTTGTATATCAAAGCAAATTTTCCCAATAAAAAATAATGGAAACTCAGACAATTTGTTCCACAACCCAAAAATATTCATATAAAAATGATCACAAAACTGTAATATAACACAAAATAATAAAGAATTACAAAATAGAAAGAAAAATAAAACAAATTAACCTGCAATCGAGAGTAGTTATGGGACCTCTTAGGTCGACGTAAATAGCACTTACTCTGGATTGCACTATGCAGTTCCCATAGGGGTCCCCGTAACTACATTGGTGTAAGTTGACCCATAACTACTCTGGATCATAACCTAAGTCTCTCAGGTCTCTCAGGCTGCAATCTTCCCCTTATACAAGAGTATAATAGAGCTTACTAAAGAGTAGACAAGCAAGGCTAGGGGTGCAATCAGTGACTGCCCTCATCTGCAGATTCCAACATCTATCCCCCTGATACAGCTATGATAGTGTTGGGAAATTGGTTAGGATTGTGCCCTTGGACTCTCAGGCTCCTTTCCATTGCCCCCCTTACATAGGAGTGACCCCCATTGATTGTAATAGGCTTACTTCTGAATAGGCATGCAATGGCTGGTCTCTCAGAAGAGGCTCCAGCAGATGTTGATGGAGCTTCTAAACTGGCCATATCACAGCTGGGACTATTTTTTCACTTGTGTTGCAAGACATTGCTTGTATTGCAAGACAAAATTTATTAGAAATGTTTGCTTGTCTTGCAAAACACTCTCAATCCAAGTTACTCTCAACCCAAGGTTTTACTATAGCAGGAAAGTTGATTATTTTTTGGAGTAATCAACTTTAATATAGTTCAGTATATAATTTGGAACCAATTATACTCTTGGGTAGACAATTTTGGTATTGCTACATCTAGTAGTACATCTTTTTGGGCATTTTGTACTATTCTGTTCCCTGTTCACATTTTTGTGTGTGACAGTGACTAAAAACAAAGCTACTTATCCATTATTCCCTTGCCTTCAATTTCTGAAGTGATGGGAAAGACCTTAATATTATTTGATACAGATGCTCTGGAGGACTTGCTTCTAAACTCTGTCAGATTTTATTCTTTCTTGGATAGTGACATAAATGTCAATTTGCTTCAGCTCAAGCAGACTTCAAAAATCAATATCAAGGATCATTGACTGAAAGAGTAAATCTAACCAGTTTTCACGATTAAATGGACAGTTATAGAAAACATTTAAATCTCGTGAATTCAGCTTTTTAATAATGCCAGCATTTATATATATATATATATATATATATATATATATATATATATATATATATATATATATATATATATATATATATATATATATATATATATATATAACTTATTGACTTCCTTCAAATAAGGATATGAGGAAAATCCTGAGGAAAATCCATATCAAATTATTAAATGAGTCTGAATCAAATTGTTTGATATGAATATCTATATTAATCAACTTACAGTGAAGATATTCTTTTGGCTTATTGTGACTTAAATGTAAATTTGTGTTTGTGGATTATTCCTTCAGAATGTAAATATTTCCACAAGGATTTTGCCCTGCAATACATGAAAGAGAATATCAGCCCAATCCAGAGCAACTAATCTGTCCACGTAAGAGCCCTTAGGTTGCCCTATCTAACACTAGGTTGGAGCAACTGCAAGATGCTCCAGCCCAGTTACTCTGAAGGAGGCTTAGGGCAGAGCAAGGCAAGATAGGGTGCCCTAAGAGAGGTGGACCTGCTCTGCCCTAACTGGGGCAGCCTAAGCAGCTCAGGAGAGGCAAGTTGAGGGCATGTTTAGCATTGCTTAGGGCAGAGCAGTTACTCTGAATCCAGAGCCTGTTTCCAAGGCAGATATGCCCTCTTCCAGCCCTCAGAGTTATACCACCTCAGGAGCAGGTATAGTAATGAGTAGACCCATAGGGGTCCATGATAAGGCCCAAGTAAGAATGGCAGTGCTGACCAAAAATCTGAGTTCTTGGCCAGCCTACCTGCAACCCCTTCCTCTCAACCTCAGGATATGGAACAAACTACGGCTGCCCACAAACCTCAGGATACAGCAGGCCACTCCAAGAAGCCCCTTGTATTCACTGTAGAATGTACTGGCATCTCATCAGGGACTCCTTATAAGGCAGGCACCCAGTGGCGTCACCAGACTGGTGCGGCTGGTGTGGGCTGCATTGGGGATGCGCTCCGTATGGGGTGATGTGCCGGAGGAGTTTGACTGTCCTTTGGCAGGCCCCGGGCGTCAGCACCCCCATTCAGGCCTGCTCCAAGGCGGAGAATCAGCCAGAAGCTGACACTTGTCTGAGGAGCTGGCCTGAATGGCCATCTGAGGTGCACTGCGCAGAAACACACTGAGCATGCCGAACAGCTTCAGAGGAGACTTCCTTAGAGCAGAGAAAGTCCGCGCCTCTGCACAGCCATTCGGCCTCACTCAGGAGGCGGAGCGGCAGCCGAATGGCTTCAGAAAGAGTACTGCACAGGCACCAACTCTGACGCATGCACAGTCTCCCCCGAAGTCAAAAGGCTTCAGAAAAGTACTGCGCAGGTGTCAGAGATGGTGCCTGCGCAGTACTCTTTCTGAAGCCAATTGGCTTCAGAAACAACTGCGCAGGCGCCAACTTTGATGACTGTGCAGTCCAGGTGGGGGGGGGGCGCGCATCCCAGGGATGACGCACAGACTTCCGCACCGGGTGATGTGCAGAGTCATGTCACCACTGTAGGCACCACAGCTGTTCCTTGTTCAGTGTGATCTGAGGGGTGTCTCCTCAGGAGCAAGTCTTCCCCTTGTGTCAATTACTTAGCATGCTCTGGAGCAGTTAGGGCAGCCCAGGCTTCCTGACTCTCTGGATTCAGCATAACTTTCTGCTCTGGATACAAAATAGCTAGGAGAGTGCAGTTAGGTCAGAGCAGGCTGAATTTGCTCTGGATTGCAGCCTTAGTCTTGCTCTGAAAAAGAAAATGAATTAACCCTTTTTTATTAGAGGGCAGCCCAATCTCAACTTGCACTGGAAATGACAGCCCAATCCTAAAAGTTCTGGGTGTAATGAAGCATCCTTTTCAAGTCTGTGCTGGGTATTTTGCCTACACAGAGACTCTGTGTTGGGCTGGGAGGCCTGATAATGTAGTTCAGGATCTGTTAGAGCAGAATTCTTTTCTGAAAGCATTGCTCATGAAACAGAATCCTTTATTTAACACAAAAGGTGGTCAGCACTTTGTGAACAAGCCATTTCCAATAATTCTTGAGTTTAATGAAAAGAAGGTGGTTAAGGAATCCTCCAGAGAAGGCATCTTTAAATAACCAGCATGGGAATCTCATTAAATAATTCATTTAATTAGTCTCATTAAATAACTCATTATACATCACTGCTTGCATAATGCAAAACAATAGTAATGATACAGTGGTACCTCGCTTAACAAGTGATCCACATAACAAGCAAAAGTTTCTCAAGGATTCTGCCTCACATAAAAAGTGTTCCTTCACTTAACAAGCACACTCATTGACAGTTGGGGCACACATGCTGACCGGCAGCCCTTTTAAAAAGCATCAGGGCTGCCTGGTGCGTCTACCCATAGTGAAAGCAACACTTCCACGCTGCTCCTCCTGCAGCCGAGCGTCTGCTGGGCAGAGGGAGAGAAGAGCAGTGGAGAAGAGGGAAGCAGCTCAGGGGTAGCCAGAAGGGAGCAGGAAAGAGAGAGGCTCAGGATGAAGAGAAGGAGAAAGTGGGAGGCACTTGGAATGATTACAGAAAAAGTGTCTTTGACTGCAGCTCCTAACCACATCTACCCAGAAGTAAGCCCCATTGTGTTAAATGGGGCTTACTCCCAGGAAAGTGTCTTTGGGATTGCAGCCTAAGTAGACTTCATAGGATCATGCACATTGAATGCATGTTTTGAATTCAATTCCAGTGTTTTGTCATCATTTTAACAATCAGTTAATATTTTTATATGAATATTTTTTTGAGTTCTGGAACCAATTGTCTGTGTTTCCATTATTTCCTATGGGAAAATCCGCTTCACATAAAGAGCATTTCACATAACAAGCATGCTTCTGGAACAAATTAAACTTGTTATGTGAGGCTCCACTGTATTCTGTTTCAATGCTTTGGAATAAAGAAAAGTTCAGAGAGATCATAGAGTGTGTTATATAATGGCTAGTGGGTTTGATCTGTACCGGAGAAGCATGTATTCCAATCCTTGCCTAGCCATGGAATTCACTCAGGCAAGGCACTATCTCACAACCTTAAGTGCCTAACTTGATAAAGATAAAACATGCCAAACCCATATATGCTATTCTGAGCGCCTTTAAAGGAAGATGGGATACAAATGTGATGTTTCAAAAGGAAATAGTACGTGAATGCAGAGTTTGAAGGTAACTATTTCAAGTGCTAAGTATGTAGCACTTTATTTATTTGTAGGTATTTATACATTGCATTCACTTTTTACTTTTGATATGCCGCCTTGGTTATGTTCAGTGTCTCTGAAAAAAATGTAACTAGAAAAACCTATTTGCATCTCACTTACCCAAGTGAATAAGTGCATCTCAATTCATTAGAAGTTAGTTTAAAGGACTAGCTGTGTTCATCATTGGTCATGGTTAAATACAGATTGATGGTACAGTTAAAAGTGAGAGTTTCTCTACCCATCCTTCTTGCTCAGCACAAAAGCTGACATTCAGCAATGGGAAGTGAGGCCTACTTTTGCCCATAGGTTATCATAATGTATGAATCAGAGACATGGCATGCCTCTATTGTGTCTATGTATATTTGTGTCAAATAATTGCCCTAAAAATATTTATAAAATACAATCCAGAAGTGCACTTGGGTTACCCTATCTATCACTGGGCTGACCCAACTGTAAGATGGGCCACCCTAGTTATTCTGGAAAAGGCTTGGGACAGCCTAAGGCACCATTGGCTGCCCCAAGATAGGCGGAGCTGAGCTATCTTAGCTGGGGCAGCTGAGGCTGTTCAGGAGAGGCAAGTTCAAGGCATGTTTAGCATTGCTTAGGGCAGAGCAGTTACTCTGTATCCAGAGCCTATTTCCAGGGCAGAAATGCCCTCTTCCAGCTCCTCAGAGTTATACCATCTCAGGAGCAGGTATGGTAATGAGTAGACCCATAGGGGTCCATGATAAGGCAGAATAAGAATGGCAGTGTTGACCAAAAATCTGAGTTCTTTGCCAACCTAGCTGCAACCCCTGCCTCTCAACTTCAGGATATGGCAAAACTATGGCAGCCACTAACCTGGGGATACAGTAGGCCACTCCAAGAAGACCCTTGTATTGACTGTAGACTGTACTGGCATCAGGGACTCCTTATAATGCAGGTACAACAGCTGTTCCTTGTTCAGTGTGATCTGATGGGGGTCTCCTTGGAAGCAAGCCCTCCCCAGCTGTCACTGACTTGGTGCCCACTGAGCATGCTTTGGAACAGTTAGGGCAGCCCAGGCTTCCTGACTCTCTGGATGTAGCTCTTTCTGCTCTGGATTCAGAATAGTTGGGGCAGCCCAGCTAGGGCAATCCACATTGCCCTAACTCTGGATTGTGCCCTTAGCAACCTCGTTGATTGCTTCCAAATGGAAGAGTGATCTGGAAGATAAGTTAGTTGAGAGAGAAGTGATAGAGAAGAGGTTATCATACAGTGGAGGGACTATAAAGAAATCCGTCTCAGGTGTCAAGTGCACTGAGAATAGCACTACCGCCATTCATTTTCAGGTAAATCTTGCTTCTGATTACATATCTACCTCACAAAAAATAGTTCTAGAGCTTCTGAAGTTAGATATATTCTTGGCTATAATGGGGACATTGATTCCAGTATTGACATTGGACTGGCTGTATCAGCTCAAATTTTGGAGATATGTCATACCCACTGTAGATGCCGAGTATAAATGTCTGGTTGAATCAGCATAGATGAGGCATCTCCAAATATATCCAAGAACAGGTCTAACTTTAAAGCACCAAAATGTGTGCTGGTCTGTTTTGTCTGAATATTACTACTATAACTGCTGCTTTCATTCATACTCATGCCTGAGTATGGCTCTGTAGAGTACCAAGCTGAGACTCCATCTTCAGAGGTGAATTGCCCATCCAGAAAAAAATCCCACAGGCACTATAAGGGAAATTGAAGTCCTTTGGGGGGAAGGGTTAAATCCCTGCTTCATATCTGGTAATTCTTTCAACAAAACCCTTTGGACTGATTCACCATAACTGATTCAGGGCAAACTCATCACAGAGGTCATTAATTTGGCTTCTAGCACATAAATTGGGAATTGATGTTAAAATATAGACTGGTTTAGTTTTAATGTGCAAAATTTTAATCACTCTTTTGAAAGCCTAGTAATGAATTATGGGGGTTTTCGGCTTATATTAAAAGTTATATTTCCTGTGTTTGATTTTCTGCATTCCCCCCCCTTTTTTTTTTTTGCTATAGAAGTTGTTCTGAGCCAGCAGTTCAGTTTTAAAGCCTGAAGCTTTCTATGGATTTCTGTTAACTTGCTTCATTCTATTTGGCTCAGTTGCAACTAGCTTATACATATTTCTGTGCTTTCTTTATTTCTAGTTATTATTCCTAGTCGTCTCTGTCATCTTCCATATCTATAAGCTTTCCTCATCCCTGTGATCCATGGTAAATGAAACGGAGAAGAAGCCTATTTCAGATTAGAACTCAACTGTGCAAGATACTATTTTACAGTGCAAGGCAATGTACATTGATATTGGGAACAACTACTGTACTATAAATAGAGAAAAAGAATAAAATCCAGTTTCTGATATTCTAGGCACGGGCAGAATTCAAAAAATATCAAACAGGTTCAAATTTTAGCATTGACTACCAAAGAAAATCTGAATTTTCTACACACAATGTGAATCTAGAAATCCTCAGTGGCAAGAGAATGCTGCTCTCTACATGCACAGTAAGCAACTCACAGTGCAATCCAACCGTGAAGCTCAGCTGGCTCAAGGCCTTTGTACTGACCAAGGAGTGTCACAAAAATGCTGTAAAGAACATTCATGCCACTTTTGGGAGAGAAAGGCTGGCACATGAGTATGTTGAATGGGGCAATCTCAGCCAGCAAGTAAAGGACAGGGCAGGGAGAAGGCAGGTTGCAGGAATTTCATGGTGGAGGAGTAGGCAGTGGTTAGGACTGGGGGCAAGTGGTTGGGGAGTGGGGAATGAGGCTGGGACTGGCACGATCCAAACCATATTGCCTAGTAGCTTTTGCCAGTCCCAGGCTGCTTGAATCTATGCCACTGAAATGCACATATCCAAGTAAACCCATTGGGGCTACTACAGCACTACCAAGGGTAAGAGGGAAAGCAGCAGCAGACCCAATCTTATGCTAGAGACAGCGCAGACACACTGGCCTGCTTGTTCCAGGGCAAGATGGAATTGTGCAGTCCTTGATGGCAGCACAATTTCATACCCCAAAATGAAATTTGAACTGAATTTCAGGTTCTTTCCGAGGCAAAGCATCTGAGAATTGTCAGAAAACACTAAATGAGTTTCCATCAGACAAATAACATTCCTCAGAGGGAGGTTCTTCACATTCCTATCATTGATGGTGACAGTTTTGACACCACTGAGCACCTGATGCAAAGAGAAAGGAGTGCTTTAATCACTGCATCTTCTCCCCCTTACCTTCAAAAGAGGTGGCAAATTCTCAAAAGAAACAAAGCATCTGCTTAATAGGTGCACTTAGATGCGAATATAGATGGTAAAGCTTGTGTCTTTTTAGAATGCATTACCTGCCCTCCTGGAAAAAATTTCAAAGTATTTTACATGCCCAGAAGATTAACACCAGTGGCGTAGCTAGGTAGGGTGCAAGAGGTGCAGTTGCACCAGACTAAAAGCTTGAGGGGGGCTAAATAAAAGCTTGAGGGGTGAATAAAATTGTGAAAAATGGGATATGTATGAATGATAATATTATCATGTTATATATTGTTGGAAAGGTAATTTTATGAAGAATGCAATGAAATAAACTGCATTGGAATATTTACAGCCTAACAAAAGTTATGGCCAATTAACCAGAAAATGAAAACACAAATGTCTATGGATCAAAAGTGGATTTTCTTAACTCAGACTTTCCCATGTTACTGATGGCTCTGAGAGCCATTGAAATATAATTCTGATACTGTATGGAACTAATAAGGTGTTAATATGAATCAGGTCTTATTTCCATATGCCTATATGTACCTATATACCTATATATACAGTTACCCATATTAAGTGGGTATACAGGCACTTCAAAGTGGTGCTCCTCTTATATTTAGCAGGGAAAAAAATAACCATTCCTCTTTGCCCCACCACATTTTCCCTAACCAATTAATTAAATTTGACTTTTTTGTTGCAGGGGGGAGGGAACAAAATGTTATTGACTTCAGAGTGCAAATAGGTGTTTTAACTCTGCCACTAGCATAGCAAATGGTGGTGAATTATGAGGAGGAGGAGGAGGAGGCAGGCTTTCCCCCAATTTTCTTTTTTAAAATACCCAGGGATAACATCACTTCCAGTTGTGACATAACTTCCAGGACAACATTTCAAGGTTTGCCTCAGGCTACATGTTCATTAGCTATGCCACTGATTAACACATCCCATATTCCATAACGAATACAAGAGCTCTAATAGCCTGATCCTAATTCAATCCCCTTGTGGCAATCATTAGCTATGCCACTGATTAACACATCCCATATTCCATAACAAATACAAGAGCTCTAATAGCCTGATCCTAATTCAATCCCCTTGTGGCAATGCAGCAAAGTTGGCATAGGCTACACTAAATTTTGGCTACTGAAGGTATAAGGTGATAAGGGTAAGGTGATACTCATCCCCTTGCCCCTGGGTAAGCCCCAAATTTATGTCAAATTTTGCTGCAGCAAATCAACTCAGAATTGTGCCAGTTGCTGGCAGAATTCCTCACCAAACTGTGGTGGCTAATCAGACCTGGGAAAGGGCTTGGGATTTCCCTTTCCTAGGAAATGAAAGGGGATTTCAAGCACACTGCCACCAATTCCACCCCTTTCCCAAGCCCAATCTGTTCACCCTGTCCCATCCCCTCCACATTTCATCCTCTTCACCCCATTCAACCTTCTCCTCATCCTTCCATATTTTATTCCAACCTTCGCAATGGGCTTACCTGCTCCAGTGGTTCTCCATCACCCTTCCAGCATTCATGGAAAGACTCCATCTTTGCCAGTGGTGTGCCAGCTCTCTACACTGTGATAAGGTGGTCACTTTCTGGCACATTTGTGGCAGCCAGCACTGATGGGACATACATCAACTGGCATTAGTAGTAAATAGAACTGGACTATAAAATATTGCAGAACAAAACTTGGAAGAAGGTGGCACAGTCGTCAAGCATAAGAAGAAAGTGGCAATCTAAGAAATGCAAAGGTGTCTCTGGATAGTCTCCCATGGACAGACTGACCATTTGACAGGCTTTTGCCGGTGATCTCTGGGAATTCCTTTATCTCACTGGACATCCGGTGGAAAAAATGGAGGGGTGGGAGAGTGCTCGGGGGGTTAGGGGCTGCCCCAGCACAGCGCAGCTTATTTTCAACTGGCCGGGCAGCCACATAGTTGGAGGCAGTAGACTGAATGCGTGTGCAGCTCTGTTTCAGAAGCAGAGCTTCCTGTAAGAGGTGAGCCAGGAGCCAGCATCCACTCCTGGGACTTGGCCTGGCCATATGCATCTTTGGAGAGAATGAGAGTGATGGCGCAGCCAGGCCAGGTCCCATGAGCAGATGCTCTGCCCACGCTGTCTCGCAACTTACCAGAAGCTGAACAGCCTGCACCATTCAACCATGTGGCTGCCCAGTCAGCCAATACTAAGCCTTGCTGAGCCAGAGCAGCCCCTAACCCTCCCCCAGTGCCCTTTCACCAGGCACCAGCAGCTTCCCCAGGTAAGCCAAATCCTAGCCATGTCTATTCAGAAGGAAGCCCATTAAGTCATGGAACTTACTCCTGAGTTAGGGGGATGCTTGCCTATGCAGCCCGATCCTAGCCATGTCTTGCTCAGAAGTAAGCCATAAAAGTCAATGGTGTTTGGGGGACCTTCTCCTCCTTTTTAAGTTCCAGCATCTGGTCACCCTGCCCAAGGATGGTTCTTCCTCAGTTATGGTGATAATATAACCACCTCATGTGGTTGCTGGGGTTCATTGTTTCAACTTGTTGGGCCACTGCTTTGGCAGCTGCACTGGCTGCCCATTTGTTTCTGGTTTAAATTCAAAGTGCTGGTTCTGACCTTTAAAGCCCTATATGACTTGGGTCCAGGATAATACCAGGCTTGTGTGGTTTTAACTTGCTTTTATGGAATTTGGCTACAGCACAGTATTTTTTACATGTTTAAAAATGTGTTGTTATGCATTGTATTTTTATGTATTTTAAATCTGTATAAACTTTGTTAGTTGTTTTGAGTCCTGCTTGTGGGAGAAATGTGGGATAGAAATTCATACATACATACATACATACATACATACATACATACATACAGTGGTGGGCTCCAGCAGGTTCGCACCTACTGTATAGAACTGGTTTCTAACGAGAGATAGGACATATAAAGTTTAAAAATAGCCATTTAAAAGTGGCTGCCAGATGGGCATAGAACTGGTTGTTAATTTCTTTGAATCCCATCACTGATACATACATATGCATTTTGCTACAAAAGGATACACAGAATAATATCTCCAGATTATCTCAGGGATCAAGAAGCCGTATTTGGAATGAGACTTTGAAGGCACTCAGAACCCAATTTACTTGGGCCCAAAACCTATTTGTAACTGGCACCCAAAACCTTTCTTCAGAAGTTAATGAGAAAATAGTTGGGACATAAATTCTATTTGTCATTCACATCAAGAGGTTAGTTTTTCTGTATCAGCATATTCCCATATAGCGCAGTATAGTAACATGGAGGGTAACCATGCAAAAATGGCAGCATGGAATTTATCCCAAATCATTTGCATTTATACAAAAATGTATGGTTCATTACCCATAATTCTTCCTGGTTGCCTATTTGCTGACACACAAAATATATATGTATGTTGTCACATGGAACAATATTCTATCAAGAGAATTCACAACTTAGGTTTGAAATGAAAGGGAAGCTTAAATGGGCAACAGGAAAAGGATTTTTAATTAATCCCTCTTTTAAAATTTGTGAGTAGAAATCAAAATTTCAAATGAGCCTCGTGGCACAAGAGACTCAAATCCTCTGTTTATTTCCAAACAGCATCGTGCAGCCATGAATAATGCATGCGTCTCCAAAGCTGCAGAGACACCCCTCATTTCTGCCAAGTACCACTGATTTTGCTCCCAAAGAACAGCTTGCCTCACAGCTCTAAATTTGGGAAACATTTTGAATGGGTAGGTAATACTGCATTGGCCTATGTGCCATTTCCTTTTCTCCAGCATTCAGCTTACATTTATAACATCTTCCTCTGATGGTGTTTGGGGGACCTTCCATATTTTCAAAAGGAATGTGAAAGAAATTCACTATCACCAAGTAGGCCTTTACTGTATTGTTCTCCATCATTTCCTGTCCTTAAAAGGCTGTGATCTGCAATGAGCCGAACAATTTCACTCCCATTTTATTTTGCCGCTTTTCATTCCAAAGGAAGTATTTCCATTAGGGATATAATACTGTTTAGTTTGGTTTCAGTTAAAATTCTGCTGTCTTAGCCTTTCTATGCTGCTTCTTTCAGTATAACAATTATATTTACTTTTGAAGAGCTGTTAGCTTTGACGTTCCTGTCTTTTGACTCTCGTGTAACAGTGAGAAAAACAATTTGAATGGAAAAGGCTTCCTTTGTTCTTCAGCTTGAGAATGGTTTGACAAAAACACAGTGACACAAACAGAACTACACACACTTCCTTTTAACCCATCTATCAAGAGCTCCAAGAATGAGGATTTTCTATCTCCGAGACACAAGAGTTAAGAAGTTAAGTGTTATCAAAATGATCTACCCCACCAAAAGGGGAAGAAGTGGCCTGGTTCAAGTGACCATTTTCAAGCAGACTCAGCTGTGATCTGTGCAATTGCTGGAACGAGGAGTGAGAAATACTTCTCTCTATTTTTCCCTGGTCATCAACCTTTTCCTTCCTCCTCTGCTGAAGATCCTATCCAACTTTCCAGTGTGGATGCAGCCACACCAGCGGGGCATGGACTACATCCTATCTGGGGGAGAGTCACAGAGGCCTCCTCAAGGGAACGTTGCCTTAGCTAATGAGCTGCATTGTGGCTGCATGCAAATTGGATAAGATTGGGGCACAGTTGCCAGGGTGGAATCCTAACCAATTTAGGCCGGCTTAACACTTGTAGTGGTGTAGGAAAACCAGTGCATGCCCAGTCTGGTCTAGAAGATTAAGCCTGAAGGTAACACCTGAAGGTCACTGGCTTGAAAGCTCTGAAAGCTGTGTGAGGAGAGACCTTGAAGCTGGGCTGTGGAATGTGTGTGAGGATAAGAAAGCCAGCCACAACCAAGTCCGCTCCATGCAGCAAAGCAAAAGCCAGAGAAGCAAGATCGGATGTTAAAGGGATCACCTGAGAATGTAGAAAGTTCTTGAAAGATAGAATTTCTCTGTCAATTGTAAAACCCTCTGAAGTGTTAGAAAGCCTATCCATGTAAACTGCCTCAAAATAAATTCAGATAAATTAACTGACCAGGAAGGTGGTATATAAATACCTGTGTGTTTTACCTTTGCACTGGACTAATACAACCAGGAATGGGGCAGAACATGCACTGGCCTCCCTATACCACCACAGAAAGTTATGCCTCGTGAATCATGCCATCCTAAATAGGTTAGGATTGCACCCAGTCTC
Organism: Cryptoblepharus egeriae; assembly: GCA_030015325.1. Taxonomy (NCBI): domain Eukaryota; kingdom Metazoa; phylum Chordata; class Lepidosauria; order Squamata; family Scincidae; genus Cryptoblepharus; species Cryptoblepharus egeriae. The sequence goes on from JAREYC010000002.1 coordinate 194,490,834, forward strand.
CTGAGAACTCTTTGCTTGCCTTCATTTGAATGTGCAAAATGTGACATGTGTGCATTCGCACATACATGGCACTGAGTGCCAAGCCATCATGGTGACTTTGAAGCTGGACTGATGGACAAAGGGCTCAGATTCTGAAGCTTCACGGAAGTCCACACAGTTAATTTGTCAGAGCAAATTAAAACCTGTCATCCCATCAGGCTAGTTTAGAAGAAGTTTTGCCTGGCTCTCGTTCTTTGGAAAAGTCTATGGAAAATGTGCTTCCATTATCCTGGGAGCAGCCTCAGTAGCTTCTATAGGCCTACTCAACCCTATGCCAGCAAAACTGTATACACCTGTTTTGCACCCCACTGCTTGGAATAGCTTGAAGGGAAAGAGGCTCCCTGCAAAACTTCTAGCTACGCCACTGCCAGTAGCAAATGGGAAAAGTCCAATAGTAACCCCAAGATGGCATGATATTAACAACTGCTGCCTGAGAAAGAAGCAAATGGATAAAGAAACAAGGTCATTGTGTGGAGTTGAGCAAGCCTAAAGTAATCTGATTCACCATGGGCTACACACAGTTGTGCTGAAATAATGCAGCAAATCATTCCTACAAGATGACCTTGTAGGATGGTATTCATCTTTATCAGATATGCACACTACAATTCTACACCACAATCATTGTTCTTAGGGAAGAAGGCATCCCAGCATCCCAGCACAGGATATTGTAAATGCTAATGGTTACAGCCATCTATTTACATTGTGGCTTTGCTTTCAATGGTGTTATTCCCAAAGAGTATTACTGTAATGATTTTTAATCTGTTTGTATCGATCAGGCAGACTACACTAATCCTTAGGGTAAATAGGATTGTAAAGCACCCAATGAAAGTAGCTTCTATCTAAATTACAAGATTTGTAGGCTTTCCTTCTTTATCTTATCTTAGTGTAATAGTTTCTTTAAAAACCAACATAAAAGGCAGGAGAACCCTTCTCTGCTTACCTATAATTAATTAACTCAAAATGATTCAAGTTTATCCTCTTCTGCCCTCCCAAAAACAAAACTGGGGATAAATTGGTTCATTTCTGACTCAATAACAAATAAAATATGTTCTCCTCCACTCTTTATCAGTGGCATAACTAGTTCATTCAACATCCTAAGTGGATAACATTTTAATGCTTCCGTCTCTATTGTTAACATTACTCCTCTGATACTGAAGAAGGGGGAAAGACATACCAAATAGCTAAAATCATTTATTTTAAAAACCAGCAGGAGAAGATCCAATGAAGCACCAAAAGGCAAATGATACGGCCAGGGATATACAAGGTATACTGTGAATGAATAACAGAATAGAATACACAAGCAACATATGAAGAAGGGTTTCCTGCATTAGCACCTTCTTATGACCTGCAGCTGGGACAGACTGCACTCTCCTACTATCACTATACTACTACCTTCCATAAGAGGAGAAGCCATGGGAAATAAAGAGGACAAAACACTTATTTTTCTCCCCCACCCCATTTCCTTGATGCATTTTAAAGCAGCCCGCTAGAAAGAAAGTAGCAATACTTTCTATGCTGTAGACAGCCTTGATGCACTTTACCTGAGGGTATGCATTGACTCTTGGGAGTTGTAACCATCCCAAGGGCTAAGTCTGTTGCAGTGGCTTTTGATTGATTTTTCTATTTACCATGTTATTATGATTTTACTATAGTTTTTAATACATTTAAAGTGCAATTGTCATTCATTATAATAATGGGGATAGGAATTCAAAGGGGCCTTTCACCTGCGCATAGTTAAGCATTCACTTAAACACTTCACTGAATGTAGCTGTCATTCCACATTGTCTATTATCAAGCCACAATTAGTGTTTTCCCTGCAATTAACTTTCTTCTTGGCAGGCAGTAAAACAGTTTTAAATACTGTATTTTATCACCTTAACAATATATGGCAACTGCGGCCCATCTGCTGTTATAAATTCAGCGTGACCTTTTGTTGAGTTATTTTGGTAGATAAATAGGAAATCTGACTTTCTCTTGGCAAGCATCGAAATCATTAAGCTTTCCACTGAGTTAATAGAAGCCGTCCTTTGTGGAGTGTTGATTTCAGCCGATGATCAAACTGAGTTACTGCAAGACCCTGTTAGAAATTCAAAACAGAATGTCAACATAGAAGGAGTTGCATAAAAGACACAAATCTCTGCACACACAGGGCTCCCCTGGTGGCTTTATCTAATGAAAAAGTGAGAAAGGAAGCTGAGAAAGAAGGGCTCTTTGGAGGCAATATTGAAGATGGAAGATAGTATTAACCTTTATAAATGGAAACCCTGGTCTCAGAAGTGTGCATAGGCATCACAGTACACCAGGTAGCATGCACCAGTTGCTTCTTGTACGGTAAATGCTTCTCTTAGTACTGTATATTCTATTTTGCTACTGATTTCAGTCAAACAGGTTGCTATTACATATGAGGACCAGGATCTAAGATGTTCAGTACCTGCGACATGTGTCTGTCCTTGTATTTCTGATTCTTCGATATACTACAGATTTCTCTTTCAACTCTTCTGCAACTGTATTTTTCCCAACCATCTTTTGCAATCTTAGGAAGACATTCTGAAGGGTTCAACAACTTTTAGTAAATGGGGTTTTTAGGAAGAGTGACTGTGATGGGAAAAGTAGTCTGAATTCATAGAACGTTGTGGTCCAACATACAGCCTGTGGGCCAAATGACCCTGGCGGGCTCTTAACATGGAAGTAATTGGTGATGACATTATCACATCATTGCCAATTATTTTGGGCTGGCACAGCTGGGGGTTATGCAAGTGTCATGATTCTGCCCTCTCCAGCTGCCCCAAATTGGATCACCCTTCTATAGAATATGCACTGAAGCTCTTTAGTTCTTCACATCACTTATAATCTTATACACTTATAATATTGCTAGAGAAATGTTTCACATTGAGGGAGTAAAAGACTCCCCATGTGCCATCCCCCCATTGCGCTGCATCCCCCATTGTGCAATACCCCAAGCGCATCAAGCCCCATGCATAAAACCCCCATGTGTGTCACCCCCGTGCACGTCACCCCCATGCATGTTATCCCGCCAAGTGCGTTATCCCTCAAGCATGTCATCCCCCATGTGGATCATCCCCCATGTGCAACACCTGCCTGCCATATCCCACCATGCAACACCCATTCCCTCCATGCAACAACACTCCTCCCACAATCATGGACACCTCTCCTAATAGCCAAGTCCAGGATTTGGGTCTGGGTGTTGATCAGTCTTCAATGTTAAGTAAAAACAAAAAATGCATTGCATCCCTTTTCAGCCCCTTAGGGATTAAATTTCTTGAAATCAGTTCTTGGTGGGGCTCCCATCACAGAAGGAATATGCTCCCTGAATTTCATGCTTCTGGGTCTGGGGGTTGTGGCAGAGCATCCCTCAGTCAGGGATTCTTCAATGTAAAGTATACGCAGTGATAGGATTCAAAGAAATTAACAACTGGTTTATTTATTTATTTATATAAGTTTTATATAAATAAATAAATAAAATAAACTTATATATAAATAAGTTATATTTATTTATTTATATAAATAAATAAATAAACAAACTTGTATGAATATATATATGTGTGTGTGTGTGTGTGTGTGTGTGTATAGATAGATAGATAGATAGATAGATAGATAGATAGATAGATAACGTAAATAAATAAATAAATAAACTTATATAAATAAATAAATATATGGTGTTTTAGCTTTTATTTTGTCATATCCTACATTTTTCTTGAGGCCCTACATTTTGGGAAGATTTTGACCTCTTTGGTTATGGCATATGGTCCTCATCCTTTCCTCATCCTTTCTCCTCCTGGCATCCGTTCCTCTTCCGTTCCTCATCCTTTCTCCTCCTGGCATCACAGCTTTATTCATGCATAGCCCACGAAGGATGTGAGAAAGCAAATCATTTGACGTATAGCTAGTAGACTCTCCTGCAGTAGAATATATGGTGATAATCATGAATCCTTTTGAAGCTCTGTGCTTGTGGTTTAATCAAGAGACCACAGCGTTCTTCTGGCTGAAATATAGAACTTCAGATTGACATGCACCTTCTGTCTCAAGATATTCGGAAAACCTGCTTTGCTGTCCTGTCAGCATGGTTGCTTCTCAGTTTATTTTGTGGATGACCACCCACACTGAAAAGATGCAGCCTTCCTTTTGAAAAGCCACTGGAAGATTGTCAGCTACAGTTTCTCTTGCTACTTTATCATGCCAAGACGATGCAGGAGCATGTCAGTTTTTCTGCCTGATAAGCTTAAGCTACTGACGGAAAAGAATGAGACAAAAATGTAAGAACACATTCGCTTTTGCATAGAGGAAGTGTTTAATTTATAATACAAGGAATGTTGCCCCTTTGGCTCGGAAGTGCACTGCACTGGAAATGCACTGATGTTATTCGATGATAGGAAATACACCCTATACATCCCCAAGGGCACTCTTGTCTTTATTATTATTTTACATTCTTGGGCTTTGTTTCTGTTGTGGTTGATATTTTTGTTTTTAACCACTGATGGAGAATTTAGGACGCAAATGTATATCTTGATCTGGGGTGTATAAGTCCTACTCATACTTATGGTGCAACCCTAACCAATTTAAGTCAGCACAATGCAGCTGGTTGCCAATCCTGTGGTGATGAGGCAAGGCTGGTGCATATTTGTACACTGGCATTAACACCCCAGGCCAGCACAGGACTAGTGCTAGCCTAACCACAGGTTAGGATTATGCTGTCAGATTCTTTTCTACCAGGCCAATGGAAAAATACCAGGCAGAAGGAGCATTGGGATAGTGCACTATTACCTGATGCCTCATTAATCAAGAACTCTTGGTCCTTGCTTCCAAGTCATTGTCTTCCTTTGCACCTTCCTGGTACCTGCAACATTGGGGTGGTTGTATCTTCATGTTGTGTACACATTCCAATGAGTCCTTATGCTTTGGCAGCTTGTCACCCCAGTCTCCTAAGTGCCTCTGCCTCTGCCTCTCCCCTACTACTTTCTCCTTCCTTTTCCATCCTAGATTCCTTCTCAAGTGATCACTCTCCATCCTTCTTACCAATATTTTCTTTGCTCTCTGACTCATCTCATCCCCTTTTCTCCCCACATTTCTCTCAACTAGCCTCTACCCTCTGTGTCCTCTACTCTCACTTACTTTTTTCTCCATCTTCCTGTTTTCTCCCTCATCTCCTGAACATCATCCAGATGTTTCCTTCCCCACCTTCCAGCCATACTGGTCATTCTTGAATGCTGGCACCAGCTTCCTACACCCATCTGAGTTTATCTGTATCAGTGTGGAGTGTTGGCAGCAAAATCACAACACCCCAATGCTGTACTGTCTGATGATGCCAACACCGAACATATCAAGCCACCATTGGGCCATGCTTTCCCATTCTGCTTGCGGCTTCACTATCTCAATTTTCTCATTATAGTGAATTAGCAAAAAGCGTACCCGCATTGCAGGTGTAACATTTTCCCCTATGCCATCCCCCCATGGCGCAGAAACACCCGATGTGCCACCTCCCCATGCGCATCATACCTCCATGCACATCATCCCCCATGCGCAATTTCCACCCATGAGCATCGTCCCCTCATGTGCAACTTTCGCCATGCGCATCATCTGCTGATGCACAACTTTCCCCCATGCGCAACTTCCCCATGCGCATCATCCCCCATACGCATCATCCCCCATGCACAACTTCCACCCATGCGCATCATCTCCTCATGCGCAACTTTCCCCATGTGCATCATCCGCCGATGCGCAACTTTTCCCCATGCGCAACTTTCCCCCATGCACAACTTTTCCCCATGTGCAACTTCTCCCCATGCACAACTTTCCCCATGCGCATCAACCCCCATGCGCAACTTTCCCCATGCACAGGTTTCCCCCATGCGCAACTTTCCCCCATGCGCATCATCCGCCAATGCGCAATTTTCCCCCATGCGCAACTTTCCACCATGCACATCATCCGCCCATACGCATCACCCCCCATGTACAACTTCCACCCATGTGCAACTTCCACTCATGCGCAACTTCCATCCATGCGCATTATCCCCTCATGCGCAACTTTCCCCACGCGCATCATCCACTGATGCGCCACTTCCCCCCATGCGCCACTTCCCCCCATGCGCAGCATCCTCGCCAGTGCAACATCTTCCTCCAAAAAACATCCCCCAGTGCACCAGGGTCTGAGCACCAAATTGGCTGGATGTTATTCAGTCTCCCATGTTAAGTATAGGACAGAAACACGTTGCCCCCTTTTCAGCCCCTGAAGGGTTAATTTCTCCAGATGGTTCTTGGTGGGTGTTCAGGTGACAGAAGGAACTCCCAGAATTCCATGCTTCAGGCCCAGCAGTTGGGGCAGAATGTTGATGAGTCAGCAATTCTCAATGCAAAATATAGGGAGGAAAACGCGTTGCGCCCCTTTTCACCCCCTACCAGTTGGAATTTCCGAAAACCAGTTCTTAGTGCACCCCTCCGTCACGGAAGGAACACCCTCCCCAAATTTCACGCTTCTAGGGCCGGCAGTTTTGGCAGGGCGGTGATGAGTGAGTCAGTGAGTGAGTGAGTGAGTCAGTCAGTCAGTGACTTTTCTCTTTTATATATATAGATGAAGTGTCATGTAAATGAGCTGTTTGCTGAAACAGCTACATGAGCTATAGCTTTAAAAATCAATACTTCAAAACTTAGCTTGACTTCTCCAACTATTAAAGTTTCCACTAATCAGTGATAGCAGAGATTTGATTTCACGTGTGTGTTTTTTTCTGGGAAATTTTTTTTCTCAAATGAACTTCACAAATTAATAGGAGTCTTTGAATTCAAGCATGTCAAAATCTTATTCCAGCCCATTTGCTTTTCATTCCTCTGCCACAGAGTTTATATTTCCAAATTTGGAAAGTACATAATATCTTTAAACAAGCTTCATTTTTAATACACCTGGTGGTAAATAGCAGACAGTGAAGTACAGATGTAACCTATTTCTATGCGAATTATTCATATGCAATTTTGTCTCAAAGTGAATTAGGTTGGCTCTTTAAATAATGTCTCTTTAGCAGTTAATGAGTAGAAACAGTTTACGGTGGTAAAGGGCAGACAATAATTCTTCCACTCTGTGTCTGCAGTAAGGACCCCTCCCTTTCCTTCCAAGGGAGTGATAATCCCTGTGCATCTGAATAAAGAACAGCCCGAAATGGAGTTGTTTTAAACCGGGGAAAATGAAACTCACTCAATCCTAACTCACTGATTCATTAGTTACTTAACGTGGTAAATAATTGCTTCTGTATAATGCAAAAACAGCTATTCATGGGCATCTTGGAACCAAATGTTGCAACTGGGGAGTCTCTGCCTGTATAGGTCATATCTAGTTGCTCTGCCATCTTCCAGTTTCAAATAAACTTTATTAGTGGATGTATATTTAACAGTGCAGTCATAACTTGGCATTGCTACAGCCAGCCCTCATTTCCGTGCTGTATCCAATGCAAGTTAGAAGGTTCAGTGTAAGGCAGTGGTTCTCAATCTTCCTAATGCCATGACCCCTTTATAAGTTCCTCATGTTGTGGGGACCCCCAACCATAAAATTATTTTTGTTGCAATCCTATCCACATTTACATAGGAGTAAAGGCCCCCTGACTATAATGGGATTTATTTCAGAGTAGGCATGCATAGGATTGGGCCCTGAGGCTGCAATCCTATCCACATTTACATCGGAGTAAAGGCCCGCCTGACTATAACGGGATTTATTTCAGAGTAGGCATGCTTAGGATTGGGCTCCAAGGATGCAATCTTATGCACTTTCCTTGGAGGCAGTTCCACTGAACTGAATTGACTTACTTCTGAGTGCACATGCATAGGATTGGGTTCTACTGCTCCAGTGCTATGCACTCTTTCCTGGGAGTTAACCTCACTGAATTCAATGGAAATGACTTCTGAGTACACATGCATATAATTGGACTGCAATCCTAGCACTTTCCTGGGAGTAGCCCCATTCACTATCATGGGACTGACTTCTGAGTAGTCAGAAGTCCCCCAAGCCCTCTCCTGTGCGACCTGGGCAGGCATTGCGCGCACCTGTGGGAAGCCCTCCCACTTAGTCAGCCCCAGTGCGCGTGCAGCTACAGCTGGAGGACTGGCAATCCTGACCTGGCCCCCTGCACCAGGGGTCTTTAGGCAACCCCCAGGAAAGCTCTAGGCGACCCCCAAAGGGGTCCCGACCCCCACTTTGAGAAACACTGGTGTAAGGGGACTTTTATTTACTCTTCACTCATGTAATCAGCCATCCTTATGAGATTTCTTTGATCTGTGTCAGCTATTTAGCTGGCACAAATCCAAGAATGCTGATGTAACATCAGGTTAGCCAAGAGATGGGTAGGGGATAAGGTATGTGCTGCTGCCATCCCGCTCCTGGGTCTAATTCTCTCTCCACCCCAAAAAGTCCCTCCCCACCTCTGACCCACACTCCTGTTCAAAACACTATGGTTCTCTCTACTTCTTCCCCAGCATTATTCATTCATTCAAGTTCCATCTCTAATGTCATTATTTAAAATTTATTTATTTTTCTGGACTTCTTCACCGTGCCAGATACTTGACTGAAATATTTGGCGACTAAAACATTTGGTGGAAACATTTGGCGACCCCTGGCCTAGAATCATCCACATCCTTTCCTGTTGCTCCATTTTAGTGATAAAGGCTGCAATCCTAAACACACTTTCCAAGGGATAGATCCCATGGAACGCTTTCCTAGGAGTAGGCTTACTTCTGAGTAGACGTGGATAGGATTGTGCTCAAAGATTGATTTCCAATGGATGTCTTGATATTACATTTTAGGAAACATTTGAAAATTGTTACAGCTCTGTAGTTTCCCATTCAGATCACTCTGCCTCTTTCCCTCTTAACGTTCTTTCAGCTTTGATGAATAAAAACCCACATCATGATTCTTCTATGCACTGCTGACTTACATAAAATTTGTAGCCAGAAAAATGAATGATCCATTATCTAGGAGGAGATCTTCAGGTTTACTAATAGGTATAAATGTCAGGGAAGGGTCATCGGATTGGAGTAGGTGAAGGGCACGAAATGGACTATTACTGCAAGAGAAATTCATGTTAACTTGTAGGAATGAAATACATTTTTCTCCCCAATTGCTGGCAAGTCTTGTAGTTGTCCCCTGGCGGTCCTAACTTACCAAACATGACTGGTAATTACAAGGCAAATGACTGCAGCCCACCCAGACATTTATGCAGAGGGCAATATGGGAATAATATTTCCACATGGATGGAAGCTCTTGCTTTTGAAAAGCTTCTGCAATGTGTTATGCAAATCAAGACTTTATTTAAACTTCAGATGGATCTGTTATTGTGCTCCATTTATCATGGCCATTGCAGATACGACTGGTTTACCGAGTTCCCTGTGCAACACCAATGGTTATTTATAGTTTACTAGAGTCCCTTCCTGTCTCCACCTCAGCATTTGTGATTCTCATTTGTTGGGGTAGAAGAGGATATGCAAAGGTTGCAGTGTCAGAACCAGAGTTTGTACGATATTACTATCACTGCATAATAACATTTGAACAATTATCAATATTTCATTGTTTATTAACTTTTGCATGGGGGTTTTAAAATGTCACTATTTTTGGCATAGCTTCAAAAGTGTCGCCAAATTTGTGCTATGCGATTGTATTTGATGATGTGCGTTACCATGGATTAGATCAGCAGTTCTCAAACTTTTTAGGCTTTACTAACACACCCTATGTGCATTTCCTGACCACTTGGCTGCTCAGTTTACATTTCATTTTTCCATGTGCTACATCCATACGTGTATTTCACCAGAGTGTAACATTTCATGCAACAGATGAAGTAGACGGCGGCCCATGAAAGCTTCTGCTTCAGTGCGTGTATGAATCTTTAAGATGCCGTAAGACTCTTTGTTATTTTTGCTGTGACAAACTAAAACAGCCAACTCTGAAGTGGATGAGAATCAACATACATAATTAGTTGACCATGCATGAAGTTGGTGACAGAAGAAAATGCTAATCGAGAACCGTGGGTCTTATAGAGTTGGCATTCACACAGACACTCTATACCGAAGGAGGTCAAAAGCTTTCTTCTGTGTTGATAGGAATTCTAGATGACTTAACAGCGCACTGAGGTGTTGCAATATTAAAATCCCACACTCTGCAATTTGTTGAAGCAAAGCAATGGAGTAATTTGCTCAAGCAGAGGGAAAAGCTTACCTTATTGTATGCTGCAGAATCAGATTTGTATAGAGTAGATAAATTGTTAAATTCTTCCAAGGTTTTCCTAAAGCCATAAATCAATTCCTAATTCTTCCAATCAAACTAATTAAAAAAGATGAACAGTATATAAGTAAAACCTAGTTCAAAAATGTGGATCTGAATTATTTAAAGACTTTCTCCAGCTATAGTTCCTGACCTAAAATATAGAGCGAAAGTGATTTGGTTTATAATGCAGCACAGATTATCTTTAGTTTTAAGTTATGTCATATGTGGACCTTATCCCATTTTCAGAACCCCATGGGAAATATTTTAAAAAGACTAGGAATACTCATAAGTCTCTTTCAGCACAATCTAGAGTAACTATGGGAGCTCTTATGTCGATATAAGAGACATTTACTTTGATGTAGTTATGGCACCACCTAATAGAAACCTATGGGAAATTCACAGAGCAATCCAGAGTAAATTTTTCTTACATCAATGTAAGAACTCCCATAGTTACTCTGGATGGGCTGTAAATATATTATTGAGGCTTATTTGTTAAATGAATAATATTTACATGATTGTATGTAAATAACATACAATATTTAGTATGATTACATGATTACTAATTTTATCCCTCTTACACTTATAAAAACTAAAGGCACAATCCTAGCCCACTACCATTGGCCTGCAGCCACAGTAGAGTGTCATAAGGCATGTCTGTGAGCCCTATCACTGGGTTTCCACCAGCAGTGGCACAGCACCTTTCCACTGGTCCAAAGTTCTGGACCACATACCAGCAGAGAAGCAAGATGGAGGTATTCCAGGAGGTAGGGCAGGAGGAAGGTGAGCTGGGGAGAGAGGGTAAAGGCACTTTACTTTTTTCTGCAGCAGCTCAAGAGATGGTGCAAGAAGGAGTAGCCCTATTGTGGGGCTTCTCTTTCAAGCGGGGTAAGGAGACCTGTTAATGTGGGTAGCTCAGGAATGGGCTTCCCAGTTGCAATTATATGGACACTTACCGGGATGTAAGAGCTGACATGCATAAAACTGCATTGTAAACGCATTTATCTGAAAATTCAAATTTGCATTGTAAACTCTGTAGTTAATTGTTGTCCTTGAACTACCAATTCTGCAAATTTTCACAATGATACTTAGGATTCTTACCATGCTTGAATATTAAAATGAGTGCTCTTAAGAGACATGAACAAGCTATTCTTGCAAAGACTCAGGGAGCAAGACTGTAGACGAGGGGAGTCATACTCAATCAACACAAGGGCCCAAAATCTAAAACACAGTGTAAGCTATAGGCAGTAATTTAGGCAAAAATCATATACATGTCTACTCAGAAGTAAGTCCCACTATGTTTAATTGGATTTAGTCCCAGAACAATATGTAGAGGATTGCAGCCTTAGTTTAACTTAGCATAAATCTTATTTGAGACAAACACGTTCCTTTGAAGCTCTCATAATGTGCCGCTATGAATTTCATTATATATTTTGTACAATGAAAATAAAGTATCAATCTTTTTGACGCTCTCGCAGGCCACATAAAATGGTGAGGCAGATAGGATTTGGCCCACTGGCCTTGTGTTTGATACCTGTGGTGTAGACCATCCACTGGATCAAATAAAATTGAATGTCAGTTCAGGAGGTGTGAGACAGAAATTCAAAGGGTTAGACTACTGTCAATGGGAGTGGTAGGGAAGAAAGCACCAAGACAAGATGCCAAGCAACAGATTAGATATCTCTCTGATTGCTCAAAATAAAAACTGACAAGGAGCAAATCATGAATATTATAGAGATTACTGGCATATTTTCTGACAAATTAGATTTTAGGCTTCTTATTTTTTTTATGGTAACTTGGATAAATCTATGAGATTTTTTGAGATCTTTAATCATTCGTATGTATAGAGAAGCAAAACACATTCACAGTGTAAAATTATCTTTGCTATATATTGATTATCTGGAGGTTGCACAGGGTGGCCCCTTGTGTTGACCCATGAGGATTGCAAACATGCCATAAATCTTTAATGTACCTTTCCAGAAGTATTCTGCACTGGCACACAGGGATGCATCAGCCTGCAGAGGTTGCATCCAGCCCAGTAATGGGCTTCAAAGAAATTAAGAACCGGTTCTCTGTCCATCTGGCAGCCACTTTTAAATGGCTATTTTTAAACTTTATATGTACTATCTCTTGTTAAGAACCGGTTCTATAGAGTAGGTGCGAACCTGCTGGTGCCCACCACTGATCCAGCCTCTGAGGCAGCAGAAGTCTGGAGTTCCACAGCAGCTGAGCTCAGCCAGTGTGAAGGTCTGGGGGGCAGGGGGAGAACAGGAGATGGTGGAAGTGGGTGGAGAGCAATTCTAGGATCAGGTAGGGGGGAGTGGAAGACAGGTCTTGGACCGAGCAGATATGCCTGATCCCAACTCCATTCCTCTGGCAGCAAGAAGCCTCTGGGTGCTCTTGTGTGCTTGGCTCTGTGCCACCTCCTGAGGTTAAGTAGATTCAACTAGATCAGTTGGGCACCTCCTAAGGTTGAGTAGATTGAAGGAGATCAATTGGGCCTGGAAAAATTTCTCCTTGCTCCATGGTAGCATAGCAGAAGCCCCAACCTCAAGCTACGGGCAGTGTAGGTATCTCAGCCTGTCTGCTCCATAGGATTGTGGTTATGGAGCAGCCTATCTGCACCATAGGATTACTCCATAGGAATCTTATCTGTTATAGGATTGTGCTTTTAGTTACCTTTCATTTGGGGAAAAACCATTTTCTATGCAGCATTCCTCTGTGCTTCTCTGTTCTAGCCATCTGTCAATCTTGTTACATCAACCCTGCCATATGAATTGATGAGAAGGTTCCCTCTGGCCCCAATGATTTGTATGCCTTCTGCATTTTCTGTTTAGAAAATTCTTTTTAAATTAACAGATCATATAAAAATTAAGAATTAAAGCTTTGTGTATTGTAAAAGTATGCTCAATGGATTTGTAAAAGAAAATTATATGGAGGCAGAGATTTAACAAGCGATAGGCTTACAGTGATATTTCACAGCATGGTTATAAAACTTTATGCAAAGGGATTACAGTTAAAAAAACAACCAAATATCAAATATTCCATTATAATAAAACCATAAATCAGTTACAGGTAGGAGAGTAAGGGTGAAATTCTAACCTAGGCCAGCACAACTCATCAGTTTTCCCATTCTCATGGTGATGTTGGGAGGCAAGCGCGTATTTGTGCACTTGCCTAACCCTTGTGGAGTGGTGCAGAATTTCGTGACATTCCCAGGTCAGCATGGGTCTTGTGTCGGGGCTTGTGCTGGCCTACCTGGGGATTAATATTGCACCCTACATCTATGATTTATAATATCTGGCATGCATATTCCCTATCCACATAAAAGCACGACTGTTAGCACAATATATAGTGTTGTTGGGATAGGAAGCCAAACTTTCATGTTGTTTTTCATGTTTTCCCAAGTTTTCACATTTTGATTTGTGTGTGGATGTGCGTAGATGTTCTTTATGAACCACAGTGGTGCCTCACGTAACAAATTTAATTCGTTCTGGAGGCATGTTCTTTACGTGAAACATTCTTTACGTGAAGCGGATTTTCCCGTAGGAAATAATGGAAACTCAGACAATTGGTTCTACAACCCCAAAATATTCATATAAAAATATTAACTGGATGTAAAAATGATGACAGAACACTGGGATTGAATTTAAAACATGCATTCAATGTGCATGATCTTATGAAGTCTACTTAGGCTGCAGTCCTAAAGATACTTTCCTGGGAGTAAGACCCATTTAACACAATGGGGCTTATTTCTGGGGAGACATGGTTAGGAGGCTGCAATCCAAGACACCTTCAAAGTATCTCCCCACTTTCTCCTTATCTCCATCCTGCGCCTCCCTCTCCCCTGCTCCCTTCTGGCTAGCCCTGAGCTACTTCCCTTTTCTCCACTGCTCTTCTCTCCCTCCGCCAAGTGGACGCCCGGCCACAGGAGGAACAGCATGGAAGTGTTACTTTCACTATGGGCAGGTGCGCTAGGCAGCCCTGATGCTTTTTAAACAGGCTGCCAGCCATCGTGTCTGCCCCAACTGCCAACGAATGTGTTCTTTACGTGAAGCATGTTCTTTACGTGAAGCAGAATCCTAGAGAAATTTTTGTTTGTTACATGAAACATACTTTACGTGAGGCATTCTTTACGTGAGACATCACTGTAATTCCTTAGTGTCATTTTAATTGTGTATCATCTGTAAACCTCAAAACATTCATAGCAACACAGATAAATGCAAGCAGTGCATTTGAACCAAATGAGGATGAGTACGTCCGGCAAGGAATTCTTCTTTCATCCCAATCCTAAATTGGTCTATTCCAAAATGAGCTCCATTATGTTCAGTGAGGCATGCTCACAGGATAGCATGAATAGGATTGCAGCCTTTGTCTCCTTAGGAAGGCCTAGTTAGTCAAAAACATCACTGATGTAGCCAAGGTCAAGGGATTACTCAGTTCTCAACAAATCAATTATAGTGTTTATCAAACTGTAGGTTGCAATCTGGTTGTTGGTGGGTTGTGGGCCTGCTGTAGCCAAGACACTTTGGAGTAAAATTTGTGCAAGCTAGGCGTTGCTTCCAGGTTGCAACATGCACAACCATACACAACCATATCACAGGCGATATTTTGCCCCTTCCTGGTCTAAAAATTGAATCATGACCTAACTGGTGGCTCATGAGACTGTTTGAGAATCATAGTGCAAAGTGGTCAATGACTCAGGTCATGTGGATTTCAGTTTGGAGTAGGCTGTAGGTCACCAATGTAAGGTTTTGATTAGTCATTAATTTTTAGCCGGCATTGATCAGCTATTTGCCATTCATATCTTTTTTTCATTTCCTTTGTGAACTTTTAGGATTACAAGGACTACAAACATCCACAGCAGGAAGTGTGGCTAAAAAAACACATCAGAGGAATTTGCTGATGTGCTTTTTGTAAGTACAGCCCCATTTATAAAAAGTGATAAGTGCTAGTGCAATGGAAGGATAGGGTTTGTGGCACTCCTCTAGTACCTATAAGTCTATCTAGACTTCCCTCTTCTGAATTATGCATAGGGCACTACTGCTAAAACATCCAGGATTGGATGGTGATAGCAATTGAATGCCATGTTCAAAAATATTTTCTTGGGTAGTTCCAAAGGGAGGAAAGCAAAGCATCTTTTTGGTTTACCCTTTTGACCGTGTTTTAGTGGCTAACACAATCTTCAGTTGCTAACGTATTGTGATAGACAGGCATTGCCTCGCGGGTTGATTACTTTTATTGATTAACACTACAGTTGATTTACTAGCCACAGCCTACCCTAGAGAATGGCTGATTTCTAGCAGAATAAGGTCAAAGTAGTTGAAAAATACTTGCCAACAAGTGTCCATCAGGAGTGGAACAGTTTCACTTGTGGCTGAGCAGAGGTAAATGTTCTCTTCAGCAGGTGCACAGCAGGGGAAAAAAACCTTAAATGGTGCAAAATTGTTTTCTGAACTCACAAATGCACGCACGCATGTACTACACACACACACACAAACACACACACACACACACACAACAACCACCACAACAACAACAACCAGGCAATGTTAAAATATGACCTTTCAAATTGCCAAGAAGTAAGTGGATTGTTTTCTTTAGAACAAATAGTTTTTCAAATAGCATTTTTGATTTGCAGTGGACTGAATATATATGTGTTGTAGTAATCATAGTTCTCTGAGTTTTGAAAGAATGCAAGTTCTCTATTGGACAATGATTTTTATTTCATTCAAAATAAAAAGAAACCTTTCTTTCAAGGAAATTTATCTACAGTATTTATTTATCGAGAGTATTTATACACCGCTTTTCAACTAAAAAGTTCACAAAGCAGTTTACAAGAAAATGAAAAATTAATAGCTAATGGGTCCCTGTCCCAAAAGGGCCCACAATCTAAAATGCAAAAAGAACATCAGCAGAAGCCACTGGAACAGACATTGCTGGGGTGTGTAGGGCCAGTTACTCTCCCCCTGCTACATAAAGGAGGAACACCCACTTGAAAGAGTGCCTCTTGCCCAGTTAACAGCAGTATCAAAATTTAGGTTTTTTTCTGCATGCTATTGCACCACTATGGACTCGTATTTATATTGCTGTTAATTAAAGATCTCATACAGGTACTGCACTGAATGGTTTTCTTGCACCCAAACACTGAATAGCATAGGATGACAATATATGACAGCTCAGGGCAACAAAGTACAGTGATGCCTCACGTAACAAATTTAATTCGTTCTGGAGGCATGTTTGTAATGTGAAACGTTCTTTCTGTGAAGCGGATTTTCCCATAGGAAATAATGGAAACTCAGACAATTGGTTCCACAACCCCAAAAATATTCATATAAAAATATTAACTAGATGTAAAAATGATGACAGAACACTGGGATTGAATTCAAAACATGCATTCAATGTGCATGATCCTATGAAGGCTACTTAGGCTGCAATCCTAAAGACACTTTCCTGGGAGTAAGACCCATTTAACACAATGAGGCTTACTTCTGGGTAGACATGGTTAGGAGGCTGCAATCCAAGACACCTTCAAAGTGTCTTCCCACTTTCTCCTTCCCTCTGTCCTCAGCCTCTCTCTCCCCTGCTCCCTTCTGGCTAGCCCTGAGCTGCTTCCCTCTTCTCCACTGCTCTTCTCTCCCTCTGCCCAGCAGGCGCCCAGCCACAGGAGGAACAGCGCTGAAGTGTTGCTTTCACTATGGGCAGGTGCGCTAGGCAACCCTGACGCATTTTAAACAGGCTGCCAGCCGGCACGTCTGCCCCAACTGCCAACGAATGTGTTCTTTACGTGAAGCACAGTTTGTTACGTGAAGCAGAATCCTAGAGAAATTTTTGTTTGTTACGTGAGGCGTTCTTTATGTGAGGCACCACTGTATGTCTTAGGGTGAAATCCAGAGTAAGTACGGGGAGTCCTTGCTCTGGAGTAACAACAAGGTACTCTGGATTGCAATATGAATTTCCCATAGGTTTTCACTAGGTGGTGCAGTAACTACTGGTGCACATAATGTCTCTTACGTGCTCCCGTAGTTACTCTGGATTGTGCCCTTAGATTACTAAATTAAAAGAGTAATGCCCATGGAAGAAAGAATAAGCAGGTGGTGTCAGTAGAACACTTGTGGGGTCTGTGTGTGTGTGTGTGTGTGTGTGTGTGTGTGCGAGCACACATGCAAAACAGTAATACTGCAGACCCCACAATACACCATGTAGGTGGCTTCTCCCACTCACTATTGTAACCATTTAAGGCAGCAACAGCAACACATAAAGAAGCCACTGGGGTATCTTTAGGGCACGGGAATATGGAACATCCATGGATCTGTATTAAGTACTGCTGGTATGAATGGGTCTCTGAATCTGTGCCGGCTTAATTGGTACAGAACCGAGGAGGACTATGTTGGGCAGTCTGGTTGTCCCTGGGTGGTTATAAGATAGTCCCACTTAGCTGCTACATTACATTAGGTTCAGTCTCTGTTGGCTGACAAGAAAGAAAACTACCAAGTCTTTGTTGCAGAATTGTGGTTCTCCAAATCAAATTGAAGGGAAAAGTTTCTGCTTCTTGAAAGCAGAATGTAAACCATTTACACAAATGCAACAATAATTTTTGCCATTGCAATAGACTTGTCTCTCATTTCTACCTTATGCACTGGAAAATAACAAAGAATACAGTGGGCATCCCTTACCATAAGATGTGGGCAACATATTCTGGTTTCACGATACAGGCATCCTTATTGAGCTTCTCAGTACGACTCCAACAGCCTTCTGCTAAATTCACAGTAGGCTAAAAGGTCTTGGTAGAAGAAAAGGCTTCGTCTTGTTATGGCAACAAAAGTGATCTGCTCAACTTTAAAGCTGACTTTACAAAATGACAGCCTGAAAGGAGCTTCTGAAAGGCTTCTCAGTCAGTTTAATCTTTGCACTTGGGGAAGCCGCTGTGGACATAAAATGCTGAAGTGCTGGCTATATCTATAACCTCGGTCAGCCAACTGAGATAAAACAATTTTCCCACAGCAAGCATTAACTTCAAAACCCATTAGGACTCCATTTCAGTCCATCTACAGTGATTTTGAGCAAGCCCAATGCATTAGCCAAGCATCTTACCTTAATTCTGGAAAGCAGAATCTGAGTTCTTATAGTGTTGGGGGATACCACCCCACAAACAGGTACACTGCAGTTATGCCTTTTTTACTCCTAAATTACAAAATGGAGAACGAGTTTCTTTCAGGCGTTGGCCAAAACAAGATTTTTTGAAATAGTTTTGGTCCTCGCGAATAGCTAAATAATTCCTGTACTGAAAATGTTTTATTATAATTTAAAACACTGCATGCACACATTTTTATGCACTGCCCCCACAAGAGTGATGCAGAAGTGGCTTATGGCATTTTTGTGACACCCCCAGGCCAGGAACACCTTCAGGGAAGGAACTTGTGCCAGCCTAACTGGGGATTAGGATTGCACTGTGAGAACCCATCCTATGCTCATCAGTAAGTGTGAGTCAAAAACATTTTGGGAGTCCAGAGATATTCCTGGAGGGGGCAAAACAGGCATCATTTCCCAAGTAAAATGAATCCTCCCTCCACTTCTGAGCCTTTCCAGAAGGGAAGAGCAAAGTGAAGATTCCTCTGCATTGCTTTCATAGCCACGACTGACTCCGATGTGGAAGGAGAGGAGTTACTTTACACGGGCATTCAGGTGGAAGAAGACACTGTTTTGCCCACTCCAGGAACACCTCTGTGAAAGTCCAGGTTAGGTTTGACCCAGAGCAGTTGGCTGCAAATTGTTTCAAATTTAACCTCACATTCTTCCCTCTGTCTTCTTCCAGATATTTCTCATCAATTAACCCTACAATCCAGAGTAACTACGGGAGCACGTAAGAGATATTACATGTACCCGTAGTTACTGCACCACCTAGTGAAGACCTATGGGAAATTCATATTGCAATCCAGAGCAAATTGTTCTTACACCGGAGCAAGGACACCCTGTAATTACTCTGGAATACACCTTTAGTCGTTTTCTTTAGTTTAATGCAGGGGTGTCTAAACCCCAACCCTGAGTCTGAATGCAGCCCTCGGCAAGCCTCAATGTGACCGTTGGCAAGACCCCTCTATTGGGTTGTGGGCAAGCCAGGTAATGTCTCTAATACAATCTTATATGTAAATGTATTCAAATTTGAAATGTAAATCATTTTTCTGGCCCCCAATACAGTGTCAGAGAGATTATCGTGGCCCTCCTGCCAAAATGTTTGGACACCCCAGGTTTAATGGAATACAACCATAAAAAAGTTCTTACTTTTCAAAACAGCAGTTTTACTCTACAACTACTGTTTACAGCCCTGCTTTTCCTTCATGACTGAAATCTCCACTGCGTGACAAACAATTATTTATCAACTATCGATAGCACTCTTTTGGGATAAAAGGGTAGCAATAGTAACCTAGTAAGGAATTCAAGTAGTCTAATTGAACAGCAGGAGCAAATCCCAGTTTCCCAACAAACAGTCAAAGCTGCTGGAGCCTTCAATGATTCCACCTCATTACTATCTTGCCAAGTAATGAATCCAGGGATAGCATCTCACGCAATCTCACAGCTGGCAACCAACAGTGAATAAATAGCACCTGCTTGCTACTGAGAGCAAAGTCTAAGAGCAGGCAATATTTACTGTTTTCAAGACTCCAGTCCCAATCATGTATCCTTCCCCTGTTTTTATGGGTCTTACTTCTAAGACAACGTGCATAGGATTGGGCAGTGTGTGATCATGCAATTAAATTATTGAAAACAAAGAAAATAACTGCTTCTCGAGATACCTTCATCAGTTTGTGTTTGGTCAAGTTGACTAAAACCCCTGCAGCTGCATTCCTTTGATTTAAATTGATTCAATTTGGATCGGAGCCAAATGCTCTGGATGAAAAAGCTATATCTGTGTTCAAAAACCGAAAAAAGACATTTTGGCATGAAGGATTTTTCAAGGTTTCCAAAAGCCATGCTTTCCAACAACTCCAACCTCTTTGTTTTCAGTCAGCTCCAAAGCAATCATTGTGTTTAATCTATAGAGGCTGAAATCCAAACCACACTTTCCTGGGAGTAAGTACTATTGAACACAATGGGATTTACTTCTGAGTAGACATGCTTAGGATTCCACTGAATATGTTCTAAATAAAGTTTTTCTATGCTTTAGAGCAGGGATCTCCAGGCCCAGGGGCCAGATGCAGCCCTTGGTGAGCCTCAATGTGGCCCCTGGCAAGACCCTTCTATCTGGCCCATGGACAAGCCTTGTAATCCACTCCAATACATTCTTACATGTAAATTTATGTAAATGTATTCAAATTTGAAATGTAAAATTTGAGTTAGTTAGAAAATTAGAATTTGAAATGTCAAATTTGAATTAGTTTTTCGGCCCCCAACACAGTGTCAGAGAGATAGTGGCCCTACTGCCAAAATCTTTGGAGGCCCCTACTTTAGAGAGAGAAATAAAGGGAGGTAAATGATTACTAGTATCCAAGTAGAGGTAAATCAAGCCACTGTAGCTAACCCTGCAATTTCCATTCAGCATGCGATTTTTTTTAATCAGTTTTGCTTCTAAAAAACCTGGGAAATACAGAATTAGGGCACATGTATGCTTCATCCTTATCACGAGTATCTCTATGAAGCCAGAGGAAATTAACATAATTTTCTGGTGCTTTTTAACACAGAGCAAAACTTCAAGTGTCAGACAATGATGTGAAGCTCAAAGGGTCAAAACAAATGTGACATTAATGCATGTCTATTTACATGGTCTCGCTTAAGTGAATAACCACATGATTGCCATCTTGTGTGTCACTTTTTCCTGTATTTGCATGCACGAACTATCTCTTTTCATTCAGCTGAACACCCATACCTTTCCTACTTTTTATCTTCCAAGAAAAATATAAGAACATCTAGCCCATCTTCTTTTGTCTTACACTGACATATCAGATTACTCTAGGGGCACACATCAATCCTCTCCAGAAGTTTGAGCCCACTGTAATTCTTGCAGAGGGGGTAGAATGGTGCAGCATGAAATTGTGCAACTTCTGAGGGGCACAAGAGCTCACTTCCACTAACCAGCTATTGTAACAGGCTCCTGTGTTGTGGGGAGGCCCGTGTAAGCCACTGCAGGGCTCCCCAAAGCACAGACAGTCAAAACAATAATTGTGACACACTTCTATTTTGGGGATCACAAATTGGAAAGGTCACAATCATTATTTTGAGAGTTTCTGCAGCTTGGGGAGTGCAGTGCTCCTTGCACACCAGTTCTTAAAAGTGGCATTTCCAGGGGATCACATCACTGCATTCCCATGCTCCATCATTTAAGGGGGCAGAAGCCAGGGCCCTCACTATTAGAGCATTGGCACAGCCCAGTTCAAAAACCACTGCTGTATTCTATTGCCACTCCCTTGCACCTGACATTCAGAGACAGGCTACCTGTAAAACATAGAGGCTGCATGCAGTCATTGTGACTTATAATCTGTGATGGAGTTTTCCTCCATAAATCTGTCTGATCCTCTTTTAAAGACATCTTTTAAACCCAGTTACCATCACAACATACAATAATCACGGCATTCCTGAGCTATTTGTGTTTCAATAATCTCTGTAGTTAAATGCTAATATTTTAGAAATGCTATGATTTTTGCATGTTGTGATGGCAACTAAATGTATGAAGAGGGAAATGGCTCAGATCTGATTTTCTTTAAAAATGTTAGATTCAGAGAGAAGGGTATGAAGATAGGGTAGCAAAAATTCATTTCATGTCATGTCTGTTTTGAACCTTTCAAGTTCTGACGTACTTCTCAGGTCAACGTTAGCTGCATAATGTGCCAGGGTGGGTGTGCTGTGAACAAGACTCAGGTGTGCCATGTGGGGATGGAGGAAAAAAGTGGAGCAGCGGAGAGGAGCAGCTTCTCCCAGGCACAAGAGGAGCAGCAGAGGAGCAGCGGAGGAGCAGATTCAGGGCAGAACAAAACAAAAAGGTGTGAAAAGCAGCTGCCTTCGCCTCCCACTGCAGCCTGCTTAAAGCGGCTGGAGGCTCCAAGAAAGCCCCTGCTGCTGATAGAGGTGAGCCAATTCTAAGCTGGTCAACTGGAAAATGAGGACATATGGTTACCCTGGTATTAATTTATTGATTATATAATTTAAATGTATTTAATGTAATAATTCAGTGCAATTAAAAAAAAAACTGGTGGTGTGTCACAGCCTTTTTAGTGACTTCAGAGGTGTGCCCTGAGTTGAAAAAGGTTGAAAGCCCTGTTACAGGGCTGGGGGGGGGGGGGCTGGGAACCACCCTCAAGGGGGTGACACACTAGGGGTTGTACCAAATCACTAAAATTGCAATTGTCTTGAATAACCCCATCATACTATATATATTTGGATATGTGTTGTCCAGCAAAATCAAATGCAACAAACAGCTTTGAAATATCTCCTTCCTATCACAAGTTAGGGGCAAAGAAATGTATAGACCCTTATGGAAAGTGAAATGGAGCCATATTGGACCTTTACTTGTGAGTAGGCAAATATGCCTTGGCTTATATTCAGGTCAGGCACAGAAAAATGCAAGGACACCAAAATCCAGTGAAAATGGAGTGGAAAGTGGACACCAGAATCCAGTGAAAGATGTTCCAATCCAGTGAAAGTGGAGCTAAATAAGTACCCCAGAAGGCAACTTTACCCCCCTCCTAAAAAGAATAAAACAGAGACTTAATTGGTAAGGTGACTTTTAAAATATATATTGTGGTTGTATTAATTAACCCTCTCATTCGGCTAATATAACACTGAACACTGAAAAAACAAATCCATGCAGGGACATCAGGGAGCTGTCCAGCAATTGCCCAGGACTTCAATTGCCCCAGCTAATTGCCCTGTTGCCCTTGGTTCGGCTTCTACACATTTGTGTAAGGAGGTTCTCAGCCAGATTCTAGGCCCCTGGAGCTCAATAGCTGCAATCCACTGCCTCATGGTTCATCCAGAGGACATTGCCTTATTTGGGAAAAATCATCAGACTTGCTGGAGCCACATAAATTGCAGGAGATTCATTTGAAGGAATTATTTTTACAGAGGGAGCCTATTGGAGCCATTCAAACTGTGTTCACAAAATAGCCAAGGCAATCCTGCCATCTGCTGGCTCTTCTGATGAAGCACATAGGCCTTTTTAATACCAGGAACTTTAAAGTGAATTGAAATTTTGTTCCTAGCATTTTATATGAATATTTATCCATGCGTACACAAATGTGTTTTCATGGGCTGAGAGGTTATATAATAATGGGTTATGATAATAATTAATTAAATAAATTTGATGTTTTGTGGGTGTTGAAAAATTTGTGGGCCCCAAGTACCAAATGACCTAGTTATATGCCACTGGCTGGTGGACTGATTAAAGTACTGAAGACTGGCAGGCAAGCTAATGGGCATGCTGACAGACCAATGGACTAACTGACTGACTGGTTGACTGATGGACAGAACAGACTTCTGAGAATGGTTGGAACAGAGAGAGCTGGAGACTGGTGTGTGGCTGTCAACACCTACTGAGAACCAGGTGTGGCTGGGGTAGTTGCTGGCAGGAAAGGGGAGCAAGGGGGGTCCTCTTTTGGGTAACAAGCTGGTGGGTCCAGTAGTACAGTGCCGAATTAGGGCCATTGATGGGAAAAGAAGGGGTTAATCAGTTCAAAATGGGCATAAGTTCTGTAGCTGATGCTTGCTCTGGGAATTTGGCAAAACAGTGGGTTGGATCAAAATTCTGACAATGAAAAGGCATAGAGGGGAAATCAAATGCAAAGCTGTTTTAAGAGTCCCTGCCAATTGCATGTCATTCTTGCAAATGAATATCCTGACATAACAAACACATAAATTGCAAGCGCAGATTACTGTTCTCCAAAAATGGAACCGTGTATATGATCAGGGCATTTTGTTTAAAGCCTTTCATTTATTTCCAGAGGTTTCCTTTGCTTCTCTGATTTGGCTTTTCCTGACAAGAATAAGTGGGCTCTGGAGTGCTACTTGCCTTGCATGTTTATTTTTTCCACAAAACCAGCAATCACTGACATGCACATCAGATGCACAACAATAGGACAGAACAGAGCTAAGAGCGCCAAAAGTAAAATGATCCATAAATTCACACTTGAATTATGAATAAAGCTACCATTATATGGGCGCAAAGACCCAAGGTAACAGCCGCCGATTACAAACTGACCATGCATGTACTGCCATGCGAATTTGCGCTGTCTTTCTCCTTCATCTTCACATTTGCTTTTGCACTTTTGAGGTTAAGCTGTACAGACTCATAGCCTGGAGCACCTGGCCGCTCGGTGAGCCGAGACATCAGAGATAGTGGGGAAAAACGAGGAAATGTGTGGAAGAGTAAACCAAACCAGGCAAGGTGTTGATCGCCTCTCACTTTTTGTGTTGGCCTGAAGAGGAAAGCTGTGCGCATAGATGGCACACATGCTGGAATGGAAATAGATTTTAACAAGGAAATGTCTCTTTTGTTCCAAAATTTATTAGTAGCAGAACCCCTTTGGTTTGCTCAAGTTAAACAGAGAGGTGTCCAATATAGAAAATTCACTTGTACTGAGTCAAGCTGTTGATCTTCCTAGCCTAGGGTTGCCATAATTCTCTTCCACCAAATCGGGACAGGACCCTCTGTCCTATTTGGCAGTATGTGAACACAATACCCTCAAATCGGCAATGTTCCTGCTTTTTGGGACATATGGCAACCTTAACCTAGCCAAATATTGTTGGCATTCAGGGGCATCACTAGGATTTGCATCAGCCAGTGCGAGAGGTCAGCGCATCACCCTTATGCAGTGGCCAGGGCAACAACCTGAATGGTGGGCATGGTTATGTGCCATTGCCCTGCCTCTACTGGCTTTTTAGCCACACATTTTAATAGAATAGATCTGTGGTTTTCAATCTTTTTCATCTGACGGCACATCATCAGTTGTTTTTACCATTAACAAGACACACCATGCTGTTCAAATCCCAAGTTTTCCTATTAATAAACGTCCCTCCCCAAATTCCTACAGCACACCTGACGACAATCCATGGCACACCAGTATGCCACGGCACACTGGTTGAAAATCACTGGAATAGATATTTCAGAGAAGTTTGCATTTGCATTAGATTCTCCTCTTCAATATGAATCCAACAGTATATGACACGATGGGGTTTTCTGCACCATCATGAAGTTGCATTTTTGGGGTCCCCCAGTGCGTGTCACCCACTGTGCGCTTCTCCTGGTGTGGTTTGCTCTGTAATGTTGTTCTGCCCTGCTTCTGCATGCAAAGGATAGGCTCGACCACTAAGCGACAGGTGCAGGTTGCAAGGTGCAGGTTGTTGTACCAAAACAGTACTTTTTCAGTTTCTTGTGTGTGTAAAAGCAAATTTTAAAGTGGAAGTTCTGATGCAGTACTTTCAATATTCTGGTGTATTCATGGTGAGAATTCAAAATTATGTGCTAGCTCCTCCCACTCATAACATACTTCCATGCATTCCATGGTCCAATCTAAATTTGTCTCTATACACATACATGCCAACATACTTATACTAATATTTGCTTATTTCTTGTTTGGATTATCTCCACAAGTTGGACTATACCTTACAAAAGCTGTAAGTGGGTGGATGTACATGGCCTTTGCAAGGTTCATCCCCATATAAGAGAATCCAGCCTGACACTTTCTATCAATCATATGCATGACTATTCAGAATTAAATTATATGGGGTTCAATGGTGCTTACTCCCAGAAAAGTGTGTACTAGAAGATTATAGCCCACTATAACTATGCCTGGCAATATTCCCCCTGTTCATTAAAAGAAACAGACAGGTGCCTCTTTTCTAATCTAGCTGACTGAAGCAAGTTTTGTAATTCTGTTTTCAGCAGTCTATTTACTGTCTATATAATTTCAGCACAACTATCATTCTCATAACACAAACAACATATGTTCATTTGCATATTTTGCCTCTGCGATTCACACTATGAAAATAAAGATTGTATACTATAATTTGTTTTGGCATTTTTGCAAATAGAAGGTGAGCAAATGACTTTGAATTCCACATGTAGAATTTGCGTTGGTAGCACCCGCTTGTGCCCTCTCATCTACCTTATTGAATATATCCTGGTGGGAGAGAATGGAGATAGGAAATAAAATCTAGACTAAGTACCCCTTCATTTCATTTGTTAGAATCAATTGACTCGCATTTCTGATCCTCTCGAGGCATTTCTTCTTCCATCATGCAAAGTAAGTATGGTCTCTTACAACAGCAATTTTCAACATTTTTTCATACCACTCCATCATACATTATACCACCTTCCTTGGCCACCCTCCAGAGGCCTTCTGAAAACCTGGGAGGCTCTAGGTGGCTTCCTCCAGCACTTTGGAGGCCAAAGTGCCTCCATCCAAAGCAGCTTGAAAGTTCTGTCAAGTTTCAGTCTGACTTTGTGTGTTCAGAGATGGAGTAAATATTGCCTGGAAGCTGCAGAACCCAACAGACAATCAGTCTGGCACTTTAAGTCCCAGTACTGTAAAACTTAACACATCAAGAAATGCACTGTGGGTGGAAATACAAGGTCACAGCATGCATACGCTAGTTCAAAAGAAACACTTATTGCTGTTTTAGCTATCCAGATTAAAAGGAAATCCAGGTGTCCAGAACACCCAGTGTGATCATATGACCGGATTTTTCAGGATTTGTCCTTTTTTTAGCCTTTTGTCCGGGTGTCCTCGAAAAGGGTTTCATTGTCCTCTATTTTTGCTTCATTTTGGCACTTCGTAATGGCGTGCAGTACCTTAACATGTCATATGTTGTTGGGTTGGTATTGAAGAGCAGAATCCAATGCAAAAATTGGTTTTGAAACATTTTCTTCCTATCAAAAGTTATGGCCAAAAAACTAAAAATAAAAAATATGCATTGAGCTCTATGGGAAGTTGAAAGTGCCTGATATGACGGCTTTATTCGTGAGTAGGCAAATGTGCCATTGTCCACCAGAAAGGCCAGGCTGAGAGGAATCCAAGACCATGTTCTCTTTTTGAGGTTTGGGCATCTGGTCACACCTTGCTTATTTGTAGTCTGTATTTGCTTCTTTGATCTGATAGGAGGTCCTTTTCGATTACAGAAATTCAACCATGACAGTAATGCTTACAACATATGTCCAAAAATGATACATTCATGGAATGTTATTCTCTCTTTCATGGTAGTGCACAATTGCTCCTGTTTTGTACAGTTTTGTCTTTGCGCACTGTTACACAAATGTTCACAATAGGCATAAAGTAAGACATTCAAAAATCACCAATATAGTAGTCCCCATTTCATTTTTATTGTTTAAAGGTTTTTTAACATGCCCTGTAAGAAAAGGGAGTAACTTTGGGAGAAGCAGAAGATGTCAGAGCATTCTGGACTAGAAGATCCCTACATCTGCAAACAGAGGCATGGACAGCAAATGCAAGTTGCCACAGTGGTTCTGGGTTCTCTGTGTGCCTTGTGATGCTGTGGTGCATTCAGCTCATTCTCAGTTCTCTGCTTACAGGAACAGAAGCTGTTTTCCTCCTCTGGACTCAGCAATTCTATATCAGTGAAGCAGTCTCCCTCTCTTGTTTTTTTTTTTGGAATCCGCTTAATGATCTCACAGCCCAATCCCAATTAAATTCTCAAGCAGTAAAGCTGATGTGGCCTCTGCTGTATCCCGCAAAAGAATTTTGGGATGCTGGAGGTCTCCTTGTATAAGGGAACATTTATCCCCTTGGGTAAGCTGGCTATGTGATAACACCATTATGATGTGATGATTCCAAGGAAAAATGGCCCTATTTGCAGATGCCATTTTCTCCTATGACCCCCCCCCCCCATTACCACCATGTTATGTCACCACACAGTATTAATTCAGGAGCTTGGGGGGATGACTGCGACTAGCTGTAAAGAGCTGCAGGAGTGGTAGTGAGCCCCCTGTGAACGTTTTCTCCACCTCTCAAATGTTCTCAGGGTTCACTCCTCACAACCTTCCAATTTAAAATGGAAGTTCTTACATGCACTCGTGATTGCAGACACTGAGATATTGATGGCGGAAGCTTCCCATGAAATAGTCTTACAGGTGAATAATGAAAGAAAAATACAGTAATATACTCCTTGAGCATTTTCCTTGCTTGCAGCTACTCTGTTGCTCTCCCTGGGAAGGAATCAGAGTCAGAAATAGAAGGGTTATAAATACAGAATGATGGGGTCAGCCTGTGGAACCTATCATGGCACATATGATTCTGGATATAACCATAAACGTTTGGAAAATGAACCTCCTAAAATTTCTGCAGGCTCTCAGAGAATGCAGGGGAAAAAAACCTGCCTGTTTCAGATTCATTAGATCATTCATTTTTAATTACATTTGGTGTAAAATAAGCTTGCATAAGACTCTTGCCGCCTGCCCAGTTACCTAAATAAACAAATTAAGATACTTGCTGATAAAACCCTACTCTACGTACATTCATTATCAATTTGCAAATATTACCGCAATGCTGCCTGCATTTTTATTAACATTCTCTCTGCCTTGCTCATAGCTACAAATCTAAACAGTTTGGAAATGTACAAACAAACACTAAGCCTACTCCAGAATCATTACTTGCCAGTTTACAACATTACAAAATTTGGCCTGGTAAAAGAAATTATGATTTAGCCTGTGGAATACATTTGATTCATTTAGTTAATGTCTCATTCTTGCCAACACCAAGGCCCACCCAAGAAATCAGTAGAAACTCATGGGGAAATGAGTATTGTCAATGGGAAAATGCACATTTACATGCAAAACCCATGTGAATTTCCATATACATGGCTGTTTTCCCATTGAACAAGCCAAGTTGCTTTATCGCTTTTTATTCCATGAATCTTCCATGTGAGTTTTGAGCAGATGGTTGTAAAATGTACATGATTGTCAAAATCTGTGAGTTTGGAGTCCTCAGAAGACTCCATAGAATGGAGATGAAATGACAGCCTATCTCTTGGGAGAGCTCTCCATCGCAACTCATCCTGCCGTTTCTGGCTTTAAAAGGCAACCATATCTTCCCCCTTGCTTGTGACAAGTAGAAGAGAAAGATGTTAAAGCAGGCAAGTTACTTCTGTCAGTTGGCCAAGAAACCCAGACACCATCTCGAGTATCTCTGGTGGTACCTTGTACCACTGATTTAAAACACTAAACCTATGGAATCTGCAGACTCACACCTTCCTAGTCTGCAGATCCCATAGGTTTGCTTCAGAGTTTGGCCCTGCCTCGCCCAACAACCAGTTCGCCAGAAGTGAGGGTGGGGTCAGGGGGCGGGGGTCAGCGGTGCCACCCACTCCAGCACGCTGCAGCTGCGCGTGGGCAGAGTGAGGGGCGGGGAGAGGGGCGGGCCCCAACCCCAGCGCACTGTGCGTGCGCCAACTCCCTGCACATGCACAGTGTCGGGGGTTGGCGCATGCGCAGTGCGTCTCTGTCTCCCAGCGTGCGAACCAGCATGCTGGGTTTTCTGGCCCTCCCGCTGCTACCGGTTCGGTAGCGGTGGGGTTTTTGGAACAACTGGTTCAGGCAATCCAGCCCGAACCGGCCTGGGCCCACCATTGGTTTGCTTCCTAGATTAGCGGAGCCATCCTGGATACACAAAGGTAAACAACCTTTTCTCAGAAGCAGTTTAAGGTCTTATGCTATGAGATGAGCAGGGCCGGATTTAGATTTGATGGGGCCCTAAGCTATTGAAGGTGATGGGGCCCCTTATATGTCCAGCTGTCCTTTGTCAATAACAAATTGTCATTCTTTTTTATGTTGAAAAACATATGTGCTATATGGTAATTTGTGGAACTAATAGCCATTTGCACCTAACAAAATACGTATTTAATCAAAGTAATTGTTGAAGTGAAATACAATTAAAAAGTATATTAATAGTGAAATACAATTAAGAAATATATTAATAGTGAAATACAATTAAGAAGTATATTAATAATGAAATAATTATTAAGATCTAACTTAAAATGAGTTTTTATTCATAACAAACTTAATAATGCAAACACACTGGCATTTGGCAAAAACAAAAGTTCCTTTAGAAACACCATTTACAAAAGGTGTAATCCTTACCATGTCTACTCAAAAGTAATTCCCATTGTGTTTAATAGGCCTTAATCCCAGGAAAGTGTCTTTAGGATTGCAGCCCTAGACTCATAATCTAGTCTCTAGAAACTTGCTATAACATGAAATAATAATAGGTGTAAATATATGATACAAACTACTAATAATTATAAATAGCTTTTTTAATATGCTATAATATGCTATAACCAATTTTCAAGTGTTACAACCTTGAAAAGGTTATTAGTTATAACCTTGAAAAGGTTATAATGTAGTTAAAACAAAGCATTTATATAATATCAATATCACCATAGTAGTCCATGCTGTTCATTGGGACAGCAGACCTTTGTACCATGTTGCACCTAGTGAGTGTAAATGATGGTATTTCCAGTAATATGTCACATTCATAAATAATACCAATACTATACACACCTGTACATAAAAAATTATTTAACAGGACTAATTGTATTAATGCATCTACTCAGTACCCATTCAACTATATAACTTTATCTTGATTCATTGTATACTGTGTATACAGACAGTACACAAACATGATCTAAATTAAAATACTTTCCTTCTTGCCTTTGCAAAGCAGTCACTGATGATATCACCAAATGATAAACTGCATAGATTGTTACTTTCTATGCACAAGACCGAGGTTACATAATGTAAGTAAAATATTTAATATAATTATAATATTTATATATATTATATAGTAGCTAGTGGGGATCATAGGAAACTAAGGGTACATTCCAGAGTAACTACGGGGAGTCCTTGCTCCGGTGTAAAATCAATTTACTCTGGATTGCAATATGAATTTCCCATAGGTTTTCATTAGGTGGTGCAGTAACTATGGGTGCACGTAATGTCTCTTATGTGCTCCCGTAGTTACTCTGGATTGTAGGGTTACTGTACTAGTAAACAATAACATAGGCCTACTAAATAATAAAGATGAATATTTTTCTGAAGTAATTTTATAATGGGATCAAAATAAATAAATTATGCATTACATGAAACCAATGCCTAGAATGCTTAGAAATGCAAGATTAGAGCTGGTTAGACATTCTTAGGAGTGCCTAGAATCCTAAGCTGAAAAATGCTTTAAAAGGGTAAAAATATTTAGAAATTGTAAGGATGTGTACTTGTGTTCAGTGTACTCATCCCAGGCACATGTGCACAGGATTTAAGCCCTCTGCACAGTCTCTAGAGCCAGCCAAATGTGCAAGAAATAAAGCCTCAAACCATGAGGGTTCCCAGGCAAATCTCTATCTAGGAAAGCAGGAGAAGACAAAGCCACAATGCTGGGAATCTTTCTTCCATGCAGGGACAGGGATGCTCCAGACAGAGCCTTGTGTTCTGGGGGTATCTTTTCCTATGAGACAGAGAAGCAAACTGACAAGCAATCAGGAGTCATCTGTAGGATAAGAAGGAATAGAAAAAAATAGTTTCCCAGGAGCCACCTGCAAAGCATATGGAGAGAGGGAAAGGCAGCCCCCTTTCCCCCCAAATCCTCCCTTTTCCTGGCATTGAGACTGTGTTCCCAGACAGACACTGGCTCAGCTGAAATCTCTTGGAGCTTTAAAAAGTGCTCTCTACAATTCTAATAAGAAATGCATTGAAAAAAATTGCAAAAAAAATTAAGGAGTTTTTTTATAATTTTCTTTTGGGGGGCCCTCGAAGAGAGTGGGGCCCTAAGTTATAGCTTGTTTAGCTTATGTGTAAATCCAGCACTGGAGATGAGTGCTCCTCTATGAAGCATTGGCTTCAATTTGAGATCCTTAGTGCCTTTTCTGTCGTACAGTTCAGAGAGTAAGAGAACTGGTTTTGTGTTATTACTTTCATTCTGATTCAATTCAGAAGGATAGGTGGACCCATGTGTTGCATTCAAACAAAAAAAAAAAAACCCTTGTAAGACCATAAAACCGAACCAATTTATTTCATCAAAAGCTTTCCTAAGCTACAGTCCAGTTTATTTGGTTCATGGTCATCACCAGACAATTCACTGTCTTTTTATAAAAAGACTTTTCCATTTATCCCATAATAAATTAGTTGTTGTCTGGGTTTTCTAAACAATCACAGTGAGGAGCTTATATTAAAAACAGTTTGAAAGAAGCTGAGCTGAGGCGAGTTTTAGCAGTAGTTTTGCGAACAATTTAATAAACCTTGGAAAGTGCCCCTCATTGTAGTTGATCTTTTTCAGCTCTATTTTTCAGCTCTCTCTCTCTCTCTCTCTCTCTCTCTGTGTGTGTGTGAGAAAGAGAGAGAGAGAGAGAGAGAGAATTACTATGGACAAAATCCAGAGCAACTACGGGGAGTCCTTGTTCCAGTGTAAGAACAACTTACTCTGGATTCCAATATGAATTTCCCATGGGTTTTCACTAGGTGGGGCTCCCATAGTTATTCTGGATTTGGGGCTATGTTTACTCAAATCTAACATGCACTTTATGCAGTGATGGGCCCAGCCTGGCCCAACAACTGTTTCCCCGGAAGTGGGTGGAGCCAGGCTGGGTCAGGGAGCAGGGCAAGGAAAAAATTAAATTTAAAAAATTTTTAAAAATTTAAAAATTAATTGACTGTCATGGGACTTACCTCTGAGTAGTCAGGTTGGACTCTCAGGCTGCAGTTCCAGCCACTTTCCTGGGAGTAAGTCCCATTGACTATCATGGGACTTACTTCTGAGTAGTCAGGTTGGGCTCTCAGGCTGCAGTTCCAGCC
Source organism: Cryptoblepharus egeriae (assembly GCA_030015325.1). Taxonomy (NCBI): domain Eukaryota; kingdom Metazoa; phylum Chordata; class Lepidosauria; order Squamata; family Scincidae; genus Cryptoblepharus; species Cryptoblepharus egeriae. The sequence continues at coordinate 194,523,905 of JAREYC010000002.1, forward strand.
ACTTTCCTGGGAGTAAGTCCCATTGACTATCATGGGACTTACTTCTCAGTAGTCAGGTTGGTCTCTCAAGCTGCAGTTCTAGCCACTTTCCTGGGAGTAGGTCCCATTGACTATCATGGGACTTACCTCTGAGTAGTCAGGTTGGGCTCTCAAGCTGCAGTTCCAGCCACTTTCCTGGGAGTAAGTCCCATTGACTATCATGGGACTTACTTCTGAGTAGTCAGGTTGGTCTCTCAAGCTGCATTTCCAGCCACTTTCCTGGGAGTAAGTCCCATTGACTATCATGGGACTTACTTCGAAGTAATCAGGTTGGGCTCTCAGGCTGCAGTTCCAGCCACTTTCCTGGGAGTAAGTCCCATTGACTATCATGGGACTTACTTCTGAGTAGTCAGGTTGGGCTCTCAGGCTGCAGTGCCAGCCACTTTCCTGGTAGGGTTGCAGCATCCTCCAAGCCCAGTCCTGTGTAGGTCTACTCAGAAGTAAGCCCTATTATAGCCAATGGGGCTTACTCCAAGGAAAGTGTGAATAGGTTTTCAGCATCCTCAGAGCCCAGACCTGTGCCGGTCTACTCAGAAGCCCTATTATAGCCAATGGGGCTTACCCTCAGGAAAGTGTGGATAGGGTTTCAGCATCCTCAGAGCCCAGATCTGTGCAGGTCTACTCAGAAGTAAGCCCTATTATAGCCAATGGGGCTTACTCCAAGGAAAGTGTGAATAGGGTTTCAGCATCCTCAGAGCCCAGACCTTTGCCGGTCTACTCAGAAGCCCTATTATAGCCAATGGGGCTTACCCCCAGGAAAGTGTGAATAGGTTTTCAGCATCCTCAGAGCCCAGACCTGTGCCGGTCTACTCAGAAGCCCTATTATAGCCAATGGGGCTTACCCTCAGGAAAGTGTGGATAGGGTTTCAGCATCCTCAGAGCCCAGATCTGTGCAGGTCTACTCAGAAGTAAGCCCTATTATAGCCAATGGGGCTTACCCCCAGGAAAGTGTGGATAGGTTTGCAGCAGCAGCCACCGTCCTTTCCCTGGCTGCTGGGGCTTGCTGGGCTGCCGCTTAGAGCAGCGGCAAATTTAAAAGTGCCCGGCCAGCCTCTTTAACTCTTTAACTGCCTCCAGCTGCTGAATGAACTGGTTCCCAGTTTTCGCCCCCTCCCCGTAGCTACCGGATCGCCACAAGCTGGGAAATTGGAACAACCGGTACTGGCGATCCAGGGCGATCCGGTCTCAGCCCACATGTGACTTTATTCATCCGAATTTAGTCTCCAAAATCAGGAGATTCTATGAATGCATTAGATTCCAGTAAATACTGTATTATGATTATAAGTATAGGTCAGGATTTAGTTTAACATTTTACTATATTGTAATAAAATGAATCATTTACCCATTGTTGTATAAAGTAATGTGATTAGATAAAAAATCATAACATAAACATACTGTCATATTATTATTGTCATATAACTCATTGTTTGTGGTAAAATTAAATTTTGCACCTGCTTTATAGCTGTGCATTACTATCACCAGTAAACATTTTTTAATCTTAAGTCTCTTAAAATCAGGGTGCATTAGATTCAATGGTGCATAAGATTTGAGTAAATACAGTAAGCTGACTTAGGGTGCAGTCCTAACCTAGGTGGGCATGACTCATTGGTCTTCCTGTTCCCATTGTTATGTAGAGAGGCAAGATTAAACACTGGCCTAACCCTCCCCCAGGAGTGGTCTTACAGCACTTTTGTGACACCCCAAAGTCAGCATAGGGTATAGGCTGAGGAATTAACCCTCTGAAGAAGATACAACAATTGTAGTAGTGTGGATACTCAAACGGCTGTCAATTCTAACAGCACATAAAGTGTGATCAGTTACTGCAATTAGCACATAAAAAAGCAGGCCTCCCTCCGTCAGTCTTGAAAGACTATGGTATCGTGATTGGCGCTGCATGTGAAGCACGAAAGCCTGGGTTGGATTGTTATGGAGGATAGGCTGTTACCCAAGCAGCAAATCCCCCCTCTCCACGCCACTGAATTAGTCCAATGGAAAGGCAGAGCCAATACAATTGGATCCAGCTGGCATCGCAGAGCTGGGCTAAGGACAGGAGCTCACCCTGTCTTGTGGGGCTGAACCGGGCTGAACTCGAACCCTGGCCTGCTGGTTAACAGGCACAGTGTCTTAGCCACTTGCACCACCCACAGCCCATAAATTAGCACATAAAGAACATATAAAACTAATGAGTAATGGATAGAAATGTAGCAGTTTCCATGGACTTGCTTTCAGTATTGAGTTGGGGGTTGTTTTCCTAGCAAGGTACTTGCTTCATAGCTAGTGCTAGTGCTTGTGCTAGTTAAGGACAAATGACCATGCCTGGCCAAATCCTGAGGCAGTCAAGGTCCAATAGCTGTACCCCAATGGTATCCTATGAGACTATATTCATGGAGGGACTTGTTGATGACCACTGCAACAGTTGCTTCTCGCTCTCAGTTGACCAATTCATCATTGGCATCCTTCAGTCTTCATCCCTGATGATGTGCTGGAAAGTGCAGTATAAAAAGTTGGATCCTTTTAACAGCATGGTCTATACACTGACCTGGTCATAACCCTGAAAATATTAAAACTGAACACAATGGGACTTGCTTTTGAATAGACATGGTTAGGATTGTGCTCCATATCTGGGCATACTTGTCCTCAAAATACTTCATTTCACTATTTCAAGCAATACAAAAAATGTTCCTAAAAGACATGGAAAAGGAATAATCTTTGGTTGGCTCCTTTCCTTTGTGACCAAAATAACATATGGCTGACTATAACAAACAGCAGATTGACTTACATTTTGTCATCTCAACAACTCCTTTTTTTCCTGTGTTCCTCAGTTTGATGGCAATTTCCTGGCAGCAGAACATATTTATTGTTGTCACTCTGATCTGCATTGTTAATACTTGCTTCTAAACATTTCCTTGTCTGCATCATGGATGTGAGTAAATCATATTTTATTTCAAGACAGCTAAGTAGTTTTTATACTAACTTTTGTTGCCTGCCAACAGAAGCTCAGGAAGAGGCAATTGGTGCCATCTGCAATACAAGATAGATAGGTACTTTGAAGTAATGTACTACTTGAGGGCTGGGAGGCTATGAATGCTTTATATTTATATAGTTTTCCCCCAGTGGCTGTGGCTGATGTCTCTTTTGTGCTTCTTTTTTGTTTGCTTTGTTTTGTCCTCTCCCATTAGTCCTTTTCAAGAAAATCTACACCTAGGAGTTAGAAAATCTACACCTCAGGAACAGGTCTGTGTATAACTTAAGAGGGTTGAAGATGAAAGGAGAAATTCATGAAAATTATGGACGTTGTGCATGTACAACAGAGTTTAGGTAAAATCCTTCCAGCGTAATCCTAACCCCTGATTAGGCTGGCACTAGTCCTGGCACAAGTCCTGTGCTGGCCTGGGGTGTCACAAAACTGCCATAAGGCACTTCTGCACCATTCCTGGATGTGTTCGGCCACTGTAAAGACAAGCAGGAGCAGGAAGACAGGTGAGTTGCGCTGGTCTAAATTGGTTAGGATTGGACCCTGAGTCTGTAAACCTGACATGATATTTGTAAGAGGTAAGCAAAAACTTAGTTATTGTCAACCACTTATTAGTTATTTGTGGAAGATATCCATTACAAGTGGCTTAAAATTTACTAAACCTAAACTATTTGGTTATTAGGTGTTTCTGAAAGTAGCATGGTATATACATAGATTCAGCCTGGGAGTAGTTTTATAGATTTTGATGGAGCTTTGGGGAAATCTCTCATTTTCTTATTCTTTTATTTGAAGCTCCATCTAACATGGAAGGCAGGCCATGGTGATTCCAGAGATGCAGCCCCATGGAAGAGGTAACACTTGTTTATATATATAAAACACTGCTACAACTGCTGCTTCTTGTAGTGATTCAAAATAGTGTTATAGTGAAGGGATAATGTGGCGATGTGCTCCTATGAATTGCTGCTGGGGAACAGTGGCTTTAAAGGAACTGAAATACTTCACCAGTATTGCCATTCTTCTCTCAAACTGTAAAGTTGGGAAGTACTTCAGCAACCTTGTGAGGAAGCTGCACCCAAGAATGGAGTTGCATTTACTGCTGGTGACTGCATTCAATGGACACCATTTTTCCTTCTCCTTTATCCCAATACACTAGATTGGGAATCTATGTGAGGGCAATGTGGGCTTGATCCTGATGCCCATAGCACTGGCAGTACATGCCAGTTGGCCCCGATCCTCAGTACTGCATGGACAATCAACCAGTGCTCCTCTAGCTGTAGCTGGTGGTAAGAATTCTTAGGGCACAGGGATGTAGGGAGTTGATAGAACAGAGCAGAACGACAAGAGGATTGGCCCTGGGAGGGTACAAAGATGTTGACAACCTCAACTGCCACATCCTACCCCCTTTCCCAAGTCTGGTGACCTGATATGGGTCTTCTCGGCTTTGCATTCACTCAAACACGGTCGTAGAGCCAAAGAGACCCATTGGCAATCGTGCAGTGTTCCCTAGGGCAGTGGTCTTCAAAGTGGGGTCAGGAGAGTTGCAAGAGGATGGGATCTACCATCTTCGAATCTGGCACTGAACTTTCTTGAAAGTAAGTCTAATTCAACACAAGTAGACATAGAGGAGCATCCTGATAAGTTTGACAGCGGGTCAAAGACTGATTTTTAAGTTTGAAAGGGGTTCCAAGCAGAAATGCCTGAATCCCACTGCCCGAGGATAAGGTAGGAAAATGTGAGATACAGCTTGAGGATCACATTTGAAACCAAATTAAAAGGAAGGTATAGTTTGGTGCATTAATATAACTAAGCCAGTTAAGAAAAAAAGTGAGTGAGGGCAGTTTTATGCAATCTTTGCTTCCTACCCAGCCCTTCATTTTAAGAAAAAAGAACTGTTGGGAACAGTGTATTCAGTCTTTGCTGAAACCAAGGATCTGCTGGGCCAAACAGTTCTTCTTCCATGCAGAGTTTTCTAACTTTTAAAGAAGTCTTGCATTCATGATTAATATGCAGTTTAGCCCGTGCTGTCACTAAATAAAAAATATTAGCCTCCCAGATAGTGTGAAGGGCTGCAGGTCATTGCATGCAAAAGAAGGTACAAAAGAATAAGAACTGAATTTCTATGATATGATGAAAGACTTTTGGGGCCTAACAGGATTATGTGAATGTTGGAATGTGAATCAGTGCTTTTGCACTCCTTAGGGCTTCATATACTTGGAGTGCTACAAACTTTTGCTGATCTTTAGTAACTCTGAGAAGGATTATTGTACACTTCATATAGCAGACTAGGAGTCTAGCAATCGGAACCTTTAAAAAGTGACTGTCACACAATTGTGTGACTACTTTTAAACCATTGAAAAAATTGCAAACCAGAATGTTTTTAGTTTTTTTATATTTTGGCCCCATGTGCTGATTGAATTTGACACTCATGCTCTATAATGACTAGAGCGAGAGATATTGCTCTCTGGCCCAGCTGACCATAGAATCAGTGGGAACCTGGCTGGTTTTGTATAACAGATGCTACAGGCCCAGGTTCTTTGGCTGAACAACTTATCACAGCAAACTGAAACAATAAAGCAGATTTGTTCTGCTATGCACTGTCTAGCCCAGGGCAGGCGACCCCTGGCATGCGGAACAGTGCTTATTGGCATGCCAAGATGCCCCTGCCACAGCCCCAATTGCCAGTAGGCAGCTGCCCATTACCATCACTACTCTTCAGAATGGCAACATTTCTCCCCCCTCACCCCACCATACTGCCATCTGAATGGAAGGCCCTGGGGCAGAGACTCTGCACCCTCTGGACCCTTCTGCAGGACAGCAGGTTTGAGTCTTGGATGCAGCCAAGCTAAGGGAATAGCACCCAAAGGCCTGAGCCTGCAGCCTCATTCCCTGCTGTGCCACCTTCAGAAGACCTCCCAGGGCCAGCTAAGCAGCAGGCCCAGAGGCACCGAGGCCAGGCAGGTGGGCAATGCAAGCGGGGTGCCAGGGAGCCTGGAGGGGCAGAACAGAGCTTACCCTTTCCTGCACCTTTCTACTCGGAAGTAAGCCCTTTTGCAGTCAATGGAGCCTACTCACAGAAAGAGGTGGGGAAGAGTGCATCCTTAGAGCCCAATGCCTATGGGAAGTCTGATCCATTTGAACTGGATTAGGACCCCTCACCACCTATAACCTGGCTCAGGTACCAGTAACATTGAGAAGAGAAACTTGTTAGTCTCATTATCTAGGAATAGATGATCATAGTGTCAAATCAAGCATTATTTTGACTGGCATTCAGTGAGTCATGGCTCTGGCAGACACCCAGCTGCAAAGCTAGTGGTTGCTGAAACTACAATAGGATCCTGGAAAGACTCAGATTATATGCATCTTGTTCAGAAGCTAATTGGAATAGGAATAACAAAATCAGCACAACATTTTCTTTGAGTTGCTTTGCACTCACAACTTTGGTACTAAATTCATTTCACAAGGGCAATGTATTCACATCTTTTTAAAAAGTCTTTAAATCAGACAATTTGAAATCAATTTCATTGACTGCACCTGAAAGATCAACACCGCATCCACACTTGAAGGATGAACACGGAGGTAATAATAATAACAAAGACATGCATATTTCACATCCACCATCTGCAAATTGCAGATCCTTTTCTATCAATATAGTGTACTTCAGAGTTATTTTAAAAGAGACAGTCCCAACATATTAGACTGCATAACTCCAGCAATATTGGTATTGCCATGAATAACAAAGGAAAGCAGAGTGATGAGCAGTAATGCGGAGGAAGAGGGGGGTCTTCCAATGACCATGCCAACCCCTGCCATCACCAAAAATGATGCCATCATCTCATGCCCATAATGCTATGCAGTGCCTCTAGTGCCTACAGTATTACCCAAACCCGCCTCTTTGATTCTTTTTCTGGTTTGTTTCCTTTGAAATCACAATTTCAGTTGTTGATATTTTCAAATACACAGCACCAGGGCATTCTCTCCAGTGGACAATTCTACTTACCATTTGGCACCTGGACCGAGCTGCTTATTGAATTAGCAAAGCATTTATCCTAGTGCTGCACAAAGCAGCTCATTGCTAGATAAGTCTCTTGCCATCCCTAATTACTCTGCTTTTGAGTTCCATGGGAGAAATCACAAAGCATGCTTCCTCTAGAGGAAGGGTGGCTGCAGGAAGAAGGCAGGAGTGAGGCCCTGCTCCTGTTCCTGGCTCCCATGGGTTGACTTCAGGTGATCCCACTCAAAACATATTCATATAAAATAAATGCAAATGGTAAAATATTCAGATCCCTTGCATATTGATGGGTTGTTTTCATCTTCAAATAAGTTCCTCAGTATACCATATAGACAATCCTGGAAATCAAAAGTCTATTTCCACTTCAAACAGCTGTAAGGAGAGCTGGAAGGCCTCCCTGTATGCTTCATACAAGAAGCATGATGAGCTCAAAAGCACATTAATATTTCATTTTTTATGGCACTCCCAGGCATTTCCCCCCTCATAATCCATTACAGGTGCAAACATCCCCCTTTCTATCGCTGTGGCTATCAGAATGAACTCCCATTTTATCTGGTAATCGGAATGTGAATTGACAGAAATATCTTCGGACTGTTGGCTACATATCTAGCACTAAATGCATTTTCACAAGAAAATGAAAATTCAGCTTGTTGCATTATGGCACAAGTATGATTTGCTCCGACACCTAATTTTATTAGAGAGGTCAAGAAGAAATGGCAGCTATGATCAGAATAGCCGACAGAGAAAGAAAAGAACTAACCCTAACTGCGCCAAAACTAGAGTGGAGCTACAAAGAAGCTTGAAATAAATCCATATTCTGAATGTTATGCCACACTTTGTAATTTAGATTTACCTACACATACATACAGACACAAGAGCCTGGCAGCTTTCATTTTAGCGAGGGGTGTCAAACTCATTTCATATAGCAGGCCAAGTAGCATTCATGAAGCCTGCTGTGGGCTGGAAGTGATGTCATAAAGTGGAAAATGAGGTCATTAAGCAGGTTGTGACCAGAAATAAGCACTTTTCTCATTTAGGAAACCAATAGCTGTAAATGACAGAATAAAAAATATGCAAATTTTAATTATATTTTCAAGATTTTTTCAATTATCATGCAGGCAATGATACCTCAGCACAACTCAGGAGCTGAGAGCAGTTGATGGTGGGCTTGGAAGAACCCAAGAGCTGAATAAAGAGCTTCTGGGGGAGGGCAGGGAGTAAAATCTGGCCTGTGTGCCTTATGTACTATGTATTGACATTTTTTGCATATGACACTGTATATTGATACTAGCTAATTTTCTCTGTACAGTCCTTTAGAGTTAATGTCACATCAGTGTTATAGCAGGAAGAGCTTCTTCCAGAAAAAGGTGTGAAAAAGGATAATTTGGTGTCATGAAAAAGACATGATATATTATTCTACACTTGCAAAACCATATAAAGTTTTTGTTGGGGCTGTATACTTAACCAAGTTAACCTTCTTATTCTGAGGGAATAGAAATCAACCAAATTTCTATAGGAATATTCTCCTGGATATTAAAAACTTACTGATGTTTTATTGGTTTGTTTCTTTTTAGCAAGTTAAGGATTTAATGGAGCTGAAACCAATGAAAAGGCCTTTATTTTAATCATTTAATCTATATCCTATCATTGTGTGTTTGGCTCACTCATAAAGCAGTTTTCCTTCATTGCTTATGATGTTTACCTTAATGGTTATTATCTTAAACCAATCTCATCAGAAAGCAGTTGTTTTTATTTTCAAAACTGTCATTGTTCCACATTTTCTAAATAACAGCCTGAATGGCATGGAAGGCAACCTTCAACATGTAATAAATGCAGCTCTCAGAAGAAGCTGCTCAACATTTTAAGGAGGATTTTGACAGAAAATCAGTCCAAGATATTGGATGATAAATATTGTATTTTATATTACTATGACATAATAGTGATACTAATCTATATAGGGCACTCGGTCCATCAGTGAGCATAGAAAGTGCGTACATCTCCCTCTAGACCTGTTTGGGAAAAGAGGTGCATGCAAACCCATCCAAGATACAATTCTGGAAAGCATCAATCTAAAGCTGATGATGTTCTCAATTAATATAAACATGTCAAAATAAGCAATCTATGCCAAGCTCCTTTACTGAAATTCTGTATTTTCCTGTCTAATGGACCAATCTTATCCTTCATTCCTTCCATTGGTCCAGCCACTCAATGCCATGCGTGGGAAGGCTCTGACCTCCAGGGAATGCTCCTCCAGTGCATGCTGCTGGAGCATTCTTTATGGCTGCTTTACAGCAACCAGTAATGGCAGTGATTTCCTGCTACAAGCAGGGGGTTGGACTAGATGACCCACTGGGTCCCTTCCAACTCTAGGATTCTATGATTCTATGACACTATGAGCACAATCCTAACCATGTCTACTCAAAAGAAAGCCCCATTATGTTCAATAGGTCTTACTCCCAGGAAAGTGTCTTTAGGATTGCAGCCTAAGAGCACAATCCTAACCATGTCTACTCAAAAGTAAGCACCATTGTGTCCAGGAAAGTGTCATTAGGATTGCAGCCTAATTCCACCAGCAAGGAAACCCAATGAGTCTATAAGTCCTGCACAGCTGATTGAATACCCTGGCAGTATTTTACCCTTCAGCATTTCTTCATATTGTATTTTGATGTACCTTGAGAATTTTTATTTTGTCAGAAAAATGCATAACAGAATTCATATATCTGTGATTGTTAGATAAAAAAAGAAAGTAACAAAGAGCACAAGACATTTCCCATTCAATCTGTGGATTAAGGGATAAGACGCAATATTGGTTCATTTTTATTACAGCAAGAGGGAGCATAATTTTCTGCTCTCTCAGTAAGTCCTGTATTATCCACAAGGGAGCTGTTATTATCTACATAATGCTCTGAGGCATCTGCAATTAGACTTACCATTCATATTAGTCTCCCTTTGGTTTAAAGTCACTTTCACTTAAATCGATAAAATTAAATTAGCCTTCTCTCCCAGGCCACAAAGAAGTTTCTCCTAATAACGTTCAGCAGACCATGTTGAGTAGATCCTCTATGCCAACCACATACTCTGTAGCTACAACATTTAATGGAGGCATGTACACTGGAACATCTGTCCATTTATGGATTAGTACTGTTATGTGGTGAATTAGGAATGGAATATACAGATCTCCTCCTGATGCATAACACAGAAGGGGGAATATCAAAGAAGTGTTAAAATTTGATCCATATTCATACCAAACTATTTGAATGGGAGCATGCACTTCCCCTTGCTTTCCAGTACAGGAATGGAAAGTATCTCCATCCATCATTTAACATAGAGATATTGCATTCAATTGCTCATTTGACAGGTTAGGGACAAGAGCCAGTGGTGAAAAGCTGAAATGGTTGAAAAATTGAACCTGGTTGTTTTTTAGTTTACAAATATTGCTTCCAGTGCTTTTCTAGCTAACAAATTATTGCAGTTGCCCTTTTTGTCTTGCAAATTCCTGCTGTGTCACAAACTTTTTGCAGTTGATTCTCTTAAATACTTTTGGGAATGGGAATAGACATGGAGTTAAAGTTAGTGTATACTCTCTCTCTCTCTCTCTCTCTCTCTCTCTCTCTCTCTCTCACACACACACACACACACACACACACACACACACACACACACATACACATACAGACACACACACACACGACAGTTTAAATCACCATGTCATGTATATCGAAATGAGAGAGACAATTTTAAACTTTAGACCAGAAGAGATATTGAAAGAGTGGAGCATTCATTGAATGAATGACTTCTAGTATAACTTAAATGTGTAGAAAGAATGGAACCATCGAAAAACAAAGGTTTTTTTGTCCCCACATCAGAAAGTGGGGATACCTGCATCATCATGTTCCCCAGCTTGGGTGTTTATGAGAAGACTTGCCTGTGAAAGGTTTGTGAGCAAATTGATTGCATGCAAAGGTTATTTTCAGTCAAATATTTGATGCTGCAAAAGGCTCAAATTTCTGTTGGTATATTTGATCGTTCCCAGGAGACATAACTGATGCTTTACAAAAACTTGAGCTTTTGAAGACGTTTGTTTAGAATGTGTGCAAAACCCCAGTTGAATTTCATGTTGAAAAAGTGGGATGCTCATATCATGCCTTGTTGTGCACGGCTGTCTTTAGATCTGGGATGACTGATGAAATTGACTGAAAGGAACGGATATGGAACAACTACAGCAGCCCACTAACCTGGGGATACAGCAGGCCACTCCAAGTATCCACCCTCCACTAGAGGTACTGCAGTACTGCATTCTCATGCTGCAGCTGTTACTGGTTGTAAGGAACTTCTGGTCTTCCTTCTAAGACAGGCACCATAGCTATTCCTTGTTCAGTGTGACCTGAGAGGGGTCTTCTCAGGAGCAAGCCCTTCCCAGCTGCCACTGAGTTGGTGCCTACTGAGCATGCTTAAGAGCCGCTAGGGCAGCCCATGCTTCCTGACTCTCTGGATCCAATGTAACTTTCTGCTCTGGGTACAAAATAGCTGGGGCAGTCCAGCTGGGCTCTCCTCACTGCCCTTACTTTGGATTGTGCCCATCGCCTCTTATTCAGTTTTATCTTAGTTACTTTACAAAATACAATCTGAATTCATTTATTTACTAGACATTTCCCTATGGAGCCATCTTGCCTGACTTTTCTTCTGTGACTCCTGCCATGTAATACATGATATGTATTAAAAATTAAAATATTGATAAAACAAAATGTCAATATCAGGCCTTGATGTTAATAGAAATGTCAGTCTCTGTGGTCTCATGAGCAAGGAAAAATTTCTTGAATTACCAAGTTTCTCCAGCAACCTCATTTGGAAAGCAGCAACCTTTCTCATGCATGTAGAACAATATATATGGCCAAACCATAGTTCATGAGCCACATGGAGCTTTTTGACATATAATGCATGATTTTATAAATCTGTTGACTGGGCTGCTTTTTACATCATAGTTAAAACAGAAAACTAATAAGACATTTTCAAGCGTTGTAATGATTCACCAAATATAAACTGAGAGTCCACTGGATTAAAACATAATTTTTAATGTTCATGCTAAGTAAATATCTTTAAGAATTTTAATGCTTCTTAAATAGTGTAGTGTATTTCGAACATCTGGAGTTTATCATTTGTGGCTCTTACATTAAGCATGTTTGGCCACTCCAATATAAAATTTAATTCAGCCATTCTCATTAGATTCCCTAGATTCTCGTTATGCCTCAATTATATTGCGAAAGAAGTCAAAAAGGAAATCAAAAGTACAGTGCATCATAAACACTGACTATTCCTTGAATACACTGATCACATTAGAGCAGTGTTTCTCAACGTTTGTCCTCCACCATACCACTTCACATAGTCCACCTATTGCAAATATCACTGGAAGCAACTGGTGATGAAGTCTTGGATGTTACTTGGAGGATATGACAAGACACCAGTACAAGGCCCAGAGTGTACAGGAGAGTTTATCAAACTTGGAACAGCATGCTTTGGAGGTCAGCCTGCCAATCTAAGCCACCTATCCCTGTTTTGTGCCATGTTGCTGGTCTCACTGCTAGACGGCAGATGTCCAGGGGTCCCAGAAGTACCATTAGACACCATCTAAAGCACCACTTATAGTATCCGTACCACTGGTTGAGAAACACTGCATTAAGAGTATAATAATAATACCTTTATTATGGTCTTCAACCAGCACAAAACATTAAGAGTATGTTGCTTGCAATAAATTAATTGTTTCAGATGGTTTCATGTACAGTACCAGCAGGATTATATTGAGGTCCTCAGCAAACTGCTCTTCATGGTTCTCTTTCTACCTGAGTGTCCCCAAGAAGAGTCACTCCGGCACCACAAAACAAAGTGAAATACTCATTTAATGGCAAAACTGTTGTGCCATTGCTGGCTTGCTGGAAGTGTGAGGATTAGGTTTGTCTCTCTAGTTGTACAGCAACCGGTCTTATAAATGGATACATTGTCAAGGCATGTCATTCAGCTAATGAACTGTGACTGCTGACTTCTTTCAATCAGTGTTGCTGCAGTAGGTTGCTAAATTTGGTTCGGAATCCAGACAGCTTATAGAACCCCATCTTTTGGAGGGAATGACACGTTGACATGTCTCCAGGATGCACTGCTCATAGGAGAGGGGAAAAAAGAAATAAATAATCACTACCAATTCCCAAATAGTCCATTCAGGCATTAACAAATTTACCATGGCTGCCAGTTTTAATCTGCTTTACCTAAAGATACAGACATCTTTTGGGAGATTATTCAAATGAAGGGGGAAGAGAAATATGTTCCTACTAAGCTTTCAAGGGACCACTAAACAGATTAGGACTTCTTTCTTGTCTGTTTTAAGAAGATATTTTAACTTCTCTGATACAAGTCAATTTGTTAATGGATGTTCTTCATTATGGATCATTTCTGAACCTAATTTCTTGTCATGTTTAGTATGTTCAGCATCCCTGGGAAATAATCATTGTTGCTGCAGTAAGTAAAAAGAATGGTAAAAGAATCCACAATAATCTTAGTCAGCTCCTTTCATCTTTAAGACTCAGTGCTATTAGAAGGTTGTTGGAGATCCTAGGGACACGCCAACTTGGGCCCACACCATAACATATGACCTCTACACAGGGGTCTTTTTCAGGGGGTATGCACCTGTAAGGAGTACTGGCACTTCTGAGTGAGTACCGGCATCTCTGTGGGTAAGTACTGGCATACACACATGTAGTCACAAACACACACAGGTGAGTACCCAGTCAGCGGAAGCATCACTGTCATGTATGGCAGGAAGAAAGCTGAAGTGAGGATCCATGGTAGATTCCTCCCGGTTGGAGCCGTGTCCACAGCCATGCCCGTATTTGTAATGTTTTGTATGTTTATGCCAATAAAGGTATCTTGACTTGATCTGACACAGGTAAATACCTGTGAGTACCGGCAGGTGAGTACTGGCACCTATTTTCCATAAAAATAGCATTGCCTCTACAGCATTACAATAAATGGCATCTCCTCCCACTTCCGTATACCTGACTGTCCCATTATCTAATGTAGGCTACAGTTCTAACCCCCAGTTAGGTCAGCATTAGCTCCAGCACATGGCCCATACTAGCCAGGGGGTCACAAAAGTGGTGAAAGGCACTTCTACACTACTTCTAGCCTTCTAGCGGTGGGTTTGGCCAGTGCATAGATGTGCACCTGTCTCCCTTCATCACTATGGGAATAGGAAGACCAATGAGTTGTGTTGGCCTAGGTTAGGACTGCACCTGTAGTGAATCAAAACAGAAGAAATTGACAGACGGAGAGAAACTGAGACAAATATTTAAATATTTAACTTATATTTAACTGCTCCTTCCACATCATGCTTCCTTCTGGACCTCCCCCCACCTCCCTTGCCCTGGAATGCCTCCCCCTGTCTCCTTCCATGCCCCACAGATTTCTCTACATGCTAGGCAGCAGAAAGTGGGCCCAGCACCAGAGCTGGCCTAGAGGAGCTTCAAGCCCAGGGAAACAACTTGTAAACTTGTCTTTCAGCACATTTATGACAGTGTGTGTTGACAGTAAGCTGGCATGCAGGTCTCAGGACTGGACCCATGACTTGGTGCATCAGGAGTACAAAGGCTGGAACTAATAGAATCATAGAGTTGGAAGGGACCCAGTGGATCTGGTCCAACCCCTTGCCTGTAGCAGGAAATCCTTGTCTTGTGGGGACCCAGGTCTCAAACCCTGGCCTGCTAGTTAACAGGTATAGTGTCTTAACCACTTGCGTCACCAGGAGTAGTGCCAGTATAAATGCTCAGGTTTCTCATAGGCACACACTCTTTCTAATTCTTCATTCTTGTTGCTCTTCTTTGTATCCAGGATCTTAAGCAATTCTGTTCAGAGACCATAAAGGCCTGCAAGTTAAAAGGAAGGCTTCTCAGGATCATGAAGAGAAACTATCACATGCTTCTCCTTAACTTTGTTAGAGTCCACCCTATGAATGCAGTATATTATATTAAATAACTACTTTTGAATGAAAGAGGTTCTCATTATATCCAACAATTGCATCAGATTTGTGAATATGCAGTAATATTACTTAGATTACTACTAATTACTAATTACTACTACTAGTAATTACTACTAATTACTACTATTACTAATATCACTACTTCTATGTATATATAACTGAAAAGTCACTCAATGACTCAATGACTGACTCATCAACGCCCAGCCAGAACGGCTGGATCAAAGCATGAAATTTGGGGAGGGTGTTCCTCCTGTGATGGAGGTACCCACTAAGAACCGATTTTCAGAAATTCCAGCTGGAAGGGGGTGAAAAGGGGCACAACACATTTTCCTCCCTGTACTTTCCATTGAAGAATCCCTGACTGAGGGACGCTCTGCCCCAGAAGTATGGACCCAGAAGTATGAAATTTGGGAAGGGTGTTTCTTCTGTTACATCAATACCATAAACAGTTGTTGCAAAATTTAATCCTTAAGGGAGTGAAAAGGGGTGCAACATGTTTTTGTTAACACTGATGACTGATCAACATCCAGCTGATGTACTGGGAGGGACTGTGCACAGGGGGTGATGGTGCACATGAGGGGATGGTGTGCTTTGGGGAATGAAGCGCATGCTGGTGATACGCACGGGGAGATGTTGCGTAGGGGAGGATGTTGTACAGGGGTGTTGCGCATGGGGAGATGATGTGCATGTGGGGATGATCGACATGGGGGTGTTGCATATGGTGTGCATCAGTGGATGGTGCGCATAAGAGGATGGTACGCATGAAGGGACAGTGCACATTGGGGTTGATGAGCATGGGGGATGTTGCGCATGGGAGGCTGATCAGCATGGGGGTGTTGTGCTTTGGGGGCATGATGCACATGGGGATGTACATGGGGGACAATGCACATGGGGTGTTGCATATGATGTGCATAGGAAGTGTTGCACATGGGGACGATGCACATGGGGGATGGTGCGCATGAGGGTTTTATGAGCATGGTGGATGTTGCACATGGGGTTGATGTGCATGCAGGGATGATGAGCATGGAAGGTGTTACGCATGGGGAGAATGCACATGGGGTAGTGTGCTAGGGAGGATGGTGCACATGAGGGAACAGTGTGCATGGGGAGTTGAAGCCCAAGGGGGGGACACAATCCGCATGTGGGGTTGATGCGCAGCAGGGGGATGGTGTATGGGGAAAATTTTACTCCCGCAACGTGGGTACGTTTTCAGTAGTACTGTTATAAATGATCAATTACAAAATGGCTGCAATATATTCTGCAGAGAATTGTAAACTCTTCTCATGTTAACAAATCATGGGATGCTGCCCTTAGTCCAGGACCTTCTATTTGTATGGGACTCAGTTTTTGTTTTCTCCCAGAGTTGTTTTCAGGATAATTAGCTGTCATTGGTCACCCGCAGCTCTGACTAGACAGTGTCAGTCTTTCATAAAGATACAGTAAATAGACAATCTAAGCAAGTCAATCTTAGTGGATTCATACAGTTGTTACCACTGTATTTTCAGCATGTAAGGATTCTAAAAATCAAGTGAGATATGCATTGTTTGGTGTAATGACGTTTCACTCCCATATCATCAAGCAAGTGGCAGGCCATCAAAACTTCAGTATTCTTTTATTGTGGCACAGAAGTCTCCCTATCTCTCCTCTTTAAGAAGACCACATTTCACAAGGTGATTGCACAATGATCAGTCAGCTGGCTAAAAATGTCAGAAGAATCTCATCCATATTGATAAATATAGCACATTGGCATTTGAACAATGGATCATGCTTATAGCTTGATGTGGAAAGTCACGTTTTACCATGATTCACCATGATGCCATCTAGCAAAACAGTCACTCAAATATATTGTCATTATTCCATGGGTTTGTAGCTGGATCAATAGGATTATGACTTTTTATGTCCAAGTGCTGTTATGTTGGATCAATGGCTTAAACAACATACTTGAGTGACAGCTTAACAAAAGAAAAATCCAATATCCTAGACTATTCTTCAGGGAAATTTCACTCTTCAGATAGTAATAATAAACGCAAACCTTATACCTTATTACTTCTTCTGCATTCCATATACTTAAATATTTGTGATGCCAACCTGAATCATATTGAATTGGGTCAGAAAGAACCTGAACCAGTAAAAAAATTTCCTGACCAAACCAGTGCAGCACTTGCCTCTCGTTTCCTTCACTAGCCAATTCCTGATACTGTCACATTGCATAGATTGCAGTATCCAATGGAAATATAGTTTTTTAAAGGTCATTGACATTTCAATCACCTTTGGGAAAACAATATTTTCCAAGGATACCAGTCCCCCTTGCAGTTCACCAATTATTCCAAATAGAGAGGAATGAGATACCTCAAAGACTTAAATATGACCACGTGAACCAGTGTGGCATTTGTGCCCCCTTGGCTTCCTATCTAAGACAGAAGTTTGGTATATTGGTATCTCAGTGACTCCTCCGATCAATCACCCTGCCCCTGACACTGTAACACAGACTAAGGGCAAAATCCAGAGTAACTATGGGGAGTCCTTGCTCCAGTATAAGAACAACTTACTCTGGATTCCAATATGAATTTCCCATAGGTTTTCACTAGGTGGTGCAGTAAATACTGGTGCATACAAAGTCTCTTATGTGCTCCCGTAGTTACTCTGGATTTGGGGGCTACTCAAGTACTGTATTTACTCAAATCTAATGCTAATCTTTTCCAGCCAAATTCAGTTTCCAAAATAAGGGTGTGCACTGAATTTTATGGTTACTTAGATTTGATTAAATACAGTATTTTGATAATAAGTATAGGTTTCACATTTGATTTGATGGTGCATTAAATTCGAGTATATTTGAGAGTTTATTGGACTTCAAAAGTTACTTAACCTAAAATCCTAATCATGTCTACTAAAAAGTAAGCCCCTTTGTGTTCAATGGGTCTTATTCCCAGGAAAGTATCTTTAGAATTGCAGCCTTAGACTCATATGAAGAGTTTACCGGATCAGACCAAGAGCTCATCTAGTTCAACTTCTGTATCCCCTAGTGGCCTTCAAGATGCTTCAGGAAGGCATCTCAAGCTGGCACCCAAGGCAACATGATACCTCTATTTTGGTGCCATTTCCTTACATCTGGAATTCAGAGATAGGCTACTTCTAAAACCTCAAGGATACATACAGTCATCATGACTTGTGACCCATGGTGGACTTTTACAAATATGTCAAATCCCCTTTTAGGCTAGATGTCACCCTATATCCTGTACCAAGAAGTTCCACAGATTCATTATGCACTGCATAAGGAAATAATAATCATATTCAGTGGTGAGCTCCAGCAGGTTTGCTCCCACTCTATAGAACCGGTTGTTAACAAGAGATAGGACATATAAAGTTTAAAAATAGCCATTTAAAAGTGGCTGCCAGATGGGCAGAGAATTGGCTGTTAATTTCTTTGAATCCCATCACTGGTCATATTTTAATACAACTTTCTATCTAAAAGCCTACAACAGTCACCAAGTGCTTAAATTTGTCCATCTTTTCTAATCCACAGTGGCGTTAGTTTCCATCCTGGAGTTTTTAGTCAATTTCCAGCACTCCTGAAGTAGAAGGGGAGATAACCCAAGCCCTGGGCTGTGTTCACAGTTAAGAGAAATTGGTTAAGACCAAATCCTAATATCATTTGACACAAATCTATGAAGTCCGTAGTGTTGCATTAATGTGCATCAGGAAGGTCTGAGCTTCGATCTGAGTTGAAATAATACTGTTCTTTCAAAAAATAGCCCAGTGGATATGTCAATATAAAATTGTAGCTGTTAACATAAATTGCACAAGATAGTGTATTTGCAGATTTTTCATGTTGCAATGTATGACGCATGCATCTACTTGGCAGGTAGGGAGTGAATGTGATACTTGGCTGTATCCAAGGACAGCCATGGGACAAATTTGTCAGGTTTAACTTCAGTCCTGATAATTTCATGGGGACATTGCTCCCCTTCAGCTGCAGGCCAGAGTATTTTTTATCTATCCAGAGTGGATAGGTGTGTTTATTCACTGATTTATTCAAATCAGTCCCACTACAGGGAGTGGTATACAGCATTCACTGAAACAATGAAAATAATCAATACACAATTTTGTTCAGCCTCGTCTGACATGCTAGCTGCATTTTGAGAAGGCTGGCCGACCTGGCCACAGTGATTCATGACTTAGGGCCACAATCCTATACACACTTGTCCCCTTGAGCTCAGTGGAAATTAATACTGAGTGGATGTGCATAGGAATGTGCTGAAAATTTCTTTACAACTGATAAGAGCATCCTTTGTTTGGGACAGCACTTAAAGATTATCTGGAACCTTCTACTGATGCACAACATGATTTCTAGACAGTTATCTGGAGCATGAGGTCAGAGCACATTACCGCAGTGCTTTTCAAAGTGCATTGGTATTTTGTTTTTGTGCACAATTTAAGGTGCTGGTTATTACGCACTGCATAAGGAAATATTTATTATACACGTTCAAAGTTCAGTGACTTTGAACCTGTATATTTGAAGGACCACCTAATCCCACATGAGCCTGCACACCAACTTAGTGTAGAAGACCAACTTCTTCAGTGTGGTGATGGTGTCCACTTGTTGTGGATTGGTGTCATCCAATTCATGGTGGGCGCGACAAGGGGGAAATTGGCCAGCCTGTCACAGAGGGCCTGTCGCCAGGATGTTGCCTTTCCCAACAAAGCAGTATGTGTTTATTTACTTGCATTTGGATGCTTTCAAACTGCTAGGTTGGCAGGAGCAGTGTTAAGAAAGGAGCTTACCCCATCTTGGCAGTACTCAGGTCTTGAGCTGCTGATCTGCTGACCAGGGGGCAGTGATCTGTTTTGAGGGGCAGTGACTCAAAGTGATCAGAGTGACCATATACAATGGAGGACAGAATGTCTGTACCTTTAATCATTGCATGGAAGAGGGAATTTTGGCAGGTTTAGCTCAACTTGGAAGGGTTTAAAAAGAAGCACCTGCCAAAATTCCCTCTTCCATACAATGCTTAAATGTAGATGCACTTTCTCCTCCATTATATATGGTCACTCTGCTCTAGATTTGACTTGAGTAAAGCCCTATGGGATACTTCCCAACAATGCACTATGTCAAAGGTATGATAAGGTATACCCAGGCAGCAATGGTGGGATTCAGATAAATTAACAACAGGTTCTATGTCCTAATAACCTTAATTAACAGCAGGTTCTATGTCCCATTAGTTACTGGTTCTCAGAAATAGGCACTCATTAGCAAAGGGTTCCATAGAACCTGTGAGAACCCCCTGAAACCTACTACTGCCTGGCAGGATAGCTCACAGTATATCTCACTAGTAGACAGCACACTGTTTGCCAGCACACAAACCTTTGTGTTTGTGATGGTTCATGAACCCTTTGGTCAGGGCCCAAGTTAATTGGCATCTGATGTCAATTCTGGTGCAGATCCTTAAAAGTCTGACAATACGAATTGATCATCTGGATCATATTAGAAAAATGGACCTGTTATGTAATTAGGTCCTTCTTGGCTCAATCTAGTCTAAAGTCTATTCTGAACACATGAGAATATTCCAGAATAAACATGGCCCTTTTCTCCAGGGTCTGAACTCGAATCCCACTGTGTGCATTAGTATTTACAATATACAGCATACTGTAATAAAAACTCTTTTGGTGCACTTCACAAACTGGGGTTGCCTCGTATTGTCAAACTATTTCCTTGAATATTGTCTTATAAAATAATGGGTGGAGGCGAAACAGTAGAGGCCTAAATAATAGCTCGCTCTTCCCTGATTACATCTGACATCTCTTGTCAGCCAAGCGCAATTTCATTTTATTTCTCAATGGAAAAGATAATTATTTTGGGGGCAGCTCACAATATCCAGCCAACGAGTAATAAACTTTTATTGAGAAACTCATTGTTTACATTTTTGAATTGTCAAATGCCTGGAAAACATGCTTGTCTTTAGGGATTTGCATGCTGTAGCTTTAGGGCTCCATAGCTGTATGCACTGAATTATCTGAGTCAAAGTTTTGTGTAAGAAGTTTCGTTTTATCAAATGCAGGAAAAGAGTGAGAAAGAAAAATAAAGCAAATAAGCCTTTGTAGAAACTTCTAATTTGTATGAATTTGGTGTTTTTTTGCAGTGGTGGGCTTCAGGGGGTTCTCACAGGTTCTATAGAACCCTTTGCTAATAAGTGCCTGGTTCTGAGAATGGGTTACTAATGGGACATAGAACCTGTTGTTAATTTAGGTTATTAGGACATAGAACCTCTTGTTAATTTATTTAAATCCCACCACTGGTTTTATGATTCATGATGGTAGATTTTCAGGGTGATGCAGGGTGAGGATGCAATTGGGGAGTGACAGGGGGAGGGTAGGGCAGATTTTCTGGTCCTGGATTGTAACCTCCTGGTTTTAGAAGTAGGTTACTTCAGAATATCAGATGTGAGGGAGTGGAACCAGGATCCTGGTATCATGATGTTTTGGGTGCTCTGTGAGGTGCATTCAGGAGGCTGAAGTAGAGGCAGCTTTGGCCTGATCAGGAACGGCTTTTCTTATGTTCTGAGTGCCATATCAGCTCTGGGTCATTTTGTCATCCCTGATGATAACATACAGTACCAAAAAATTATGTGCATATGTGACATGAGTTCGCAATGCACCTGGGCCATCTGGCTCTTTCATCCATCTCACTTTTGAGCTTCAGTAAGCTTCCTCCCAATATCGCCAGTTGAGTTAGTTCTCCAAAGACGTACTTCTCCAGCCCTGGCCAGATAGGCATGTCGCCTCCTGTTCGCTCACATATCCCCCCATATCCTCCATATCCAGGAGTCTGCTGGACTCCTAGTTGGTAGTTGTTGAGTGTCTCTTCCTTTTTTGTATAGATGCCTTTGTCTCCAATCCTAACCACTGTTTCCTGAGAGTAAGTACTATTGAACACAATGGGACTTACTCAGTGATGGGCTTCAAAGAAATTAAGAACCGGTTCTCTGTCCATCAGGCAGCCACTTTTAAATGGCTATTTTTAAACTTTATATGTACTATCTCTTGTTAAGAACCGGTTCTATAGAGTAGGTGCGAACCTGCTGGTGCCCACCACTGGACTTACTTCTGAGTAGATATGCTTAGGATTATACTCTTTGGCTCTTGTGAATCAGAGGCTGTATTTTTTCCTTGCTGTTCATGAATCCTATGCACACCTGCGAAGGAAAACATTAAACTGCAAATTGTGCTTCTCCCTATAAGCTGTCCACCCTATAGGCTGATGTCCACCCAAATGACACAGAGCCCATCTGTGCATAATATGAATAACATAAAAATGTACCTTGTTCTAAATTCAACCTTTCATCACACAGTAAATCCTCAACAGTTCAGTCTCTCCTCATAAGGAAATTATGATGTTCATAAAATGGGGTTTTGAGGATAGAAAAAGAAATTGGATTAGGTTTGAATAACATAAGACGAGTCGAGTTGCTATGCTCCACATAATCTCTGTATCATTTGCAGCAGCTTTGAGCAATTTTGAGTTATTCTCTGTGATAAGACAGTAAAGCTAATGTAGTCTCATAAAAGCCCCCATGTATAATGAGTGATCAAAAAGCCTGAAGTATTGCTACTGCATTCTAAAGGCTTCATTTTACCTCTCATTTATATTTATTAATGAGGTGTGAAAATTATCCTTGGTTGACTTTAACACGGGCAAAAAAATCTGCAAATGCAACTCATTTTTGTTTCTGTGCAATTTAAAGCAAAAGGCTCCAATTTAGCCTGCAATTAATTTGGGAATCTAATGAAAATACGATGTGTACAAGATGAAGTGGCGAGTAATTCAGCAGAGATTTTCCCTTCATGACTATTTAGAAACCTCTGTTGCTGTTGACAGCATTACCTTCACCACAACATCACTTACACCTCAGGAGGAGCTTTAGATTTGAGAATAATTTGAAGGAATGGTTAATTCTGGAATATGTTAACATCAGCAATCACTGGTAATCCAATAATGCAGCAAAGAGCACAATCCTAATCATGTCTATTTAAAAGAAAGCCCCATTGTGTTCAATTTGTCTGACTTCCAAGAAAGTGTCTTTAGGATTGCAGCCATAGTGTGTGATAACATCCACTTCCAAATCTTTGCTGGGAAAAGTTTAAGGGTGAGTGCCATGTGACCAGCAAACAAGGACTGTGGAATGTACCTTCACCCCATGAAAGATCCTGTAGGTTTCCGTAGGAATAGTGTTTTATTCCTACAAAGCTAGACATACCCACATGACCACAGAAAAATCTACTGACAATTCTGGCTCTCAGGCTTAGAAACAGAGATGATCATCATATCCTAAAGTCAGTCCTGCTGAGGTATCTATGGGAGAAAAATGGAATAAAGGTTTGGACCCTGTGTATCTTTCATTATTTCCCATCTGTTTTATTTGCAGTCATAAGAAGAGTCCTGCTAGATCAGACCAAAGACCCATCTAGTTCAACTTCCTTTAAATCCAATGGCCCACCAATGCCTCACTTCTTCTTCAGTCTTTAGCTGAAGAAGGATTGGTGGGATCGTCCTTTCAACCAATATGCTGCTGTAGGCGCCACTGGATTCTGTGCACCATTCACAATATGTTTCCATTCTTTAGCCTTGTCAGTGATCAGTCGCTGGTTCTTTAGGTCTTGCTCAACCAATTTGAACCACGTCTTTTTCAGTGCTACTCACTGAACTCTCCAGTGGATAGATCACTCTCGCCAGAGGAACTTATGTGGCAGCTAATTGGTGTTCATTCTGCAGGCAAGGCCAAATTATCTCTGTTGGGGTGTAAGACCCTGCTGATGTGCAGGGCTTAGCAGAGTAGTTGTACAGAGGCAAACGGGCAGCAGCACAGAGTAAACACGACTGCTGTTTATAGTTGAAGATAACTATATTGTTTAAACGAAAGGCAGAAGATAAGTCCAGTAACACAGTCCAACGTCAGAGCAGTAGATCAGTCATATACATACATCAAGTTGCAGGGGTTTTCCAATCTCAGTTAATCCAGTTAAACAGTCCACAAGTCAGTCCACAGATACAGTTCAGTCTTTCAGAGTATCAACACAGCAAAATACTCCTCCTCAGTAACCCACACATTGCAATAATCTCATACACACTTAAATTTAGTGGAACACCAATCAGTTATAGATATTACAGTCAGGTGACCAGTGACTCAGCACTTCCAATTCTGCTGATTCATGCTGTAAGAGCAGTTTCAGATTGCATCAGCTAGATTGCATCAGCCTTCTTCAGTATTGCATCAGCCTGGAATCAACTTGCCTGAACAAATATGTTTTATTATTAATTCAAATACTAACAATCTCAGTCTGTGCTTTTGGATTAGTTCCCCAACTGAGGGTTGATGGTTGTACCTTTCCCATACCATCTCATTATGGTGGCGGTCAAAGAGAGACTCTCATGATCTCTTTCAAGATGCCTCACACATTAGTCAGCAAGAACACTGTATCCTTTAGCCTCCATAAATCTATCCAATTGCTTTCTAAGGCATCTAGTCCATGAGCCATCAATATATCCTATTGATATCCTATATCCAAATTCTCTGAGTCTATATCCTGTGACAAGGAGTTCCACAGGCTAATCGCACACTAGATAAAGTTTTTCTTTCATTTCTTTTCAACTCTGATCATTCATTGATCTGCCAACCCTCAATTCCACCCACTACCCAAGAACCACTGTGCAAAGCAGCATCCAAGCTTAGCTACTGATTGCTCCCTTGCCTCTCCAACCTTGTCTATTCTTTCCCCACACCTCTCCCTCAAGTGTAGCTGTGCCAGTGTGGCCCAGGCAGCTATTCCAGTTTGAGACCATGTAAAAAGGCATGTAGTCTCCAAACTTCAGGTGATTTTCATCTCTTTGTGATTGGAAAATAAAAATAAAAAGTAAACGGGAATCAGCTAGAGTTTCATTAGAGTTTCACTAATGTAAATGAAATGCAGAAATTGATGCCATTTGGTGACATTTTTCTATTCCGCTCAAATACTTTGTACCAGAAGGTATGTTTTAAGCAAAATGGAAGCCTCTCAAATTGTAATGGGAGAGAAAAGTCTTGCTATAACTTCTACCTATTTTCCCAGGAATCCATTTGCGTTTAAATTATTGAACATTTACTGTGTATTAGCAATTGAAAGAATGAATTGCTGTGGTAAGAATGAGTATAAAAAGAGAAAGCAGGGAGGTAAAAAGTATCTCAGGGAAATAGAGAAAAATGCCTTGTTTTCCTCTTAGAGCTGAAAAAACAGAGTTTTGATTACTTAACTTTATGATTGTTAATCTGAATGCAAGGAAAGAAAGAGAAAAAAATAAGTGACCTCAGGTCAAATAAGATATCCAAATTCCAAACAAATACATATTTTCTCATTTTTTAGCTTGGAACTCCACATAATCCATTTTAAATACCATGACAACATAATTAATGTCATAAACAACCATTCCTATAATTGCTTCCTCAGGTGCTGGAGGGTGATGTGAAGATGTGACATCTCTACTGATACAGAAGGTTTATCTCCAGTGCTCCAGGTTTATCCTCACAGAGGGGATCCCTGTGAAGTCGTGCACATTTGTTTTTGGAATTCCTATGTTTGGATTGTTGAGATCACCAACCATGGCGTCTGCTGCATTCTATGGAGATCTTCAGCTGCTGACGCTCTCATAGAATCCTAGAGTTGGAAGAGACCCAGTAGGTCATCTAGTGCAACCTCCTGCCTGTAGCAAGAAATCCTCCTAGACCATCTCTGACAGATGCTTGTCCAGTGAAATCGAGTCCACCACATCCCTTGACAATCCATTCCACTGCCGAACCGCCCTACCATCAGGAATTTTTTCCTGATATCCAACCAGGATATTCTGATCTCCTTGGGGTAAGGTGACATTTCTTCCCTTGCCCAGAAGTAAGTCCCAGAAGCAACTGTGGGGCAACTTGGACCTGCACCAGCTCAATTGCTTGCAGAAGTCCGTGTTGCTCTGTGAAGGGGGATCTGTTCTGAGAAGGGGGTCAGAATTTAGCCTGCATTAGCTGCCACATTTCCATACCATTCCAGTTCAGATCTGCCCTCCTTCTTGCCCCTATCATCGCCCTTTCTACTATTTTTCCCTTCTGCCATTTTCACCCTCCTCATCTTATCCAACCCTCTCCCCACTTTCCTCCAAACTTCTGCATGCTCTTATCTGCCCCAATGGGTGTTTGAAGACCCACTAGCTTATAGGAGGCTGCAGCACCTTCCCCACGAGTAGGCATGTAGTGCACACCAACAGAGGCTGTTTTGCAACTGCCCTAAAGAAGCCCTTGCCAGCATAATGCTTATTACATTGGCAGAGGAAAGGTTTAGGATTGGGCCACTATTAGATTTAACCAAGATTTTTTCAGACAGCAAGCATACACTGATGAGTAGCTTGCAAGTTTATTAAAAGGAAAAAGAGAAAGAACGATAACAGCAAAGTTTAAGGGTACAATTTTGGAATAATACCAGGCAGACCTAAAACAAACCTAAAAGCTCAGGCTGCAATTCTATACTACTGTACTTTCCCTCCCCCAGCCATGTTATTGGAGCACATATGCAGCCCGTGGCGCAGTCCCAGAGGTCTCCTTTAAGAAAGGGAATATTTCCCTTACTCAGAATTAATCTTCAAATGCTAGAATGGGTCTGCTCAAACATGGAGCATGTCTATGTGGACCAGAAATGCAGACATAGGGCACAATCCAGAGTAACTATGGGAGCACATAAGAGACATTACATGCACCCATAGTTACTGCACCACCTAGTGAAAACCTATGGGAAATTCAAATTGCAATCCACAGTAACTTGTTCTTACTCTGGAGCAAGGACTCCCCGTAGTTACTCTGGATTTCACCCTAAGACCTGGAAGGGAGATAGGATATTGAGTTTCCCAAGTGGTTTCCCACTCAGCAGGATATGACCAGATGTCATAACCACAAAAGAGGACAAGAACCCACAAAATAGAGAACACACATGAATACTGTAGGACATGACAAAATAAAAGTTAAAAACACTCATTCATGTGGTTAAACTCTATATTAATTATTAAATTTAAAACTAATTTATTACCTGCAATTTATTAATTATAAGGTTACAGACTGCCTGCTCACAAGAAAGAAAATGAATTTTTTTTAACCAGAATGTAAGGCTAAAAAGAGGACATGTCTTGGAAAAAGATGACATATGGTCACCCTGCCATCCAAGGACTGATCAATATATGATCTTGTTAGATTCATAAAGGCATCGTGAGCCTTTAGACAAGGGATTTCAAACTTTTTTCATAGATAGGCCCAAAGTTAGCATTCATGGTGCCTGCTAAGAGCTGGAAGTCACATTACTAAGCAGAAAGTGTCAGAAAGAGGCAGATGAAGGCAATGGCATAGCTAATGGGTGCAGGGGGTGCAGCTGCACTGGGGGGCAACAAACTGAGACTGACCCTAGTGGCTAAAACTGTGAAAAATGGGGAATGTATGAATGATAATAATACTACATCATGCTACATATTGTGGGAAAAGTAATGCAGAATGAAATGAAGCAAACTGCATTCAAATATCTACATTCTATAAAAAGTTATGCCCAATTTACCAGAAAATGAAAACAAAAAGTGGATTCTTTTAACTTAAAACATTCCTATGATACTGATTGCTCTGATTGCTCTGAGAGCCAATGAGATGTAATTCTGCTAGTGTATGGAACTAATAAGGTGTTAATATGAATCTGGTCTCATTTCCACATACAGATATCATAACATACATACACATGTGGAGTTGAAATAATTAGCATACCATAAGATATTAATAATAATTAGCGTACCATAATCCATACCATAGCGTACAACTAGCTATTTAACAATACAGTGGCGCCTCACGTAACAAATTTAATTCGTTCCAGAGGCATGTTTGTTATGTGAAACATACTTTATGTGAAGCGGATTTTCTCATAGGAAATAATGGAAAGTCAGACAATTGGTTCCAGAACCCAAAATATATTCATATGAAAATATTAACCGCATGTAAAAATAATGACAAAACACTGGAATTGAATTCAAAACATGCATTCAATGTGTGTGAGCCTATGAAGTCTACTTAGGCTGCAGTCCTAAAGACACTTTCCTGGGAGTAAGCCCCATTTAACACAATGGGGCTTACTTCTGCGTAGTCAAGGTTAGAAGGCTGCCATCAAAGACACTTTTTTCTGCTATCCAAGACACTTTCCAAGTGTCTCCCCACTTTCTCCTTCTCTTCATCCTGAGCCTCTCTCCCCTGCTCCCTTCTGGCTAGCCCTGAGCTGCTTCCCTCTTCTCCACTGCTCTTCTTTCCCTCTGCCCAGTGGATGCCCGGCCACAGGAGGAATAGCGTGGAAGTGTCACTTTAGCTATGGGCAGGCGCACTAGGCAGCCATAACACTTTTTAAAAGAGCTGCCGGCCAGCGGGTCTGCCCCAACTGCCAACAAGTTTGTTTGTTACGTGAAGCACAATTTGTTACGTGAAGCAGAATCCTAGAGAAATTTTTGTTTGTTACGTGAAACATACTTTACCTGAGGCATTTGTTATGTGAGGCGCCACTGTATATGCTATAATTGAGAAATGGATTGAAACATCGCTTTTAAAAAAAATCTTTAATACTTTTACACAGATGTGTGCTTGAAAACTGCAGTCAAGTGAAGACTGCATTGTGTACTTAATTGTAGATTATCTGCTAGATGAGAGAGAAGAATTATTCAATATCATCCTTTTTATGTATTTATTGACATGGCATTGAAACAATGATTGGTGCTTCTTAGAATGATTCCCTGAATACTGCCATGGATGGTTCCAACTTCACATTTCTATGTTCTAGCACCCTCCAGCCTGTGAAATCCTTGATGCTGGCCCCTACTTATATTTCAATTGTAGCTGTCTTAAATGCAAAGGTATGTTGCCTTTAAAAAGATACAAGTATTCCAGATTGGGGCCAAATAGTGCCTGACAATGGTGAATGGAATGAAGTATATTGCAATTCCTCTCTAACATCGAATACACGCAACCACTTTAAAATGCTTGCTAGCAGGAGGTTGGTGAGAAAATTGCTTCTTATGCAACAGCTAGCAATAAAGGTGCACATTCCATCCCCCCATTAATTCTCCCATTGATTCACTGCAGTTTGAAAAGAAAACAAACAAGTCTTTCAAAGCCTGCTGCTTGCTAATAAGAAGGTATATGGTTCTCTTCTGTCTCCCTCCACTTGCATTGCTGTGTCAAGGCTATAACACTCTGGACATTACATTTCTCCTTCAGCCTATCCATACTGACGGGCACAATCCAGAGTAACTACGGGGAGTCCTTGCTCCGGTGTAAAAACAATTTGCTCTAGATTGCAAATGAATTTCCCATAGGTTTTCTCTAGGTGGTGCAGTAACTACGGGTACGCGTAATGTCTCTTACGTGCTCCCGTAGTTACTCAGGATTGTAGGGTCACTTTAACAGCAAGAAATTGTCTTTCCCAAATTCACATGAGCTTTCTAGCAATGATATAAGAAAGATAGAGCCCAATCCTATGCATATCTACTCCAACTAGAGTCAGTGGAGCTTACTTCCAGGAAAGTTTGGATTTCAGTTAGGTATTTCAGCCTAATACCTAATTAAATAGCCTAATACCTAATTAAATATTCTATATATTAATATATTCTGTATATTGCTGAAATCATTATTCCAGGTTGGTGTTGTGGTTTGGGAGTTGGACAGGTCTATGTCCTTGCAGGACATAGATCAGAAACATTTATTTATCCTGCAAGGCAAGCCCATTAGGTTTGGGTCATAAGAGCTCAGTCTTATTCAGATTTACTGTTCTGGTGCAGCCACAGTGCAATTCAAAGAAAGTGAGCCAAACATTCCCTAACCTTGAGATGGTGTGCTTGACTGCTTTCCTACTGTAGGATGCATTGCATGGCTACATCAGCTCTGGAAAATTGTACAGGATTTGGCCCTAATCCTAGGCATGTCTATTTAGTAGTTAAGTCCCACTGTGTTCAGTGAGTCCCATTAAAGTGTGCATAACCTCAGCCTAGTTACATGTACCAGTACCTGAAATTAGCTGCAGGCCTCCGTCAGTCTTGAAAGACTATGGTATCGTGCTCAGCGCTGCATACACTGCATGCGAAGCACGAAAGCCTGGGTTGGATTGTTATGGAGGATAGGCTGTTACCCAAGCAGCAAATCCTCCCTCTCCACGCCACTGAATTAGTCCAATGGAAAGGCAGAGCCAATACGATTGGATCCAGCTGTGTCGCAGAGCTGGGCTAAGGCCAGGAGCTCACCCTGTCTTGTGGGGCCGAACCGGGTCTCAAAACCTGGCCTGCTGGTTAACAGGCACAGCGTTTCATAATCCAGTTTCATAAGGAATATAGAAATACCTTATCAATAACATAAGATATGTAGGAAGAATCACATGATATAAAGTTCCCCCAAGTCCTCTTGTACCTAAAAAATCAATTTCTCTCTGAGTTGACTTTTTTTTTAAATTCTAAGTGGAGTATCATTAATAGTGTGATGCTATACAATAAGATTTCACAAACTTTGGATCAGGACCCAATATGTGGATTGCGAGCTAATTTCATGAAGATTCCCATTCATTTCAATATTTTGTTTTGAATACCTGAGATTTGAAACTAACAAGTTATATGACTGCTTTGGGAACATACTACAGATACAAACTTTTAACAGGCAACTGTGTATGTGTTTTTAACAATGAGTCAGTGGGTATTTTGGGTATTTGTGGGTAGGGTTAGGATTGTTAGTCTCGGACTGTTAAAAAATTTCCTGCTTGACGACATCACTTCTAGTCATGATGTCACTTCCAGTGGGACCTGACAGGTTCTCATTCTGAAAGAGGGTCCCATTGCAAAACCACTTGACAACCACTTTGACAGCCTTTGACAACCACTGCTTTAGTGCTTTACTCAGAAGTACAGATGTCCCCCACTTATCTGACAGGTTAGGGACCAGAGCTGTGCTGAAAAGCGGATATGATTGAAAAATAGAACCTAGGGCAAAATCTATAGCAGTTACGGGTCCACGGAGTTATGTCACCCTACAGTGTTATCTTATGGAAAGTCATCTTAACTGCTCTGGAGCAAGGGGCTTAATTTCACTTTATGATATAGTCTTTTTTAAGTTTACAAATGTTGCTTCCAATGCTTTTTTAGCTAGCAAATTGCAAATGCCCTTTTTTATCTTGCTAATTTCTGCTGTCACACCAAGATTTCTGCTAATTGACTCTCATTAACTACTTTCTGAAATGGGAATAGACCAGGAGCTAAGGTGGCCCTGTTGCTCTCTCTCTCTCTCTCTCTCTCTCTCTCTCTCTCTCTCACACACACACACACACACACACACAGAGAGAGAGAGAGAGAGAGAGAGACACACACACACACACATACATACCAAAACAGTCTGAGGGCGCAATCCAGAGTAACTACGGGGAGTCCTTGCTCCAGAGTAAGAACAATTTACTCTGGATTGCAATATGAATTTCCCATAGGTTTTCACTAGGTAGTGCAATAACTACAGGTGCACGTAATGTCTCTTACGTGCTCCCGTAGTTACTCTGGATTGTAGGGTGAATCACCATATCATAGGCAAATCAACATGAATGAGGGAAATTTCAGCTTTAAAAACAGCAGCAAGTGGTTGAAAGAACAAGACATGCGTTGAATGAATGATTTCTTTTTGTATAATTTAAAGGTGTCAGAAGAGTGTATTATCAGTAAACCAACTGTCAGAGGGTGGGGAATATCTGTAAGTCCCGTTGTGTTCAATAGGATCTATTCCCAGGGAAGTGCCACTTTAGCATGTATTTTTAAAATAAGTAAATACTGTTAAATAAGTACCTGTCATTTATGCTTATTAAACAATTCTGTTCTTTCTGTTCTTCACTTTCTTCGACATTAATCTCATAAAAAGTTGCTAATTCAATACTTTAATTATGAGCAACAAATGTAAGGGTGCTTTCAAGATTTATGGTGATTTGGGAGAATAATATTCAGTGTCAAAGCCTCTGGAAGACATTTTATCTCCAACTTTATCGCATTTGTCACATCCCATTGCTTTCTGGGAAATGTAATAAATAAGGTGGCAGGTTAGGTGATTTCTCTGTCAATCTTCCAATACTTTCTCTTCCACAATTAGCTTGCAACTTTGCTCAGGTCTTCATCTTGTGAGCTGATAAATTAAAGGAGCAAAGAGGTGGCCAAACACCATGACAAGGGGACACTGTCAAAAATGCATCGTCTAATTATCCAGCATCAATTTTTGCAGATAAAAACCGGGATTTACATTTACCAAGGGATTATCTTTTTTTCTTCTAGAAAGAATGCCAAACACATGGCATGGAAACACATTTTTGAATTCAGCTTTGAAAGCAATATTTTTAGAGCAATCAAATGAGGTAACAATAATTGGAGTAATTAAGTTGAGGTAATTATTACATTTTGTACATATAAATGAAAAAAATTAAACACACATTTTTGATAAAAGTAAGTTCAGGTGCAGCCTCCAAATCCATGGATTTTGTATCTGCAGATCTGGCTCAGTACAAGGTCTGGCAGATCAGAGGCAAGCATAGTTGTGCTCCCAACCTCCAGAGGCCACTCTGAAAGCCACAGAGGCTGCAGGTATACTCAGCAGGTGCTCTGCAGGCTTCAGTACCCTATGTTTCAGACAACTCCTGAAAAAGAGGGGATCAGCTGATTTTATGACCTGATTTTATTTCCTGCAGTTTTAGGTTTGAATCCTAAAACTCCCAAGGCTCCACTTGTCGGATCTAAATATGAAAGCATGACTTCAAAAAAAAGTATTCAGACGCTAAGGCTGAAATCCTAAACACACATTCCTGAGAGTAAATCCCTTCGAACACAATGGGACTTACTTCTGAGGAGACATGCAGAGGATTGCACCCTTAGGGCAAAATCCAGAGCAGTTATGAGTCCACGCAATTACGTCACTAGTGTTATCTTATGGAAAGTTACCTTAACTGCTCTGGAGCAAAGGGCTTAATTTGACTTTAGGATATTGGCCTCTCCATACTTAAGTCCCATTGATGATCATGAGGCTTCTGAGACGACATGCAGAGGATTGCGCTCTAAGAGCATACCAACTCAAAAGTACATCCCATTCTAGTCAATGGGGTTACTCCCAGGTAAATTTGGATAGTATTATGGCCTAAAAATGAGCAAGCAGAATCCCAGCCCCTCATTTTTGTCACACACAAAAGTGAGACTTAGGGTGCAATTCAGAGTAACTATGGGGAGTCCTTTCTCTGGTGTAAGAACAATTTGCTCTGGATTGCAATATGAATTTCCCATAGGTTTTCACTAGGTGGTGCAGTAACTACAGGTACACGTAATGTCTCTTACGTGCTCCCATAGTTACTCTAGATTATAGGGTTATACAACCATTCTAAAGACAGTTGAGGCAAGTAACTTTTCACCTCACCATAGGTTTATTCTGAATACAACTGCAGATGTTTATTGCTATCCATCATGAAGTTGGAAAGAAAGTGCAGGACCCCAGGGGAAGACAAGAAAATGGGAAACCAATAGAGGTTCTCTTATTACACCTGCAATGAAACATAAGCAGACTACGTGCTTTATATTCCTATTAGTTTTATATTCCTATTTGAATTCTTTATGCTTATCACACCACTGCAAGGTTTGTGCCCCATATCTCATTCAACTTTTGCATTAAGCTACCTTGAGATTCAATTGCAGGAGAGTCTATTCCAGATAGATTTAACAATAATTGCATTTTCAGATATTTAATTCTGATACTTTTGGCTAGAAGGGATGCAATTATTGCAGATACAACTGAGATGGTATAATTTTATTAAGATAGTTTATTATGTTATTATCACTATTTATTCCCATCATATTTCTGAAACGTGTAAGCTACAAAACATATGGTGAATTGTGATCATTGATTATTATTATTACACATTCTGAATTGTTCTATTAACATATTTATGCATTCAGTTTGAAAATAGACATTTCTTTGTATTAACATTTAATATACACATACACTTTATAGTGTAAACTATATTAATATGCTATAATTCACACTTACTCCCAAATCCAGAGTAACTACAGGAGCACATAAGAGACATTATATGCACCCATAGTTACAGCACCTCCCAATGAAAGCCTATGGGTAATTCATATTGTAATCCAGAGTAAATTATTCTTACAAGAACTCCCCATAGTTACTCTGGATTTTGCCCATATACTGCATTAGTAACACCCAGCACCTATATTGTACCTTTTGGAGGTACAATATAATAACATTCATCAGTAAAAACCCATTCCCCTTTCCAGCATCTCAAATGCCCTTTGGCCACCTCTCTCCATTGGCTCTTCTCAACTGACCCCCTAGAACCTTCTCAGCCTGGCTTCATAACCCTCCCTGATGCAGTTGAAAATGACAGTTGAAGTAGGAATGGAATGCTAACAGTTGCCTCTCCTCTGCCTGCTTGATTGACATGGAATGTTGGCCAGAAAATGTGGACACCCTAACGCACAGGTTAAAGTTTTTATAGCAAAAGATATGGGGTACACAGAAGCAGTTGCTTAACCCAATTAGTTAATGAGTTAGACTATGTGTTCCCAGTTGTTGTTTAATATTGCAGATAGTGTTGATTTATTAATTTGTGCTTTCTGGGAAACTACCTTTACTTTGGTCTTTTGCCAAGTGGACAGTCGTGGTCCACAATGGATTGCATTCTTCAAGGAAAGAGACTGCAATGTCAACAGTGGCCCCTTGCTCTACAGGTAATGGAAGCATGGGATTAACACCAGAGTGTTAGATTGTAGTGAGTGTGTTACACTTAGAAGCAACAAGACAGTGAAAAAGCATCACTTGGAGATGGTAGAGTTTGTGGATGCAGAAGGAAGGAGGCTGGAGAGACTAAAAGAGCAGAAGGAAGGGGCTTAGACAGGACACAGACTAACCAACCAATTGACTGAAGAAGCCTGCTGGATATTGGTGTGTGGCTGTCATGCCCAAGAGCTGCTGATTGACCAGGCTTTTGCAGTGGTGGCTTGAGAAGCTGCTGGCAAGAGATGGAAGGAAGGAAGGCCTTTGCAGGTTGAACTGGTGAGCTACAGTGCCTGGGTGGTGGGTCCAGCATTGCTACGGTGCAGAACTAGGACCATCATTGAAAAAAGAAAGGGAACTAATTACCGGTAATTTACAGTACAGATACATTCTACAGGTGAAGTTCGGAATGGGAATTTGGCAAAGCATTCTAATATAGTGAGGGTTGTGTCTATCACCCTTTATTTCATTATTTCTAAAAACAAAAATAGCAAAATAAAAAGACAATAGAAATAAAAAAGAAAGTAGGTCCATGTTGATCAAATTGTGAATCTCAGATCTAAGAGGATGGAAACTACCAGAGCCAGATGACCTTCTAGTAACTTCCAAAACCTATAATGTTGTGATTCTATGATTAGAAGGCACCAGATTTTATTATTTGTTTTCAAATAATTCAAAGTACTGTTCAAAGGTTTCTACAGCATAACAATAAAACATCAAAAAATGAAAAAGGGGAAGCTGTTTGTTGCGGGAAAGTGAGACAGAAGGCAATATTTCTTAGCAGAACTGTTCTTGTTAGCAGATGAATTACGGACATTAGCAGTGATCTATGTAATGTATTAATCATTATCTGTCTATTCTGAATTTTCACAGTCTTGTATGCTTGACCATGTGAAGTATTTATAGCACACTGGGATAAAAAGTTTGTTGGCATTAAGAACTGTTGGACAAATAAATACACACTACATGGAATTTTGAAAACTGTGTGCGCTTTAATGGAAATAACCTGTATGAGTTGGAAGGTAACAGTAGCACAAAGCAAATGTGGTTTCATAATTGTTGAGGCATAAACAACTAAACAATCCCAGTAGATAATTTTCTTTCTGTCATCTGAGAATTTTCTTTTTCAGTGTGTCCTTCTGCTGTTAGTAGGATTGTGTTGCAATGTTCCATCCCTCCATGAGCCCCCAATACACTAACTGGGGTGGTGGGAACAGGCACTAAGGCCTATATCCTAAAGTGAAATTAAGATCCTTGCTCCGGAGCAGTTAAGATGACTTTCCATAAGATAACACTAGAGGGTGACGTAACTGCGTGGACCCGTAACTGCTATGGATTTTGCCATAAGGGTGCAATCCTAACTTAGGCTGGCAGAACTCATTGGTCTTCCCATTCCTGTGGTGATGTTGGGAGGCAAGCGCATGTCTGTGTGCTGGCTTAAAACCTCCGCTAGGAGTGGTGCAGAAGTGTCTTACAGCACTTTTGAAACAGTCCCAGGGGCTTACGCTGGCCTAACTGGGGGGGTACGGTTACAAGTTTTAGGACACAATCCAGAGTCAGGGCAGTGGGGGTGCCCTAGCTGGGCTACCCCAACTATTCTGAATCCAGAGCAGAAAGTTATGCTGCATCCAGAGAGTCAGGAAGCCTTGGCTGCCCTAACTGCTCCAGAGCATGCCCAGTACACACCAAGTAAGAGATACCCGGGGAGGGCTTGCTCCTGAGGAGACCCCCCTCAGATAAACTGCACAAGGAACAGCTGTGCTGCCTGCATTATAAGAAGTCCCTGGTGAGACTGCCAATACAGTCTACAGATAATACAAAGGCCTTCTTAGAGTGGCCAGCTGTATCCCCAGCTTAGTGGGCTGCCGTGGCAAGGCTGGCCAAAAACTCAGATTTTTAGTCAACATTGGCATTCTTACTTTGCCTTATCATGGACCTCCTATGGGTGTACTCATTACTATACCTGTTCCTGAGGTGGTATAACTCTGAGGAGCTGGAAGAGGGAATTTCTGCCCTCAATGTGCCTCTCCTCGACTGCCTAGGCTGCTCCAGTTAGGGCAGCCCAGGTCCACTTGTCTTGGGGCAGCCTATGTTGCCTTAGACTACCCCAAGCCTTTTCCAGAATAACTAGGGTGGCCCATCTTGCAATTTGGTCAGCCCAGTGAGAGATAGGGTAACCCAAGTGCACTTCTGGATTGTGCCCTTAAACTCTGAAACAGTGAAAAATGGCAGCTGTGCAGTACTTTCCATTTTCTTTATCAAAATTACACTGGCAACACAATTTCAAGTGGCATTTCTCATTGATAAGAACCACAGCCATAGCTGTCTGCCAGATCTTTTATGACCAGCTAGAAAATGTACAGACAAAAAATTTAAATCCATACAGGTGGAAATCTCTATAAATATTCAGGTCTGTACATGCTCAGTGTCTGCCAGAGGGGAAAGGGAGATAACAGCAATTCCAAGTGATAGCTTGAATGGTTAAAACCATCATTTGTAATAGTTTTTTTTACCAAGGAGAGTAGCTGGGCCTTAATGGCAAAAACATGTGTGTTGCCCATAGAAGGTCCCAGATTCAATTCCTTGTATCTGCAGATAGGACTGGAAGACCTTGTTCGAAACCCCGAAGAGCCACCAACAGTTAGTGCAGACAATACAACAGTTGAAGGAACAGTGGTCAGATTCAGCGTAAGACAGCATTCGCTGACCCATTTTTCTTAAAAACATCTTTAAAACATTCTTTAAGGGCCCAATGCTAAGCTTTCCTTGTATCCAGGAAGACAGTGGCACAAAAATGGCCATCACAGTATCCTGTGGGGTGAGAGAAGTTGCCAGAGATCATTTTAATAGGGGATTAAGTAGATCTGGGCTACCAATGGTCTATCAGTGGGTCTAATGGTCAAGATGGCTACACCCTACCTGCAGGTTCAGAGAAAGTATGGCTCGGGACCCCAATTTCAGAATATAACTTTATATTCATCTTGTGTGCTTCCCAGGGACACCTGATTGGAGGGAAATAAGATACTAGATACTAGGGAAATAAGATACTAGACTTGATTGTTCTGATCCACTAAGGACTTTCTGTTGTTCACCTGTCACCAAGAAACACATTGTTTTCTCCCAGCCATTGGGCTACATAACACTGAACAGTTTTGATCAAGTGTTTCTTTCATTTCAATAGCTTGCTAAGATGCCTTGCCCGTCCTTGGGTGCTTTTACAGAAGCTAGCTTGAACCTGCTTGTAATGTAAATTATTGTGCAATGCAAGAAATAAGGCACCTTTCTATTTTGGTATTGCAGTATTAAAATGTATAAGGCCCACAAATTGCCTCCACTGCTCAAAATTGGCACTGTTTAAGTCCGGAATGAAAACAGAATGAAGTCAAGATTTATAGTCCTTTCAAAGGACGAAGGTCACGAGTTACACTGAAGCCTGCTGAATTATGCACAAATGGGGAAGTTGTACAACTTCTGCTGAAACCTTAGAGTAATGCAAAGTAAGTGGACAGTTGGCCTTTTGCTCATCCTCATTGCATTGAATCATTTCTGCAGGTAATTATTTCTGGCTTTCTAAAAATCTGCTTTCATAGCTAACTGAAAAAGTAGGTCCAGCTCAGCAATCCCTATCCATTTCAAAGGATGGCATGTGGTGGATGTACATGTTAAAATGAGACCTCTGCCTTTTTACATTCACCCCATCAATAGTACTATTTTTGAAACTGTTACAGAATTTGCTTCTGTTGACTGATTGTATTTTGACTGAAAATAACAAAAAGTAATCAATGTCCTTTTGAAAATGGATTCAGAAAAGGCCACTTCTATTCATATCAATTAAGATGCAATGCTACAGTTGTCTGGGAAGAAAAATGTGATGAAGAACAAAGCTGATTGTGTTATCATACAATTATTTGAGCTTTGATTATCCATGTGCTCATCTGGGTACATGGACATCTGGGTACATGAATGAGGATAGCCCAGTCTTAATTCCATTTATTGCAAATACAATGGAGCCACCTTCCATAACTGAAAGGAAAAACAGACCGAAATATGAGCCCAAATTACTTCACAGGATTATGTTGGATTTGAGAGCAAATATGCTTAAGCATCAACATCCTTCCTTATGACTCCTGCCTTTAAGTTAGTTCTTTATTCGTCTCCTCGGGATCGGCAATTTTGCTAACAGCCACCATTAGTTGTTCCCAAAATATATGATAATACAATCATTTTAGCTGGACGAGAAATATATTTATGTGGGATGGTGACAGGGTTTTTATCTTAGATTTTCCAGAGTGGAAAAAAGGTAATTACATGGAAATAGTTCATGCTCTGGGAGAGCAAAATACATTTAATACCCATGTAAGTCAAAGTTATGAAAATAGATCTCAAATTGCCTTTAGAATCTCCATTTCTCTTGCAGTCAAGGGAGACACAGTGGAATAAAAATAGATCCTGGCTGGTTGCTCCTGCTCCATTAGTCTTATGAAATGATAAGAGTTGGGGAATATTTTTCTTTTTGCTGCTTCATATTCAGATGCACTTCTCTGGTCATTTAGCTTGTCAAATGTCTGCTCCTGTGTATATATCGGAGGTAAGTGAAAGCCTGATGAATGAAATGCCAGCACACCATATGCTATGATGGCAGATTAGCACTGAGACGAAGCAGGAAGGCTTTTCATTTTGCTTAGGTGGCTGTAGTCATGGGCCTGAGCTGTCATTCCTCCCCTAATAAATTCCATTTTCTCCCCTATAGATCATTTGTTAAAAGTTACATGTCATTTAGAACAATAATTATTTCCCAGGAGAGATTAGAGAGAAAAGCCTTGAGCTCTCCAAACGTCTTCTGACTATATAGAATTTAGGGTACATGAATTTAAAAATTTGCCAACGAAACACTATTGTTCAGTATTGCCAGCAATATAGACAGAGGAATATTACAATTCACAGATGATTCTGCAACTGATTAGCCAAAGTTTTAATATCTGGAATTCCAGGAAAATTCTGGTGAGGATTCAAATTGCTTTTGTCTGCCTATAGGAAAACTTATAGCAGAAGTGTTTCTGCCAGCCCCTTGGTCCCCTCTTCCACTATATTATCTGTTCCACATCAGTTAGCCAACCCATTCCTGCCCAAAGTCTCCAGGATTTTTTCTGATCACTGAACTTCCACCATACACTGTACCATCTCTTCCCAGACGCCTCATGCCTTTAAAACTAGGAGCAGAAACAAGAGGAATGATGGTGCCAAAAAGGAGGATGAGTTGGGAGGAAAGGTAGGCATCACTCAAATTTGGTGAAAGAGCAATTTCTACAGAGGGAAACCTGGGTAGTCCAATCCCAAGGTGCCCGATACCCAAAGAAGCAGCGGCACCAAAATGGCTGTTGCTGCATCTAATGACCATGGGGAAGTCTCTGGCATTTCCTCAGGGGAAGGGAAATTTCCCACAAATAGGGTTACTCATGTCTGTGCCAGCTATTTAGCTGTGAAGAGTTGGGCAGCCTGATATCAAGCCAGAAGGTGTCACTGAGCAGGTGCCAGTGTCGATATGGCAGTGAGTTTTGTAGGTGTACCTTCAGCATGTTTGAGATACTCAGTGCTCATGGAAGACCAACAATGAGAAGTCTGGATGAGGCCCCAAGTCTGGAACTCGTCTGAGGTGTTACTGTTTTTTGATAAAGTTTGCTCTTTCTTTGCTCTGATGCTGTTTTAGATGCAACACTATCAGTACATAATGGAGAATCAGGTCCCTGTTGTAGTTATCTAGCATGGGGAATTAGATGGGGGATGTGGGATCATTGACTGATGCGGGGATGTGCTTGCATCCCCTAAGAGGTAAGGAAAACATGGATGGTGCAGAACAGCTGATTAAGACTGACAGAGAACTGGTTCGAAACCACTTAACTGGCCTAAATGAATTCAAGTCATTTGGAGCTGCATCCTCGAGTTCTTAAGGAACTTGCAGATGTCCTTGCAGAGCCTTTGTCGATCATCTTTGAGAAATCCTTGAGGAGTGGAGAAGTGCCACTGGACTGGAAGAGGGCAAATGTAGTCCCAATCTTTAAGAAGGGGAAAAAAGAAGACCCGGGAAATTATAGACCAGTCAGTTTGACTTCAATCCTGGGCAAGGTATTAGAGCAAATCATAAAACACACAATTTGTGCACATCTAGAAAAGTACTCGGTGATCAAAACAACCCAGCATGGATTTACCAAGAATAAATCTTGCCAGACAAATCTGATCTCCTTTTTTGATCGGGTTATGAGCTTACTGGACAGTGGCAATGCTGTGGATGTCATTTATCTTGACTTCAGCAAAGCATTTGACAAGGTCCCACATGACATTTTAATTGGGAAGTTGGAAAAAAATGGGCTAGACGAGGCAATTGTTAGGTGGATCTGCAACTGGCTCGATGGCCGCACTCAAAGGGCTTTTGTAAATGGTTCTGTGCCAACCTGGAGGTCGGTTTCTAGTGGGGTATCCCAACGCTCTGTCTTGGGACTGGTTCTCTTTAACATTTTCATTAATGACTTGGAAGAAGGGGTACGGGGGAGCCTGATCAAATTTGCAGATGATACCAAGCTGGGAGGAGTAGCAAACACATCAGAAGACAGGAGAAACCTCCAGGAGGATCTGGATAAACTGGAATCCTGGACTGTAACAAATAGAATGAATTTCAACAGGGAGAAGTGCAAGGTTCTGCACTTACGCAATAAAAACCAAAAACATAGGTATAAAATGGGGAATACTTGGCTTGGCAGCACAACATGTGAGCGGGATCTTGGAGTCGCCATGGATCACAAGCTGAACATGAGTCAGCA
Organism: Cryptoblepharus egeriae; assembly: GCA_030015325.1. Taxonomy (NCBI): domain Eukaryota; kingdom Metazoa; phylum Chordata; class Lepidosauria; order Squamata; family Scincidae; genus Cryptoblepharus; species Cryptoblepharus egeriae. The sequence continues at coordinate 194,565,630 of JAREYC010000002.1, forward strand.
GTGTGATGTGTCTGCAAAAAAGGCAAATGCCATTTTAGGCTGCATTAAGAGGACTCTAGCTTCCAAGTCGCGAGAAGTTCTAGTTCCTCTTTATTCTGCATTGGTGAGACCTCACCTTGAGTACTGTGTTCAGTTCTGGGCACCTCACTTTAAGAAAGATGCAGCCAAACTGGAGCAAGTCCAAAGGAGAGCGACAAGAATGATCAGTGGGATGGAAGGGAAGCCCTACGAGGAAAGGTTGGGGGAACTTGGGATGTTCAGCCTGGAGAAGAGGAGGCTGAGGGGAGACATGATTGCCCTCTTCAGATACCTGAAGGGCTGTCATATGGAGAAAGGGGCCAATTTGTTCATAGCTGCTTCTGAAAGCAGAACTAGAACCAATGGGTACAAACTGTAAGAAAGGAAATTCCGTTTGGAAATCCGGAAAAAATTCCTCACGGTGAGGGCGGTTCGGCAGTGGAACAGATTGCCAAGGGAGGTGGTGGACTCTCCCTCACTGGGGATCTTCAAGCAGAGGCTCGATGAGCACCTGTCGGGGATGCTCTAGGGGGAATTCCTGCTGCAGGCAGGGGGTTGGACTAGATGACCTACTAGGTCCCTTCCAACTCTATGATTCTATGATTCTATGAATGTCAGACATAGGGTGGAAGAGTTTCTTACAGTACAATTCAGACACTTCCAATCTGATGTTCCATTGAGTTCAATTGGATTACTTCCTGATAAGTATGTATTGCAAACTTCTTGTATTATAGGTTAGAAATTGGACAAGAAAACAATTGCTGAGTTTGAAAATAAATTCATTCAAATATGGTGGTTAGTTGTCATGAAGACCCAAATAATGGAAAGACCAGCTATGCAGCTCTTAGGTAAAGAAATGAAACAGCAAAAGAAATACTGCAGTGGAGTCTCATAATACTATAATGTGAAAGTGCTGAATTCATTGAATTCATCAGTCAAGAGTACATCAGATATGATGAGGTGAGATGGCCATTTGTAGTGACAATGTCTTAACCCTCCCATGGACTCACTTACACAACAGCATCTTTTCCATCCTCTACCTCCAAACCAAACAAAACCACAGCTTCCCCCTCACAGGCCTTCTCTGCTCTTGCTCTGTTCCACATACCCCTATATCTGTTCCACCCCCTTTTCTGTAACTAGCCCACCCACCTCCACCCAATTCAACTCCCTCAAATCCTGTGTGGACCTCTCATCCAATCCTGTGTGGACCCCAAATCCTCAACCACTTGGGCCTCTCATCATCTGTGACCATGTATGGGAAGGCACTTACCCTGTGTGTGCAAACAGCTCACTCTGCCACAAAATGCTTTATGACACTTTTGTGTCAGCCAGTCCCAGTAGAGGGACTGGCTAGTGTCAGATAGTCCCAGTAGAGTATGTGTTCCACTGGCACTTGCTCTCAATAGTATTGAGCCATTTATGTAAAGGACAGAAAGGTCAAAAGAAAGTGATCAAAACAGACATCTTAAGCTCAAGGTGGAATTTTTTCATGCAAAACAGCAATTTATGTACCTTATGACTACACTTTACTGGCATATCTATGGCAGGCTTTCTTATATACCTCAGAATGCCAGATGTAATTGAGTGGCAACAGGATGCAGTACACTTGTGTACTCCCAGAGGCATCTGCTGGGCCACTTGAGATACAGAAAACTGATCAAGAAGGGCCTTTGGCCCTAATCCAGCAGGAATCTTATTATGTTAAGATTTTGGGTTTCAAATGACACCTGAAAGGATTGTATACACCTGTGACCTCTTATAGAGGAAATCTTTGTGTGTGTGTGTGTGTGTGTGTGTGTGTGTGTGTGTGAGAGAGAGAGAGAGAGAGAGAGAGAGAGAGAGAGAGAGAGAATCAAATATGCACTGAACTCAGCCGCTTTCCAGCTCACCACATTGATTCATTCTTTGTCTCTTTTCCTACCCAACAGGTATCAAAGAAAGTGATGTCAATAGGTATTGATTCTGACAATGCAGTTCCCTTTCTAATTCTGTCAATATTTGCTAAGGTATGCTCACAGAGTAGCATTTTGAGCATATTTTTGGTCTTTATTAACCTTTTATATTTCCTGCTTCTTTCACAGGAAGCTGTTGCCTTTATCAATGAAAGTAACTTTTATACACCAATGGCTTTCAAGCGCCACTGGATATTTTCCTCCGCTACTTTAGCCATGAAAAGATAAAATACTATTTCTATTCAGAGGTCTATGTACATTCTCCGGTAGTGGGGTAGGGACTGCATTAAAAAATCATTCATATAAACATACCCCCCGAGACTCATATGCATAATGTTTGAAAATAAACGGCAACACTCCCAAAAATATGCATTGTAACTATTTGCCATTTTAAAATGAAATGCAAACTCTCTGATACATGTATCAGACTCCCAGATCTCATTGCAATAGGATGATTTTTATTCTAAGAAGTTCAGAATATTCTAAAGATGTGCTATGGAGTAAAGCCACAAATCTTCCTTCTACTGAGTACTGATGTAGAAGCTAGCAAGCAAGCCTGCCTTCAGAGGTTTTGGCTGTCAATGACTTAAAAAGGAACGTCTAGCACTTTACAACTTCAGTCCTTGAACATCTACAACATTTAAATGCCTCCAAGGCTACAGAAGACTCCAGCATTTTGCTCCTCTCCATCAATATTAATAAGAAATTCATCTCTTTCCATTCATGAATTTCCTATTACCAGAAATCACAATGGACTGCTCCACAAGTGGTTGGGGTTATCCGTGTACACTGAGTATATGAAATTTTCTAATAGCTGCCATCTAGGTGATTGCTATGGAAATACTATTCATGGCCCTATGCTTCCTATTTCAGCCAAGACAGAAAAGCTTATTAATAAACACAACTAAAATATAAATGTGTGGAAACAAGAAAAAAATTCTGAACCATGCCAAAAGCCATAAATGCAACACAGTCTTGTGCATATTGACTCAGAAGTGAAATATAAAGTTTAATCCTACTCACACCCCAAAACTATCCTTCTCCCATCCACACTGATTCAGAGTGCCAAAAAGGAACTGACATACTGCTTCCCCTTATCGTCCTACAAACTCTTTTTGGCCACTCAGAATGATGGTTCTGGGACTGCGACTGAGCTGCTACAATATTACATTGCAATATTGTATGCTTACAAGAAAGTACTTTGAACTGAGTAGAACATAGAGTACTTCTGAGTAAACATGTTCATGATCAACCTGTAAATGGTATTTGCTCAAATCTATTTCTTTTAAGTTACTGTGTGAGCCTCAAAGAAGGAAAAAAAAGGCAATGGCTAACACTCCAAATGACAGAAGTGGTGACTTTTCAAAGAGCATGACAAAAAAAGCTTTTTTAAAAAAAATCACAGATAGAGTACAAACGACAGTGTTTGAAATAATAGGTTTAAGACAGCTAATGGCACAATTTGCACCTGCTGTGACTTGCTCCTACAGAAATGAATTTAGATTGGATTGGGAGCATGAGATTATAGACCATCTTTGAAGAAATTGTTTCTCAAATGCTGCAATCTTAAAGATACTTTCCTGGGAGTAAGACCCACTGAACACAAGGAGGCTTACTTATGAGTAAACATGGTTAGGATTGTGCTCAAAGTCCCCTCCAAAGTTCTCTCAGGATGAACTGAATGTTCTCCTGTGAACATCTTTAGTGTAGAAAAGAGAACAGTTTCCAAGATGTCCGAAAAATTCTTCTAAACTCTTCCAAATTGTTACCTTTCTTCTTACAGGGATATCATCCGTCTGGCTGTGCAGACCAAACCTGTAGCTTCTTTGGCCTAGGGCAGCAGTTTTCAACCAATGTGCCATGGCACATTGGTGTGCCATGAGAGGCTCATTTATTTGGTGTGGCATTAGGAGCCATGAGCCCACTCTCACCAACAGGATGGTGTGCCTTTTCAATCGTCAAAAAATTGGTAGTGTACCTTAACCAATTTTAGTGCCTTGCCAGTGTGCCACAAGGTATTAAAAAAGGTTTAAAATTACTGGTACAACACCTGGGACATGGCCTGCAAGTTCCTCTCAATTTCCAAGGCATACCTAGCAAATGCAACCGTCCTTCTCCCTCCTCCATATATTCAGTGAAGGTGTGGATTGGCCCAAGTCTTCGCATCTCCTGAAGTGGCCTGCCAAATTCTTGTCCTACTACCTGGTGGTGAACTCGCTGCCTTAATTCTCAATCTCACCATTTCCCTCTTTATATATGTTTTCATCCTGTTCCCTTAATTCTGCAGAGATCTCTTGGTACCACTTGTCTAAATAAATAACCAAATAAGCAAAAAAAGTACTCAAAATATGAAGTAACAACTCAAATTTAAAAGGTTGCAGAGTGTAGGAAGGAGGAGATATGAACAAGTATAATTATTGGTTATTACTCATGATGATTCTCTACCAAAGATGACCACCTGATGCAGTAAACACCTGATAATGATAGCCTGCTAATAATGACCTGTAGGTAGATTGATGTGATTCTCTGTTAGTGTTGATATCTCAGTGTGACTTTTACCATATTCTAAGTATATTTGGGTCACAAAGCTCTTTGTTCACCGTTTTAAATTTTTTTATTTCTAAGTAGCAATCATTCAATTTTGGGGGAAAATAAGAGTACAAATCTTACTAATCAGTTTGAAAAACAAGATCTGATTTGTGATATGTTGATGTTGATGCCACGGAGAACTCGTTGGACACAACATTTTAAGTGAATTCAAGTTAGCAATGGTGATTAAGTGTGGCCTAATGGCTGCAATAGCTGCTTTATTAGCTTAACAGCCCAATCTTTTCCTCCCTCCATCCCAGTGCAGCCATGCTGAAGAGTGAGGAGGTGGAACAGGAGGTTTCAGAAAGGGATTTCAATTCCCTTATATCTCAAGACATGCTTCTGTAATGTTATCTCCTTGGACCAGCACCAGTGATTTTCCTGGCCCAAACACAGAGAAATAGGGTGAGGAGGCTGTCCACAGATTGACAGGATCCAAAGTGCACCTTTACCACTTGATCCACCCCTTCTGCAGTTTCTCCAACCATCTGGTTTTGCCCTGCCCACTTCCTTCTATCCCCTCCATCCCCTCCTGGGATGGAGGATAGACAGGGCCATATTTAGGTTTGATGAGGCCATAAACTATTGAAGGTAATGGGGCCCTTGATATGCCCAGCTGTCCTTTGTCAATAACATATTGTTGCTGTTTTTTGTGTTGAATATATGCTATATGGTAATTTATGGACCTAATAGGAGCTTACGCAACACAAAACACTGTTGCTGTACATAGGTTATATTTTATTTGTTTTTTATCTTATATTTTGGAAATGTACATCCAGTTTTTTTTCTTTAATTTTTTTTGGGGGGGGGGCAAGAGAGTGGGGCCCTAAGCTATAGCTTGCTTACCTTATATGTATATCCGGCACTGTGGATAGCAGGTGGACAACAATCCATCAATGTTCTTGGAAAGACTCTGGCATTCCTACTGACACTCTGGCACAGTCTGAGTAATGCCAGTGCTACAGCAAGCACTAGCTGAACTGGCATTCTGCCAGTGGGGCTGCCCATCAGCTGATGGAGCAATTAGAAATTTCAAATGAGTCAAGCACACTGCCAGTCACAGCCTAACAAGCAGTCACACCGAGTTTAAACAAGCTTGTTTACATAGCTCTCCACTGATCTTCTTGCTGTAGCTCTTCTCAAGATCATCCTCTTCATTTACAATGTGTTAACACCCACAGATGGTCTATGCCTTGGACGAGTTCCCAAAAGTGACTCTCAGGAAGCTGAAAGAATAATAAAATTTAGATAAGCAGAACAGAAATATGAGTTCTCATTGTTATTTTCTAAACAAAGTCTTGGAGAACCATGCTTGCTAGCCCAGTAGTGTGTGTTAAATTCTATTGCTCTAATGTGCAGCAGGAGCAATGGCTGGCTTTCCCATGTGTATCTGAACCTCTGTTCCTATTTCCCAAGTCGTATTATTCATCAGAGTCAACTTGGCAAAGCTAATGCTGTTCCTCATCCTTTCTCAGGATTACCTTAATTAATAAAATGAACAGCAAGCTTGAAGTTGAAGCTGCAATCCCTCCTGAAACAAAATTGTGAGAACACCAGAAGGACCTATCTGTAGACCTAAGGCCAATCTAGTCAAGCATCCCTTTCTACACAGTGGCCAACCACTGAGGCTGCAGTGGAAAGCTCTCAAGCAGAACATGGATGCAAATGATCCTTGCTGTTGATGCTTCAGAGCAACTAGCAGTCTATAGACTTTCTGCAAGTGGAGTTTGTCCCACCCCAGCTGCAGAAGCAGATGATGTGGAGCTCCACTTGGGGTAGCAGAGCTTTTCCAGCTCTGGAGTTGCCTCAGATTCTTATAGGCCACCTCAGCTTATAGGTGGCCTCAGATTCTGGATAGAAGGAGTTTTACTCAGGGTGACCAGATGCCTGAACCTAAAAAGGAGAACAAGGTCTTGGATTCATCTCAGCCTGCCCTTTCCGGCAGACAATGGCATGTTTGCCTACTCATGTGTAAAGCCGCTATTTTGGGCACTTTCACTTTCCCATAGAACTCAATGCCAATTTTTTATTCTTAGGTTTTTGGCCATAACTTTTGATAGGAAGGAGATATTTCAAAACCGATTTTTCATTGGATTCTGCTCTTCAGTACAAAGCCAATGACATATGACTTGATGGTGTAATGCACACTATTGCAAAGTTCCAAAATGAAGCCAAAATGGAGGTCAATGAAGCCCTTTAGAGGACACGCGGGCAGAAGACTAAAAAAGAGGACAAATATGGAAAAATCCAGTCATATTCTCACTTTGGTTTTACTGCATCCTTTGCCTCCTCCACCCAGCAAAGGTCAACTTTTACCAGATCTGGACTGGCTGAAAGCTCTTTACCAGCAGTCCAGCCTTCCTTCTTTTATGTCTGGACCTTGGAAGGACCCCTCCTACCTTCCGTCTACATCTGACTTTTTTTGGACATTTTTCCCTTCAAGCAAAATTGAGCTACTCTAATGAAGAGTTTCACATTATTGATTTAGAAGACATGAAGTTAGACATGTATTTATTTATACATTAATGCACAGCAAACAATTTTGTGCTGGTTTCATTCACTTCACCAGTCGGACCCTTCCCAAGAGTCTAGGACTGTGTGATGTAGCGGCGTATAATTCGTGCTGATCCCAGAAGAGCGGCTTTCTGCAGTTGGCAGAGTGATATTTTGTCAATGCCAATAGTTTTCAGGTGCCTGCCAAGGTCTTTGGGCACTGCACCCAGTGTGCCAATTACCACTGGAACCACCTGCACTGGCTTACACCAGATACGCTGTAATTCGATTCTTAGGTCTTGGTAGCGGGAGATCAGCCCAATACTAACTTCCCTGTGGGGCCAATGCAGCCACCACTATAGGAGGCCTCCTTGAGGTAAGGAAGCATTTGTTTCCTTGTCCCGGGTAAGTCCCTGCAGGCCTAGCAGGCCTACTCCTACCTGTGCCAGCAGTATCATTGGCAGAAACCTGTGCAAACACATGAAAGAAACACATACTCGTATACACAAAAACATTTAAAATCCATACAAACACACTCTAACTTCATGTTTATTAATGAGCCATCTCCACTGGTAAAAGTGAATGCATTTATTATAAAAGTAATTTGATTCAACTTATAGTTATATTCAGTGATATTTGAATTCCAGATCAATAACTGTTTTTACCAAGAGATTACTCATCTTTCGTTGAGTATGAATGATAAATTTCAAGGAGATGTAAAGACTGCACTTCTTGCTTTGATCTGGATTTTGCCTTGATCTGACAGTAGGTGTGGTCTGGTGGTTGAGCAAACTGCTGCCAGAAGACTGCTAAGCAAAAACTGTCTTGATTGAATTTTGGATGGAAGACGGAAAGGCTGATAAAGCTAAGGCAACAGAAATAAAAGGAGTTGACTGACCTGAAAATGCTCCTGATGCATTCCCTGATGCCAGATGTAATGACCATGCCATCTGGAAGGGGATAATTCTATAAGCTGCCTGAAGAACAGTTACTTACAGAATTGTTGAGAAGACAAAATGATAAATGCTATGTAAACCACCTTTGGCATTTTGCTTTGGGAAGGGAAAGGCAGGGAATAAATGAATGAATGAATAAATAAATAAATACGTAAATAAATAAATAACTTTTATGAAAAAGAGCAGCAAAATAGAGAGTGGAAGTAGACATAGCTAACACACACACAGACACACAAAATGGCTACCTTGAAGTGGTGAAAATATTTCTGTTCTGTGCAGGTATTATTTTATGGCAACTTCAACAACAGAATGAATGAAAATCAATTCAGGTTGAAATAAATGCTAGAATTGCTGAAGATTACAATAATAGGTTTTATCTTGTAGACCACTATCAGAACTTTATACCAGCAGATTGAAGGCCTGGTCATGCCTGGGGAAAAAAAAATACATAGATGCTTTTAAAGTGCTATGTTCAGATTCATGTCACATTCCATACAAGCGGAACTAAATTCTGAGAAACGCTGAAAAAAATGGTCCATATGGAGTGCTTTCTAGGTACTATATCCAGAAGGGATGCAGTGATGATTGTTCTATAGCTCGAGATCCCATCTAGGCCTGTTGCATTATTGGTGCCAGGAATATCACCGGCACATATCTAAGCTGACCTGTTGCAGCTTCTGGGGCTTATCGCAACATAAAATAACAAATTCCATTTACTCCAAGGAGACCTCCAGCAAGCAAAACTCCCTGCAGGATACAAATGAATTTGTACCTGTGCTGCTGCATCATCACACGGGGATTGAGGTAGGATTGGGCTGTCATTTAAACACTTTGGTAAACAGCCATTCCTGGAGACTAAGGTTGCAATCCTAAAGACACTTTCATGGGAGTAAGACCCATTGAACATAATGGGGCTTGCTTTTGAGTAGACATGGTTAGGATTGTGCTCTAAGTAGGTTTCTGAACAACCAAAACAAACAGAAGCAAGTATTTTAGTGGAATTCCTTAAGAGAAACTCTTGCTGTTTCTTAGCAACTATACTCTGTTCTTAATGCAACTATTATGTGTGAGTGTTGAAGGGGGTTATGTAAGTTTTGTACTGTATTGGCATTTTTATCATTTCTATTTTATTTCTATTTTATCCACTTTCTGTTGCGCATAATGTTTAAGATGTTGTTAAGCAATAACAACATATAAAGTAACACTCCTAATTTGATATTAAGGTACATTAAAAATTATGAAGATTCAGTGTTTATTTTTAAAAAGATGCCCAGCTCCAGAACCTCCTTGCACTTGGTAGCTGACTCTTCCTCACTCCTCATATCACAGATGTATGATATCATATATCATATTTTATGATATGAGATACCATATGATAAGAGATATGATATCATAGTGGCTTCTCACAGTCTCTTAAGGGTGCAATCCGGAGTAGTTACAGGACCTCTTATGTTGATATAAGTGGCACTTACTCTGGATAGCTCTATGCATTTCCCATAGGTGGCCCCATAACTACATCAATGTAAGTTGACCAGTAACTACTCTGGATTGTAGCCTGAGTCTCTCTTTCAAGCAGCTGGTCCTGCTTAGCTTTTTAGGCAAGGTGATACTCAACTACCGGACCACACTTCCTGACCATCTTCTTCCACTATTGCAATTAATTCCAAGAAAAGATGTGAAGTGCATCCTGGAATTTCTTGCATCATTCTACAGAGTCAGTCAATGCCATTTTAATGCCTGAGGCAGGGCACCAAATGGTGTTCCCTTCCACCCCTCCCGTCTCTTTCCTTCTATTGCAATCACACTCTTACATCCTCTCTTCCTTCTTTTCTTTATTTTCTTTAAAATTATATTCCTGTTATGGTTGCTTAGGCTGCAAATATGAAAGGATTTCAGTTGGCACTTTGTACGTATATAAACAGGTTCACTGAGGGTACAATCCTAACCTAGGCTGGCACACCTCTCTGGTCTTCCCATTCCCATGATGATATAGGGAGGCAAGCACATGTCTTTGCACTGGCCTAACCCTCTCCCAGGAGTGGTGCAAAAGTGTCTCATGGCACTTTTGTGACACTCCCAGGCCAGCATGGGACTTGTGCTGAGGCTTTTGTCAGCCTAACCAGAGATTGGGATTGCACTGTTAGTGTCTATTATCACATTATTATCATCATCTTTCCATCTGCATAGGTACACCCAAGGCTTCATTTTTGGGTTGTAGTAGAGTGCTATAGGTATCAAATGTAGAAATTAAAGTTATATAATCCTAAATGTGCTACTTTACTTCGGAAATCTGAGTGAAGAAATTACTTTAAAAGATATTCTGCTCTGTAATTTTGTTTCTGAGCAGAAAGCTCCAGGATATCAAATATAGAACACCTTTAGTAATTTCAAGTAGAGATGAACTGATGAACTGAGTCCATAAGATACATGTTATCACAGAAAAACATCTGTTCTCTTGAAATATATAACATTCATGGACAAACAGTTACAAGAGTAGCTTGTGCATGAGATTTCTGCACTGTCAAAAGTAGACATCTCAGCATAACCCATCATTTTTTATTTGAACTAACACTCCAAACATCAGCACAACCTGGCTCAGGCCTCTTATCTCCTTGATTCACCTTCACATACATTATGTTGAATCCCAAATCCGAGAGGCTGATTTGATTCCATTAGGACATTCAATTTCCTAGTGTACACTACTCAGCAAAACAGGTTTTCTCACATTCAGCTGATTTGGTAATTAAAGGCAAGCAGGTAGATATATCACCAGACACACCAAAATGAAATAATCAATTGTTTTAAAGATCTCTGTGGAATATAAATTATAAAATGTGCTTCTTCTTTTTCTGTTTGTTGGTTAGAGAAAAAAATCATAGTTAAGATTTGGTTTTCTTTTTCCCTTACCATACACTGTGAATTAAAAAGTAGCTAAATGCAACTTTACAAGGCTGTACAGTAAAGGCCTGAGTTGGCCAATAAGTCCACCTTTCTTTATTGTGTGGCTAGTTTGCCCCCAAATGGCATAATTCTGTAGAAAAAAATATTTGCCTTTTTTTCTTAGATGAGTGGCAAGTGTTAATTTTCAGGTCATGAGGGGTTGCTGTACCCCTTTACTGCTGGCTTCCACAGTTTTATTGCTGTGCCCCAGATTTTTACCAGACTTTCCTCTGCATTTTTGAAGTGTCAGCAACCATGTGTTGCCTGATGATCCTTTTTTGAGTTGTTGTTTATAATGTTAATATTTATCTGTGTGAATAGGCTGTGGGTGGCACAAGCGGTAAAGACGCTGCGTGTGTTAACCAGCAGGCCAGGGTTCGATTCCCGGGTCGGCCCCACAAGACAGGGTGAGCTCCAGTCCTTAGCCCAGCTCAGCAACACCAGCTGGCTCTGCCTTTCCATTGGACTAATTTAGTGGCATGGAGAGGGGGGATTCGCTGCTTGGGTAACAGCCTATCCCCCACAACAATCCAACCCAGGCTTTCGTGTTTCGCATGCAACATATGCAGTGCAAAGCACGATACCATAGTCTTTCAAGACTGACAGAGGCCTGCTTTTTTTTGGTGCTGGTGTATGCTGGAAAAGCATTGCTCAGTCCAGTCTCATTACGCTCTGCTTGGCTGAAAGCCAAAAAGCATTGGCTCTCACAGACCTCAGCAAAAAAGCTATTTTTTTTAGCAGGGGAGCAACATGATAAGTTCAACAACTTATTTGTTCCATTCTCTGGGGGTAAGCCCCCACTGCCACCATGGGTCAACTCAACTGTGCCAGCAATATTGCTGACACAAGTCTGCATTGATTCCTGAAGGCTGATCAAGATCAGGAAGGGTTAGGATTGGGGCGGAGAGGCTGCTGTCATCAAATCTGTCCCTATCATCTCCCTTTTCCATTAAAGCAGGCCTCCGTCAGTTCTGAAAGACTATGGTATCATACTCGGTGCTGCATACGCTGCATGCAAAGCATGAAAGCCTGGGTTAGATTGTTATGGAGGATAGGCTGTTACCCAAGCAGCGAATCCCCCCTCTCCATGCCATTGAATTAGTCCAATGGAAAGGCAGAGCCAATACGATTGGATTCAGCTGGTTTCGCAGAGCTGGCCTAAGGACAGGAGCTCATCCTGTCTTGTGGCACCAACCCAGGTCTCGAACCCTGACCTGCTGGTTAACAGGCACAGTGTCTTAATCACTTGCGCTACCCACAGCCCTAGCTTTCCACATAATATCAAGCTGATTCTGGATAAGTGATTAGAGTAATCTTTCCAAAAGACTGCGTTGCAATATGCAAGGAAGAACCTGTTTGAAAAGAGCATAACACAATTTCAAGCTCCTCAACTCCAGTGTTGATTGCCATTCATAACCCTTATTTAGGGAACTCTTGATGTGATGTGATGCCACACGTATTGTTAAAGGTTTAGGTATGTGTCATTTGCTTTACATAATGAGAAGATAAAGTGAAATCCATTCATCTACCTTTGTATTTTGAAACACTATTTTTTGTTAGTTTATATGTAAATAGTATTCCTCTCATTGTAACATTTTGCGAGGAGACAATTCAAATTGCTTGATAATTGTTACTTTAAGTAATGCATTACGGTGAAAATGTAATGGTTGTAAAGAGTATAGAATACATTAGAAGGCAATTGAGCTTAATTGCATTCCAGGGACAACTTCTGTGGTGCCTGAAGCTGATTTTTTTTTTTTTTGTCTACCCCCATCCTATTTTAGAAAAAAAGCATAGGTCTTTGATACATCCTTCAACTGCTGCAGAAATTATGCTGAAACATTAGCGTCATTCATTTTTTCCAATGCTTGGATAATTTTTACTCAAGAAAACTCTGCAACCTGCATTTGTGAAATATCCTTGTAACTGTGGATTCCTTTCTTTAATCATTGTGGGTTTTTCAGAAAAGCTGCGTATTGGATAATGGAGACCATGATGGAGAAGGGCTTCTGAAACAACCACACAATGATCTGGTATCTATCAGAGTTCATTCATCTGTCCTGCAGTGCTGACTATCAACTAAGCATGGCTTAGAGCAGAATCCTAACCATATCTACTCAGAAGAAAGGCCCATTGTGTTCAATGGATCTTACTTCCAGGAAAGTGTCTTTAGGATTGTAGCATTAGATTCACTTGGAAGATCTGAGTTCACAGACTTCAACCTCCCAGAAGGATGAGTTTGCTGAAAGGTTGACTTTTGATTATGCTGCTTCATGGGCACTGCAGTTTTGAACCTATCTAGTTTGATCCTTGGGACTTGTTCTCTCACACATTTTCATTACTCAATAGCTTCCGTAGGATTTTCACACATGCAAGAGCACTGCTTGAATTACCAGCGGAGAAGCTTGGAGAACTTTTAATAAACTTCTTAATCCTAATCTTCTGGTTACCTACAGTATTAGTTAAATTATTTGTTTTGTTTTGAAATGTTCTTTGCCACCCTTCTTTTCCTTTTGGAAAGCCCAAGGCAGCTTTCCAAAAACATAACATTATGAACAGTTTGACAACAAATCAAATCCAATAGCAGCTCAACAGAACCACAAGAGCACTAAAACGAAAACCAAGGCCACAATTTTCAGGCATGTAACAAAGCTTGCACAACAAAAACATTTTCTAGTTCCTGTAAAATACTGCCAAGATGAGGAAGTTCTGTTATAAGGTAGGATATTCCAATAGTCAAATGTCATACCTGGGAACCACCATCCCAAGTAACCACCGACTGCATATCCTCAATGGATTCATAGATAGGGTTGCTATAGTTCTCTTCCACAAAACCAGGACAGGACCCCCTATTAAACTTGCTAATATGTGAATGCAATCCCTGAAAACCAGGACTGTCCTGGTTTTCGGGGACATATGGCAACCCTATTCATAGATGACCCCAGAGGGACACACTGACGAGAGATGTAAGCATCCTTTAAGTATCCAAGTAACAAAATTTTCAAGGCTTTATAAGAAAACAACATTAAGACAACTTCTTCAGTGTTTGTCCCATGTAGTGGCAGGATCAGCTTGTCAGAACAATTGGAGTCACACAAACCATGTTTGACATGACTTTGGGGATATCTGGCTGGCTTGTTCCTGGCCAGGATGTTGCCTTCCCACCAAAGTGGTGCCTATTTATCTACTCGCATTTGCATGTTTTTGAACTACTAGGTTGGCTGGCACTGGGACTAGAGACTGGAGCTCATGAATCATCCCTGCTTTCTTAAACAGCGGTACTATCACCAGACTTGAGGTGGCTTTATAGCACTTTCATGGCAATGATGGCCTATCATGACTTGTGCCTGCCCATCTGTGGGTCAGGATTGTACCCTAAGAGTAGAAAGAACATACCATTTGCAGTATCCAAGCCTTCTTTTTTATAACCTGAGGAATTCATGGTTGTTCCCTTTCAGAAGAAAGCTGCTTTACATTTTATACCATTCGTTTGACTTTGTGATGTCCTAGTCCACTTTTGTATGTGCCTCGAAAAGTTATCTTTACTTTCTGTCCCACTTTAACAGTTTTCCCCTCAAGTTTTCCTCTAGATTTTTTTTGCTTTTAGAAGATGCCCTTTGCTGATAAAAGCAATGTCAGAAGGGAGCAATCCTTTATCTTAAGCCTTAACTTTTTTGCACTGGAAAGTAATTGATTCTTGATATTGAATTTCTTCCTTTTTTATAGGAGATGCGTGCAAGTACTGGGAAAAATAAATGAAGATGATGAAAACACACTACACAACCACAGTATTGCATCACAGAACCACAAAGTTAAAATGCAACAATAGCTCATCTAGTTCAACCTGCTGATGACAGGCAAAGCATCCAATGCCACGGGTATCCACACAGAGATTTGTCTAAGCCTAAGCCAAAGAATTGTTGGAGTTCAATAGCTGTTTTATCATTATCATCCTTCCAGATAAATCATACAAGTGCAAAAGTATAAGAGGATATATTAAAATGGTATGTCTTTTCACTAAGGATTCTATAAGTATATTCAAGGATTCTAAAGTATATTCAAGAGGCAATCAAAACAGAGCAAAGAAAAAATCAGACAAAATGTGTCTTTTTTGGAATTTGTACCATTTTGGTAAAAGAGCCATTTTTTTGGTAATTTCCTACCCACCAAGGGAAGGTGTCTCTAAACTTTTTGCCAGGAGCGTCGCATCATCTTTCTAATACTGTATTGGGGGCTGGTTGAAAATAGAATGGGGCTAGCCCGATAATGGGCCGGCCCTTTTGCCTTCCCTGGCCAAATGGTATGGCCGGGAGAGATGCTCAGAGCCGATTGGCTCTTTGGGCCTGGGGCGGCGACTGGGGGCTATAAAAGCAGGAACGCGCCTGCGCAGCCCCCAGTCGGGTTTGAGAGTCGTCGGCGACGGGGCTAATTCTTCGGTCTCCGTTGACTCTCTTAGGGCACCTCGCGGCCTTTCTCCCGACTTCGGCGCGGGGAGGGTGACGTCCGCGGATGCCCCCGCGGCCGATTTAGGGCACTCACTGGCGGCGGCCAAGTGGCGGCCTTTCAACGCAGAGAGGGTTCATCTCCGGACGCCCCCGCTATTGGCTGGTTGCTCCTCAATCGTTGCGGCGGCTGGTCGGGCTTCCCGGTTCCCCTCGGAGCCTTGTAGTCGGCGCTCGCTCTCGCGCCCGCCATTTTGCAGGTGTTGAGTGTGCGGCCGCCATCTTGGGCGCTTGACTTTCGGCACCTCGTGGCCGGCGGCCATCTTGTTTAAGTGGCCATTTTGTGTTGCTTTGGGCCTGGTTGCTGCTGTTCCTGCTCCTGTTGGCTGTTGCTGATCTACCTGTTGAATTCCTGCCACCTGGTTCCAGTCTTTGAAGTGCTGCTTTCAAGATCATATCCTTTTGTGTTAAATAAAGTTTGCAAGACACTTCACAGGGTGGTGGTTGGTTTACCTGAGGGTGGCACACATGGGTAAGAGGGTGCAGAAGAGGGGGAGTAGGGCCCCCCGTCCGCCCACCCCACCTCCGCCTCCCCCTGAGCCAACTTCCTCGGACGAGGAGTTGGAGGCCATGGACCACTGGGCCCTGGTGGAGCGGTGCAAAGAGCTCGAGAGAGAGATGAAGGAGCGGGCTGAGAACAGGGAGGCTGGGCCATCTGCCCCGGTGTCTCCCCCTACCCGGACTTTCACTAGAAAGGGTCGGGGGGCACTAATGTTTTTGGCTCGCCCTTCCAGGTTGGGCGGCCGGAAGTCTCAGAACAGCTCGTCTGTCCGTGTACAACCCAGTCCCGGTGTTGCAGGTGTTCCTTCCTCTTTTCCTCCTGATGTAGCCACAGGTGAGGAGGACACTGAGGACAATGTTGCTGAGGTAGTGGGCTGCTGGGAGGAACCGATGGCTTATTCCCCCCCCCCCGCCTCCCAAGCAGCCTACCCCCCCGATGCCTTAGTGGGTTCCTGGTTGGGGGGGCCCTTATTATCCTTGGCCCCCAATGAGCATGGGGGAGACTCCTTGGTATGGGTTTTCTCGCCCTTCCCGCTCTAAATCTGCTTGTGCAGGGGAACGATGGGGAGGTTGGGCTCCTGCTGGGCCATCATGGGAGGAGATCTACAGACTGGCGATGCATTCCGACTATGAGGAGGGTCCCGAGGACCGTCCTTATGGAAGCATTGATTTGCCCTTGGGGGGGCACTTGGCCATGTCAGTAAAGGAGAAGATTTGGAGAGGAGACTACATCGACCTATTCAGTCTTCTCCATGTGGAGCCTGAAAAGGTGCCCAAGGTGGGGGAGCCGGAGCGGGATCTGGAAGCAGCCAAATGCCGGAAAATAGATCAGAACTGGACCAACTGGCTATATGGATATTGCATCTATATGGCCGTGTTGGTCCAGCTGAAGCCCAAGCGTGCTCCGGCTTTGATCAAATACCTTGATATCGTCCATTGGACGTTTAGAGATTTCGGGGGCACAGCTTGGCTTCAGTACGATCGCAATTTTCGAATGAGGGCAGCCAACGATCCTTCTTTGGATTGGGCCGTCCCAAAATTCGAATTATGGATGCAGGTTGTGGCTACTGCCAAACCCATCCAAGGTGACCGCTCAGACAACGGTCATCTTATTGCACGCAACCCTGCAACTCAACCCAAGGCGTCTTCGGGCGCCTTGGGTGTTCAAAAGCAAAGGGCGTGTTTTGAGTTTAGCTCCACGGGGGCTTGTTCAAAGGCATTGTGCCCATTTAGTCACCAATGCGCGGTGTGCGGTGGCAAACACCCTGCCAGCGCTTGCCCCAAAAGTACAGGTTACAGAGGCACTGGGGCCAGAGGGGGCAAAAAAGGTGGAGGCTCTCAGCCCCCACACCCACCCTCAGCTCAAGGTAAGGGGGCCGACCCCAGTTAATATGTCTGTTCTTGCTGCTCTGCTTAGTAGTTACCAAATCGGCAGGCGGCTAGTCATTTGTTGTCCAGTTTTTCTGAAGGTTTTAGGATCCCTGCCCCCCGCCCGGAGCCTGCCTTTTGGGCTAGCAACCTTAAGTCTGTGAAGGGTATGGAGGATGTGGTATGGCAGAAGCTGGCCAAGGAGGTTGCTGCCGGCAGGGTCCTTGGTCCTTTTGAGTCCCCTCCCTTCGCGAATTTGAGGGTTTCCCCATTGGGTGTAGTTCCTAAGAAGGCCCCGGCCCAGTTTAGGTTGATTCATCATTTATCCTTTCCCAGAGGGGACTCTGTCAATGATGGTATCCCCTCTCACCTGTGTTCAGTCAGGTACACATCCTTGGATGAAGCAGTTCATCTTTTACGTGCCTGTGGGCTTGGGGCCTTCATGGCCAAGATGGGTGTGGAATCAGCTTTTCGGCTGCTTCCGATTCATCCGAGTGATTTCTGCCTGCTGGGGATGTGGTTTGAGGGCGGATTTTACATTGACAGGCTTTGCCGATGGGCTGTTCAGTTTCTTGTTCTGCCTTTGAGGCATTTAGTACTTTTTTAGAGTGGGCCCTGAGACACAGGTCAGCTTTTGGGAGGGTTATCCACTATTTGGATGACTTTCTCTTTATGGGTGCAGCTGGCACGGAGGATTGTGCTAGGCTGCTTGCCTCTTTCCAAAGTCTTTGCAGGGAGTTGGGTGTTCCCTTGGCTCGGGACAAGACCGAGGGACCTTCCACCTCCATGACATTCTTGGGTATTGAGTTGGATACGGTGGCCCAATGTTCCCGGTTGCCTGAAGCCAAGTTGGTCTCTTTAAGGACCCTCTTGTCTCAGTCACTGGAAGCCAAAAAGTTGACGCTTAGGGAGTTGCAAGTTTTGGTAGGTCACCTCAATTTTGCCTGCCGAGTAGTGGCCCCTGGTCGGGCCTTTTTGAGGCGCCTTTGTGATGCCATGGTAGGCCTCAGGGCCCCTCACCATGCTGTGAGGGTTTCTGCTGCCATGAAGGAGGACATGAAGGTTTGGTTAGCCTTCTTGTCCGAATTTAATGGCACATCCTTTTGGAGAGAGCTCCAGATCCTAAGAGCAGACTTGCAGGTCCATTCGGACGCTGCTGGTGGCCATGGTTTTGGGATCTATTTTAGGGGTAGATGGTGTGCTCATCCTTGGCCTGAGAATTGGAAGGCTAGTGATGTGGTATGCGATCTTACCTTTTTGGAGCTCTTCCCCTTATTGGTGGCGGTACACATCTGGGCAGACCAATTTCGGAATTCCACTGTCCGATTTTGGTGTGATAACCAGGCTGTTGTACATGTCATTAGTAAACAGACTTCTCGATCACCAAGGCTGATGCGTTTGGTTCGTGCCTTTGTGTTGCAATGCCTGCGCATTAACCTTGTGTTTTCAATTAGTCATGTCCCGGGGCTTGAGAATGGGGTTGCCGATGCTCTGTCTCGTTTTCAGGAGGAGCGGTTTCGACAACTCGCCCTGGCTGCCCGTCCGGATCCGGACCCCATGCCCGAGTGGCTTTGGAGCCTTGGACCGTGAGGGCTCAGAGATTGATTCTGGGTTTGCTGGCCCCTGCTACCAGGACCAGCTATGAAAAGAAGGTGGGAGAGTTCGAGGCCTTTTGTCAGGCCAAGGACTTGGAGGTGGTATGGCCCCTGTCGGAGGCATCTGTTCTCCAGTTTCTTCTCTTTCTTTTCGAGTCAGGTTTGCACCCCAGGTCCATTGCTGTGTACCTTTCTGCCTTGGCCTTTGTGGCCGGTTTGAAAGGTACTGCGGACACCACTCAGAATTTTAGGGTCCGGCACATGCTGGAGGGCATGCGCCGTGACAGGCCTTCCGTCCCGGACAAGCGTAAGCCGGTGACGGTCCAAATTTTGGGTCAGATTATTGAGGTTTATGGTAAGTGTTGCAGCTCTGATTTTGAGAGGGACCTCTTTCGAGCTGTGACCCTGGTTATGTTTTTTGGGGCCTTTAGAATCAGTGAGGTTCTGGTGAGGTCTCGTTCGGCCGATCCCTACTGGGCTCTTTGGTGTTCGGACTTGACCCTCCAGGATTCTAACTGTGTACTGCGCTTGCGCAGGTCCAAGACTGACCAGAGGGCTCAGGGCTCCTTGATCATAACTTGGGCTGTGCAGAGGGGGATGGGGTGGGGGCAGCTGCTTCCCATAGTTAGTGGGTTCCTCAAGCACAACCTCCCCCCCTGATGTTTTGCTAGTGCACCTCGGGGAGAATGATCTAACTAAGATGAAATCTGTTGATCTCCGGATTCAGATTCGTCTAGATCTTTCCCTAGTCAAATGGTGGTGCCCAGACATTCGGTTTGTCTGGTCCTCTTTCCTGCCTAGGAGGGTTTGGAAGGGGGCCAGGAGCATCTGAAAGATTGATTTGGCCCGTAAGCGGGTCAACAGCTATGCTGCCAATTTTGTTGAAAGCTGGGGTGGGGTGGTGATTTTTCACCGGCATGTGCTCTGGCAGCTGCCCCATGTTTTTAGGGATGACGGGGTTCATTTAACTGACCTGGCCCTAGATGAGTACATCTGGAATATAGTTAAGGGACTGCTGGACTGTTTATAGTGGGGCGGTGGAACCATGTTCAGGCCAGGTTCCCCGTGTGGCAGGTGTCATGCTGGAGTAGGCAGGATAGGCCTTCGGTGATTGCCTGAGGCAGCAAGGGTCAGTGCTATGCATGCCAGGCCTATTGCGACCAGACCGGACGTAGGCTGTGGCTGCTAGTCCTGCACCTGGGATTTAGGCAAAGTCAGCCGGGCAACTGGTTGACCAAGCACCCAGCTGCCTCAACCTTTGGGTTGGCGATGAGGGGTACCCTCAGTGCAAGGTGTGAAACCTGAGCCAGGCCTTCGCCATCCCTTATTTTTTAGTTACCAGCACGACTTTGTCAGCAGTCCCTTGTTGGGTTTAATTATTGTTAGATTTAATAAAGTGGCCCTTAAATCCAGCATCTGTCTCCGGCTCTTCATTCTCGCCGTGGGGGGTAATGGGGCTAGCCCGATAATGGGCCGGCCCTTTTGCCTCCCCCGGCCGAATGGTATGGCTGGGAGAGATGCTCAGAGCCGATTGGCTCTTTGGGCCTGGGGCGGCGACTGGGGGCTATAAAAGCAGGAACGCGCCTGCGCAGCCCCCAGTCGGGTTTGAGAGTCGTCCCCTCCCTCCCTTGTGCAGTTTAGGCTTTTGCTGGTCGCGTTTTGGGCTGGGTAGGAATTTTTGGGGTCCCTGCTGATTGGCTTTTGCCGGGACTCTTTTTTGCCTCCCCTAAACTGTAATAGTGGTGAGGGGGTTTTTTAAATAGGTCACTTATGGCAGGTGTTGTGCTGGAGTAGGTAGGATAGGCCTTCAGTGATTGCCTGAGGCAGCAAGGGTCAGTGCTATGCATGCCAGGCCTATTGCGACCAGACCGGACGTAGGCTGTGGCTGCTAGTCCTGCACCTGGAATTTAGGCAAAGTCAGCCGGGCAACTGGTTGACCGAGCACCCAGCTGCCTCAACCTTTGGGTTGGTGATGAGGGGTACCCTCAGTGCAAGGTGTGAAACCTGAGCCAGGCCTTCGCCATCCCTTATTTTTTAGTTACCAGCACGACTTTGTCAGCAGTCCCTTCTTGGGTTTAATTATTGTTAGATTTAATAAAGTGGCCCTTAAATCCAGCATCTGTCTCCGGCTCTTCATTCTCGCCGTGGGGGGTAATTGATTTACATTTCAAATTTGAATGAATTTACATAAATGTATATATTTGTGACTAGCTTAAAAGCCACACTCCATGCTGACTTTTAAGCCAGCTCCTGCAGAGGGCATCTTGGGCCTTTGGCCCAAAACTAAAGCTACCTCTGGTCCAGCTAAGAAAACAGCAATTTTGAAGAAATAAGTTTGAATTCCTCAGTTCAGTCCATGGAACTTGAAAACCTCACTGTAGGTTTTGTCAGCTAATTTCAGATTTGAATTTTTAACTGTTCCCTCCTCATCCGGATGCAAATCCCAATGCAGAATGTTATAATATGTCTATGTAGAGCAAGTGTGGGTGGAGCTAGAGGACGTGTGTGGAGTTGTGTTGTGTGTGGATGTGGAGTGTGCAGTTGCGTTGTGTGTGGGGGTTAATCCCAGGATCATACTGATTCCAAAAAGGTATAATATGCTTATGTAGAGCAGGTGTGGGTGGAGATCAGTTGGTTTTGGGGTCTATACATGCAGGCTAGGATGATCCTAGGATGGAGCATTGTAGCTCCTGGAGGGTGGTCCAGAGCCTACTTCCTGATTCCTCTAAGACTAGGGTCTTGGCACTCCCAAGCTATTGTGGAGGAGGGAGGACCTCTATGACCTGTCTGTGGTTTATCCCAGGAAAGAGGGACCCTCCAATCTCCCAAGGGTCTTCTCAAACCCCTTCCAAAATACAAGGGTCACCAGGCTTCTCCATGCTGCCATCTAGAGTTGACCTGTTCCTCTGGAAGATGTGCTCCTTATGAGCCCTTTTGATCTCCTTATGAGCTCTCCCTATGAGCCTCCTTTTGACCTTGGTCCCAGCTTAAGATCTTACAAGATCTCCATGTCTAACCAGCCCCAGACCAAGCCACAGGTGAGTTGATTGCTCATTAATTGCAGCCTGCCTGTGGACATGTGGCCAAGCCAACAAGGGAAGGAAGCCATTAGAATATTTACACCACAAGTATTATACCTTCTGCTAAGGGTTGGCTTTACCATAAGACTGTGGGTGGCATGAGTGGTTAAGACACTGTGCCTGTTAACCAGCAGGCCAGGGTTCGAGACCCGGGTCGGCCCCACAATACAGGGTGAGCTCCTGTCCTTAGTCCAGTTCAGCGACGCCAGCTAGATCCAATCGTATCAGCTCTGCCTTTCCATTGGACTAATTCAGTGGTGTGGAGAGGGGGGATTTGCTGCTTGGGTAACAGCCTATCCTCCATAACAATCCAACCCAGGCTTTCGTGCTTCACATGCAGCGTATGCAGCACCAAGCACGATACCATAGTCTTTCAAGACTGACGGAGGCCTGCTGTGTGGCTTTACCATACAAAGTAATTCTCTCTCTGTGTGTGTGTGTGTGTGTGTTTTTTGTGTGTTTGCACACGTGTCCATATGTGCGTGTGTGTGTGTGTGTGAATATTCTAGTAAAGGAACTGAAAAAAGCATTTTGATGTCAGTGATTGCCTATCTTTCACAAATTAAATGTTAAAATATATGGGATTTCCAGTTACAGCAATTTGCAGGGATGCATATTGACTTCTTTGGAAGGAACAGAACTATCTCATTCACTGCAAAGTGAGAAAAATTATACCTTCCAGTGAGACTCCTCTATCATCTGTGACATCTGATTCGGCATCATATGAAATTAGGGTTGAATGTCAAAAAGCATTTTGTTGATAGTTGCTGAAGAGATTAAGAAGTGCAGCTAGCAGCAATCACATAAAAATGTCAGCCCCAAATAATACAACTCTGCCATGCTTTTGGATTGATATTGTGCATTGCCCAGGAGGAAAAAGAAAAACTAATGGCTGCGGGAATGAATTCCTAGCATTAAAACAAATTATCTTCCATTTCAAGCATAGATAATTCCTTTCTGCTGCTGAAGACATATGTTGATCGACAGTATAAAGAAGTGGTCTGTCATAGGTTTTTTGGAGTTTTGGGGGGGAGTGTGGCTCAGGAGGCGCTTATCATTCTTAGGATGTTCAAACACTTAATACAAGGGATGTGGAAGACATTTTCTTTTTTCAATTCAGTGTGCCATTCATTTCCATTAGTTTAGCTCCCATTGGTTTCATTCATTCATTGCATTTGTCTGTTCTGTCATGAATATTCCATATTTAATTTGTTCCACTCATTTTCAAAAAACTGTGTTTACTTTATAATACGGCTAAGTGTTGTTTTTCCTTCCTTCACTTTACTTCAACTGTTTTTTTTGATGGAGAAGAAGGCTCAGAACTTCTACTGACAGCTACCTCCCCCAGGCTGCTGTGGCATCATCCTCTCTTCCACAGGGCATTGTCAGAAGAAAAAAATGGCAGCTGTCACAAAAGCAGCTGTCATAAAAAACGGCATTTACTGTCTTTTTTCCCCTTTTCTTTACAATGGCCTGGGATAACCCAGTGTATAGTGCATTATGGGGGGGGGGGAAGCATGGCTGCTATAGGATAGATTCCCTGATACTCTTTTCATACATTAAAACTTCTCATACAGAGAAGTTCTCTGATATTCTTTTCATGCATTAAAATAAAGAATAATCCACTATCAGGTACATGATAACTGGCCCATCAATAAGGCAGGTTGAAGTGGTTGCCTCAATCAGCAGATTAATGGGGGATGCAAGCCCAGACTGATCTTTCTTTCTTCCTTTCTTCCTACAGTAATTATATACTGCTTTTCAACTAAAAGTTCACAAAGGGCACAATCCAGAGTAACTACGGGAGCATGTAAGAGACATTACGTGCACCCGTAGTTACTGCACCACCTAGTGAAAACCTATGGGAAATTCATATTGCAATCCAGAGTAACTTGTTCTTACTCAGGAGCAAGGACTCCCTGTAGTTACTCTGGATTTCACCCAAAGCAGTTTACAAGAAAATGAAATAATTAATAGCTAATGGATCTCTGTCCCAAAGGTGCTCACAATCTAAAATGCAAAAAGAACACCAGCAGAAGCCACTAGAATACACATTGCTGAGGTGTGTAGTGCCAGTTACTCTCCCCCTACTAAATAAGAAAGGAACAATCACTTGATAATGGTATTTGGGTTGGTTTTCATTGATCAGAACTATACAAGCCAGAATTATACAAGAGAAATTTGAGAACCTCTGAGGATGTTGAAAAATTATATTTTGTTTAATTTGGCTGCAATCCTAAACACACTTTCTTGGGAGGAGTAGGACCCACTGAACAGAATGAGGCTTTACTTCAGAGTAGACATGGTTAGGATTGTGCTCAAAATTGCTGTGTTTTTACGGTGTTGCCCAACTCAGGCCTTCAAGATCAGGAAGGCTATAAATACATCCACACTTTGGATTAACGGCATTGTGGAATGAGCTGCCAGCATAACAGAAACTGGACTACAAGTGAATGACTACATTTTCATAATAAACTGTGTCAGCAATAAACTGTGAACAAATTAAAATGTTGGATGAGAGGAGAAGCTAGATCATTCTAACCTCAGTAATAGGAGGAGGTTTAGGGAGGAGAACCACCACTAAAGCAAAATTTACCTTCCTGTAATTTTGACAGTTACATATTCCACCAATTATAGGAACAGACTCTTTGCGACTTTGTGCTGCTTTCCACACTTCCATTTGTCATGTCAATTTGACAAACCCCTCATTATCAGGTACAGAGGGGGAAAAACAACTTTAATGCTACACAAGGACTCCAAGGTGACCTTCCGCAGTGCAAATTGCACTTACGTCGAAAATGAAGACTCTTCTTCCCATGCAATCTGCTTCTCATTTTAATGCCTTGGTTACACACAATTACTGCTGATATTCTCCATCCAATTTTTCCAGTGCCAGCTCAACCCTTGTTTACACATGCTTATTATGCATTCCAAGCCACAGCTACAAACAGGAGTAAATAAAAAATCAATAGCAACCAGTCCTTCTGTCCTCTCTGATCAACATTACTTAATGTCAAATTGTGTTGTATGTTTGTGGAAAGCTACAGGTTTCGACAGGTGAATCAGGGCTAATCCAGGTGATGCATCAAAGTGATGCCCCAACTGCATTTTAAACTGGGTGGGATGGCCCTACCAAGGGGAAATATCTTAATATATTGCTCAAGCATAATGGATAGAAGATCTGGTCTTCCAAGGAGAGGACGGAGATGTTTACCAATCACACTCCTAGATACTGTGAATAAGTACTGTATTAATAAAGGGAAGTAGATAGATGGGGAGGGAAGGAAGGAGGAAATGAAATTGCTTGCAGGGGAAATGAGGCTGCTACTCATAACACACAGCATAGCACTAGGTGCAACCTGAAGAAGTTGTCTGCTTGCTGCAGTTACTTAGCAGACAAAGCAAAAATAAATCTTCCATTACACACTAGGTTGACAGTTCCCAGCTTAAACCTTGTTGAGTACCATGGGGTCATATTTGACCCCAATCCTCTTTGACACATTTTTTTTAAACGATCATGAGTAGTGACTTCACCTTTCATGTATTCCTCAGTTAGGCCCTTGAACAGTGTAACTCAGGATCATTTTCAGATTTGTTCTTCTATTTATTTTTACTTTGGTGTTGACAAGTATTGGGGTCAAAATGGACCCCGTGGTACCTGCCTTTTATATAGTTTTTATATACATATATTCACACATTTGTCCCAGATCAAGCCAACCAAATTCCTCTGGCCAAACAATCCCATAGTAAAAGCCAATGCCAGAAGTTAAGGTTTGGCCTACAGCAGGGTCCACAGTGTTGTGCTGTTGTGTGTTTTGCTTCTCAGGCTTAGTAAGATGAAACTGCTACATGGGAAAGCACTTGGGTAAATTTATGAACCTAACCCTATGCATGTCTAATCAGATGTAAGCACTGTTAAAGTCAATCAGGCTTACTTCCAGGAAAGTGTGGATACAATTGGGCTATAAATGCGATAATAAGCAGAGCTCTTCAGCCTAATGAATGGGTAAGTGAAAAAAGCCTGTATATGATATAAGTTAATTGAAGGTTTCTAAGACTAATATCTGTGCAATCCTAAGTATGTCTACTCAGAAGGAGGTCCCACTGTATTCAATAGTACTTACTCCCAGGAAAGTGTGGTTAGGATTGCAGCCTATGCCTCTATCAATATTTTTATTCAAATGTTTAAAATACTACCTTATTCAAAGAAAAACAAAATGTTTTTTCCAATGGGATCAAATTAAATCCATGGCACCATTAATTTTTACAATGGGGTCAAAATTGACCCTATTGAATTCTTGAAGAGACTTTTTTCTTTGTACTTAGCTACTGTTAATCTACTTGAACTGCTGAAGGAATCCCCAGTCTTTGCACCCATGAGTGACCAAGTGAGTACTCCTGCCTAATGATCTCCAATGAGTGTGTCACTCAGGCAATTGGCGAGGAACAACCCAAACCTCCTGTAAGCTGGGAATTATTATAGCAGCAGGAGGACAACTGTCCATGATGTCTTTTCCAGTGGCTTTTGCTTGTGTTTTTTCTGTTTTTTTTTCAGATTGTAAAACAATCTGAACATGGAACCATTTATTGATTTGACTATGCAAAACACTTGTGAACTACTTTTCTTGAAAGTGATTCATAACTATTCACAATAATACGAATAACTTTGCTTTGCTGATGTCATCAACTTTCCTAGTTCATGTAGTAGAACCTCCCTGGTCACTCCTAATTGACCATGATGGGCAGAAGTGGCTGTTACTATCCAGTTACTAACTGGATAGCAGTGGGGGGCGGGAAAGAAGATGCAAATTCCAAACTGAAAGAGAAACCCAATCTACAGGCAACATTTGTTTGGGGAATAATACAGATTCCAAACAAAGGAAAAAGCCTACTGGCAAAGGATGTCCCAGCAGCTTTTTATGTTTCACAGAAGCTTCTAGTGACTTAAGTGTGTCCAAAAACACAGAAACATTTGGCAAGAAATAGGGAAGGGGACACAAGTATTCATCATGCAACTTCAAAAAATATATGAAACAGCAGCTACTGTGTACTGAGGCCAGAATTTCAACATGACTCACTACAGTATCAATTTAGCCAAGCCAGGGGAATCTTATACATTTCTTATCAGTACAGGACAGTGCCTGGTATGGAATTTGGGAATTTGCTCTAGAAATAGAAAATGTTGCTTCTCCATTCTGTGTCTGTTTCTCCATACTCATATTTGTTCCAGCATGTTAACAAATGTATGTCCAAATACAAATCTAAATAAGCACCTATTCAGAAACAGATGAATATACTGTGGATAACCTTGCCAGTAATTCCTTCTAACTACAGTTCACACAGAAAATCACCTATTTTTATATATGAAGTCAAATTCTGCATGTATTAAGGAATGAAATGTTTTATTCCTTCTCCCCACATTATATAATAATTTTTTTTCACTCAAAGCACAAAATATACTAACAATTTGCTTCGGGGAAAATTTTTTATTTATTTATAACTTCGTAGCTCTCTTTTTCTGAGTCAGAAGCCCAAAGGGATTGTAATGACGAGTTTTTTTCTGGAGGAGCTGGAAATTTAATGTCCTGCATTTGGAAAACCTCATCCCTATACAAGAGGAAGAGGGCTGCGGTGGCACAAGTGGTTAAGACACTGTGACTGTTAACAGACAGGCCAGGTTTCAAGACCCAGTCCTACAAGACGGGGTGAGTGCCCGTCCTTAGCCCACCTCCTGCCAACCTAGCAGTTCGAAAGCATGTAAAATATAAGTAGATAAATCGGTACCACCTCGGTGAGAAAGTAAGATAGCATTCCATGCACCTTTGGCAATCATGCTAGCCCCGTGACCACGGAAGTGTCTTTGGGCAACGCTGGCTTTAAAGGCTTAGAAATGGGGATGAGCATCACACCCTACAGTAGGTCTAGTGGTACAGCCTGTGGGGGACACCTTTAGCTTTATACAAGGGGAACCTTTGAGATTTGAACAAATTTACCTTAGTTTTTATTTACACAACAGCATTTCAACCTACTATCCAGTTTGCATCACTTTTCTCTTTCCTCACCACTCCCTTCCTTTTCTCCTGAAAGAATAATTAAGGGCAAAATCCAGAGTAACTACGGGGAGTCCTTGCTCCGGTGTAAGAACAACTTACTCTGGATTGCAATATGAATTTCCCATAGGTTTTCACTAGGTGGTGCAGTAACTACGGGTGTACGTAAAGTCTCTTACGTGCTCCCGTAGTTACTCTGGATTGTAGGGTAAGTCTACCAGATGGAGCCCTGAAGAACTACATTTTCCAGTGCTTCTAATCGAATCCTAACCCATGCTGGAACAGGTAGGCTTGTTGGAACCTACCATATCCTGAACAGGCTTGGGACTGCCCACTGCAGCCCTAATAGGGCTACTCACCTACAGATGTGGCAAATTCTGTGCATCCTGGAGCTGCACTGGGTTTCTTGGGAATGGGTTTGGGATCTGGCCTAAATGCCCGAGCGTGGTCCCACTCCCTGCTCTGCCCCACATGCCTGCTCACTGCCTGCCCTTCCTCCACCCTGGAATATTTTTCATATTTCCCCTCCACTGTCCCCAGAACCCTGCACTGGTCCAACACTGCAGGCATGATCTTACTTGTCCTCCAGCACAACAACACAAAAGGTGGCCTCCTGGATCCTGAGTGTTCATGGAATTGCTTTATGGCACATTTGTAGATTCTAAAGCCAGCACTGGTCTAACCCGGAGTTAGGACTGCACCCTGAGATTGTCAGTATGCAGAAAGGAGGCTGTACTAGTGGCCCTAAATCATATTGAAGTGAATATGGAGACTTACCAGGGACCTTGCTAAAGGTGAAAGCTCAGAAAGGATAGTTTTAATTATTCTTCCCCTTTCGTTTTGACATTAATTAATGCAGGAAGGTATTTTGGCTTTGGTGATAACTGGTCATGTCAATGACCCAATTTGTTCATGTAACACCTCAATCACTATTACTGTTTTTGAAAAACAAAATATTGTATTGAATTTGCTGCAGCAGCAGTACAGAAAGGGCAAGCTGTCCTCCCATAATGTTTTTTGTCATCATATCCCTGATCCCAGAAACCACTTCCTCAGCACAGCAGTTCATAACATGGGCTGAATTCCCTCACCCCACTTCTCACCAGGCACTACAATAAAACACAGCAAACATACTTCCTACTTATATACTTTGCAAATTAATCTTAAATGTGACTCCATAAACTTTGTGTAATGTACTAAACAACTCCCTGGTACTTCATGTGAATTAATTCCCTGGAACTCAAGACATATGTTTTTTTATTGCAGTTCTATTGATTGTATGTCAGGGCTCTCTGAAAGCAGCCTGTTTGCAATTGCAGTCCAGTAGGCAAAGATATCGTGAGCAGGCAAAGCAAAAAGTTTTAAAAATGAAAAATAGCAGGCTTAAAAGCATATGATAAATGAGCCAATAGGATAAAGAGGATTAGACCACTGGCAAGGCAAACAGAAATCCAAATACCTACTTGGTGTGACATTTTGGGGCAGTGATGTACCATCCACACTCAGACTTAATGCACAGACTTAATGCATAGTCAATGGTACAAGTACTGTACCATCCACACTCAGACTTAATGCACAGACTTAATGCACAGTCTTTGAAATGACACACCAGTGGTATTGCTGGGGGACTGGGGGGCAATGGTTACACCGGGAGTGACCAAAATCACAAAAATCGCTAATACTTCTTAACCCATTTGGAATAACCCCTTTCAGGCCCATATCCTAAAGTCAAATTAAGCCCTTTACCATGGAGCAGTTAAGGTGACTTTCCATAAGATAACACTAGAGGGTGATGTAACTGCATAGACCCGTAACTGCTTTGGATTTTGCCCTAAGTCATATACCATTGAATGAATATGTTCCAGCAGAGTCCAAAGCAGGAAACAGCTTTGAAATATCTCCTTCCTATCAAAAGTTATGGCCAAAAAACTAAAAACTAAATGCATGGAGCCCTATGGAAAGTTAATTAAGGTCATATCACACCTTGATATTAACTCATAAGAAAGTTAACATGACTCCAAGGGGTCCAAGGGGAAGGGCAGGCTGAAAGGAATCCAATGTCCCAGAATGGTCTTGTTCCAATGAATGCAGCCCCCACAAATGAACCCATTAAAAAGTCCCTGATAATTCTATTAAGCCCTATGAAAGTGGAACTGAGCTACAGAGCTGCGTTTACTTGTGAGACTTGTGTTTGGGTCAGGGACAGAGGAATGCAAGGCCACCCAGAATGGTCTCAGTCCAGTGAAAGTGGAGTTCAACAAGTGCTCCAGAAGACCACCTCACTCCTCCCCAAAAGAAAATTCAAAGGCTTAGTTGTTAAGGTGATTTTTAAAATATGAAAATATTAATTTCTAATTAATTGTATTAATACTGCAAATAATTAATTAATGTAAGTGTATGGGGGTGTCAAAAAATATATGGGCCATGGGTGCCAAATGACCTAGCTACACCTCTGTCACACACCCACATTGGTCCTCCATGGTTTAGCAGAATATCTGAAAGGAATTTCTATGTGAAGTCACCAGATTTTGCATGTGTAGGTCAGGGGAGGAGCACTTGATGCATGTGTCAGAGTCATATGTCATCCAGTGCTCCTGTGCATGCACACACACACACACACATACCCACACACGCATACACTCACACAAGGCATCAAAGGAAGATTTGAACTGCTGATGGGCTGTAACTTTCCCACAGCAGCACGTTCAGCCATTTGGGTTAAAGGGAGCCATTCAGGATGCATTTTGTGAAAGAAAACTGTGAGCTGCTGTCATGAAAATTGATGCATTTCAGTCCACAACTGGCTTTAACAGATTTTATCTCTATCTCAGTTGGATCTACTTTGCAGGGCTGTTGTGGGAATAAAATCACTATCTCAAGTTCCTTGCAAGAAGCATGGGATAAAAATTTTGCTATCTGAAAGTCTTCCTTGGTTAAGATATTTGTTTCACAGCTTTGTAGCTACGTGATAACAGTTGCATATTGAAGTGCATTATGCCTGCTAGGCAATTCTTGCTTATTCATTATGCTCCAAATATTAATAAATGTTTGTAAGACAAGATTCAAATACCCTACAATCCAGAGTAACTACAGGAGCACATAAGAGACATTCACGTCGACGTAGTTATGGCACCACCTAGTGAAAACCTATGGGAAATTCATATTGCAACCCAGAGTAAATTGTTCTTACACTGAAGCAAGGACTCCCCATAGTTATTCTGGATTGCACCCTAAGTCAGAAAAGCTTTAAAAACAAAGTGGGTTTTCTGCTGCAGTGAATTTGAAACAAATGATGCTTTAGCATTTTAAGGCTTTGTTTTTGTCCACTAAGTTTGTCTCATTTTGTAAGATAGTGATGACAGCACCTTATGTATGAAAAGAAGAAACATGCACATACATCGCACCCCACTTTCCGGCTGTGAGGAGCAATTTTTAAAATGTAGTCAATTTTAGCCTCATTTTCATGCCAAGGGAACCATACCTGTCATGCTTTCTGTTGAAGCTGTTTCCATACCGTATATTATACCAGATGGCTTCAGAGTTGACAGTAGTTGAATACCCAAATAATTTTACTCTCAGGAGAGAAGTGGGGAAACCTTTCAGAGTAGCACCAGCATCTGAATACTAAGAGGTTGCAGGCTCAGATTCCTTTGATCTCCAGCTGTGGCATTTACATGAAGATTTGGACATCGAAATGAAATGGCAAATTACACATATTTCACCATTAAAAGTTACCTTCACTTTCTTCCACTTTCTTTCTGCCTCACTCTTTTGAACTGACTGCCTTTTTGGCAATATTTTGCAATCTCTCATTTCCAGAGTTATTTACCACACACAAACTTGTCATACTTGGACTCTTCTTGGTAGTGCTTTTGAATCACTCCAGGAGTTTCTCTCTTATTGAAGGAAAGAAATCAATGATTTCCTCCTTCCTGACCTCAAAGGTAATTCACAAGATCTATTCCCTTGACTCTCCCATGGAGTACAAGTCTTAAAAACATGTGTAGCAGCTCTGCTGCCTGCCAATGACATGAGCGCACTGCCACAATACACTTTTGGAGGTCAGTAGGTTTGTTATTTCACTTTCACAACAATTTCCATATTCAATGTTGATGCTCAAGCCAAGTATTTCAGAGGAGCTGAATATTAAATCTAGCTGCAGCAAATACGACATTTTTATTAGACCGAGGAAGATGAGGTTTACTGGTTTTTTGTTGCCCAACAACAAAACAAATCCTTGTTCCGAATCCACATCCATTTCAAAACTCTCAGAGGGGTGGAGGAGGAATCAAAGGAATTGGACTTTTAGAGGCTTAGCGCAGCATGCTGTAAAATATTTGTAGTTATTTGTAGTTATATTAAGAGGCACATATAATGCAACAAATGCCATTTTCTTTTGTACAGTAAACCACAATATTTGCTATCAGCCCTTAACAGAACCACTAAATCAGAACAGGCTTAACATGACAGGAGCCTTGTTTAGCTTTCAAATTAATGAAACACCTGTCAGGAGTTTGAAGTAAAGAAGATAACCATTTGGCAAGATTGACAGTTTGAAGGTAAACAGGTATCAAGTGGACCAGTGGTTAAGCCAGGAAGTGGATAGTCAAGCAGGTTAAGTGGATCAGCAGGAATAAGCAACCTGAGAGCCACATTGTGTGTTCTTTGATAAAAATGTACTCAAGTGGAAGAGCCTTGAGAATGTCAGAATAAAAATCCATGTCATCCATCAACACAAGAAAACTTTACCCGGTGTGTGATTGGTCTGTGGAACTCCCCGCCAGGGGATGTGGTGATGGCATTTAAGAAGGGTTTGAACAAATTCCTAGAGAAAAGGACCATCATGGGTTACAAACCATGAGGGGTTCCCTCTATGCCGCATTTATTGACCTGAAATCTGCCTTTGATTCCATCTCAAGAACAAAATTATGGGAGAAGCTAGAGTTAATCTATATATATATAAGAGAAAAGTCACTCACTGACTGACTCACTGACTCACTCACTCACTCACTCACTCACTCATCACCGCCCTGCCAAAACGGCTGGGCCTAGAAGCGTGAAAATTGGGGTGGGTGTTCCTTCCGTGACAGAGGGGTGCACTAAGAACCGATTTTCCAAAATTCCAACCGGAAGGGGGTGAAAAGGGGCGCAACACGTTTTCCTCCCTATACTTTGCATTGGAGAATTGCTGACTCAGCAACATTCCGCCCCAACTGCTGGGCCTGAAGCATGGAATTCTGGGAGTTCCTTCTGTCACCTGAACTCCCACCAAGAACCATCTGGAGAAATTTAACCCTTCAGGGGCTGAAAAGGGGGCAACTTGTTTCTCTCCTATACTTAACATGGGAGACTGACCAACATCCAGCCAATTTGGTGCTCAGACCCTGGTGCACTGGGGGATGTTTTTGGAGGAAGAGGTTGCGCTGGTGTGGATGCTGCGCATGAGGGGAAATTGCGCATGAGGGGAAGTTGTGCATGCAGGAAAGTTGCACAGGGGGGAAGTTGCACATGGGAGGAAAATTGCACATGGGAGGAAGTTGCGCATGGAGGAAAGTTGCGCATGGGTGGAAGTTGCGCACGGGGGAAAGTTGCACACGGGGGAAAGTTGCGCACGGGGGAAAGTTGCGCATGGGAGGAAAGTTGCGCATATGGGAAATTGCGCATATGGAAAGTTGCGCATGGGGGAAGTTGCGCATGGGGGAAGTTGCGCATGGGGGAAGTTGCACATGAGGGGATGATGCACATGGAGGAAAGTTGAGTTGCGCATGGGGAAGTTGCGCATGTAGGAAAGTTGCGCAGGGGGGAAGTTGCACATGGGAGGAAAATTGCACATGGGAGGAAGTTGCGCATGGAGGAAAGTTGCGCATGGGAGGAAAGTTGCTCTCGGGGGAAGTTGCGCACGGGGGAAAGTTGCGCATGGGGGAAAGTTGCACACGGGGGAAAGTTGCGCACGGGAGGAAAGATGAGCATATGGGAAGTTGCGCATCTGGAAAGTTGCGCATGGGGGAAGTTGCGCATGGGGGAAGTTGCGCATGGGGAAGTTGCACATGAGGGGATGATGCACATGGAGAAAAGTTGCATTGCGCATGGGGAAGTTGCACATGGGGGGATGATGCACATGGAGGAAAGTTGCGTCCAGAGGAAGCTGCGCATGGGGGGAAGTTGTGCATGGGGGGAAGTTGCGCATGGGGGGAAGTTGCACATGAGAGGAAAGTTGCGCATGGGGGAAGTTGCGCATGGGGAAGTTGCGCATGGGGAAGTTGCGCATGGGAGGAAAGTTGTGCATGGGAGGAAAGTTGCGCATGGGGGAAGTTGCGCATGGGAGGAAAGTTGCGCACGGGGGAAAGTTGCGCACAGGGGGGAAGTTGCGCACAGGGGGAAAGTTGCGTACAGGGGGATGTTGCGCACAGGGGGAAGTTGCGCCTGGGGGGAAGAAGCGCCTGGGGAAAGTTGAGCATGGGAGGAAAGTTGCGCATGGGAGGAAAGTTGCGTATGGGGGAAGTTGCGCATGGGAGGAAAGTTGCGCATGGGGAGAAGTTGCACATGGGGGAAGTTGCACATGGGGAAGTTGCACATGGGGAAAGTTGTGCATGGTTAAAGTTGCGCATGGGGTTTGATGCATATGGGGGAAGTTGCGCATGGGGGGTTGATGCGCATGGTGGAAGTTGTGCATGGGGGGTTGATGTGCATGGGGGAAGTTGCGCATGGGGTAAGTTGTGCATGCTGGGTTGATGCACATGGGTGAAGTTGCGCTTGGGGGGTTGATGTGTATGGGGGAAGTTGCGCATGGGGGGTTGTTACGCCTGGGGAAAAGTTATCCATGGGGGGTTGATGCATATGGGGGGGTGGCATATGGGGGAATTTTACTCCCGCAACACGGGTACGCCTTTCGCTAGTGAACATAGACTGCAGATTATTATATCTTATTTGTGCACTCCATACAAAGACATCAATGAGAGTACGTTGTTCCCTCAAGGGGTACTCTTGATCCCAACTGCTAAGGGAGCCAAACAGGGATGTGTTTTGGCCCCAACTCTTTTTAATATATATATAAATGATCTGGTTGATTCTTTGAGATCCAACGATTTTCATCCCCCTATTCTGGCTTCATGCAAGATGTCTGTACTTTTATATGCTGATGACACAGTAATTTTGCCACGGACCCCTATTGGTTTGAGGAGAGCTCTCAATAAATTCAGTTATTACTGTTTAAATAATCAACTTTCAATTAATTACCAGAAGACCAAGGTAATGGCCTTTGGTAGAAGGCCTAAAGTCAGAGCCTGGAGTATTTGTGGACACAAAATCGAACAGGTTACAACCTACAAATATCTAGAAGTTTTGCTTAGCAGCTCAGGGTCTTGCACCCCCTCATCACGACTACGTAGCAAAAAAGGGTCTACAATCTGTCCAAGCCATTATTAAGTTTCTAAGATCAAGAGGGGGGGAATTATATTCCTGGAGCTCTCAAGCTGTACTCTGTGAAAGTTCTACCCCAACTTCTCTATGGTACATCTGTGGGTTCTCTGTTTTCTCGTTACACCCACTTAGAATGCGTGCAATCCAAATTCTTGCATTCTGCTTTCCAGGTGGCAAGCTACTCCTCAAACAGTAGCCTACGCCTGGAATCCAGACTAATTAAAGTGGAAGCTGTTGTACTTCTCCATTCCATTTTTTATTGGATAAAACTCCATCATATAAGAGAGGGTCTCACCCCGTTGGTTTTGAATGACAACTTTCAATCTTCCTGGCTAAAGTCGATTCTTTTTAAATTAGGTCATTTGGGATTTGCCCCCGAGTTCTTTGCAACTCTAAGTATAAATCAATCAAAAAAACTGTTAAGCAGAGGATTCACGTTATCGAAAGGCAAAATGACGTAAGCTTATGTCCAAATTTTATTGCCCCGGATGATAGTAAATATCGGATCAAACCCTCAGCCTTTTTAACAGCTCTAGAGATCCCCTCTCATAGAAGAGATTTATTCTTAGCCAGATGGGGTATACTTCCCTCAGTGATTCTTAAGGGTAAATTTAAAGGAATTCCACTACCAGAAAGACTCTGTCCCTGTGGCACCGGGCATTAGAATCTACAGACCATGTTTTACTGTCTTGCCAATTTTATTGTGGTATCCGTGAAAAATTTATTTGACCTGTAACTTGGTCCACTCAGCCTTTAGGGGATAGCAAAAAAGCCAGATGGTTATTGGCTGGTACAAATGACTTGCTGTCTAAATCTTGTGCTAGCTTTCTAGTGGCTGCAATGAAAATACGTAAAGCACAGATGACACAAAAGTCCAACTATAAATTTCAAATGACTCAGGACCTATTGCAATGGATACATTTTATAGTTGCTGATTTTATGTATATTCTATGTATATAACTGACAACAAATGTTATGATATGCTTTTGTAGTTGATTGTCTATGTTTATGTTGTTTGATCTTGGATCGTAAATAAATTATTATTATTAACCATGAGGGGTGTGTTTAGAGGTGGACAACCACAAAATGCCAGATGGAGGGAGGGCACCTGGATGCAGGTTTCTTATGTGTTTCCTGAAGCATCTGCTGGGCCACTGTGTGATACAGGAAGCTGGACTAGATGGGCCTTTGGCCTGATCCAGTGGAGATTCTTCTTATGTTCTTACTAGCAAAAGGCGTACCCACGTTGTGGGAGTAACTTCCCCATACAACATCCTCCATGGCGCATCAACAACCCATGCGCAACCTACCCCCATGTACAACATTACCCTGTGCGCATCATCCCCACGCGCAACTTTCCCTATGTGCATCATCCCCCCACGTGCAACTTCTCCCTACGTGCAACTTCCCCCCATGCGCAACTTCCCCCAATGTGCAACTTCCCTCCATGCGCAACTTCCCCCATGCACAACTTCCCCCCATGTGCAACTTCCCTCCATGCGCGACTTCCCCCATGTGCAACTTCCCCCATGCGCATTGTCCCCCGTGCGCATCGTCCCCCGTGTGCATCATCTCCCATGCACAACTTCCCCCATGCGCACCATCCTCCATGTGCAACTTCCCCCATGCGCATCATACCCATGCGCATCATACTGCCATGCGCATCATACTGCCATGTGCATAATACCGCCATGCGCATCATTCCCCCATGCGCAACTTCCCCCCCATGTGCAACTTCCCCCCATGTGCAACTTCCCCCCATGCACAACTTCCCCCATGCGCATCATCCCGCCATGCGCATCGTCCCCGCATGCGCAACTTCCCCCATGCGCAACTTCCCCCATGTGCATCATCTCCCATGCACAACTTTCCTACATGTGCAACTTTCCTACATGCGCAACTTTCCCCCATGCGCATCATCCCACCATGCGCATCATACCGCCATGCGCAACTTCCCTCCATGTGCAACTTCCCTCCATGCGCACCATCCCCCATGCGCAACTTCCCCCATGCGCAACTTCCCCCATGCGCATCATCCCGCCATGCGCAACTTCCCCCATGCGCATTGTCCCCCCATGCACATCATCTCCCATGCGCAACTTCCCTACATGTGCATCATCTCCCCATGTGCATCATCCCCCCATGTGCATCATCCCTATGCGCAACTTCCCCCATGCGCAACTTCCCCCATGCGCAACTTCCCCCCATGCGCATTATCTCCCCATGCGCATCATCCCGCCATGCACATCATCCCGCCACGTGCAACTTCCCTCCGTGCACATCATCCCCCATGCGCAACTTCCCCATGCGCAACTTCCCCCCATGCGCAACTTTCTTACATGCGCAACTTTCCTACATGCACAACTTTCCCATGCGCAAATTCCCCCATGCGTAGCTTCCCTACATGTGCATCATCCCCCAATGTGCATCATCCCCCCATGTGCATCATCCCCATGCGCAACTTCCCCCCATGCGCAACTTCCCTCCATGTGCAACTCCCCCATGCGCAACTTTCCTACATGCGCAACTTCCCCCATGCTCAACTTCCCCTCATGCACATCATCCCGCCATGCGCAACTTCCCTCCATGTGCAGCATCCTCGCCAGCGCAACCTCTTCCTCCAAAAACATCCCCCAGTGCACCAGGGTCTGAGCACCAAATTGGCTGGATGTTGTTCAGTCTCCCATGTTAAGTATAGGACAGAAACACGTTGCCCCCTTTTCAGCCCCTGAAGGGTTAATTTCTCCAGATGGTTCTTGGTGGGTGTTCAGGTGACAGAAGGAACTCCCAGAATTCCGTGCTTCAGGCCCAGCAGTTGAGGAGGAATGTTGCTGAGTCAGCAATTCTCAATGCAAAGTATAGGGAGGAAAACGCGTTGCGCCCCTTTTCACCCCCTTCCGGTTGGAATTTCGGAAAACCGGAGGAAGTTGCGCATGGGGGAAGTTGCTCATGGGGGAAGTTGTGCATGGAGGAAAGTAGCGCACAGGGGAAAGTTGTGCGTGGGAGGAAGTTGCGCATGGGGAAAATTGTGTATGGGGAAAGTTGCGCATGAGAGGAAAGCTGTGTATGGGGAAAGTTGCGCATGGGGGAAAGTTGCGCATGGGGAAAGTTGCGCATGGGGAAAGTTGCGCACAGGGTATCTTGTGCATGCTGGGTTGATGCGCATGGGTGAAGTTGCACATGGGGGGTTGTTACACCCTGGGTGAAAGTTATCCATGGGGGGTTGACACTTGTTTGGCAGGCTGAAGCAAAGAGACAGACCCGAAAGCAGCGAAACCTGGGACCTGGGCAGGGGACGGAATTGATTTGTCCTCAGTGTGGAAGGGATGGACACTCTCACATTGGCCTCTTTAGTCACACTAGATGTTGTTTCAGGACCTCCAGTCAGAGCACGATACCATAGTCTTTCGAGACTGAAGGATGCCAAACTTAGTTCGATCCTATGCAGGCTTACTTAGAGGCAAGTCTCATTCTAGTCAGTGGGGCTTACTCCCATGTAAGTGTGGATAGGATTGCAGCCTCAGAGCCCAGTCCTAACCATTTCAACTCAGTAGAAAGTCCCATTATAGACAGTGAGCTTACTCTCAGGAAAGTAGACAGGGCTGGAGGGAGAGATCCAATCCTCTGCCAATCTCCTCAGAAGTAAGTCCCATTATAGTCAGTGGGCTTACTCTCAGGAAAGTGTGGATGGGAAAGTAACCTCAAATCCTAATCCTATGCTACTCAGAAGGAAATCCCATGATAGTCAATGGGAATTGCTCCCAGGAAAGTGTGGCTAGGATTGTGGCCACAGGCTGCAGTCCTCTACTATACAGTATGGCTTACTTCTGAGTAGTTCTCCATGCCTAGTACTGGGCTGCAAAGGCACCTGGGGAGGCAGGAAGGCAGGCAGGCATGGCCCCCACCAAAAGCCCTGGAGGAGCTCATTCTCACAACACTCAGAAGGGGAGGGAGGTTCAGAAGGGGAGGAGGGAGTGGAGCTTCCCCTCTGGGAAGACAGACCCAGAGGCCCTTTAAGACAAATTCAAACACACTTGCATGCAACTCAAAGGTGACAGCCCCCTCTTTAACAACAGGTTCACAAATGTCAGCCCCAAATTAACAACTGGTTCTACAGATCCCTGAAAACCAGCTTCAGCCCACCTGTGATCATGGGGGAAAACAAGATGGACACAGCCCTGTCCTGCCATTGCTCCTCTGCAATTGGCATTTGGCCACTGTATCCAAACCTAAAGATAATCTGTAGCTTTATGACTTGAAGCCATAGATTTGGCCTGCTCACACCCCACAATTCACTGCTGATGTAACTCACATCAACTCATCTCACAGATGCACCACTCTTTGTACTTATATAGACAAATATGGACTCTCTCTCTCTCCCTCTCTCTCTCTCTCTCTCATAATTCCCTAGTTCTGCACCAGCTTTGTTTTTGTTATGTGCTCTTTTCAGACCTTTTTTCCCCATCTCTGTAATTGCCAAGATTATCTTAACCTTCATTAATCCGATGTCTGCCACCTCAACTGCATTATTCTTCAAATCAAGGTTGGCCCAACAATGCTCAGCACCTGACAAGCTCTACCAAATCCAGCCACCTTTATCCAAAAGCATGCTAGCCACTCTGAGTTCTGCCCCTTCTGACTTCTCTAAAATGAAGTTCTACATAAAGTCTAAAATAGAAGAGGACAGAGCAGAAGAGGAACTGTGGAGGGGAGCAGATGAATGATATGGATGACTACAAACCTGCCACACAAAGTGACCATCTCAGTTCACCTGCCCTTGATGGGCATTCCCAGCTTCAAACCATGCTATCAGGTGTCACACCCCTCTGCTACTTTTTTGTCACCTCTCCTTCAGCTGTTTCTCTTGTTCCTCTCCCACCTCGCTATTTTTTAAAAAGTGGTGTCTTCATTTCTTGATCTTTCTGCTACTGGCAGAGCAACTGCATTCAGATTTAGTGGCAAAAAGTATTTCCAGTCATTCCTTTCAGTTGAGCATGGTGTAAATCACTGAAGTAGCTAGCTTGGGTCAATTTCATGGTGCCCAACACACCCATGGTCTACTGCCATTGTGAAACAACAGTTAGGAGAAATAAATCTGCAATAAATGTGCTTTGGAAAGACAAAAGCACAGCCTCAGGGGCTTTATACAGATAACTTTCTTAAAGGTGTTCTTTTGATGTTCTCTCAGCTCTGTATGAGAGCTAGTAATTCTAAGCCCACATAGTACTGCCTTAAAGGAAGAGCAATCAAAGGTCAACCACCCATGAGTTCTGAGGGTAGTCCCTGCTGAGATTAATTTTTTCAACCGTCATGCCACAAAACATGAAAGGTAGGTGCTCTTTTATTCACACTCATCCTGGTATTCAGAAATCTCAGCAAATTAAGAGGTTCTCTTTTTTCCTAACAGGAGCTTTTAGTTAGGTGCATAAAATAATAAGGCAGAGTTTAGGTATAGTTAGAACATCTACTGCACCTACTAATAGCTTTTAAATGAGAGAGGCTCCAACAGAGAAGTGTGATTGAGGGCAACATTAGGGCAAACCTAACCAACATTGCAGCATGAGCATAGTTGTAAAATGGGGTACATGTTGTAATCTGCAGGTGGTGGGGGAAGGCAGTCTGCAAAGCCTCCTCCAGGTAAGGCAATATTTGTTGCCTTAGCTCGGAGTTGCATTGCCCTTATGCCAATGCTGAAAACTTAGTTAGGACTGCACCCTGAAAATACTATAATTACGATGATGATGATGATGATGATGATGATGATGTCTGTTCATATACCACACTGGTACCCCAGTCCTAAACACATTTGCCTTTAATGCATGAGAAAGATTTGTATGTGACGAACTGATCTTTCCTATTGGGGCTAAAAATACTGCAAGGAAGAAGGAAAACATAACCATGTTGTGCACCCTATCTGTACTTCCAGGTTGAATAATTGCAACAACACTTTTGGTGATCTCCAAATAAAAGCAACACTCTTAGGAGTTGATAAAGAATTTCCTTATGCACAGAGGAGGGTTTTTGAACATAGCCTCGCTGGCCCATTCCTCTGCCTAACAACCCACAGAGCAAGGCTTCTTCAGAGGTCTCACAGTGCCAGCCTGTGAGATGAAGAGCAAGATGGAGGAAGGGCCACCCAGGCTGATCCAGGAATGGCCGTCATGTCCTACTCCACTTGACAACTGATCATAGGCAACAAAGTTATTGCTTTTCTGTGCCAAATGTTCTGTAATCACTGCTGATGCAAGAGAGCATAAAGTATTTTCTGACAGTTGTTAATATGAGGATAACATGTAAGACTTTCAGCCCAGTCCCAACCCACCCTACATTCAAAGTAGGGTTGGGGTCATTTGATGCTCAGCAAGGGTACTCCAGTTAAAGTGGCTGCAACCCCAATTGGGCTAGTTGGGCCACCTAAACATAATGTCACAGATCCAAGCAGCCGAGCTGCCCCAGGTTATCCAGGAGTAGGGTTAGGATCCAGCACAAGAACTGAATCTTGGCCCTGCCCCCCACTTATCCACCACTGGCTTAGTTACCACCCTTCCTCCCCCATTCTGAAATGCACCCTCACAGATTGATAGGCAAGCACAAGAGACTTGAGGTGGCCCAAGAGACAATCTGGATTGCTCCCTTAGGCTATGCAATCCTATATACACATGCCGGGGTCAGGGATGGGCCCAGTCTCTCCCAACAACCGGTTCGCCAGAAGTGGGAGGAGCCAGGCTGGGTCAGGGGGTGGGGCCGGGGTCAAGGGGCAGGGTGGGGTGGGTGCAGGGCCTGGGAGGGTCAGGGGCTGGGCCTGGGAGGGCATGACGCCACCCACCTGTGGCCGAAGGACCCACGAGGACATCCCGCCGAGTCACCATTGCACACTGTGCATGCGTGGAAGGACGCGCACTGCGCATGCGCTGGTTGAAGGACGCGCACTGCACATGCGCCAACCAAGGAAGGTTGGCGCATGCGCAGTCTAGGGCTGCAGTCCTCTCTACACTGGCCAGGGAATAAGTCCCATAGACTTTTATGGGACTTACTTCTGAGTAGACCTGCTTAGGATGGGACTCTGAGGCTGCAGTCCTCTCTACACTGGCCTAGGAGTAAGTCCCATTGACTTTTATGGGACTTACTTCTGAGTAGACCTGCTTAAGATGGGGCTCTGAGGCTGCAGTCCTCTCCACACTGGCCTGGGAGTAAGTCCCATTGAGTTTCATGGGACTTACGTCTGAGTAGACCTGCTTAGGTGGTGCTTAAGCAGTGCTGCTTAAGCACTGCTCAAGTGCTTCAAGTGCTACTAAACAAAAGCAAAGGCAATGGGCATGGTGGGGTTGGGGTCGAAGGTTGCTATTTACATAAGTTCCAGTTTCCGTATTCAAAGGAAGGGGGCATGGAACCTCTTCAGATACTGGGAAGGAACTTGTAAACAAAGAGAGGACAAAATCTTAGACTGGAAATGTTCAAAGAGAAATAAATGAAATAAATGAAAACTACTGTTTCCAGTCCTAAAATATTGAACTCTTGTGCTAGACTAAGGAGGTAGAAATTTGAATGCAAGAGGAGTAAAAGATGCTTAATCAGGCTGTGGCACTGAACATCAGCAGGAAACAATATTTATCTCTGATAGAACTCAATACAGAGTGAAAGCAAGCGTGTTTTAGTTTTCACAATGAGGCTTAATGCTGCAAGAAGTACAGTATCCATTGTGAATTTGTAGCTCATTCACTGGTTCCGTTTCAGCTTTTGCTAACATATGGTGTGTGAAAGATTGCAGGCTGGAGCCTTTTTTTTCCTCCTCTCCTAATCTTCCACAGCTGCCTTTTTTCCGTTTAAATTAGACTGACAGTATTTTTGCCACTTTTGTTAACGTAAATTAAACCCTCCCAGAGCTAAATGGCGCACATTTATTTATGATATTCCGATCACACCAAGGGAATGACAATGATCTGGCATATTGATATACTCAGCAGTAAAGTGAAATTGAGACATTCTTCAAAATGACAGGCAAGCTTGGCTGAAGACAGCTTTATTTTGAATATTCTGTTTGGGATGTCTGACACCAACATTTATGAGTAAACAACAGCTCCATTAAGAAGAGAAAAGTTATCATCTAGCCAAATGGTAGTTGAAGGTAATAGGTCTCCAGCAGGCACCCCGATAAGTGATGCTGGTAACTGCACACCTGCAGAGCATTGTAAACCTCTCCTAATGCAGAGGGGGCCATGCACACCATAAGTAGGAGGATTTTTAATGTTTCATGAGCTCTCTGTCCTTAATGTCTGAGCAGTAAATTATTGTACAAATTTGCTCTTCCAATTCAGCATGTGTTTTGAATAAGGTTACA
Organism: Cryptoblepharus egeriae; assembly: GCA_030015325.1. Classification (NCBI taxonomy): domain Eukaryota; kingdom Metazoa; phylum Chordata; class Lepidosauria; order Squamata; family Scincidae; genus Cryptoblepharus; species Cryptoblepharus egeriae. The sequence continues at coordinate 194,609,434 of JAREYC010000002.1, forward strand.
GAATTAATTTGCTGGGCTTGATGTTTGAAATTCCTGATTAGAATATGGCATGCAATTGCACGCTTAATTTAAAGCCTCCTTTACTCTCCAAAATGTGTAACTCTCTACTCATAAATGACTAGCGAAAGCCAAAAATGCCTGTGGTCAGCGGCAATTACCTATAACAACTTGTAGCAAAGATACAATTTCATATATATATAACACTCAGGCTTTTTTCCAAGCATTAATTGCATCGAAATGTATTTCTGACCACCTTGTTTTATGTATATCTATCCACAAACATGGCTCTCGGTGCACTGGATGTGTCCTCAGTATCACTGTGCAAAATTACGATCTTGGACATTTATTGGTAATTGAAGAAATAAATACTGATTTTATGAGCCTTTTAAATTAATTTACTGGGGATCTAATTTCACTGGGAGCTGCAACACACACGGTTTGATTGCTAAAGTGCAACACAATTATGTTGTGGCTATTTTATTGTTCTACAAGTCTCTTTAAAGTGGATGACAGCATCCATCTGCTACAAGCAACAGTTAAACAAATGGATGTTTGCATCACAAAAGAATCCTTTAAAAGTTTTACGTATGTTGAATTTAAGTCATTACAGATTTTGGGTTTGGCAGCAGACTGTTCCCAACCATGGGCTTTTTCTTATCTCCTTGAAAACTGCTTGATGCATTACTAGTATAGCAGATTATAATCTCATCCCATGCATTAGAGATGTATTCATATGCCAAACATGAGAATTGATTGGAAGGTGATGATTAGTTTCTGTGTCAACAACCCTAACCAAAATGCAGTGCAGTTCAGATCATCCATGTGATTCAGCATAATGATTACTACACCCTGGATCCCAGTCACAAGAAAGCTATATTTTTTCTGTTGCAGAAATGTAGCACACAGCAATAGCTCCAATAATAAGTCAATGTTTCTCAAACTAGGTGGTTCCCCCACTAGGTGGGTCATGAACTAATTTCAGGTGGGTCCCATTCACCTGGTTGGCTGGTGATTGTAATGTGCAGCTCAATGAAGCACTACATAAATATGGTAACATGTACTTGTCCTATAAGTACAAGGTGGAATGAGGGCAAGGTCTTTGATTAGCTTCCACCAGGTCCAGAATGCTTGCAAAAGCAAAATGGAAGTATAGTTAAATGGAAGTTGTAGGTTGAGGAGGCCATCCCAGAAACCAGCAGGAGCTCAGCCATCCCAGGGATTTCTTCTTGCAGAAAAGGGAGACTCTGCAAATAAGTTTCCTCCCTAGAAAGCCTGCCTGCCCCCAACCCCTCACCAGACACTTCTCTGAGGAGAAAGGGAAGAGGCAAGGATGGAGAGCAAGAGCTTGGTTTAACTCTCCTCCTGACCCCTCATTTCTTTTCTCCAGCCCCCACCCTATACCTTAAATCACTTCAAGCTGGAGTGGCTTCCAGGCGAGGGAAGCCTTCAGAAGGCTTTCATTCCTCCCAACCCCAATGATACCCACCTTCAAAGAGGGATGAAACTCTCAATGCACTGCTGGGGCTGGAGGAGGAGGAATGGATGATACAAGAGCCGCTTCTGTGAAGTTATGAAGGCATAAGTGCTTCTCATCCCTTGGAAGAAGAAGCAGCCCAGAGAGATTGAGAGAGAGAGAGAGAGTCAGGTGGGAAGTTGTGAGGCATTGGTGTGTGTGAGGGAGCAGCTCTTCTCATCTCTGCCACCTCTCCCTCCCTGATTCAGCCAGCTCTCCATTCCTCCTGGCCACTTTTGCCAGAAACATGGATTGTGAGGAGGAGGAGAAGCCTGTTGTATTGTGCTGTGTTGTGCTTCTCTAGTTGAGGACAGATGCACTGGGGTGTAGATGAACTGGATGAAACTGTCACATACTCCTATACCTATAGGAGTATACCTACAGTACCTATAGCCTACATTAAAGAGCCTTCTCTCGCCAACTGAGGAAGCACAACACAATACAACAGTCTTTTCCTCCTCCTCCTCCTTCTCCTAATGGTAAATTACATGCATTAGATTTGAGTAAATATGATATTAGACTTGATGCTACCATGATAGTAAATGGGACTTACCCCTGGGTAATTGTGGGTAGGAATGCAGCCTATGATTGTTAAAAAAAATTCCTGCTTGATTATATAACTTTGGTCATATTATCGCATCCAGTGGGTTCTGACAGATTTCATTTCAAAAAGTGGGTCCTGTTGCTTAATGTTTGAGAACTACTGGTATAAGAAGAGGTGCAGTTTTTCAGAGATAAAAACCTGGAGATGGCAACTCAAGTCAGGTGACTTGAAAATTCTCATTTTTCAATGTCTCGGCAACTTTGTGAGATATGCACATGGAAAACTGAAAAACACTCACGTACAAATAGGATGGTTTTTAACTGAGGGATGTTGTTACACTGCACCTCCACAAATATCAGACTATTACGTGTGTAGTATATACATACAGTAGTGTGTCATGACATCACTTCTAGTGGGTTCTGATACAGTGATACCTCACGTAACAAATTTAATTCATTCTGGAGGCATGTCTGTTACGTGAAACATTCTTTATGTGAAGCGGATTTTCCCATAGGAAATAATGGAAACTCAGACGATTGGTTCCACAACCCCCAAAATATTCATATAAAAATATTAACTGGATGTAAAAATGATGACAGAACACTGGGATTGAATTCAAAACATGCATTCAGTGTGCATGATCTTATGAAGTCTACTTAGGCTGCAGTCCTAAAGACACTTTTCTGGGAGTAAGATCCATTTAACACAATGGGGCTTACTTCTGGGAAGACATGGTTAGGAGGCTGCAATCCAAGATACCTTCAAAGTGTCTCCCCACTTTCTCCTTCTCTCCATCCTGAGCCTCTCTCTCCCCTGCTCCCTTCTGGCTAGCCCTGAGCTGCTTCCCTCTTCTTCACTACTCTTCTCTCCCTCTGCCCAGCGGACACCCGGCCACAGGAGGAACAGCATGGAATTGTTCACTATGGACAGGTGCGCTAGGCAGCCCTGACGCTTTTTAAACAGGCTGCCGGCCAGCGCGTCTGCCCGAACTGCCAACGAATGTGTTCTTTACATGAAGCACAGTTTGTTATGTGAAGCAGAATCCTAGAAAAATTTTTGATTGTTATATGAAACATACTTTACGTGAGGCGTTCTTTACGTGAGGCGCCACTGTACATATAAAACTATCTCTTCTCTAAATTAAATATGCCCAGCTTGAGAACCACTATCTTACTTAAATAACAAGGATAAAAGTGCAATGCCTCAATACAAATCAAAGTTGGATTTTAGATCTCTGCTCCCTTGGTGAGCAATGAGGGAAAGGATGACCATGAGGGCTCAGTGAGTGGTCCTATTTCTCACACAGGGGTTCCTGGCAGGTCAGAGACAAAGTAGATATTAAACCTAAGGGAAGATATTTTCAAAAAACGTGAAGCATTGGTAAGCCAGGATACTTTTTAATAGTATATTAGTAATCTTCTGGAAGTCAGCCTCTCAAGGACTATGAATTACATTCAGGGAATGTAATGAGAACAAAATTGTTTACTTGCTGAAAAGGCCTTGCTTATGCTTCATAATCTTAAGTAGCATCTGCTTGTCCTGTGTCTATTGCTCGGGAAATAAAGAGGCTCCGGTGTTCCCAAATGTTTCACATATGGAGTGTAGATCTATGATGTGGAGCTCCTGCATAATTAAAGCTGCTCCAAACATTGGTGGGTTCCTCCCTTTATTTCAGCCTCAAAAATTGCACATTGAATGCAGCTAAACAAAAAACCAAATGTGGTGAGTATGCTGCACACTTGCTTTCTTCCGATGCTGCTGCTGTTTCTTGTTCTTGTTTCTCATTTTCTTTCATTTGAACTTCATGTTTTGGTTTCATTTGTCCACATAGCCTTTTAATCCAATAGTCTGGGGCTACTCACATGATTTTGAGAGATAGGCTTCTATTTATTTATTTACTGCATTTCTATCCTACCTTTCTCTCAAGGAGACATGAGGCAGCTGTGTGCTGCCTGGTAGATCATATTAGATTTTATGTGATAGATGTGGTAGATCATATTAGATTTTAGTGACATGATGCTACAGAAACATCATTTGTATTGTCACAGTTCATTTTGAGTAAAAGCTTTACCTGCAAACCTACCTTTCTAATTTTTAACTAAGAATTATATGACTCAACTGTAACTGATTTTCAGAAAAGATAGCCAAAGTACAAAGCAGTCTTGCTGGAACTCAACTAGACAAAGTAGGAATGATCCAGAGTTTTTTTTAGTTTATCTGCCCAGACTGAGTTACCAAGCCAAAGTCAGGGACTTTGAACCCTTCCAGCCTATGTATGAATTCTGCTGAACTAGAATCTGTAGTACCACATATCGGCTTTCTGTAGTGATGCAGAAGGATGGCAGAGCACAAGCTGGTAGACTTATTCTCTAACAGTGGTTCTCAAAGTAGGAAATAAGATCCCCTTGAGGGATGAGGACTTCTTTTCAGGGGGATTGTGAGATCTGAGAACCATCATCTCAGAATCAAGTACTGGGTACCACCACACAGAATGGGGCAATAAGGTTGCAATCCATACTTTCCTGGGAGTAAGAAGAGATGGCATCACTCTGGCAGCAACCGGAAAGAAGAAGCTGCGACTATGAACAGGTACTAGCACCCTTGACTTCAAAGAACGTCCATCATAAAACAAATGTAGGAAAGTGGAAGACATAGCAAACAAGGGGAAGTTATTGCCTTATAGGCACTGTACTTTAAGTGAATACAGCAGACCCAATACAGCAGACCCTGCTCATTGACTCCACAAGTACCTGGAACTATTTAAGGTCATGTCTGCCTGGTAGTTCTCTAGGTTCCTGTTTTTGGCTGTTTGTTATTTCTTTTACCTTTTTTCCTCTGAGAACGCCATCAAATACATATGGCAAAACATTAAGCCTCCAACAACAACTCTCCAAATGGCAAAAAAGCCTGAGAAATAATACACAGCAATGGATTACAGTTGGTCATAAAAATCTCAGATCTTACCATTCCCCTTACCTTGGGCTGAGAGCTTTTTAAGTCCAAACCCTGCCTTAGATACATGGCAGGCCCACTGGTCTACCTGATCCAGGGCAGATTAAGATTGTGTTGTTAGAATGGCTCACTCACAAGAGCTTCTTCACTGATTCACCACTGTCTTGAAGCTTTATTCCAGAGCAATACATACTAGCATGGACACTGGACATATACTGAAGCAAGGAGCAATTACACCATTACCCCAGTAAACATTTATATGAGGTTTCCTGTATGCCAGCTTTTCTTCCAGGCAACTTTCTCTGTGCATAGAAGAAATTTGTTGAGTAGATTTGCATTTTCTGAGAAGATGACTCTGGGGATACATCACTCTGATAATTGAATTGTCCATTCTCTGATGGCCAATACAAAGTATCACTTGAATTAAAAATCTAGGACAACATGTTCTTTACTCTGAAGATTATGTAGAGGATGTTAGCTAAAGGTCAGTACAATCAGGACATTATGCAGAGAATATTACCAAAGCCCAGTCAAATTATCATCCCTAATATTTAAACATCATTGTTGTTTCATCCCTTATCACTGCTATTTTAATCTATTTGTTTTTGGGCTTTCCCAGATGAGGAATGCCATCTGGAATGCCAGTGGAACTCTTTGTGGGGCAATGTAGCCCATGTGAGAATGAGAGTTGGATCCTATCAAAAGTAACTCAGCCCCAACATAACTTTAAAAAGTGGCACATTATGTGTCAGAGAGCCATATTAACAGAGGCCCCTGCTAACTGGGCAAGAGGCACTCTTTCAAGTGGGTGTTCCTCCTTTATTTTAGCAGTGGGAGAGTCACTGGTCCCCCTCATCCCAGCAATGTCTATTATAGTGGCTTGTAATGGTATTCTTTTGTATTTTAGATTGTGGGCCCTTTTGGGGTCAGGGACCCATTAGCCATTAATTTTTTCATTTTCTTTGCAAACTGCTTTGTGAACTTTTTAGTTGAAAAATGGTATATAAATACAGACAGATAGATAGACAGACAGATAGACAGACAGACAGACAGACAGACAGATGATATTGGCTCCTGAACTGAAGTTCAGCCACCTTTAATTTAATACATTGAACACCAATGTCTCTTTCTGTGTATAAGACATTAGTGTTCAGAAAAATACAGATTAGCATCTTTTGAATAGATAATATCTCAGTGCATCTGAACTAGGTTTACTAAATTCTCTACCAGTGATAAGTCATGCACTGTACAGAACTTTACTAATAGCAAAATGTGGTAACATGATATGTTGAATCGTGCATAACCTCCATTTTTAGCAAGAGCTATTTTATTTTCTGTTGTACAGTATAAAAATGCTATCGCAGGCAGCCCACTCCCACTTTCTGATGGTTTGTTCTCTGATGGTTCCGCTCTTCCAACACCTTTCAGTTATACCCAGGACTGATTCATTCAACACATTCAACACTTGCTTCACTCTTTCAACCTCTCTCTGCAGGTCTAAAAGCTAAAATTGTCTTCCCTGATGTTGATTTGAACTGTTGATCAAACTGTTTTTGGCATTTATGCAGGTTTTTGACATTTCCTTATGACTTCCTTCAGTAAATAACCATCATTCAAATGCCTAAGACATTCAGTGTCCATAATTGCCTTTGTTTATTTTACTGTAATTTATGTATTTTGGCTATGTGTTAATAAATATATGTGTTTTAGGCTTTTGCAATTGATATTTATGTAATTGCCATTTGCATTTGCAAGCTGAAAAAGACTGGGTTCCACTTTTCAAAGTCTTTTTGGCTGATGCTGCAGTTCCTAACCTGTCCAATAAGTGGGAGATGTCAGTAGTTCAGCCAGTCAGCAATCAAGTATTTTCTCTATTATTCAGAGAACTGTATGCAAATATTGGTTGTAGGAGCCACTAAGCAAAACTTGAGGTGTATTTTCTGGACAGATCATAACCAGCCTTGGAAATATATTGATTTTTATGTTCTGTCAACTTTCACCTTTATGCTCAATGAAGTTATGCGGGCAAGTGAATCCATATTTTTGGACTGCTCAGCATTTTGTACTGATTTGCCACAAAATGTTAGGAACTGCTGCATTACACATTTGCTATTTTAGCTGCAAAAAATCTATACAGGACAGGCATGAATACATCCTCTGAATAAACTGAAAGAACCAAAGAATTTTGGGGGGAGAAAAGGTCAGTTGAGAAAATAAGGGAAGAGTAGAATAAAACAGCCCAGCAACTGAGGATTGAAAGTGCCTATCGGTATTATTAACAGGGGAACAGCACAACCAGAGGGTGACATGAGAACGCGGAGAGAAAACTGAGCACATCAAACCTGAATGAATATACAATACTGAACATGTTAGGAAATGATTGCCTCTCAATAGGTACTGAAAAATTCTTCTAGAGATGAATGACAGGTTTTCTGGTGGCAGCAGTTGTGATAGTACAAATAGCAAGAAGCCCAAGGAAAACTATTCAGTGATCATTTCATGAAATCTAGACAGACAGCTGTACCTCTTCTGATAGTTACAAGGGATTGAACAGACTATCTTCTCACAGTGATTCTGTGAGACAATCTTCTCACAAATATTCTGCACACATACAAGAAACCCCAAAGGAGAACGACAGAATTCCAAGAGCCACAAAGATCTCTGGGCTCTCTCCAACTAGCCACATGAGTGAGGAGGATATCAATCAATGTGCCCTCATTGGAAGAACTCCTCCAGGAAGGTTTACAGTAAAATAAAGCCTTCCAAATAGGCCTCATACATCAAACCCGATGAGTCTGCCAGAATGATAGCAGAAAATAAAGTGTTTTCCGGAAGGAAAAAAAGTAATCCAACTATCCCTGTGGGAAGAGGAAGAGAAACATTGTTCCACTTTTGTAGCTTTGTTTCCTGAAAATGCTTTGGTGCAGACATTTACAATTACAAATATTAGACAGGATAGGTTACCACTGAAACCCAGTTCACAACATTGTTGATAATGCATGTAGACAACTGATATGGGACTTATGAGATTGTTATGGGACTGTGGTATCTACTTCCTTCTCCATTTCCCTCCTATCCTCCTCTCTTTTCTCCTTTTCCATTTCCCTCTTCTCTTATGTATATACGTTTAATATAGAGAGAGATATATATAATATAGACATATATAATATATAGACATTATATATAGACATTTGCCTTATGATTTTTGTGTGCATTTTAGCAAACATTTTCTCATTGGTCCATATAGGCAGAAAAGCCATAATCCTATTCAAATCATATCAAAATGTAAACATGGAGCATTAAAAAAAAACAGCCAGAAAATGTTTATACCTTCGAGTGTGGTGAGTTTCACCCCATTAGTGTTGGCATATCAATGTACGCAAGCTGAAATTACCTGGCTCTATCACTCTGTAAAATCTTGGGGCTCAATTCATCTCTCCCCTTGGGAAGCAGCCAGACATGGGTACTTTTCCAGCAAACATGGTTACTTTTCTTTTGGAATTTGTCATTCATGAGGCATATCTCATCAATGTATTCATACCGTTCTCCCAAAAGAGATGAGCCATTATAGAATAAGAATGTTCATTCTGTGAACAAGGAACAAGCCTTCTCTCTTTTTTAATGCTGACAATAATTCAGTGGAATGGGGTGAACACATTAGAATATATTTTATTTTCCAAAAGCGCAAAGAAGCAAATTCAATCTAAGAAATAAAAATTATTACAATGCCTAATAGGGAACTACAATATGTGAACAAATGTTTAGGCGCCAAGATGAATCTTTAAAACAAATCACATGACAATTTTAGAGGTGGGGGATATAAAATGTATGCAATTTATTGGATATCTGCAGGGTAAGCGGAGCAATATTAGTAGGGGGTTTTGGTGGCTTAGTGGTTGAAGGCACTGTGCTGGCAGGGTTCAAGAACTGAGTACATTGGTACCTCACTTAACAGGCGCCTCACTTAACAAGCGTTTCACATAACAAGCAAAAATTTCCAAGAAATCTTGCTTCACGTAACAAATTCCACTTCACTTAACAAGCAAGCACACTATGGGCATGTGTGCTATGCAGCCCTGACACTCTGCGCGGAAGCTCTTTAAAAGGGCTGCCGGCCAGCGCTGCTGCCTCTAACTGCCCCCAACTTGGGGGCTGCTGCCTGGGGGTGCCAGAGGCAGCTGCCCCTAACTGCTCCCAAGTGCCCCCCCCGACCACCTTGAACCTCCAGCAGCAGCCCAGGAAAGCCTCACAGGAAAGTGTCTTTGATTGCAGTCTCCTAACTATATCTACTCAGAAGAAAGCCCTATTGTGTTAAAATGGGGCTTACTCCCAGGAAAGTATCTTGCAGCCTCTTAACCATGTCTACCCAGAAGTAAGCCCTATTGTGTTCAACGGGGCATACTCCCAGGAAAGTGTCTTTAGGATTTCAGCCTAAGTAGACTTCATAGGATCATGTACATTGAATGCATGTTTTGAATTCAATTCCAGTGTTTTGTCAACATTTTTATATCCAGTTAATATTTTTAGATGAATATTTTGGGGGTTGTGGAACCAATTGTCTGAGTTTCCATTACTTCCTATGGAAAAATCTGCTTCACGTAAAGAATGTTTCACTTAAAGAGCATGCCTCTGGAACAAATTAAGCTCTTTATGTGAGGCACCACTGTACTTCACAGTGTAGCGAGCTCCCATTACTAGGCCAGCTCTTGCAAACCTGGCAATTCAAAAGCATGTAAATGCAAGTACAGAAATAAATACCATGTCAGTGGGAAGAAAACAGCATTCTGTTTAATTGGGATTTATTCATGACCACAGAGGCATTTTGGATAATGCTGGGTGTCTGGTCGTGTAAAGGGGATGAGCACCACTCTCAGTCAAGAATAGCAAGGCAACCTTCAGGAGACTAACTTTTATCTTCTGAAAGGGAAAAAATTAGAATGAATGGCAATCAAGTTGAGAGAAGGTGATACAGAACCATCAGTGACACTTTCAAAACATATTGACGATTTTGAGGGAGCTGAATGTTGAATATGAACAGAAAAGTTCCTTTAAGAATTAGGATCCTGAGGTTGACAGATAATGGAGAAGTCAAGCAGAAGTCAGATGCAGTTGAAAGTGGGAAAAAACAAGGTAAAATAAATAGATCAGCACCTATTCTGGGACAGCTATTAGCAGAACAAACACTGGGTTCTCTCATATAAACAAGGAAAATCTATATAAAACAAAAGCTGAAATCCTAAAGACACTTTCCTGGGAGTAAGTCCAGTGGTGGGCACCAGCAGGTTCGCACCTACTCTATAGAACCAGTTCTTAACAATAGATAGTACATATAAAGTTTAAAAATAGCCATTTAAAAGTGGCTGCCAGATGGACAGAGAACCGGTTCTTAATTTCTTTGAAGCCCATCACTGGTAAGACCCATTGAACACAATGGGACTTACATTTAAGAAGTCACAGTTAGGATTATGCAATCCTAACCTCACTTACTTGGGAGTAAGACCCACTTTGTAGATTAGGGGCTTACTTCTGAGTAGACAGGAATAGGATTGCACTCAAGATAAATCATTCCTTTTCCATACAGGTAATATCTATAACACAGTTGGTGCATAGTACGCATACGGTCTCCATATTTCAAGATTCTAGTCAGCTGCAAAGAACCCAAAGAAAAGCAACAAAGATTTTGAATATAAATGATTTTATGAAATATGACCTATATAAAGAGGTTAAACGAACTGAATTTTAACAGCCTTGCAGGGGGAAAAAATGATGAGTGAGAGTGGGAGGGAGGGAGGTGTGAAAACAGTGTGTGATGTCTTCAAGGAATTAACAAATAGGAGAAAAGGTCAAGGGGAACATTTTCTCTGCTCAAGACAGATTTAAGTAATAATAACAGCCTTACAGCTGAGAACGGGAAAGTTTGCGGCTAAGCAGAAGAAGAGAGAAAACTCTATTAGGAAAATGAAAAAGCTAAAGATCAGGATTTTTCTGGATTGCCATAATGTAAGGTTTCATGGCGGATGAATCCTGGCTGAGGTAAGCCAGTAGTGGTCCTATACTGCTCTTTCATCATCAGGGTTATCTGCTCATGAGCAAATCTACTGGTTGGTTTAACAAGAAACTTTGAAATAATTCACACTCAACACATCTTGCATACAGCATAATATATAGTCCAAATTACTACATTACTATCACCCAAATGTAACCTTAGGTAGGTGCCCCCTTGGCTTTAAGCTGGCAAAGATGAAGATGAAAAGGAAATTGGCAATCAGTAAGAATGATACTCTGATTTATTATTTTTATTTTTATGGGTAAAAACTTTTAATTTTTACTTGGGCTAGACTACACACTGCACTGAGTGCATGTGTTGGTTTGATATTGCTCCCTCTTTTATTTCTAACTAGCAGAATTTACCCATTATCATGGGTGTAAAATTTCAAGAACATTTGTTGGCCCCTGGCATGGCTAGGCACCCGTGGGTACAGGCACCACTGGGCACAATACAGGTGCCCAGGCACTGGGAACCCACAGGTACCAGGTGATGGTGGTGGGCAGTGGCAAGAACAAGGCATCCCTAGTGGGCACAAGACACCATCCAGCAGTGGGCAGTGGGTACCAGCAAGCTCTGGGCACCACCAGGCATCAGGCACCACCAGGCATCAGGCACCAGCAGCACTGAGCATCCCTGTTTGGCACCGGGCACCACTGTGCAGTGGGTAGCAGATACCATTGGGCACCACGAGGCTTTGGGCACCACCAGGCCCTGGGCATCCCTACTGGGCACCAGCAGATCTGGGCACAACCTCAAAATGCCAGATGCAGGCGAGGGCATCTGGATGCAGGTGCCTTATGTGCTCCCTGAGGCATCTGGTGGCTCTCTGTGAGATACAGGAAGCTGGACTAGACAGGCCTTTGGCCTGATCCGTTTGGAGAATCTTCTTCTGTTCTTAAGAATAGGGATGAAAAACATGTTGCCCTCCATTTCACCCCGTGAGGCAGAGGTGGGCCCGGCCTGGCCCAACAACCGGTTCGCTGGAAGTGGGAGGGCCAGGCCGGGGTCAGGGGGCAGGGCTGGGACCAAGGGTGAGGCAGGGCAGGGCTGGGGTGGGGCTGGGGAGGCTGCACTGCTTTGCGCTCTTCTCTGGCTGCGGGTGGGCGAGGTAAGGGGCGGGCCCCAACCTTGGTGCAGTCGCGTCCTAAAGAGGACATGACTGCACTTGCGTCAAGCTCTTCAGGACGTGACTCCACCTGCGTCAATGTTGACGCAGGTGCAGTGGTGGGCCCGGGTTTTTGGCCCGCCGCTAGCAACCAGATCGCTAGCGACGGTCTGAAAAGAAGAACAGGTTCAGGGGCTCACCACTGTCCTGAGGGGTTAAATATTTAAAAAATAATTCTTGTTTGGTGTCTGCATGATGGAAAGAAGACCCTCCCCAAATTTCACATTTCTATGTCTGGTTGTTTTGGCTGGGCATTGATGAGTCAGTCATCAACTCTTTGATTTTATATATACAATGTGGAGAGTGGTAACTTTCTTGCAGTGGAAGAGCTAGTCTCTCCCACAGAATACACTTTCTTAACTGGGTGATGCAGCTGCTCATGTGGGACTCCCAGTAGTTGTGGTTAGGAGAATTTGTTTGGGAAGAGGTTCTTCTCAGGTCTCCACTAAAGCAGCTGAAAAATAGCTAAAATAATGCATACACAAGGCACACAGTCACTTGGTGGTTTTTGACTGACTAGACTGTGAAAGTTCAGAGAATCTTATAACAGACCCACTTTGGTCCCTTTTGTTCCGCTTTCAGAGATATAGGTCTGAGTCATTATATGTCTTATATAAACTTTGCATTATAGAGCGTTATGAACAGTGTTTTGATCAGTGTTTCCTGTCCCTATCCTAATTATAATGCAACATGAAACTGATCTCAGGCTAGTTAGTGCGGTTGGTGACTCAGTGGTGATAGTGGCCATGGGACTTTAAGGTTCACAATTGTGAAAGGTTTTGGACTGCAGATATGGACATCCAAATACCTGATTTTACTTAAGTAGTGGTAGTTACCTAAGTAGCTATTCTAAACCCAGAATTGCCATTGCTACCATTCTGCCCATGACATCACTACCACTGAATTGCAACTCCCCTTGAGGGAGTAAATGTTTCCCGCTGCCACTTGCAATCCTCAGGATGGGAAACAGTGGTTTAGATGAATTAGTTGTGATGAATATGTGTTGAATTAGTATCTGCTGAACTGTTGTGGAAAGAGGCCTACTTTGATGGATGTCAGAACATATTGGATGGGATTCAGATGATCCACTGGGTTAGGAGGAAGCAATTCTGCTCTTGCAACACCTTCCCATGTCCACCTTTTCCTCCTCTTGTTGATCCTCCACTAGTCACAAAGTTCCAGAGTCTCCCATATCTCAGGAGTGGCTTCGGGGAACGAAATGGGCTGCAGCAGGGGACAAAGTGAAAACACCCCATGGGAAAGCTAACATCCAACCATTAACTGTATTATATTTTCCATATTATATCACATATATTATATTACATATATTACATAAATAATACATAGACTTTGTATTATATAGGTCTAGGCTTTTTTCCTCTCATTTTCTTTGCATAAGTTATAGTACAGTTCCATACAATGGTAACTGAAAAATACTGGCTCATTTGATTCCAAGCAACATCCTCTAAACATTTTCCTGAATTAATTCCTTTCTTCTCTCCTTCTCTTTCTTTTTCTGCTTTAGGGTGTCCGGGTTTCTCTTTCTGAACAAAAGAATATGGACAGTCTTGCATGTAAATCTCAAAAAAAGACTCCCAGTGCAACTTTCTTGGAAAGGCTGATTCAGTCTTTGCAGCAAGCCAAACACAGCAGGTGGTAGAAAATTCAGCATGTGGAGAAAAAAGAGAAATAAATAATTCACCACTAAACAGCCCACTTTAGTTTGCATTGTAAAGGGACAGCACTGCTCTACCACCCCAAACAGTCAAGTTACAAGTTCAGCTACTGCAAGCCAATTATCCTTTCAAACTCTCCTCACTGAATTTTCTGGTAAACTGGCTGTAACATTGCAAGTAATATGAATACTACACCAACAGGGTGAGTCAGAGCAGTCTCAAAAAACAAAGCAGGATTAGGAATAAGCAGGAAATTGCAACTGCAAGTGAAATTAAAAAGCATTTTCTTTTACAGATGAGAAATATACGTGTTTTTTATCTATATTTTATCATGGTTTTATAAATTGGACCCATAAACCTGAAACACCTCCTCTTTACATTGCCCTCCTTTCATGTAGCTTCTCAAAAGTAAACTTATAAGTAAACGAAAAGATATATGCATCATTTATTGATGTGGATCAACTTGGTAAACCCTGTCTGTAGGTGTGTCGGTCATTGCTTGGACAATCTCTAATGGCTGTAAGGTCATACCCCAGAATATCTGGAAGTGACCGTTTAGCAACACAGAATGCCAGTGCCAGAAAATTGGTTAGGATTGTGCCTCCATTGAATTTAAGAGTGCTTACTTCTAAGTAGTCATGAATGTGGCCATGCTGTAACAGCCACAATAATCTTTATTTACATTGATTTAAATATAAATTATCCCTATTAAGTATGGATGATTAGACATTGTGACTAAAGGCACAATCCAGAAGTAACTATGGGACCTCTTACATCAACATAGTTATGGTGCCATCTATGGGAATCCTATGGGAAATGCATAGAGCAATCCAGAGTAAGTGCCTCTTACGTCGACGTAAGAGGTCCCATAGTTACTCTGGATTGTGCTGTATGTCTCTCCTTATCTCCTGACAAGTTTATCTCCTTATCCGTATCCCTACTAATGACCTATTAGCCATGAATCTTTTCTTGGTAAACCGCTTTGTGAACTTTTATTTGAAAAGCAACAGACGGACGGACGGACGGACGGACGGACGGACGGACGGACGGACGGACGGACGGACAGACAGACAGACAGACAGACAGACAGACAGACAGACAGACAGACAGATAGATAGATAGATAGATAGATAGATAGATAGATAGATAGATAGATAGATAGATAGATAGATAGATAGATAGATAGACAGATGGGGAAAGAGGCACCATTTAAGTGGTACCGTCTTAAATTTAGCAGAGGGAGAGTAACTGTCCCTCTTCATTTTGAACCTTTCAGGGGCAGGGAACCATTTACTTTATTTTACTA
The DNA here is from genome assembly GCA_030015325.1 of Cryptoblepharus egeriae. Classification (NCBI taxonomy): domain Eukaryota; kingdom Metazoa; phylum Chordata; class Lepidosauria; order Squamata; family Scincidae; genus Cryptoblepharus; species Cryptoblepharus egeriae. The sequence goes on from JAREYC010000002.1 coordinate 194,624,639, forward strand.
TGCAATAATAACAAAATTGTCACGTGGATGGTGTTAGGGCAGTGGTGGGCTCCAGCAGGTTTGCACCTACTCTATAGTACCGGTTGTTAATGAGAGATAGGACATATAAAGTTTAAAAATAGCCATTTTAAAGTGGCTGCCAGACGGGCATAGAACCAGTTGTTAATTTTTTTGAATCCCATCACTGCGTTAGGGCAATGTTGGCAAAACACATCTTTATAGCCACAGGATTCCTTTGGAACAAGAGTGTTGAAAGCAATTGCTTTCTAGTGTATCACATCATTCATCCTCAGGCTCCAAATGGTTGCCCTCTAGGGTTTCAAAAGGGTATTTCCTAGTCCTTTCTGGAGTGGCAAAGGACTGAATCTAAAACATTCTGCCAGCAAAGCAGTTGCTCTACTCTTGAAATGAGCTGCCATGGAGAGCTATGTGGCACTACCACTCTGCTGTTTTTCTGGGGCACACATCTGATTCAGTTCACAACGCAGAGGAAATTACATATCTCAAGAGCCTCAGCAGGGAACAACACTACTGAAGACTTCTAGACAAGATTGAAGTCTGAAGAGCTTTTTTGTCTCTAGCAAGCACCAAGCACTGCTGGTTATCCCCTTCCCTTCTCAAGGGAAGGGTTTAGAAGGTAAAACTTGGAAGCATGCAGTCCTCGCCCATCCTTTTTCTCTTTATGATTTCTCAAAAGAAAAAAGAAAAACCTTTGACATACTACTCAATGTGTTTTTTTTTCCACTCAAGCATTCTGCAGAGGTTTGATTGAGGGACTGAAAAATGTTGCCTATACCTACCTACAACAGCAGAAAAGCAGTTTTAAAAACTGTGATTTGCAGATGTCATTCGTGTTGAGTCAAATCCGTATATACTGTAAATCTGTGCATAACAAGGTTGGACCTGTGGGTATTTAAGATTAAATTAATGACAATATTTTGATTAACTGAATATTTTGAATAACTGAATGCCTTCTGCCTTTCAGATCCCTGTATCAACCATCTTCTAGAGGCACCAGTGTCTCAAGAACCTAACAAGCCAAAATGGGTTCTCTAGTATTTAGTAAAACATATTTCATCTTATAGAAGAAAACAAGGGGGCACTGTACTCAGAATACTGATGTTGTATTTTCTGAAGTTGCAGCACTCAGTTTCACTGCTGGCCCAACTAAGAGGTGAGGAGTGTAACTGCCACTTCTCAGGAAACAAGTAGCACTTTTTAGGCAGTACTTCCAGTGATGGAGCCTGGACCACCTAATGAGTCTCCCTCCTTTTTAATCAAAAGTTATATTTAACACCCTTGCAATCAGGAGTTTGTGTGCTCATTTGGCGGAATATGGCAAGGATCCCTAAGAGTGCAGTGCAACCTGCGTATTTTTTTTAAAGAGAGACACAAGTGGGTTCTATTGGTTCGGTTCCTGTCATTGGATTCCACATTTCTCAGTTTGGAGGTCAGCGATAGAGGGCAAGATCCTTGAAACCAAGTTTCTTTTTTCTCTCTCCTAAAGAAGGCACTCTCTGCTGTCAGCTGCTAATATTAGACCTAAGTGGGAGGAATTATCATCACATGCCATGCACATCTATTTTGTGTTGTAAATGTTATGTGTATATGCAATAAAATACCTAACCTCTTATTTGAATAACAATAACTCCATAAATGTTAAACACCTTGTAAATGCTTTCTCTGCAATGTAATGTTCAGTATGTGACAATTATAGAGGATTCATAAAGTGAAATATATGTATTCCATTATTTTCTCTTTATGCAAATTTTTCTTTTTTTCTCACCTTTTTAACTGTTTGGAAATTTCATTATCCACATGGAATCACTGCCAGGGGCTGCTGAATATAAATTGGAAGTGTGAATCTTTGGTAATTAGCAGGAGTAACTCTGTCATTTTGATCCAAGCACTCCTGTGTAACATTATAACATTAGTGATCTCTGAGGTGTGAACAATCAACGTCTTTTGACTGCCAAGTAATACATACTGCTCTCTCCCAAATGTCTATATTGTAGCAGGGGTGCCTGCGACATCTTCTTTATAGCACACAAAATATGGTTGTCTGTTATTCCTGTGCCAGTAAAATTCTATAGGGCTCAACCCATTTTCCAGAAACAGGTATGGTGTCGAGAGCCAGTACAGTATGATCAGCGAACTTTACCAAGGATGGTCCCAAGCTCAGAAGGAAAAGGAGGAGGGTTGGTCACAATGCCGTAGGGACCAGAAAACAAGGCAAGAAACCTCATGGAAATTCAAGCAGACATATTCACTTATGCTGCTGCATCCAGGGCAGCCAATGCACCAGCACAAGGGACCCAAGGTGGTGGAGAGAAATGGACTACTGGCCAAAAAACCTGTGCTACCACATCTAGTGCAACCAATGCACCAGCACCAGGGATTCCATGAGAAATGGGCTACATGCCAAAAAACAAAATTCATGACACCAAAATGGGAAATTTGCATCACCACATGGGATGTGCAAACTGGACACCATGTTGGGCAGTAGGAAATTATTGCCAGGGAACTGCTGAAGTGCAAAATCTTGATTGCCGCAGTATCCGAACTACATCTCACTGGATCCGGAACACTCACCATCCACCCATCAACTATGGATGAAACATTGATGATATTCTACTCCGATGATGAAAAACGAGAAGCTGGTGTTGGCTTTATGGTGAGCAGATGGACTGTTAGAAGTGTAATTGCCTTCCAACCAATATTGTATTACCTGGCAGTTCTCACAATCATCGGCACAGTTAAGACCCATATTCTATCAACCTATGCATGAACCAAGACCAGCCTGAACCCAGCTAAGTATGATTTCTATAACCAGCTCCAACAGACACAGGACAGACTGATCATTCTATCAGGAGATTTTAATGTCCACACTGGAGCAGACAGGACTGGAGGGGAAGAAATTTGGGGCATATTTGGACACGGCAGGATCAATGACTACACCTGCTATCCTTTGCTTCAGTGAACAACTTGGTAGAAGGCAACAATCTCTTTCAGCACCCTCACAAATACTAGATTACATGGCACAACCTATCCAGCAAAGATTCAGCCATCTTGATCTGTTCCCAGTTCCGATCATCACTCAAAGATGAGCATACAATTAGGGAGTCTGACTGTGGATCCAACCACTACCCCATCCATGCCAAAGTACACATGCCAAAGCACATCCATGCCAAAGCAACTGGCTAAGTGCAAGTCACCACCACAAGCCAAACTGAATTGGGCATTTCTGACAGAGCCTGCACTCAGGCAAAAAATTCCAGACAGCCTTATCCAACATATTTGGAATACTTGAACTGTCAGACAGTATTGACACAGAAGAAAAGCAGTTATCGGAGTCCAGCTTGGAATATGCTGCCCCTCTATGTTTACCCATCCACTGTCGGACACAGCCATGGATCTCAGATGAGTGCCTGGATCTGCTGGATAAATGGAAACAAGCCAAACATGTTGATTTCAAACAGAACCTGCATCTGAACAAGGAGGCCGAATGAGAAGCCTGTTGGAATAGTGTTGCAGCCAACTTGGAAGAAGCAGCATGTAGGCATGAAAATCAGACTCTATATCTGACCTTCAAAAAACTGAGCTTCATTATAGAATCAAGAATATGGATGGCATCTTCATGAGCTCCCTGGTGAATGCCTGCTGCAGTGGAAAGAATTCTGCCAACAACTATACAATCATGATCTGCCCCAGAGACCACCATCCATTGACCTGCCGGTAGTGAGCCAAGACTTAGGGTGCAATACTAACCAAGGCCAGCACAACTCATTGATCTTCTTGTTCCCATGTTGATGTAAGGAGACAAATGTATGTTTGTGCACTCCCCCATGAGTGGCACAGAAGTGTCTTTCGGCACTATGGTGACACCACCAGGTCAGCACAGGACTTATGCCAGGGCTTAGGGTGGCCTCACTGGAGTTTAGGATTGCAGCCATAGTCATTCAGTTGAAGTCAACAAATCATCATACCATTGAAAATCCAGGTCACAAAAAAAACTAAGCATCTAGAATGTAATAATGTCATAAATGTGATGAATACCAATAGAGAATTTTTAGTTTCTCAGTATTCTACTTGATTTTCCTACTGAGATGGAACAGTAATTGTTTCCAATTATTTCTAAGTATGCAAATTCATAAACATTTATCAATATTGTTTACAAATTTTTATTTTGCTAAATGAGAAACAAAACAAAACAAAAAAATCTTAGGGCTCAATCTTATCCAACTTTCTATGCCAATGCAGCCCCAAACTAAGGGGAACAATGTTCCTTAACCCTGAGGAGGGCTCCATGACTGCCCCACCACCACAGGATGCAGTGCGCACCCCATTGGTATAGGTACTTCTGTGCTGAAATGTTGGATAGGATAAGGCTCATATGGCTGCAATCTGAAAGACACTTTCCTGGGAGTAAGACCCATTGAACACAACAGGGTTTACTTTTGAGAAGATATGGTTAGGATTGTACTCTTAATAATTTAAAAGTCGGTGCTTAAATTGAGCCAAAAAGTTCCAGAGCTGACTTCATTGCTCTGTCACAGACAGAGGACATTAATATGTAAGAAAATTCCCTTAATTTTCTGAGTTCCTGCCCTTAATTACTGTAAAACCACCCAACAACCCGGGAATTAAGGATAATGACTTCAAGTTCAGAAACCATGGCTTTTAATAAAGCTTTACAGATCTTTTTATATGAACTAGGCACAGGTCAAGAAATATCAAACAATATAAATACAATAATTTTCATGTAACAACAGAATATTATTAGCTTCTACAGTTAAAGGTTTCTCTTTCTCTAGACTGCAGGGTTTTGGAGTGTGTGTGTGTTATAATTCTTGGGAGAGAAGACAGTGTGCTCATTTAGTTGTTCTCATTCAGATCATTCTGTTTGATGCAAAGCCTGCTGTCCTATTGATTTTAGGGAGATGTTTTCCCTGACCTTTTCCAAACAACCAAATATCCTAAGATCATATTGTTGGTGATGTACTGTAAAAAGCCTACCTCTCAAAGAGAATCATGAGACCTTTTTTCAAATTACTGGGGAGTTCACTACATGCGATTTACAATATGTATGGCATGAATCAAGTGGATGATGTTGCATATCATACAGTATCAGTTCATTGGATCACTGGATGTCTTGGATCCTGACATAATGCAGGACCGGACAAATTGTTTGGCTCTGTGCAAGATCATCCCCAAAGGGCCTTTTTCTTTTCTCTAGCACGAGACTGATTGTAGGCATTTGCACTGCACTCCAATGCAATTAAAATATACCAAGAAAAGTCTATTGTTTGACCTTTTAGCGGTTCACAGGACATTCTAATTACATTGCTAGACGATATCAGTGCATCAGCCCTGTCTAGAAGACTGTTTTCCATCTTTAAGGGCAATACATATTTAAACTGCTGTCTGAGCAATGAAGCACTACCTGGATTGGTTCTTTTATATTCAGGAGGGGGAAAAAATTCACTCATCCTGAACAGAGAATATTTTCTAGTGGCTTTTTGATGGTGTTTCTTCTGCACTTTTTTTTAAGATTATGAACCCTTTTGGGACAGGGCATTGTTTGTATGTTTGCCACCCCATCTTATTCCCCAGTCATTTTCTGCCTTGCAGCCATGCTTTATTCATGCATGTTGTATGCAATGGGGGGAGGAGATTATCAGATGCTAGTGAGAGGTAAGTAAATTTGTACTTCCCTTCCAGAAGGCTACATAATCACCAATGGATGTCCTCAGCTGCTATTTCGCTGGTATAAGTTGGAGAAGACAACAAGAATAGGTCCTGGCTGCAAAGTATGGATAAGATCTGATATGCATGATAGCCTGAAATGCAGGATATCCACCCTCCCGACACTGAAACTGTCCCCCAGTTCAGTTCATTCCCCAGCCTGAACCATGGAGTTCAATTCCCTGAACTGTCCCCTCAATCTTTCCTGCATGAGTGGATCATCACATCAACATATCAAGTCTGGTTTGGTCTTGCCATGTTGATATGTCAGGATCTAGATTTAACCAGTACATTGGTCACGTAATTTGCAGACGGGGCTTTCTTTCTTCATCTCTAGATACGAGGTATTTCATGCACAATTCCAAATTACCATAACTAAACAATAAATATTTAACTAACAATTTCTTCCAGGTTGTTTGTTCTATGTTTTATATATTTATTTGTTCTCAGATTTTTCATTTGGTGGTTTTCTTTGCTTCCCTTGATGGGGAATTTTATTTGAAAACCAGTCAGTTGACACAATAATGTTCACTTTAGCCAATTCCGACTTGAGGTTCTCACAAGCTGCCAAATTGTTTCCCAGTAGGTAGGAGTCCAATAGACAAGATTATTCTAGCACTTCTCAATTAACGAAGAAGCTTTTGAAGCATCTCATTTATCTTTCCCTCTGAACAAAACATTCTGGAAATATTTTACTAATGTCAAAGATCACATTTAGCATAGCTGTTTAGCCAAGTTTTCATATAATTGGACCTTATGGGAATTTGGAAGTTTTGTCATGTCTGATGCATATATTATGACTGTAGATAGCTGACTCACTATCAGTTAAGTGAGAAAAATATATCAGTGAAATAACTTTGTTGTGTGAAGACAACATATCTGTGTGGGGTCAGGCTAATCAAAATAATTGGAAGAAAGGATATTAGGTTGAGAGTGTACAAATTAGGCTAACACAGAAATCAAACGGTCAGGACCCAAGTTCTCTTACAGCAGGTTGCAGTGAACTTTGTTCCAAGAGTAGGTGAACTTTGTTCCATGCACTTGTTTTTGAGGTTCAGAAATCTCTGGAGGCAAGAAGCAATTCTGACAGCATAGATGGTTTTATGGCAGTTGCATAAAAACATTCTGGCAGCACATGAAGTGGAGTACACATAATGTACACCAGTGATTTTGAACCAGTGTGCTGTGGCACACTGGTGTGCCGTGGATAGTCCTCAGGTGTGCCATGGGAATTTGGAGATTGACATTCATTAATAGGAAAATTGAGGGATTTGAACAGTCTGGTGTGCCTTGTCATTGGTAAAAACACTTGTTGGTGTGCCTTGACAATTTCAGTGCCTTGTTAATTTCAGTGCCTTGTTAAGTGTGCCGTGAGATGAAAAAGATTGAAAATCACTGGAGTACACAAATGGAGTACACTTCCCCACACCCTCACAAGAAGTTATGCTGGAGAGTTGAGCAGGCCTAAATGGGTTAGGATTGTACCTTAAATGAATAGAGTACAAGAGTGTAATAACCACAGGAAAAAATAGTGAATTTTAGTATTTTTTAATTTTTTCTTTTTCTTCAGTTTTTAATTCTAGTTTTTTAAGCTTGGCTCTTCCCTGGTCCTTCTGAGATTATGGCCACACTTTATCTTTTAATAAATCCCTTATGAATGTGTTTTATTTATAGATTTTTCAATTTCCTGTTTCAGCATTTTTTTATTTTTCCTTTAGGAACCATTTTTATCAGATTTATGAACTAACTTTCATATTGGATTATTTCTGTGGATTACTAATCCATTTTCTGAAGGCTCTTTCTCCATCTGCATCAGTCACTCTTGAGAAATTCAATCATGTGTGGTCACTATGAATTTGATTATTTTCCTTTAACATGGTGGGGGATGGCTTATTGTGTTAAACTGGCAAATTTCTAGCACAGTCCTATATAGGATTCCTCAGTGGCCTCTGTTTTCTGGGGGTTTTATTTGGGATTGGAGCCCAAGGCTAACCTAGCAGGCATTTGGCTTTATGTCTTCATTCTTAATCAAGTGCAATTTTACTTGTTTAACATATACATTGGAATTTGTCCAGTATTTCTGTTTTTAATTCTTATAGGCTGCAATCCTAATCCCAAATTAGGCCTGCCTAATTCCCAGCACAAGTTCTGTGCCGGCCTGGGGATGTCACAAAAGTGTTGCAAAATGCTTCTGTGCCTCTCCTGGGGGGTGGTTAGGACAGTGCACAGACATGCGCTTGACTCCCTACATCCCCACAGGAATAGGCCAACTGGTGCGTTGTGCTGGCCTAAATTAGGATTGCAACCTTAGTATTTATTATTGCTGTTTTAATTCTGTAACTCTGAATTGTTGTTTTTATTTTGTAACCTGCCTTGAATATCCTAATAGGGAGAAACATAGGACATAAATGAACAAATAAATGACAGGAAGAGTTTAGGTGGGTTTGGGTGCAAAACGTTTAAGTGCAAAATAGAACCCAATCCTATGCCTGTCTACTCAGAAGAAAGTTCCATTATAGTTGATGGAATTCAATTAGATTGATTTAACTGTATTATTCTGAAGATTTTGTATTGGTTGCTTTGTTAGTTTAACTTCTATTTAGGATCGTTATCCTCATATTCTGTCTCTCCCATAAATCAATGAACAGCTTTATATATTTATATATTATAATGAAATCTTTATATATTGATATATTACAAATGCATTTTGTGGATTTTTCTGCTTCTCATCTTAACTCAATAGGGTATGGAGAGTCTGGAGAATTAATGGAAACAAGGTGGAGAGTTTAGAGAATTAATGGAGTCTAGAGAATTAATGGAAAAGCAATGGCTGCTCCCCCACTGAAAGAAGAAATCAGTGTTGCCTATTCCAGGGGTGTCCAAACTTTCAACTTTAGGGCTCCTGGACCTTTGACAATTGTGTGGAAGAGGGAATTTCTGCAGGTGTAGCTTGTGATCTGTGTGATGAGAAGATAACACCTGCTGAAATTCCCTATTCTATACAATTATTAAAGGTCCAAGAGCCCTAAAGTTAAAGGTTTGGGCACCCCTGGACTATTCCCATGGGCTTTCCACTGTGTGGGATATAAACAGAAAATATAAACAACAGATCAAGTTGGGGTGGGGGCAGCCAGATAGTTGGCGGCAGCAAGAGGTAGGATACCAGTGTGGCACATTCCACACATCTGTCACCTCATCCAACAGCTGCTTCATTAAGACATGCCAGTCTTATTCTCACTGAAAATATAAATAAATTTTTTTATTTTTTCTCCGATTATTAATATCTCCTGCACCAGGGTTTAGCACCTGTCACTGCAGATAAATGCTGAGCATTGGGAAGGTAGTGCCTCATTTGCATGTAATTATCAGGCCAGTACCCAGGCCTGAGGAAAGGTGCGGGAGAAATCCCTGGTATAGGAAAATTGAGGTCTGTGTGAAAAGTCCACACCCCAATGGGATTGAGCATGGAGAAGTCCACTCTTGAGAACCAAGGTGAGCATGAGGAAAGGTCCCGCTCGAATACCATGGGGATTAAGAGGTTAACAGACTCCATGCTCCTTAGTTAGCAAGAATTGGAATGTACCTTCACAGACACGCAAGATCTTGTACTGAAGCTGGCACGGTACGGGCTGATAAAAGGAGTGTTTCTCAGAAACAAATATAGAACGTACCACTTCAAACACCATGCCTTCCTGCTTTCAGATCAAATGCTAGCTTTCTCTTTAATTGATTAACCTGTCATGTATACAATGTTATTTACTTTCCCTCTGAAGTTGCACCTCATTTATTTTATGACGATTGTATCCCAATAAAAGTTGGGCAGTTTTCTCCCCTCGGAGAGCCTCCCTCCTCAGATGGCAAATGCTTGTGTCTGAGTTTCTTGCTGCGGTCAGGCTCCACTCGCTTGGAACACCCCCAGCTCTTGCTCCCAGCAAATGCCCCCCGGCATCTTGCAACACCTGGGACCTGGGCTTCTATAGGGTCCTTGCCGTTACCTAGCAATCTACAGCAAAACCTTATTTTGCAAGCATAATTCATTCCGGAAACATGCTTATAATTCAAAGCACTTGTATATCAAAGTGAATTTCTTCATAAGAAATATGGAAGCTCAGATGATTCCTTCCACAACCCAAAAATATTCATATTAAAATGATTACAATACTGAATATAATACAAAATTATTTTAAAAATATAAAATATAAAGAAAAGAAAAGAAATTAACCTGCACAGAGTGTCTCAGGCTACAATCTGCCCCCCCCCACCTTAAACTGGAGTGAGCCCAACTGATTATAATAGGGTTCACGTTAGAGTAGACATGTAAGGCTAGGTCTCTCAGGCTCCTTTTCATTGCCCCCCTTACATAGAAGTGAGCTGGATTGACTGTAATAGGCTTTCTTGAGAGTAGTCATGCATAGGCTGTTGTCTCAGGAGAGAATGAGGACGTGCTGGCAGAGTGCTGAAATGGTCTGTATCCTGGCTGGGACTATTTTTTCCCACTTGTTTATCAAGACATTGTTTGTATATCAATTTAAAATTTATGGAAATGTTTCCTTGTCTTGCAAAACATTCTCAGTCTAAGTTACTCTCAATCCAAAGTTTTTTCTGTACATAGTACTGTGCTATTTTAATTATTTATTAAAAGGGGGGCAATAATGCATCCTGTCCTGGGCCCAATGCCAACTCTCATTGGCTGGGGTCGTGCACAAGCATGGCACAATACCAGGAAGCTGTTACAAGTACCAGATCTTTGGAACTTATCAATAGATAAGTTAATTTTTGTGCACTTTCCTCCTTTCATTATTTAAGCCAAAGAGATTTCCCACTTTTCTATATCTCCCAAATATTCCTTTTTGCATTTCCTGAAATGCCTAATGTCATTTTTACTTACTGGTAATCTCTGCAGAACAGGGTCTTGTATCTGACATTTTCTCTCCATAGAATAAAATGCAATAAGGCTTGATATTCCGATAAGGTCTTTATCCCATTACGTATAGCAGTTCAATCAACTGGTTGAAGTCGGAGAGAACTGCTCCTTCTGACCTTTTGCAAACCAGCAGAGTGTGTGTGTGTGTGTGTGTGTGTGTGTGTGTGTGTGTGTGTGTGTGTGTGTGTGTGCATACTGTACATTTTTCTAAAGTTAGTTCTTCTCATCTCACATCACCAAAAATGGAGGTAGATAAATTAGTGTATTCCCTTTAAAAGTGATGAAAAATAAGCCCCAATGCAGTTTGTATTGTTTTCTTTATGTCCAAAGCAATTCATATTTGCACACTTATTCACTTAAAAAATTGTTGTTTTTTATTAGGATATATTGCAGGGGTGTCCAAACTTTCAACTTCAGGGCTCTTGGACCTTAAATATTTGTATAAAGGAGGGGATTTCAGCAGGTGTTGCTTTTCATCACACATATCAAAATGCAACCTGCTGAAATTCCCTCTTCTATACAATTGTTAAAGGTCCAGGAGCTCTAAAGTTAAAAGTTTGGACACCCCAGAATAATGACACAAAATTTGTATAAATGACAATGTCCATGAGTTGCCATGAGTGTAAATGTATCTCATAAAAATGAACACATACTTTATAGTGCCAAATGCTGCAATTTTATTCTGTGTATTTAGTGGTTTCTTGCCCCAGTTGGTTACTTAATTAGGGTGCAATACTAACCTATGCTGGCACAACTCATTGGTCTCCTGTGCCTGTGGTGATATTGAGAGGCAAGCGCATGTCTGTGCTGTACTAGCCTAACCATACCCCAGGAGTGGAGCAGAAGTGCCTTACAGTACTTTGACACTCAATACAAATACTATCAGGGTCAATGTTTACCCGCCAGGTCAAAATGTTGTGTTTTTTTCTGGAATTTATTATTATTACCTGACAAGACTTTCTAACTTTTTTCCTGCTATTCAGAGTTACAGTTCCAGAAGCATGAAGCTTTTGAATATAAAATTTTTCTGCAAATTCCAATTTATACATAGGATACCAATCGGGTCAAGGTCAACCCATGTTGCCTTTCACTGGTTATTCAATATTTTGCTAGCTAAAACTGTACTAAAAATCATTATACTAATTATACTAATTATAATCATAATTATACTAAAACTTGACACAACATTTATTCATTATATGTATATTCTATGAACATTGTATGTACCTAACTATAGTACAGGGTCGCACAGGTCAAAATTGACCCGGGCAGACCTGTGCAGTCTCTGCAGGTGATAAAAATTGTACTAAAAAAATCATTATTTCACAATAAAAATAATTATACAAAAATATGACACAACATTTATTCATTATATGTACATTATATGTACATCATATGTACATTATATGTACCTAACTATAGTACAGGGTCCTATTGGACTTATGTTGCCTTTTATTGTTATTCAATATTTTGCTAGCTAAAATTATACTAAAAATCATTATACTAATTATAATCACAATTATACTAAAACATGACACAGCATTTATTCATTATATGTACATTATATGAACATTATATGTACTAACTATAGTACAGGGTCGCACGGGTCAAAATTGACCCGTGCAGACCTGTGCAGTCTGTGCAGGTGATAAAAATTGTACTAAAAAATTATTTCACAATAAAAATAATTATACTAAAACTTGACACAACATTTACTCATTATATGTATATTATATGAACATTGTATGTACCTAACTATAGTACAGGGCAGCACGGGTCACACTTGACCTGGTCTTACAGGGGGCAAAAAATTTTGGGTATTCCTAGGGTTAAGCCAGCACAGGACTTATTCCGGATGCTTCCCCCTCCTGGAATAACTCAGAGGGGATGAGGTCCCTTGCACACTGTGAGGAGGATCGCTGCAAAACCTAGTGTTTTGCCTCCCCTCGTACCTACAGCCTTAGTCCTATATGTAGATCAAGCAGACAGTTACCTCAGGGTAAAAGAACTTTTTGCCCTTACCTGGAGTAAATCCCCAGTCTGTTCAGTGGGGCAACTCAGATCTCTGCCTGTTAAAGAGCTGGCACAAATCCAAGTTACTCTGTGTTGGGTTTTCAGGATCAGGATGGGAGGCAGGATTCAGCTTGAAGGCTGAAAATCAAACCCCTCTCCTGAGTCCAATCTAACCTGTTTCCACCTTTCTCCTGTCCTGCCCCCCTGCTCAGAGAAGCTCTTAAACATGCTCTGGTGCATGTTCCCTCTGGATCTGGCACCAGCTTAGTCCTTCCTGCACGTCCTTCCACTTTATGCACAGTATGTCTTTAGAGTACTACTTGTTTCAGGCTCCCTTTCTCTCCAAGATGTCAACACTGAGTTAGGCAACCATATGCTTGGAAGGGGTTAATGTGCCAAGTATGAAGCTGCCTGCTCTACCTGAGATCAGGGCCTCATCAAGCACTATTGGCTGGAATTTATTTCTCAAATTTATTGTATTTCTAGCCAAAAACCTTTCTATGGGCAACAATTTTTAGATACAATCATTTTTTTAAAAATTTTCACATTTTTCTTTGAACATTTAAAAAAATTATTTTTTTTACATTTTCTATCTTCAACTAAGCATTTTTATTTGGCAGCAGATTACCAAGGCTATCCTATCCACAAAGCAGATTATGGGCAAAATCCAGAGTAACTACGGGTGGTCCTTGCTCCAGTGTAAGAACAACTTACTCTGGATTCCAATATGAATTTCCCATAGGTTTTCACTAGGAGGTGCAGTAACTTCAGGTGCACGTAAAGTCTCTTACATGCTCCCATAGTTACTCTGGATTTGGGGGTATGTGACTCATTGTTGAGCAACAGGTAGCAGTGAACAAGCAGACTTGGGCACCCTGCACCCAGAGTCTCCTGTGGCCGCCTTTCATACCTGAAGCCATGCCGATCTGCTTCCCTACCCTCTCATTGACAGGGATGGGAATGGAGGCCAGTTCTGACTTCTGCCCCAGTCTAATGTTCAGCAGGTCTTTTCTGTGCAATGCCAAGAGAGTGGATTACCCACCTTTCCTTCAAAGACAGTTACATATAATTGGAAATATTATCTATCTGTTGATAATTTGGGAAACAATAAGGAAAAAAATGATCCTGAACTCACATTCTCTGGCTGCACTGATCTAAGTACCAAGAAATATGAATCTGAATATGAATCTGGATGAATCTGAATTGGGCAAGTTGGAAATGTTGTGAAAGTAGGGCATGAATTCATGATAAATTGATGGTTGAGGAATGAGTCCATTGTGTGAACATATATTGAAAAGGATGGGATAGAGACAAAACTGCTCTATCAATTTCTACAGCGAGCACATTCCATAAGTCTGAAATGAGGACGAATTAGATGAAAAGATTTTTGAACAACTTGCTTATGGAAAACATAAGAGGCTGTTATTCAGGTTATATAGGATGCTGCTGAACAGGTTTTATAACATGTTTTTAAGAGCATGAGGGAAAATGATATAGGAGGCAATTCCATTGGTGATTTGGAATTATCTATTATCTGTGGGAGCTTCGTTTTCAACTTTATTAAGATTTAAAAATAGCTTTGCAGTGACATCTTTCTTCTGGACAACATAGTAAAATATATTAAATGGCAAAATGGTTGATGCTGGGGCTGTTGAAATATCAAATGAGATTTCCTTCATTTATGGTGAGGTTGTAGAAGAGCAAAGTAATCCTGGGCAATGGTTGCAAATGCTGTTCATCAGCTCTTTCAAATACAACTATCAATAATCTGAAAATCTGCCTTTTGAATTCTGTTTAATGCTTCCCAGATAGATGCCAAGATCCTTTTATGCCTCACAATGTATCTGTTAACATCTGTGTGAAAAATAAAAGCAAAACACTGGAAGATGCATGCCATACCAACAAAAGCAGAATAGTTAAATGTAGCAAGTTAATGAAACTAGTGAAGTTGGCTGCATATTTGAAGACTGGCAAGTGTTAATATACAGTGGATTAAGAGGAAGCCCTTGCTAGTGGAGACAGAGCATTTGGAGACAGAGTTTGTGGAAGATAAATTCTTTCATCTGATCTGACTGGAGGGAAATTGTGCATAAGTATTTCTGATAAACATTTGTTCTGCCTAGGACTAAACATGGGTGTGCACGCTTACTTTTTTGTGACAGAAAATTCCTTGTGGGGCCATCATTCAGACTAGGTGAGCAGCAGGTAAGTTATCAGCCAGGAGGCAGGGAATGGTTTTATTTATTTACTAACAAAATGTACCCATGGTGTGGGGAGTAAAATACCCCCATACACCATCCCCCATTGCACAATACCCCTTGCACAACACCTTCCCATGTGCAGCAATACCCATGCACAAAAACATCCCCCCTGCACAGCAACCCCCATGCACAGCAACAACCCCCCATATGCACCATCCCCCCGTGTGCCACCCTCCCAAGCGTGCCAACCCCCATGCGCACCAACCCCCCATGCACAAGACCCCCATGCGCACCATCCCCCATGCGCACCACCCATATGCACCGACATGCTCTGTGCATCAGCTGGGTGTTGATCAGTCAATCTTCAATGTTAAGTATAGGCCAAAAATGTGTTGCACCCCTTTTCAGACCCTTAGAGGTTAAATTTCTAGAAATCAGTTGATGGTAGATGTTCCCGTCACAGAAGGAATACACTCCCTAAATTTCATACTTCTTGGTCCAGGGCTGGGGCAGAGCATCCCTCAGTCAGGGATTCTTCAATGTAAAATATAGGGAGGAAAACATGTTGCACGCCTTTTCTCCCCCTTCCAGTTGGAATTTCCAAAAACTGGTTCTTAGAGGGTATGTCCATCACAGAAGAACTCCCTCCCCAAATTTCACGCTTCTAGGCCCAGTAGTTTTGGCTGGGAATTGACGAGTGAGTGAGTGAGTAAGTGAGTGAGTGAGGGAGTTTTCAGTTTTATATATATAAAACCTTTCTCAGCCAAAGTCAACTCAAGGTTTTGGTTTTGCATCAACAGACGGTAGTGTTACCACACAGTTAGCCCCTTTGTGGCAGAAGTGGTGTTATCACTTATTGTCCACCACACTGACCACCACATTGACTTTCCACTGAGGAAAGTTACCAGCTTCAACAACTCATTCAGAAGCAGCCAGTTTGGCAAATCCTTATTTTCCTCCACCTCATCAAGTTTTACTAACCTTCATCCAAGTTAGTTTTCCTCATATTTTCCAAAAGCAAAAGCAGGAGAAGCACTTTGTTCTTCTATAATTACTGTGTTCACCTGAGAAGCTGTACTGTATTTCTTTTTCTGGTGCTGAGGAATGGAAAATTCTACTGCATGTGCACTTTGGTTATTTAATTAGAAAAAGACCCCATGAGAAGCAATTATCCGATTATAGGGAAATATCTTGTGGTAGCAGAATACCAAATAATTAGGGGAACATAAACAGTTGAAGATAAAAAGTAATAGTAAAGGTGAGTATAAAGTTCTAAGATGCCCATCTCATTATAATAAAAAGGAGTTTTGAAAGTTTTATGTTTAAATATATTAGTTATGTCCACAGGAATTATTGAGAGAAAAAGCAATTAGTGGAATCTTTTGATGCACTAAAATGGCCAAACAAAATAATATATAAACTGCATGAGGTAATGAACAGGCTCTGTACTTGAGTGCACAGAGAATTTTGAAGTCAGAAGCCATTAGATTGACCATTAGATCCAGTGACCCTTAAAGAAGATGGGTCAGATCAACATCTTGTATTATGTTATTATGATTAACATAGTTGGCTGTAAGATACAACTCATTTATCCCATGCAATTCTATATGTAAAAGAAAATCCATTGCTACCCAGTGATACATGGTGCCTGGTGGTGCCCACTGCCACCAGGTGGTGCCTAGTGCCCAGGGCAGAGTAGGAATATGTGGTGCTCAGTGGTGCCTGTTGCCCATTGGTGTCTGTTGTTGCCTGCTCCCTGGTAGTACCCAGTGGTGCTCACTGCTGGTGGTGCCTGCTACCTGTTGCTGCCCAATGAACGGTGGTGTATAGTGGTGCCCACTGCCCAGTGGTGCCCAGTGATACTCAGTGGTGTCTGGTTATACTCAGTGGTGCCTGGTGATACTCATTGGTGCCTGACGTCTAGTGGTTTTCACTGCCCACTGCTCAGTGGTATCTGGAGGGGCCTTATAGTGCCCGCTGCTGGTACTGTCTGATGTCTGCTGGCACCTGCTGATGCCCAGTGGTGCCTGCTGGCTTCTACCAGCTGCTGCCCACTGCCCATTGGTGACCACTGCATACTGCTAGCTGGTGCCTGTTGGTGTCCACTGGTGACCACTGCATACTGCTAGCTGGTGCCTGATGGTGTCCACTGGTGTCCACTGCATACTGCTCACTGCTTGGTGGTGCCTGCTGCTTGTTAGTGCCCACTGCCACTATTAAACTGGTCCCTGCTGGTGCCTGTCAGTGCCTGGTGCCTACTGGTGCCCACCAGTGCCCCCTGCCTTCTGCTAGCTCCCATTGCCCTTGGTGCCAGTGCCTGCCAGTGCCCAACACCCAGTCCCGCTGCCCAGTGTTGATGGTGACCAGTGCCAGTGCCTGGTGCCTCTGGTAATTGTGGCCCTCTAGTTCCTGATGGTGCCCCCTGGTGCCCGTCAGTGCCCAGTGCCCACTGATGATCACTAACTGCCATTGGCTGCTGGTATCCAGTGCCCACCAGAGCCCACTGCCCACGCTGACAGTGCCTGGTGCCAGTGTCCAGTGCCCACTGGTACATGTTCATATCCAGTACCCAGCAGTGTCCAGTGCATGTCCGTATCTGGTACCCACAAATATTCTTTAAATTTTACTCCCACAATGACGGGTAAATTCAGCTAGTTCAAAATAAATTTGTCTGTTTCGCATAATACCTACAGGTGGCTGATGATTTAATTAGCTTCAGCTCACTACTGGCCAACAGTAAACTTCCAGTAGACATGCCATGAATCAATAGCTGTAATATTTGTTACGGGAAATTCTAATACATTAGGACTTAAAGGACCCAGGTACTGCTTCTCATATATATCATACTGAATTAGCAGGTAGTTAACATTCAGGAAGTCAGAACATTTAATCATGTCCCTTATTTAGTATTTTGTCTACCTGCAGAAGCATATTGATTTTTATAACACCATTTTGGCTGCAATCCCAATCTCCAGTTAGGCCAGCCTAAGCACTGACATAAGTCTTGTGCTGACTTGGGGGTGTCACAAAAGTGCCATAAGGCACTTCTGCCCCACTCATGGAGGGATAGGCCACTGCACTGGCACACACCAACCTCTCCACACCACCATGGAAAGATATTTCATGTGAGTTAGGACCGTCTAAATTGGTTAGGATTGTGTCCTTTATTTGTGATTAATGCACCAAGAGGTTCTTGATGCATTCTTCTCCCCTCCCTGAGGTCTGAGGTCTGATTAGGCAAGGTACATAACCAAATTATATCAATATTATGGCAAGATACAATATTTTAATACTGTACTTAAGAACATGAAGCAAACATGTTCAATTAAGAGAAAAGCAACACACTAAGATTTCTCTATTTAAAATACCTGTGTTCAACATTTGCCATTGATTTTTGAGCTATATTTTTTGTTTGGATCTCCAGCATTTCATACCTCACTGTATCAAAAAAAAAAACCCAAATAAAAAGCCCTTAGATATCCATCTATATGAAGATGGTGCTTTGAAAAATTATTGGACAAAAGCAGAACAAAGTTTTCAGCTGGATGATGTGATACTCCTCCAATAGCCCAATTTTAATTGGGACAGTACAGTCAGAGTATAATGTGGTTAATTCTGCTTCCACTTGGACCAGTGCTCTGAATTTTCTTAGCTGATCCCTTAAGCCACTCTCACCCAGAAACTAGCCCCTCTATTCACCAGCTGGACATCTCCCTTCTGAAGTTGATATTGCTCTGATTTAACAATCTTTTAACAATCCTATCTCCAGCTAGGCCAGCCTAAGTCCTGACATAAGTCCTATGCTGATGAGGGGGTGCCACAAAATTGCTTTAAGACACTTCTGTGCTGCACCTGGGGAAGGGTTAGGTCAATGCACAGACATGCACTTGTCTCCCTACATCACCAAGGGATGGGGAAGACCAATGTGTTGTGCTAGCCTAGGTTAGGATTGCACCCTATTTTTAAAATTGGATTTTCAGAAGGAAAACAGCATAACAGAAAGAGATAAACCTCTCCCCCTTACAGGCCTTGATTCTGTGTCGGCTTCTTGAGTCTGTGGCTTCTTGATTCTGCGTCGGCTTCTTGATTCTGTGTCGGCTACATAGCCAGCACAGAGTCATCTAGTTCTAGTGTGGGGATACTTTCCTTACCTGGAGGTAGGGGGCAAATTTTCTCTCCCCACAAGGAACTGACAGCAGCTATCTGCTTAAACCTGGCAGCTGTTGTAGTGCTGCAGCAGTCCAGCATACTTGAATTACTAGCGTCAGGATAGAGCTGCCCACTTGTCCAGAGCAATGGTGTACCTAGAACCACTATTAAACTGGTCCTGCTGGCCTGCCCTTAGCTACTCAAAGCCATGAGTAGATCTAGCCTGCACCCTGAGATGCCCTGATCAAGGTCAAGTGAACCCAGAATTTGAAGCAGTGGTCTTTTCCATTAGATATTATGGGAAGGAGTACTGGCATTCAAACGCACACACATGCTAGCACACACTTGCAAAATGTTGCCTGCTGGATCGCTGCCCTGTACCGTACCCAGTACACTACTGCCTCCTGCCCTATCCTTGGTACACAACTGGCCCTCAAAAATTACATTTAAAAAAACTGTGCTTAAGTGTCACATCCATTTTGGTTTCAAGTGAACATGGATTTGCTCCCCGGAGGCAGTAAACTCAGACCAGGTCTACGTATTTCCTACCACTTTCCAATGCACTTAATAAAGAATGAACAGCTAACATATTAAATGTGTGCCCATGTGTCAGTGAATACTGTTAGCCTTCTGTAAGATTTTTGTTCTTCCCTAGTAACAGAAGTTGCTGGACACCCTATGCTCCAAAATATGTTATCCTTTAAAAATTAATGATATGTCATGTTTTGCCTCACTGCAACTGAAAGGAGAAAAACTCGTTCCTAGTCAACTTCCTTATTATAGTCACTATAGGGACTTGTGTCCAAGAGACATAGTCCGAGTTGACTAGTAGGAGGGCTCATTAGATTGTAACATTTCTTGCACAGAAAAGAGTCACCTTAAAAAGCAAGTGCAGTCATTAGAACTGACAGGAGCTGGAAACCTTCTGCGTATTCTGTAAGCTTGTTTATTTCCTGTTTACAAGGTATGTTTGAATGAGTCAAGGGACATGACATCCATCAGCTATTTTCACAGGCACTTACAAAGAGTCACATTGTGGCAAAATGCCCACAAGCACTTTGTATGACAAGACAGAGACATTTGGGGGATAACTTTGTCATTGCTGGCAGCTCAGCACAACTTTATTGACATGCATGAACTAATGTCAGGTGCTACCGATATTGGACTCAGGACTACAGTTAAGGGAATCAGGATGCCATTCTCAAAGTTTAAACCACAACTGAGCACCTCCAATCCAATGCCTAATGCATTCAGGATACAAAGGATCCGGTGTTCATCTAAGGATATCCTATTCCGAAAGCTTTCCCATTTATTTTAACAGAAAGGAATGGTCCATAAAAATACAAGTGCTGACTGATTCTGTTGAACTTTATAGGAACTTTCACATATAGATGTGTACATTCTGTACATACCTTGAAAGTGGTGTAAAGTCTTGGTGTGCAAAAATATAAAGCCAATGATGTCACTAGGAGGGTGCAGGCTTCACCAGGTGAGGTGCACAGGAGGTGACATCACAACCAGATGAAACTTTTTAAATATTGGTATTTTTAATAGTACCATCAAGTTATATATCATTCAATGCAAAAGTTCAGTTGAATGTAATAAGAACATAAGAACTGCATCCACTGGATAACGTCAAAGGCCCATCTGGTCCTGCTTCCAGAGGACAACCAGATGCCTCAGAGAGCAAATATGACACCTGCATCCAGGTGTCCTCCCCTGCATCTGGCGTTTTGAGGTTGTCCACCTCTATACACCCCTTATGACTTAAAACCTGTGATGGTCCTTTCCTCTAGGAATTTATCCAATCCCTTCTTAAAGGCACTGAGGTTCGATGCCATCAATACATCCTATAGCAAATGAATCAACCTATGTTGAAACAACTCTGTTCTATCAAAAGATATAGCCAAAAGGCCAGTGGGTTGAGGCAATGGGGCATCACAACCACCACAGGGGCATTGTCCCACCTACTGCATGGGATGAAGTGCATTTTTGGGGTGATATGCTTGTATCTCACACAGATGACAAAAATTGTTGAGATGGTACCGAGCTGTACCTTTTCTACAGGAAACCAAGCAAATCCAACATCCATGTGATTTTTAGGAAAAATTATTTTGGCACTGGGAAAATCTAAAAAATCAGTTTTCAATATGTATGTTTTACATACAGGTATTTATGTCATAATTATATGCTATATCCCACTTTAAGTAATAGTCTTAAAGTGTTTTATAGCCGCTTGAGTTTCTTATGTCCCATAGAACAAAATGGGACTTACTTCTGAATAGCAGCAGGCCTCTGTCAGTCTTGGAAGACTAAGATATCGTGCTCAGCGCTGCATACGCTGCATGCAAAGCACGAAAGCCTGGGTTAGATTGTTATGGAGGATAGGCTGTTACCCAAGCAGCAAATTCCCCCCTCTCCACGCCACTGAATTAGTCCAATGGCAAGTGGCTAAGACACTGTGCCTGTTAACCAGCAGGCCGGGGTTCGAGACCCGGGTCAGCCCCACAAGACAGGGTGAGCTCCTGTCCTTAGCCCAGCTCTGCAACGCCAGCTGGATCCAATCGTATTGGCTCTGCCTTTCCATTGGACTAATTCAGTGGCATGGAGAGGGGGGATTTGCTGCTTGGGTAACAGCCTATCCTCCATAACAATCTAACCCAGGCTTTCGTGCTTCGCATGCAGCGTATGCAGCGCTGAGCACGATACAATAGTCTTCCAAGACTGACAGAGGCCTGCTTTTTTTCTGAATAGACACACTTAGAATATGAGTGATTTTTTAGATTTTACTTTGTCATGCCCTACATTTTTCTTGAATGTCCAACATTTTGAGGGTCCTTGTTCTCTTTTTTTGGTTATGACATATGGTCACCCTGCATCCAATCTCCCCCCATGTTGCTGCCCTGTGGAGTTTCAGGTAGGTGAAATGCAGATCACTCAAATGCATGTTAACTCAGAAGTGCATTTCATGGAGTTTGATAGGACTTACTCCTAAGTAAGGGTGGATAGGATTGCAGTCTTGGTTTGGAAAAGTGGCCCTGGGTCAACACCCCCACCCCCAGCATCAAATGAGCACAGTAGATGGCCTCACATTTTTTTAAAAAGTTTGAAAATGTCAAGAGATCTTATCACAAATCCCTCATGTCACAAAGTAATTTTGCCTTTAGAAAAAGTCATTATTTATGGATTTAATACAAAGTGTGGGAGTCATTTAGCTATTAGTGAAAATGCCTACTATGCATGCAATTAATTACAATTATACAGTACATGGAATCAAAATTTTGTTTAATATTGTTAATTGCAGCTATTTAATAACAATTGTGTTGATTTGACTGCTGAGAATTGCTAGCAGAAACGTCCACAAATTATGGACTCCCTGGTTGGGCAATTGAATTATCCCAACAAGAGGATTTCATTTTAAATGAAAGACTTGGGTTTCTTTGTATTCAACCTTAGAATGGAGATTTTGTAATCATTTTAATTGCACTCTGTGGGGGAACTTTCAATTAACCATTTTTTCAGAGTTTAGGCTGTACATTTTAAATATCATTTCATTTAGGTAACTGAGGGGAGTTGAGGGTATTTAAATTGAATATTAAAAAACTGTTCACTCTCTGGACAATAGTGAGTTGATTGAAAAATTTGACAAGGCAAGCTGTGGAATCCAGTTCTCTGAAGGTTTCAATGGGAGACTGGAAGATTACCTACGAGGTACTGACTGATGACCTTGAAATATCTCCTAGTTTTATCATGACACAAAAACGGTTTGTGACTGAAATGTATGTGGAAATATGATAGATGCTGGTGTCCCTCGTTTTCCACTAGGGTTTCGTTCCAGACCTTCCTGTGGATAAAAAATCCATGGATAAAAAAGCAGTGGAAAAATATATTTTAAAACCCACTTCCAGGTTTTTTGCTCCTCCACTCCTTCTAACAGAATAAGGTTGTGCCTGAACAGCTGTAGGGGTTTTGATTCTGGGACTTTCTGCTAATTTATGTGTTTTATAAATGCAGTTTAAAAAAATCAAAAAGTATGCCAAAACATATGTCCAGTTGTTAAAAAAAAAAGCTTTTCTTACTGTTGTAGACAGGCAGAGAGCAATTAGAAAGGCAAAGAATACCTTACCTTTCCTGAATCAGCTGAAAAATTGAATGATTGCTTGCATGACTATCTACTACAGTAGAAAAGCAGTTTTTAAAACTATAATTTACAGCAACCATTCAGGTTGAGTCAAATCTGTGTAAGAAGTTTGGATGTGTACTTGTAAGGAAGGCCCATACATATTCCAGTGCGATAACTCTAGTTATAATGGAAATTTGGCCCTTTTTTGAGTGGATCAAAGGCAGTTGGATATAGTACTTAAAAGGTATTTCCCTCCCCTGCTAATGTCTTAATTGGTGAACAACGTGGTTCACAGGTTGAGAAAGGGGCTTGTTACGGCTTCTGGACCTTTTTCTGTACTGGTAATAATTATTCCTTTGGAAAATGACAAAAGGAGTATCAATGAAATCTGTCATTGTTGTGGCTTTTGAAGGCTACGAAGTAGGCAGCGACGTCAAGCTGAAAAAGCCTAAATGGTGTATATAGTGAAACAAATTCTGGCTCCCACACTGAGCTGGCTCAAGCAGAGTGAGACACTTCTGTACTCCAGTCCAAGCTCAGGTATGAAAGCTGTGAGAAAAAACGATGTGCAGGAAATCAGACATCAGGTTTGGCAAATGCTTTGCAGGCTAATTCTTTGTTGTCTGCTTCCCGCCACCTTGATTTCTCGCTTCTGAAAGAAATTTTGTCCAGGAAGGACTACTTAGTATTCCAAAGGCTCCACTACCTTTGAAAAACTTTATGTACTCCCTTTAGGCCACTTTTTACCCTTCACCCAGAAGACTCAACGTTTCTGGCAGACGTTCGCTTTTATCATCTGGGTCTCATGCGGGCTCACATAATTACCACAACAGCACAGGGCACAAAAACAAGTGGTCCTTTGGGTCCGCGCTTCTTTTTTTCTTCATATTAACTTCCTTCCATTTCAACTTTCAGCCCAGCCGGTCTTTTCTACTTCATATGCCTGACACCTCTGGTGACAAAAGAAAAAAAATTCCTCTTGCAGGCATCAGACAGACAGCTTTTGCCTGTTGATCAAACACAGTCCACAATAAGATTGCTTAGTGTAAGACACAGGAGGGAAGACCATTGCAGAAACCGAAATAAGTAAGCAGACTACATTGAGCCAGTTGAAAGAGTAACAGGAGACAGACTTCAGGGTGAATGAGCTCCATACTATTACTTTAATTAGGGAAAAATCAAAACAAATGACTGCATTTACAGATCTCATCTTGGCAGCAAAGAGCACATTGAGTTGACTCTTTCAAAAATTCTAATTAGTCACAATGGGACCTGAGGATGATATTTTTTTTAAGAGGTAGTGGGTGGCGCAAGTGGCTAAGACACTGTGCCTGTTAACCAGCAGGCCAGGGTTCGAGACGCGGGTCGGCCAGTGGTGGGCACTTACCGGTACGGGCCTACGCGCCTGTACCGGATCTTCCCGTTTCCCTGCCGCTAGCGAACCGACAGCAACAGGGAAATGCAAAACATAGCGGACCGCTACGGTCTGCCATGTTTTGCGCCCACCACACCTGCCTAGAAGGGGGCAGGCCGCTTCTAGGCAGGCTCTGCACAAGCGCCGACATCGGCGCTCGCGCAGAGCCTGCCTAGAGGCGGCCTGCCTGCTTCTAGGCAGGCTCTGTGCGAGCACCAACTTCGGCACTTGCGCAGAGCCTGCCTAGAAGCGGCCTGCCAGCCTCTGGGCAGGCTCTGCGTGAGCGCCGGTGTCGGCGCTTGCGTCGTTGCCGGCGCTTGCGCAGAACCTGCTTAGAAGCCGGCCTGCCAGCTTCTAGGCAGGTTCTGCGCAAGAGCCGACAGCGACGCTTGCGGAGAGCCTGCCTAGAAGCTGGCAGGCCGGCTTCTAAGCAGGCACTGCACAGGCGCCAACGTCGCCCCGCCCCTCACCCCTCCCCAGTCCCGCCCCTCGCCCCGCCTACACCCCCTGACCCCGGCTGGCCCCTCCCATTTCCGGCGTACCAGATCTTGGGATGGGGCCAGCCCATCTCTGGGGTCGGCCCCACAAGACAGGGTGAGCTCCTGTCCTTAGCCCAGCTCTGCGACGCCAGCTGGATCCAATCGTATTGGCTCTGCCTTTCCATTGGAATAATTCAGTGGCGTGGAGAGGGGGGATTTGCTGCTTTGGTAACAGCATATCCTCCATAACAATCCAACCCAGGCTTTCGTGTTTCGCATGCAGCGTATGCAGCACCAAGCACGATACCATAGTCTTCCAAGACTGACGGAGGCATGCTTTTTTTTTTATTTAAGGAGGTGGACTCCGAGTTTGATTTTTCAAGGTCTTTCAGGAAGTTTGAAAGTGTGACACTGCGGTCTCCAATGTAAATGCATGAAGATTTTTGTGAATTAGTTGTTTTTGAGATCAAACCAAAAGAAGCTACTCAACAATTACAGACATGTGAAACAATAATTCCTGTTTTACATGCTGTTTTCCAAAGACTTCATCCTTGTCTCCATTCCATTTTAAAACATTTATGTCTCAGATGCAGTTTTCCCTTTGAACTCTAGGGATGTTCATATTAAGGTTGGTAGAAAGATTATGGGCCTGCTGGGTAACCTCTTCTCTTCCAGCATCTTTAGACTGGCAGGATATCCCTAGATTCTGTGCAAGGTCTGTATTTCCCTGCCTCACAGCAAAGCAAAGTCAGACACAGGATTACAAGAACTTCAAGTGAGCAACATGTTTGGGCTACATTCAGAGCTCAACTACAGTCTTCCATGTCTTGAGGGCAGGCTAAAGCTGGACTCATATCACATGTTCCCACATATTTGGTACTTTTGAAACACCAAGTCAATAGGGAAAAAAAATCAAGAGCAAGGCATTTCTGGCTGCTTTGTAGTGTCTGGAGGGCTTCCACAGGTTCAACAGCAACTTATCTCACCTTTCCAATATGGCACTGCAGGCGACACAGTCTGAGAAGACCCACCTTCTGGTATGAGGTGCAGCCAGGTATGGGGAGGCGTTCCTGATGCCGGAAATTCCAGTACTCCTCTGGATGCCTGAGGCTGTCACTCTGGCTACCAGACCTTCAGGTGTCCAGGTGAAGGGTGCAGCCATCCCTGATATCCCAGGCTCAGAGGAGTCCATCTGGGATAGCATACCCCTCTTGGGCAACGGGCTGCCCTGCTGCCCAGAATGTGCTGTCACTCCAAGGCAGTGGCTGCTGACAGCGGTCTGAAGGTCTGGTAGCCAGAGTGACAGCCTCAGGCATCCAGACGAGCACTGGAACTTCCAGCACCAGGAATGCCTCCCCATACCTGGCTGCACCTCACACCAGAAGGTGGATCTTCTCAAACTTCACAACACATCCTATCGTGATCAGAACTGTGCTCCAGTTGATCTAGCAGATTCTTTTGAGGCACATGCACTGCCTCCCTGACCCCCAGGAGCCCTTCTGAAGTCTCCGGAAGGCAAAAAATAAGTCCTTCTAGTTTTTGGCTGAAAACCAAGTTCCAATTTTCAGCCAAAAATGGGAACTGCTTATTTTCTGCCCTCTTCAGGCCTCAGAAAGCTTCCTGAAGGTCAGGAGACTGCATTTGCTCTAACCAGCTCTCAGAAGGCCTCCAGCACAGCTCCCATCACAATCAGAGGATAAGTGATGCAATCCATAGATTTGTTTATGGATTGGGGGGGGGGGCAAACCCTGGCCCGGGTGCCAGATACGGCCCATGGCAAGTCTTAAAATGGCCCATGGCAAGACATCTACCTCCAGCCCACAGAAAAGCCTTACAGTCCTCCAGATCTGACTCTAATACACTCTCATATATAAATTTATTCAAATTTGAAGTGTAATCATTTTTTGGAGCCTGACACAGTGTCAGAGAGATGAAGTGGCCCTCCTGCAAAAAGTTTGGACACCACTCACTATCCATGGCAGAGGTCTCCAGGAATGGGTCCCTCTGGATACCAAAGCTCCATCTATGTACACAAGAGAAAACAATTAATGTAATCTGCATTGGTAAATTAGACATCTTCAAAATCCATATAAGCAAAGGGTGGAGCATGGCTAAATTATTCAACATATTGAATTTCTTTCACTTCCCATGAATCTCCAGCTGTTTATTAATACACTGAAAATGAGAGGTTTCAATAATATGAAATCTATTTAACTACTTTATTGATAAATGTTGTACTAAAATGCAGGAGCCTGTTTGATGTAGAAATCATGCTAACCTTGACTATTTCCTCATTATTTTTAAGTGGAACATATGCGTCTCCTCAGAAGTCAATGGAATATCATTAAGTGAGCACCTCTGGGATGTTTTCAGTGTCTGTTAATACAAATCATTTTTGCTTCCTGAATGAAGCAGGTCTCGCCAAGCTATATTTACAGAGGAGCAATTTGGCACTGCTCTCCAAAATGCTGAGTGAGGCACACTAGTTTCTCACTGCTTCCTTTGCAA
Organism: Cryptoblepharus egeriae; assembly: GCA_030015325.1. Taxonomy (NCBI): domain Eukaryota; kingdom Metazoa; phylum Chordata; class Lepidosauria; order Squamata; family Scincidae; genus Cryptoblepharus; species Cryptoblepharus egeriae. Next base: position 194,652,195 of record JAREYC010000002.1, read on the forward strand.
AGTTTGCAAGATGCGTAAATGTTCCATTCACTTAAGAAGTAAATGATTGGAATCAGCAGTTAGTAGCAGTAAGCATATATACACAGTGGTTATGCATGAACCACCCAGTTTTCCAAAATGGAAAATTTAAGCTACAATCCTAACTCCCAGTTAGGCTGGCATAAGCCCCAGCACAAGTCTTATGTGAGTAGTATCACAAAAGTATCACAGTATACGGCCTGGGAGTATCACAAAAGTGCCGTAAGGCAATTCTGCACCATTCCTGGGGGAGGGATAAGCCAGTACACAGATATGCGCTTGCCTCCCTATATCACCACGGGAATGGGAAGACCAATGAATTGTGCTGGCCTGGGCTAGGATTGCACCCTAAGTGAAGGAAGCTCTGGACACCCAAGCACCTCTAAGAAACGTGTGAGGTGTCTTTCACACTTTCTCCATGCTTTCTATGTAATGTACTTATTTCTTCTATGGGAAGATGCATTTACTAGATGGTAAATTACTGGTCAATTCTGGGAAGAAATACAAATTTCCATTTTGCAAGTTACATCTGAAGTTACATGTGATACATGTGTGTATCATCTTTGACAATGTCTGTAATTCTACAGTACCACTTTATCTATGCTGCAGAATGTATTTTATTTCTAGCAGCCAATCTTGTGACTCTATTTCTCATAATGCAAAGAACTACAGTGTGCAACTGGCCAACATCTTGTTGGAGGAAAAGAGACAACACCAACCTGCACATGTCAAAAGGGGGCAGTGAACCACCCTCTGCCCTGACTGACCTCTCTACCTGTCCCCTCTCAGTGACCATTGCAGAAGGTGTGGCTTGGACCAGTGGTGGGCCTGGCCTGGCCCAACAACTGGATTGCCAGTAGTGGGCAGGCTGGGACGGGGTCAGGGGGCGGGGCCAGAGAGGGCCAGGGTAGGGCATACCACCCACCCCAGTGCGCTGTGGGTGTGGGTGAGCAGGGCGAGTTGCGAGGGGCAGACCCCAATCCCATCGCACTGCGCGTGCGCCAAGCTTGACGCACGCACAGTGTGTCTCCTGTAGCCGGCTTCAGGAGACACACTGTGCATGCGTCAAGCTTGGCACATGAGTAGTGTGTCTCCTGTAGTTGGCTGCAGGAGATGTACTGTGCGTGTGTCAAGCTTGACGCACGCACAGTGTGTCTCCTGTAGCCGGCTTCAGGAGACACACTGTGCGTGCGTCAAGCTTGGCACATGAGTAGTGTGTCTCCTGTAGTTGGCTGCAGGAGATGCACTGCGTGTGCATCAAGCTACCAGCCCACCTCTGGGCTGGTAGCTTCCACCACCACCTTCAGCCCACCCCTGGCTTGGACCCTTTTCCTCTCTCTCTCTCTCTCTCTCTCTCTCTCTCTCTCTCTCCAGATGTGAGGACATGGCCGCAAACCCATATGCAAGCAGGGGCAGCATTAGAGCCACTGGTCCAAATTAAGTTGTAAGAACTCTGATGATAATTAGATGCTGTAAACATGAAACTTCATGATTTGTAAGTAAACCTGTTCTAAAGTTTGATTCTGGTCTCAGTCTTAATTGTGCATGCGCCTAAGCAAACAGACCAGGTGGAGGGAAAGGCTTCTGAACCACAGAAGGGGATGCTCTGTGGTCATCACTCTGCTGAGTCGATTCAGTTTCCAACACATCTTTTATTCCCAAAGATCACACACACACGTTTTAAAAGCTTTCTCAGACAGTGCTAATTTCTTGAAATGGCTTCAAATATCCTGTGCAGCTCTTGAGGGGAACCAGATGGCAAAACAGTTTTGAGCTTGTACTACAAATGGGCCAGCAGACTAAAGGCAGAGCAGACTGACACTTGGCCTTACTGAGCTGTACGGCCATTGACTGCACAAAGGGCAGCATAGTGCACAGATTCTGCTTCATTGAACATTTTCAGCAAGATTTGCAATGGCTTCACCACATCTTGCAGGAATGCACTTTGCATGAGATGCAGGGAATACACTTTTTTTTGCCCTTGCACATGCTTGCACATGTTGGAAACATATTTGTTGTTCTGATACATCCAACAGGGATTTTAAATTTGTATACTGATCCTGTCTAACAACTGGTAATGACCACTCATATGTTTATACCTTCATACCACCTTTTTGTGAAAATTACAAGGGTGATTTCTAATATGAAAAGCAAAACCAAGCTCGTATAATGAAAATCTAAAGGTACTCAATGCAGAAATTTAAACACTGTAAAAAAGTGACAAATGACAAAAAGGGGCAATTATTAAATACAGATATTAAAATTTCATTAAGAGATTTAAATTCTGAGAGAATATAAAAAGAATTTGTATAGGCACCAGGGCAGATAAAGTTTGACAAGCTGAGGACCATGACTGACAAGCCTCCTTCCACTCATTTCACTTTGGAAGGCAGAAGTACCTAGAGGAGGACCTCTATTACGTGGGAGGGCATGTTCATATGGAAAAAGACCTTGCTAAAAATGCATGGACTATAGGCAATGTACAGCTGGAGGCACTTTGAATTGTGCTTGGAACTGGACTAGAAGAGACTGGAGAAAATACAGCCTCTCTCCATCCTCTTACTGGTCTGGTCTCCATTCAACATGGTGGAGATTGTAAAATAAGGTATAAATAACCAGGAACAGATACAATACAGTTAAAAATCCTTTGCAGATATGTTGAAAATCTAAATAGATGTTTGTAAAATATTTTTAGCAAATGACCTTGAATTCAGGCAGCAATTTTCAACCACTGTGCCATGAAAATCACTGGTTTAAGACAATGGTTTCCTTGTTCCACCATCTGCAAGGTGGACACTATGAACAGAATCCTGTTAAGGTCACACAGGAACGGTATGGTATGGAGGACAAATCTAACAAATGTGAAACAAGAGAGCAAGGAACAATAAGAGTCACTGCCTCAAGTCATTCCATTATCTTTTAAAAAACAATGTGTTCAAACTCTGTGCTCAGTCTCCTGAAAACAGCAGACTTTATTTATGAGACGTCTTCATGGCAGTAATGAAGCCTTGTATAAATGTCATTGTTGTCATCTATTAAAGTGGACATTTAGTAGAAAGGATTAGCAGCCACCTAATAAAATATAGGAATGAAATATGAAACAAGAATGAGTGTCTTATTTAAAGATGACAAGAGCTGTTCAATAATGCATATGTTTGAGTTCATTTTCTCACTATTATATGGTACCTTTGGGTACTCAAAATCCATTCATGAGAATATATCTTATTTGTTCTGTTTCAAACTCAAAATACCACGGGCAACAATATTCAGCATGCCAGACTGTTATGCTAAAATGGCTTCTTAAACTATTTTACTGAAAATTCTATATATAGGTGGGCAATAGGTTTCATAAATCAAAAATTCAGACAATTTGGCAAAAGATTTTTTTTAATTCCTAAGATGTATAATGACACCATTATACATTATACCAGTATAATATATAATGATACTAAGATGTATAATGATAATGAAGGACAGTGAAGTAGTGATGGTACTATGAATATATCCTTCCATTTTGTCAGACTTGTGACTTAAATATTAAGAAATAGTGCATGATTCACAGCCCAGACCTAACTAAATCTTCACATGGCAATGCAACACTGCTGACACAGCTCCCACTGTAGCCCATGGGAGATTTTTTGGCTGCTGGACATCTCCATGGTGTAAGGGGATATTGTTCCTGGGTAAGCCCCAGTAGCCACAACAGATTGACACAGACCTTTTTATAGCTGGTGCAGTATTGCTGGTACAAATCCATGTTGATCCATGCAAATGACTCAGGCCCAGGAAGGGGGTTTGGATACAGCACATCTACCTGCTCCAGTGCTCCATGTGACCTTAGTACAAGTGGCACAGGGTGTCCAGACATCTGGAAATGCCCAGACGCCTCTGGAAATGACAGGGGGGGTCCAGCACGATAGGGAAACCCCCTGCCGTGTCCGGAAAGCAGCGCCCATGGGCGCCACCATTTTAATTTGTTTTAAGTTTCCTGCTTCACAGTGCAGGAAACTGGAGGCGGCCAGAAGGCGGTCCCTCTCCTGCCTCCTGATTGGCCCTGAGCTGGAAGCCCTGCCCATGGTCCAGCCCCTCGCCGCCTCTGCCCATGGTCCAGCCCCTCGCAACCTCTGCAGCCACGCGGAGCCAGCCAGCTGGCCGGTTGGCCAGGGAGAGGGGCTCTGAGGCACCCAGGCGCGCTCCTCCACATGGCTGCAGCCTTCCCCGCCGGCCAGAGGGCTGTAATGCACTCCATCCACAGCCCCCCTGGCCAGCCAGGGAGCTTGGATGGTAAGTGCCTCCCCATTAATACCCTGCCCCACTACCCCCCGGAACCTCCCAGAAACCCCCCACTAGCCTTGCCAGTACCCCCACCCCCCACAAACCCACATCAGCCCAGCCAGTACTCCCCAACCCCCAGACACTCCCCACTTGCCCTGCCAGTACCCCCCACCACGCAGAAACCTGCACCACCAGCCCTGCCAGTACCCACCACCCCCAGAAACCCCAAAGTTTTTTAGCTTATTTTAAAATGTCCTACATTTTGTCCTACATTTTGGCTTCAGGGAGTAGGAATTTTGGCCTTGGGGTAGGAATTTTGGCCTTGGGGTTCAGGAATTCTGGGTTTGGCATCTGGTCACCCTGAAGTGGCAAGTCTCCAGTCCACCTGTGGCCTGTGTCTTGGGTCATTGCAGAACATTTTATAGCACTTTTCTAGCAGCATGCACCAACAGAATGCACATTTCACTAGTTCAGGCACTCAGTAGGATGGGCAATTCTTATATAATGCAATGGGTTTTTGTTCTCTGCAAACATAGCATAAGGTCAGAAAATAACTATCCTTTCTCCCTTGCTGCTCCTTAACTGCATTTCTGAATGTCTGGTGGATGCTCTTTGCTCACTTCCATCAAATTCCTTCTTAAAACCCATTTAAAATACCATATATACTCATATATAAGCTGAGTTTTTAAACTCCTTTTGGAGCTTAAAAAGCTCCCTCGGCTTATACAAGGGGCAAACAGCCAGCTAGTCTGCCAGGAGTTCCTTAGCAGGGACATGTCTCTTTACATTCCTCCTCCTCCTCCTACCTCTCCCCGGGGCTCCTCCATCCCATCCCCTCCTTTCCTACTAAGTCTAAACAAGTAGGTGTCCAAAACAGCTGTATACTTTCCAGTGAGGGTGAAAAGCATTTTCTGCCTTGAAGTCTTGGAGGGAGCTCTTAAGGAAGCCTCTCTCTGCTAAACATCTTATTTTGGTTAAAAATCTTATTCCTCGCAAGTTTTGAGGAGGTATTTTCTTTGTTTGCAAAGGAGGGTCTGTGCAAATAAGGTCCCCTCCCTCCTCCCATTGTACATTCTGAGTCAGGCACTTCCATAGAAGCCCCACTAAGAATTCCTGAGGAGGGAGGGAGGACCTTTGAGTGGCTGCACTCCTCCCTCCATTCAATGGGAGCTCTCTGCATGCCTGCTCAGCAGCAAGTACTGAGTGACCATATGTCCTCTTTTCCCAGGACAGGTCCTCTTTTCACACTTGTGTCCTGGGAAAAAATCTTTACATTTACCGGTAACCTACTGATGCCTCAGTAAATGTTACTTTATTGGTATCTATTGGTTTTTTGAAATGTAGTATTTTGAAATGCAGTAGCTGCTGCATTTCCCATCCTCAGCTTATATGCGGGTCAATAAGTTTTCCCAGTTTTTATGGTAAAATTAGGTTCCTCAGCTTATATGTGGGTCGGCTTATCCACGAGTATATACGGTAATACTGCATTAAAATACACCATTACAATTACTGGTGGGGCCTCAGTATCCATGGGTGATCTGTTCTTGGACCCCCAATGAAACAAAATTTCAGAGAAACAAATCCATGGTCCAGGTTTGCTCCATTCCCTTTTGGAGCATTTCTAAAACCAGAAGAGGCAGCACATGTCCACATATTGCCAAGCTTCAGAATGGCCCAGATAAATGAAAAAATGCCATACCTGGTTTCCCCGAGGGTAACCAGAAGTTACTTTTTGCCATATTAGGCATTCTGAGCCAGATCTGTGGATTAAAATTCTATAGATCAACAGTCTTCAATATCAGAAAGACCAGCAAATGTTGAACATGGACTATAAATGTTGGGACAGTATATTAAAAATACATATTACATGAGGCTATCATTCTTACATCTAGTTTCTGAAGAAAGAACTTGAGGAATATGCATGAAGCTTTCCCCATACTATGGGTTTCCACCTTATGGGTTTCCACCTTATGGGTTTGCATCAAGGGATGACTTGTTTTGTCTATTCTGATCCTAAACTGTCAAAAGGATTAAGCTTCTCTTAGGAGAAGCTAAGAAATATGTAGCTCAGTACAGTGTAAATAAAATTTCAGGAAGTCAAATACTGAGTGTTTGTTTTAGTCTTTCTTGTATAAATCTGCATTAAAACAAACAAAAAATCCCCCACAATCTACCTGTGAATTTCATTGCTCTTTGAGGAAAAAAAGCACCAGGATTTACTTGCTCCCTTGTTTCCAGGGCTGAAAAAAATACAAATCAGACATGTTACAAGAAGCTCCAATAGCCTTTCCCTTGCTGTCTGCACTTTCTGAATAATTCACCACAAGTAATTTGCAAAACCATGGATAATTCAAAGAATGTCAGTTTCAAAAGTGGAAAATAGTAGAGTATGGATTGTGGTAATTCTGGCTTTCCTTCATTGCCTGGCTTCCAGAATGCACTGCTTATTCTTTACAGCAGAAACTTCTCTGCATGGGCAGTCCAAAAAAACCTGATACCCAAACCAGTGATGGGATTCAAAGAAATTAACAACCAATTCTAGGCCCATCTCGCAGCCACTTTTAGATGGCTATTTTTAAACTTTATATGTCCTATCTCTCGTTAACAACCGGTTCTACAGAGTAGGTGCGAACCTGCTGGAGCCCACCACTGACCCAAACACACACCAAATTCTGCCACCCATTCCCCACTTGCAATCACTCATTTTGCTATCTCATCCTCCCTCTGCAAAGCTGGCAGTTCTACCACTGTTTCTTCTAAGGTGGTAAATGCATTGTTTTTCTGATCCTTACAAGAAGCTGTGATGGAGCTGAGAAACCTCCAGCATACTCCTGATGGAGGAGGCCAGTGAAACAAGCACTCCACCAGTGTTGCAAACAATGGCACCCACCAGAGTAGGAAACAATGGCACCCACCAGAAATGGCACCCACCAGAGTAGCTGAGTTTCACATTGATCTGCTCAGGAGCGAAGACAGGGAGAGTTGTAGTCAGGTAGGGAAGGGCAGCTATTAGGCAAAGATGAGTAAAGGGCCTGGGTGAGCAGAAGTGGTGGCACCAGAGTGGATCATATCCTATCCCCTTTTGGGGTGTATGATCCACCCAACATGGATCACACTGTATGCTACAGACATACTGTAGGCTATAGTATGCTCAAGAATGCTCAAGACATACTGTAGGCTACAATTCTAAAGACACTTTCCTGGGAGTAAGGCCTACTGAACAAAATGGGGCTTACTTTTGAGTAGACATGGTTAGGATTGTGTTCATAATAATCTACTATCTCCATCCTAATGTAAAATACACAATCATGTCTTTAAAACATTTGCTTGAACTTTTGAAAAGAGATTCCATTGCTGTCCATTTAAGAAAAAAATGCTGTCCCTCTTTGATATAAAAACTCATAAGCTACAAAAGCTGAAGCTGAAGCTGATGTATTGTGGGTTGTGGTGTGAAAGTTAAAATAAAGAAAATGGCAAAGGTTTTGTGTTTGTTAAGTGGATAGGTCAAGTCATTGCCTCCAAGCAATTCCATTTGTACAATGAAAAATAATTTAATTAGCCTATCTCTAATTGGCATGTGAACCTCACAATTATCCTTGAAGGAAATTAACAATGAATAAACATCTTTTGAGAAAACAAAGCCACAGTCCCTGAATCACTTACTAGAACATTATGGCCTCACTGATGTCAACTGAGTTAGTTTGAAGTAATTGATTTGAGAATTGTAATTTAAATCTTATATACTGGAATTGCAGACAATCAATCCCTAACTGCTCCAGAACTCTACTGCCTCCTATGGACTTGGCTTTGCTACATTCTCCTCCCCTTTAATATGAATAAAACCAAAATCATATCATGGCAGGGCCATTAGCTTTCGGTTGGAGCTGTTGGTACAAGGCAGCCAACCTGTAAACATTTTATCCTCATGTTCATTCATATGCACACGCAATTCCTGGTTGATGTACACATTTATCTTCTACAGGGAATGAGCAAGGCTACTCATTGCAATTTGCATAACAAGGAGTTATAAAAAGGATAATCAAAGGTAGTAATTGTTTTACACAATGGACAGCTCCAGCATGGTATGGGAGAGTGGAGCAATTAGTAGTAAGTAGATATTAGTGAGCACTTTAGCAGATATTAGTGAGCACAGATTTTGCACAAGAACGAAGTCAAAGTCACAGCCTAAAGGGCTGAGTCCTAACTTACTTCAGTGCCAGTGTGGAGCTTAGTGCCAGCAATAGGTGTCACAAACATGCCAAAAAGAACATCTGCAGTACCTTGAGGGGAGTCGGCACTAGAACATCTTATATAAATGAATATTGTATTTAAAAATTGAGGTAAAAAAATCTAGTTTAAAAATTTATTAAGTTTTGCAAATTTAAAGATTTTAAACACCAAAGATTAAATAAATGTTTTGTTGTCATTGCCATTGCAATGTTTTGCCAATGTTTTCATTTTTCCCTTGCACCCCTTATCCTCTCTTCCTTATTTTCTCCAGTGTTTTATTTTAACTTAGAAGGCTGGACATTTTCTTTTGTTATTCTTCATACCTTAGTGAGATATTCAAAATTCTTTGATTTGTTCATTGCCTGCTTGAAAGATATTGTCCCTGAATGTTGCCCCAAGTGTTACACAATTTTTTTGACAAATAAAAAAAGTCTTTAATGAATTTTCAAATCTGGTTGTGAGTCCAATTGAAAAGCAAAGTTTTCATGTAATTTGTGCAGATCAACAAGTGAAAATTTAACACACATGTGCTTGTGTAGGGCTTTCAACTGCCCATGGAAGCCACAACTGTACATCACTACCAGAACAGTATAGCTATTTCAATAGAGATGTCAGGAGTGCAGGATGCAGTCAGCAAGACGCAAATCAAAGCTGATGGAAACAATCAAACACAGCAAAATGCCAAAAGCAGTTGACATCACCACCCTAACAAAACTGACAAGGCTATTCAGTGAAGTTCAACAAGACTTTTTCTGAGCAATATGAGAGAAATATGGATCATGAGCAGACCACCGAAGTACAGGCAAGGTTCAGCTGTCATAAAGATACTAACTAGACACACTGACTGACAGAGACATTATGACTGTAAGAATGTAAGCACAAAGTGGAATTTAGCACATTCAAACAAATGGACACTCAGGTCCAAATCCTTACCTTTTTTCCACACTGCCATAGATATGCCATTGGAGCATGTGCTTCAGTCTACAGTTTGGTGGCAGTCATAGAGACCTCTTCAAGGTAAGGAGGCCTTTCCCTTTGTTCCCTTACCTCAGAGCTGTCTTGCGCTTACCTTGGTGCTGGAAAGTTGCTTAGAATTATATCCTCAATGAACAGTTAATCCAGAGCAGAAGCATAATTATTATCCAGTTCCAGGGGCAGTGACACCATGATGTCACACAACATAATGATATCACACAATGTCATGACATTACTGTCCTGGGTTCTCCCCAGAGGGTGGGATGTTGCTGGCATCATATGTCTTCTGTGATAGCTAGGAACCTACTAGCATGTCAGAAAGAGGGGTAGTTTTCAACATTCCTCTCTGACATCTGGTTATCTTTGTGCAGGAAGAAGCATTCAATGATCTAACACAGTGATTTTCAACCAGTGTGCTGTGGCACCCTGGTATGCCACGGAAAATCCTCAGATGTGCCATGGGAATTTGGGGATTGACATTCATAAATAGGAAAATTGGGGGATTTGAACAGTCTGGTGTGCCTTGGCAATGGTAAAAACAAGTGATGGTATGTCTTGAGAATTTCAGTGCCTTGTTAAGTGTGCCATGAGATGAAAACACTGATCTAAAACAATACTCTGCAAAAGTTAGTGGTTGTTGGATAGAGGACTAGTGAAGAAACTTCCCCTTTTAGCACTTGTTTCATGTGGAAAAGTGAAGTGTTCTTCAACCTTGGGGTTGGGAGCTCAGTGAAGTTCTGAAACCTCAGTTATAGGGACCGAGCAAGTTATGGGGGAAAAAAACAGTTAAGCACCATAAGGTAAAGGGGGATGCATCTGTTGACACTCCTCAGGTGCCAGGAGTCCTGCTCAGATTCCTAACAATTGTGCTAAAATTGTTAAAATTGTGCTAAAAATAAAACTTCATGGCAACATTTCTGCTCTCTCTATTAAGGGTATTTGATTACAGCGAACAGTGCTGGGAGAGCATTATGAGTGGGCAGACTGGGTTCCAGGAGTGGTTGGGATTCCTATTCTCAATATTTATTTAAAAATTGGGGTAATGGTACAAAAATGTTTAAAGACCTTTGGAATATGGAATAGAGTTTAGGTTGTGAGGTCTTCCCCAAATTCCCTGTATCTTTGACTTTCAGGTCATTGCTCCATCTTGTTCCATAGCATCAACACTGAATGGCAGCAACACTTATACTTTCCTAAAGGAATGGTTCTCTCTCTGTGTTAGCCCTGAGACCCTCTGCTTGCAAACCAGGTTCTGAGCCACTGAGATACAGCTTCTCCCTATTTTTCTGAAATTAGTAACATAGGCTGCAATCCTAAATCCTAATTACTTTCCTGGGAGTGAGACCCATTAAACACAATGGGGCTTACTTTTGAGTAAACATGGTTAGGATTGTGCTCAAAGACAGCATGCAGCAAAGAAAGTTATTCTCAGTTACTACTATCAGCTAGTGTCAAAACCAGACATGTATTTTTTGATAACAAGAAGAGATGCTGATTACAAAAAAAGACAGAAGTCCTTGAAAAACACAGGAAATTGAAAGGGATCCAAATATAAGATAAAGGTAGCTTCTGTTCACAGACTTGAAGTATGTTTGTGTAAGCAAGACACACAATCATAGTTCAGAAGCTCAGATGGCCTTTGGCTGATGATTCATTCACAGGCAAGATTTAATAGCTTTAATTGGAAAAAGATCTTTTTCAAATATGATGCTGGGAAAAAGATCAGCTTTAGTGGCTGGTTACTTTTACCCTCCCTTATGCTACAATTGGTCAAAGCCAGGCAGAGAAAGAACATCTCTGAAAGCTTCCCTACCATTTACAGAGAGAGTTCTCCAAAAATAGAATCAATTCAGATCCTCATTGCTATGATACTCACAGGTATCCTCACTACCTGTAAGCCAGGTACAGTCTGAGTGAAGAGCCAAAACCATGATATCTAGATAATATCATCATCAGAAATAGAGGGCCAAATTTGCCCCAACATGCATTGGTGTCCCCAAGTGCATATCTTCTCATATGGGAATGCGGCAGCAGGCCTCCGTCAGTCTTAAAAGACTATGGTATCGTGCTCGGCGCTGCATACGCTGCCATTTATTTAAATGAGGAAAGGTGAGTTCTATATATTTTAACATTGTGTTGGAAACAAAGGGTGCATCACTGTTGCAATTGATCATCCATAATAATTGGATGGATGACCAGGGCCCTGGATGAGATTGCTCCTGAGTGACCTCAACCCTGCCATAGATCAAATGTAACTCCTTGGTTTTCTGGGGAGTTGCAGGCTTTGAAACAGCAAAGTCTAAATTCAGAGCGACGGTGGCGAAAGACTCGCGCCGTTTCCGATAGGGCAGAGGCCAGGTCTCACTGGCAAGCCTACTCTGCGGCGGTGGTGGCAGCTAAGAAGGCACTCTTCTCTGCCACCATCGCATCTGCAGAGAATCGTCCAGCTGAGCTTTTCCATGTGGTCCAGGGCCTACTCCATCTGCCCCACCTCCACTGCTGTAGTAGAGCACATGGAGGCTCACTGTGATGTGTTCGCTCAACACTTCACGGACAAGGTTGATCAGATCCAGCATGACTTGGACGCCACTTTAACAACATCCAATGATGTCCCTGGGGCAGCTGTCCAATCCATTTTTTGGGGGGGGGATTCTTTTCAGCTTGTGGAACCTCAGGACGTGGACAGGATTCTCTGTAGTGTGAGACCATCCTCTTGCCCTCTGGATCCTTGCCCAGCTTGGCTAATTAGATCTTCCCAGGATGGACTGGCCAAATGGACAGGGAGGGTGGTGAATTCATCTCTGAGGGAGGGAGTGTTGCCTCCTGAAACCCTGGTTGCCTCCTGGTTCACTCCCTCCTGAAAAAACCCTCCCTGGCCAGGGGAGCCTTTGCTCAGCTTCGGCTGATTCTCCAGCTGCAACCAAACTTGAGTCGCTTGAATCTGGCTATGGTGACCCATGCCCTAGTGATATTGAGTCTGTATTATTGTAACGCACTGTACATGGGGCTGCCTCTGAATATGGTCTGGAAGCTCCAACTTGTCCAGAATGTGGCAGCCCATGTGGTTGCTGGTGCTCGTCAGTTTGAGTCTGTCGGGCCACTGTTTCAGCAGCTACACTGGCTGCCCATTTGTTTCTGGGCTGAATTTAAAGTGCTTGTCCTGATCTTTAAAGACCTAAATGGGTTGGGTCCAGTGTATCTGAGGGACCGCCTTCTTCCCGTCGTACAAAGGGACTGCCTTCTTCCGACCCATCACCTAAGGTCATCTGAGGGGGCCCTGCTGACTGTGCCACCACTAAGGGATGTGAGAAGTGTGGCGGCCAGAGATAGGGCCTTCTCGGTGGCAGCACCCCGGCTTTGAAAACTAAAGAACTTATAATTGACTTTAGGAGGAAAAGAGAAGAACACCTACCATTGCACATAAATGGCGAGGAGGTGGAAAGGGTTGATAGTTTGAAATTTTTGGGCACCTACATTTCAGGGGACCTCACATAGAATATAAATACGAACATGCTGGTAAAGAAGGCACAAAAGAGGCTGTTCTTCCTGAGGATGCTTAGGAAGATAAACTTCTCTCAGCGTCTACTTCTGTCTTATTACCGCAGCACCACTGAGAGTGTCCTTACATACGGGATTTTGGTATGGTATAGGAGCAGCTCTGTTGCTGACCAAAAAACTCTACATAGGGTCATCAAAACCGCACAGAACATTATTGGGCTCCAGCCACCAACCCTGGATGACATTTTTGAATCCCGTTGTTTGAAGAAGCTACAAAACATTCTCCGCGATTCTTCACATCCTGCTCACAATTTTTTTGAACTGTTCAAAAATTTTTTGAACTGTTCAATTTTTTTGAACTGTTCTATATCTGGGAGAAGATATAGAACATTTAAATCTCGGACTACACGCTTTATGAATAGCTTTTACCCTAAAGCCATATCTGCACTCAATAGTAATTTTAAGGACTATCATGAGTGAACAGTTGAATGCTATTGGTGTGCTGTGCAGTTGTTGTGTGTTTAAAGAGGGTCTGGGTGGGGGGTGTTGTTGGGGGGGGAGTTGTCGGGGCTGGTCTCTGGATGTCTTATGAATTTCGTTGTATGTCTATACAATGACAATAAATTATTATTATTATTATTATTATTATTATTATTATTATTATTATTATTATTATTATTATTATTATTATTATTATTATTAGGAACTGAGGGAAGCTCCCTCAATACAGAGCTTCAGGCGGAGCCTAAAAACTTTTTATTTAAAAAAAAAACATTTCAGTGAGGCAGAGGTTTGGGGGGGCTAATGTTTTTACCATTTTTTAGTGTTTTTAGCTTCTATGTTTCAATTGTTTTTAATTGTATTTTTCTATTTAATGTTTTAATTATGTTTTACTGTAAGCCACTTTGTCGGGCTAATGGCCCGAGAAAGGTGGGATATAAATTTTTAAAATGAATGAATGAATGAATGAATGAATGAATGAATGAATGAATTGGAAGCTGCCTTATACTGAATCGGGCCCATTTGCCTTTTCAACATAAATTGACAACAAATCTCCAGAATTTCAGACAGGTTTAATGCAATAAGTCTTGAACATTTCATGGGTATCCTGCAGTATACAAGGTCCTGTTGAATACAAGCATTCACCTGCCATACTGCAGGTATATTAATAACAAGAGGCAAAGTTATCAAATATTTGAGAGCAACCATTATTAACTTCCTACATTTGCATTTGAGAAATTTATTAAAAGGAAGCAAAGCAATGTTGAACAAAATCCAAAAGAACATTTAGTAAACTTGGATTTAATCCCAAAAAAATACTCATTACTTAAGAGCTTAGGTTGGGCATTCTGTTTTTCTAACATACCATTTTAACTTGCATTAAATGGACAAATATTTGACAAGATTTGATGCTAATATGCAGCTGGTCATTATATGATGCTGGTAACAGATTTGTTTCCAAAGATATCCTCATTTTGGATATGTGTTTTGCAAGTGGCTCTTCAGTCATTCTGTGTAATTGGAAAGTAAAGCCTTCACTGATTAGGTTTTTTTTTTAAAAAATGCTACATATACACACAGAGAGAGAGAGAGAGAGAGAGAGAGAGAGAGAGAGAGCTGGGCAAAGCTGCCACCTCATTCATCAGTGATGAATTCTGAGCTGAAAAGTGCCTTCTGCACCACCTATGGTGGTGGTTCTCAATACTGAGACTTCCTGAAGACCAATATAGACAATGTTCTTATGACATTAGGGTCTTGTTGGCCACAAAATCTGAACTTCAAAATCTCTGGGCCACTGTAAACATGTTCATCTTCAAATTTGCCACAGATACTCAAATGAGCATCTCTCTAGAAATTCTTCTCAACATTAACACCAATAAAATGCATAACTGGTTATTCCCAACTATGCCTTGCCAGATTGCTGAGGACCCAGGAACAGTCATGCTCTGGGACCTCCATGCTGCCCCCTGCTGCCCTTTGATAGGGCACTCAGAGGAACCATTTGCATCAATATTGAATGTATAGGGCCAGATGAGGGCAGGCACCCTTGAAATCACCCCTGAGTCCCAATACCTGCATGAAGTTATATGCTCAAAAATTCATAACAAATGTTCCAATTGGTTGCTTATGGCCATCTCTGTACAAATGAGGGCAGAGGAAGGCAGTAAACCTGCTTTCAAAAATCCTGCTATCAGAAGCAATTGCTGACCAAAAGACCAGAAAAAAACGAGAGTGGAATGAGATATAAAGCAAAATGAGAAGAAAACTCTGAAGTGTATCTTGAGGAAATAAAACTTTGGCTAATGTCTAATTCCATGGACGCTGCTATCATTCTCAGTGTCCACTTGGTATTGTTGTTTTTAATACTGGTTGAGATAAAAGAACTTGTTTTTCTTTGCCAGCACTAAAATACATATGAGTGTTTGCAATCCTGCCTGGTTTCTTTAACAGGCTTTATTGCTCTGGGCACCCAAGTATATAAGCAATTCCCAGTGCAGAGATGCAACAGGAAACGTTTTTCTATTTGCACTTCTTTTACCTGCTAATCCAAGGAGCTTCTTCTGCAGTCTTTCTCCTGGGCAGCACTTTCAAGTTCCCAGCAACTGTT
Source organism: Cryptoblepharus egeriae (assembly GCA_030015325.1). Taxonomy (NCBI): domain Eukaryota; kingdom Metazoa; phylum Chordata; class Lepidosauria; order Squamata; family Scincidae; genus Cryptoblepharus; species Cryptoblepharus egeriae. Next base: position 194,667,799 of record JAREYC010000002.1, read on the forward strand.
CCTCTCCATCACAAACACCATTAACCACTGTTGCAAACGACAGCTTAAATGACTTGGAGTCACTTGGAGAGAGAGGAGTGTCACGGGGTGAGCTATATTTTAGAAGGTTATAGAATTATAAGGTACTATCTAGAAATTAACAAAGCAACTGAGGGATGAAATGGACAACATGTTAAAAATTTATTTGAAAGGATGCTGAAGGTCTTTGATGTACTAACAATACAACTCTGCAGAGTCCTGGCAGTAAGCCCCATTGACTTTGATGGGGCTGGCTTATGAGTAGACATGCATAGGCTTGGGTATGCATAGACAGCACAATCCAAACTTGCACAGGAACAGACATGCTGTTATTTATGGGCTATATCCAGTGCAAGAACTGAGAGTGCTGCCACACTATTGCGGGGAAGGGGAGACTAGTTCTCTTCCCCATGGTAGGACTACAGCAGCACCAATGGTTCTACTCAGGCCACCTCAGATGATACACCCATGACTGATGATAAAGAAGGTAGATGACAGTGCTGTTTCCCCCGGCTTAGTCATGCACTAAAATGTATATTGAATGGCATGGCATGGGGTTTTAGTTAGCGTTCTGCTGTAATGATTTTGTAATGATTTTGTAGCAGCCCACTCTCCCAACATGTCTTGTGTGTTTTATTGAGGGGATTCAAGGTAAATAGTTGCGCTGCTGCTCCTGCATGTCATCAATTTATTGAAGGAGTGGGAAGAAGACACTGAATGATAGAGCATATGAGGTATATAGAATAAGAAATGTTTTAATGAACTGTACTTCCTTTACCCCTAATTTATTCATTTGTTTGTTTTTTACACAGATAGCTTAAGAGGATTGTTTGACTGTTAATGCGCTGCATTTATAATTTCAACAACTTTTTCATGGCAGCGCAATGAATGTGCATTGCAAAGTATGTGTTTCTCTATCTTAGCAGTCAATTTCAGATGGTAATTCTTCTCACATCCAGTGCAGTTGTAGAACAAAAATATACTGGAGAAGTACTTTAAGAATTATTTCCAAACTAATTGGTATGAAATCCTATTAAATGCATTAGCAGTTTTGCTGTGTTATCTAAGAGATACTCGAAGAAGGAAACATCATGTTCTCATTGGCAAATTGCTATTGACAGCAAAAGTGCTCTTGGGGAAAATATTGGAAGAACAGTCGGCTTTCTTGTTATAATATTATTAGAAAGCTTATACCCTGCCTTTCCCCTCCCCATGGGGAGGCAACTTGAGGTGGCTCACAACAATAAAAGTCAATACAAATGAACTCAAAATAGCATAACAAAAAATTAGTGACAAGCAGCGAGAACCAGAAGCAACCACAGAAGCAGGAACCAATTAACATAATTAACAGAAATGGCAAAGCAGCCCACCCATAAACAGCCACAAAAATTAGGCCCCTAAAAGCTCAGCGGAACAACTGCAAAGAAAGACAGTCAATTGAAATGAATATAATGTGTTATGAATAAATGAATATAACATGTTTTGACACTTGTGGGATGGAAAAATACACTCTAAACTGATTTTTGTTATTGTTCTATTAGCTATGGGATCAGGGTTAAATCTGAAGAAAATGTGCAGTGAAAAGTGTTTCCCAAGTTCACATTTTGGATGTCATCTTTGCTGAAAAAAATATGTAGCATCATCATTTGAATGTTGAATTAACTCTTGCTATCAACAATGTTGGGTTATATGCATGTCCCACTCATATCCAGTCCATAGCATGCAGCCATGCCAATGGAGTGCTTGTTGCATGCTGTTGGGGTTGGTGATCAGATGGCAAGTGAGATGTATGAAAATATCTTTTATTTATCTGCCAATAAAATATCTCTTATTTATCTACCTGATCGCCAACTGGTTTCCTCAGATTTCTCCTCTTACCAGTTATTTTGCTCGTATAAGTCCAAGGATACAAAGCAGGGAGGTCCGATGCAGAAGAAGGTTATATGATACAGTTATGGAACTCCTGCTGAGTTCCCTCAAACTGCCCACTGGTTCAGCACAGTCCCCAATCTGAATTACTTCTGAACCACTCTCTCCACCACCCTTCCTATGTCGGCAGATTATCTGGGCAGTTCTGGCACACACATTGAGCCTCTGGCTGTTTCTACCAGTAGCTCTGTAGCACACAGCGGTGGCACACTTGTGCCTTCACAAAGTCACTTAGGCCAGCAAATCTCTAGATCCATTTCCACAACCCAAAAATATACATATAACAATGATTTCAATATTGTCATATAATACAAAATAATAAAGAAAATACAAAACATAAAAAATAAAACATACGAGTGTTAACCTGCACTCAGTCTCTCAGGCCCTCCTTACACAGGAGTGAGTGAAACTGACTATAATAGGCTTACTTTAGAGTAGACATGCAAGGCTATGGGCACAATCCAAAGTAACTATGGGGAGTCCTTGCTCAGGGTGTAAGAACAATTTGCTCTGGATTGCAATATGAATTTCCCATAGGTTTTCACCAGGTGGTGCTGTAACTATGGGTGTAACTAAGAGAACTATGGGTCTCTTATGTGCTCCCGTAGTTACTCTGGATTGTAGGGTAAGTCTCTCAGGCTCTTTCCTATTGCCTCCCTTACATAGGAGTGAGCCCCATTGACTGTAACAGGCTTATTTCAGACTAGATGTGCATAGGCTGCTCTCTCAGGAGAGACTGAGCAGGTGCTGGCAGAGCACAAAACTGGCCATATCCCAGCTGAGACCATTTTTTACTTGTTTATCAAGACCTCTCACTTGTATATCAAGTTAAAATTTCTTAGAATTTATATTTATTATTAGAAATGTTTGCTTGTCTTGCAAAACAGTCTCGATACAAGTTACTTTCAATCCAAGGTTTTACTGTACTTACAGGTCAGTATGCCTATCGAAGCCTAACTTTCTGAACTTAGGGAGCCAGGGTATCTCAATCCTTCAGTAAAATAGGAAAATCAGTAAGCATTTGCATAAGAAGTGATGGTAGATTGAATCTGCAATGGACCTGAGAAAGAGAAGATTCATTTATATCTTAGAATTTGCTGGTTCCTGTTTGAGTAAATGCTGTAGCAATGGGCAGTTTTTTTAAGCTTTTCAAATAAGCTGAGCCACAGCTCAACATTTTGTGCTAAGATTTTGGACAGAAGATAGAACTTTTGACATTGTACACTAAAGATACCAGTGAGAACAAGAAGATTCGTTGAACAGGATATGTCAGCTCATGTACAAATAGATACTTCAGTTACAGACAACTGTTGAGAGGTTTCTGTGACTTTTTTCAAATATCCTCTAATAACTTCAGCTTAAGCTAACCTTCCCATTCAAAAGACTTGGATGGCTGTCTCAGATTGTGGGGAATACATTCCTACTGCTACCACAGACAGTAGAAACTAAGAACAGCAATGAACTTTGTTGCAGTCATGAATCAACTCTCTTTGTTTGCATATGTTTTGATTGCAAATAACACTAACAGAAAGTGGACAGCAGAGGAAATTTTTTGGGAAAAGGAAGGAAACTTAACTCTTGGTAAATAAAGTGGCAGAGGGTTGAAGCTCAGTGGCATATCGCTTGTGGGGACATGACATGGCTTGGTGGGGAAGTCAAGACTTCCCACCTGAGGAAATCAAATGAGCATGCAGGGGTCCTTGGTGGATCTTTCCCCAGACAAGCATAGACAGTGCATGTGTGCGCCTGCAGATAGAGCACTCCATCTCCAGAGCCAGTCAGGCAAAGTTGCCCAGCCAACTCTGGAGCACCTCAGCACACCCTTCTTGCTGGGAGATGTCTCATGGTGAGGAGGGCATGCCTCTGTCCCTCTGCCTTTTGGCTCCATAGAGATAGAGGGGCTGATCACCACCTTCCTCACTGGGAGACCCAGCCTCTCGGGAGGCCAGGAGATGCTCAGCCCCGCACTGGCAGATACACTAAAAATTATTTATGCATTATATGCTGGGCCATTATATGAATAAGGCACTTTCAGCATAGGCATTCTAAGGACACTCCACGCACCATGACATCATAATGCGATGTGGTGTCATGACATCAGGATATGCAGGCACTGTGGAGAGTGCATGTACCCTGCAGTAACTTCCCCCACTGGCAATCTCAGCCTAGTAGGACAGTGTCTTATTCATCCTAAGGGACCAGTGTCTCCTAGCTGCATGAATAATTTTTAATGTATTAAAGGAAAAGGATGCAATCAAGAAAACTAAGGTCAGGGACCATAAATAGCAGGAGCTGTACCTGTGGTTAATGGAGAAACTCTTGTTGGGCCCCCTTTTCTTAGCTTTCCTAAAGCAGTTTGTCCTTGATTACTCTGAGGATGTTTATCTCTGAGAATTTGCCAACTATTTTCTCAGCAACACTATCATGAATATTCTGAATAAGAACTTGAGTCAAAAGACTCAGACTTACAAAAATTTTCAAGTCACTCTAAGATACTAGAGTCACAAAAAATTTGGAGACTCTAAAACAGTCAAGGTACTTGAGTCAAGATACAGAGTTCAATGACTTTAGACTTAACTTGAGTCTGTACTTCCATGACTTTTCCCATTGCAGTTTTGAGCATACTCAGATCCCATTCTGACCAAAGTCCAAGAGCATCCATTCAATGACTGATTCATCCAGCAAGAGCTGTGATTGAGAGTGGTTTCCATAGGGAGACTCCAGCATACTCTATGTTGATTGGTATCCTTAGCTGTGTTTAGGCTAAAGAGTATTCTACAAGAACCTGAGTTGGCCCATAATATTTTTTGCTCTTCTTCATAGGCTGCAATCCCAATCTGCAGCTAGGCTGGCCTAAACCCCAGCATAAGTCCTGTGCTGACCTGGAGGAGTCATAAAAGTGCTGTAAGACACTTCTGTGCCACTCCAGAGGTAGGGTATGGTCAATGTGCAGACATTTGCTTTCTTCCCCTACATCACCAGGAAGGCACCAAGAATGGGAAAGCCAATTAGTTGTGCCAGCCTAGGCTAGGATTGCCTCGTAAGTGTCCCCTTTCCACCTTTCCCTGCCTCTTGTTTTTGTTCTGCTGGAACAAATGGAACTTCTATTTTTTCCTCCTTTCATATCTCTCCACCTTCTTTCCTTTTCTATTAGGAAGGGAAGAGAAAATCAAGCATGTGACCATGTTGCCTTTCTGCCTTGATAGGCCATCAAGGGTGGTCATCAATGAGCCTGAGAACTGCCCCCATGTCCTACCTCTTCATGAAAAGGCCGGCCATGCTCAGAGTAACTGCCAATGTACAGTGGGATTGATTGCCGCAGTAATTCAAGGTTTCACCTCCATATTGCTTATCTATTGTAGTACAAGGTTACTTTTGTTTTCTGGGGTGTATCATTCCAATGCAGTTATTTACAGGGTTTTTCTTTTTTTATCTGAAGAATAGCCCATTTGCCACATGCCATGCTTTTCAAACAACATCCACAAATTAATTGTTTTTCTCTTCTAGGAGGAAAGATTTTATTACAAGTTTCTAACAAGTTAACATAGAAGCTGTAGGGATCCATTTATGGCACTCGATGTCAAATCATTCACTAACGCTGCCAGGTGAGGCGTAATTTACAACTTACAATCAAGAAGGAATTGAAACACAGGCTCTATGCAACAGACCCCCAAATGCTTCACCTAAATTAATTTCTCTCAGTGGCAACAACTGAACTGTGCATATAGCAGAATTTTGACAAGGTTGGCTTCTCCTGTGCAGTGAGTTCTCTGCAAGGGGATATTTATTCCTCTGCTTTGTGCATTGGGTAGAGCTTGATCTTTTAACATTATAAACAGCACAAATAACTCCTGCACTGTAATCCTGTCAAAGGTGACTGTCGACTCTTTGTAAATCCATTTCATGAGCTCTCAGCTGTGGCTTAAATTGCTGAATGCCCTATATTTCTGCAGCTGCGGCAAGACAAGGCAGATCTAAGCTCAGGCTTAGGTGGTTAAATAAGGAAGTGCTGGGAGGCGTTTGCCTGATGCAGCCCTACAGCGAATTTTCAGTCTGTCTTTTCTTGCTATATGCTAATATTGTGGAAAACATCAGATCTATTTTCTCTGTACTGAGGCAGTTTTACATGTATGATATTCACCTGGAAAAACTACAGATCAAATTTATTCAGAATAATGTAATAGTAAGCCAGTTTTTATTATTACAATCAACTTGACCAGTGTTTCTCAACCTTTGGCACTTGGTAGTACTTGAGATGGTGTCCATGGTACTCATGCGATCTCCAAAACCACAGTGTCTGGCAACAAGGCTGGCAATGCAATACTAATACAATAATAGTAGAAAGCTCAGTTCAACAGGGAAAACTCCAGCATGAGCTTTTTACTCACTTGAAAAGCCCTTCTATCTGACCTCAACAACATCCCAGGCATGTTTGCCTGATCATGAGTAAACGCAATGTCGCTCAATTTTACTTTCCATAGAGCTCAATGCAATGGAGCTTAGAGGAGGGATTCCTTTCTGGGTTGATTGGTGGGGGCTACGTTCAGGAACAGATTCCACTCAGTCTGCCCGTTCCAGTGGACTATGGCATGTTTGCCTACTTGTGAGTAAGGCTTGCAATATAAGCTACTTTTAGTTTCCATAGAACTTTTCCAAAAAAATTCTTACCGTATATACTCGAGTATAAGCCGAGTTTTTGGGGCCCAAAAAATCCCCTCAGCTTATACTCAGGTGAACTGAAAAGTGGCAGGATTAAACCCCATAATGTCATATACCATTGGATTCGTATTGAAGAGTTCTATGAGTTCTAAGAAGGCTACAAGGAAAAGGACCAGTACCAGTACCTGCTGCATTTCCCACCCTAGGCTTATACTCGAGTCAATAAGTTTTCCCAGTTTTTTGTGGTAAAATTAGGTGCCTCGGCTTATACGCGGGTCGGCTTATACTCAAGTATATACAGTATTTTTGTTTTTCAATTTTTTGGCAATAACTTTTGGTAGGAAGAAGATATTTCAAAACTGATTTTTGCATTGGATTCTGCTCTTCAGTACACATCCAGCCTTATACAACATTATGTAGTTACTCCAATCCTTAGTAAAGTTACAATTTTGGTCACCACTACCATCATCCCAGAAAGTCACCCCCATGGATGGCACCAGGAGTGACCATCCCCTCCACCGCTGCTGGCTATGCCACTGGCTCCATAGTCATGATCCTATAGAGAAAAGCCCTTCTTTTGGCACCAGCTCAACATAAGAAAACATTTCTGCTCTGTTGGTATAATATCATGCTATGCTGGAGAAGCTATCACTCTACACTTCTGTAACCCTTAGATGACCAACCAGATCAATTGTCTGGCAATTATAATTTATGCAAATTAGGCTATTTTAAACAATCATAAATCAAAATCATAAAATCTCATAGTGTTTTATTTGATGGGGTACCCTGAAGCCACATAGACTGGTGCTTTTGGATGTGGGAGTCATGTCTTTAACTCCATTTAGCCATGGAGTTCATTGAACAGTCTTTGGGTCAAATCCTAACGTAGGATGGCACAACCTGTTTTTGTGGTGATGTAGGGAGGCAAGCACATGTCTGTGCACTAACCTAACTCTCCTACAGGAGTGGCTCAGGTGTCTTATGGCACTTTTGTGACACCTCCCGGTCAGCACAGACAGGTCTTGTGCCAGACGTTAGGAAGGCCTTACTGGAGGTGAGGATTGCAGCTGCAGGCAAACAGGACTCTTGAGATGAAGGCTGTCCATACAAATGGCTACTTTGGGCATGACAAATGGATACTTAGAAGGACCTTATGGGCAATACAGCATGCCTTGGACTTCCCTACAATTACAGTATGCAAAAACTGACCCACATCTTCCTCTTAATGGTTCCCTTATTCTCACTAGTCGCATCTGGAGGTGAGCCAAGTTCACAGAGGACTTGGATTATCTAGGACTGTGTCATGATCATATAATTGCCATACTTTGTCTCTATCACCATTCTATTAACAACCCACACCATTTTCTTGCTAGGCCTCTTGCCAATAGGACCTTCGCTGCACCTCAAAATGGCATCAGCACTAATGATCGTATAGCCCCATTGTCCGCAACCCTCAACCTACAATTATGCAGCAGATGGTTAAAATTGCTGGCTCAATATAAAAGGCTTCCAGACTGTGATCACTTTTTGTCATTACGCCTTATGACACCAGTGGATAATTATCAAATATCACACTGCTTCAGTGTGACAATTTATTGAAGCCATTTAGAGAAGCACATTTCGGAAAGCACAGGGCTTCCATTTAATGACTTGGAAGGTCCCTTATTTTACCAATAAACCAAGTTTGCATTTCATAAACAGTGTCTGCAAACAATAGATTCACAGTTAGTTCTCAAAGGTATAGTGCTTGCCTCTGTGGCATACGCTAAAATGCATGAAGTAGGCTAGGCACTAGGAAATCTAGCAAAATCCAAACAGGGGTTACCTCTGCATATATACAGAGGTATAAATGCATATATACATATACACATGTGTCACTTAATGACATTCCAACCAATGACAAACCGCATATGCAATGGTCTGCCATTGGTTTATTGTGCAGAAGCTGAAACTCCTTGCCTTTGTGTTGGTTGTATTGGATTTTTCACTAGGAGGCCCAAGAGGCCTCGTTGAGTTGCACTGGCCTCCATGGACCTCAGAATGGCCCACAGAAACCTCTAGGAGATACTTTTGGTTTTTTGAAAACTACTTCCATTTTGCTTCCTGTTGAGGCATGGTCTCCCAGTCTCCAATGTTCTAGCTCAGCACAATCCTCTCTTCCTTGCTGTCCTCCTCTTCCTTTTCAATCCAGAGAGTGTATAGTTCAGAAACCATCAATATATGTTTAAAGGTGCAAACCTAACCTAGGCCAGCACAAGTCATCTGTTTTCCCATTCACGTGGTGATGTAAGGAGGCAAGCACCTGTCTGCACTGGCTTAACCTTTCTCCAGGAATGGTGCAGAAATGCCTCATAGCACTTTTGTGACACCCCTAGGTCAACACAGGATTAGTGCTGGTGCATAGGCCGGCCTAACTTGGGGTTCAGTTTAGTGGCACAGTTCAGCAGTGATAATATGAAAAATGTCACACTTTTACTGTCATATTTTTAAAACCTGAATCTAAGACACACATTCTACTTTCCTGGAAAAGCAAATAAAATAGTGAAGATGAAGCACAACCGCCACTGAGTTATCCTGGTACTGTTCTGAGGAACTTATTACAGTTCACTATCTTTTATGTTGTGCAAGCGCATACAATATGGTTGCATTCCTATGGCTAGATATTTCAGTGTGGAAAGAAGACCAACTGAAGGAACCATCATTCTACCTTACCTGGAGCTTGAAAGGCCATTGCACAACCAATGCTGAGGAGACACGTGGAAAAAAAGCAAAAGAGAAGGATGTATGAAAACAAAACCAGCTTTTGCCTTTTGCAAAGAGGGAATAGGCAGGACAGGCTCTCCTTGTTGAAAGATAATGAACACACAGCTTTGTTTATTTTTATCAAGGAAAAATAGAAGAAAAGAACAGCTGCTACCCATCACCCTTTGGAGAAATTAAAATAACTTCATATTTAGTGCTGAGACTACTTGATTTTATTTTCACAAGAATAAACAATGTCAGTCCCAGAGAGCACAGATCACACCCAAGCAAAATACAGTGGTATAGTTGGTCCCTCTGGCACTTTAGGCTCTCTCTCTCTCTCTCTCTCTCTCTCTCTCTCTCACACACACACACACACACACACACACACACACACACACCAGTAATGCCTGATGCAAAAGTAACTGTGGTAATGAGATAATGGCTGCAATCTTAATCTCTACCTAGAGTGGCCTAATCTCTGGGATAAGTCCTGTGCTGACCTGGGGGTGTCAGAAAAGTGCCATAAGACACTTCTGCACCACTTCTAGGGAGAGGGTTAGGCCAGTACACAGGCATGCACTTGCCTCCCTACATCACCACGGGAAGTGGAAGACCGATGAGTTGTGCTGGCCTAGGTTAGGAATGCACCCAATGTCACTGCCAATTACTTCCAGGTAACAGCATACTCAAAGTGGTTGCAAGGTGCTTTGAGTGGCCAATGGCTATTAAAAATCTTTTTCCCTCAAAAAGCAAGGCAGGAGCAAAAAAAGTGCTTGGCCACTTTTATAAAAGCGACAGACAGACAGACAGACAGACAGACAGATAGATAGATAGATAGATAGATAGATAGATAGATAGATAGATAGATAGATAATCTCCTCAGTGCTGCAGTACTTTTATGTGCCTCCCTTTCTGATCCTTGAACCCCTCATGGGTCTACACCTGGCTTCAGCTTGAGACCCCTGAAGGCATGGTACCCAGGATCTTACCCCTGTTGCCCCTTAGTTACACCACTGACTAGATACTATTAATGCAGAATTGTTGAATGATCTCTGGTTATGCAGACAAACTGAGAAAGAAGTGTCTGACTTCATGGATCCTGGATGAAGCCAGGTTTGGCCTCCAACCTGATCCTTCTCACATTTTGAGATTTGTCAGGATGCCTCATGTCCTACCAGTATTAGAAGTGTTTACAGGCATGCAGGTCAGGAAGACAAAGAAGGTTGTGATATCCAATCCTAGCCTTAAAAACTCCAGCTAGAAGATGAAAGCGCTCTGGCAAATGCTCTGCAGGCTCCTTGGCAGCCAAAGTGTCATTCAGAAGCAATTAAGCATCAGATGGAGAGACAAAAAGATGTTACAAACCTTGTAAGGCAACAGGACTCCTGCCCAACCTTGCATAGCAAGAACAAAACAATGAGGATGTAAGTTGAATCAAGGTGAAGAAGGCATCATGGGTGCCAATGGGTGCTCTATCAATTTTTGGTTTGTGTGTCTTTCTTGGCACATATGGATCAATGATAGCTTCCACTAGTCAAACCTCATTTCCTATAGATACCAAGACATACTTATGCTGTGACATTTGATTCTCTAGGGGTATATGTTGGCATGCTGAATGTGGGATCCTGCCAACCAGATGGTTTTGGACAATTCAGAGAGAAACCAGCTGGACTGCTAGTATATAGTCAAAGGCTAATCTGTTATGCAAATGTATTTTCTCTACAGTTATGAATGTAGAGGAAAAACATCTGCAGCTGATCCATTGTACACCACAGATGTTGCCAAGGAGCCTTCTTTATCGACAAATGGTTAAATAAATACAACAAAGTAAACATGAATGCGTGCACGCTATGAATATTATCATGGTATCGACTAAATACGTTAAATCTTTCATTGCAAAGAGTATTGGAAATCCATGGTACCTATTCAGCACTACTTAATTTATTTACTTTACAATAATCCTTTAACTTTTTAAAGGATCTTCCTGTATTTTATATACAAAATCAGCAAGGATCTATTCTAAAGCAGGCTTACTGGTTGCAGCAACCAGACGCAACCAAGGAAGGACCTGCAGCTCATGGTAGCTGCCAGTATCTAGATGATGTCAAACTACATGGACCAATGGTGTGACCCAGTATAAAGCAGCTTCCATATAAAGGGACATTTTCATCAATCCTTTGCATCTTGAAATACAATGATACTACTGTGAACAGCTGCAATTGAAATTATTAATGATTTTAGTAGCGATGCAAGGAAAGTCCTAGTTGTCCAGGGGTTACCTGGCAGCCAGGTTAGCATTCCTCTGTGTGCTGCCTGCTGTGCCACTGCAGCTGGCTATACTAGCTTGGGCCATATGCTAAGGCTGGTATTCAAGGGTGTCCCATGTTCTTGATTGAATAAGTAAGGCACACCATTGGCCCAAAGTCTGGCAGTATCATAAGAATCTTAGAAAGCTATACAGAATTGAATCAAAGGTTCATTTAACCTAGTTTCCCACATATATCAATCACATCCTTTAAGGTTTGAAGGCAATAGCCCTATCCATTGTTGTACCCTGTGGTACCGGACACCAGACTGCTGGGTGGAAGGAGTTGCCTCCCCCACCAAGACCAGAGTGGTAGAATCTTCCACCAAGGGGTTGGGGTTGGGAGAGAGAGGAATGGAAGTTGGTAGTTGTGGAGTGAAGAAAGGCGGTTGGCAGGGGCAAGGAGAGCAGGAGGTGGTGAAGAGTGGGTGCTGGGGGTAATGTTTAGTTGGATTTACCTGTCTTGGAGTACTTACCTTATTACTGCTGTGGATGAAACAGGAAAGATTGTGCCTCCTAAATGGATGTCAATAAAGATGTGATTGAGATCCCTCCAGTGTCTCCCTGGTCATACCTACCAGGAAACTCAGTCCTGGGGCACCTTCCCTCCTCCGGAGATTTTAACCCCTACCACAGAGCTTGGAGCAAGGGAGCTTCATCACATACCCCAGTAGCTGGTACCCGGTAGCTTACTGCCTTTGAAGTCTGGAGGTTCTCTTCAGTCATCATGAATGACTTGTTTGATAGATATTGTCTATATTGATAGACCTGTTCTCCATTAATTCATCTCATCTCGTAGTAAAGCTACCAAAGCCAGCAACCATTACCACAGTGATTCCCAGACTGGTGGGCCATGACCCACAGAGGGAACGGGAAGATGAGTGAAATGGGTGCCTGTATAGCTCCACAGTGATCACCACCACCTCTGGGAGCAAGGGTTTTTTAATCAAACCTGATGTGTCATTCTGGACTCTGGGAGGGTCTAGGAGGCTCACAGCCCCATCTACAGGACCTCTCTGTTAAAAATAGCTCCATTACTAAAACCTCATAAGTATTCATCAAATCATGCAGACTTTGCCTTTTTCAATGATTTGGAACCTAGACTGATTACCATATAAAAATGAGCCTGACTTGAAAAAAAATTTATTTCAAGTTAAAGACAGATATTTGGCACAGATCCTCTGGCACAGTGTGTACAAGAACTATTTCAGATTTCCATGTCATCAGTTTCTGCAGAATAAAAAGGTGAACCTGTCCCTATTCAAAGAGGTCAATGATGGTGGTTATAGAAATAACAATTGCTGTAAAAGAAATAAGATTCTGTAATGAACAATCATATAATTCCCTAGCAAAAGTCAAGTGTTTGCAAGAACTCTGCTTTGATAAATTAAACATGACAAAAAGTAAAAGTAGTTAATTGAGGACCTTTTTTTGGCCGTAAGTTTCAATCGCAGCAGCAGCCAACCACACCATTTTTCCAGGTATGTTTCTTGACAGATCTACTAGTTGAACTGCCTTCAAGTAAAAGAGTACATGTAAGCAGATAGGATGTTCATCTGTGTGGTTGCAAAGTCAAACAAGATACAATAGTGTTGTTTTTTCCATTTGTAATATCCTTAGGCTGTCTTTTACCAGAATGCCCACCAAATGGCTACTAATCATTCAAAAGTAAAGTTCAGTTAGTTCAATTAGTTCAAAAAGTTCAACTTTTTAGTTGAAAGGCGGTATATAAATACTGTAGATCAGGCATGTCAAACTGGCGGCCTGAGGGCCACATGCGACCCTTTGCAGGCACACATGCGGCCCTCGAGTGATCTCTCCACCCCCAGAAGTAGCTCAGTAGTGGCGGCAGCAAACTTGATTTTGAGCTGGAGAAAGAGCCCAGGAGGAAGGAGGGCTCATGCACAGCAGCAGCAGCAGCTTCCCAGGGCAGGAGAAGGAGCCCAGGAGAGAGGAGGGCACTTCTGAGTAAACATGAAAAAATTGGATTGTGGCCCCCGGGAGACACCATTAATGCTATTGCGACCCTTGGGATACACCATTAATGCTAATGCAGCCCTCTGTATGAAATGAGTTTGACACCCCTGCTGAAGACAGATTAGAAGAGGAAACATTCAAACCTATCCCCAAACTATGACAGTGTAACTTTGTGTTTTGCTATTGTAATCTATGTAGCACTGTTGCAATTGAGTATCACTGCTGGGCAAAAGGGAGTTGGGAATTGTAAGTAGATCTGGAATCTGGCTTCTCCAGTGTGCTAATGGCCCACCAAAACAGCAGAGGTGGCAAGTCTTAGGAAACAGGAGGGTTTTTTTACTTACTACTCTGTTCAGGGTGACCATATGTCCTTTTTTTCCTAACCTTGTGTCCTGGAAAAAAATCTTCATTGTCCTCCTATTTTTGTTACGGAGGCAGCATGTAGTTTTCTTGTAATTAGTAATTTATATGTAATTAATTACATGAAATAGTTTGAAATTTAGTAATAAGCAATATAGTGATTAAATTAACCACATGAAAGCAATATATATGTGGGTTTTTAGCTTTTGTTTTGTCATGTCCTACATTTTTTGGATGTCCTACATTTTTCTGAGTGCCTTGTCCTCTTTTTGGTTATGACATACAGTCAACCTGCACTTGCTGGCCTTCTGGTTGTCACTCCCCCCCCCTTCTCAAAATAGCTTGTAGCATGCACTTTTTTGGTTTCTCTGCATGTTATGGAGTGGCAGGGGTTAGAATTGGGCTGGAAATCAATCATCATTAAATAGCCAAATGAAACAGGGTGATCTCCACAGACCTGTGGGTTCAGATGGTTCTCCCATGTGACAAATCCTAGATAAGTCACCAAACAGTTGCATAGCCTCAGTCCCACCATCCATGAACAAAACAGGTCCTCCCAAAGTAGTCCTAGCCTGCAGAGCTGCTCCTTCAGATGAAGCACGTCTTGGTTCAGAGCAGACATTCAGTCTTGGATTTGCTTTCCTACTAAGCAAAAGTCTCATGGACTAGACTGGATGACAGTGCCTGTTCTTATAATTGTGAAAATTTCCATCCAGCGTGGCAGAATGCCAAGGTGGAATGAGAGCGAAAAATGTTTCAAAGGCAGCAGTGACAGGCTGTTTTGCCTGGTACACATGATACCTGAGTGGCATGGGAGTCCTTAGTCATGGCTGCTTTCCATGTTGTGCTGGTTAGGTCTGCAACAAATGATTGCAGGGGAAGGATTGATTAACATGTTTATTTCCCTTGTCGAAGACTGCCAAAAGATCTGACAGCAAATGGTCATGAATCAACAGATACACAAAGGAAAGCAGTAATCACTGTCTCAATATGCGCTTGTATGACATCTGGGTCTATAGAAGAAGGGATACACAGTCTATAGTTTTGGCACAAGAGCAGAAATGGTTGTTGAACAGACACTATTTATGTTGTAGGGTGTAGGAAGAGTTGAAGGAGGCAGGCAAGAGGGTAGAAAGAAGATGGGGTGAAGGCAGCATTGGAAAAGTATTGAGAAGGAAGCAAAGTAAGAAGCCAGAAATATAGGGCAGAAGGTGCCAAGAGAAGGCAGGGGTGAGAAAACCCATAAGCAGGATCATATTAATAAAAATATACCTGAATAGGCAAATGCCTACAGACCCCATATATTACTGTACTGCCATATTGATTACTATGTTCCTTTCTTTGTTCATATCTCTTTTCCAATATTCAGACAAGAGTATAAAAGCCAGGAGATACCTCATTTCTGTTCATTTTACCCTTCTACCTATTGCAGTCCATTTCTATGAAATCTTTACTAATTTCTGCACATATCTGTAAAATGTTACAGAAGCCCTACAATCTCTTTCTGTACAGCAATAATGCAGAACAAGCAGTCATTGTGTGGGGAAAAAACTGAGAATTACAAGGCACACTTGTGGTCAGATGAGGTTTGAACACTGAAGCTTCTGAGGAGGCACAAAACACCTGAAAGCCCTGACCATGGGTTAATAAGACCCTGCCTACAAGATGAGGGATCTGGATCTGGAAGAATCAGACTGCTGACTCATTTTTACTCTCTACTATTTAGTGGCCATCTCCCCAGAATAAATTACGGTAATACTTAAAAATACATTTTCTTAAAGGGCCTCTTAAGTGTCCATTCTGCCATGCGCTCCAGAGACAAGAGATGGTCTCAGCTGTTCCGGATGTTCTGTGGCTTGTAAATCCTACCAGCAGCTTTGATTCTCTGATAATTTTGTGGTGCTTCTTTCTTTCTGACACACCCAGACTGCTTTAGCATGTCCTTCAGGAGATAGTCGGATGTGCCACAAAGTGGCAGATTTATCTCTCCCTTTCTAATAAAAAGCTCCCAGAGTAAGGGAAAGGGAAGTTTGCATAAACATCCTCAGTGTGATCTACTATGATTTAACCTCAGTTTCTTCATCCTATTAACAGGGAACAGGGTCAGGCTAGGGGCTCCTGGACCACATTGATCTGTGGTAAAAGTGAGAGTATAAGTGACCCTCATAAAACTATGCCACCATTCCAACAACTCAACAGATGCTCATTTCATCATCAACAAGGAAAGCTTTATTTTTTCAACAATGTATACCGGCAGCACAACTCCTTACTTTGTCTCACCATTTGGAGTGAATGCCGGACCCATTACCCCTTTCATGGTTCTTTTGTTTAATTCAAGAATAGCAAGGCTAATTTATGGCATTCCTTGAAAATATTTTATCTTTATGGGCCACTCCACCAGGATAACATAAAATAGAGAGTAATTTATTCCTATGCAGTAGTTACAACAGCAAGTGCCTTGATTGATGAGGTGAAGTGCTATGATGAGATATTTAACAAACAGTAGTGATCATCATGAATAAAGTTCATTTAAAGCTTAAGCAAACATGACCATCCACTATGATCATGTCCCCAAATATAAGCTTACAAGTCCTACTGATGTCAGCAGGTGTCTGGCATAAGATATTGCAGAACTGTAGCTTGTGATTCAGAATCTAGGATTTTCATATATTCATTTTGAAAATTATATGTGTAGCAAGGATTTAGGGTAGCTCACAACAAATTTAAAAAACCAATTCAATTAATGACAAAAAATAAGAGAGGAACTGCAACACAATCAATGCAACACAGACAGGATCTTTTTAAGGGATGATAGTGAAATCCTAACCCCCTTTTAGTCTGGCCTGGGATTGTTGCAAAACTGCTGTAAAGCATGCCTGCATCTCTCATGGGGGAGTTAGGCAGGCACACGGATGCAGGAAGAGGGAAAGGGGAGAGTTACTTTGGATGTTTCTGGCCATCACATGAGCTGTTCATGGGGAAAAGTGTTCATGGGGCAAGTGGGGAGTGGGAAGTGGGGCTGGTACACGACAATTTGCTAAATGTGAAGCTACTTCCCCAGGTGCCACAGAGCAACTATTGGCTTCTCCCATCTGCTTGGATTTGCACTGTCTCCACAGGTTCCGTTAAGGCTGCTGCAGCCCTACCTAAGGGAAGGGGGAAAGGTTACCTGAAGTAGTGTGGCATCAGTCCTGAACCTTGCACTGGATGCAGCCTGCCCGTTCCAGACAGTCTTCTAGCACAACTGATGATTATGCAGACAATCATATAAATTCTATCAACACCTGGAGAACTAAACTAATCAGAACGGGAATGGCTACACCACCAAAGATAGGAAGATCCACAATGTGGGGCCACTACTGAGAATGAGCTTGCCATGACTTGATACTTGTCAAGTCATCACTGGGGACAGAACACACGTAATTCTTAAAAAGTGCCCTGCTAAGTGAGCAGTGTTGCCAACACTACTCATTCACATACCTATTTCCAGGGATTTTTTTCTGGGGGTACTCACCATTACTCAGTACCAGCAACTTTTTCCACCTCTCCCGCCCCCAGCAGCAAATTAAGAATTAGTCATATGGGGATGACTAGCTATGCCACTGCAGTGAGTGCCAACACCTTTTTTCCCTAGAAAAAAGCACTCCCAATTCCTACATATGTCACAATAAATGCACAATACAAACGCACAATAAACAAAAATTGAATGAAACTGGGGGAATTAGAATACCCCTGAAGCAAGAGGTCAACTTCATAAATATCTTCTAGTATTAAGGTTACAGCTGAGAATATCAATGTGCCTCTAATTAGGTCCCCAATAAGCACTTTTTAAAGAAAAGTGTATTAAGTAATTTAGAAAACAAGGAAAAAGGCATGTAGACATTCACTTACTTTGCTTAGACAAAGCTTTTAACTGTTACAACTGAAATACATACTTGTAAAGAGCAGTATTTTGGACAGACAGGAGCTAAACAAAGCAAAGAAAGAAAGGAGCCAAATAAGGGGTGCTGCACTGACAATAAAATCCTAACCAATTTAGGCTGGCACAACTCACCCACTCACATTCCCATGGTAATGTGGGGAGGCCAGAGCATATACAATATCTGTACAGTGGCCTCACCTTCCCAGAAGTGGTGTAGAAATGTCCTAAGCCCTTCTGCAATCCCCTCATGCCAGCCTGGCACTTGTGCCGGGACTTATGCCAGCCTTATTGGGGATTAGGATTGCAGCCACAGTTTCCTCCCAAGCCAGTCAGCTGAAAGACAATTAGAAGAAGATTTTGAAATAGGCACACAAGTAGTGGCGTAGCTAATGGTCATGTATTCATCATCATCATTGGCATCCTTCAGTCTTGAAAGACTATGGTATCGTGCTCTGATTGGAGGTCCTGAAACAACGTCTAGTGTGGCTAAAAAGGCCAATTCGAGAGTGATAATCCCTTCCACACTGAGGACAAATAAATTCCGTTCCCTGCCCAGGCCCCAGGTTTCGCTGCTTTCGGGTCTGTCTCTTTGCTTCAGCCTGCCGAACAAGTGTCTCTTCCAGTTGGAGAAGGCCATGCTGGGTCTTTTGCCTCCACGCTGAACAATCAGAGGTCAAGGTTTCCCAGCTGTTGATGTCCATTCCCAAGGCCTTTAGATCCCTCTTGCAGATGTCCTTGTATCGCAGCTGTGGTCTCCTTCTTGGGCGCTTTCCCTGCACTAATTCTCCATATAGGAGATCTTTTGGAATCCGACTGTTGCAAAACTCAAAATATTGCTCTGGAAGTGACACCACAACCAGAAGTGATGTCATCCCTGGGTATTTTTAAAAAGAAAATTGGAGAAAAACCTGCCTCCTTCTCCTCAGCAATTCACCACCATTTGCTCTGCTAGTGGTATAGCTAAAGCATTGATTTGCTATCTAGAGTCAAAGAAGATTTTGTTGTTCCTTCCACCTGCCCTGCAACAATAAAATCAAATTTAACTAGTAAAAAATGAAAACGGTGTCCCTTATTGTTTAGGGAAACTGTGCTGGGGCAGAGAGGAATGGTTATTCTTTCCTTGCTAAATAGAAGAGGAGCACCACCTAGAATTGCCTGTATACCCAATAAGCATGGGTATATTATATATGTACTGTATATTTGTACTGTGTATTATATATGTACTAAGAACTGACACATAGTAGCACCTTATTAGTTCCATACAGTATCAGAATTACATTTCATTGGCTCTCAGAGCCATTAGTAACATGAGAAAATTTGAGTTAAGAAAATCCAGACTTTCATGTTTTCATTTTCTGGTTAATTGGACATAACTTTTGATAGAATATAGTTACTCCAAAGCAGTTTGTTTCATTGCATTCTACATAAAATTAGCTTTCCAAGAATATATAACATGATGGTATTATTATTCATACATACCCCGTTTTTTACCATTTATTCACTAGTGTCAAGCTCAGCTTGTAGCCCCCTTAAAGCTTGTAGTCTGGTGCAATTGCACCCCCTGTACCCTCCTAGCTAGCGAATAGGTTGTATAACACGAGAATAGGTTGTATAACAAAAAGGACAAAATGGCTGTCAGGTGGATCAACTTTCCAGCATGCATCCATAATGCAACACCATGATAAGGGAACAAAAATTCCTTTACTATGAGATAGCGTCTGTTGACTGCCCCCCACACTGCTGGATACAGTGCATGCTGGGAAAAGTTACTTAGGATTGGGACCCATGAACCCTTCTGTATACAATTTTGTGAATTTTCATTGAAAAGCAGTATATAAATGGTGATAATGGTACTAATAAAACAAAGTAGTAGTGATTTATATCCTCTAAAATGATTGCTTTATTATTCTTTTATTTATTGCATTAAATAGTTTAATAGATTCACGTCACAATGGCAATTTCTTGAAGCTGGTAATGGCTCCTAGTTTTGTTTGCTTCTGAAGGAGATGTTCACCATAACTTTCTTACTTTGTTGACACGCTGGCTATGTTTGTAATTAGTTGCCTGTTCTAAGATTAAAATACCTTTGCCTCATTAACTCTGCTCCAAGTAATTCTTGCTCTTCTAATGGAGCATGAAGAGCATTTTTCCCTATGACTGGGGTCAACGATTCTTTGTCTTATTGAAGGTCAAAATGAGTGCTGATGATGCTTTAGCTGTACTTGTTTTCAAGTCAAGTTGCT
Organism: Cryptoblepharus egeriae; assembly: GCA_030015325.1. NCBI lineage: Eukaryota > Metazoa > Chordata > Lepidosauria > Squamata > Scincidae > Cryptoblepharus > Cryptoblepharus egeriae. The sequence goes on from JAREYC010000002.1 coordinate 194,687,957, forward strand.
CTTTAATAGTTGCTTCCCTGAAAAAATGGGGGATAGAAAAGGGATTTTTGGTTGGGTTTTTGTTTTTGGTTAATAAAATATCGGATTATGAGATGAACAGAGATGAAGGTGGTATTTGAAGGCTTGTCTATATCCTGATTTCCTTGGGACTCTTCTGGAAATTTTCCTTATCTGCTTACATTGTGTTGCTTTGTGAGTGGAAATAAGAAAATTTAGCAGATTTTCTACCAAGCCTGGCAGTGAGGGAGGCTGGAAGCCAGGCCAGGCCTGGATGGTCTGGCCCCCCTGGTTTCCACACCTCAGGGCGCTTACAGCCATAGCGCTGCTGGTTCTATCTCACCTGCCAGCAGGGCTGACCAGGTGGCTGGCCAGCAGTTGGGAGAGGCGCAGCATGGTGGCTGGCCCCAGGCCTTGCCGCCACACAGGCAGCCACCACTCTCTTCCCCTCCCACACACCTCTGTTGATTTGGGGTCTGTCAGGGTCATGATTTGGGAGCCCCAAAAGAGACTCATTGTTATGGGAGCCCCCAAATCAGGATTGTCCTGTTTTATTCGGGACATATGGCAATTCTAATTGCACTGAGTAGATGGTTTGTATTCTAGTCATGCTTCCTCATTCAGATGTTTCAAGTCAGTCACCACTGTCTGTATCCTAATAGTTCCACTTCATAAAGAGGGAAAACAAAATAATGCATTTTAATAGGGCAGCTACATAGCCATCTTTGTTTTGGTGAACCATATGTTTGTGAATCCACGTACGAACCATACATTTGAGAATCTGTGGATGTGTAGAGTAGATTTTTGTGTATTCTGTAGATCAGGTTGGTGAGGTCCCAGCAACTTTTCTTTAGATCATCCTTGAAAATTGAATTACAGGTGTCCCGTGGTACCACTTAAGGTTCTGTTCTGGAAGCTCAAATGGATAAAAAATTCAGCGTATAAAGAAAGCAATAGAAAAATAGGTTTAAAGACCCACTTCCAGGTTTCTTGTTCCTCTATTGTGCCTAATTGAATAAGGTAGTGCCTCAGTATCTGCAGGGGTTTCGTTCTGGTACTGAAAAATGGAATGATGGCTTGCATGAATATCTGTCTACGACAACAGAAAAGCAGTTTTTAAAACTGTGAATTGCAGTGGCCATGCAGTCAAATCCATGTATTTAAAAAATCTGTGTATAACAAGGTTGGACCTCTGCAGTTGATGCACAGTATTCATGGCTCCTCTTTGGAAAAAAAATCAAAGCTGTTTTCATTCTACAATATTACTATTATAAATTATAGAAAATATTTGGGTTGCTCCACATATCCTCAAATGTGGACTGTATTTAGTATTGCCTTTATTGCTCAATACTGCGCAAAGCTCACTATGGGTACCTTAAAATAAACAATCTCAATACCGGGGCTGTGTGGGAACAATACAAAACAGAACAACTGCCCTTGGATGTTCAGTGCAGAAGATGGTAGTCATCTCTTAATCAATTCAGAGTTGGAGAAGTATTGGAATTGGAGAAGTCCTAATGAAGTATTTCCCCACTTCCCAAACATTTTTGCCCAGTCTCTTGGAGATCAATGTGATTTCTTGGAATCGGCAAACCAGTCCTGGAGGTTGGCGACTATAAGATACAACTATACTTTAAGAACATTTATGAGATTTTTATCTGTTCAGAAAGAATGAATACTGAACAGTTCTGATGTATCAAGAGCATGTAGGCCTGTCAATTCATGCAGCTTAACCACAGGGTTTTTGTGAGGATAAAAGGGGGTTGAGGAAATGGCATGGCTGGTGCATAGAGCCTCTTGGCATAGATTCAGATTTAAACAGAATTCCTTGGCAAGAAGGAAAGGACAAGGGAGACAAATTTAAACATAAAAGCTTATTAGGACAGGCCAACCTTTCTATATCAACTGTGTCCAACTCAAAAACAAGGACTGTTGCAAAGGAAGGTGGGGATCTTCTATTTGGAATTGTGCCAGTGGACACTTAGATAACAGTTGTACAAAAGACAGTGATTAAGGAAGTAATTAGAAAGTAATTAAGGAAGTAAATGTTGGAGGAAATGAGAGAGCTGAGTTTCAGGAAATTTTAGACCAAAAATTCATTAGACTGACAGGTGAAATAGAGTTGTTTAGGCAAACTTGTTTTGGAACACACCTTCCAGCTTTCCAGATAACTATCCATTTTTTTCTCACAGTGTATCAAATAGATCTTTTAAAGAGTTAGAATCATCTCACTGCATGTGTAAATCATGTAATTTAATATGATCCTGAAAGCATGCAACAGTTCTACATGGGATGTTGGTAGCCTGTAGGCACTACTTTACATTCCTTCCTGTATCAGCAGTCACGTACTGCCCTTTGCAATATGATTGATTAGGGGATTTCTGCCTCTGAAATGAATTTGGTTTCTGCAATTGCCATCAGAGTGTTTTTGCCAGTATTGATGTTGCTGATGCAATTTGAATATTTCAAACACTAACTGATTTGTTTAGTATTGGTAACCCTTAGATGCCCATCCGGATCCAGAGTCCGGAAATGCAAATTTATGCAAATTGGGCTATTTTTAGATGGGCATCTAAGGACATATAAAAACAGGGCTTCTTCAAAATGGTCAGGCAGCCCAAGTTGCCTGGAGTGCATGGACTGCTGTGGTGCCAAAGTGGCTGCCATGGTGTCCGAAGCACAGGTGGTGGCTCCTTGGAGAAGGAGATGTTCATTACCCTTCCCCCAAGTAAAGCCCCACAATGGGGCTACTTGATTCTGTAACAGCCATTGACACACAGTTCTGGATCTGATCAAGCAGTCCTTGGACCTCCTGTCCAGGTCCCTCGCCTACCATGCATCCTTACCTTCTCCCTATTCTCCTCTACCTCCCTCTGCCCTGAAATGCCTTCTTCCCACTTCCCTCACTCCTCACTACGCTGCCACCTGGTAGTTCAGGCAAATACCAAGCACCAGGTTCAAACCAGTGCTAGCCCAGAGCCAGTACCATCCAGGTGGTAATGGTTGTAGACGTCTCTTACAGCCTGTTTGCAACACACAGCACTGGCAGAAGACCAGCGCTAAGAGTACAGGAAAAAAGAAATGAGAAATATTTGACATCTAATGGCATTGGACACTATGGGTGAAATCCAGAGTAACTACGGGGAGTCTTTGCTCCGGAGTAAGAACAAGTTATTCTGGATTGCAATATAAATGTCCCATAGGTTTTCACTAGGTGGTGCAGTAACTACGGGTGCACGTAATGTCTCTTATGTGCTCCCGTAGTTACTCTGGATTGTGCCCTATGTTGCAGTTTATATGTTCAGTGGTGTTCAGGTATCTCATATTGGACATGGAATATTTACTGCTTGAGAACAAAAAGTGGTATTTGACAGTTGGCAGCCTGTGTGATTTCATGCTGAGATTCATGCTTTATTCCTGCTTTGCTTTTAACACCATGTTTATATAGTATGAAAATAGCTTTTGTATTTCTCATCATTTAAAAACATCTCTTTCCCTTAATAAAATAACTTTTTTTGTTTAAAAGAAAGCTCCACTCCTGTGGTAGGCTTCTGGTGATTTTGGAAAGAACACAGGAAAATGAAAGCCACGTGTGTTCAGAACACCAAGCTGAGACTTTCTAAACGAAAGAAGTCCCTCCCATGAGCCTGCAAAGTAAAAATGATTATGAGGTGCTGATAAAAAATGACCTTTTTCATGTAAATTCTGCACAAGGATGAAGTATAGAAAGCCAGGGTAAGAACAATTTTAAATGGCTAACAGCAGGTGAGCAGGTTTTTGGTCTGGTTTTTCATTGCTTTGCTTGTCGGTATTTGTCAAAGGCTTTGATGGTTTCCAAAATCCATTCTTGTCTTTATTATGGAATACGTTGTTCAAAAGAAACTTGTAATATTGAAAATGCTGTTCCTTATATTCGTTTCTTAACAGAACAGCACGATAGCGTAATTAGCATGGCACAAAATGAGCCTTTTTCAGCATCAAACACACCATTTCAATCTGCTGAAATTCCTAAGAGTGTGACTTTTCCTGAAAGTCACTGCCACCCTGCCCAATAATACTGATTTTAAGTTATGAAAAGGAGCTCCATTGGAAAGTTTAAAGTTCTAGAAGTTATAAGTTCTAGAAGGTTTTTCTCCATCCCCACATTCCCTTTTTTTATCCCCTTTCCTTCTGTTAAGTTACTGGCATTCATATGAGATTCTTTGCTGACAACACACATGCAACTCTTTTCTCCAGTCTTGCACCACAGGACAATTTTGTTTTCAAGGAAACAGAAGTGAGGCATTGCTCTCCTCCATGAGTTAGTATATTCTGGAAAGATCTGCTAGCTACTGCATAAGTTTGGCATGAACATGGATAACTGTGATGTTGGGGCAATGAAGAGAACATTCCAGGAACAGCCTAAATATATACATCTCCATGATATGTAGATGAGCTCTGAGGTACATACCCTCTGGATCATCCTCAAGAAACTTTGCCAAATCTAGTTCACACACTTGCCTTTGAAATATTGCCCGTCACACTACCAAGCAGTCCCAATTGCATTTGCAAAAAGTAAAAACCCTTTTACTCCCTACAGGTTCTTCATAGTGGGTGGTGCAAGTGGTTAAGACACTGTGCCTGTAAACCAGAAGGCCAGGGTTTGAGATCTGGGTACCCACAAGACAAGGTGAGCTCCTGTCCTTAGCCTAGCTCTGCGATGCAGCTGGAACCAATAGTATCGGCTCTGCCATTCCATTGGACTATTTCAGTGGCGCGGAGAGAGGGGATTTGCTGCTTGGGTAACAGCCTATCATCCATATCAATCTACCCAGGCCTTTGTGCTTTGCATGCAGCATCAAGCATGAAACCATAGCCTTTCAAGACTGATGGATGCCAAAGGATGGGGGGAACTAATTAGGAACAAATCTGGTGTGAAAAAGCCAAAGGTGGGGAAAAGTTTAAGCATTTTTCATCACTTTTCTTTGCCTTATTCCTGTTGCTTTCCAGTGGGTAATTCCCATCTCCCAAATAGCATCCTAAAATATTAGACATGGGACATGTATATGTTTCTGCATAGCATCTAGCTGAGCCAAACTACTTGTTACTTAACTTAGTAGTTAAGTAGCCAAACTACTTTTAACCACATGTTGTTAAAAACATCCACACGCACCTATAAAGTTAATATTTTTAAATACCAGAAAGAGTGCGCAGTGGAAGGCAATGAAACCCATCACATCTCATCTTTACCTTTCTGAGCATCACAGCATTTCACAGTTTTTCCCCAGGCTGGCGCTGACACTAGAATTGTGTTGAGCAGAGAGAAAACTGCTGAAAGCAACCAAGCACAGCAAAGACAAGAACAGCAGATTCCCTGCGTGGTCCATTTGATAAAAGTGGTAGACCACTAACTTAGCTTTAAGGGTGAACATTTTTAATGAACATTCAGTTGTCCTAAGTTGTCAAGCTGTTAGCCCCTAGCACAGAGCAAAATAAAACAGGGAAAATCTTTGTTGCTATTACATTATTAAAAGTACAGCAGGCAAAAAATATCAGTTTGATTTCTATTTCTCTCCATCATCAACAACTGTCCTGGAATATAATTGAAAGGAAAAAAGACAAAACTTGCAAAGCACTCTTTGTGGAGTTTTCAATAGCAGTGGGACAAGAATACCACTTTACAAAGTATGCTCAAGGTACCACAGATCAGGATAAAAGTAGAACTCAGCATTAATTCTGAGGTTTCCAGTATGATTTCCACATCAAAGAGCATACAATCCTTTAGTTAGGTTATTTTTTTTTTACAGGGGAGGGTTTGTCATCCCAACCAAGTGTTCCAATCTCCAGAGATTTGCCCATCATTAATATTTACCCAAATCATCAATATACATCCTTTTAAAAAAATGTGTTTCTCTTTCCAAAAATCCTAGAGGCAACTATTAATTCCTTCTTACTGACTTTCAAATTGAAGAACATGCTTGGGGACATAACCATACAGTAGACAGTAAAAAAAAACCAGCAAAACTCCTGAATCATCTTTTGATGTGAAACTTCCTTTATGGAAGTTTTGACACAGTTTCTGAAGTTTTGTGTGGCTTTGGGGATACAGAGATTTCTTGAGCCTGGAGAGTTCATGAAAGGCTTCCTTTGCAAACCCACAAACTTAAGAGTGGAAGACTGTTCTTATTTGGGCACCAGCACTTTCTAGTGGAAAGGGGGAAAAGCCAGAGCCAGAGTTTGATAATGTTATGAACAAGTGATAAGCTTGTTGTGGCTTTACAACCATGAGGACTAGAAAATATCTTTGAAAAACCTATCACTAATAGGCTATCAGGAATCCCTATGTTGCATAAAAGTGCCTCACAATCTGCATATTACTATTTTATTCTACTGTGTCATCTACTGTGTCATCTAATGAGACTTGCACATGGCCCTGGTCCCTACCACAATGGGCTTGTAAACTGAAGCTTATGCAAGGAAAACACCAGAGGATATTCTCCTTTAATGATATCCATCATCAGTTTGTGTGTAACACCAGTTATCAGTTTCGTAAAAGATAATCAAAAGCTAAAAATTTAAAACATTTAAAATTTACATTAAAGGCACAATCCAGAGTTAGGGCTGTGAGGAGAGCCTTAACTGGGCTGCCCCAACTATTCTGTATCCAGAGCAGAAAGTTTTGCTGTATTCAGAGAATCAGGAAGCTTGGAATGCACTAACTGCTCCAGAGCATGCTCAGTAGGCACCAAATCAGTGACACCTGGGGAGGGCTTGATCGTGACCAGACCTTCTCAGATCACACTGAACAAGGAACAGCTGGGGTACCTGCCTTAGAAGGAAGCCCAGAAGTTCCTGATAACAAGTAACAACTGCAGCATGAGAATGCAGCACAGCAGTACCTCTAGTGGAGGGTGGATGCAAGGGGATTGCTTAGAGCAGCGTTTCTCAAAGTTGGGGTCGGGACCCCTTTCGGGGTTGCCTAGAGGTTTCCTGGGGGTCGCCTAAAGACCCCTGGTGCAAGGGACCAGGTCAAGCTTGCCAGACCTCCAGCTGTAGCTGCGTGTGCATTGGGGCTGACTGACAGCCTCAGGGCCCAATCCTATGCATGCCTACTCTGAAATAAATCCCATTATAGTCAGGGGGGCCTTTACACCCATGTAAATGTGGTAGGATTGCAGCCTCAGGGCCCAATCCTATGCATGCCTACTGTGAAATAAATCCCATTGTGTTCAGTGTGTGCATAGAACACACATTTCATTTGTAACAATGAAAATACACCCTGCATATTGGATATTTATATTACGATTCATAACAGTAGCAAAATTAGTTATAAAGTAGCAACAAAAATAATTTTATGGTTAGGGGTCCCCACAACATGAGGAACTTATAAAGGGGTCACGGCGTTAGGAAGATTGAGAACCACTGGCTTAGAGTGTCCTGCTGTATCCCCAGGTTTGTGGGCTGCCGTAGTTGTGCCATATCCTGAGGTTGAGAGGCAGGGGTTGCAGCTGAATCCAGAGCAGAAAATTATACTGCATCCAGAGAGTCAGGAAGCCTGGGCTGCCCGAGCTGCTACAGAGCAGGATAAGTAGGCACCAAGTAAGTGACACCTGGGGAAGGCTTGCTCCTGAGGAGACCCCCCCTCAGATCACACTCAGAACAAGGAACAGCTGTGGTGCCTGCCTTATAAGGAGTCCCTGATGAGACTGCCAGTACAGCACTACCTCATTCCTCCTTCTCTTCTTGTCTTTTTTTCCACCTTCACCTCCTTTTCTTCCTCTGTAATCATCTCCCCATCACTTTTGGGGTTGTGTAGGAACCCCATGCCTTTCCTGCTGCCCTGGAAGTCTCAAGAAAAGGAAAGGTGAGGTGGTGCACAGGAAAACATGCTGAGGGGAAGCTTGTTTGGTCTGGAAGGTGAGGTGGCATACTCTGAAAGTATGTTCGTTTATTAATGATGTTTGTTTATTTTTTTTTTAACATTAGTATAAAGAAAATAAATATTAAAGAGAAACACTGTCCTATCCTATTTCAAGATATAAACTGAACGTATGTTTTAGTGTTTTTGTAATTACTTATTTTTCTAGTCAGTTTATTTTCTACCCCGGCCAACCCACACAACCAGACAGGCATTTATGAATTATGTGCAATATGCATTAGTTGAAATGAACTATGGTCCACAACAGCTTATGCTGCAATATATGTGCCACAACTTTTTGTTTTGTTTTTAAAAGGTACCAAGATATTAAATTAATTCTTCTTACAGTCAAGCCAATCTTTCTTAAGCAGAGACTAATAAGGTTAGTGGGACTATATTCAGTAATTGTACATGATGTTAAAACTATCTCTCCGACACAGTGACAGCTGTCCTTATCCACTGAGAAATATCCTAGGTCACTGCCTGGAAGTTTATTCTGTACATCAGCACCACCATGCTCGTTCAGTGGATAAAACACTGATAAGCACCAGAATTGTAGCAACCCAGAGAGATATATGGTGTGGGAAACAGAAGTACGGAAATCTTTGTTGCCATGACAGCAAACCCCTAATTCCATTTCCAAGGGAAAACTATTTCCTATATGGGGAAAAAAACCCCTTGCATCACCAAGCAAACACGTTCACTTTTGGGGGATCAATGAATCTGAAAAACAGAGAGAGAATCTGGAGCCATCAGTGGCTATGTCTACCTAAAAGCAAGGTCATTATTCTGTTGATGATGATGCAAATATCAGATGCATGCCTAACACTCAGAGCAATTTTATGTGTCCAGCAGTTGTATTTAAGAGATGGATTATGGCGCAAGTGGTTAAGTCACTGTGCCTGTTAACCAGCAGGCCAGGGTTCGAGACCCGGGTCGGCCCCACAAGACAGGGTGAGCTCCTGTCCTTAGCCCAGCTCTGCGACGCCAGCTGGATCCAATCGTATTGGCTCTGCCTTTCCATTGGACTAATTCAGTGGCGTGGAGAGGGAGGGTATGCTGCTTGGGTAACAGCATATCCTCTGTAACAATCTAACCCAGGCTTTCGTGCTTCGCATGCAGAGTATGCAGCGCCGAGCACGATACCATAGTCTCTCAAGACTGACGGAGGCCTGCTTTTATGGTACTCCATTTAAAGTTGATTCCTGCAAAATATCAGAATATCACCAAAGACAAAATTAGAAGAAAATCTTTGACTTTTCACCCATCAGCACTATCTTGCAATGTGGCTTTGAACTTTGGAACTTTACAGGAGAGGAATCTGATCACTGTGGTGATCCATAGAGCATGGATTTGTTCTGCACCCAGGATTTCAAAGACAAAATCGGCACACTACTCCATAAAGATGACTAGAATAGGATGTATAGTTTCTTGCTGTGAGGTTGTCAGTCTGATACAGTCATGAAAAAAGTCTATTTCCAGGAAGAAATTCTCTTTCCAGAGCACTCTTTCACTTTGGTTGTGTGCTTATATCTTGCTTTTTATCCATCATGGTACTCAAAGCTGCATACAGTATGTCCTATTCTTGTCAGCACTGCTTTTTACAAACACCCATCTGTCCTATGCATGTAATGCACACATGCAGTAATCCAGCTAGGCAAAATTAGCATTACTTTCAGAGGTCAATTTGTTCAGTGTGATTGTTTGGGGATGATTGACATGGATTATTGCTGCAAAAAAACCTCAGAGTACCTTAAAACCAGGCTAGCCAGTAACCACGAGTATGAGCTTTCCAAAAGAAGCGTTTATTGAAGAATTATTGATAACCAGTAACAGTTACACTTACTTTCATGTACTTTGCTTAGAAGATCAATTATAAAGCTTTAAATGGTAGAAGAAATACTTGCAGATTGTTGTATTTTTGACAAGCAAGCGTTAGCTGGAGAAGGTAACTGAATGAGTCTGGCTGGGTTAGCCAGCAAAAGTTAGGGCACAATCCAGAGTAACTATGGGAGCATGTAAGAGACATGTGCACCCGTAGTTACTGAACCACCTAGTGAAAACCTATGGGAAATTCATATTGCAATTCAGAGCAAATTGTTCTTACTCTGGAGCAAGGATGCTCCGTAGTTACTCTGGATTTCACCCTTAGCCAGCAAAAGGATGCAATTTACCATAGTAAGAAGCTCCTCAGAGGAAAGAAACCTCAGGAGCAGGATTAGCAGCTAGTTTAGAAGTGACCTAAAATTGAAGTTTCTGCATGAAAAGAAACCTCCAAAACTCTATGGAGAGCTTGCTAGGGAAGGAGGAGAAAGAACTACCACAGAACATGCAGAAAGGATATTCTTAGATGGTTTAGGAGTGACACAATTTTACTTCAGAGCAGAACAAATCATAGGGTTTTTTTACAAAGGAAACACAGAAATGTTAGCTACTCTTCAGGCATGCCACTTGAGCATCCTTGACTTGATTGGGTTTGAGTATATCCTTCAGGAGCACCCAAAAGTCTGATGGCTTGTCCATCAGAGTGGTCTCTGAGAGACAAAACTCATGACCAGGTTGCTCCAGGCTCACAGGAGAGGACATCTTGGCCCCATGAGGATAAAGAGTGCCCAGGAGGCAAGTGGAGCTTTATTAAATACTCAGGCAGGACTTGCTATTGCAGAAAGTTTTGATTCCAAAAGAGAACCCAAATTTGCAAGACCCAGAGGGGAAAGATGTGCAGATATTCTTGAATTAGCATATCTCCTGAGAGTCTCTGTGTGAGCTCACCAAAGTTTCCTGCTTGATTCCCAGGATGAAATCCAATAAGGAATTAAATCATGATGTGATTACTGTAGTTTGTGTTGTACTGTACATTACTGTCATATGTGTTGGGAAAGAATGTTTCTGTAAGGGTGCAATTCCAACCTAAGCTGGCACAATTCATCAGTTTTTCCTTTTTTCCATTTTGGTGATGTAGCACATGTATGTGCACTGGTCTTACCCTTCCCCAGGAGTGGCACAGAAGATTCTTATGGCAGCAGTGGGGTCAGCCCAGTGATAGATAGGGTAACCCAAGTGCATTTCTGGATTGTGCCCTTAGTGGGTGTGAGCTTATCTAATGGTTAGGCTGGCATAAGCCCCAGCACAAGTGCTGTGCTGATCTGGAGGTGTCACAAAAGTGCCATAAGAATCTTCTGTAAGTAATCACATCATGATTTAATTCCTTATTGGATTTCATCCTGGGAATCAAGCAGGAAACTTTGGTGAGCTCACACAGAGACTCTCAGGAGATATGCTAATTCAAGAATATCTGCACATCTTTCCCTTCTGGGTCTTGCAAATTTGGGTTCTCTTTTGGAATCAAAACTTTCTGCAATAGCAAGTCCTGCCTGAGTATTTAATAAAGCCAGCCTATCTGCAACACCTGCCTCTCAAGCGCAGGATATGGCACAACTATGGCAGCCACTAACCTGGGGATAGAGCAGACCACTCAAACAAGCCCCTTGCATCCATCCTCTACTAGGGATTTTGCTGTACTGGAGTCTCATGATGCAGCTGCTACTGGTTATCAGGAACTTCTGGACTTCCTTATAAGGCAGGCACAATAGCTGTTCCTTGTTCAGTGCAGGGTGACCATATGACCAGAAAAACCCGGATTTGTGCAGATTTTTAGCCTCCTGTCCGGGTATCTTACATTTTGGCTTCATTGTCCTACATTTTGGCTTCATTTTGAAACTTCGCGATAGTGCACAGTACCCCATCATGCCATATGTCGTTGGATTCGTATTGAAGAGCAAAATCCATTGCAAAAATCAGTTTGGAGATATCTCCTTCCTTTCAAAAGTTATGGCCAAAAAACAGAAAAAGGAAAACAAAAAAATACACTTTTGGGCAATTTTTTTAAGCGGGTAGGAATTTTGGCCTGGGATTAGGAATTTTGGCCCTGGAATTCAGGCATAATCTGGTCACCCTGGGATCTGAGGGGAGTCTCCTCAGGTGACTCCCCAGGTGTCACTGACTTGGTGCCTACTGAGCCTGCTCTGGAGCAGTTAGTGCAGCCCAGGCTTCCTGACTCTCTGGTTGCAACATAAACTGTCTGCTCTGATTTCAGAGTAGTTGGAGAAGCCCAGCTAGGGCACTCCTCACTGCCCTAAGTCTGGACTGTGCCCATAATGAAATAACATAGGGTTTATAGAAGGCTATTATAGAAGGCAAGCTATGTTGCCTGGTCTTTTCTCTGCTGCCTCCACTCTCACGTTTTCACTTTGGCTGTCTTGCCCTTTGTTCATTTGTGTCAGTCAGTCCTATCTGGATATCACTCAGGATAGGAAAGAAAGAGTATCATGGGCACCTTGTTAATTTTGCCTTTTACCTTTGTCACACCTCCATAAGTAAGAACTTCAGCTAAATACAGGGAACTGCTAAAAGAACCGACTGACAACCCAATCCTATGCCTTTCTCTCAGAAGTAAATCCCATTATATTCAAAGGGACATACTCACAGGAAATGTGGATTACAGACTGTATTACACAGAATACAGCGGTATTACAGCTCAGTGTAACTTGAAGATAATGGTGCTGTTGGAGGGAGAGCTTGATGATAAAGTATGGAACTGAGGACATCTACTGACAGCTACAGAGAATTATTTCTTCCATTAATATTTGGTGATAAAAAGAAAAAGCAGACTTCTTTTGTCTATTTGTTTAAACTTCTGATGAAGTGCATTATGAAGGTAAATTCATTGTTTTTTTCCTGGAAATAAATGGGGGGTACTCCCCAGGAAGATGTTATAAATGTGGGGGTACTCGCCATGAAGATGTTATTTGTAATCATAGGTATGTCTACTTAGGGGCCACAGAAGTGCCGGTACTCACCACAGTGCTGCCGGTACTTAGTACCAGTGAGTATCCCCTCAAAAAGACCCTTGCTAAATTCTAATCCTATTTGCCTTTCAATTAACTGTTCTGGCATTCAAGATTCAATTCCTTGACAAATGTCTTGAAAAAGGCTATGAGAAGGAAAAACTTTGGATTTTTATGGACAAATGATTCAAAACTTTCGGAATTAAACTTGACTTTATCTCACCATTTTTAAAAATTTCCTTACACTCTAAAGCAACAGAGGGCAACACTTTTTTAACTATAGAAAACGAACTGAATTTCTGAAATTGATGTCCAAGCACCACTTCAAACTGATTTTCAGTGGGCATGCCAGAGTAGAAAATGCTTGTCACGTGTTTTTTTGCTGCAAATATATAACTACTTCTGAGTACATAACCTTAAGATGGATCCTTGAAGTGTTCTCTTGAGATGAAGATAAAATTTTGGTATTCAATAAGTACTTGGCATCTGTACTAGACGGTGTCAAGTGTTTTTGCCCTATATGTAGAAAGCAGTTTCAACCACAACCAGTCAAAAGAATGCTAGCCAAACATCCTAAGCAAAGAAAATGTAAACCTATTTTAAACACCTCATTTATATGTGATCACATAAAAAAGAATTGGTTTTTCTTTCTCTTTCCACATTTTATTCTAATGTTCACACATTTTCTAACCAGCATATATATGATTCCAATCAGTCGTTCCCAAACTGTGTTCATCAGATTGGGATCATTCTGGCCACATAGCACCTTCCTTGGCCTGCCCTTCAAAGTAGTCCAAGGGCAGGCACATTTGAATATTCACAAATAAATGCACACCTGCTATTCTGTTTTGCTTTCCATATTTCCTTGTCAGTTTGTCATTTTCACAACTCACCAAAAATTGAATGGCAACCTACTGGTGGGTTCCAACCCACAGTTTGGGAACCACTGATTCAGATGCACCTCTAGGGTAGGTCTGCTCTTGTCTCTCTGAGGATCTGACATAGGTCATTTGGATCCAACATAACTGCTGTTCCATCCCCTTCCTCCCGCTCCCTCTCCCTCTCCCACTCTTTCCCCTCCTCAGAATACCCCATCCCATCTCCTCCACACCCCGAAACCCTGCAATGGCCTTGCAAGGACAGTAAAACTCACCCTCCATTCTGGTTCTGCAGAGGCACAGACCAGCAGGGGAATGTTGGCACAGTCCATGCCCCTACCTAACCCACTGACCATGGCATACATGTCTTATGGCAAGTTTTGCGACACTTTAAGTCAGCACAAGGGACTTGCGCTGGCCTAAGAGGGGTTTAGGATTGCCATATGAGTAACTTAACATGATACACAGATAATGTTTATAGCCCTCAAATTTTTCCTCTGTGGGCTGTGGGTGGCGCAAGTGGTTAAGACGCTGTGCCTGTTAACCAGCAGGCCAGGGTTTGAGTCCCGGGTCGGCCCCACGAGACAGGGTGAGCTCCTGCCCTTAGCCCAGCTCTGCAACGCAGCTGGATCCAATCGTATTGGCTCTGCCTTTCCATTGGACTAATTCAGTGGCATGGAGAGGGGGGATTTGCTGCTTGGGTAACAGCCTATCCTCCATAACAATCCAGCCCAGGCTTTTGTGCTTCGCATGCAGCGTATGCAGTGCCGAGCACGATACCATAGTCTTCCAAGACTGACAGAGGCCTGCTTTTTCCTCTGACAGATACTGGCCACAAAAACAAATGAGAACTAATGGGTCAAAATCTCTATTAGTTACACTAGAAGAAGCTTAAGTAATTACTGAAAATAGAAACTAAGTAAACGAGGTGGAGAAAGATTTATTTGATGGATGAATATTTGTCATGAGATTTTAAGAATATCCTCCTGTTTTGGTCTCTCATTGGCAATTAGAGCTGATTTGCAGATTATTTTCATTTGACTGTTTAAACAGAACAAGCACAAAAGCTGGAAGATATCAAGATAAAATGTAATTAAACTGAAATGTAAACACTGCAGTTTGTACAGAACAAACAAATTTTATATCTGTATGGATATTTTAAATCTGTATGGGTAGATTATATCTTTATCCCTATGTGTCAAATTTTGATATAATTTTAAACAAGTGTTTTTCATTTGCTTTCATGTCCATCACTGCCTGCAGGAAAAGGAGTTGACACTTCAAGATTCAGAAGGAATCACTGGTCTCTGAACAATCTCAATTGCTGTAACACGATGCTTTCCTGAAAATATCATGCAAGAAAATAGCTACTGTTTGCATGATTCTGGACATACAATGAATGGGACATCTTCCAACCCATAATTTAGTATGAGATTGGTTTTCTTGAATTAAAAAAAAGATGAATTGTCTAAAGCTTAGTTTGAGGCAAGCGTGCAACTTTCAGAGGCAAGGCCTTTCAAAGGCATTTACATTGTAAATGGGGGCTGCTCTACCCACTACCCCCCACCCACCTTAAATGGCAAGGAGTATATAACTTCATAAATAAAATGCATCAATCATATTAATTTTTTAAAATAAATAGCCAAAGTTGTAGCATTTCTTGGGCAAAATTAACTTTCAAACTTAAAATAGCCATATAAAATATTTTACTCCAATGAGCTGTGAATGGCTAACAGTGACGTTATAATGCATGAAGTAGGTAAATTGGCTTGGCTAATTAGGAATTTTGAGAGAATAATTCTGTGCAATGATTCGGTCTACAACTGTGTATCAAAATAGTGGAAGCTGATGTAACACAAATATATGAGGGCAGGGGTGTGCAAACCCAAGCATACAGGCCATATGCAGACCTTCGAGACCCTCAATTGTGGCTATAGGGAGCTTCCAGTCTCCAAGGAGCCATTGGCCCTTCATAGACATTGGATCATGTGCTGGCCTGTGACTGCCAGTCATGACATCCATAATTGTCCCAAATGCATAAGTTTATGTCTCCATGTTTTTTCTGCTTTCCCTGGCATTATTTCAACCCCTACATTGCCTCTGAACAACTGGTATGTCTCCCTGTTTTTCTGGCTTGGTCTGGTTTGTATGTTGTCGCTGTACAAGAGGTCTGTGCGAACAACTCATAGTTCTTATGTGCTTTTTAAAGTGCACGAGAACTATGCGCTTTCTATTTTTGCATATCGACATTTGCATATATGCAACAGAGTCAAATGTGTACACCTATGCACTGGGCATATATGAGTTAAAGAAAAACCCATGCCAGTTACCCCTCAATTGGTTCTCAGATTGAAGTTTTCTCACTTTAGAAGTTTTTTCCTTCCCCAATATGCTTGCTGTGCTCAGGTGTTTGTATTTTTGATTTTTTTAAAAATACACTTTCTTGTCAGTTTGTACCCCTTATTGTGCTTCTGAAATCTTACAAAATCTGATGGCAACACACCAAACAACTGGCATCATACCAGCTGCTAACACACAAGTTCATGCACCTGTTTTGAACCACAGTCTGAATATTTATATTTACATCAATTTGAGTGTTCATGTGAGGTTATCCCTTGAAGATGGAGCCAATAACAACTTAGAGATTTGCTCAATTACTCCTTAATTGTAGCTATTACAAAATCAATAAGTCTTGTATTTTGATCCTGAAATCTCACACCTGCATCACTGTTATTAACGGTATGTAGGGGCTCATTTTCCAGATGAATGGAAGCCTTCACTGTGCAAGTCATTAATAATACTGGTAGCTGCTGTTTAAAGGCCTCAGGCAAATCTGGAAGGAGTCATGACTTTTTATAGTTAGACAACTAGATGCCACCTGGAACATGCATATTTGCAGACTAAAAATTAAAATATGCACCTGGAGCGTGCATATTTGCAGACTAAAAATTAAAATCCTAAGTAACAAGAGTGATTAAAATGCTAGCATATTGTCCAGCAGAGTATTTTCAGATGCAAAGCACCTGACTTTCACTGTGTAGTGATTTGTATAACAAATACGGGTGTGGCTATGTGTGTAACAGTGTACTGATGTGTGCAACAAATATAGGTGCGTATGTGCCTGCCACAAAAAAGCTAGAGCTCCTGGCCCTTGAGCACTGAACCCATCCTGAGCTGTCTGCATACAACAGGAATTGCTTTCATGATCAGGGTTGCATCCACTGCGATTCACAGAAGTCCAGAAAGTCATACTGCAACATGGGGAGGAAACCTAAAGCCTATGAAATGAGTTCAGCCCATGATCTGAAATTATCCAGCTGATAGAACAGCGATTTTCAGCCAGTGTGCCATGGCACACTGGTATGTTGCAGATAGACCTCAGGTGTGCCATGGGAATTTGGGGAGGATGATTAATAGGAAAATTGGGGGATTTGAATTGCCTGGTGTGCCTTGTCAATGATAAAAACAACAGATGACAATTTCAGTAAGTAAGTCCCATTGTGTTCAATGAGACTTAGAGTACAATCCTAACAAGGCCAGCACATCTCATTGGTCTTCCCACTCCCGTAGTGATGTATGGAGGCAAGAGCATGTCTGTGCACTGGCTTAACCCTCCCCCAGGAGGGGTGCAGAAGTGAAGGATGGAACTTTTGTGACATCCTCGATCAGCATAGAACTTATGCCAGAAATTAGGCTGGCCTAAATAAATTAGGATTGCAGCCTTAATTTCTGGAAATTATGGATTACAGCCTGAGTGCCCCATTCTAACGTGGCAGTACCAATACTAGAATCCAAGATGGAAACCAAGTATTCGGTTCCAGGGGCATCACTAGGGGGCAGGGTGTGCGGCCCACCCAGGGAGTGACATCCACTGGGAGATCCCAAAAATGCAACTTTGTGATGGTATCATATACCATTGGATCATATTGAAGAGTAGAATCCAATGCAAAAATCTGTTTTGAAATAGCACCTTCCTATGAAAAGATATGGCAAAAAAACAGAAATATGCATTGCACTCTATAGAAAGTGAACTTTACCTGCTCGCAAGTAGCAAATGTGCCATAGTTAATTGAAAAGGGCGGAATGAGCGGACACCAAAATTGTCCTGATCCAATGAACACAGCCCCCACAAATCACCCCAGAAGGAGGTCTCTGATGATTGCACTGAAATTACTTGAAAATGAGTGAATTGCACAGCCATGTTTACTAGTGAGTAAGCAAGCATGTCTTGGCTGGTGTAGAAGGTTGGTCCAGAGAAGTGCTAAGCTTCCAAAATGGTCCTGATCAGGGATGTCACTAAATTGTTAGAAATGTGTCACCCTTGGGGGAGGGTGACACCCTTAGTGACCGAAATGGCTAAAATCATGGTTTGTAAAAATAATCCCATCATGTTATATACTGTTGGATGTGTAATTTGCAGCAGAATGCAGTGAAACAAACCACTTTGAAATATTTTTTATTGTATTAAAATGTGTGGCTAAAAAATCAGTGGAGGCGGGGCAATGGCACATAACCATGTCCACCATTCAGCTTGTTGCTCCATCCATTACGAGAGGGGGTGATGCACTGGTCTCCTGCACCGGGTGTCATAAATCTTAGTGATACACCATGTCTAAAGCTGAGACTTTTCATAGCTGGCCGCACGCAAGATTCTTAAAGAGATGTTAGGAATTGTACTCAGTCAGTCAGTCACTCATCAGTTTTATATAGTGGTGACTTCGTTTCCAAGAAGAATTTCAGAAGCATGCTTGTACTCCAAAATGCTTGTAATCCAAAGTGGATTGTCTTCCTCAGAAGTGCTTGTCTTCTAAGACAGTGCTCTTAATCCAAAACGCTCCTAATCCAAGTCACTCTTAATTCAAAGTACCACTGTATAAGTCTCCTACTTACAAGCCTTCAACTTAGGAACTTTCACAGATACACGCAAACCTCTGGGACCTGGAAATGAGTCCCAGAGGCTTGTGATTCTTTCAGTCTTTGAGACCAGCATGGCAGCTCTCCCCAGGGTTTTAGTGCCAGCTGGTTAAACCCCAAGTGCCAGCAAATCCCAAGTGCCAGCTGGCTAAACCCAAAGCCAGAGACTGGAAGTCCCCAATTTTTATCATTTTTTGGTTAATGACCATAACTTTGGATAGAGTACAGATACTTCAATGCAGTTTGCTTCATTTCATTCTGCATTAAATTACCTTTTGAACATGATGGTATGATTATTCAAACATATCCCATTTTTCACAATTTTAGCTACTAGTGTCAAGCTCAGCTTGTTGCCCCCTAAAGCTACCCCTGTGACCCTATAGCTATGCAGGCAAGAATTTCACTAGTTAAAACAAAGCAACATTTGAAGTTTTACTTATCTCGTCAATTCCTGGCATGCATAGCTCTTTCCTCTGCCCCTTACATCTCCCAGTTTACTTTTCCGTCTCCTGACCTTTGTTTTTCTGTTGGATCTATTCTCTCTTTCAACCTACCTTTCCGAGATGAACCCTGCTGCCTGTTCAGTTGCCGTAAGACACTGGGGGTGATCAGTCAATACCAATGTCTTAATCACCAGTACAGTAGCAACAGGTTGGATGTCTTTCAACTCACCACATAATTGCAGTAGTTTATTTTTCCTGAGTTTTTCCACAAAGTTGTCAGAGAAAGTTCAGGTCCCTTGAAGTAGATTCTGAGTGAGATGTGGAAGCCTTGGGAACTCACCCCTTCCTCCCTTATCAGTTCCCCTCTTTCTAAGCAAAAAATACAAGCATTGGCTCAACAAGCTGCTGGGCTATTTAAGACAGATGCCTGCCCTTTGGTTTCAGTTTTATTCTCTAGTTTCCTGTATTTATGTTCGGCTGTTTTTATTTTTTATTTTTTTGTCTATGAAGATGCCATCAGAAGTGGATGGTTGAAACATTAAGCCAGAAATATCATTAAACCATGTCTATCAAATAACATTAAGCCATGTCTATCAATGGCAAGAAAACCTGGAAACCAACACACAGCAGATGATTATAGATCCAACCTTATACACGGATTTTTTTTAATACACAAATTTGACTCAACATGAATGGCCACTGCAAATCAGGTTTAAAAACTGCATTTCTACTGTCGTTGGGAGGTAGTCATGCAAGCAATAAATTTTTCAGTCCCAGAATCAAACCCCAGAATCAAATATTAAAACACTATCTTATTTAATTAGGCACTATAAAGGAGCAGCGAAATGGGCCTTTATACCTATTTTTCCATTGTTTTCTTTATACACTGATTTTTTTTATCCACGGGATGTTCCAGGGTGAAACCTTAGTGGACAATGAGGGTCACCTGTATAGCTAAATCTTAGATGCTACAAAAATGAAAGATGTATGGAAAACTGAATAAGGACTGGACATAAAACAAATTGCAGTTCCTAGTGATATAGTTTAGTGAATTAGGACACAGTAGAATTTACAGGTCTTCTATAAACCAACGGCACTGCCATCCTACGGAGCATCAAGCACGAGCCCTTCTAGGCCTCGAAAATCACCATCCAATTCTCCCACACGCCCATGCAATGCTTCACCGTAATAAGCTTGCATAAAAAATATGGTAACTCAAATGTGGTTTTTGAAACAGCTGAGATTTCTATCTGGTTCATTAATGAACTAACTGACTAGTTGAATTCAAATAGGAAGGGGGCATAAGTTAGATACAGCTTGTGAAAGAGCTTGAAGTTTCCAACATTGGGAGACTCCAGGTCTAAATATGAAATTTACCATTATTGTTAATCAACATTGCTGCCGCCACCACTAAATTCCTTAAGGCACAGCCATAAACTGCGTAATGAAACTTTTTTCCTATTTACTAACATTCAGCCTGAAAAGGGCATTTTGCTAAAAGTGGGTTTCTTAGCTTGTTACCAAGCTGTATTGAAATTTCAGTCCAATGGCCTTGCTGATATGCAGTTTAGCATAAGGAGATATTTTTCCTTTGGAAGGCATTTTTTTCTCCACTGCAGCTGATTTGCTAAGAAAGCTGTAGCTGAAGCATGCGTCTAACAGCACCTGCTGTATAAGTCACTTGCAACTATACTGCTGATCATTCTTCATTTAAAAAAAATACAGAAAATGTTGGTGAGAGAGGAAAGGGTATCAAAAGTATAATTGAGCTGCCAGGAAAGAATATGTTAGTAGTCAGAAGGGACTCACTCTGTTCCACTGCTCATCCCCTGAAATGACCCCTACTTTCAGCATTTTGCCTTAGGCCACCCCGATGAGAGCTGTAATGCCAGCATGGGGCCACAGGTAGACTCATTACTCTAATGTTGTTTCTATAGTAGAGGTCTAGCCAGCTAATCTACATCTTATGTGCAAAACAAAACCCCATGTGTTTTAAGTTAGTGGAGCAAGAACATTAACCTTTCACTTAAAAAGCATGAATGACACACAATTATATTGATATAGTTAAGCTTAACCTAGCAATTAAACTTTAATGGCCAAGACACAGGGAACTTCCTGTGGATTAATGGCAAATGAGTAGACTTCACCTCAGGTCAACACTCCTTTTCAGAATGGACTAAGGCTTTGAAGAAGTCAGTCCTAGTGTTTTATTGGTGCCAGCCTTTTAAGAGGATATAATTTGGCTTTTTCAAGAGTGCACAAAACTGGGATCATAGGAGACATGTTAAAGGGGAAAGGATCCAAGAGATTGACTGATACTAACAATTATTTCTTCTCAGCTCCTCTTTTGGGCTCTTTATCTGCCAGCTGGGCTCTATTTGTGATAAAATTGGGCTCTATTTGTGATAAAATATGCAGGGGAGAATTAGGAAAATTTATTATTTATTAACTAGGTGAATTTATTCATCAGTGCAGGAGTAAATTTAAAGAATATTTGTGGGCACCAGCAGGATCTGGGTTCCGGTGACTACTGGCCAGCAGCTAGCACCAGCATGCACTAGGCACCAGTGGACACCAACAGGCACTGGGTAGTGGGGGGGGGGCACTGGTGAGCATCTTGAGG
Source organism: Cryptoblepharus egeriae (assembly GCA_030015325.1). Lineage (NCBI taxonomy): Eukaryota > Metazoa > Chordata > Lepidosauria > Squamata > Scincidae > Cryptoblepharus > Cryptoblepharus egeriae. The sequence continues at coordinate 194,709,556 of JAREYC010000002.1, forward strand.
CTCCAGAGGCAGCACTGGGCACCATGGGGCACTAGGCACCCCTGCCTGGCACCAGGCAATGAGTTCCACAGATTACTTACATGCTGGGTAAAGAAAAATTTTATGTTATTAGTTCTAACTCTCCTGCCACTCAATTTTAGTGGATGTCCCCTGGTTCAGGTGTTGTATGAGAGGGAAAAGAGCATCCATATAATGGGTTGTCTTATCTTTAGGGTGAGTTAATCCTAGAGGCCCCTGCTTGGAAGAAAACAGCACATTGTTAAAAAGCAGAAATTAACTCTGTCATTAACCATCAATTGATCTAATAACACTATTCTGAAATACATAAAGCACTTCCAATTCCTCCAACTCTTAGAATACAGTATATAGAACATTTTGTACTCAGGTACATCACCTGAGATTTGTTAGAAAACAGAGCAAATGACAGGCACTGAAGTACACTCTGTGAGAACCAACCAATGTGCTTTCTTTGCCATAATAGCCTTAAGTGTGGTAATGTGGTAGCTAAGGTTGTTCTTGGGGACCCAAAGGCATCTAACAGGGCTTTCTAGGGCACTGGGAGAACTTAACAGAACATTCAGCTATGAAATTTGAGGCATTTTTATGAATTTACTAGCAAAAAGCATACCCGCGTTACATGAGTAAAATTCCCCCGTACACCATCCCCTCACAGCACATCAACCCCTCACGCACATCAATTCCCCATGCGCATCAGTCCCCCATGTGCAACATCTCACATGCGCAACATCCCCCCATGCGCATCAACCCCCCATGCGCAACATCCCCCCATGTGCATCAACCCCCCATACGCAGCATTCCCCCATATGCACCAACCTCCCATGCATACCAACCCCCCACGCACATCTTCCCATGTGCAACCCCCCATGCGCAGCATCCTCCCCAGTGCAACCTCTTTCTCCAAACAATATCCCCCCAGTGCACCAGGCACTGAGCACCAAATTGGCTGGAGGATGGTCAGTCTTCCATGTTAAGTATAGGACAAAAACACATTGCATCCCTTTTCAGCCCCTTAAGGGTTAGATTTCTCCACATGGGTTCTTGGTGGGTGTTCATGTGACAGAAGGAACACCCTCCCCCGAATTTCATGTTTCTAGGTCTGGGGGTTGGGGCTGAATGTTGATGAGTCATCAGTTCTCCAATGCAAAGTAAAGGGAGCAAAACGCGTTGCACCCACCCCATATATATATATATATATATATATATACACACACACACACACACACACACACACACACACACACACACACGGGTAAGTAATTGCTGATTATCAAGAAGTATAACAGAGAACAGAGCTATCTTTAACAGAGCAGCTTCAGTAATTGTAGAATACAAAATTTCAAGGGGACTGGAAATATTACAACCCTTTCAATCAAGTTTCAGAGGGTTGGATTAACCATTATGCTACATTTACTGCCTAGTATTATATTTGTATTGGTTTATTTATTAGACCTAACATCCACAATCTAAGGTAGGGCAACGCTTTATTTTTAGGCCAACCAATAATTATTGGGGTCAACCAATAAAGAGTTCACTTTTTAAAGCTTGACACTGCGTTCTAAACACAGCAATGCCTTACCTTGAGCTGTGCATACTGCCAAGTAGGTCCCCTGGATGAACTGGTGTTATACTGGCTATTACCAGTTACTAGAAAGGACTTCTCTTTCAAGTATGTATCTTTCCAAGATCTAACTTATACCTACAGCAGAATGAAGCAGCAAGAACAATAGGACAGCAGAGCTGACTACTGTTTTAGACTATATGTAGGAATACTAGATTTTAATGCTCCACTCCAATAAATACAAGGGAAAAACTGTAAACTTTCATTCATTATGGTGTTTTTTTCCTTTGAAATTTGTTTTTCCACAAATCTATCCCATCCACTCATACTCTGAAGTGGCTCAATTTATCTCAACCCAGACCTCTTCAGTCTCATCCTGCTTCCAATTTTCTTGCTTTCATATTCCAACTGTTATTTTCTTACCTCTTGATACCATCTATACAGCATTCACTTATAGAACTTTGATCCCTGCAACGCCGTAATACAAAAAAGAAATAAAAACAATTTCATAATTCTTGTAATAGAATTGTAAGGTCAGGTCCCTCCGAAAAAGGAGTATATGTTGCTTAAACGCTGGGTGGAGCCATCTCAACTAACGTGTCATTTTTCTGGTCACATATCTTACAGATCTCAGCTATGCATGGGGCAGGGGAATCCATCATCTTTCCCCATTAGAGGGAGCCAGAATCTACAACTACTCTAAAGACAGAATAGATTTCTATTCTTCATGTCTCAGAAGTCCTTGAAGCTGTTACTTGCAAACTCATAAATACTACTTCAGCAAGATTTATGAGCGCATAATCTCAGGAATGTAATATTTAGTGAAATTAAAACATTCTTCAGCTATACAGAAAAAAGACAAAATTTAATGAAACATTACTTTTCTTAAATTGGACACAAATTTGATGCACATTAATGATGAAGTGCCCAAGTGATCAATTTGATAAATTGATACCTTCATCAATCAACATGAAGATTTTAGATTATGAGTCTTGGATAATTAAAATTCAGAAAAAATGGATCTTAAAAATTATCTGAACTTAAACCAGGGGTCTCTAAATTTTTTGGCAGGAAGGCCATATTGTCTTTCTGATAACTCTGGTGGGGCTGGAAAAAGGAATATAAATAAATTAGTGATGGAACTTTTGAATTCATGCATTCACATCAGTTCATAAACACACCAAAAGTTGTGTGCAGCCTCCGCAGCCCTCCCAAGGCATAAACACTTTCCGACACACAGAAGGAGGATTATCTTCAAACCAGTTCATAAGTACTTTAATACATCAAAAAGTGTGTGCAGTCTCCCCTTGCCTCTGCAGGATTCCATGGCTTACCTGTTGGCTGCATTTGGCCCCAGGGCTGGGGTTTGGAGGCACCTGATCTAAACCAGTCAAATTTCACCTCCACTTCATTCAAAGTGTTACTTCTTCACAGGTGCCTCAATGTGCATGATCTTATGAAGTCTACTTAGGCTGCAGTCCTAAAGACACTTTCCTGGAAGTAAGCCCCATTTAACACAATGGGGCTTACTTCCAGGAAGTGTCTTTAGGATTGCAGCCTAAGTAGACTTCATAGGATCATGCACATTGAGTGCATTTAACACAATGGGGCTTACTTCTGTGTAGACACGGTTTGGAGGCTGCAATCAAAGACACTTTCTTCTGTAATCCAAGACATTTTTCAAGTGTCTCCCCACTTTCTCCTTATCTTCATCCTGAGCCTCTCTCCCCCCTGCTCCCTTCTAGCTAGCCCTGTGCTGCTTTCCTCTTCTCCACTGCTGTTCTCTCCCTCTGCCCAGTGTACGCCCGGCCACAGGAGGAACAGTGCGGAAGTGTTGTTTTCGCTATAGGCAGATGTGCTAGGCAGCCCTAACGCTTTTTAAAAGGACTGCTGGCCAGTGCGTCTGCCCCAACTGCCAATGAGTGTGTTTGTCACGTGAAGCACAGTTTGTTATGTGAAGCAGAATCCTAGATAAAGTTTTGTTTGTTACATGGAACATACTTTATGTGAGGCGCCACAGTACATATATATATCCCGCCTTCCTTCTTTAACAAGGCGGCTTACAATAATTAAAAAATACAATAAAACATATCTAACAGCAAAATTAAATACTATTTGGAAGAGGGAAAAATGTGGAGTTACTTAAAAAGTACAGGAGAAACAGGTAAAAACCCTAAGCAGCTAATATTTTGTCAACCACTCATCTCACACCACACTTCTGCAGATTCTCTGGACTTTTCAGAGAAAAAACACAACTATAAACAATTTGGTTTTTTTTAAAGTTTATTAAAAAGACAACACAATATGGAAAACACTGAGAACTCACTCCTAGCCAATATTATAAGAATAAGGATAATAACTAAGGGCAAAATCCAGAGTAACTATGGGGAGTCCTTGCTCCATGTAAGAACAACTTACTCTGGGTTCCAATATGAATTTCCCATAAGTTTCACTAGGTGGTGCAGTAACTACAGGTGCACGTAATGTCTCTTATGTGCTCCCGTACTTACTCTGGATTTGGGGGTAAATTGTGTTAAAGGCTTTGACTCTTATTAAGGCTGCAATTCTAAAGACACTTTCCTGGGAGTAAGACCTATTGAAAATAATGTGGCTTACTTCTGGGTAGACAAGGTTGGGATTGTGTTCTTACCCTACAATCCAGAGTAACTACAGGAGCACGTAAGAGACATTACGTGTACCCTTAGTTACTGCACTACCTAGTGAAAACCTATGGGAAATTCATATTGCAACCCAGAGCAAATTGTTCTTACACCGGAGCAAGGACTCCACATAGTTACTCTGGATTGTGCCCTTCATGTCTTATTAGGCAAAATTACAATGACAGACCTATTAAATAAATAGGAAACATCATAAATTGATTTGCAGGGATTTCTTTCTGTGTAAACGTACAGCCATAATGCATGTTTAAACATCTTGTTATATTTAAATATATCTTTACTGTAAAAAAGATACATGGCTATGATGTGTTATAAACCACTTTACCCATATCAGCACTTTTCTGGACATCTAATCTAGCTTCATTTTACTGCACTTTCACTGCCACGGCACCTTTAAAAAAAATCTGACCATGATCCATCAAATGTTAAATGTACACTTTCAGGCAACATATTACAGGTACATCATATTTAGTTTCTCCAGAGATCAGGACATTGTAACTTGTTTCTACTTGGTATCTACATTCTTTTTGGCAACAAAGAGCCGTCTTTAGGTATGAGCATTTCCTTCTTAATGCACATGAACACTGCTGAATGAGTTTCTGAAACTCACTAACCATAACCAAACCCACTTTCTTACTTCCCTTCCAATCAAACATGGAGGATACTACACAAAGGGCTCAATCCTATTCAACTTTCTGGCGCTGATGCAGCCATACCAATGGGCATATGCTGTATTCAGTGGTAGTACAGCAGTCATGGAACAGGAGCAGTGATGGGATTCAGAGAAATTAACAACCGGTTCTATGCTCATCTGGCAGCCACTTTTAAATGGCTATTTTTAATCTTTATATGTCCCATCTCTCATTAACAACCGGTTCTATAGAGTTGGTGCGAACCTGCTGGAGCCCATCACTGAACATGAGCCTCTAACCTTGGAGCTGCATCGGCTGTGAAAAGGTGCATAGATTATTGTACTGAATACTGAATGTTCATATAGGGCAGTGGGTGTCTGTGAGCCAGAACCTGAGCCTTCTGTGATTCTTCTGGGTGAAGGGATCTTATTTTTTCACCAGGAAGTCTCTTTTCTGCACCTTTAATTGCCCCCAATCTTTTCAATGGCCAGATGCTTCTGGGTTTGTTGCCCTAGCAATCTTTGAGTCTAGATTTCCAAGAAGACATGTCTGGTAGGCACAAAGACTGGGGGGCAAATGAAAGTATAGATAACAGGCTCCCAGTAGTTAAATTCAATTCATGCCAGGGAAGGATTTTACACCAAGCAGCTATTTCCAGTTTGGAGACAGGTATAGAGAGTACTTCTGGATCACACCAAAGGATTATATAGTCTAGCACCCTATTTTCTAGATCAGGGATGTCCAAAACCCATCCCTAGGGCAAGAGGTGACCCTCAGCAAGCTTCAGTGTGGCTCTCAGCAAGACTCCTCCATCTTACCCTTGGGCAAGCCTTGTAATGTCTAATACACTCTTTTATGTAAGTTTATTCAAATTTGTAATGTAAATCATTTTTCAGGACCCCGACACAGAGATGATGTGGGCCTCCTGTCAAAATGTTTGGAGAGCCCTGCTCTAGATGCTTTCAGGAAGTCCACAAACATGGCATTGTTTTGAAGTCTTCTCCAGCTGTTGCTGCACAGCAAGATAGTCAATGAAATACTTTCTGATAGCTCTGAAAAAAGAACCTGTAGCAGCATGTCACACAAATGAATTACAGGTCATTTGACAAGTATTTTCTTCTGTCGAGTTCTGATTCTACTGCTAACAAAATTAGATTGATATCCAAATTCTGTCACACATGGCAATTAAAATTTTATGTGCCCACTTTCTACACATAGTGCAATTTTATAAATTTCCAACATGGCTCGCCTCCCAATTGTTTTCCTTTCCTTTTTCCAAACACCTCTGTACATGTTTGATTTTCTTCATAGGAAAAGTGCATTGTTGGTTGTGCTCAAAAATGCATAAAATGTACATGCAGGGAAATCTATTGCATTTGCAGGGACCTAATGCATGGCATAATAGAATGGAATGAAACGATATAGCAAGCATATAGATGCAACAGTAGATATATTGTGTGGATAAGGATACAATTACTGGGAGAAGAAAATAAATGCAACATACACAAGTGTCTCCAAATGTCAGGTTTTCAGGTGAAGAGGAAATCCACACAATGAAAAGGGGCATGAAAAGACAGGGAACAGGATATAAAGAAATCAAAACAGTTACCCAGAGGGGAATAGGATCTAAAGAATCAAGGGAGCAGTAGCAGGAAGAGAGTTCACAAGCCAGTGGGGAGGGTTGCCAAAGAACAAGGTTACTTATTTGAATCTGCAAAGGTGAGCTTAACCACAATGGGGCTATGGGGTGCCAAGCAGAGCAAACTTCTGGTTCAAAGGTGAGAAGACAGACAAGACTGGGAAAGCAAATCCAATATGACTAAGCAATAGCCTTAATTGGCTCTAGGATGCAAAGCAAGGCAAGGAAGCTGAATTTCCTTTCTCTCAGGGACAAGTTCCTCAAGAAGTGGTTCACTGGGTGCTTGAGTAGCAGGGTGAACCAGAGAGAAGAGTTCTGACACCTGTCACAGTGGTTTTTGTACAGTGGAAGAAACTGGAATAAATTAATGCAGAACCTGCAAGTTACCAAGTACTCCATGAAGAGCAAGAGAAAAATGTGGCTGTGATCCTTTTTCATAACAAAAATTCAAAAAAGAAAACAAGGAGGCTGTTGTGGCATGAACTCCCTTGCTAACCATGCAGAGAGGCAAGTTTTCAAGTGATGCTCCTTTAATACATAGTGGAAACTTCCCTGCCCCTTATTACTCCAGCAGTGTGTCTTTTCTATGGCTACTGCTTGTGTTCCTTTGCATCTTTCTAGACTGTGAGCTTTTTGGGATAGAGAGCTATTTACTTTAATTACTACTGAACTTGCTTTATGTAGGCTTACATTTGAGCAAAGAAGCTCTGTACAGTACTCTTCCCCTATTCATTTTGGGCAAGATTTTCATTTTCAGAAGGAAGCTTTCTTGCCTTCTTAGTTTGAGCCTGCTCATTAACCGTATTAGCATATTCTGACATTTTGGGTTCCTAGACTGTAGTAAGTACTCTAATTGAGTACGTATTATTGCTGTATTAAAGAACTTACAAATATATTGGATAAATTACTTTCTTCTTGTAAATTATCTTTTTGTATAATCTTATAATCAAAAATTGATTCTTTTTGTTGAATCATTTTGAGAATCATTTTTCGTTTAAAATTAAATACGGTATGATCACATACCAGAAATAACGATTACCCAATGGAAGAGTTTAAAAAGTTGCCATACACCACTATGTCTTGTATCAGGTGCAGAATATCATCCAGGATTAAATTCAAGGTTACTTTTCATATTCAAGAATTTAAGGCATTTCTAGAAATTTTGTCTTTGCATCAAAACCTGAGTTTCCATTCCCTTTTTCCACACAGTGAGAGTAGCTGATAAATTATTATTACAATGTTTCAAGAATTTTCTTTTTATTAACACCAACCTCAGAGCTTTTGGTATCACACTAGTCAATTGAGGGGGGAATAAGGAGAAGATAATAGTATTAGGATACTTTGGTTTTTCTAATTACACCAATCACAACACCACAACTCAGCCACTTATAAAGACACTGCTGGGATGAATGAGGACAACTGCTCTCCCTTACTAGGAGGACCACTGTGACAGGTGGACCACTGTAAGTAGTACAGGACTTATTTATCCAGTTAACTAGACCAGGGGTGTCCAAACTTCTAGGCAGGAGGGCCACATCATCTCTCTGACACTGTCAGGGACTGGACAAATTATTTACATTTCCAATTTGAATATGTTTACATAAATTTAAATATAAAAGTGTATTAGAGAGATAAAGAGAATTACAAGTCTTGCCTGTGGGCCAAATGGAGGGGTCTTGCTGCAGTCCGGGTCAAGGGTTGCCGTGGGCCACATTTGGCCCCTGGGCCAGGGTTTGGTTACCCTGAGCTAGACTAATATGCAGTTGCATGTTAAGCAACATCCCACCCCAAGCTTTTTCCAGTTCTTCCAAAAGATTTTACATCTGGGGCAATAGTAATTTAGCATAAATGCATAGTGGATATATCAAAACCTCTCACCTCTCCTGATGGCATCAGTCAGCAGGGCCCCCAAGATGATCTTTGGTGACAAGTTGGATTGTATGGTATGTCCACTCTATGTATTTCGTGCTAAATTAAGAATATTTATAACTGGTTTTCAAAAGAAAAAGTTCACCAAGTGTTTTAAAAGAAATAATTAATCTAGACTCTCACAAATATAGATGACATATAACACAATTTTATGCTGTGGGTGGTGCAAGTGGTTAAGACACTGTGCCTGTTAACCAGCAGGCCAGGGTCTGAGACCTGGATCGGTCCCCACAAGACAGGGTGAGCACCTGTCCTTAGCCCAGCTTTGAGACGCAGCTAGAACCAATTGTATTGGCTCTGCCTTTCCACTGAAATACAGTGGCATGGAGAGGAGGAATTTGCTGCTTGGGTAACAGCCTACCCTCCATATCAATCTAACCCAGGCCATCATGCTCCGCATGCAGCGTATGCAGCATCAAGCACGATACCATAGCCTTTCAAGACTGACGGATGCCTGCTTTATAACACAAAGAAGCACAAATATAGTCCCCCCCCCAACTGCAAGAGGTAAGCTAGCATTTGCATACCAATAACAAACTTTGCTACTTTCCAGTTCAGCTGTCTGATCTCCTCAACTGCTATTATGTCCCTTTATACACCTATTGTCACTTTCTGCTCTATCTCTATTAAGATTACCTGGAACACTTACACTTACGTATAACATCACCGTTTATGGAAGAGTTGCCCTAAATTGGATACTCCCTAGTGCATGTTGACTTTTTTCTTCCAGGAATCAATTTAATAGCTGCTCTGCAACCTTTCTAATATTAAGCTTAAGCAGTGTAATTTCATTATAGTTAATCTGGAACCCATCTATTTCATGCAGGTTTGTTCTATTGTTTGTGTCTATTCTGTCTTTCTGAATGCCTATCTTTTAGGGAACAGGGAACCAAAGGAGCTATGTAAAACTTTCAGCTACTTTCAGCTATGTAAAACTACTTTGGTGAACAGTATATAATCAGTATATAATAATAATAACAGTCTCCAAAAGATAACTGCCCAGTTACAAAAAGCAGCACTCCTGGGAACTTCACACATATTAGGATGATACCTCTGTGATTCCTAGTTCATTGGATAGGAACCGAAATACAATAGAGCCAATTCCAGTTAAACACGTTTTAGGAAATGTGATATTTATTTATTTGAAATATAATGTGACTGTGATATTTATTTATTTATTTAGTGCAGTGGTACAAGTTACATTAAAAACACAATAAAAACATTAGCCTGGCATTAATCAAAGGCTTTTTAATCAAAGGCTTTTTAAAATAAGAATGTTTTAAGGCCCAGCCGAAAGCTCTGCAAAGAGGGAGCAGCACTCAATTCTAGGGGAAGGGAATTCCACAATTGGTAAGCGGCCACCAAAAAAGCCCTGCTCCTAGCTGCCAGACCTCTCACCTCTCCTGCTGGTGGCACTGTCAGCACCAGGATGACCAGAATTCCTGAACCCCAAGGCCAAAATTCCTACCCGCTGAAAAGAATTGCCAAAAAATGTATTTTTTTGTTTTTTTTTCTGTTTTTTGACCATAACTTTGCATTGGATTCTGCTCTTCAATATGAATCCAACGACATATGGCATGATGGGGCACTGTGCACTATCTCAAAGTTTCAAAATAAAGCCAAAATGTAGGACACCCGGACATGAGGCTAAAAATCCAGACAAATCCGGGTTTTTCCGGTCATCTGGTCACCCTGGTCAGCACGGCCTCCAAGATGATCTTAGATAACAGGTTGGGTTGTATGGGCAGAGACGGTCCCTCAAATACCCTAGTCCCAAGCCGTATAGGGCTTTAAAAGTCAGAACCAGCACTTTGAATTCAGACCAGAAATAAATGGGCAGCCAGTGGTAGCTGCCGAAGCAGTGGCCCAACTGAGTAGAAATGATGAGCCCCAGAACCACACAAGCCACCACATTCTGAATTAACTGGAGTTTCCGGACCATCTTCAGAAGCAGCCCCATGTGAAGTGCGTTGCAGTAGTCTAATCTAGATGTCATTATGGCATGGGTCACCATGGCCACATCTAAGCAAGTTAGGTATGGTTGCAGCTGGAGGATCAGACGAAACTGAGTAAAGCTCCCCTGGCCACAGCTGACACCTGGGACTCCAGGAACAGCTGCGGATCCAGGAGAACTCCCAAGCTGTGGCCCTGCTCTTTCAGAGGAAGTGTAATCACATTCAGAGCAGGATGATCGATCCCCGAGTCATGGATTACCTGAGTCGTGGATTTCCGGACCAGGAGAACTTCTGTCTCTTCAAGAATTAATTTCAGCTTGTTCTCTCTCATCCAGCTCCCCATTGCATTCAGATAGCGATTCAGGACCTCAATTGCCTCTTTGGATTCAGGAGGAAAGGAGAGATAGAGCTGGGTTTCATCAACATACTGATGGCACTCCACTCCGAAACAGTCAGTCTTCAATGTGAAATATAGGGACAAAACCAGCTGCACCCCTTTTAACCACTTAGAGATTAAATTTCTAAAAATGGGCTCTTAGTGGGTACTCATGTAATGGAAGGAATATGCTCCCCAAATTCCATGCTTCTAGCCCAGAGGTTAGAACTAGGCACTGATGATGCCTGGTTGTGCCTACTGACCAATGGCCAGTGGTGCTCAGTACCTGGTGCCCAGCAGTGAGGCCAGGTGGTACCCACTGTGTGCTGGTAGCCGCTGCTGCCCAAAGTACCTGGTAGGGATGCCCACTGCCCATTGGTGCTCACTGCCTGTTGCCCAATGGTGCCCAGTAGGAATGCCCGGTGCCCACTGCTGCCTGCCAATATCCCTGGTATCCTCTGCCCAGCAGTGTCTGGTGACCAGCGTTGCCCAGAGCCCACAAGATCCTTGAAATTTTACTCCAGCAACAGCGGGTTCATTTTGCTAGTGCTATATATAGCATGAACTGCAGTCCACAAACCTCTTATGCTGAAATATATTTGGGAAAGCTTTTTACTTGTTGTCTTCTTGCAACCACAGACCAGCACTATTACTATTACTAGTTACTACTGCAAAACACGCACTTCTCCATTCACAATCCCTCCACCATTTGCCAGCTTGGGAAAATAAACAAAATTAATCGCACAACAAGACATACAGTACTATGCTCAGTGAGGCTCCCTCTCCCAGGTAAGCATGACATGACCTGAGCCTGAAGTGAGGTGCAATAGGAGTCTGTGTAGAAGAGATAATATTAAGCAGCAAACCTGATTTAAGGCGGTAATCCTATCCTCACTTACCTGAGAGTAAACCCTACTGACTTATCTAGGAGTAGACATGAAGAGTATAGGGATTTTAAGTTATAATTCTCACTTACCTGAAAGTAAGCTCCAGTGCACATCATTATTACTTCTGTGTAAAGTGTTACAGGCATAGAATAAGGCTCAGAGAATGCATCCCTACTAACCTGAGAGTAAGCTCTCTTTCGTGGTGGGGCTTACTTCTGAGTAGACACCCCTTGGATTGGGCTGTAAGGCTGACTTACCTGAGAGTAAGCTCCCTGTTCTGTGATGGGGCTTACTTCTGAGTAGACACCCCTTGGATTGGGCTGTAAGGCTTCAATCCAGACTTACCTGAGAGCAAGCTCCCTGTTCTGTGGTGGGGCTTACTTCTGAGTAGACACCCCTTGGATTGGGCTATAAGGCTGCAATCCAGACTTACCTGAGAGTAAGTTCCCTGTTCTGTGGTGGGGCTTACTTCTGAGTAGACACCCTTTGGATTGGGCTGTAAGGCTGCAATCCAGACTTACCTGAGAGTAAGCTCCATAGTGCGCGGTGGGGCTTACTCCCGAGTAGACAGGCCTATAGGACTGGCTGTGAGAGGGAAGCGAGGCACTTCCTCCCGAGGGGGAGCCTTCCCTGCCTCCCTGAGAGCTCCATCCCTACAGAGGGCCCTCATCCCAGTTCCCTCAGACGGGGCTCGGGTGTCGTCGTGTCCGCTTCGTCTCCTGGCCGCCTCCCTCCAGAGGCGGCTGACTCCTCCTCCTCCTGCTGCTGCTGCCTGCCCTGCCTGCCTCCCTCCTTCCCGCTCTGTCCCAGGGCTGACATCACGCCCGGGGTTTCCATCGGACGAGGGGAGGGAGAGGGAGAGGAGGCTGGACCGAGCGGTGGCGGCGGCGGCGACGATGGCGGCGGCCGGGAGCATTTAAAGCAACGGCCTCCCTTAACCGGTTCCCGCCGGTCTCTCCGGCTGAGAGTCTCGCTGACCCCTTTCCCGGCTCGGCCAGGTGGGAAGGCTGAGCAGAGCCAGGAAGGCCCCGCAGCGACAGCGGCCGCGTCTCCGCTTCCTCCTCGCCGGCGCTGCACTACGAGAGCTCCGCGGCGGCTTCCCTCGGACAGGCCCGGCCGGGAAGGCCTCGCGCTGAGGTAGGTGCGGGGGACGGTTGAGGAGCCGTTGGGGGCGACGGCTGGGGGCAGCCATGACGGCGTGGAGGGGGGAGGAGAGGCCGGCCCTCCCCGGCCTGCCCGGAGTGGAGGCGCCTCGGCCGCCAACCTGCCCGGGCTCCGGCTCACACTATGCTGCCTGTCCAGGCGCCTCGTGCAGGCCGCGGGCTCCGTCCTGAGGGAGCGAGGCCAAAGCCCTCTCTTTACACGCGAGTAAGCCCATTCACCACCACAGGGTTTACATCCCGAATAGACACGCCTGGGATTGGGTCCCCAGGCTACGAGTTCCATAAGAGTAAGCCTCGTCGGTCCTACTCCCGAGCAGACACGCACTAGGCTGAAGCTTCACTCACCTCCTCCCTTACCCAGGAGTAAGCCCCATTGACTTTACTGGGGCTTACTCCTGAGTAGGCCTGAGTTCTGGGGCTTCAGTCCCCCCAACACTTACTTGGGAGTAAGAACCATTGAACATAGCGGGGCTCACTTTGGAGTAGACGTGGTTAGGATTGCGCTCTTACTTCAGAGTAGACATGCACTGGGCCTCTCCACGTTTTCCTGGGAGTAAGCCCCACTGAGTATCACGGGGCTTACTTCTGAGTAGGCCTGCATAGGACTGAGTTTTGAGTCTTCAGTCCCCGCCACGTTTACTCGTGAGTAAGCCCCATCAACTATAACGGGGCTTACTTCTGAGTTGCCCTGCACAGGACTGAGTTCTGAAGCTTCACTCACCTCCAACACTTACCAGGGAGTAAATCCCACTGACTTTCATGGGGCTTACTTCTGAGTAGACATGCTTTGGGCTCTGATACTGCAGACCTACTCACACTTACCCATGAGTAACCCCCTTTGACTGTATTGGGGTTTACTTCTGAGTAGACCTGCACAGGACTGAGCTTTGAGGCTTCAGTTCCCGCCAACACTTACTTGTGAGTAATCCCCATTGACTATCATGCTACTTACTTCCGAGTAGACATGCGCTGGGCTCTGCGACGCCAGTCCTCTCCATGCTTACCTTTGAGTAAGCCCCATTAGCTATCCTGGGACTTACTTCAGAGTAGACCTGCAAAGCACTGAGTTCTGAGGCTTCAGTCCCCTCCACACTGACCACGTTGACTAAAATGGGGCTTACATCCGAGTAGACATGGATGGGGCTCAGCCTGCAGGCTTCTTCTCACTTACCTGTGAGTCAGCCTCATTGATTCTAATGGGCTTACTTCTGAGTAGACATGCAGGGCATGGGGCTACTGGGGGGCGGTGGGAAGCCGGCCCAGCGAAGGGGAAGCGTCGCTTTGTTCGGCCTTGGAGTCTCCCCTCCCGCCTGCCTGCCTGGCAGGGAACCTCGGAGGCCGAGTGGGGGTGGCTGCCCGTGGATGGGGGTCCCGCTGCGGGTCCCTTTGTTTCCCGGGCGGGGGAGAGGGACGCGGCCGGCCTGGGCAGAAGAAGGCCAGGAGCTGGGAGAGGCGAAGGCAGGCTGGCTGGGCTGGGCTGGGCTGGGGGGAACTACCGGAGGGAGGGAGGGAAGAAGCCCATTTGTTTTGGCACCCACTAAATCCACGAGGCCCGCTCCTCATTGGCTGGCTGGGAGGCGCTCCTGCGGAGCCTGCCTGCCGATGCTCGCCTCCCCGGCCCCGCCTTTGCTGGGCTCCCTCGAAAGGGGGACTCCCTCCGTTCACTGAGGCTGCTGACCTTTCCTGGGGTGACTCTGATGGGACTGACTGCAGAATAGACTGGGCTCTCAGGCTGCAATCCTATCTACGCTTTCCTGGGAGTAACCCCATTGACTCTAGTGGGGCTTACTTCTGAGTAGACATGCACAGGATTGTGCTTAGAGGCTACACTCAGGCTTTCCTAGAAGTAACCCCATTGACTATAATGGGACTTTTTCTGACATGCATAGGATTGTGCATACAATTGTCATTGCCCCTCTCACTGCACACCTCACTGGCATAGCCGCACTGGTGCAGGAAAGTTGGATAGGATTGGGCCCTCAACCACTTGAGGTGGTGTCTGGTGGTACTCATCAGATCCCTTGCCACACAGCATGACCCAAAACACAGTGGGAGGAAACTTCACTCAGTGGGCAGAGCTTCAGTGCTTTCAAACTTCAAAAAATATCTCCATGAGCCTCTTACTGGGGTTCCTCACATCTGAGCTCCCAATCCAGAAGCAACTGGCAATTATGTCAACACCAGTTACTTATGGTGGTACTTTGAACAGGTGGACCATGTCACATGGTTCAACAGAAACATGGAGAACACACTGAAAATGCAGTCCTCCTCACCAATTTATACCAGCACAACTTACCCATCTCCAGTTCCTGCAATGGATGATGGATGGCCTGGGAAAGCTGGCACATATCTGTGCACTGTCCTAACCCCCCCCCCCCCCAAAGAGCACAGAATTCATAGCACTTTTTCAACATCCTCAGCCTGCATAGGACTTGTGCTGGCCTAACCAGGGGTAGGATTGCACTGTGAATTGGATGAAACTTTTTCTTGCTCATGGTTCAGTGTTTTTGTATTGTATGTATATAATGTTGCGTGCCAACTTCAACAGGGCTTGTTTTGTAGTAAGCAAGCAGAAGATTGTGAACTTAACAAGGACACAGTTTGCTTCTTATCACAGCTAAGAAGGCTTGCAGTAAATGTGGCATGTCCTCAACCCTATTGGACAGTAGGCTCAGGAAGACCAGTTCTCCTTGCTTTCCCCCTTTTCTTCCAGCTGACATTCCATAGCTCCTGTGGGATGCTTAGCAGGCCCAGTCAACATTAAGCTTTTTTAAAATTTATTTTTGTTAACTTCCGAATTTGGCTATTTCCATGTACTTAGGGAGTCTTATCAAATATGTTTAAACCACTATCTTGGCTGTGAGTAGCCTCATTTAAGTTGCAAATTATTGGCATTCAAGTGTCTGAGTCTGTTGTTGGTGTATACATGGCACTACCATTAACCAAATCACCAGTGCATGAGTGTTTATTACTAACTTTAACTGTATGTGGGTTATTTTTTAAAATCCCCAACTCTGCATCATGCTTCTCTTTTGCTTTCTCTTGGCACTGACAACATTGCTGTTGCTTATTGGGTTTGCTTAGCAGTTTTGTTGCTTAGCAGTTTTGCAATTCTGTGTGAGGTTTCCCATGTATGAAACTAGATTGCTTATGAGATAAGCATATTGATCTATCTTATAGTCTTGTATCACCAATAAGGTGCATTTGATATTTCCTGAGTATTCAAAAATTCTTTGTGTGCAGCTTATCATATGTATATGCCAGAGTAAGTTTTTTGAACATAGAATCACTTTTTTATGTTCATGAAATTGTTTAGAGATGTAACCATTTCAATTCTTCTTATGTGTTTTTTAAAGGTAACTGGCAAAAACCATTAACAACTGAAAGCAGTACAAAAATTTACATGAAAAATTTTTGAAGTGTGTGAATAAGTGGACATTTTTATATCCAGCTTGCAAACTGGAAGAACTTTTATTTATATTTTTATCTTGGTGATTATTTACAATGAATGGGCACAGCGATGAAGAAAGTGCAAGGAACAGTAGTGGAGAATCAAGGTAAGAATATCCATTTACAAGACTTTGCTTTAGATATTTAAAATTTTTCTTAGATATTTGTTAGTTGATTTTAAAAGCAGCAATTTTAAACCCAATCCTAACTTCTGTTGGGACAGCCAAGATACATGGCCTTCACTGTATATAGCACACATAGGGGAAGGCTGGAGGTCTTTTGGGGGTAAAGGGATATTTGTTCTGTGTAACATTCCAGCTGGCCTAATGGGCATCTGTTCCACTCTCCCCCTGCTCCTTTGCTGCTTGGTGGTGTACTTGTCTCTGCCGGCAGCTGACACTCTAGTTTCAGCACTAGTTGGCCAGTGCTGCTTGCTCTAGAGTAGTTACAAATATTAAGTTTTATATAACTTGGCTGTAGGCTTTTAAATAAATAAATGGGTAGCGTGTATAATGAAGGACCTGGGCCCCCACCCTAGTGTGTCCATTTGGGGGCATGTTTAAAATAGTAATGACTGCTGCTAATTGAAACTCATTTGTGCATGTCATTGTAACAGCAATACTTCTGGTCCAGATGGACCATTTGATACAGCTGTTGCACATACCTGTTATTGGAGAGTTCAGTAGCCATCAGATACATTCTGTGGTTGTGCTTTAGGCAAAAGATGGTTGTCGCAAAGAAGAGTGCTGGAGTCAAAAATACAAGCACTGGGTCTTACAAACAACAGTAGATATCAGATCTGTGGCTTGCCAAGTAACTAACTGTAAGGTTGAGCTTCTGCCATTCAGAAACGTTTGTCTTTTAGCATCCCCTGAGGGTTCCCATTTGTGCTTTAACATTTTTATAATACTAAATACTGTGTGGGACTCCTGTGCTGATTAAGCCACAGGACCCCTGTGTGAGGTGTCCTCTGCAGGCTTCTTCCAGAGTTGAACAGAGCTCAGCTCCAGTTGCCTTTAGAAAGCTGAGATAGTATCAGATCTGGGGACCCATGTTGATCCAGATATTTAGAAAGAAAATCTGTGGATACCAGTGTTTCACTTTATTTGGCTATCATGATCAATAGCTGTTGGAAAACCTATTGTTTATGAAGGCATCTAACCTTTTAAAATTATCTAAGGTAATTGTCATGCTCATATCCTGTGGAAGTAACATTTATCCTTTCTTTTGCTCTGAGTTTACTATCAATCACTTTGCCTGTACAGTGGTGCCTCACATAAAGAGCTTAATTCGTTCCAGAAGCATGCTCTTTAAGTGAAACAGATTTTTCTTTAAGTGAAGCAGATTTTTCCATAGGACATAATGGACAGTCAGACAATTGGTTCCACAACCCCCAAAATATTCATATAAAAGTATTAACTGGATGTAAAAATGATGACAAAACACTGGAATTGAATTTAAAACATGCATTCAATGTGCATGATCCTATGAAGTCTATTTATGCATTCAGTGTGCATGATCCTATGAAGTCTGCATTCAATGTGCATGATCCTAAAAATGATGACAAAACACTGGAATTGAATATAAAACATGCATTCAATGTGCATGATCCTATGAAGTCTGCAATCCTAAAGACACTTTCCTGGGAGTAAGCTCCATTTAACACATGGAGCTCCGTTTAACACATTTAAACATGGTTAGGAGGCTGCAATCAAAGACACTTTCCTGGGAGGCTTACCTGGGCTGCTGCTGGAGGTTCAAGGTGGCCGGTGGCAGCTGCCTCTAGCACCCCCAGGCAACTGCCCCCAAGTTGGGGGCAGTTAGAGGCAGCAGTGCTGGCCAGCAGCCCTTTTAAAGAGCCTCCGTGTGGAGGAGCAGGGCTGCATAGTACACGTGCCCATAGCACACTTGCTTGTTAAGTGAAGCGGAACTTGTTATGTGAAGCAAGATTTCTTGGAAATTTTTGCTTGTTATGTGAAATGCTTGTTAAGCGAGGCACTTGTTAAGCAAGGTACCACTGTAATTAAATTGCAATGTCTTTTCCTTTCCTTGCAACTACTTGTATGCATCGGACTGCAATATTTATGTTTAATCCTGTGTGCAGGAATAAACAGTTGCCTCTATATTTTATATTTAGAAATTTTGCGGTACAAAAAACAGTTAAAAATACCCATATTGTTGGTTATAACATGCAAAATCAAAGGCAGTTGTCACTTAATCATTAGCTATTCAAGCATGGAGATCCCTGTCATGGTAATAGTTGTTTTGGTTTGTGAGCAGGGGAACCCCCTTTACTCTTAGTGAAACAACCTGCAGCTCACGCTTGGTAGCTAGTGGTACTACTGTATTTGCATTTAGTGAAATTTGAGGTAGACGT
The DNA here is from genome assembly GCA_030015325.1 of Cryptoblepharus egeriae. Lineage (NCBI taxonomy): Eukaryota > Metazoa > Chordata > Lepidosauria > Squamata > Scincidae > Cryptoblepharus > Cryptoblepharus egeriae. Next base: position 194,728,221 of record JAREYC010000002.1, read on the forward strand.
TTCCCAGGCTCACTTCTCAGCCCTGTTTTACTTCAACTGGCTGTAAGTTACTGTATTTATTTAAATATAATGCTCACCTTTTATGGGAGAATGCTTTCTCTCGGGTATCCTGGTCCGAAACAAAGTAGATATAATAGATACCTGGCAGTAGGTATAAAATGCCTTCAAAATGCAGTGATTCATTGGTTGAAGTATATCTCAGTGTCAATGGCTATGTGTCAATGGCTATGTCTAGCCAAACAAGTGGACCCTGCCTAGGCGGAAATAATGTAAAGATGAAGTCCCTGGTCCAAGCTATACTGGTCAAAATCAGCATCTTTAATTGGACTTGCTAACAGACTGGCAGCAGTCATTCAACAGAATTGAACTGCTGAAGCCTAGTAACCCACGTATATTAGGTTCTGCATTACATTTCTGTTAAGGAATACAGTACTCAGCATAGGGATCTTTTTTGTTCTAGTGTATTTGAATGAATAATTCATAAATTTAATAAATTTGCCATAGAAATGGAATTCAGAACGATCTCCAGTAGTTGAAAACATCAATACCAGATCTCAAATTCCATGTTTGTTCAGTAGAGTAATCAAAAATAAGATGATGTTTCGGTGTTTGTTATCATGACATTTTTACAACAAACTTCTCTTTCTTTGAATGATTAACCCTACAATCCAGAATAACTACGGGAGCACATAAGAGACATTACGTGCACCCGTAGTTACTGCACCACCTAGTGAAAACCTATGGGAAAGTTATATTGCAATCCAGAGTAAATTGTTCTTACACTGGAGCAAGGACTCCCCATAGTTACTCTGGATTGTGCCCTAAGCCTACTTTTTTTGAACTGCCTTCTTAGGATGAGGTATGATCTTTGATTTAGGCGAGATGGGAATATGTGTTTGTAGAACTCCCACAAATGCCCATTTTCTATAGGACCCTTATAGAAGAAAGCTTCTTTAACCTTCCCTATCTTTTGAGATTTTGGCTGTTACACTAATCTCTTCCTTACATCTATTTACATTCCATTTGAAACCTGTATTGAATGCTCAAGAGAATAAGTTATAGCCAGCAGGACTGAAGGAAAGTTGAAAAGGAAGTAGACCTGGTTAAGAGACAAGTGATTTAACAAATAAGGTACTAGGGATTACAGTAGATTTGAGAGCATAAAAAAGCAAAATAGAAGTAGAGAATGTAAAATGCAGGAACCAAGGTATAAAGAAGGATACATTTCAGTAGTCTTAGACTGCAATCCTATATACGAAGATTTACCCTACAATCCAGAGTAACTACGGGAGCACGTAAGAGACATTACGTGTACCTGTAGTTACTGCACCACCTAATGAAAACCTGTGGGAAATTCATATTACAATCCAGAGCAAATTGTTCTTACACTGGAGCAAGCACTCCCTGTAGTTACTCTGGATTGCACCCTTAATCTTCGTACACTTTCCTGAGAGTAAGTCCCATAGAAGAAAATGGGACTTACTTCAGAGTAGACATTCTTAGGCTTGCACCCTTAAACTTTTGATGGTTAACAGGTATTATTCTATAATGATTAAGAAACTGAAGTATTAATTAGGATTGCAGTGGCTTGAACATCACCTATGCCATAAATTCATGGCCTTAGGCTGCGGTCCTTTACATAATCCTTTACCCCTTTACATAATCCTTTACCCCTGCTAACTGGGCAAGCGGCTATTAATTTTTAGCTATCAATTTTTTCATTTTCTTGTAAACCATTTTGTAACTTTCAGTTGAAAAGCGTTATACAAATACTGTAGATAGATAGGTTAGATAGATAGATAATTTTCTAGGAGTAAATCCTGTGGAATTACAACATGTTCTCTTTGTCTCAAAAGTTCCATTTTTTTTACAACTGCCAGTTGCCTTAATAGGTAAGGGATCCCTTCCCCCACCACTTCATGTTAACCACTTCATGCTGCTTGGAAGATTATAATGAAATGGAAATGCAAAGGGTTCTTCAGCTCCACGGCACATTAGGACTCAGGATTTACTTCCTTTCTATCCTCTGTCCACTTGAGCAAAGATATGGAGGCAGGCTTATCATAGTTTACAATCTAGCTAGTGTGATAAATCATGCACTTGCTTGGAGGCAGGCAAAGAGTAAGATTGCTGGGGCAATAAGCAGCAGGTACATACAGTCAAGCAAAGGATAATGTGGGAAGTGTGGTTGGTCAGAATGATGATAATAGTTAGAAGAAAAGTAATCCTGATGAATGAGAGCCAGGCAATTAGGTCAGAAGTACTGTATAATTGATCCATACTTCCTCTGATTAGTTCTAGAATGGCACTCTCAGGCATGACTCATCCGTGACTCATCAGGTCTCATCCAAATGCTTGGTTACAACATCAATAACCCTAACCTGGAACTTTATGAATATGAAATCTGTGCTGTTTAACTCAGCTGTATCTCTGTTATGTAACAACTTCAGTTCTGGTACAAATGGCATATTTTTCATATTTTCCCATAACCATATTTTTCATTTTTCAAGACACACTTTCTTCCCCTCCCCCCAAAGTGGTAGGAAACGTTGAGGCACCTTGAAAAGCAAAGGCGTCCCTCCAGGGGGTGCCCATTCCATCCTGTTTGTGTGTGTGCTCTACCAAGAGGAGGAAGGAGGAGGACAGTTTTTGCAGGAAACTGGGCTTCCTAGAGCGGGAAAAGCATCCTCCTCCTCCCACCTCCTCATGGCAGAGCACACCAGCACACAAGCCAGCCCGCTGCACAGCTTTACCGAACCCGCACACCATCCTCTGGGGCCTCCCTGCTGCCCACCCATCGCTGTGCAGCATCCTCCGGCCCCGAAACCATCCTCCAGAGCCTCCCTGCAGCCCGTCCTGCTGCGCAGCTTCACCAGCCCAGCACACCATCTTCCAGTGCCTTGTTGCCACCAGTCCGCTGCTGCACAGCATTATCTAGCCCCACGCACTATCCTCCAGGGGTTCCCTGCCGCCCACCCGCCACTGCACAGTATCCTCCGGCCCCGTGACCATCTTCCAGGACCTCCCTGCCACCTGTCTACCCTCAGCCAAGCCAAGCTGAGGCTCACCGGCACCACACCTGAGCCTTCAAGTACAACCCCCCCCCCGGACTTCTCTGCCCCCTAAAGAAGCCCCACTACCTTTCCCTGCCTGGTCCTGGACCCACTCCCCACTCACACACCTGCATCTGCCTCCCTCCCCACTCAGTCGCTTGCATCCTGGGCCCACTCCCCTTCTCACTCAGTGAGTCAGCCCCATTGGATATAGTGGGGCTTGAATCTGTGTAGGCACCAAAGGATTGTGTCCCTTTTGCTCTCACTCTCTTTCACTCTCACTCACATTACTCATCAGACACATCTCCACACTTTCCTGGGCTCGATTCAGAGTAGGCACCAGAGGATCATGTCCCTTTTGCTCTCGCTCTTTTTCACTCTCACATCACTCATCAGACATATCTCCACACTTTCCTGGGAGTGAGTAAGCCCCTTTAGATATAGTGGGGCTTGATTCTGAGTAGGCACCAGAGAATCATGTCCCTTATTCAGCCCCGCTGCTCTCACTGTTTTTCACTCTTACATCACTCGTCAGACACATCTCCACACTTTCCTGGGAGGGAGTAGGCACCATTGGATATAGTGGGGCTTGATTCAGAGTAGGCACTAGAGGATCATATCCCTCACTGGCTGCACAGCTGCCCACAGCTGTGTGGCCGCTAAGCAGCCCACACCTGAGTTTGCAGGTATAACCCCCCGGACCTCCCTGCCCCCAAAAGAAGCCTCACCATCCTTCCCTGCCTGACCCTGGACCCCTACCCATTCACCTGCACCCTGGACCCTCAAAAGTATACGTATGTGAGTGCACTTGTGTATGTGTGTGAAGGTTTGGGTGTAAGTGCGTGTGTGTTAGGGGATTTGTTTATTAGTGCATGTGTTCATGCACTCATTTGTTCATGACAGTGATGATGGTTCTTAATATGGTTCTGTTTATATGGTTGAATGTATTATTCTGAACCTTAAAGAAAGTTCTTAATACCGCTGTTGACTTTACATGGCTGAAATATTATTCTGCTATATTTTATTAAATATATTAGTACACCATTTAGTTCAGAATATTTTTTTTCTTGTTTTCCTCTTCTAAACCTAGATGCGTCTTATGGTTAGGTGTGTTCTAAAAATAAAAAATAAGGTACTCCTCTATCAGTACTTATAACGATATTGATGGGAAACTGCTAGAACATGTATAGGCCCTAACACTGATTTCCCCTCTTTTTGTGATTCTTAACATATGTAATTATTGTGACCCACACTTACAAATGTCCTGTGATCTGCATTCCTCCCATTCCTCCCCCATCTCCTCCTTTGCAAATTTACCCTCTCCCTAAGTCTGAGAAACACTGCTGAAGTCCATTATGAAATGATAAATCCCACCATGTAAGTGATTAGAGAAAGTTTGAAAGAGGGATGCAGGTACATCATTATCTTAAGAAGCTGAAATAAGGAACAGTGTCTGCCAGTGGTGGCGAGGTTGCCATTCCTTTCCTTGACACTGGCTTATTTTCTTTTAAGCAGCACTTTTCTTGCATTGAAGCTTGCAGAAGCTCCCTACAATAGTATGTTTAGGGGCTTTGGGAGCCTCCTCACTATTAGAAAGAGTTTGACAAACCCTGATAACCATAAGAGAAGCAGTCTGATTGTCTAAACAATTATCTTCTCTCCTTCCAAAACACTTCCTGTGATTTTTTTGATATTTTCAACTAACCCAATTTCTACTGTAGACTATTACTTTACAGGCTAATGATATGACTTAATTTTGGCAAGAAAGACAATAAAAGTAAAAATACCTCCAAAATACAAACATTTCTATGCTACAAACGTTTCACAGCTTATAATCAAAAGCCAAAGTTTAAGCAAAAGCTCTTAAAACTCTTTCAAACCACTTCAGAGATGTGCTCGTTAATTTACTGGAAAATCTCCTTTCATCAAATTGTTTAAGTATCTTTGGTTGCAATCCAGTATCCACTTAGGCCGGCATAAGCTGTGTTGACCTGGAGATATCACAAAAATGATGTAAGGAACATTTTCCCCACTCTGGGAGAGGGGGGGCTTAGGCCAGTGCACAGACATACGCTGACTTCCCCACTTCACCATTGGCTGGCCTAAATTGGTCAGGCTGCAAACCTAACCATCCAGTTAGGCTGGCATAAGTCCTGTGCTGACCTGGGGATGTCACAAAAGTGCTATCAGGCACTTCTGCCCTACTCCTTGGGATGTTATGACAATGCACAAGGCATATTCCAGCTTCCCACCACCACCAGAGGAAGTTATGCCAGCTGAATTATACTGGCTTAAATTGGGTAGGATTGCACCCTTTGTTGATTTTGAGATAGGTAACAGCCATGACATCACTTCTGGAGGAGGGGGGGAGTCCCAGACAGATTGCCATTCTCAGAAGGGGGTCCTGGGCCAAAATGCTTAAGAAGCACTGCCCTAGGGGTTGCTGCCTGATTTATAAGTGCTAATAGATGTCAGTTATAATGATGATTGGGCAGCAGTGCTCCCCCTCAAATAGCAGTTTGTTTAACCCTTGATGCACATTGCCTAATCCCCACCCTGTCTGTTTCAGGGGGCCACCAAAAATTGGGTCATGACCCACTGATGGGTCCTGGACCCACAGTTTGAAAACCAATGGTGTAAAAGTATTTGCTACTAGAAAAAATAACACAGTTTGCTTCTAAACTACATCTACTGTATGTCAATTCCAGTAAATTCAGAAAAAAACTGGAGGAGGAATCCGATTTGAATAACAAGCTGAGCTTTCCATTGCGTGATTTTGTAATTGTGTTGCAACCACACCCTGTTTTGTAAAAGGATGCAAAAACTCAATTCATGTTGCAACATTTCATGTAATAAGAATGGTTGTTTTGTCCTATACTTAAATTCTGATGTGTGTTTTGGGGGTGGAAGGGTAGTATTGGGTGGTGCAGCAGTAATACAAATAGTGTAGTTACCAATTTAAAGATCTTATTAAAAATGATGGATTACACATGCTTGCAACACTGGTAAAAAAAACACCTTTTTCAAATTTATGGTATTTTTATGGGAAACAAGTGAGTTGTGCAGGACTAAGACTTTCTTTTTTCTTTTTAAACAAAATTTATTGGTTTTTAAAGACAAATTAAAACAAACAAAACACAAACAATAAGTCCAAGAATATACAAGTAGTGTGTCAGAGATTTTGTCACCCTTTTCTAATCATAATTACAGTTACATTACATATTAACTCATATTAATCAACCTTTGAACTGTAAACTTGTTCATTAATACTTTACAAGGTGATTATTCTAAAATTTTTTATTGTCTAGCCATTGATAGAAACAATCCCAAATTTCATAAAGCTGTTTATCCTCTTGTTTTCTAATTTCAAATGTCAATCTACTCATCTCTGCGCATTCCAACATTTTCTTAATAACTTCCTCCTGCGATGGTATTTTCTCACTTTTCCAATTTTTAGCAAATACAATCCTAGCCGCTGTTAATATATTTACAATCAAATATTTTAAGTCTTTACTGTATATATCAGGTAGAATTCCCAATAAAAAAAATTCTGGTTTCAAATCAATATGTTTCTTTGTCATTTTTTCCAGCCACGAACATATTTTAACCCAATACTTTCTAGCATTCCCACAGGTCCACCACATATGATAATATGAGCCAGGAATCTGATGGCATTTCCAACATTTTCCAGATTTATTCTTAAACATTCTTGCAATTCTAGTCGGAGGGAAGTGCCATCTATAAAACATCTTATACAGGTTTTCTTTATATGCTGTTGACATTGTCATACTATAATTTTGAGACCACAATTTTTGCCATTTTTCTAAGTCAATCCCATATCCAAAATTCTTTCCCCACACAATCATAGTTTCTTTCACCTGTTCTTCTTCTAGTTTAATTTCCAATAAATGACCATACAATTTTTTAATCACCTTATCATCAATACCTGTTAAAATTTTATCTAAATCCATCAATTTATGGTAACAACCTTCTGTTTTGGAATCTTCAATATATCTTGAACGTACTTGGACGTATGAAAACCAATTCATCTTTATGCCTTGTTCCTCTAATTTTTGCATCGATTTGAGTTCACTCTTTTCATCCAAAATTTCTCCATATCTCACTGTTTGTTCTTTTTTATATGTTATAGGATAAGAGAATGCTTCAATAGTGGATAACCATAGTGGAATTTTCAAATAACATAGTCTTTTAATCTTCTCCCAATTTAACCGCAAAGAATCCTGTATATAATGCCTTCTAAAATAACCCTGCATCTTACTTCCCTTCTACCATAGAAAAGTATGCCACCCCAGTAACAAATCATGTCCTTCTAATGTCAACAATCTAGAATTTCTTAATGTTATCCATTCCTTAGCCCACATCAAATTTGCAGCTTGGTAGTATAACTCCCAATTCGGCAAACCAAATCCTCCTCTGATCCTAGTATCTTGCAAGAGTTTTAACTTTATTCTCACTTTCTTACCTTGCCATATATATTTCGAAACAATTTCATTAAGTTCTTTAAAATAATCCTTTCCAAGCCTGATTGGTATTGTTTGAAACAAATATAGTATTCTGGGCAAGATATTCGTCTTAATTGTTGAAATTCTCCCTATTAATGAAAGATGTAAGTTTTCCCATTTAGTCAGATCTGAAGCTATCTTTTGTTTAAGTTTGACATAATTATCCTCTTTTAAAGAACTACATCTTGCTGTCAATTGAATTCCCAAATACTTAACCTTATTTACAATTTGGATCCCCAATACATCTGCCAATTCCTCTTTTTGTTTTACTAACATATTCTTTGTCAAAATTTTTGTTTTATCTTTGTTTATTTTTAAACCAGCCACCTTGCCATATGCCTCTATTTTTTCCAATAGCCTTGGTGCTGTCTCCAAAGGCTCCTCTAATATAAAAACTTAGACTTTCAATGGAAAGAGTCTTTAGGATTATAGGCTTAGTTGGTTAGAATTATGCCCTGAATCATGAATTATGCCTATGATTTTAATAGCATTGATGGTGCAATCTGAACTTGTACTGGAACAGGCAGGCAGGCTTGCCTGTGCTATATCCAGTAGTTCAAATATATTCTGCTGCACTACTGCACACAGCTGCTGCACTACTGTGGAGAAGGGGAAGTAACAAGAGGATGTTTTAAATTTCTGGTATTGAACAAACTATAAAGTATCCCAATGCAGAAAATCAAGACTTATTATGAACCATAGTGTACGAACTTGCCATTGCTGGTTTGATCTGTGTAAACTATAGTGGATTGATCTGTGTAACCTATATAGTATAGACAAAGCAAATATCTTTTCAAAACAAAACTGAAAACTTCTGACACAACAGTCACATGCACAATAACAGGAGAGATCAACCAAAACTGAACTTAGGAGTTTCCAGTGACTTTTATTTAAAGGAAAATAGACGGTGCCTCTCCGGGGATAAAGAAGTAATTCAAAGAAGAACCTCTGCTAGGTAGAAACATTCCACAATCTATTCCCGCTGGTGACCATGACTTCTTAAAGCTTGGCTTAGGTATAGTCGCCTGGTTTGCTTTGGCAGTTATACTACGATTATGAACTATTGCCCTGCTTTTTCATATAGATATGCTTTTAGAAAGGAGTTAATACCTCAATTGGTTATGCTACCTGTGTTATAACAACTCTAAAAGTTTTGCATTGTTTTGAAAACCATGATGGTGTAGTGGTTTGGGAGCTGGCTTGAAACCTGGACAATCCAGGGTTCAAATCTGTCCTTGGCCATGAAGCTTCCTGGATGATCTTGGGCTTTGTGAACCACTTTGTGAAGTTTTTGTTGAAAAGCGGAACATAGATACTGTTGTGCCAGTCACTCCTCACCTTACTGGTTTGTTGTGAGGACAGCAGGAGGGGAGGAATGAAAGCTTTGTAAGTGCTTTGGTATTTGTGTTGGGATGGAAAAGGCAGAGCATAAATGCCTAAAATAAAATAGTGATCACTTCACAAATTGCAGTTTACTGGATATACTGTATAATGTAACAACATTTATTTTTGGGAAGCACTTCTGGGTTTTCTTAAGACCAAATCTGAAACAATTAGGTGTCCCCTGCAGTCCTGCTAGTCGTGATCCACTGCAGGGTGCAATGCTCATCCCTGTTCCTAAGCCAAAGAGCCAGCACTGTCCAGAGGAGATGCTTTTTTGGTCATGTGGTCAGCATGTCTAAATGCCAAAGCACACAGAACGCTGTTCACTTCCCACTGAAGTGGTACTTATTCATCTACTTGCATTTCCATGCTTTCAAATTGGTAGGTTGGCAGGAGCTGGGCAAGAGACAGGAGCATACACAGTCTTGCAGTACTCAGGAATTGAACCACCTAACCTGCCCATAGTGTCTTAAACTCTGAGCCACTGCAACCCTAAAACAATAAATATCAGAAAACATTCTCAAAAAACTTATTCAAGGCTCCTGAACTCCCAATACATACTTTTTGGAGTGATTTACATGATATAGTCCCAGATTGGAAATGTAGTCATTACTGCTAAAAAATAAAAAAAAATCAACTGGATGTCTTAACATGCAATAAAATTTATGATCTAAAAACTCATGTCAAAAGCTTTGAAATGATGAATGAACATATGAAGCAGCTGTCATCTTTTTGTATTCTGTTTAATAATATTTGCTCTTAACTTACTGCAGCCAGTCAGATGATGACTCTGGTTCAGCGTCAGGTTCTGGATCTGGCTCAAGTTCCGGAAGCAGTAGCGATGGGAGCAGCAGCCAGTCAGGAAGCAGTGACTCAGATTCTGGGTCAGAGTCCGGCAGTCAGTCAGATTCTGAGTCTGACTCATCGAAGGAAAAGAAGGTCCAAGCTAAACCGCCAAAGGTTGATGGAGCTGAGGTAAAATGAACTCTGTTAAACTTACACATTGTTTATTCCATTCAGCAGACACCTACTGAAATACTCTCAATTCTAAAATAGTTTCCAAATAGGAGACATTAGGAGATCTGTGGAGACATTAGGAGACATTAGGATCAACCTAAATGGTTAACTGTTTTCCAACAAAGTTGCCAGAGAAAAATCCTCCACGTTTCATATTGTGATCATATCATTAATGAAGAGATATTACAAAGATCAAACTCAGAACACTTGCCAACAACTGTGAACAGTTTTACTGTGAACAGTTACTTACTGTGAACAGTTTTCTAGTCAGGTGTCCAGATATAGGCACTGAGAGTCTCACTACAGTGGGTACCACCTGAAGCAAAGAGGAAACGAGGTCGACCTCAGAAAACATGTCAAATGCTTAAGAAAGATCTTAACATTAATGTTCTTATTAATGTTCTTGGGGCAATGCTGAAGCTATTGTAAATGATAAAACTCACAGGAGAACTCTTTTCACAGGACCAAATGATGAATATGAGACACTGAAAATCCTGCTATAGTATGTGATACTTACACATTGTTGCTGCCAAACTTCACATCCCCCCATTAAGCCTCAAGAGAAACACGGTTGAGGTTGTCTTTTACTGTACTTGGGATCTTTAGCAGTTTGTGTCTCTTGAGGAACACACTTTCAGTTTCATTAAAGAATTAGAAGCAGATCCTTAACTGAAACTAATGTGATTGGTTTAATTTTTCTAAAGTTGAGCTTTACTAATCTTGCAGCATGTTTAACTTGATGCTTGGCTTAGTTTCACATTGCTGGACTGCAAGCATCAATAAATTAGGTGTTCTACCTGTTTGGTCATTGAAGGAGGACGTGGCTTGAAAACTAGCAAAAGAAATTCCTTGTATTCATTTTAAATATACGGTATTTCTTGTTACAATTCTAAAATACTTTCAAACTTTGGTTAGACTGGTAAGTCCTTTCAGTTTACTTATATTTAGCATTACATGAGGAAAATGTATCTCAAGATATGAAGGGCACTTCAAATAACATGTAAGAATAATTTCTATGTGTTTTTTCAAAAAAATGCTGTGCATTTTAAACTACAAGAATTCTTTTTTAAAAAATTTTGATTTCTTTGGCATAAATGAGTTGGCATAAATATAGTTCAGTTTATTTTATGCATTTTTGTTTGATTAAAAACTGCACAGATTCGTTGCATGGTTTTAGTTGAAGTGATTTGACTCTGGTGTTCCTTTTTTGTTAAATCCATTCAAAATGTGGTTTCCAGCATCACCATTGTAATACATGTTTCTGTAGCAAAATGTGAGGCTCTGAAATCTAGGCTGGTAGTTGGCACCAGGACACTACAGAGTAGTTAAATAGGGCCTTGGAACACACTGTAATTGAATTGAATCTTCATACAAAAATAATTGTATGTCAATGTTTTCTTCATTTGTTCAAGCTGAGGCTTGTGTATGATTAAGGTACAACAGTGGTTCCAAAATTTTTTGACTGGCAGGTCACGTAAGGTTCCCTAGCTGGCTTCCATGGCTCCCAGGGAGAGACAGCTCACAAACTGTGAATCACAGGGATACAGTATTTCTCATAATTTGGAACCACTGATTGCTTAACAGCATAATCCTCACACTGAAACAAGCAAGCTGAAACCTTTTCCCCCTCCCCAGGCATAGACAAAAGCAGCTCCGTAGGTCTACTTGGATCTAAGCCATCCCTGGAGATGGCACAGGTCTAGGTAGATGGGAGCAGCCAGAGGCTACTTCCTGGGGCTTCGCAGGAAACAAGGCTTGGATTTGGCATAAATACTGAATTTGAGCTCTGCTTCCCACTTCCTGCTTGTCCACCCTCAGTCCCACCCTCTTCCACCCTGGAATTACTCCCACCTGTCTCCTCTACCCCTGCCCAATAATTGTACTGGCCAGGCTCTGCCAGCAAGTTCACCTGATTGCACTACCCAGAGAAGCATGAGGGGATGCAACTTGCTGCATCAGCCTCCACCTCTGTTTGGGCAGTGCAGATGTGCCTTAGATTAGTGCACGTTTCCAACACCCTGGGCTAGCACAAGTTGGCCCAACAGAATGTTCAGCATTGTGCTCTCAGAAACAAGTGACCATAGCTTTCCATTGCATAATTACATTCAATAATCTCTCATCACTTTTTTGTTTGAATTTTTCCTTTAGTTTTGGAAATCGAACCCTAGTATTCTGGCTGTACAGAGATCTGCAATGCTTAGGAAGCAGCAGCAAGAGCAGTCAAAAGCAGCATCCTCAAACAGTGGTTCAGAAGAGGTGAATAGTTTGTTATAAACTAATATTTTAAAGTGTAAACACACATTTTTATGGGGCAAAACAAACAATGGATTTTGATTCTAGTTAGGCACCATAGACGATATCAGTTTGTTGTACATATTTTCATCTTGTTTTTGGCTGCAATCCTAAAGACACTTTCCTGGGAGTAAGATCCATTGAACACAATGGGGCGTACTTTTGAGTAGACATGGTTAGGACTGTGCTCCTTATCCCCCATTCTACATTCATTTATGAAATTTTCCATATCACTTTATTTTTAATTCTCTGCTTTGAGTTTTTTTGTCTTCACACATTCCCACTATACGTTTTAGATGTAAATGCTAACTATTTCTTACAGAATTCCCAGTATGTTCTTGGATAACAGGAAACTGCTGTTTCTTGCTTTATAATTTAGAAAAATTGATAGTTTTCAACTTTCAGAGTTGAATCCTATCTAACTTTCCAGCACTGCAGCTGCAATGTGGCCATAAGGTAAAGGAACAAACCTTCCTTTACCTTGAGCTCTGTTTCTGCCCCCGTTGCAAGATTGGTCCCCAAAGTGAGGAAAATCATAGCTCACATATCCACCATAATAATTGACTTTAAATAAATATATTTGGAAGGAATTGATTAATTATAAACATCTGGTTTCTTGCCAGATATAGTATGTTATTACTATATTGTATACCCTATATGCACACTTTGCTCTTGAAAAAGGATCTCAATATTAAGATTAATAATATTCCCAATATTAATGTACTAATTGATCTTTCATGCAGGACTCATCAAGTAGTGAAGACTCTGCTGATGACTCATCCAATGAAATCAAGCGGAAGAAGCATAAAGAGTAGGATTTTAAATATTTTGGTCTTTGTATTTTTAATTTGTCTCACCAATCTTGTTCTACTTAAGATATGGCCTTAACATAGCTATTTTTAAAGGAAAAAATTAACATCCACCAAGTAACAAAGTCTTTATCTTAATGGTACAGCAGTCTCTATTCTAGAACAATGGGCAATGCAATCCAGACTTTCGCTGAAGCAGGCAGACTTTTGTGCCTGTGTTGCATCCAGTGCAAGTTTGGGAGGCTGCTGCTGCTCTACCCTGGAGAGGGGAGAATTCTCCCCTACCCCAAGGTAAGGCTGCAGCAGCCCCTATAGGACTACTCACATTTAGGCCACCTCTGGAGGTGGCTTACATTAAAATACACCAGAGTAGCTTACTGCCCCTGAGTGCTCTGGCCTACTGAGCACTCCAGTCTGCCCTAGGACGATGCCAGGATCCAGCCAAAGTCAGCTCCTGGCCCTTTCTTCTTCTTGGTCCACATCCTGCCCACCATATCTCCCCATCCCTCTCCCTGCCCTTTCTCCAACCCTGGTGTGCTGGCCTAAGTGGTTCCCTACTTTTGTGACATGACTTGGCAGGTGCAAGTGACTGAGGATTGTTCCCTTTGTATCAGAAGAAAGTCATTGTATTTGGGGGCATACTTCCTAGTAATTGTTTTTCGGATTCCAACCTTATAAACCTTTCTAGAACTTGATTTCAGTGCTTCAGTTATTTGATATTCATTCAATCACAATGCAGTATTGATATTGGGAAAAAGTGGCTAATGTTGAAAATATTTGTGTCAGTAATACAGTTAGTGTTCCTTTGTAATGATTCAGGAATTATAAACAATCCTTTGGATGTGCAAACATGCACAAATAATTCATCCATTTCCTGTAAACCTCTTGCATTTTTTCCATCTTCCGTAATGTTCCAAATTGTTGCTTCAAATATTCTTTTTTATCATGATTGTTTGCCTTAAATAAACAAGAATATTAATACTAGATTAATAATATACTAATAGTATTCATCTATTACTAGATTAATACTAGAATAATAGTACTAGAATATGCTGTAGGCAGGGGGTTGGACTAGATGACCTATTGGGTTTCTTCCATGATTCTATATTCATTGTATCTGTAAGCATCCAAGTTGTATTTTTGTAAATATCTGTACACAAGTAACTTTGTACTTTAAATCTATATAGTGAAGACTGGCAAATGTCTGGGTCAGGATCTGCCTCTGGATCTGCCTCAGACTCTGATTTGGAAGAAAGCAGAGATAAAAGTATCAGTGAAGAAAGTGAATCTGACTATGAGCCAAAAAACAAAGTCAAGAGTAGGAAACCTCCACGAAGGTATGGAATATTTAAAATGTAAATAGATTGTATTTTGAAAAATATGAATATTTTAAAAATATGAATATTTTTTCAAATCGTTGTCATCTTATGATTCAGTTGTAAATGAACTTTCCATGGACTTGAAGGAAGGTACTTCAGAACTGGGCTCTTTGAAACCCAACCCAAAGGTTGAATCGGGGGTTCAGTTAAAACTGTTTCCCCATAAGAGAAGCCTAAAATTCTGCTATCACCCCATATTTCTTTGAGGAGGAACATGTAGGGATGCTCTGGTCAGTCACGTCTGTTGCCCAGTGATCCAGAAGCCTGTGTAAGAGGATGTCCAGGAAGATGTAACTGCCCAGAGCATCCATACAACATATTTTGCTTCAAAGAAATGTGGCTGAATGGTAACTTCTTCTCAGGATGGGTAACCTCTTCCCCCCTGTTCTTCATTCCTTTTGAAAGACTGGCAACACAATCCTAACTTGCACTGGATCAGTCAGCTTTCCTAGCCTTTGCTGAATCCAGCACAACAATTAAGACTGCTGCTGTCCTACTGCGGGAAGGGGGAGCTCATCCCCTTCCCTGCGGTAGGGCTGCAGCAGGTCTAAGCCCGAGTGGATGAGAGCAGACAGAAGCTGCTCCTCGTTGCCTGGAAGATGAGGCTTGGATTGGCATAACTACCTAATCTGAGCCCTCCCAAGCCTGCCATCCGCCTGCTCTCCCTTCACCCCAGAATGCCCCACTCCTGCCCTCACGCTAGACCCTGCACATAGACATGCAACTTATAGGCCAGCACAAGGAATTTTTCTAGCCTAAGTGCAATCTAGGATTGTTTTATGAAAGTGGCGGACACCAGAGTTGGGAAAGTATTGGGTAATGATGTTGAACATGGCACAGAATGGCATAGAATACAGAATGCTCTGTATTCTAACATTCTACATACTTTTCTGCCTGAAGTTTGCATATATCTAAACACATACAAGCAAAGGTTATGTATAATTATCTGAGCATAATTATCTGGCATGTATATCAGGATATTTATCAGTAAGTGTTCTGAAAATCTGTTTTCTTTGTTCTTTATGATTTAAGAATAAAACCGAAAAGTGGGAAGAAGAGTTCGGGGCAAAAAAAAAGGCAACTTGAGTCATCTGAAGATGATGATGACGATGATTATGATAAGAGAGGGTCACGCCGCCAGGCAACAGTCAATGTTAGCTACAAGGAAGCTGAAGACGCAAAAACAGATTCAGATGATCTGCTGGAAGTTTGTGGAGAGGATGTACCACAACCTGAAGAAGATGAATTTGAAACAATAGAAAAATTTATGGATAGCCGCGTTGGGAGAAAAGGAGGTAATCTTGATTTAGGGCCCCTCTCCATTTACATTGATGTAGCCATGCAATAAAGGCACATGTTGTATCCAAAAGTAGGGATGGTGGGAGGTAACCTGAAGGGAAACAGGTTTACGTCCCAGTAAACACTGGAGCCACCTGTGGATCTCCTCAGATATGCACCATCACTTTTGGATTGGAATGGAGATAGGATCCCAGGGCATGCCGTTGCCATTCGTTTCCCTCCCCCTCCTCCGCCCAGTTACTCTTTCAGTCCTCCCACTGTTGGCTCTGGAGGCATAGTGGGATCTGACAGTGGAACTGCAATGCTGCTAACTCTTGCGGCAGTGAGTACATAATTGCTATCAATGGTGCACTGCATGTGTCATCACAAAACAGGCTGCGTGATTTGCAAAATACAAGACTTATTTCTGAAAACAATTTGCTATGTTTACAATTTTTGATTTAAAATAATGAACAGTGCAATCCTAAGAATGTCTCGACTCAGAAGTAAGTCCCATTGTGTTCAATAGTACTTACTGGTACTCCCAGGAAAGTGTGGTTAGGATTGTAGCTAATGCTTTGGTTGTGCTTTTCTCTCCAGCCACGGGTGCTACAACCACCATCTATGCAGTTGAAGCGGATGGAGATCCAAATGCAGACTTTGATAAATTGAAAGAACCTGGTGATGTGCAATATTTGATTAAATGGAAAGGTTGGTCCCATATTCATAATACTTGGGAAACTGAAGAGACCCTGAAGCAGCAAAATGTAAGAGGAATGAAGAAACTGGATAACTATAAGAAAAAGGATCAGGAAACAAAACGATGGTAAGTCTCTTTAGAGAGAGAGAGATAGGATAGAAATACAGTAAATAAATGGTATCTTCGTTCATCTATCATAAACAAAAATCACACATATATATTGCAGTAGTAGTCTAATTCTATTCCATCCATGATATGTAAATACTATTGATTGATCCATCTGAGAATAAAACTTGCAGAATACTTTAATGCATAAATTTAATTGCAAAATTTCCATAATGCATTCAGTTGAAATTGGGAATACTTTAGTGATGTTGATATTATTAACATTCAGAGCTTCTTTAGGCTATTTTCATTGAATAAGATACTCAGCTTCATGCGGGAAGGCTGCATAGATAGAGGTAGATGTAGGTAACCTCAGAATTCCAGATGCAGGGAAAGGCACCGGGATATAGGTCATGTGTGCTCCCTGAGGCATCTGGTTGGCCGCTGTGAAATATAGGAAGCTGGACTAGATGGGCCTTTGGCCTGATCCAGTGGAGGTGGTTCTTGTGTTCTTAATCTAAACTGGTGCTTCACTGGTGCTCCTGGCCCACCACTGGGGCTGGGTGTTGCAAAAGTGTTATAAAACACTACAGTGCTGGTGGTAAGCCCGCAGCACCAGTAGAGAGACCAATGCCACTTGGCACAGGGTGTCATTGCCAGAAATATGCTCATAAAAGTGCTAGGTGATAAGTACTTCCTTACTGGGAGCTTACTGGGAGAGGAAGTACTCTCCCAGTACTTACTGGGAGAGGAAGTAAGTGGGACAAGGCATTAGACAAGTGCACAGACATGTGCTTTCCTCCTTACATCACCACAGGAATGGGAAGACCGATGTGTTGTGCCAGCCTAGGTTAAGATTGCTGTCTAAGAAAGACGTATTCTGTTGTCAAACTTGCATTATACAAGAAAATATATATCTCGTATAAAGGCTATAAAAATATTACAGTGTTGTAATGGATATTAATGAATATTTTTCCAGGTTAAAAAATGCTTCTCCAGAAGATGTGGAATATTATAACTGCCAGCAAGAACTCACAGATGATTTACATAAACAGTATCAAATAGTAGAGAGAATCATTGGTAGGTGACAGATTTTGAAATTGGAAATGACTCACGCAGCACGGTGTGTTTGTGGTATTCATCAGTGTTTCTGTACTTAGAAATAATTTGTAATTGGCAGTTCCGTTATAATTTTTTCCTCATAAATTTACATGTTGGCGATTTCAGGAGTGATTTTTTTGCACTTTTTTATTTTAGCTTTTTATAAACATTCTGCAACAGGGTTGCAGCTGGCTTAGTGTTTTAAGTGTTTTAAGGTGCTGTGCCTGCCCATCTGAAAATTAGCAGGTCAGCAGTTCGAGACCCAAGTACTGGAAGACAGGGATAAATAGTTACCACCTTGGTGGGAAAGTAATGGCGTTTCATGTGCATGAGGGCCGCATGTCCATGGAGACATCTTCGGGTAATGGGTCTAGAAATGGGATGAGCACTGCACCCTAGAGTCAGTCACAATTAGCAAGGCATTCCGCAAGCGACACCTTTACACCTTTACCTTTATAAATATTCTATTGTGAAAGTTATTTTTCTACACAGGTACAGAATTAACTCATTGAATCCACTTTTTAAATGTATTCCACAGCCCATTCTAATCAGAAATCAGCAGCAGGATATCCAGATTATTATTGCAAATGGCAGGGTCTCCCTTACTCAGAGTGCAGCTGGGAAGATGGTGCTCTTATTGCAAAAAAATTTCAATCACGCATTGATGAATATTTTAGCAGAAATCAGTCCAAGACAACTCCTTTTAAGGACTGTAAGGTAAGTTCACTTTCATTCATTTATCTTCATTGTAACTAATTCCTGCTTCTTACAAGGAGAATTTTCTAGCCGGGGGCAGGGGAATTAACTGTGTCCCCTCCCTCATGTCTCACTTTCTGCATGCAAGGAACTGTTTTTGGCATGAAGATGCATTGACTCATATGAGCTAATCACAATTCACCACTTCCTCTGTTGTTTGTGAGAAACAGACAACAAAACATTATGGTTTTCAGTGATTTAAGAGTGGAATTCTGCTTGGGTTCAGTAGATAGTATTTTGCCCACTTACTAATAGTTTAATTTCATTTTATTTGTATAATTGAAATTAGAATTAACAGTGGAACTAATATTACTTTTCCCTTTTCTAGGTTTTAAAGCTAAGGCCAAGGTTTGTTGCACTAAAAAAGCAACCATCTTATATTGGAGGACATGAAAGTTTAGAGCTCAGAGATTATCAGTTAAATGGACTGAATTGGTTGGCCCACTCTTGGTGCAAGTAAGTACATAAACACTTGCAACATTTTATTAATATATTCTTATTTTTCAAGCCATAATAGTATTTCGTAATAGCATTTCAAGCATATGGTATTCTAGCGGCACATGTATAAGAACAAAATTTAACTGCTTTTTTGAACAAATTCCCAGCAAGAATACTTCAAGTTTCAATTGTACATTTGTTTTTAAAATCAATCATACCTGTCCATGTATCTGTGATGAATTTTTTTTTTTTTGCTTTTTAGATCATGTCCACCACACACAGTATAGAGATTCCTCCTGGGTTTTTTTTTGTTAAGATTTCCCATTTGACATACTTTTATACATTTTGCTAATTGGCTTGGAAAAATTTATGATCTATAAATAAACTTATATACATTTTCCTCATCAATAGAAGAATTTAGAGTAAATTTCATTTGCTTTGTCCATAATTTTTCCCAGTTCTGATTAGAGAAATGAAAAGGGTTTTTCTTGTTTCTGTTCTAGCTCTATTGAGAACCATAATGACCTAAAATTGTAAGGTAGCTAATATTTGAGGAAGATGAGTCTCAATATGATCATTTTGGGATTTGTATGTGTTGTGTCCCAGGACATAGATTTTAAGTGTGTTTTATTTATTTCATTTTACAGGGGGAATAGTTGTATTCTTGCAGATGAAATGGGCTTGGGCAAAACAATACAGACAATTTCCTTTCTGAATTACTTATTTCATGAGCATCAGTTGTATGGGCCTTTCTTATTAGTAGTACCACTTTCTACTTTAACGTCTTGGCAAAGAGAGATCCAGACATGGGCTCCTCAGATGAATTTTGTAGTTTATTTGGGAGATATTACTAGCAGAAATGTGGTAAGTGCACCTTTATATGTAATATGAAACAAAAGGCTAAAGATAGTGTCAAGAAATATTCCTGATAGATGCTAAATTAGTAGAAAACGTATAGTTATATTATGAGCATTTTAGATTAATTTAGAATAATGTAAAGGGTTAGATTTTATGTTGTTTATTTTAGAAGTGATAATTAATAACTAATCATTCTAAAAGAACATATCTGATGTTTGGCTGAATAAAAGAAATATTAAGTGATCTACCTATGCACCTTAAATGCTAGGAAACTTGTCCTTAGAAGACCTAACTCATTTTGAGTGCATCCTAACTGCACTGGTACATAGGGCTCATTGGCCCTATGCTGTATCCAGCAAAGGTTGGGAGTCCACTGGAGGTTATCTCAGGGTAAACAGATACTTTCCCTCTTACCCTATGTCAAGCCCCCAATTTGTCCTACTTCAAACTGCACTAGCTATTCAATTGGTACAAATCCAAGCAACCCATAAAAGACTGCTCAATTCCCCCCCCCCCCCCGTCTGCCTTTCCTCTGTTTAAAAATGTCCCTCCTCATGTGCTATGTGGTGCAGAGAGTGGGAGAAGACAGGAGGGCATTCTGGGAGAATTGACATGGCCTACAGTATATTTCATAGAATAGAATCACAGAATCATAGAGTTGGAAGGGACCTAGTAAGTCATCTAGTCCAACCCCCTGCCTGCAGCAGGAAATCCTCCTAGACTAGAGCGTCTCCAACAGGTGCTCATCGAGCCTCTGCTTGAAGATCTCCAGTGAGGGAGAGTCCACAACCTCCCTTGGCTCCCTTGCCGAACCGCCCTCACAGTATTTAAAATACTGTGTATAATTCTGATTACCAGAAAATTGATAGAGGTTCAAAGTGATCAGAGAGTTCAAGGAAAATTTTTCATATGAGAAAAATCTACAATGTTTAGCACTTTTGGGCTTAGGAAAATGTGACAATGTGATTAAGGGCACAATCCTGCATCATAATCTATTCATAATTAAGTTCTACTGTGTTCAACGATGCTTAGGGCAAAATCCAGAGTAACTATGGGGAGTTCTTGCTCCGGTGTAAGGACAGTTTACTCTGGATTGCAATATGAATTTCTCATAGGTTTTCACTAGATGGTGCAGTAAGTACAGGTGCACGTAATGTCTCTTACGTGCTCATGTAGTTACTTTGGATTTGGCTGTTACTCTTAGAAAAGTAGATAGACTTGCAGCCTGAGGCACATAGCAATATACGCTGTGTGGAGAAAAGTGTATTTTTTATTTCCTTTCTCACAACTCCATAACTATATTCATGCACGGAAATTGGCTGGTTGGAATATCAGAAGAGACAAAAGGAACTCTTCCACCACATAGCACATAGTTGATCTGTGAAAGTTGTTGTAAGATATTATGACTACCAACTTAGATAGCTTTAAAAGGGAATGAGACAGATCTCATGGGAGACGGGTTTATCAAGTAGCTAGTAATCATATTATTATACTGCTCCCAGGTCCAGAAACAGTGATGCTGCACTAAATGCGTCTTTGGTCTGATCTAGTAGGGCTCTTATATGCTTATTTTCTACTGCATATAAACTTCTTATCCCAATATCTCATGACTTTTATTTGTAGATAAGAACGCATGAATGGATGCATCCACAAACCAAACGATTAAAATTTAACATCCTTCTGACAACTTATGAGATTTTGCTAAAGGATAAGGTAAGTAATTTGAAAGTGATTCATTAAATATTTGCAGAGATTAAAGCAGAGTATTAGAGGGTCTAGAGGTACTTAATCTGTCTTCAGTAAAAGAAACAATAACCTTAACATTTTTGTTTTTTCAAAAGTCATTCCTTGGTGGTCTGAACTGGGCATTTATTGGAGTAGATGAAGCACATCGTTTAAAAAATGATGATTCCCTCTTGTACAAGACGTTAATTGACTTCAAATCCAATCATCGCCTCCTTATCACTGGAACACCTCTGCAAAATTCCCTGAAAGAGCTCTGGTCCTTGCTGCACTTCATCATGCCAGAAAAGTAGGTAAACGTACTATATTAAATATTCTTGACAGCCTTATTTCATGATTACGCTTTTAAAAACAGATAGCAAAGATGTACAACTGCTGGCATACTGCTTACTGGTATTTATTTAAGACATTAACTGCTTCACCTTGCCAAAGCAAATGCTCACAACCATTGAACCACTTTTTGGTTCCCTTTATTCTCTGCATCTCATTGTTTGAATTCTTAGCATGGTTTGAATGATAGCATGATTTGAGGAAACTAGTTATTTATCACTACTGGCAATGCACTGAGCTTTAACAACTTGACATCATCAGTTACCACAACCAGAGCTGGAATTGGCTAATTGGTAATATAATTTTAAAAAATAGCATTGCTTGCTAGTGCCACCTGCTGCCTGGATATCTGCTTGAAAAAATGCACTTCAAAATAGCTCCATTCCTTCTTAATAAACTTTATTTTGATGGCCCCATAGAATATGGAGATGAGGGACCTGTGGACATTATGCATAAATCTCCATGGTGTCGGCTTGAACTTACAGAACTAACTTTACAAAAACTAACTTATAAAGGACACACATTTGAGAAGTATATTATCTCTTTAGATTGCTAAGGTTTCTGGAAAGCATTTCTACCAACGCAACTGTGTGTTGCATATTTTTGTTAGGATTGGAAACCTAAGCTACATGATTATATCTTGGCAGACAAATCTTGCCAAACAAATCTGATCTCCTTTTTCAATCGAGTTACAAGCTTACTGGACAGTGAAATCATATAGATGTCATTTATCTTGACTTTGGCAAAGCATTTGATAAGGTCCCACTTAACATTTTAATTGGGATGTTGGAGGAATATAGATTAGATGAGGCAATCGTTAGGTGGATCTGCAATTGGCTCGACAGCCACACTCAAAGGGTTTTAGTAAAGCACTTCTGCCCCACTCCTGGGGGTTAGGCCACTGTACAGACATATGTCAGCATCCTCACACCACCATAGGAAGTTATGCTAGGTGAGTTTGGCTGGCTTAAATTAATTAGGATTGTGCCCTTCGTGAAATCTATTTTTGAAATTAGAATCACTCATTTTAACAATCCAGGCACTCATTAGCTTTTTACCTTTTGTCTTGGCCAAACACAAGGTAACATTGTTCCCCCCCCTTTAAGTCACGTATTTCTGGGTATATGTGTTTGTGTCTTTGTTTCCAGAACATATTGTGTAAGGCCATAGTGAAACTGTTACTGACATTATTTTCTTTAATATATGTTATAATTTAGAATATTGTATCTTATATTGAAGGTTTTCTTCCTGGGAGGATTTTGAAGAGGAACATGGGAAAGGAAGGGAATTTGGCTACGCAAGTCTTCACAAAGAACTTGAACCGTTTCTGTTGAGAAGAGTTAAGAAGGATGTTGAAAAATCTCTGCCTGCCAAAGTTGAACAAATTTTAAGGATGGAGATGAGTGCATTGCAAAAGCAATATTACAAGTAAGGACTTTATTAATAAATAAATAAATAATTCCATCAGTATGATACCCAATGACAAATCTACATGTTTCCTCATGCAATAAACTTTTTTTTCTACTGGCATGGTGCTTGCTTTTATGCCTTGTTAATTGGAAGTCATGTGTTTATATCATAGGTGGATTTTAACTAGGAATTACAAAGCCCTCAGTAAAGGTTCAAAGGGCAGTACCTCAGGCTTTCTGAATATCATGATGGAGCTCAAAAAATGTTGCAATCATTGCTACCTCATTAAGCCACCAGATGATAATGAATTCTATAATAAACAGGAGGCCTTACAGGTAAAATGTCAAATCTCTATTACAGTGACCTTGCATGCATTTGGTTTGTTATAATAATAAAGCATTGGAACACAGACTTTCTTTCCTAGGAATTAAAACAGGAATTCTGTTCTGATGCTGGATGGCTACCAATCAGTGCTGATTGTACCCTTCTCAAAAATAAAACGTATTTCCCATCTTCTGAACCAACAGTGATAAACCACTTGGGAAGGAGAATGGAAATTTGTATCTCTACTTGATTATTTTAGGTTGCAATGCTATACAGACCTACCCCCAAATCCAGAGTAACTACGGGAGCACGTAAGAGACTTTACGTGAACCCATAGTTACTGCACCACTTAGTGAAAACCTATGGGAAATTCATATTGCAATCCAGAGTAAGTTGTTTTTACAGCGGAGCAAGGACTCCCCATAGTTACTCTGGATTTTGCCCCTAGATGGGAATAAGTTTCATTGAACACAGTGGGGTTTACTTCTGAGTAGACATACTGAGCAGAGGCATCCATGCAATATTTCAGTGTTAGTTTTGCCTATTTCAGATTATTCCCTTTAAGCGGTGGCTTCTTGCTTGACATTCATAGGCAGAGTAAGATGACTATGGCTCACCTTTTGCACTCTGTAAGCTCTGCCTATGGTCTAATCCTCTCTAGCTTTCCATTGCTGATGCATCCAAGTCCACAGGGTGTGTGCTGCATCTTGTAGTTGAAGGGGGCAGTCACAGAGTCCTTCTCGAGGTAAAGTAACAAAAGGGACTGCATTGGTACTGGAATGTTGGAAAAGATTGGATTCTTAGTTTCTAAGCATACAGCAAATGCTGTTAGCGTTCACACTGCAAAATAACAAAAGGCCAGGAGAAAGACATCTGACAATCAAGGCTTCCTATTGTCAGGTTACCAGATAATGTGGGGGCTAACACGGACAACTCTGCTACTTTGCACTTTATGCTCTGTACCACTGCCTGGATGATGATCCTTCGAAAACAGTTATTGTAACCAGACTACTTACTTTGTCAGACTACAAAATTATGTCCCTTTATGTCTTCCTAAAGTAATTAATAAACAGTGGACACCAGTTCTATATACAAATACATCTTGCTGACACTTATTACATTTGTGCTTTCAGATGTTTTCCTGTTAACTCTCAAATTCATTTATGCAAATACATGCAAATTCAAATACAGTATGCATATTCTTCTCCTATCTAGCAATGCAGTGGTTAAAAGTTTTTAATCTTTTTCTTTAAAGAATTTAATCCGAAGTAGTGGAAAGCTGATTCTTCTAGACAAGCTGCTAATTCGCTTACGGGAGCGTGGCAGCAGAGTGCTTATATTTTCTCAGATGGTGCGGATGCTGGACATCCTAGCTGAATATTTGAAATATCGTCAGTTTCCTTTTCAGGTAAGAATTTACGATGTGATTCTACCAACATTTATTTAACTAAGGGTGCAATCCTGACTTAGTCCAGAAATAATGGCCCAGCTAAGTTTTGCCTAAGTTAGGCCATATTTTGAGCTGATAATTAGGCCAAATCCATAGAGCTAGGAGACCTGTAGACTGGCCTAACTTTTGCTGAAGAGGCAGCAGCACAAGGACAGTATGCTTACTGGGCTCTTGGAGTTGTGCCATATCCTGAAGTTGAGAGGCAGGAGTGGTGTGTAGACCAGCCTAAGACTTAAAACTTTTTCCCCTTCCATTTTTATTCTGGTTTATCATGGATCGTTATGAGTCTGCCCAGATTTATTCCTGCTCCTGAAGTGGCCTAAGACAGAGGTGCTGTGTGACAGGACATGTCTGCCCTGGAAACAGGCTCTGGATAAGGCCTAACTGCATTGTTCTAGGCCATGCTTAAGATGCCCTCAACATGCCACTGCTGAGCTACCTAGGCTGTTAGGCCAGTGGAAGTCCATCTATCTTGGGCCAGCCTAAGTGGACTAATGCCAGCCCAGACCTTTTCTGGTGCAGCTAGTCTGGCCCACCTGGCACTAGGCTGGCCTAACTGCCAGAGAGGCTGGCCCAAGTGCATTTCAGGATTGCAGCCTTAGTGATGTCTTAGTTTAAACACTTGTACACTTTTTAACTTAGTGATCTTTTTTCCCACTCTCCCACCCAGAGACTTGATGGATCAATAAAAGGAGAACTGAGGAAACAAGCACTGGATCATTTTAATGCAGAAGGTTCTGAGGTAGCCTGCTTTTTAATTATTTTTTTTGCTAATCATTTATAAAAAAAGCATTTTCTTTTTAATATTAAGTAAAGTAAAGCAAATACAATTTAATTGAATACATACAACTCAGGAAGGATGCATAATAGAAAATTTACCCCAGATATAGAGAATGTATTTTTTCAAAATAATGTTTGTCCTAAGTATCAAATCATTTTAATGACAAATCATTGCACTTTTCATCTTTTTGTTTTATTTTAATCTGTTATTGTCTAAATTTCAGGATTTCTGCTTTTTACTGTCTACCAGAGCTGGAGGTCTAGGTATAAATTTGGCATCTGCTGATACAGTGGTTATATTTGATTCCGACTGGAATCCCCAGAATGATTTGCAAGCACAGGCTAGAGCTCATAGAATTGGACAAAAAAAACAGGTATATAAATTTTAATTTTACTTTTTAGGAACTGGGATTATCGGATCAGGGAGAATCTGCCCAGCCAGGAATCTTCCCCAGCCAGGCAACGTCTGTCGCTGTTGCGTTAAGGGGCACAATCGCAATTCTTCCCTCCCCCATTTTTTTTAAACTTACCTTGAGACATTTTGAGCAACACAATTGATAATGGAGACACACACAATAATCTTAGAGGGTCAGAAGGTGGTACAGCATCAGTACATTGCAGCATGGGATTATTTTGGTTTATTTCTGTGAGGTGCATCGTCTTTCCCCTGTTGGGGTTGTGAGATTGATGTTCCAATTGTGTGTTGAGACCTCTTTGGACAGAATATCTGCAGTATAATGAGAAGTCAGGAGTTAACCCAGTATCTTGCCAAACATGTTGTGACATACAAATTGTAGTATGTGCTCTCTTTGTGCCTAATGCCTTTTTTGCTGTTTTCATCTTTTTGAGACCATGGTGATATAGCCCCATGCCCACATCTTATGTGTCTCTGGTAGAAGCTTTAATATTGGGGTTAGATTGACTCTTAGAAATATAGTCATATATCCATTGTAAGAAAGTATGCATGCCCTGGGCACAGGGTGGTGAAAGTTTGCTGTTTTTCCTTTCTTTGAGGTTTGTTCTTGGGTCTATTCCTAAACCACCTCTTTTTTGGTGTTCATTTTTCTGGTGTCAGAACACCAGGTCTGTTGTCTGAAGGAGAGTTAGATAGGATGTACATCAACTCTTCCTCATCCCTTCCATGTAATACCTAAACCTTCTCCCTGTTTCCTCCATCTGTGGAGTTGTGCTGGCATCTGAGCTACGTAGTTGTGGTATGGGTTTTCTGGCATTGCACCAATGTCCATGATGCATCTATCTGTAAGCTAGCTTCTGCAACACATGCATGGACATGATGGCATACTCTGGGCTTTCCTGAGGATTGGATTTGGTATTTAGTCAATAATATTTCTTCATTCAAATGAACGTCCCCAGTCTCACGAGGAAGGAGACTGGGCCTCTTTTACCAACCCTTTCCCTCTGGAATGGTCCATCTGTCTGGCTAGTCTCCGTGCATGTAAGCAAAAATTTTCATTGCTTCTCATTTCTTTAAAATCTGTATTCTTTGTTGGTTTATGTTCAGGTTAACATTTATCGGCTAGTCACGAAAGGATCAGTAGAGGAAGATATCCTTGAAAGAGCCAAGAAGAAGATGGTTTTAGATCATCTAGTGATTCAGAGAATGGACACTACAGGGAAGACAGTACTGCACACAGGTTCTGCACCTTCTAGGTATACTACTAGGGATGAACTACCTGACCAAAAGAGAAATTTCCAGTATAAATGCTCATATATACTTATAAATTAAATGTAAGTAAGTGTAGAGATGACAGATTTTATGTGATAGCTAGGATGTGTATTTATGGATTGGACATCCTAGTAGAGCTTCTCTCATACTGCATAGTGTCTAAAGTGCCAAACCACATCCAGGAGGAGGGTAAAACATTTCCTGTGTTTGATGGTAGTTGATCCTTCGTCAGTGATTTTCAATCTTTTTCATCTCATGGTACACCATCAATTTTTTTTTCTATTGACAAGGCACACCATGTTCAAATCCCCAAGTTTTCCTATTAATAAAAGTCCTTCCCCAAATTCCCGTGCCTCATCAGTATGCCACAGCACATTGGTTGAAAATCACTGTTCTAGAATCTTTGAGGCTTAACCCTGAATGAGAATGAATGAAAAAGTGCTGTGAGTGTGAACATAATTATTTCTTGAAAAGTTACATTGAATAAAAGATTAAGTAGTTCTGTTAATTGTGAAAATCAAAGCTGCTCCCTTCATTTTCAGTTCTACTCCTTTTAACAAAGAAGAGCTGTCAGCTATTTTGAAGTTTGGTGCTGAGGAACTTTTTAAGGAACCTGAAGGTGAAGAACAAGAGCCACAGGTAACAGGCTAACTTCCTGATTTTTCATTTATTTGTCTTCATACCAGTGTTGTAGTTATGTAAGATTTTTCTTGTTTTCTTTTAGGAAATGGACATAGATGAAATCTTGAAGAGGGCTGAAACACGAGAAAATGAAACTGGCCCATTAAGTGTGGGAGATGAGTTGCTTTCTCAGTTTAAGGTATGCACTTTTTCATTCTGCAACACATACTGAAATCAGTTGAGCTTAGACTTGAATAAGACATTCCAATTCCTGTTTGACATGTAGTTAAATTCTTGCTTTATTTGCAAGTATGTGTTGTGCTATTGAGTATTTAATATTTTACTTCTATACCATTTTCGAGTGAAACACTCCTCCCGCAGAGTGGCTAATTACCTCTTAAAGTAGCACTCTTCTTTCCCATCTCCCATTCACTTTGTGCTACAATTTAAAAGAGTCATAAAAAGTAATTTGGGTATTCAGTCTAAGCAGTCCTAAAAAAGAGCTCTTAAAAATTCTAATAGTATTATACCCCATTATACAGGCAATTGCTTTACAATGTTTCATTATAACAAGCAGTAGAAATTCATATCTCATGAGTATATGAGTATTTTTCACTTATACAAGATTTCTGCTTTCTGGGACTTAGACTGGAGAAGATAGGAGATGGGTGGGGAAAGGGTAGGTTTTGACCATGTGGTGCAAGCAGTTTCCCCAGTTCTAATGCCTTTCCTGAGTTGCAGCTGACTTATGAGATATATGCATGCATTCCCTTCTTTGCATAGCTGAGCTGTCCTCCTTTATCTTTGGATGGTCCTTCTGCCAGGTTGTGCATCCATGTTTGCAAATATGAGTACAGTATGTCATGCTTGTGAGGCTATGCTTGTGCTGCAGCAGCATGAGGAAGATGATAGGGAAAATCTGTGCTGCTCATGCCTCTAGATGTTCACATGTGCTCCCTTACATATTTAGCCTGGGCCTCTTACCCAGCCCTCCCTCTGGAGTGGTCCATCTGTCTGGCTGATCTCTATGCATGTTAGCACTGTCATGCCACAGTGGGCAAGGAAAGGGAGAGGAGCAGTGTCACCCAGCCAAGGAGGCTGAAGGGGAGAAGCATTGGCCTCAGTGAGCACTCAGGGACTGCCCTCAGTAGTAGCACCTACCTCTTCAGCAACCACAACTGGGGTTGTGACTGACAATTATTACTTTATATGTCCAGCTTGGATTCTTGCTTCAAAATTATTCAAAATTGATCATTTTGTGCTCTATTTGGATCAATTTTTGGATTTTTTTTGGGGGGGGGAGGGGGTTATTTCTCCTTTCAGGAACAAATCAGAAATTATAACATGGAATCTTATGAGGAAAAAAACCATTTTCACTATATGAATTTCCCTTAGAAAACAATTATGGTAAAGCTGTCACCTTAGAAGCCTTTTGTGTTGAATGCAGTAAGCTCTTATAAACAGGATAACTGTATGTGCTTATCTGGATTGTAGCCTTAAAGGCAGGCCTTCCTTCTCCACCAGTTCAGCATCCACTGATTTGGTTTCTGTGAATGCAAATCCCAGGGCTGGAGTGCCTCAGAGGGTGTCCCAGACACAACCAGAAGTGCTTTCCAGCCACAACTAGGAGGTATTCTCAAGAGGAGAGAAGTCATTTGTGACCTCCCAGGACCTCAGACAGCCTGAAAGTTACTTCTGAAAGGCACTTCCAGTATGTTGGCACATTCCACATCTTTTTGCCAGCTTTACTATCCACAGAGGATTTGGTATCCACAGAGAGAATTCTGGAATTGATTGACTGTTGTTTGCAAGGTCTCACTGTAATTTGTATTTTCTTTCTTAACTCTTTCTTTATTAACTAAGGACAATCTGCTCCTAACCATAGATTTTCTGTTAGTTCATCAGTAAGATACAAATTGTTCCCATTACATCTGTTCACTTGTTGAATTTATATCAAACAAGGAACTTTATTTAGATTTCTGTTCATACTTCACACTTTTTGGAACATATATACACACACATAAAAATTCAGTGAAAATAATTATTTTTATCAGGTGGCCAATTTCTCTAATATGGATGAAGATGACATTGAACTGGAGCCTGAACAAAACAGAAGGAACTGGGAGGAAATAATTCCAGAAGTCCATAGGCGAAGGTTAGAAGAAGAAGAAAGACAAAAGGAATTGGAAGAGATTTATATGCTTCCAAGAATGAGAAATTGTGCAAAACAGGTGAGCTTTAGCTTTCAGGAGGCTTTCTTTATTACTGTACTAGCTAAAGGTACTCATCGTTGCAGGAAGTAAAATTTCAAGAATATTTGTGGGCCCTGGGCATGATTGGGAAGTGGCAAGCAGTCCAGGGCACTGGTAGGCACCAGTGGGCACCAGCACTGGGTGGTGGGGGGTGTGTACCAGCAGGCAGTGGGCATCACTGAGCAGTGGTGGGCAGCGGGCACCAGAGTGCATTCCTACTGAGCACCACCAGACATCAGGCATCTCTGCCAGGCACCAAGCACCACCAGGCAGTAGGCATCTGTTACCACCAGGCATTCTTACTGGGCATCAGGTATCCTTGCAGCATACTGGGCAGCACCAGGCACCAAACTGGTTCTTTGTGGATCCTTACATCACAGAAGGAATATGATCCCCAACTTTCATGCTTCTAGGCCAGGGATTTGGGCTTGGTGTTGATCTGTCTGTTTTCACTGTTAAGTATTGTACACATTGCACCCCTTTTTAGGCCCTTTGGAGTTAAATTTCTAAAAATTGTTTCTTAGTGGGTGCTCATGTCACAGAAGGAATACTCTCCCCAGATTCACGCTTCTATGTCCAGTGGCTTTGGCTGGGCGTTGATCAGTCAGTCAGTCAGGGAAACTTTAATTTTAGATAGGTTGATTGATTGATTGAGTGCCTAAACAAATTGTATTTGAAATTCTGAAAATCACATAAACCTTAGATTTGGGCACTTTGTTTTGCACCCTCTAGATCAGCTTTAATGGAAGTGAAGGGAGACGTAGAAGCAGAAGATATTCTGGATCAGACAGTGACTCCATCTCAGAAAGAAAACGACCAAAAAAACGTGGAAGACCACGAACTATTCCACGGGAAAATATTAAAGGATTTAGTGATGCAGAGATAAGGAGGTAAGAAACAGTGAAGATCTGCAAGTGAAAAATAACAAAATACAGGATGATTGAAAAGTAACTCACTATATTGTAATTTATAAGTATTTTAAAATAGGGAGTTACTTTTCAATCACCTTGTTTATCACAAGATTGTAATCAAAGTATATTGACATTTTAAAAGATAGTGGGTGGTGCAAGTGGTTAAAACACTGTGCCTGTTAACCAGAAGGCCAGTGTTCAAGATCCGGTTCCCCACAAAACATGGTGAGCTCCTGTCCTTAGTCCAGCTCCACTTGGAACTCAGCTGGAACCAGTTGTATCGGCTCTGCCGTTCCATTGGACTGATTCAGTGGTGTGGAGAGGGGGGATTTGTTGCTTGGGTAACAGCCTATCCTCCATATTAATCTACCCAGGCCTTCGTGCTTCGCATACAGCATCAAACACAATACCGTAGTCTTTCAAGACTGATGGATGCCAAGTTACTTCTTCTAAATATATATTTTAGTAGATTTATATCTTAAAATGTTGCCTTCTTCCCATTATATAGAATTTTATTTGTATATGTATTTTACTGATACATTCTAAACCAGGTATAATAGATGAACCATGCATTTTAATGTATTGAATTTTTTTTAAATTAGGTTTATCAAGAGTTACAAGAAATTTGGAGGCCCTCTTGAAAGGTATACATACCTAATCACTAGAACCTTTTTTAACAAGGGGGCTGGATGCACATGTTTGCTGAGGGTTTTGTGAATGCTTAGTATTTCTGCCTTGCTTATTTACCCATTTTGAACAAATCTATTGTGCATTAAGTTTAGAAGTATAATATTTATGTTGTGTTACAGGTTAGATGCCATAGCTAGAGATGCTGAATTAGTGGATAAATCTGAGACAGATCTTCGGCGACTTGGAGAGCTGGTACATACTGGCTGTATAAAGGCTTTAAAAGATATCTCATCTGGACAAGATAGAACAGGTAAATTATCCTGAGAAAAATGGGACAAATCAGAACAAGATCTAAAGTAAAGGAGATAAAGCAAAACTTGTTAATCCAGGGTAAACTCTTTGGACAAGCTCTTTGTCCACTCAGTGGCATGTGTATATTGCTACTTAATGATGATACGTTTGACAAACATATCTGTTTTTAAGTGAGGTTTTTAAGTCACTGTTCTTAAGTGATGTTGTTTTTGTATGACCAGATGAATTTGCAAGGGATTTACTGCGGTTCATGATAAGCGGATAAACATACCCCCATCAGATCTCTTTGCTTTCCCTACCTGCTGGTTTCTGCCTCCTTCCTTCTCTCATTTCCTTCCTTCCCATCTTCCTAAGGAAGTTGACTGCCTACTGGTACAGCTTAGATCTTGCAGGCTTGGCTCCAAAGCTGAAGCTCACCTGTTGGAGTTGGGGTGAGGGAGAAAGTCACATGCATCCCATGGTTCAGCAGGGTCAGCTGCCCAGGGAGAGGGCCCCCACTGCTGCCTTGCACCTTGAGTTTGCGGGCTGCAGCTCACACTTCCCCTCTTTGTATTCACAAGGCTGCATGGCAAGGGCAGCTTATATAGTAGGAATGGAGGTTGCTCTACTTCCCCTCTCCAACTCCTCCAACTGGCAGCTCCAGCCTGCAGTCACCTCCAAACTTCCCATCAAAGTTGACTGGCCACTGGTCAGATTAGATCTTGTAGCTTTTGTCTGAGGCTAGAGCTCACCTATCAGAGTTGGGGAAGGCGGGAGGAGAAAGAAAGAAGCTGTGACTTGCCTGCCAGCCAGCAACTATCAGAGGGAGTCTGGCAAAGATAGTTGCCCAGGGAGGCAGATCCCGCACTTCCATTGCGCCTTGCATATTGAGGATTGCAGCTTCCCCTTCACACACTTCACACAGCTTCCACCATTGTTCCCCCCCCCCGCCCCTTCACACACAAACTTCTTGCTGCTTTAACAAAAGGCTTGTGCAGCAAGGGCTGCTATGATGGATGGAACTGTTTGTTTCTAGTGCACAGTTTTGTTTATATCTGGTTCACTGTCATTCAGATCATTTGCATTGTGATTGCCTGCTAGTGATTGCCTTAAAAGTACAGTGGCGCCTTCATGTAACAAACACCTCACATAAAGTATGTTCCATGTAACAAACAAAAATTTGTCTAGGAATCTGCTTCACGTAACAAACTGTGCTTCATGTAACAAACAAACTTGTTGGCAGTTGGGCAGACACGCTGGCTGGCAGCCCTTTTAAAAAGCATCAGGGCTGCCTAGCGCGCCTGCCCATAGCGAAAGCAACACTTCCGCGCTGTTTCTCCTGTGGCCAGGCGTCTTGGCAGAGGAAGAGAACAGCAGTGGAGAAGAGGGAAGCAGCGGAGGGCTAGCCAGAAGGGAGCAGGGGAGAGAGAGGCTCAGGATGAAGAGAAGGAGAAAGTGGGGAGACACTTTGAAGTTGTCTTTGATTGCAGCCTCCTAACCATGTCTACACCCAGAAATAAGCCCCATTGTGTTAAATGGGGCTTACTCCCAGGAAAGTGTCTTTAGGACTGCAGCCTAAGTAGACTTTATGGGATCATGCACATTGAATGCATGTTTTGAATTCAATTCCAGTGTTTTGTCATCATTTTTACATCCAGTTAATATTTTTATATGTATATTTTGGGGGTTCTGGAACAAATTGTCTGAGTTTCCATTATTTCCTATGGGAAAATCCGCTTCGCGTAAAGAACGTTTCACATAACAAACATTCCTCCAGAACGAATTAAATTTGTTACATGAGGCACCACTATACATCTTATTCCTATGACTTTGGGTTATTTTTAAGTACCATAAGTATACATAATATTTAGTAGATTTTTATTCTTGCATTAAGGGAGCAGACTTGGAAAAGTTAAAGGTCCAACATTCCGAATATCGGGAGTTCAAGTAAATGCAAAACTTGTCATGTCACATGAAGAAGAGCTAGCACCGTTGCATAAATCCATTCCTTCTGATCCAGAGGAAAGAAAGAGGTTAGTTGTATGTGTGATTTATATTATTAAGAATTCCTGGCCATGCCATTCCTAATAGGAATCTGAATGCTTCTGATATTTTAAGATGTGTTTTTGCCACAACATTTTTTTGATCTAATTCCTGGTTAATTCCTAACATTATTTATTTTTTGATTTGATTTTTATTCTGCCTTTCTCCACAAAGGGTACCCAACGTAGCTAACAATCAGTAAAAACACAATTAACACGATAAAATAGATTAAAACAATAGAATAAGATGAAAACAATATAATATTTAGTCAGCTATAAAAACACCCAGTAAAAACAGTTTCAAGGCAGCTGTTATGAGATCCCAAAGGCTCTCTGAAATAGAACAGTCTTTAGGTCCTGCTGGAAGGTTAACAAAGAGAGAGCTAATTTCAATTTCAATTCAAAGGGGAGGGAGATCCATAGTGCAGGTGCCACCACTGAGAAGACCCTGCTTCTGGCTGCATTCCTCTGGATGGGATTGCATTCCCTCTGAAGGAGCAGGTCCGCAGCTTGGGGGTTCTGGATCCACAGTTGCTCCTGGAGTCCCAGTTGTCGGCTGTGGCCAGGGGAGCCATTGGTGTCCACCAATGACTCAGCGCTGTCTCCACTGCTGTTCATCATGGTGATGGACGTCATCAACTGTGAGCTGCAAAAGTCAATGCCATGGTCATCAACTATGCAGATGACATCCTCTATGCAGATGACAACCTCCTCACATCAGAAAACAAGGAGGAAACATCAGAAAACAAGGAAGATCTTGAGCAGCAAGCTTGGAGCAATCGTCTTGCAATGTCTGGCCTCCGCCTCAACACCAGAAAGACTGAGTATATGATGACTGAGTATATGATTGTCACAGCAAGTCTGGGACAATCCACATAAATGGTGCTAACCTGCCACATGATGAGACATTCCAATAACCTGGCTCAAGAGTGACATAGAGACCAATGCATGAGTCAATGCAGCCATGACCGGTGTCCTCTGTGACGAGAAGATCAATGACAGTCTTAAATCTAAGATCTACAGGATGGTCATCTGGCCATTCCACTTTATGGAGCCAAACCCTGGCCAGTGACAAAAGAAACTGAACATCGCCTTAATACCATGGAGACAAAGATGCTGCGGTGAATCAGTGGTGTCACTCACTTTGACCACATTCGCAATAATGGCATCCAGGTGTGATAGGGCATTGCTTCTATCATTGATAAGATGAGAGAAGCTCTTCTCCAATGGTATGGCCATGTTCTGCATGCCAACAGCACCACCATAGCACAATTGGGCCTGCAGTTTGAAGTCAGCATCAAATGACCAAAATGTTGACCAAAACAGTGCTGGCTTGACACACTGCATGGCAACCTGAAAACCACCCACCTGCAGCCAGATCAAGTTCACAACCAGAAGAAATGGCGCCAGAGATCCAGAGCAGTGGACCCCATCAACTGTGTTGGATAAATGCTAAAGAAAAAGAAGAATAAGAACTATTTTAATTTTGTGTTTAATAACAATTTTTAATATTTAAATATTTAACCATATTTAACATCTACCAATGGTAATAATTTATTATAACAGCTACTGAAATGGTTCTCTAATTTTCCTTTAGATACACCATACTTTGTCACACTAAGGCTGCTCATTTTGATATTGATTGGGGCAAAGAGGATGACTCCAATCTTCTAATAGGCATCTATGAATATGGATATGGAAGTTGGGAAATGATAAAAATGGACCCTGATCTCAATTTGACACAAAAGGTAAATCCTGTTTTTCATCTGTTGACTATACTGATGCTCAGAAGAACTAAAACTGCTTATTGCACAATAACTGGCTTCACCAGAATGTACACAATTGGCAAATATGCAGGTGAGACCTGTCTCCCTGGCCATATACTTATTAGTATGTCAGTGATGAATCTCTAAAACTGAAGAGGAGCTGTGTTCTAAGAAATATCTGTTATTCTCTTCAGTTAGTCTTTATTCACTCAAAGGATGTATTCTTTTTGAGATCTGATTAAAAGCACAATCCTAACCATGTCTACTTAAACATAAGCCCCATTGTATTCAATGAGTTTTACTCCCAGAAAAGTATATTTAGGATTTCAGCCATAGCGGTGCCAGTAGTGTATGTGCAACATCGTGCAATTGGGGGGGGGGGGGGGACGGATTCACAGAGGCCTCCTAAAGGTAAAGGTATGTTTGTTCCCTTACATCAGTATTGCATTGTCCTTATCCAGAGCTTGTAAATTGGTTAAGATTGTGCCCTGAGTCGTATAATCAGTGATTGTCTTAATGACCAGCAGAATTGCCTGCCTGCTTTGTACATTGCCTAGAATAGAGGCTGGGCCACAGTTCTGATCATGTTCCTAAACTGAGTCTACTGCCTTCTACTGAGTCAGAATATGGGTCCAACTCTGTATTGTCTAAATTGGGTGGCAGCATTTCCCCAGGGTTAGAGAGAGGAATTTTTATCTACCCCACCAGGAGTTGCCAAGAATTTAATTGGGACCTTCATAGTAAGTACATGCTCTTCCATGGAGCCATTGCTTCTTGATGAAGGTGGTGTTCCCTTACACTTCCCTTATTTGTTAGATTAATTGTGCAATTCTAACTTTTGCTGGAGCAGGCAAGCCAGTTGGCCTGTGCTTCATACAGTCCGAATGATTCTGTTTGGTTCTGCACCACCACTGGAGCTGGCCAGATGCAAGCAGCTAGAAGCTGTTCTGTGGCACCTGGGAAACATGTTTGGGATATGGCATAACCTCTCAGCTATGCCTCCCGCTCCCATTCCATTCACCCTCCTCCCACCCCAGAATATCCCAGTCTGCTTTCCCCAACTTACCCTGTCCCTTCAGACTTTCATGTTGGCCACACTCAGCACATTTGTGACTCTCCTGAGCTGGTGCAAGGTACTTATGCCATCCCAGCACATTCTCAGGATTGAGATTAAGGATTGAGAAAAATTGGGCTTTGTGTAATACAGATCTAACCAGATTTTCCCAATTTAGCCAGTGTCTTTCTAACCAACATATTAATGAAACTCTGTATCTACTAAGAGATACAGATTCTAAGAGATACGTATATTTTGATTTCCCTTTCAGATTTTACCTGACGATCCAGATAAGAAACCCCAGGCCAAGCAATTGCAGACCCGCGCAGACTACCTCATAAAATTACTTAGTAAGGATCTTGCAAGGAAGGAAGCACAAAGACTTTCTGGGGCAGTAAGTCATTTTGTTGCAGCAAAAAAATAATATTGCATTGTATACTAACTGATCTTCTCTGGATCTAAAGTTACTCGTGTGCTTTTTGTTCTGTCTTGAAATTAAATTTAAAGCTGTACTGATGATATCACAAGTTTGTATTCATATTTTTCTGAACTAATTTCATTCTTAGTTCACTCTGCAACTTGTTGGATAAATCGACTATTTGAACTTGAGTTAGTGTGACAGTTTTGAAATATTTTGACATGCAAAGTCTTTCTGCTATCCAGGGAGGCTCAAAGAGGAGGAAGTTGAGAACTAAGAAGAACAAGACAGTTAAAGCAGCAAGAATGAAAGAGGAGACAAAAAGTGATTCATCATCACCTCCTTCAGATAAGTCTGAAGAGGAGGAGGAGGAGGAAGATAGCAAGGTGAATATCTTGAGCAAGGTGTTTGCTGAAATTGCTGTTCACAACAACCAGACTGGGGGCAAGTAGCCTGCAGTGGGTGCAAAACAGGGACCCATTGCCACAAAGACTTGTGCAGAGCTGCTGCTGAGCCACCTATGGGGTGGTCTGTGGGAGAGGCAATGGTAAAAGATGAGTCGGGTCCTGGCATCTGCCAAACCCCAATAGGAGAGTGTATATATTTAAGGAATTGGCACTTGTAAATTAGAAGTAATTTCTTAATGAAGCAATTACTGTTTGACTTCAGAACTTTTATTCTGAACTCAGCTCTTATCAGCAAATTACAGAATTAAAGTTCAATATATTTGACTTATAAACATTTTGACTTATATTTGAGAGCTTTAGTGGCTCAGTGATTATAGACACTGTGCATGCCAACCTGAAAGTTGGCGGTTTGAGACCCAAGTGCCATATAATAGAGTGAGTTTCCATTACTTACCCAGTTCCTACCAACCTAGCAGTTTGAAAGCATGTAAATGCAAGTTGATAAATAGATACTACTTCAGTGGGAAGGTAATAACATTTTGTGCATGTCTGGCATTTAGACATGCTGGCCACATGACCATTGTCTTAGAACAATGTTGGTTCTATGATCTTATAATAAGGATAAGAACCACCCTTCAAGTTGGTCACGACCAGCAGAGTAACCTGCGGGAAACACCTTTACCTTTAATGTTGGATTTGCATATGTGTATATTTAATAAATGCTATGTCATGCCCCATCATCTTAGAATATGATTAGAAATAACCATAAATTGGAAATAGTCTTGTGCTCTTGTCTCTTTTTCCTTTACCACAAGCTGGGCCACTTTAGGGACCTGGACCTTTAACAATTGCTTAGAAGAGGAAACTTCAGCAGGTGCTGCTTTTCATCTTGTAGATGACAATCTGCAACTGCTGAAATTCCCTCTTCAGTACAGTTGTAAAAGGTCCAGATCCCTGGCCCAGCTTGCCCAATCTACTCTACCACCTCCCTCTGTGTAGCCCAGCTGCAATGTATAGGAAAGAATATTGTTATCCATTATGTACAGGGAACAGATTTGCCAGTTATCCTCATACTACAGTTAATAAACCTTCCACAAACATCTATGAAGATCCAACAGGACTTCTTTGCCTTCATCTGACAGGATTTCTTTGGTAGTGCTGCTTACCCTCTTGCCTTCTTCAATCGGATCTTTTAGGAATAAAAATGTTCCATTTACTTCCTCAGACGTGACAAAGGATGTGAAAGAAAATTAAAAGTCTCCATTCTTACAAGGTCCTTGTTAAGAGCAGCACTGAAGAGGGAACCCTGTTAGATAAATGGGGGCCTCGCTTCCAGGGCTTGCTTAAATGATGCCTTGTGGAGCAACATTCATTTAACAGGCATCTTTGCCTTCTTCTCACACCATTTCAAGCAGAATGCAAAGGTTCCACTTACCCTACAATCCAGAGTAGCTACAGGAAGACGTAAGAGGCACTTACTCTGGATTTCTGTAAGCATTTCCCGTAGGTTTCCCATAGGTGGCACCGTAACTATGTCAGTTTAAAAGGTCCCGTAGTTACCCTGGATTGTAGCCTTATTAATAAAGTTTGCTGCTTAACCAAGTGTTACTAAATTTTTTGTCTAGTCACAAGTTTTCCTGTTTGTGCTTTGTACTGTAAAGTGTATGCATTGTATATTACAGGATGAAATGGCTCCAGTCAAACATCCAAATAAAAAGATAAAAATAGAAAAAGAAAATGAAGAACATCTTGAGACAGATGCTGGCAACAAAAAGGAGACTGATGAAAAAAGAGAAACAAAGGAAAACAAGAGGGAGCTCAAAAGAGAGAAAAAAGAAAAAGAGGATAAGAAAGAATTAAGAGGGAAAGGCATGAAAGAGAAGAGAGAAAACAAAATCAAAGAGTATATACAGAGAGAGAAAGAAACAAAGGAAGATAAGGTAATGAAGACTGATCTCACACCTGCTTACTGGGGAATAATTCCAGTTGAATCAGACTTTCTTCTGAGTAAACGTGCTTAGTTTAGCAGTGTCAGCTTAATTTATTTTAGATGACTGATCCCTGGAATTGTCAATGCTATACTTTAATATCTCTGCTCATTTTTGAAATTGTAAGCTCTCAAATGGGCAGAAATCTTACATGTACCACCTTGGCTTAAAGTCAGATGAGAAATCCAGTGACGAAAAAGGCAATATATAAATATCTTTATTTTTATTCTTTTCTCTCAGTTAATGTATTTTCTACCTGCATGAGCTATATTCAGAATATTTATTTTCATTATATTGCATAATCTTACAGAAATCTGGGATCTTTTTAATTTGTAGACAAACGAGTCCAAATCTGACAGCAAAGAAAAAATCAAGAAAGTCCCATCAGCAGACACTCCTGTCCATATAACAGCAAGTAGTGAGCCAGTTCCTGTATCTGAAGAATCTGAAGAACTGGATCAGAAGACATTCAGTATAGTAAGGCTTTTATAGCTAAATTTGATTATTTAAAAATGCTTTATCATTTTGTGACTTGACTTTCATAGAATGGATGAAACAGATTTTTACGTTTAAAATGCTAAGGATACAAAATGCTGGACTGAAAGATTAATATGCGGGATCTGCCAAATGTGTATTAATTCTGCACTCTGTTTTTTATGTCCTGTCTGGGTCATATATTTCATGAAATCTAATATTTACAAGTGAAGCAGTGTTGAATATTTGTATCTTGGTATGATAATATTTGTATGATGGTATGAGATTCTAAGTGTATTGATCTTATGAGATTTCAGGTTTGTTAGTATTTTTTTTAATGTGAGCCAGTGGTTGTATTTTCTCTGAAGAGTGCACCGTTGGTGGTACACAGGAGTGGTTTTATTTGTGTGGTCTGTCTTAGTTGAGTCACAAAAGGCTTTGCTGCGTTTTTGTCGGCAAACATTTTCATTGCATAAAAAGCTTTTGTGTGGGTGGGATGCCAATATCATCTTCAGCTTATTTATTTTATTCCTTTTACTGTTCCTCATCTCCCCTATGATTTTCTGCTTCAGCTCTATTTTTGTTGTGGTTGGATATCTTGCTCTGCCTTGGTAAAATTATGCTGTCATGCAGTCCAATCTAATTGGCTGAATTACTAGTTCCAAAGAGAAGAAACCTATCTGAACAAAACCAAAATGACATTGAAGCAGCTGCTTCAGGCTTATTGTGGAGTAATGTCTCAGCAGTTATTGGAAAGGAAAATGGCAAGCAAAATGTCTGAAAAGGTCTTAAACTATGATTGTCACATTAATTTTGATTCTTCAAACCTGATGTTCCATTAAAAATTTAAATTGGCATTTAACTTTTATTTTCATATAAAACATACAGTATAAAAATACCAGTGATGAGCAGAATCATCTCATTATAGTAATTCATTGCCTCTATAAATGTTCCCAAATGATAGATGACTTGTATGATAGAACCTTGGGGCAGGACATACTTGCCAAACCTTCCCTAAGCTCTTAAAACATTTTTTGTAAGTTTTCTTTTAATTAAAACCAATTTCGTTCATCTTTTAGGTCCATCTACTGTGACTGTTTTATTATTTATTATTATTAAGATTGATTTTAAATGACTGTAAATGTTATTATTTTGAGAATTATCAGCTGCCTTGTAAAGACGTTATCTTAAAAGTTTGGGTATAAATAAACAAATTGTACTATATATTCTGTTATTTTTACAGTGCAAAGAAAGAATGAGGCCTGTCAAAGCAGCACTAAAACAACTGGATAGGCCAGAGAAAGGCCTTTCAGAAAGGGAACAGCTGGAGCATACAAGACAGTGTCTTATCAAAATTGGAGATCACATTACTGAATGTCTAAAAGAATACACAAATCCTGAACAAATAAAACAATGGAGAAAGTAAGTTTTTTCAGAAGTAGGGAAAAACTGTTAAGAGCACAATCCTAACCATGTCTATTCAAAAGCAAGCCCAATTGTGTTCAGTGGGTCTTTCTCTTAGGAAAGTGTCTATAGGATTGCAGCTTACATGTTTTTATAAGGACCATGGGCCAAAATATATATTGCAAATTGTTCTGTGAATTTTTTTCTGACATCTCCCGCTTTCTCCCACAACACCCAAGTTCTTACCTGTGGGAAATTGGAACTTTTAAGGGGGAATTGTGAGTGAGCAATTACAGTACTTAACTCTTTTCCTGCCTGTACTTATCCACATATCATTGTGCCTTCACATCCCACATATGGGTATAGATAAGCATTTCTCAAAGTGAGGGTCGGGACCCCTTTCGGGGTTGCCTAGAGCAGGGGTCCTCAAACTATGGCCTGCAGGCCGAATACAGCCCCCCAGGGTCCTCAATCCGGCCCGCGGGGGGACCAGGCGCGTGCACACTGCCTCCAGATCATGTGGGGCAGGCTTTTCCCTAGCATGCACGCTGCCCGCCAGCCAGCAAGAGTGGATCTTACTCCCAGGTAAATTGTTGCTAGGATTGCAGCCTGAGAGGCCAATCCTATGCACTGGCTACTCAGAAGTAAGCCCCATTAAAGACAATGGGGCTTACTCCCAGATAAACTGTGGCTAGAATTGCGGCCTGAGAGGCCAATCCTATGTAATGGCTACTCAGAAGTAAGCCCCATTAAAGACAATGGGGCTTACTCCCAGGTAAACTGTGGCTAGGATTGCAGCCTGAGAGGCCAATCATATGCATTGCCTACTCAGAAGTAAGCCCCATTAAAGACAATGGGGCTTATTCCCAGGTAATCTGTGGCTAGGCATGCTATAGTCCACTATAGTCACCATATAGTGAACCAGCCCCCTGTTTAAAAAGTTTGAGGACCTCTGGCCTAGAGCTTTCCTGAGGGTCGCCTAAAGACCCCTGATATAGGGGCCAGGTCAGGCTTTCCAGACCTCCAGCTGTAGCTGCGCGCGCACTGGGGCTGACAGCCTCAGGGCCCAATCCTATGTATGCCTACTCTGAAATAAATCCCATTATAGTCAGGGGAGCCTTTACTCCCATGTAAATATGGGTAGGATTGCAGCCTCAGGGCCCAATCCTATGCATGCCTACTCTGAAATAAATCCCATTGTGTTCAATGTGTGCATAGTCAGTGTCATTTGTAACAATGAAACATTTCACATTTCATTTGTAACAATGAAAATACATCCTGCACATCGGATACTTACATTACGATTCATAACAGTAGCAAAATTACAGTTATAAAGTAGCAATGAAAATTTTATGGTTGGGGGTCCCCACAACATGAGGAACTTATAAAGGGGTCACGGCGTTAGGAAGATTGAGAACAACTGGTATAGATAATACTGAGCACAGAACTATAATATGCTTCTCAAGAGAATCGCTTACCATGAGAGCATAGTTTGGTCTGAGTGTATGTACAGTGTTTTGAACTGCTGCATCAATGAAGGTTCAACAAAATTCAACAACCAATTCAGTGTGTGCAGTGAGACATCCTGCCTGGCTGTTTTCATGCCCAAGCTCAGTTTCTGTTGGCTTGTGGCAGACAGTGCAGATCATGTTGTATCCGTTCACAGCACAAATGTAATTTATATATTTCTCCATTTTAAAGTAAGAGCTGAATTATGAAAAGAAAAAATTATGCCAAACTATGAATGATTTCCAGAATCTCAGAGTTTACCCTATCATAATGTTTGCATTAGCCACTAGATGGAGGCTCCACTCTGTTAAATCAGTAACGTGTTAAA
Source organism: Cryptoblepharus egeriae (assembly GCA_030015325.1). NCBI lineage: Eukaryota > Metazoa > Chordata > Lepidosauria > Squamata > Scincidae > Cryptoblepharus > Cryptoblepharus egeriae. The sequence continues at coordinate 194,771,732 of JAREYC010000002.1, forward strand.
GAAAAGAGCCTCTGCTCAGTTTCATAAAAATGTTCTTTGGAGTGCAGTCATAAGAGTTTACACAGAGTGTAGTTAATTGTATTTTTGAGTGTTTAATTTGGCAAAAAGCATCCTAAGAATAATTCAAAGAAATAATAGTGGTGTTCTATAACCAGAACAATACAGTAGAGTTTTGGGAGCATGACCTGCTATGAAAATTTCATGATCTAACTTCCCTTTTCTCCCCAATTCTAGAAATTTGTGGATTTTTGTTTCAAAATTTACTGAATTCGATGCCAGAAAACTACACAAACTATACAAACATGCAATTAAAAAACGCCAAGAAACTCAGGTAATAGCTTTTAAAAAGTGTATTGTTTTCTTGCATTATATTGTTTTCTAAACATTATATGTTTAGATTGCCCAGTACTTCTGAACAAATGGTTCTTTTCTGTATAAGAAATATTTCCAAAGCTGTTAAAAATGCTTTTCCACTTTTGTGCAAGTTTTAAATTTCCTCCAAGAGTTAAGGTTTACTATTACGAAATAAAGCCTAAATAATTGCTTTATCTCTTACAGCAGCACAGTGATCAGAATATCAGCAGTAGTGTAAATACTCACTTGATTAGGAATCCAGGTAAGAAGTGTGTGTGTAAGATAATGAATCTGTCTAAAGAAATCATAGGAATTCAGAATTGTATTGGTTTGTAAGAATGGCCACATTGTTTTTATACATTTTGTGTATAGCACACAGATTCTAATAATTTTTTCAGCACGTACATTATTATTCTTGTTAATGTATTCTTCCACTTTAGGAAGATCCTTTGTTATGCATCTGGCTATTTGAAAAGTTGATGTTGGAAGCCTGAGGTTTCACCATTCGTATTTGATGGCATCCTCAGAGGCAGAAAGGCTGAAGGAATAACAACAGCTAAAAAGGAACTTGTAGAAAGATACAGGGTAGACATCTTAAATAGTTCCAGCTGCTTGTGGAGCCAATGAGCAGCTCTTTCAGTCTGCTGTATTCAAAGAAAACTTCATTATAGACGTTCTACCTTTAACTGTCGATGGAACTATTTATTTTATTAAGATGATGTCTGCCCTGTTGTTCTCTAGGTTTCTGTTTTGCTGATGTTATTTATTTCTGCCTTTTTGCCTCTGAGGATGCCATCAAATATGAATGGCAAACAGCAGGCTTCAAACATCAACTTTGCAAATGGCTAGAAAACCTGGAAAATGAACACACAGCATTGGATTATATAGCTAGCCAGGAAAATATCAGATTTTACACCATTACCATTTTACACCAGATTTTACACCATTACAAATTTGTGACTTTTATTTTTGTTGGAGTGTTCAAATACTCTTGCTTTAATAGCAATTATAACAAAATTCTTACAGCAAGATATCACTTTGTTCCCTAGTAGAGGAAGGGGCACTTGTTAATTCCTTCTCATACCAGCCACTAAGTAGGATCAGAACCGTTAGCTTTTAGAACTACTGTTAGCTGTCGTTGATAGTAACAAAACTTTAACTTACAGCACGTTATCTAGTAAATATCTAGTAAGTTTTCTAGTAAATTCTGAACAATAATAAAATACTTTACTCTCAAGTTCCCAAAAAATTTTAAAGACTTTTAGCCCTTAACTTGCTTCTCTGTCTGTGCCAAAATTTCATTGTCATCAAATGTTTTCTAACTAAAGTTAAAGTCTGACTGTATCTATATCTCAGTGCCTTGTTTCTTTCACTAAGGATAAGCAATACTTCTCTGTGACCTAACCCAGTAATCCTGACATAATGATTGATTTCTGCTTTCAAAAAAATAACTTGTAACTTTAATGGTATATTGCCCAGACATGTACAATTAATAAATCACTATACTTCAATTTCAAGCAGATGTAGAACGGCTAAAAGAGAACACAAACCACGATGATAGTAGCCGGGACAGTTATTCCTCTGAGAGACATTTACCACAGTATCACGATCATCATAAAGACAGACTTCATGGAGATGCCTACAAAAAGAGTGACTCTAGGAAAAGGCCTTATTCCACTTTTAGCAATGGAAAAGATCATAGGGATTGGGATCACTACAAACATGATAACAGGTGAGTTTTCCATTTATCTGTGGATATCCACTTACCCCAGGATTCATAATCCGTTTCCAGTATTTGTCATGTTGAGATACTTTTGAGCTAAGAAATCGCTGCAAGCAGTCTGTGGGATATAAGAGAAGATTGTGGTGTTGCTTCCTTCTCTCCACTCCCAATCAGATGAGAATTTCTTGAGGGCTGATCTTGGCTTTTGTTGTGTTGGCTTTTATTTAATTTATGCCAGATCACTCAGTTGGATGCAAGAGAGATACTGCAGTGTGTAGGCTACAATCCAGAGTAACTGTGGGACCTTTTACACTGATGTAGTTACGGTGCCACCTGTGGGAAATGTATAGAGCAATCCAGAGTAAGTGCCTCTTATGTCTTCCTGTAGTTACTCTGGATTGTAGGGGTAGCCCATAATCCAGCAATCCCTACATGTCAAGAAGCTTGCCTCACTGGTGTAAGAAAATTGTGAGAAAGGTGGAATTCTGTGAAAACAGTGGTGTCCAGACAGGCAGGAGGGCCAGTCACTTCTCTGTGATACTGTTGGGGGCCAGGAAAAAAAGAATTAATTTACATTTCAAATTTGAATAAATTTTCATAAATGAATATACCAGAGACAGAACGTACGAATGAATGAATTCAAATCTGTTAATAAACACTTTGTAACATTGGGAGCAGGGGTTAAACCAGTACATAAGCAATTTATACACAGAGAGAGTAGGTGTCCACAGCCTCCCCCGCTCTCAGAATACCCTCTAGAGGCGAAGGAAGCAAAGCTCCTGTCACCATTGGGGGATTACAGGGCTTGATGCAGGCCACATGGAGGCTTGCTACAGGCATCTTTGGCTGCCATTTATGTACTGCTATAAACTAATGCATGAAACTTCCCACACTGTTACATTACTAAAGGAGCATCAGCAGCTGCAATAGGAAAAAAGCACATCTTCATAGCTGCAGGGATACAAATGCTTTGTACAGTTGCTTTGCACTCCTTCCACTCCTCCCATTACAGGGAGACAGTGACTTACCACATCTGAGAGATACTGCCACTTTCCTTCTTCTGTTTTGCCAACAAAATATATCTCATGAGATGTGTTTTGCTGAAAATAATTTCTAATGAAAGGCAGGGATATTACCTATGCATTCATCAACTGTAAAGCGAAAAAGGATGCTCATTGCTTAGGTGTTTAAGTCGTGTACAATTGCTCATATTTCCATGGATCACAGTACTATAAGACCCCTCTTTCACTAGCTCCCAAAGTTTGTCCAAAATCAAGTTTATTGCTTCAGTGACACTGTCTAACCCATCTCATCTTTTGCCTTCCCCTTCTACTTTTGCTTTCCATTTTTTTCCAACATCAAGAACTTTTCTAAGGAGTCCTCCTTTCTCATGAGATGGCCAAAATATTTGAGCTTCATTTTCAGTATCAGTCCTTTCAATGAATAGTTAGGATTGATTTCCTAAAGCAGGGGTCTCCAAAACCCAGCCCAGGGGCCAAATACAGCCCATTGCAAGCCACTAACCGGCCTCTGGCCAGCCTCTGATTCATTAAGAGTTTCTGACCAGTTGACCAAATACGATTGGAGCTGTGATGATGATGGGATTAATGGTGGTCCATTAAAATTTGTTATATTTTTGTGTTGTGTGTTGGTGCTTGCAGAAATCCTTGAAATTTGGGAACATTTATTCATTAATCTAAGTTACATTTCTAATCTGTTTGTTCAAATTTTATTTTCAAAAAATTTTTCCCAGCCTTCAACTCGATGCCAGATTTTTGATATGGCCCTTTGGTCAAAATATTTAGAGACCCCTGCTCCTTGCAGTCGAAGGGACTCTCAAGAATCTTCTCCAATACCACAGTTCAAAGGCTTCTATTCTTCACTGCTCAGCCTTCTTTTGGTCCAGCTCTTACAGCCATACGTTGCTACTGGGAAAACCATAGCTTTAACTATATGAACCTTTGTTGACAAGGTGATGTCTCTACGTTTAAATTTAGGCTTGCCTTAGCTTTCCTCCCAAGAAAGATGCTGGTACATGTGTCTAGAGCCCAAAGGGACTGCAGTGGCTCAATGCTCAATGGTGCTCTACCTGTCGATCTGAAGATTGGCAGGTCAGCAGTTTGAGATCCAAGTGCTGCATGATGGAGTGAGCTCCTGTCATGTGTCCCAGCTCCTACCAACCTAGCAGTTCAAAATCATGTAAGTGCAAGTAGATAAGTAGGTACCAATTCGGTGGGAAGCAAAGGCCCTTGTCTGGTCAGGCTTCCCCCAGTGTTGTGTCAATCATGTTTTGGATGACTCCAATCCAGAACAAGCAGACCCCGCCACCATATAGGAGAAGAAGTTGCTGAAGAAGTTGCCACTTGTGTCTAGAGGCCACAGTCAGGTAGGGCATTTCTGGGGAGTCCATAGTTGCACAGTTGCTCTTCTTTATATGGTATTTTGTTGCCCTTTATGTAAGAGATGTATAAGTATGGTCTCTCCTGAATGACAGTTTTCTCTGGGATTTCAAATGGGGACTTTTTGCAGTCCTTACCAGAGTTATCAAGAATTGTGCTATAGACCTTTCTTTACTGAATGTGCCCCATTTCTGTTTTTCCCTCTCTCCACCACCTCCCTCCTTATGCCTTCTCAGCTCATAGGTGAGAACAGATAGCACAACATAATGCTACACCTCACTCTGCAAGCAAAAACAAAGTGGGATTCTATTATCTTGCTTGTGGTTTGTGGCAGTGTAAGATTACTGCAAACATCTCTGATGCTGTGACCAATATCAGAGGCGAGAAATACCACCCATGTAATTGTTTTGGTTTTTAGAAACAGTTCCGTTTTTTAATTGCTATTCTATGCAGGGCCTTTGGGATTTTCATTGGCTGCAATCCTAAAGACACTTTCATGGGAGTAAGACCTATTGAACACATTGGGGCTTACTTTTGAGTAGACATGGTTAGGATTGTGCTCTTTAGTCTTTAATTCCACTTATATAGGTTGGGTCTTGGCATCTGTGAGAGATCTATTCCAGGAACCTCAGTGGATGCTCATTTTTGTGCTAAAGATTAAGCTGTCCTTTAAAAATAGTCTGCTTCCCATGATAATGGGACAGTCAGTCATTTGGGAGGCAGACCCTTCCCTTCCCCCAGAGTGCAAGAAAGTATGCAAAGTGACAGCCACTTCCTAACTGCTTTGCATTCTGCCCTGTGCTCCAGGCAGGGGAAGGGAAGATCTGCCTCCGAGGTGAAAGGAGAATGAGGGAATTTGATCATTGCCTGCTTGCCATGTTACCATGGTAAGCCGGCTACTTTTAAACCTAAAGATGTTTATTTTTAAATTTAATGGGGCATCCTTATTTCTGTTGAAATTAAAATCCACTGATAATAAATTATACCTGTATTATTTACTTTTCCTTATATTTCAGATACTACAGTGATGGTAAACATAGAAAGCTAGATGACCACAGGAACAGAGATCACAGATCAAACCTGGAAGGAGGTTTAAAAGATGGTCGGTTACACTCAGATCATCAGATACATTTAGACCATCGATCCAGTTCTGATTACAGCCATCATAAATCTTCAAGGGACTACAGGTATCACTCAGACTGGCAAATGGACCACAGAGCTTCCAGTAGTGGCCCTCGATCACCACTGGATCAGAGAACTCCATATGAATCAAGATCTCCTTTAGGACGTAGGTCTCCTTTTGAACATTCAGCAGATCACAAAAGTACACCTGAACATATGTGGAGTAGCCGGAAAACATAGCAAAGACTTAACAGTTCCTGGACTGGTTTTCCTTTGTTTTTATTTTTTTTCAGCCATACACAATAAACACAGCAATTGCCTTACATGACTTGAAAGACATGGACTGGACATGCTCTCAGTAGCAGTATTGTTACTACTTTCCAGGATGCTATAGGTCTATTACCACAACAGAAGAAATATTTTTGTATTTAATGTTTTAATGCTGCACTGTGCTGCAGATGTTGTAGCACATTTTTTTAAAGAAATGAAAGATGTTTACTTTTTACAGGGACCTCAACACTGCCCCACTCAGACTGGATCTTAATCTGAACTCTTCGTGAAAAGTGGTTTTATCCTGAATGCAATTTAAATTATGTTTGTAGATGAGCATTCACGTATTAATCTGTGGTCATATTTCAGGAAGGAATCAAGATAATTTTTTAAAACAATGGAGACTCTCAAGGACTTGTTCACTTTCCAAAGCTACTTGTTTACATTGTACACTGCGACCACCTTGCCGCTTTTTCATCACAAGCTTGAATATTTAAATTCTGTACCTATAATTGTAAAATAGCCGGGCGTTCTCCAGTTGGATCAGTTGTAATGCCTTTTTACAGAAATAGCTGTAAATTATTGTACAATAATTAAATGATCTTTCTCCCTCCAGCTTTTCTAACTTTGTCTGCCTTCCTCAAATGTGAAAAAGAAGTAATTTTTACATAAAATATTGGATGGAATAATTGCTCAAAACATAAAAATGACATAAAAGAACATTGCTTTTTAAAAGACAAAATTTTGAAGGTTTTAAAATCAAAATTCTATTGAAGTTGTAATGTGAGAACTTAAATTGATTTGATCATGCATTGCATTTGTAACATTAACCAGTCTCCCTCCATGAGCATGGATTTTAAGACTGCAACATGTGTTGTAATGTCCACTTCTCTTCAACTGATTTTAGTTTCTTAACCCATTGATGATCTATGTTTGTTTATGGAGCACTTAATCTAGAAGAGGGGTCTCCAAACATTTTGATAGGAGGGCCACATCTTCTCTCAGAAACTGTATCAAGGGCCAGAAAACTAATGTACATTTCAAACTTGAATAAATTTACAAATAAGAATGTATTGGAGTGGATTACAGGGCTTGTCCAAGGGTCGAATAGAGGGGCCTTGCCCGGAGCCACATTGATGCTTGCTGATGGCCGCATCTGCTCCTAGGCCAGGGTGTGGAGACCCCTGAGAGAACATGACAATGGATTGGTATTCTATGAACAGAAAACTAAAGTATGGTAATAGTTTTTGGGACAAGCTAAAATATCACAAAATAGCAGTTTTTTTAATTTTTGAGAACTCATCTTTAAAGTTGATGTTACACAAAATGGTGGGTGGAGGGAAGAGATAAACAGCCAATACATGTATCAGAGACGTTTGTAAGTCAGGCATATTTAATCTGTTGTACTGCTGAAACACGTTAAGGCCAAAAGTCAGAAGTTGATTCACCTTCATTACAGAGACTGAGAACAAAGTTACAAAGGCTGGAAAATGTGTAATCACATACACACACATGCTCCCACTATCACAAATTTGGGGTGCATCTGGACAATGTAAGCCACCTTAGTCCAATTTTATTAAAGAGTTCTATCAGCTTGCTTTAAGGCTATCTTCTGAATATGACACTGGAGGAAGTATATCACAGAACCATGAATGGAACCAAATTTGTTGCAATCTTGCTAGAACACTAGTATGGCCTCCTAATACTGAAGAAATTGCTCATGGTAAGTGGTCACTTTCTTCTAAGGAAGGAGCTGTCCTGCTCAAGCTATGTGAAAAAATACAAGGTGAAAGAGGAGGATGGGACGCAAGCTGAGGGGGCGGAAATCCACCCTGTAGAGATGGGATAGAGAGAGTAGAAGAACATTGCTTTCCTAATCTGGCATACTGACTGTAAATAAGGCAAATTGAGTGGCATGCATGAGACAAAATTGTGGAAGATATAGAAGATAATGGACAGAGATACAGTAAGTTTCTTTCCCTTCCTCACATTGCTGCAGTTGGTGATTATCAAATAAAACTGGCTGGTGGGAGATTTAGGATGGAAAAAAGCAGGTTGTACTTATAAGACCTACTGTATTAAATTCATTGCCACATGATGTGTTCACTCCACTAGCCTTGATTGCTCTAAAATGATGATTGCAGTAAAATGAAGTCAAAGAGGCTCTATCAATGTGGAACAACATAAGATGAAAGAGACAACATCAAGTCCAAACCTTTGCCACTGCTGGCTGTCCACCTTATTGAAATCTAGATATGTCTACAGCATCCCCTCAATCGACTCATTTAATCACTATGATAGATCATAATTATCTGACAGGCCTTGTTCTTAAGAAAACCATGCTGATTCTTATACAACACCGTGTCCAAGTATCAGAGTTGTTTTTTTCAACGGGAATTGAAATAGACAATTGTCACCAGGCCAGATGAGACTTTATACCCTCTATCCCAAGGGTGTCAAACTCATTTCATACAGAGGACCGAAGTTAGCATTAATGGGTCTCCCGAGGGCCAGAATCCAATCTTATGCATGTCTACTCAGAAGTGTCCCATTTTAGTCAATGGGTCTTACTCTCAGGAAAGTACTGGGTAACCATATGTCCTCTTTTTCCATTCGATGTGCTCTTTTTTAGCCTTGTGTCCTTAGGGGGGGAACTTCATTGCCCTCCTTTTCCATGTGAGCAGGCAGCAAGTAGCCTTCTTGGAATTAATTACATATAATAAAATACCGTACATGTTGCTGATTAGGAAAGTGCCGCATATTTACTTGTGATACTGATCCCCACCCCCAGCTGTGCCAGTGGCTACAGAAAAAGGACGATTGCAGAGAACGGACTGCTAGGAACAGGAGCAAGTCCCAATATGGTCAGTGGACTTATTCTCAGGAAAGGATGGACACGTTTGCAGTCTCAGATCCCCAACCCTGTGCATGTCTCATAAGAAGCAAGTCCCATGCTAGCCAGGAAAGACGCACGCACGCACGCGCACACACACACACACACACACACTCACGCACACATATAAGCTGCACGGGTCTCACCTTGCAGGTGGGAGACTCTGGATGGCCAGATATGCTTCTGTGCTGTGGGAGAGTCAGGGCTGGCCTGCGAGGAGGGTGCAGAGGGCTCTGCAGGGACCACGGAGCCCCCTGAGAAGCAGAAGCAGCAGCAGCTGCTACACACGAGCCCTCCTTCCTCCTGGGCTCTTTCTCCCACTCTTGAGCAAAATGAAGGCGCACAGCTCTTGGTGTGCAGATGCCACTACTGAGCTGCTTCTATGAGGGTGGAGAGATCACAGGCTGCAGGTGTGCTTGCAAAGGGCCGCATGTGGCCCAGGGCCGCCAGTTTGACATGCCTGCTTTATCCAATCTGATTTCCTCCCCAAGGAAACAACATACCTCCTTCAGACATGATATCCTCAGCTGGGAGGATACACTCCCAGGGGATACACTCCCTCAGCTGGGAGGATACACTCTCCAAACACTCCTCCTCCCCACCGTTGAGGCAGCAACAATGTTCCTTCATTGTGACCGGCTTCAACATCCTCCACTATGATGGAGTTCTGAATCCAAGAAGTGATTACTCAGTTCCTGGACCTCAAAAGTGGTGGTTCTTGTGAGCTTGGTTATTGTACAGAATTCTCAAGAACTCGGCCATTTAGATATCTTTAGAATTACCGTCTTTCATAGGGAAGCATCCTTTACCCAAAGAGGGTAAAGCATTAAAGGTGTCCCTCGTTATCCACTAGGTCCCCTTCCAGTACCACCCATGGATTTAAAAAATATGTATTAAACAATATAAAACAAGGTTTAAAGACCCATTTCCAGGTTTGTGGCTCCTAATGGAATTAGATGGTGCCTTAATAGCTGCAGGGGTTTGATTCTGGGACTTTCTCCTGATACTAAAAATGTGTTAAATAAAAGCACTTTAAAAAAATTAAAAGCACATCCCTTTCAATTGTTTAAAAACAGTTTTTCTTCCTGTTGTAGTAAGGCAGTCCACAATTAGAAATGCAAAGGATCCAGTGCCTTTTCCTGGCTCAGCTGAAGAATGGAACAATTGCTTGCATGACTGCCTCTAACAGTAGAAAAGCAGTTTTTAAAACTGATTTGCAGCGACAATTTGCGTTGAGTCAAATCTGTAGATTAAAAAATCCACGTATAACAAGCTTGGACCTGTACTTGGATGATTGATAGAAAGCAAGAGATTCTTCCTAATAAAAAAGAATTCAAGATACTTCATAATAAAAAAGATGATTTATCAAGAGTAATTATTTTAAGGAATGATGACCACAGTACACGGTTTTAAAAAGTTGAATCATTTGCAATTTCTGACTTTAAAATTTTGGTATGCTTACGTGTTTACTGCTGTTCATGACAGAAAACGTCTCCAATTTAAGTAGGGCAAAAACGTTTTCAATATGCAACTGCTCCTGTTTGGAAGTTTGCTTCCAATTCAATTTCTCATGAAGTTGACAGAAGCTGCAGTAGCAGCAGAGTAAGATCTTTCTAGTTTATGCATATCTCAGTGAGTTGGTTGCTGGCTGTGGGCCCCGAAGAGCAAGACTTTGCAAGCAAAAAATTCCACAGTTGAGACAGCAAACTTGGCTGTTGGAGACGGGGAGCTTTGGAAGTCAGCACAGTGGATGTAGTTCTTGGGAATATGTACCAAATATAGCTAGACCAAGAGAAATAGAAAGGTATGTTCCAATTCTATATTTCAGGAAATACCTAACTCATGGTTTGTATGAGTGATGGCTTTGATGACCCACCCAGCAAGGCTGTGAAGATGTTCATTGGTATTTTAGGTTATCGTGAGTTGCAGGGCACTATTGATTGAATCTAAATGTGCCCCTCAGTTAGCAGAAGCGTCTCTTGCTCACACTTGTTACCACAGTGGTGGAAAAGTATTGTATAAGAAAAAGTACACTTGGCCCTTAGTGTCTGCAAAATCTATTCTAGGTCTCCCAGCAGATACCAAATTCCATGGATAGTGAAATCCACACGGGCCAGACTCATGTCACTGCAGGGACATCTGCTCTCCAGATGTCACACATGGCCACCCAGCCTCTTAGGTCTCCAGAATGTGACCAGAAGACACTTCCCAACACATCCAGAAGGTCCTTCAGGTGCCCACACCCATGGGCTTACCCTCCATAGATTCCAAGCCTGTGGGTCCACCCTAACTCGAAAACCAGGTTCTTCATGGCCTATATTTTATACACTACCTTATTTCTCTTTATTTATATAAAACGCTTCTTCTGAATCACTGTGGCTCTTCACAAGATGTCCTGCAATAAGAGTTTGTGCAAAACTCACAACACACCACTAACACACTTTCTCCTTCTGCTCTTTGTTTCTGAGCTCCAAACCCATGCAGTGATTTGAGAGTAATTTGAGGAATTAACAAAGGAGATTGTGTTCATTTAAGAACTTGGACAAATTCATTTTCTACCCAGTGAAGTAGGCTGAAGTTCCAGATTCACCGACGAGCCATAGGGAGGTGTGAAAGCAAGGTTGAGAATGCACTGTATATGAAAGATCATTGACCTAGAAGAGGGGAAAACGCATTTGATAGATGTCTAGAGCATGCCTGCAGAATGAATGGTTACTGGATTCTGCTGTGATGAGGAAAGTTTCATTACTGGAGGATACCCAAAACAGATTTGTTTCAACTGCTCTTCTGCTTGGAGGAGGTTGACAGAAAGAAATCCATTATCAGTATCAGATGATTTTGTAATTAAAAACCTGAAGACGTTTCCTGCATGTAAATTCATGAACAGTTTTTGTATGGGGCATTATGTATGATGGGGCATGAAGTGCTAGACAACTGCACAATGATGGTTGCATGGCTCACATCTCTGTGTAGGAATGCTTTATACCAGGGATGGCCAAATCCAGCAGAGCTTGACTCAGGTCAAGTCTTGAGTTACTGCTCCCCTGAGACTCGACCGGAAAATGAGTCATCATGGGAACACTTTCCAAGTCACCCCTTTGCAACTCACTCAAGTTGCCCCTTTAAAAAGCCAGCCATGGCTTCATGGAATTAATAGGATCACTGCCACTACACGTGTGTTCAGTTCTCTTTAAATGCTCCCCTGCTGCCCTACCCCATCTATAAATGGGGGGTCAGTGGGATGGACGGGGTTGAAAGGGAGTGGAATCAGAAACAGCAAGATGGGAAGAAGGTCACAAGCACCAGCTATGAGGCTTACTAGGATCCTTCTCAGCTCTACTTAAAAGTAGTCCCCTTACAGCTGGTCATTCAATGAGGGATCCTCCCCTATTAATGGACTTACAGCCAGCCATGGAGTGGAAAGCGTAACTGCTACAACCTCTACCTTTCCCCCACATTTTTCCTTGGGCTTCTCCTTCCTCAAGGAGGCAGAAATATTTACAGTATTTTTATGTGTTTTTATGCATTACATTAAGTACATTTTGTGTCCGATGTATTTAAACCTCACTTTGTTGGACTTTAGCAAACAGAATTACGTGCCCCTGGGACAGAACTCATAAGTCAGGGATTTTATTCTTTTCATTAACTTTGAGCAGCTCCAGAGATTCTTCCCAAATCCTATTCTAGTTGTGACCTCCTAAATCCAAGTACCTACAAGGCAGAGATATTGCCTTCCTTTTTTAAAAAAGCCCATCTTGGAAGTGTTCTGGTCATTAAACTAAACAAGCCTTAGCTGAGGCAGAGTATTCTACTCAATATCTCTGGAGAGATTTTCTGCCTGGCTAATTGAAGCATCTTTCATTGAGCAGTGCCAAGAAGAAGAAAAATGTAGTTTTTCGGCAGTCTAAATAAGCAAGTAAGCATGAATGAACAGAACATGCAAGGAAGGCAGCAGTCCATATGTTGACATTGCCCAGGGACACTGTATGTCATTGAGACTTCTGTTTGCTACAATAATCTGCAACTTAATTTCCATCTCCCTGTGCATTTTGTAAATACTAATGTTCCATGTGCAAGATTGGTTTAATTGCTTTTACAACACCGAAAAGCAAGAATTTTCACTGAAAGATTAATGCAAGTGAAAACTCAATCAGTGATGAAAGTTGAACCAGTCCTCACTTGGTTCTAACTACAAAAAGAGAACCTAAAACTACTAGTACCATTGTACGATCAATAAGTAGCAGGACTGGTGCCATAGCAAAGGAGCTAAAATACGCAGAGTGAAGCCACTTGGCACAGATTGACCTTGGCCCCAACAATGCATGCTCTCTAAGTTTTAACATCCTCGCTCACTTCCTTTCTTTACAGCAGTTCTTAGAAGAAACTTGTGTAGTGCGTGGTTGTCGCATTGACCACGACAGAGAAATTTGAGCATAGAATCTGCATCAAATTTTGCCAAAAGCTTGCAGAAAGTGTATGGAGAGGAGTGTCTGAGTGGTTCAGACTTTTCCAAGATGCCCCACAACATGTCAACAGTGACAAAAAAAAATGCAGATGTGCATGCCAGCTGTGAGGGGAAATTGTCAAATCACTCTCTGTGAGTTATTGGAGGATGTGCAGATTAGTTATGGTTCGGTTCAGTCCATTCTCACTGAAGATTTGGGTACGAGACACGTGTCTGCCAAGTTTGTGCCAAAATTGCTTTCAGCTGACCAAAAAGAAACTCTGGTTTCAGTGCACAAGATCTCGATTGTGTCAAGAATGATGAAAACTTTTTGAAAACGGTCATAATGGTTGGTGAATCATGGGTTTATGGCTATGACCCTGAAACCAAAGCTCAGTCTTCGCAGTGGAAGACCCCAGCCTCTCTGAGACCGAAGAAAGCACAAATGAGTTGAAGCAATGGGAAAACACTGTTGACCCGTTTTCTTTGACTACAAGGGGATTGTTCATCATGAGTATCCTCCACGTGGTCAGACAGTAAACAAGGAGTATTACTGTGACGTGTTGTGGCATTTGCAGGATGCTATTCATCAGAAAAGGCCAAAATCGCATGCGTCCGGTGAGTGGTAATTGCACCATGACACACCTGCCCGTTCAGCACAGCTTCTGCAGCAGTTTTTGGCTAAGCACAACATCTCCCAGGTCCAACAGCCACTGTATTCCCCAGATCTCACCCCTTGCGACTTTTTCCTCTTTCCAGAAATCAAATCCCACATGAAAGGATGAAGATTTCAGGACGTCGAGGAAATCCCAGTGAATGCGACGAGGGAGCTGCTATTATCATAGAAAACAAGTTCCAGGAATGCTTCCATCAATGGAAACAGCACTGCATTAAGTGTGTCGCTTCTGAAGGGGATTACTTTGAAGGAGATCATATGCCAAATTGTTATGTGTTGTAGTTTTCTTTTTATAGCACCAGTCCTGATACTTACTGATCACACTGCATAGATTTTAACACCATTTACTTCCAAGTTAGACTTAGGATGGATTTCTTTAAAGTCCTATCAATGCCAATGGCAGGGTGAGATTAAACAGACACATTATAAACATGTGGTTGATACCAAAAACAGGAGAGCAGGTTTATGATCTCTTTGCAGGATGATGTTAACAGCATAAATTGCCAATTGGAAACAGGTTTTCTATTTGCAAACATGCAAACTGCTGTAAAGCTACAAGATGGACAAGGAGAAATCCAGATAAATACACAGCTATGCCATGTTGACTCACAAGGTCAAGTCAAACCATAGGGAACTGGTTAGAATGGCTATGACTGCCAACAATTGGCCTTGCATTAGGTGGATGTGGCACTGCAGCCATCACACTGCAACTTCATACATGCCGTACCTGCCAACCTACTGGTCCAAGTTTGATGCCCTCCTGCTATCATTTCCCATGGATGATCCAGTCATTCCAGCTCAATGGTTTTGCAGCTGCTCATCACAAGATGATGCTGGTTGGCATGCAGGAGATAGGCAGTGTCTTGGCAAAGGTTACTCAACAACTATTTTAGCACAGCCCTCCATTCTGCTTGCGGCAAACATGACATCCGTTATCCAGCAATCCACTAGGGGTCAGTAAGAGCACATGACAAACATTCCACAGCAATGGTATGTAACTTTATTCTTCTATCATAATAATTTAAAAGTATTTATACACTGCACAGTCACTTTCCTTTTTCCTACACAAATGTATACTTATTAGTATATCCATGAACCACATCTAAAAAAAAAAGGCTTTGCAAAAGACTGGGCGCACTGTAGGGATATCCCCCCCAGGATAAACATAGTTTGAAGCCTTCTTAAGAGACTACAGCCATTGGAGTGCATCTGTGAAAACCAGTGTTCCCTCTAAGCGTAAGCTCTCCCCAGAGACCACTCACTAGCTTCAAAATATCCACATGTTTGGCATTAAGTAAAGCTCTTGGCCGGGGTGGACTTTTAAGAACCAACATGTGCAAATAACATTTTCCCAAGAAAGCCCATAGCAGGAACAAGCTAATTAAAAAAAAATAAAAGAATTCACTCCAGGTACTAGCATTTCTGAAATATTACTTATCTCTGAGCGTCATGATTTAGGCATTAGTGGATGTATATACTCATGGGGCTGGGGAACACAGG
Source organism: Cryptoblepharus egeriae (assembly GCA_030015325.1). Lineage (NCBI taxonomy): Eukaryota > Metazoa > Chordata > Lepidosauria > Squamata > Scincidae > Cryptoblepharus > Cryptoblepharus egeriae. Next base: position 194,787,113 of record JAREYC010000002.1, read on the forward strand.
AAATTAGACTGCACATAGCTGTTGTTTACGAGGGGCTCACTTTGCAGCTATAACTCTCCGCCTGTCTACCAGACATCTTCCACAAATACCTTTTTTCCATTTGGCACACAAAAAGCAAAATTCAGCTATTCTAAAACCACCATGTTTCTCTCCATACACAATCTGGGAAAAGGGATTTTTTTTGCTTAATTTTTTTTTAAACTAAAGCAGTCTTTAACACCAGTTCAAGACTGAATCAAAATATTCATGCAATAGGGGAAAGAGAGAGAATGACCGACAGGAAATTCAACACAATATTCTGAGCCCCAGCACAATATTTCCCTTCACACTGGCCTGCCATTCAATCTGCACCTTTATTAAAAAATAGTTTTAAAAAAGAATTTACAGCTTGGATGCTAAGAAGGAAACAAGTGTCGTTTCCAGTTCTAGCAGAAAACCATCAACAGGACCATCAAGCGAGCAACTGCTTGGCAGGGGATACATTGGTTTGGTTCAAGTTCAGTAACGGGATCCAAAATAAGTATAATCACTAAGTTCTATTCCCCCCAGGAAAAAATTGAGAATGGCTGAATGTGACTCAGCTGGCAAAGGATGGGGTGGGGATGGAGGTCAGAGAGGTGGACACAAGATCACATGTACTTGTGAGATACTTAGAATCATAGAATCCTAGAGTTGAAAGGGACCTAGTAGGTCATCTAGTCCAACCCCCTGCCTGCAGCAGGAAATCCTCCTAGATCATCCCCAACAGGTACTTGTCAAGCCTATGCTTGAAGACCCCCAGTGATCAAGGCAGTAGAGCCAGCAAAGATAGGAGGAAATATACATACCAAATAGACCAATATAAATGTGATCTCTTTTGAAACTGTGACACAAAAGCAAACAAAGACTTCTGGCACCGTGGCTTATTGTGGCCATGAGTCTTTCCACTTTTCAGAAGTTGCACCAAAGCAATTAAAGACTGACTCCAGCTTCCCCTAACCCCATGCTCTTCCTTTTTTATTCAAGCTGTTCCGTCTACAAACATGAAACAGTGACTCTTTGGATCAGATGGTGATATTTCCCAATTTTCCATCCATTTTCCAGAAAAAGGATAAGCCTAAATTCTAAAAAGGTTTATTTCCAAGCTTTAGATATTTTTTTTAAAAAAAACATACCATAACTGATTTTGGAGCCAGGTGGGGGAAAAAAACAAACATTACCAACAAGGAAGCCCTAACACTATTTTCAGGTACACAATTAAATACAAACATCTTGAAAACATCCATCTATCAATATATCTCCATCAAGAGATGGAGTCCAAAGCCCCTTCCCAACATCTGGGGACAGGCTTGGGTCCTAATCGTTTACACTTGGAAGAGAAGGAGACACAGTTTTCTATACTCGTGTGCCCTTCATAACCAACACAAGATGTGTTAATTTTGTACTGGTGTCTTGAAATCCAGGTACAAAATGTTGTATCAAAAGCAGTCCTTAGGAAAGGAAGCAAAACTTATCTGCATCAAGAACAAGATGAGTGTGTGAGTGATCAAATTGTGAGGTCAATGGCAAAAATTATTTCTGTTCCTATGAAATCATAGGCTACTGGCCCATGAGCCAAGGAAGTGTTTACCCTTCCTAGACCTGTACCAACTTTTTCCCTTGGCCAGTTTTTTTTGTGTTGCCTTTACTGTCTAATGAATGGCAAAGATGGGGATGGGGAAGGAATGGTGGAGAATCTTAAGCTAAGTGATACTTAGAGGGAGCACTGGGTATGATATATGTACATGTGGATATATGCTTTACATATTACCTAGATACACATAAATATTTAATATATAAAAAATAAAGTGCTTTCTATCAGGTCCTAACGAAAGGACATTATAAAACACTTCAACTGCAAAGCAAAAAATTCTTACAATCAAAAAAGAATATTACATCCAACATACATGAAAAATGGCAACACACAATATGTACAATCTGGATTTCCCAGGACAAAAAAAGCATCCCTTCATATACATGGTATATACATATATACTCTTTACTCAATATATTATGACAATATATAATTTTAAACTTTTGTTCTTGACAAAAAAACCCTACAAAAACACAATAAGCATCAAGCACACCAGTCCTAGACAAACAGACAACGTGCTTCCCTGGGCAATGACTCCATGGCTGGGGAAGAGGCGCCATCGCTCCTTTCTGGGGTGCAGTGCCTCGACATCCTGCAAGGCACTATGGGCAGCTGCTGTAAAATTGGCATCACCTGTTGTGAGCAAATCAAACACACAAGAGGAAAAATAGATGTCCTTCACCACCATCTTCTCGTGGCATTTCATGGTAGCGCTCTCCAGTGTGTACACAGACCGGGCCTGACTTGAAGCCCCATGAGGATGAAGCTGCCCCATTACTGGCAACGGTAGGTGCCCACTGTCGTCAATGCGTTCACGGGAAGGGCAGCCATTCACACAGAGCTGTAGGTCCTGGCTTTCTTCATAGGACATGGCGAGCTCTTCAGGCATGCGGATGGCTAGCGTTAAGTAACGTCCAAGCTGGCGCACAAACACAGTGGTCCCAATATACCGGGCGTGCATTTCGACGTATTTGCCGCTCACTCTCTCAACAATACGCAAGCTCTTGGTATCACTGTCGCCACCACTAGTCGTGCCATCTACAAAAGCCGCTGGCAAGTCATCAGTGACGGCCTGATAAACCTTCTGATCTGTACAGTCTTGGTAAGATTTAAAGATAATAGTGATCTGTAAAGAGAAGAAAAATAACGATGTTAGAGCAGAACGGCACCTGCGCATGTATTGCACCAACATCCCAACTCAAGATTCTAATTCAGCAATTTTCAACAACTACTGTGGCCCCGCGGTGTGCCATGGCAATTTGTGGAGCAGTCATTTGTAGGGTCATTGAGGGATGTCAGCATAGCCAATTAAAATGTGGCCTGGTATAAAATGATGCTCCATAAGTGATGCCACTCTGGAAGTGATGTCACATCCAGACTTGTTCTAAAAATGAAAGAGGCAGTGGTATAGCTAAGGCATCTTCTACCTGGGATAAAATATTTTGTATCCTTCCCCCAACAAAAATTTAATTAAGTAAATAAATAAAATGTTTTCTGGTCAACCAGCCATTCCTTTTTATGGAATACAGTTATTCCAACAGTTTGTTTCATTGCATTAAACATTAATTACTTTTCCAATGATATACCATAATATGGGTGCAATCCTAACTTATGTTGGCACAACTCATCTGATGTCCTGTTCTCATGTTGATGTAGGGAGGCATGTGCATGTCTGTGCACTGGCATAACCCTCCCCCAGGAACGGCACTTTTTAAACACACCCTGTCCAATATGGGTCTTGCACTGGGGCGTATGTAGCCTAACTGGGTGTTAGGGTTGCAGCCTATAGCATTTGTCCATACCAAGGTTTTTACCATTTTGGCCAATAGTGCCACGCTCAAATGGTCACCCCACAAAGCTGATTTCCTGGTGTAGCTGCTATACCATGCACCTCCGTTAGCTATGCCACTAGCATGTCCAAACCTCAGAAGTATTGCATTGTGCTTCATAGAGGGATCAAAAGGGTTTTAGGAAATGTAACAACAGAAGGGGTATTTATGCAGCATAAGGAACAACGCTGCACATCCAACCATGACCAGAGAACACCAAACTACTTCAGGGCTACCCTCAAGGGCAGAACAGTTGGGGGGATGGAGTCAAATTCTCCAGAGGGCACAAAGCTGTCATGTGGTAAAATAGCCACAAAAGCTTTGCAGCACTGCTGAATAGCTGCAGTTACTGTACAATACTTTTTCTGCCAACATAAATGTTTCCTATTTATGCTACAAATGTTCTAGGATCAGTACAAACTTGAGGGGAACAAAGCTAGAATAACTCTTTTCTCTAGAGAGCAACTGTTTAACATCAAGGCATCTCCCACAAACATTTGTCGCCATCTGCCTCTGCTTTGAAAGGAGTTACACAAGAGTAAGAATTTCAGCAGATTATGGGGAAACTAGAAATTCAGTAGAAACTCAGTTGAATTCAGTTGAATTCCAATGCACTGAAATAAGCAACCCTGGTGAAATGGGGAGGAATGGAACTCCTGATATGCGAAGGCTGTCGGCCTGTGTATTTCTCTCCAGTCATGCAGATCAAGAGGCCAGGATCATAACCTGCATACCAGATTTGGCATGCTGGAATTAGAGCTGGCATCCTCCAAGTCCAACACTGGTCCTCCATCAATCTTCCCACTCCTTATCTATGCATACTAGCAGCAAAAGCTGGCACGGAACTGGATTCTCATGCTCTGCAGGGTCTCATCCCTGCATAGGTTAATTCAATGCAAAAACTATATTGGAATCAGATACAAAAAACACATTAGATATCGTGTAATCATTACAACTTTTCCAAACTTTAAGAGATTATTTTGACTAATTGAAATTGTTCAGTCAGCAATTCTATCTGGTGAAAACATTGTTCCATCCATCTCTGTTCTGAAACATCTCATACCATTTTTGACATTTCAGAATTATAATTTTCAATTTGTAAGAATAAATTTATACAAATAAATGCTTTTTGAAAACATGATGATCTCCTGAGGCAGCAGCTAGAAATTTCCCTTCCTCCTCCGGGGCATTCAACTTAAAATGTTAGCTCAGCAGTATAGCTGAGAGAGGGGCAAAGTAGTCCGTCATGAAGAAAACCTCACCATGATGTGCAAGGGGTCCCTCCTGAATGTAGTAATTCCAGAGTACTGCTCCATTTTGCTCCCTTCACCTAGAATGGCTCCAAAAATGGGGCCCCCTGCATACCATGATGAGGCTTCTGCCAAAACTCGCTTCACCCCTTCTTGCTATGCCACCAATCTAGCCTCTATTGTGCTGTACCACCACATTCATGTCTAGAATTTTGTTGCTGTTAACTTTAGATAACTAAGAGCACAATCCTAACCATGTCTACACAAATGTAAGCCCCTTTGTGTCTGATGGGTCTTACTCCCAGGAAAGTACCGGTATGTTTAGAGCAGGGGTCTCCAAACCCCGGCCTGGGGGCCAGATGCAGCCCTCAGCAAACCTCAATGTGGCCTCGGGCAAGACCCCTCTATCTGGCCCTTGGGCAAACCATGTAATCAATTCCAATAAGTCTTATATGTAAATTTATTCAAATTTGAAATGTAAATTATTTTTCTGGCCCCCAACCAGTGATGGGATTCAAAGAAATTAACAACCGGTTCTATGCCCATCTGGCAGCCACTTTAAAATGGTTATTTTAAAACTTTATATGTCCTGTCTCTTGTTAACAACCAGTTCTACAGAGCAGGTGCGAACCTGCTGTAGCCCACCACTTGCCCCCAACACTGTGTCAGAGGGATAATGTGGCCCTCCTTCCAAAAAGTTTGAAGACTCCGGGGCTAGAGCAATCCAAATGCTGCAATCCCCATTCACATTCACCATAAGTCCTCCTAGTGCAAATCCTATACTGACCAGTGAGTGTCACAAAAGTGCTGTAAGACATTTCTGTGCCACTCCTGGGGGAGGATTAGGCTAGTGCACATACAGAAAGACTGACCCTACAATCCAGAGTAACTACGGGAGCACGTAAGAGACATTACGTGCACCCGTAGTTACTGCACTACCTAGTGAAAACCTGTGGGAAATTCATATTGAAATCCAGAGCAAATTGTTCTTACACCGGAGCAAGGACTCCCCGTAGTTACTCTGGATTGCACCCTGAGTCAGCCTAGGTTGAGCCGACCTAGGTTAAGATTGCATCCTAAATCACTTACTAAATTTCTCCAAAACTTTACAGAAAGGCATATATTGAAGACACCAACCAAAACCCTTAAAATACTCTATTTTCATTGCTCTTCAATACAAGTCAAACATACTTCTAGAGGTTAACTTTCATTGGCCCTATTACTACCAACTACTCCTTATCCCCCCGCTCCCCAATTTCCCTTCACACTGTTGTTGCCTGACTGGAATTTTCCAACTGTTTCATTTTCCAACTGGTTTAATCACTTTGATGGCTAACTCAAGACCAGCTGCTGTTGAGCAATCTGGGAAATGCATATTTGTGGGCCACAGCTGGGATGGAAAACTTGGGAACGGGAAGGTTTACTTGCACATAGTTTGAATTGGAAGCAAAAATTCAGCTTCTCCCCTTCCCCCATAAAAAAAATCTCAATGGAGCAAATTTTTTCAAGTATAAATCATATTGGATTAAACTTAGTCCAAAAAACCTGAGGGAAGTTTTCTGGAGATCTGGAGAACATCTTCAAGTTGTTTTATAGCCAACTCATTCCCCTTCAGTAAAAAAAACCTGGTGGGGGGAACACAAGGAGAAATCTCCAGCTACCTACAACAGGACAGGGAAAAAGACTTATCTAGTAGCACTAAACAGCAAGGATACCAAACCCTCACCATATACACATGGGTGCCACTCAGCAAGGAAAATTATTCAACAAGCTAGTTAAAATAAGATTTCTGTGCAAGTCTGCTCGCATCTAAACGGGAGAGATTAACCGTACAAATTACCCCTAATGAAACACAGATTCCACCCCCACCTCTTCTTCCCCTCGTCACTGCCGCCTTCATTGTATGAGTGCAATAAACCTGACACCATCCATGACAAAGAGGAATGCTTTCCCGCCCAGCAAACCCTTCTCCAGCTGCACAGGGTGGTTCGTCAAGCTTTGCCAATTAAGAGAACGAACACCTCAAGTGGTTCTCTGGCTTTAAAAGGGTATTATAAAAAAGGCAGGCATGATCGCTCCCCAAACACAGTCTCCAAGAAAAGGCAAGGGCGGTGTCACTACTTATTGCATTTTAATCACACACACCCTCAAGCTGCTTAGGGCAGCATGCGCAGTCTCCAATGCTGTCTTCACAACAACACTACCAGGAAGATGAGGCTAACCTACCTCAAAATGCCAGATGCACCTCAAAATCTACTTCAAAATGTCTGATGCAGGGGAAGGCACCAGGATGCAGTGTCTTATATACTTCCTGAGGCATCTTGTGGGCTGCTGTGAGATATAGAAAGATGGACTAGATGGGTCTTTGGCCTTTCTGCAAGCTTTTTCTCTGTGGGGACTTGATTAACCCAGCACATGCTTTTCCAAACCATGCTCATCTTTTTCATAGCTCCATGGCCCAACTAGGTTTCATGCATGTGCATTAAACACACATGCATTTTTCATCTACAGTATTTGTATACCACTTTTCAACTGAAAAGTTCACAAAGCTGTTTACAGGAAAACGAAAAAGTTAATAGCTAATGGGTCCCTGTCCCAAAAAGGCTCACAATCTAAAATACAAAAGGACACCAGCAGAAGCCACAAGAACAGACATTGCTGGGATGTGTAGGGCCAGTTACTCTCCCCCTACTAAATAAATGAGGAACACCCACTTGAAAGAGTGTCTCTTGTCCAGTTAGCAGGGACATTCTTTACTATCGACTGACCCAAAACCTGGCCTTTTTGTGGAGTAAGGTTGCCAAACCCTGGGAAACAGTTGAAGGTCTCTCCCTGCATTCAGTGGTCTAGCCTGTGCATTGGGGGGGGGGGGGGGGTAGGAAAGATGGCAAGCATTTTTTGCCCCCCCCCCCCGGGCTACAGTCGATTGTCTCAGTTTACCACACGGTAACATAATATTAAAATACAACACCATGACTGGAATTGCTGGGCAGTTGCACATGCGTGCAAACACACATGCATACAGAGTGCTTTATGCAACACAATTTTAAAGTCCCTCATCTTCTTTTAGATTTAATAGTGCCAAAGAACCAGAAATGTATCCATGCTTTGGGGGAAATTACTCTGTCTCTAGCCATGCTTATTGTCTTAAATGTTGGCAAACTGCAAGCCGGAAGTATTTTGCCAAACCAGAAAAGGTGTGGATTTGGAGTGAAAAGTGAAAGCCATGGTATCCAGCCCTTCCCCAATCCTAACTACTTTAAGGTTCCCTTGGATCTGCTGCTGCTCTGCCCTCCCCAGGGTTCACTAGAAATAAAAGGAGGGAGAGGAACCTCTTCATGTTTCTACAGCACCCTGGTGGAAGTGTTGTGAAGGACAAGGCAGCACCCAAGGGCTCCAAGATACCATATGTAGTTGTGAAGGGGTGATTCAAGGCAGGTGAACAGGTGACCCAATTTACATTTTGTGGAGCTTCCAATTCATTTAACTAGCACCTCTGCCTGCTGAGGAGGAGATTCCGATTAAGACACGTTTTCCAGTTTTTAAAGTGATGGATATGATAACTAAAACTATTCCACTTCCAGAAATCAATGGTGATATAACATCCTCCAGAAAACTGTGTTAATCTTTCATTCCAATGCTACTCCTCGAATTAAAATGTGCTTGTCAGGAAATACACTGGTCACTACTACCCCTATTGATTTACACAATGCCCACAAAGACAAAAGCCTGCAGCACTCTCTCCCTGGAAGGATCCATCAAAGTCATCTCGGAAGTATTCCCCTTATTTCAGCTAGTTTTAGTGGGTATGGCTAGGTTTGAACAGGGGTGGCATTTTTAACCTCCTCAACTCCCTTCCCAACTAATTTTCATTTTAGGCTCCATGAACATGGCACTAGCTGCAATCACAAATCAACCCTTCATTAAGTATTTCCCATTAGCAGTACAGGAAGAGAACAGCAGCAAAAAATAATGGGCTCAATAATATTGATACATCTAAGAGTTTCTGAACAGGTGCTTGTCAGTTTCCCATTCAATGTAACTGGGGTACAAAATGAACCAAACCTTATCAGAATACAGGAATGCAATTGCAATGCAGGAATAGCTTCAAGTACAGAGGATCATGAAAACATCTTTGAACAACTAATGTAATTAAGAGAAATACACAGAATAAAATTACAGAAAATAGAAAACTGAAACAGGAGTAGTCACACCTTTTCTGGATAAATTGGTCCCCACTCTCTGGGGGAAAGTTAAAATAGTCAGTGCCTAGCAGATACAACATACTGGTGATGTATCCACAAGCACATAGCTGAGGTTGTCATCAACCCCATCCACGATGTCTCTAAAGATTTTCTGCAAGCATCTTCCAAGCACAATAAATTTTTCAAGGGAACACTGATGTCCATACACCAGAACAGCATTTAGGAGGAGCATGCCTCCTTACCTACAAAATGTTAAACAGTCATAAAACAGTTAAATGCCTCCAGGACAGAATTAAGTAACTATTATAGAAATTAGCAGGAGGCTGCTTCAAAACCTGGGAATTGACCAAATATATATTGTATTTATATCAAGTACCCTTACTAGCTATAGTAAGAGATACACACACAGTATTTCCTGGCTTATAAGATGCATTATTTTTACCCCCAAAGGGGGTAAAAATCCCAGTATGTCTTATAAGCTGAAATGTCAGCTTCTCCCCCTCCCCACCTGGGTCTGGCGTGGCCATGGCACCACTGTCTCCAGCCTGCCTAAGCCTCTCGGAGACTTCAGCGAGCTAGAGGAGGCACCCAAACCGTGCACAGCCAGACGTTGCCTCCCTCAGCCTGGGCCGTGTGCGGCTTGACAGAGCCTTGCATGGCCACGGCGCCGCTTCGCTGAGCCTGTCCTCAGTGTGGGCAGGCTCAGGGAGGCATGCCTTTGGGCACCCGAGGCTCTGTCAAGCCATGCGCAGCCAGACAGTTGCCTCCCTCAGGCTGGGTGGGCTGAGGGAGGTGATGCTTTGGCCATATGCAGCTTGGGAGAGCCTTGCACTGCCATGGCGCCGCCTCCTCCAGCCCGCCCAAGTCTCTGAGAGGCTTGGATGGGCTAGAGAAGGCGGTGCCATGGCCATGCCAGACCCAGGCGCACTGGCCAGAGACTCACCAAGGTTCAGAGGAAAACAGTTTTTTCTGTTTCTCTCCTTTAAATCTTGGTGCATATTATGGTCCGGTGCATGTAATAAACCGGGAAATACGATTTCTATTTCATAGCTGTCAGGAACTATGAAAAAGATTGCCAAATGCTCCAGTAACACTCCCTGATCTTTAAGTCTGCCTATTTTTCGGATGTTCTCTGCTATGAAACCAACAAAAGACTTTATAATTCACTGCTATGCAAGTCTCCAGTGGGCCCATTGCCCTTTTCAAATCTGGCTAGCCCACTCCCAAATGCATGTCAATCTGATGAAGGTGGCATTAGAAATGGATAAACTGTGAGTGTTGTTACATGCAATTACAGACAAACTACAAGCAGAACTCTCAACAACAGGAGTACTGTCAGAACTCCAAGAAGGTACTCCCAAGGGACAAGCCCATCCAGCTATACACTACCCAGCAGTTTCAATCATGGTTTCTTAAAGGCACCTTGAAACAAACAAAACATTCAATATTACCTCTACCCTCTCCACGATGCTTGAGTGTTCATGGAAATGCTTCTTTTTTAAAAAAAGTATCAGACTCTCCAAACACCATCTGCATTGTTTACTTGTTTCTTTGACCTAATCCATACACTGCAATAACTTACTCTGGCACACTTGCTCGATACCACACCATTTATTATTAATAGATAATATTGCTGTGCATTTAAAACATCGATGCCTTTGTTAAACATTTCACCTCCCCCTGCCAACTGTGCAACTACTTGGACTCGGCTCATTTATTTTTAATACTTTCATTCCGCTTGATTTTCTCCAGCAAGGTATGCCTGCTACAAATTTGGTTCCCCAGAGATGCTGGGAAATACAAACACCTATGCCTAATGCATACTGTCCAAATTTCTACTTGGCAGAAACTCACTAGATGAAAAACTTGCCCTCTCATTACATATCAATCTATCCTTCTCCAGTTCGGCTAAAAACTGCTGTAGTGATCTGCCTCAAAGAGATATCCACAAATACATAGCATCTGATGCAGTTCCCTTGTAGCCAATGATTCTTCAAGATCTTGAAACTCTAAATTGGAAAGTGTATTGAATCCTTGTTGACCAGTGGTTCCCATACTGCATATAGGGAAGCTGAGAAAGCCTCTGGAGGCACCCATTTTCCTGGCTGTCCTGGGTACCACCATCTTGAATCACATGAAAACTTGCACAATCCCAAAATGGTGGCACCTGGGAAGCCAGAAAGAAGAGGCCACCACGAAACAAGGACATCATGACCACAATAAGTTTGGAAACTGCTGCTGTTGCCTAATCATTCATCCGTCCAAAGCTTGTGGTAACATCAAAGCAACTAAGCAAATGGCAGCCCAGTGGAGCATTGTTGTGTCTGCCTATAAAACTTAACTGTGATATTGGATGCTATTAGCAAATCTGACTGAGGCTGCAATCCTAAGCTCTAGTTAGGCCAGCACAAGCCCCGGCGTAAGTCCCATGCTGACCTAGGGGTATCACAAAAGTGCCTTAATGCATTTCTGCCCCACTCCTAAAGGGGATTAAGCCCATGCACAAGCATATGCTGACCTCCCTGGCAGAAGGGGCATATGCCAAACTTTGTTACTGCCATGGGAAGTTATGCCAGATGAGTTAGGCAGCCTAAATTAGTTAGGATTCCACCCCAAGCGTCACAGGGAAGCATATAAGCATTTAATGATAAGCTAATGTACACTTCCTTTACAAAATTTAAATCAAAATAATGAAGGCAGGGAAAACTGTGACGTGGACGGATTCTCTTGATTTTAGATTATTGATCACACACATTTCTGAGATAATCACCTGAGAAGACTTAATTACAACAAAGAACCTTCCTAATTTCTCTGGTAAATTAAATGGTACTAATTAATTTTGTAGAGCAAGGCTTTTTCCAAAAGAGAATTTTTCCCCCCATAGGAGGACAGAGTAAAATGTACAGAGAGAAAGTGTGTTGTGAAAGGATATATTACTCATATCACCACTGAAGGTTCAGAGGCAACACTAAATTAAAAACTTATTTTTATTTAAGACTGAGTAGGAGAGAATCATCTTCTGAAAAGAACATTCCTAGGCAGTTAACAGACAGTGAGCACAAGAAATTTTTCATGTTTTGCTTTGCTACCATAGGACTTAAGTTAGCTTGCTTCCAATTCAAACCAAGTCTTGGATTCAGTATACATGTATTTAAATGTTCAAGTTATACAAGAACACCATCTTCTCTCTCATAGCTTCTGAATCAGCAGTGACTAACCTCCTAATTTGGTTTATTTGGGAATAACTACCTAATTTGGGAATCAGCATGATAAATTATATTCCAGATAAAGAGCTATAGAAGTACCTGTGAAACAAAAGACTGCTATTGTACTGCAAAAATAAATACAGTAGGCACAAATTGAGTACCCTGAAACATCTTTAATTAAATGAGCAGGTCTCTAGACCTCAAGGCTGTCAAGAACATTTGAAGGTACGTATAATGACAATACACAGCAACCTGAGAAGCCTTAAATGGGATTAAAGGTATTTCTAGGAATCAGGTAGAGGAGCATCAATGTCCTACAAACTAGTCTACCTCGTATTCCCACCACCACCAGAAGTAGAGTACATGAGTTAGTTTAGAGCAGGGGTCTTCAAACCCCGCAGCCAGCCTTTCCTATCCTAAGAGCCAGGTGACCAAACATGACTGGAACAGTGATGGTGGGAAGGAGGGAATGAGGGAACATTTTAAGAGTGTGCTTTATGTCTGTCCTATGCATTTCTTGCAGAAATCCTGAAAATTTGAGCCATTCACTGATCTAACTTTTATCACAAATATACCAGTATTTAATTTTTTCTTGGCCTTGAATCTGTGCCAGATATTTGATGCAGCCCTTTGGCCAAAAAGTTTGGAGATGCCTGGTTCAAAAGACTGCAATCACAGGATGTGGCCCATACCCACAGGATATGTTCCATGGACCCTCACTGATATAGGGGGCTGTTTAAATAGTGCACCCCCACAGTAACACTGTTTAGAATAGTGGTTCTCAATCTTCCTAATGCTGTGACCCCTTTATAAGACCCTCATGTTGTGGGGACCCCCAACCATAGAATTATTTTCATTGCTACTTTATTACTGTAATTTTGCTACTGTTATGAATCGTAATGTAAATATCTGATATGCAGGATGTATTTTCACTGTTACAAATGAGATGTGTGTTCTATGCACACATTGAACACAACGGGATTTATTTCAAAGTAGGCATGCATAGGATTGGGCCCTGAGGCTGAAATCCTATCCAAATTTTCATGGGAGTAAATGCCCCCCTGACTATAATGGGATTTATTTCAGAGTAGGCATGCATAGGATTGGGCCCTGAGGCTGTCAGTCAGCCCCAGTGCATGGGGCAAGCCTGACCTGGCCCCCTGCCCCAGGGGTCTTTAGGCGATCCCCAGGAAAGCTCAAGGCGACCCCCAAAGGGGTCCCGACCCCCACTTTGAGAAAGGCTGGTTTAGAAGTTTACCAGCCATCATGTATGTTGATCAAAGAGGTCACTGTAAATGTTTAAGCTTACATCACAATGTGAACAGGCTGCCGGCAGTCTGAATACTTGATTAAACTAATGCTGAAAAGGAAGTGGAAATTAACTATCTCCTCTTTAGCTGGTTTAATCAAGCAGGAGGCTTCTCCAGCCTCAAAACACCTCCTGGACATGACCAGAAGTGGCTTGTGGTCATGTCTGATGAGGCCTTCAAAAGAGACTGTCAGGCTAGAGCGATCTTGGGAAGGCCCAATGTGCTCCATGCAAGTCCTTGAAGAGCTGGGACACTGCTCACCCCAGCAAGTTTCATTATCTGCTGATTTCAGTATCCACAGGGGTATTGGAACCAATCCCTGTGGATATCGAGGGCCCAATGACGTAGATTTCAAAAGTTAAAAATCTGGAGTCACACCACTTCAATTCCTTCTCAAATTACTATTGCCTAAAACCAAAGAACAGGAACGACAGGAGAATTAAACTGCAGAAACAACCATGCAATGCCTTGTAGTACTGTAGTACAAACCCATCTTCCTCATCGTGCCCCAAGAGACACACACACTATATTTCACCATTGCAAGTTCTCATCTGTAAATGTAACTGACATGCAAGTAGAACACCATCCAGGAACAGGTCTGTCTGGCTGGCATATCTATAGATCTTGTCAGAAGCACAGCAGTCGTGCAGACTGCTGAATGTGCAGTTTGAATCAACGGAGGCTACACTCTTTTTCCTTTCTGCTTCCTGCGCTTTCCGACACAGGGCTGATTATTTAAGTGCATGTTCAACTACATTTTAGAGGGCAGGGACTACTGCAGAGAAGGAGGAGGACAACGATCTGGGTTTTGCAAGGGCCATGGATGAGCCAGTTGAGCCCTAGAGGGGAAAAAAGTGGGAACGTGTGACGAGAGACAAGATTCCAATTAACGAACCACAGTGATTCATCATCGCGCACTGCTGCATCTTGCTACAAAACCGGCATTTCCAACAATATGGTGAAACTACTGTAGACAACCCCCTTTGTTTGTCCCAGTTCCCATCTCAAGGAAGCGAAACCAAGAGTGTGACTGGAAGCCCTGCAGCCAACCTTATTATTGCAATCAATGTTTCTAAAATATGGTCTGCCATTTTCCTTTTACACACCAAGACATAAAAATTCACCTGTGAACTGTTCAGGTGCACTTCAGAAAGCTCAAACTCTTGTTAGTGGGAGTCAGTGCCTTCAAAGTGGGGATTTTCAAAACTTTTTTCAACCATATCCAGAGATGGCAGCTAGACACAGGACACCTACGTTTCTTATGAAAGATCAATAAGCTGCACATCACATCTTCCCACTGGTGTACCACTAGCCCAACCACCTTCGTTTTCAGCAGGGTAAGGGGACCAGAGCCTGCCATGTGGCCACCATGAAGTGGGAGCAAGTATCACCCATCATTATGGGAAGGATCACTGCTTGGAAAAGCCCTGCTTCCCAGCCATGGTGCCAAGATAAGAATAGAGATAAGATGCTGTAGATAAAGACATGGAGCTCCAGAAAATCCCAAATTACAATCCCGCCCAGCCATGACCTCACTGGGAATAAGTCCATCCCTGACTGCGCCTGGCTGATTTCTACTATGGAAGGGCTGTGGCAGTGTGCCTAGAGGACATGTTTCACATGCATACAGCTTAGCCTCTGGATCAAGCTCCATGCAATGGTTCAGCTATCCCTGAAGCTGCACCACTCATATACCCAGGAGAGCTGGAGTGCAGCCTATATTCATCTCATGAGAAGCAGCATTTGTGGAGTCTTTCCTTGAACATTACTCTGCTAGGTAATATATATGGTTTTGTTCTACTTGAGTGTGCACTCCTGTCTGTATTGAGAACTACTGATCTCAGAACTATTGAGATCCCTGTTCTGCATTTATCTGGACACAGGTGGCATCTCCATCATGTCTAGATTGGCCTTCAGTTTCATAGCCAACAACCAACTTAAATTAGAAGCTCAACAGTACAAACAGGAGCTCACAAAATCAGGCAATAAGGGAACGATTGATGCATTCGACTAATGTGTCCATTGATTCATCAATATAAGAGCATCCTTTGAGCACGTGACATAATAGGAAGCTGTTCCTCTGCCATCCTCAAAAGACAGCAAGGCAATTATCACTTTTATTTATTAATGATCGGAGCAATAAGGAAGCACAGATCCAGTGACAGCATCACCAGTTACTTCCAGTTGTACGTCTAATAGGTGGACTGTGCAGAGTGGCATAGCAGGGGACAAATGTTAAGAGCTGCTCTAGGCCCTTCTGCTTCAAAGATGCCTCCACGTTCCCACCAGCCCAAAGCCAGAACCATTCCAAGTGAAGGGAGGTTTCTGGCATGCCTGGCAGAGCCAGACAGCCTGGCTGTGTGGCAAGAACAGGATCAGACTGCAGTTGCGGGGATACAAGTCGATGCTTGCTTGAGGGTGGCTAAAAGTCAACAATCTATCGAAACGGGTTGTTGAGGCAACCAAGTACACACACACACACACACACACACACACACACACACACACAGCCTGTCTACTTGGGCCCTGCTACTCGCACACAACAAGGCACTAAGTCGCGCTGCAGATCGCTTCCAGCCATACATCCTGCAGCACGGCCCCGAGCGCATGCATTTTGCAAAGATCTGCTGTGTTAATTACTCTGCACATGCTGGTAGGAGGTTTCCGCTCGGAGCCAGCCACTTTGCCCAGGGCCATTCCAATAAAAGTGGCTGAACACTCTGCTTTTGTGAACCGCTGCACCAGACCCACTCCAGTTAAGTTGCCAGAGTTCACATGAAAGGGGTCTGGGCAGGACCAGACACCATACGACCCTGATTTGAATGCTAGTGGAGTGACAATTGGGATTTATTTAAGAAGCATTCAAGAACAGAAGGTCCCATGAGAAGGAGAGGCCACCTGCACACTATAACACCAGGATAAGGCAGCCTACATTCCACAGATTTACTGTTAAAAGATCTTTACCTTCTTCTTTCATGCAGTTACGGATAGGGAGAGTCAATTCTAACTGTGCCAAGGCGATTTCCCCAATCAGGGGCATTACTTGTGTTGGCTGTGCTGCTATAATTCCTTACAGCCCCAAACTCCTTACAAAAAAGGAAACTACCACTGGGCAAGTTATAGATTGCAATGTTGTGGCTCACCAATGCTTGCTGAAGCCAAAAGTTTGAACCAAAATCCTTGAAGAAATCAGGCCACAATCCTAGGAGTAAGTCCTGCGCATGTCCTGGGTGTAAGCCCCAGGACATACAACTAGGCTTACTTCTGAGAAGACATGTGCAGGATCGTGCCATTAAAGTTGCTTTTCATTCAAATGGAAGCAAGAGAATGTGGAGTAAAGTAGAAGAAAGCAGAGACTCTCCAAATACCAATACCACACTTGTGTAGTTGCAAACCCTCAAGTGAAAACCACAACCACCAACAACATTAAAATGCTCTGTTATGAATTAGAAAAGGCACAAAGTTGATTGGGATCCACTGGTAGATTAACCTCGCAGTATAGCAGGGAACCTTTTTATTCCCTGTTGTTTAACCTAAATACTCCCCCCCTCAAGTTAAACTGATGAAATGAAGAATATTGAGCAAGGTGGAGAATACAACCAGAGGTCGGTTGCTATATGAAAGGCCACCGAGTTTCAATCAGGAACTCATGACAAGTTCTCCAAGCCAGCATGGACTGAGATGGACCCTGCTCCGTAATCTGTGAAGGTTCTCTTCTAATTTTCTCACTCGGAGGTGAATTTATTGCCTAAAGCAGTGGTTCCTAAGGTCGGAACACCCTCCCCACATGTCCACCTGGAAATTAAGAACCCTCTATATTTCAGTACATTGGCTATCTTTACCCTTGGCACAGCAAAGTGCAGTTATAGAAGACACACCTAAAGAAGGAACTCAACAAGATCTGAATGCTCCGGTGCTCTGGGGACACACCTAGCAAAAAAATCACTGCCAGAAGAAGGGAGATGAGGACAGCTTGTTCCAACATTGTATCAGCAGCAGACAACCAGAAAGCAAGAGGCACTCAAGAACACAGGAAAGGTCAACTGTTATGCAAGATGCACTTTACAACCTAGAGTGCCGCTCCTGCTACAGGGTATCTTGCTCTAATCTTGCAGGAAGTCTATAAAGTAACAGAGATTGACCTCTGCACACCTTCTCCCGGAAAGGAGACAAATGCACACACGACCATCAATCCAACCCAGCTAATGCAGGGCTTGCACTTGACACCATGTCAGTACAGGATGTTCAGGGAAAGGATTTCTACCATTATGCTTGAATGTCTCCTTCAGAGCACAGCCCAGTGTTGTCATGTTCCCTGCTTATGGGAAAACATTTGGATGCTTAGCAAAAATCCACCACGAGGCTTGGAGGCGGCACCTGATCTCTGAATAAACAGAAGTGCAGGCTGATTTGTTTGTGAATTTTCCAGACTACCACTGTACTTGCTACTAATATTTTCAGGGGACAAAGCCATTCACTGTTTCTACCAATTTCTACTAAGTATAGGGAAAAAATCCACTGTAATTCACATTGCCATATACCTTATTGCTAGTTAAAAAATATCCCTGCATAGCAGAATTACGTTTTTCTTAGAGATCCAAAATACTTCAAGCATGTTCCAGCTTAAAATCTAGAAAGCAACTCTGAAAATCCGGTTATTCAACAAGCTAGTGGCCAAAGTCGGCAATCTATGAAGAATATAGTATTGTGTTTATTCCTGTCTAAAAAGGCAACAATCCTCTTGTCTTAGATATCCACTGACAAAATTTTGCACAAATTGAAAACTGCACACTGAATTTTGAGAACTTAGTTGGCAGAATCAAATGATGCCACTTTGGCCCCCTCTGCATTTGTTGGAAAATACGATACAGCCAGTGATGAGATTCAAAGAAATTAACAACCAGTTCTATGCCCATCTGGTAGCCACTTTTAAATGACTATTTTTAAACTGTATATGTCCTGTCTCTTGATAACAACCGATTCTATAGAGTAGGTGCGAACCTGCTGGAGTCCACCACTGGATACAGCTTAAAAAAACTTTTAAGTCTTAAAACTAAGAAACCTTGTACTTCCCATGATTAAGATAGCTTTAAGGCTTTCCTAAAAATGGTGGAAATTTCACCCTTTCTAAAAAATGCATAAAGAAAATAAACCTATAAGATAAACTACTTTTCCACCTCTTGCCTAAAAGAAAGTTTGGCCGAGAAGTCGTGGCTTTAGTGCATTAAGGCTTTCAAACATATGTCCTGCGTAGCTTCCATGACATCAGGAATGCTGTCTGAATTCCCACGAAGGTGTTCTGATAAAAGCTTAGTTGTCTGGCAGTGGAAGTGAAATGTCAAGGCCTGCAAAGCTTCCAGTAGGAACGCCACTGCCAAGAAGCCTCTTTCAGACATCCTGGAGTGAAAGCATCATTACTCTAAGGTATGCATGCACCCCATTAGTTGCTCCTGCCTATTTTAACATCCCTGTGGATGAAGGCAGACAGTTCAGATCAATCCTATCTTTCTATCGGTGATGTTATTTTTTCCTTCCATTGTTAAAAGGTAGGGTGTTGAACACTGCACTTTTCCCAGGCTCAGGGGCCAGGGTGAGGAAGCAATGCAACATTAAAACCACATCAGCAGCACTAAAAGACTATCATTTAGAACAATGTTTCCAACCTCTTTTCATCTGACGGCACACTGACAAGGTTCTAAAACTGTCAAGGTTTTCAGTTTTTAGACTACTGACAAGGCACATGTTACTACCCACAGAGGGCTCACACCCCCACTGACCTTAATAAATCAAACTTACATGGCAAACCGGGATACCATTCATGGCACATCAGTGTGCATGGCCCACTGGCTGAAATTGCTGACTTAGAAGAACATTCAACTCAAGATCTGACAGCCCAATCAGTTTCATCTTTCTAGTCCAGGTACCGAATACCGCAAGTTTCATACATGCATTCACAAAACCCTTCATAGTTGGAAAAATAAAATGTTTGGTTTGTCGTAACAAAAGTATATTAATGCACCTGGCAATCCTGGCAAATGGACATACACCTCCACCGAACCCCTGAGACTGACTCACCAAACCCCTGCAGTTCGATTGAACCCAGGTTATGAACCATTGTTCTAGTCAGTCACTCCTGCAGAACCAACACCAGAGTAACTTGGACTTTCTCAAATCAGATACCAATCACTTGGTAGCCAGTTTAAAATATGTAAGAACAGACCACCCATCACAGGTGTAGGGCTAGGAGCAATATCTTAAAGAACATGTGTTTTCCTTCCAGGCTTCTACACCTACCTAAACCTCAAATTGGATAAGCAGCAGAAAAAGTCCACAATGGAATTTTGGAGAACAGTTGACTTCTTTATGGGACACATACAAGGTGGAAGACACGTCTATACTGGCACAGGCAGAGTGCCACTTAAAATATTGTGCAACGGTAAATCTCTAGCTGTCTCTAAGCAAGTGCTGCAGGCAGTACTGGCTTGCTGGTGATTGTACCTGGACACGTGTTGCAAAAGCCTGTGTTTGCAAGGATATGCATATATTGTTCACTCAACAAATGTACCAGTAACGTGTTCCACTAGCTTTGAGTTATATTGCCCAGAGTAAGCCCAACACCATCTGTTTAGCAAATCTTGCTTGCTTGATTAAGCATTTGGGATATGTCAGATTTCAGTTGCCTGCATTCTTAAAGTGACCTGAGGCATTCAGCACTTTGGTGAAGATTTGAAGAAAAAAAACTATTAGAAGACTGAAAGCAGATTATGGGATATTATCAATCACATGTGTGTACTTTTAATGTGCTGGTTTTACATTTATTATGGGCCAGTCTGTAAAAGTAGTCAGTGTCGAACTCCTAGTCACTGCCATAACTAGAGAATAATAAAGATCCACTATCATTCAATTTAAAATTGTTATACCTTATGTTACACCTTTAATACTTCATTGTCTCAAAAACAAGCCAGAGGTTCTTATTCAAGTTCAAAAAGGTTCTTATGCAAGTTCAAAATCTTTATCTCCTTCTAAAAACCGTCTTAAACCCAGATATTAAACATGCTGCAAAGCAAGCACTTTCTTAAAAACCAACTTCAATTGCAAATGCTATTTGGAATTTTAATATTTAGGTACCAGCTTAGAATTAAAAAATCTGAAAAACCAGGTTATATTGTGAAAGTTTCCTCCTTCCTTCCTCTATCCTCAAAAGCTTACTTTTAAAAGACAGCTAATTGCAATTTGCAATTTCAAAAACTTAGATGTACTCTTGAGATTTGTTATGATGAAGCAGCATGATATCCTTCTGCTTCCTCTCTCTTTTCCAACAACCACCATTCTTCCTTCTGTGGTTTTGGGTTCATCTTTAGCCCAGAGCTGGAGCATTTAACCACATTTTCTAAATGAAGTCATTTTCGCAATGAGTTGTTATTACTACAAGTAGTAACTTGTAAAGGCCAGCCACTATTCTCTTAATCTGGAAATTCCAAGACCATTCAGCAAACCTAAGGAGTCTAGTCCATACCTCCAATGCCCATTGCTTTGGAGGAATTACCTCTGTATTGGGCAAAACAATTTCCGAATCAAGAATCATGTTTTTATTTTTATGTTTATATTTATATTTTATCAACAGGAAAATAAAAGTTATTCACTAAAATATTCTGTCCAAACACAGTCATCCAAAATCTTCCACTTTTCATCCAACTTTTCAGTTAACGGCAGATAAGTCAGCTTCCTAATACGTACTATAGCACTTCTCAGAAATATTCTTCTTGAATAGCTGAAAAACAGTCAGACAACTAATAGCCAGGAATACCACTTAGACATTCAGAAAGACACAAAGATTTGAGACATTATCTATTCAAAATACAATCACAAGAACTAAAATCTTTATAGTTCCAAATTTACAATTATGCATACAGAAGATATTCCTACACTTAAAGCATAACTACATCTCTATCAGAAAATCTGAAGAACGCACTCTTGCTTAAAACATTAAAAAGCTTCTATCAAGCCAAAAGCCTTGCTATATCAAACCATCATTCTCATTACCATGCATATTTTCCATCCATAAGGCAAAATGCTACTGGAAATAGTTCACAAAGCTATTAACTTGCTTTATTATAAACACAATTCCTACCATGTTCTTCCCCTCTGCTCCCCCCAAATTTCCATCTTGTTTTCCAGACTTATTTCTATTTATAGGGTCCCCTAGACTTAGGGTTGCCATAATTTTCTTCCACAAAATTGGGACAGGACCCTCTGCTAGTATGTGAACACAATCCCCCAAAATCGGGATTGTCCCTGTTTTGGGGGATATATGGCAAGCCTGTCTATACTGCATTTGCTGCTGTTTAGAAAACTTGAATCAACTTTTGCCTTATTGAACCAATGGTCCTCAAATTCTTGTAGCTTGGGGATTCCACACACCGTAACTGGCACCAAAAAGATTTCCCTCATGCAATGTTTCCTGCATTTTTTAACATGTTCATTTTTGAACACAGATAGCAAGGTGCATGTGTGTGATTCTACATACCTTATTTGTTGCAGTAGCACTGGATCCTGGGACCACAGGCACATTTGTTACTTGCACTGACAAGTAGTTGTTGTCTATTAGAGGCCAGGCCCCTTCCACTTTGCAGGTCTGAAATTGATCCTTAAAGGTTCGTAGATGTGGGTCTCCAAACAAGCCACAGAAAAGGTAAATGGAAGGAGGCTGCTCTCCTCCTCGATTTTCTCGGGCTCCCTGGCGGCCACTATAATTACATGGGTCATGGGCAACTTCAGGGTTTGTAGAGGATGTTGGACCATCATTAGAGCAGTTTCTCTGGCTCATGAGATCACTGATCCCCAGTTTGGCAGAATGGTAGACCAGATTTCCACGACAGACTTTGGAATTGCGGTAGGTGCAGGCGGCGTAAGAACGCAGGGCTTTGCAGAACTCCAAATCAAAGCCATCAATGGCTGGGTTTAAGTGAGAAGTTAGTGATACAAAGTCAGTGGTGCACTTCTGGATTCGACATGTTGTTTGCAGCTGGCAGTCACCTAAGCACAAGAATAGCAGAACATACATCAGCATAAACCTTTGGCACAATTCTGAAAGAGAAAAGCACTCCCCCTTCCTTAAAGTAAACCAAATAGTAAGTGATATTCCACTTACACAAGCTGGTCCCCGACGCAACATTTGTTTCACTTCTCAGGATAGCAGAGATAAAATCTGTTTTTTAAAAAAAATTGGATTTTTTTCATGATGGGAGGTGTGTGGTGGAGGATACTTGGAGACACTTAAAGGTAGTTAAGAGTCAGCCGCGGCACTGCACAAGTTAGCTTTTGCTGCCGTGGCAGCTGTTGTAAAAAGCATGCGCACACAGCGTCAGGATGAATAGTGCGCATACGCGCACTACTTTCATTACGGAAGCTACATTTCCTCTTTCTCCCTGTGGCTGGCCGTGCATGTCCCCAATGACCTGGCCAGGTTACTCACCCTTTCACTCTCCCCGGACCTGGCCAGGTCATCAGGGGGTGCACACAGCCAGCCACAGGGAGAAAGAGGAAGCATTGTTTCCATAATGAAAGCAATGCGCATATGCGAGCTATGCAGCCCAACGCTGCGTGAGAATGCCAATTACAAGGGCTGCTGTGGCGGCAAAAACTCGCGCCGTGCTGCGGCTGACTCTTAAGTATCTCCAACCATCCCCAAGCACCCTCCCACCCACCCCCCAGAGGGCCAGACATTTGTCTATTGGACTGGACAGTCCGGTCCAAATGGCAAAAAACTGGACAAGTCTGGCCAGTTCCAATCATCTGGGAAGCCTGAGTTTAGCATTAGCACAAGAGCTGGATATACTAAAACCCTATAGAAAACTTCATATTGCTTTTTGTGCAACAAGAGAAAGCAGATTGCAATGTTAATCTTTAAATCTGGAGCTAGGGGAATAGAACAGTTACAGGCGTCTTTACTCAGCTTCTACCAATTCACAACTGGAACAATATTTGCAGAGATGTGACAGAGTTTGACAGGAGAGGAGCAAGGAAGCAGAAATGAGTACATAAATTGTATTTTTTATGGCAAGCTAAACTAAGAGAGGGAGAAAATCTTCATAGAAGGGACTAGAGTGATGAGAAGTAATAGAGCACCACCCCTCTAAAATAACCCACGTGTAACCCTATACCTCCAATGGTTCTCAAGCACTTCAGCCTTCTGAGAATGACAGTTCTTCCAAGATCTCCCCCAGAAGTTATAGCTTTTATCTGCAAGTGATATCATGGCCAGAAGTGACATTACAAACAAGTTATGTCACTGTGATGCCAGGGCTCCAACATGTCTACTCAGAAGTCCCATTTTGTTCAATGAGACTTACTCCCAGGAAACTATGGATTGTAGCTTCAGTGCTCTGATCCAAGATGGCAACAACCAGCTTTTCACGACCCCCACTTTGCAAACCACTGCTCCAAGCAACCATAGCCATTTCTAAATAGGAAGCAGAGATTTGCAGGACTCTGTGCTCACACAATGCTCCTACAGACACACAGAAGACATATAAACTTGCACACATTCCACAAAATCAGAATGGACAGAGTGCAAAAGTTTCACACACTTTTTCTGCGAGGGGAAAATTCAGGCTCCCAGACTTCATTTGCTTTCCTTTCTGGCCGAAGCCACAGTCTGCTCATTCTCTTGCTGGAAAGATGAGATCTCACCCCCTCCCCATCTACCCCAGTGCCCTAATTATTTAAAGCTACATGTTTAATATTTGTTAACTACAGAAACCACACACTGCAGCTACGGCGGATAGCCCGAGGGCTAGACGGGCCATGAAAAGCAAATGGAAAACTCACAATTCAACTCACACTGAAAGAAATCCAGACTCTACTTATTTCACACTTTGTTAGGATTGCCTAGTTTCTGGAAAGAGGGCTGGCTCAACCAACAGCTGCAGAATAGCTCTTTTACTCTTAATCCCCTCTATATACAGCTATTAAGAGACCCAGCTGGAACCATGTACAACATAATGTGCTGCTCCAGTGTACATGCAAAGAGGCCCCAAAAGCAAAGTGCTGAGCATGCACATGTGGGACACAAGCCGAAACTGTAACGTGCAGAAAATCTAGTGACCAGCTGATATCACTTGCTTAAATGTACAGGTCCAACATTGTCATACAGATTTTTTTATACACCGATTTGATTCAGAATGGCCAATGCAAGTCACTTTTAAAAACTGCTTTTCTTACCCTTGTAAAAAAGACAGTCATGCATGGAATCATTCCATTCTTCAGCTAAGCCAGGCAAAGGAAGGGGGTCTGTTGCATTCTAACCGCTGATTGCATCTTTACAACAGTAAGAAACACTTTAAAACACTTTCTTTAAACACTGACCACAAGGAGCAAGGGAGAGATCAGCAAGACCCCCACTTTATGTTTCTGCCTGAGAAAAGCAAGGGATCTCTTTATAGCACAGCACTAAGAGCAGAGACAAATAGAAGTGTTCAACATACATCTCAGAGGTCATCGGTTTAATCCCTGACACAGCAGGTTGAGAAGACTGGTGAAAGTGTCAAGACAAATAGAGGAAACTCATGCATTCTCCTAAACACAACAGTATAGATTGATTTTTTTCCTCTACACAAAATTTAGTAATTTCAGACCACTGGGGCAAAAACTTATTGCCAATTTTTAACACCAATATACATACACAAGGCTCAAAGAGAAAAGAGACCTCAGCCTCAACCAATATGGGATAGATGGACAAAGATGACAAACAAAAACCCCATGAACATATGAAAAAGGGGACCTGCAGAGAAGGATCTGTTCGTTCAATATGGTCCTGAGACTCTTACATCCCATTAACACTTATATTCCCTGCTAATCGAGCAAGAGGCTCTTTTATTTAGCAGGTGGGTGTTCCTCTTCAAGTGGGTGTTCCTCTTTTATTTAGCAGGGAGAGAGTAACTGGCCCTACACACCCCAGCAATGTCTGTTCAAGTGGCTTCTGCTGGTGTTCTTTTTTTGCATTTTAGATTGTGAGCCCTTTTGGGACAGGGACCCATTAGCTATTAATTAGCTATTATTATTTTTCCATTTTCTTTGTAAACCGCTTCGTGAACTTGTTAGTTGAAAAGCGGTATAGAAATACTGTAGATAGATAGATTAACAATCCTGTGTGCAACGATTTACAAAAGGGAAATCTAGAATGTGCTGTTTTCAAGAAGATTGCTGAAAAACTCTACTCATGAGTTTAAGCAGGCAAATGATGTGCGTTATTTACGGACTTAAGCAATTGCTGCAGAGAGCACCGTTTGATGGTTTCCATATTTGGGAAAGATTTTGATGTTGCTTTAAAGAAATGTGCAAATTCAAGATTCAATGGACTTATGTCCATAACCAAGAAGGAAAGCAGAAAGTGTTTTTTTTAATGATTCACAGAGAATGGATCTGTCGGATGAATGACCAACCAGGGGTTCTCATAATGGGCCGGCCAACATACTCATACTACGTATGCAGAAATGATACCATTTTCTACTTTTGCATTCTCTTAGACATATGAACATAAACCATTTTCCCAGTTTGCCAAGCCAAGAGAACCAAGAAACAGCATGATGTCACAAGGTTGCTAATTTTTAAAAGAAAAAAAAATATCATACATGGTTTGAGCCTACAGCCCAACTAGGATAAAGCTAGATGCTAAAAGTTCCAAAAAAGGAACTCTGAGACACCATATATACACATGCATATATCCGCCTCCCCCCCAGTGCACCATTTCCCCATGAAGCCTTCTGTGTGACATTTTTTCTCAAGCTAACATGCCTCACAAGGTTGTTGTGAGAAAAGAAGGAAACATATATTTCCTTGGATTTCCAAAAAACCTCCTGAGTTCTTTGGAAAAAAGAGCAATATAAAACACGAGAAAATACCATATTCTCATGGCATACATTAAAGACACATTAATGTCCTGGAGTCATGAGGACCAAGAATTGCAACTTTTAAGATCAGAACTGAAAAATTATTCCCTTCTGGATTGCAAGGTCAGGAAGGGCTGCAGAAATCCTGAGTGTACTACAACTTAATGAAAAAGAAATACAGGAAAATAAACTTAATCTAAATTAGATCCAGATAATAAGAATCTCTGGTACACTGTACTGCAGGGATTTTTTTTAAAAAGTCATCTGGGAATGAAGACATCCTAACATTCACCATGTGGGAAATTCACAATACACAGTGCATTTGACACTCACAACTTGAAATATGGAACTTACTAGTCAACGTTCAATGACTGAAGGAAAAATAGACCTAAAAAGCAAACTCCCATGCCCAACCGCAATAGGAGAGGTAGAGCTTTCTTGGGTGCGGGAGGGAAAGAGGCAACTGGCAAAGTAATTATCATTTCTTGGGTAGATTTTTCAGTTGTGAGAGTAAAGCATTCAGTACATAGCATGATTGTAGAAGTGGTTCGTACACCAACATTAACTATGTTCAGTTAGAAAAAAACACACACATGCTCACTCGCACACTCCAAGGGTACAGTCTTAAATATCTTAAAACACTTGGCTTTTCATAGCCTGGAGCATTCCAGCCAGGATAAACCTCTGAAGAGTCTGAAGTGGCATTCCATACACAAAGCCTCCCACTTTTCCCCCAAACAGGATTCATTACATATTGCTGACTGAAAACCTGGGCGTATTAAATACTTTCTTTGCGTGTGTGGAAGGAGATCCTCGTGGAGGCAGAGGTATTTTCAGCTGTAGATCCAAATTCCTCCCAATGTCAGAGCATCTCAGAGAAGTCACGAAATGTGGATTGTTCTTCTCAGCAAAGCCAGCGTTTTCAAAGCCCAGTTTGCCCAGTGCGGAGAGCAAAGGAATATCAAGATTCGTATCATTCACTCATAACGCAAAGTTTTTTTTAATACTAGAAGGCACCAAGGAGAACAGGAAGGACAGGAGCTCACCCCATCTTGTAGAACCTGGTCTTAAACTCTGGCCTGCAGGTTAACAGGCACAGTGTCTCAACCACCGGTGCTGCCACAGTGCTTTTTAGTTATTTTTTATTATTTCATCGTTATCTCCTTATTGTTTTGTAGTATCTTCTGATTGTTTGTTATTGTGCTTGTTTGTTTCTTATATTAATAGATAAATAAAAATATTTCAAAAAAAATATTTCAAAAAGTATCAGGGAAGACAAGTTTAGTTTTTAGAGCAGCAGTTGAAAGAGTGGAGCATGTGCTGAATGAATGAGTTCTGGGTATAACTGAAAGGTGTTGAAAGAGCAGGACTGTCAGTAAACAAACCGTCAAAATGTGGGGGATGACACCTGTATAAGTAGCAGACCTTCCACTAAACATCTTCCCTTTAATAACACGCATGAGGTTGTACTGAAAGGCTAAGGGGCCCCGGTTCCCATTTAATGGACCGCTGCAATCCACACACTCATCTATTCTATCTATATATATAAAAGAGAAAAGTCACTCACTGACTCACTGACTGACTCATCACTGCCCTGCCAAAACCGCTGGGCCTAGAAGTGTGAAATTTGGGGTGGGTGTTCCTTCCGTGAGGGAGGGGTGCACTAAGAACCGGTTTTCGGAAATTCCAACCGGAAGGGGGTGAAAAGGGGCGCAACGCGTTTTCCTCCCTATACTTTGCATTGAGAATTGCTGACTCATCAACATTCCGCCCCAACTGCTGGGCCTGAAGCATGGAATTCTGGGAGTTCCTTCTGTCACCTGAACTCCCACCAAGAACCATCTGGAGAAATTTAACCCTTCAGGGGCTGAAAAGGGGGCAACGTGTTTCTGTCCTATACTTAACATGGGAGACTGACCAACCTCCAGCCTATTTGGTGCTCAGACCCTGGTGCACTGGGGGATGTTGTTCGGAGGAAGAGGTTGTGCTGGCGAGGATGCTGCGCATGAGGGGAAATTGCGCATGTAGGAAAGTTGCACATGGGGGTTTGATGCGCACGGGGGGTTTGATGCGCACGGGGGGTTTGATGCGCACGGGGGGTTTGATGCGCACGGGGGGTTTGATGCGCACGGGGGGTTTGATGCGCACGGGGGAAGTTGCGCACGGGGGAAGTTGCGCACGGGGGAAGTTGCGCATGCTGGGTTGATGCGCATGGGTGAAGTTGCGCTTGGGGGGTTGATGTGTATGGGGGAAGTTGCGCATGGGTGGTTGTTACGCCTGGGGGAAAGTTATCCATGGGGGGTTGATGCATATGGGGGAATGGCATACGGGGGAATTTTACTCCCGCAACGCGAGTACGCCTTTCGCTAGTATATATATATAAAAGAGAAAATTCACTCACTGACTGACTGACTCATCACCACCCTGCCAAAACCGGTAGGCCTAGAAGCATGAAACTTGGGGTGGGTGTTCCTTCTGTGACGGAGGGGTGCACTAAGAACCGGTTTTTGGAAATTCCAACCAGAAGGGGGTGAAAAGGGACGCAACACGTTTTCCTCCCTATACTTTGCATTGGAGAATTGATGACTCATCAACATTCCGCCCCAACTGCTGGGCCTAGAAGCATGGAATTCTGGGAGGGAGTTCCTTTTGTCACATGAACACCCACCAAGAACCATGTGGAGAAATTTAATTTGGTGCCCTCTGCCTGGTGCTCTGGGGGGGATGTTGTGTGGAGGATGGTGTGCATGGGGGGGAGACGCCGCGCGCATTGGGGGGAGACGCCGCGCGCATTGGGGGGAGACGCCGCGCGCATTGGGGGATGGCGTATGGGGAAATGCTACTCCCGCAACGCGGGCACGCTTTTTGCTAGTTTCCTAATAGAAGCAGGTCATCAAGAATATTGGTTATTAGTTCTGAACTTTTAATCCAAATATTAAGAATAGCACGGATACACTTCAGAAACCAGGAGGCATTTGTGGGATTGTTTGTGTTCTTTTGCCTTTTACCACTTTCAAGAGGCAACGTTTTCTCGGAGCCTCCTTGATCCTCTCTGCTCCGTCTTGCATTCATTTCCTCCTTTAATTAACTGGTTTCCATCGATACCAGAACGCAATGGCTGCGGCTGTTTTCGAACTGGGATTAAATGCAAAAAAGGCATCAGGGAATAACATCCTAATAAGGGGACTGAGAGATGCTACAGTTTGTGTTTTTATTGTCAGGGAGAGGGAAAAAATAGAAGCGCAATATTATCTGTTTCATGAGCTGTGTTATGAATTTACAGGCTCATCTGTTGTGTTGTTTCAACCATAACCTAATGGATGTAGAAATCAACATGCTTATTTCAGAAAGTTTTCTTAGGCTGCAATCCTAAAGACACTTTCTTGGGAGTAAGATCTATTGAACACGATGGGGCTTACTTTTGAGTAGACATGGTTAGGATTGTGCTTTTAATGAACCGTTCTAGAAAAAAGGGCTTTAGGAGCAAAGCAAAGCTCATCAGCAAGGCAGCAGCCTGGTTTGGAGTGTCCTCACTAACTTTCCTCCCACTTTCTGGATTGGAAAAAGAAGGGAACTACCTACCGGTAGGTGGAAAAATATGCATAATGAAAAAGTGTGTAATGGGCAAGAAAAGGTGTGTAATGTGCAAGATCCTTCAGCATTCTTGAAATCCTGACTTCTATGGGCAGGGCTGGCAGAAGTCCCGAAATGAACTCCAGAGAACCACTGCCAAGCATTGTAAACAACAGCGATCGGGATGGACCAATGGCATGGCTCAGCAAACAGCAGCTTCCCAAATTAAGAGTTGACAAGAAGAAGAATATACACTGGCCGTCTAATCCTATGCATGTTTTCTTGGAAAAAATCCTTGCCACATCCAAAGGGATTTTCCTGGAAGTATACCTAGGATTGGCTCTTTCTCTCCTGAAAAAGGCTGTACCCAATTCAGGAGGACCTACTAAATTTCAATAGAGGGAACTGGATTGCAACTTTGGGCACACCCTGCAAGACAGATCACATACTGTAGCCATAAAACTGTTTCCCACCGCAAAACTGTTGCCATACACCCTATGCCAAATCCCTAAAGATTATCATTAAAAATTATTAACGAACAATCAATAGTATTTATATACTGCTTTTCAACTGAAAAGTTCATAAAGTGGTTTACTGATTATTTCAACTCTAGCTTCAATTTTCTAATTAAAGTTTTGACTAGAACCACCATGGTTAACATTAACAATCCAGAATGCTCAAAATAGCTTAAGTCACTGGAAACAACACCAGCAATGTAATACAAAAAGCAACACATTAAATAACCAGTTGTCGCCAAGCCAGCGGCTGTTCTTCCAAGGGCCCACTATTCATTTTTACTTGCTATTTAGACACACACACACATACACACACAGTTTTAAAGCAGGACAAGTGAGGAACTCAGCAGCATGGGTGTAATAAAACATATGGCCAGCCATCTGCAAAGGGACAGAAAGCATTTGCTTGAATCCCCTGCAATATGTTGCAACAAATCACTCAATTTCAACAGAGCCACTTTGAGTCCCGGATAACAAAAAAAATGGGGAAGGGTTCAAGTTACTCCAACAACACCTACAGGGCAGGTAACGCAAATTAATAAACATGATCAGATTATGTGAATTAATAACCATGATCCACTTTCAGCTCCAAATGTCTATAAAACGTTCACAGCCTTGGAGTGACAAGTTGTATGCATTTCATAACCAAGTCAGGTATTGTTTGCTCTTATTATAACCCCACAAACCATCATTCACTGGCATCCTTCAATCTCGAAAGACTATGGTACTGTGCTCTGAAATGGAGACAAACCATAGAGATCTGAATTTGGATCTACTTACTATTCCTCCAACTGGTCCATGATTCAAGAATCATTTGAAAGTCTCTTAAACCTAAGTATATTCATGACCACAAATATGCACATATGAAAATATATATGGGATTCAGTTTAGAATAAAAGTTAACTTAGAGCACAATCCTAACCACGTCTACTCAAAAGTAAGCGCCATTGTTTTCAATGGGTCTTACTCCCAGGAAAGTGTCTTTAAGATTGCAGCCTTAAAGACATGTTGGGATGCCACACTCACTAGCAAAATTCAGAATGTATCTTCAACATGTAAAGCTGCAATCCTATACACACTTACTTGGGAGTAAGCTCCAAATGCCTAGAATCGAGCTGACTTTTAAGTAGATATGCATAGGACTAAGTTGTAAATCACAGCCTGAAGATTTTGCACATTTTGGATTTACCCTGACATCTCAGCTCTAAGTATTGGAACAGAGGCCGGTTGTAATTCACTGCAGAACAACAACTGAACATCAATTAGAACAGTAAAAGAAAGGAGAACACAGCATTACACGGTTGCCATTAGCAGATCTCAGCTAACCACTGGAGTGCACAGTTTCAAAGTTTGCCTAGCCATTCTGTGGACTCCTTAGGGACAGACTGCAATCTACGTGTTGGGCCTGCAAGATCCCATACAGCATGGATGTGCAAGCAGCCCCCAGCATCCAAACTATACAGAGTGGCAGGGAGCGACAAAAGAAGGATAGATTAGACAGCATGAAACAGGCTGTGTACAGGTTACGATGATAGATGTGTCTTGTTTTAACATAAAATGAATTTATATTACACCTTTTTAAAAACACACACAACAAAATCATTGGTAACCCATGTTTATCTAATAAGAAGCAGGAAAAAACCTCAAGAAAGCTACAATTTGATGAGCTAATCCAAACGAAAATAAGGATACTGTCATTTTAAACAAGGGGCTTTGGGGAAGGTAATTTATGAGTAGGGCAACTGGGGGATTTAGGCTGCAATCATAACCTCCAGTTAGGCTAGCCTAAGCCCTGGTATAAATCCTGTGGTGACCTGGGGTGTCACCAAAGTGCTGTAACACACTTCTGGGGGAGAGTTATGCCTGCCAATGCACTTGCTTCCCTACAGCACCATGGAACAGGAAGACTGATGAGTTGTGCTAGCCTACTTTAGGATTGCATCTCTATCAAAAACATGGTGTACCTTGTTGATGGTTCAAAAACTTATGGCCTCAACAATTTTCGCACTTTGTGTTGTTGTGAGATTTTAAAGGTTGAACATCACTGGACTAGGCATACACAAAAATGAAGAGGAGATGCATTGTGCTGCAACAGTCCCAAGTCTGCAGTTCCCAAGTCTTTAAATGGAGGACAGGAAGAATTGAGCAGGCTCATGAGTTAGGCTGGATCTCACCTTGCACACAGGGCTTTGGAGAAGAAAATGTGGCAAAATTATTTTATGGGTCCAACAGTTGACCCATTCCATAGGTCTCCACGAGATGAAGAGAACTGAAGTAAAAGATAAATGTGGCAGGCTTTTCAATACACCTTATAGATTAATTTAAAGTGATTCACCAGGTAGAACAGTGAAAACCAAACTGGTAGCCCTTGTACTTGTTAACTATTTAACCCTCAATATACCATGCTTCACTGCATCTCATTTAGCATTGCTTTAACATTTTCCTTTTAACAACTTTATCTGGCCTAAGGTTCAATCTTCTTGGGTTGCTCCCAATAAGAGTTATTACCAGATTGTGGCTTTTTGACCTCCAGTAAATAATAACCCCTGATCAATATGCTGTTCTCCCTGTGAGCCATTCCCATCTCCATTCCCACCCACTCTGTTCCCATATTCTGTACACACTGTATACTTTTCTCATAAGTTAACCCTCAGCTATTGAAATCAGGACACTGTATCACAAAAGGTATGCAAATAAGTAGCATAATGTGATCCTTTAATGTGAACCAGAACGGAATCCGTCTCTTTAGATGTGCTGTAACAACTACCACACTTTGGTTTGAACAAGGGATGATTTCAGTCTTATCTGACCCCAAGTGGGCTAAAAACCTCATATAAAAAGCCTGCCATGTCTTGACTCCATGTTTCAAACAAACAAGAGAGACAAGCAACATTCAATTTGATTAACAAAACAAACTAAGCCAAGTTGCTGCAATAACTAGTTTGACCAGATAGGTTGAGTAAGTCACTGTCACGCTACTACAACCTTCTCACCTTCAAGTATTGAGATCGTTGGATAGTAACACTGACAGTACCAGGCATTAACTACTACTAGATGTCAACTACTCCAGATGGCCTTGCTCTAGCTAACCTAGCCAAGCAACCACACTTCAGCCTAATCCCTGTAACCAGCACTGCACAGCAGCATTACCTGATGAACTACCCCTTGTCTGAGTTTTACTCTTGAGTTGCTGGGCTCAAAGGATTTTTTTGGAAGCTGAGATTCTGAATGCAAAGCCATCCTATTTAATGAAGGAAGCCCCAAGGGAGAATTTGCTCAGCACCAACATGTCATATGCACCTCCCTCACAGGGTTGTTGTGAGGACAGCAGGAGGGGAAGAACTAAAGCTTTATAAGCTACCTTGGTGATTGGTGTTGGCATGCGAAAGGCAGGGTATAAATCCCTTAACTAAACAGACCAACTTGTCAGCACCACCCTTTTCTCAAACAAAATCCAACAATTTCTCGCTCTCTCTTGCTGCCGAGTTAGGCACATAAGCCACAAAAAATACCCATATTTACTCAAATCTAATGCGCACACCGATTGTGGAGACTGAATTCGTCTGAAAAAGGTGAGCATTAAAATTTGAGTAAATACAGTACTACTGCTGGGTCCCATCTCCAGAAGATACAAGCAGGATCTTCTATATTGTTTCCCAATCCTGCACCCTTGACGTAAAAGTGTTTGTATACTTTGCTTGGAACAGGGGTAACACTGCAATACACTCTCTCCTTAATTGACAATCCAATGCACACTTACAACACAATCCTAACTATGTCTACTCAAAAGTAAGCCCCATTGTGTTCAATGGGTCTTACTCCCAGGAAAATGTCATTAGGTTTGCAGCCAGTCTCAATGGGACTCACTTCCTCATAAACATACATAGGATCATATGCTTTACAACACAATCAGATTCTTGTCTATTCAAACTAAATCCCATTACATTACATAGGGCTTACTCCCAGGAAAGTGTTTAGGACTGTAGCCTCAGAAGCCGAGCAGCGCTCCTTCAATGGAGCTATGCACTGCACAAACATAAACTATTAAGATTACTATTAACATTGTTAAGGTTACTATTATTAAAATTCGTTCAAAGCCAAAACTAATTGGGAGGGGATGGGAGCTCCTCTAACAAGGTTCCTCCTCTACTACTTTTAAAAAAGTGGGACAAAAATATGTTTAAAAATAAAAACAAGCAGCAGAGAAAGCTCTTCCTCACTTGCAATCACCATGACAGTCAGATCAGATTTTTGGGGCTGAATTTCAGATTCACAGCCAGAAATAATAAGTATAAAAAGTAAAAACCCACAAAAAAAAACCCAGTTCCAGTCCTCGCAGACTAGGACAAAGCTCAGTTCGCTCCATCTTTTCAGCTCAAGCCAATTTCGAAAACAGCCCTTTTTCTCCTCTTAAGCAAGAGATTCTGCATCTGGAAAGGCCCCAAAGGGCATGCTGGAAATATGATCTTCTCCAAGGTTTGGGCCAACCACTTCCCGGCCAAAGATTTCCAGGGGACAAAAGGAGGCTCCCCCCCAACACCCCCCAACTCAACACAAAAGGCCCAAAGCAACATGATCAACATGATGAATTGCACACAGCTGACAAGCAGCAAAAAGGGGGAAACAAGCCCCATCAAGTTGCACCAGGAAAAATGGGAGTGCATTTTTTGGGGGGTGGCAGGTTCCAGTTGTATACGAGGGTCCCAATTCAAAGCGGGTGCAGAAAGCGCAGGCAAAGGCTGTAGCTGGCCCTCCCCTCCCCATCCTTAAAGGCCAGAGCCCTTCCAGGCTCCCTTCCTGCCCCACTCAGGAGAAGCCAGGAGAGAAACCTGATCTGGGCTCTGACTTGGTAAACACCATGGCAGGCAGGGAGCTGTGCCAGCCACACTCAGCCAGCCAGGCAGCCCCCTCCCTGCAGCAGGGCCACCTTCCAGGCTGATCCCTGCCTGCCTGGATGGGTGGAAGCACATTCCAGGACTTCTGAAGGAAGAGAAGGAGAAAAGAAGCACTAGAGGAAAAAAAAGGAAGGAAGGAAAGAGAAGGGAGGAGAAAAGAGAGAAGGGAAGCTCTCTTGGATATCAGCTGCTCAGGACCTTTTTCCCCAAGGAGTTTGCTTCAAGGGAAATTTAGTGCCACAACCACAGGATCTATGTGCCTTGCATGGAGAACCCAATCCTAGCCATATCTTATATTGGCCATACCTACTCAGAAGTAAATCCAGTTTAGTCAGTGGGGTTTTAGTTAGGTGAGCATGGGGTAGGCTGCAGTCTATATGACCTCAAATTTCCCCCACCCTCCGGTTTCCTTAAAGCCCAGCTCCATGCATTTCTACTCAGAGAAGTAAGCCCCATTATATTGAATGGGGCTTTCTCCCAAGTAAGAGGGGATAGGATAGACGCCTCAGACCCCCAGGGAATTTTACTCTGCAAGGAACACTCCTTCCCTTCTTGAATCTGGGCTGGCTCCAGGGAATTCAACTTCGGATCCAAGACTCCTGAGCAAGCCTCTGCATGTTGAGTTAGAGAGTTCCCATTAGATTCCATCCAGCTTACTTCCATTTGACTGCAACCTTACTTCACGAGTAGCAGTACTACTAGTGGTAGGAGATCACTAACAGCTGCTTTGCTATTGTTAGCAAAGCAGCTACAAGTAGCAGGAGACTGCTACCACTAGTAGTAAGAGACCACCACTAACCAGCAGACCAATACTACTACTAGCAGAGTACTAGCAGAAGACCACTACTATTATCACTTCTATCATGAATAGCTGTACTTGGAGAATATTATTACTAGTAAAGCTCTAGTAGTAGTTGGAGACCACCACAATTAGCTGGGGCTAGCAGACCACTATTACTAGTAGCAGAGTAGTAGTTGGAAATGATGATTACTACTACATACTTCTACTAGCAGTAGTTGTACTAGAACTAGTAGTAGGAGACCACAACTAGCTAATACTAGCAGACCACCACTACTAGTAGTAACAGAATAATAGTAGGAGACAATAACTATTGCTAACACTTCTACCAGCAGACTACTACTAATAAAGCACCAGTAGTAGGAGATCGCTACTACTACCACTGTTAGCAGTAGTTCTACAAGCAGACCACTACTCTTACTAGTAATGCACCACTGGTAGTAGACCAGTACTACGACTACTACCACTGATACTAGTAGTTGTACTAGCTGTCCACTACTACTAGATGTAGAGTAGTAGTTGAAGGAGAAGACCACTCCTTAGTACTAGCAGTGGCAGTAGTAGCAGTCTTACCAGTAGTAGTAGAAATTGTGCTAGCAGACCAGTGGTTACTAGCAGAGGCGCTAGTAGTGCTAGCGGTGGTGGTGCTGGGGTCCCTTCCCTTCCCTTCCCTCCCCGCGGGGTCCGGCGTTACCTGCGGCGAGGAGGAGGGCGAGTGCGAGGAGCGGAGCGAGGGCGGCGGGCGTCGTCGGGGGCTGCTGAGCGAGAGGGGCGGCTCTCCCCATGCCCGTCCATGCAGCTCTCGGGGGCTCCTCCAGCGGCGGCGTCGGGGCGGCGGCGGGGGGGCCTCCGCGCTTCCTCCTCTTCCTCCTGGGGTCGCTCAGGGCCAGAGCCGGGGCGGGGAGCGCCCCAAGGGACACGCCGGGGCCCGGGCAGAGGTAGGCGGGGGCGGCATGGCCCGAGGGGGGGAGAGGGAGAGAGAGAGAGAGAGAGAGAGAGAGAGAAGCACAGCCCGTGAGTGCAGCAGACACAGCAATCTCAGCTCTGCACACGCACCACACTCCCTCCTCCTCCTCCTCCTCCCCAATCACTCCTCATTGGCTCCGCAGCGCCGTCCAACCACACAAAGGCAGCCCTCCTCAGAGCCCCCCTTCTTCTTCTCCTCCCCCCAGCTCTGCAGTGCTGCTGCTTCCAGCTTGCAAAGGCTGCCCCCACCCCACAAGAAGAAACAGGGAGGGAAGCCTTTGCAAGCACCTCTAAAATCCCCCTGCCTGCTTTCTCTGGCTTCACTTCTCCCACCACCCAGTATACACCCAGGGTCACCATTATGTCCTCTTTTTCCAGGACACGTCCTTTTTAAAAAATCCTTGGATCCACTTTTCCCAGGACATGTCCTCTTTACTAGCCTTTTCCCAAGACATGCCCACTTTTTTTAACCTTCAAAAAAGTCATCATTGTCCTCCTTGTGAGCAGACAAAATATAACCTCCTTAAAATTAATAAATTCTATGTAATAAGGCTGCAATCCTAAAGACACTTTCCTGGGAGTAAGACCCATTGAATACAATGGGGCTGACTTTTGAGTAGACATGATTAGGATCACAATCCTAACCATGTCTACTCAAAAGTAAGCCCTATTGTGTTCAATGGGTCTTACTCCCAGGGATTGCAGCCTTAGTGTTTAAATGAACCACCTGAAAGTAATATATAGAAATATTTTAGCTTTTTCTTTTCTCATGTCATACATTGTCATGTTATACATTTTTTCTGGGGCATCCTACATTTTGTCCTCTTTTTATGATCTGAGAATGCAAAGTATTTTTTTTACCCCCCCCCCCCTTTTGCAGGCATCGCTGCACTGGGCGTTCTGCTTCCCCAGCATCAGGAAGGAGGATCTAGACACGTGTCTCTTTCCTCCACCTGCGAAAGTTCCAACCTAAGGCGCGCGAACCTTGCAACAATGCAAAGAATCGGTGTCACGTGACGCCCGCGCCTCCGCTCTTTCTTGCTCTCAGCCAATCGCCTGCGCTCAAGGAACTTCGAAAGTTTCTCAGCGTTCCAAATTGGAATGTTGAAACAAGCGGGGGCGGGGCCAGCCTTGGAACAGTGAGATCTACTATCTTGGGTGACCCTCTGTCCACTTTTCCCACAGCATGTCCTCTTTTTTAGCCTTGTGTCCTGGAAAACAACAACAACTGAAAGCAATAAAACTACATGAAAACACTTTGTTTGTAACCACATGAAAGCAAATATGAATTTTTTAAAGCTTTATTTTGTCATGGCTTACATTTTTCTAGAGTGTCCTACATGTGTCCTATATTTTTCATGTTCCACAAATGTAGGACAATGTCATGTGCAACATTTTCCTGTCCTCTTTTCCGATTACAATCCATTCACCCTGGGTAGGGGGATGAGAGGAGAGACATGGTTGCCCTCCTTTAGCATCTCTTGCTAACCTTCAGCTACCTTGAGTCAGCCTTTGGCTGAGAAAAGCAGGATATAAATTAATAATAATAATAGCTTAGCCCCCTGCCTCACTGAAGCACGCAAGCCCCCCCCCCCACTGCAAGGTAGTGTCCCTTGGGGGGAATAATAATAATAATAATAATAATAATAATAATAATAATAATAATAATAATAGAGTCAATTCCCTTCAAACACTTTGCAACTGAAACAGTACATCATCATCCTCATCCTCATAATACACCTGTAAGCCAGACAAAAATGAGTTAAGGCTGAGTGTGCAACTTGAGTAGTAGAGGGCTTTAAGTTGAAATCCTGTCCACACACTTATATTTGAGTAAGCCCTGTTGACTATAATGGGACTTACTTCTGACGAGACATGGCTAGGATTGGCCAGTTCACTGGGCAATGTTTAACCATGCATAATGTCACAGTGAGAGCCCATTCTTAAACATGTCAACTCCAAAGTAGAATCAAAAAAGGAACTGATTTCTGGAGGAAAACATCACAAGCTACATATACATAAATCTGATATACGTGTTCATGCATATCACATATACCAGTATGTAAAGTTAGATGGTTGCTCATTATGACATTAGCCAGCTAGGAATTTTTTGTCATCCAGTGGATGGAAATATTTTCTCCTACCTCAGTCTGGGGATGGTGGCAAGGCACGTTCAGTAGTTTCATGCATTAAAAATTGGTCACTGTGTTGTTTTATTGACAATATGGTGTTTTATTGTCTTGTGATGTCTTATTTAGGGAGCAAGTATAGAATACCAGATGCAAGAAAATGACACTGAGATGCAGTACTATGAACTCTTGTGTGCTTTGGTGAGCCACTAAATTACGGAAAGCTGAACTAGTTGGACCCTGGGCCTGATCCAGAAGGGCTCTTATGTTCTTCTTATAGTCAATAGGACTTACTCCTGGGTAAGTGCAGAGAAGATTGCAGCCTGAATAAACAAGGATGGCATTGAACTGCACATGGTTGAACAGTTCTTTGGTTTACAGCCAGAATCCTCAAAGAGGTCACTTCCCAAAAGTAGCTAAAAAGTTGTTTTTTCCCTCTTGGAAGTTTGAGGGCCCAATCCTATCCAACTTTCTAGCACTGATGCAGCCCCAAGATATTTGGGAAATGGAATGGAAAACAAACCACTACCTTGAAGAGGTCTCCATTTCTGCCTCCCCACTTCTGGATGCAAAACACATCAGTGTTCACAAGTTGGATGGGCCACTAATCTGGACTAGCCACTTTTTGTCACATTTGCCTATACAGACTGAAAATGTAGATGCTTCACAACTCATGAAAAATCACTTGTCCATTCAATAAATTCCATTTATTTTAAGGGTGACTAATGCCAACTAACTCTGGTACAGCCACTTCTTTGAGAACAGATGAGGCATGTTAAGGCATATAAGGCGTAACTAATCTGCATTAAAACCATTGAGTTGTCATCCATTGAATGGCCACCTGGTTGGCAATAGGACAGATCTCATTAAAGTACTTTAAAAGGCTTGTTAGCCACTAAGATGCAACTCTCACCGTTCCTCTGTGACTTTTTCACATTCAGCGCCTGGAGGTAGCCTCCTAACTGCTACCAGGCCCAGGGGAGGAGGGAGGACTGCACAGGCGGGAATCTAACTGCCTCCAATTTCCTTATCAGTAAGTGCAAAGTGGAATCTAATCTTCATGAATTGGTTTAACACTTAAATACACTTTCCTTTGCTGCAGCAGTTCAGCACAGCACAGATCTCCTTGGGGCAGGCAGGGGGAGATTTTATTAACCCCCTTCTCTCCAAATCTTGAGAGTCTGATTCTTGGAACAAATGTTATGCAGAAGCTATAGTTTCACCCTAAGCACAGACTGCCTCAAGACTAAGAAAACTGACTTTTGAGTAACTGTACCTACTACTTGCTCTCAGGGAAACATGAAAAGAATGTGTTGTCATTATGAGTTTTAATGTCTAGAAGGTTCAGAATAGTTTTTACTGAAATAGACTCTCAACTGATTCCTCTTGTCTGGTGGACAAAGAGAAAGTCATGGAGGATAGCTACATAGGTGTAACCCAAGAGTAGTCAAAGCAAAGTAAATGCACTAGTGAGAAGTAGCTAAGACTGCCCTTGGTTGGGCAGCTTGGGGTGGGTGAAACCTTCTTAATTGCAGCCAAAGTGCCTAAGAACTGAGTTTGTGAAACAGCCATCAAGTCACTTCTGAGTCACATGCATAGAAGTCCCATTGAGTTCAATGGGAGCACATCCTTAGGGAGGACGCAAGATACAATACTGATCCTAAACATATGGTATGGAAGTGAGTTCCCTGAAGTCAGGAAAACTTAGAAAATAACAGCCAAGTAGTCTTTAACCTACTTCACTTCAAAGTGAACTGCTTCAAGTGAATATAATGGGAATTGGGTGAAGGGATGAACAGCCATCCCATATCCAATGAGGGAGGAGGTTGGTTTGCATTACTATGTTCAAAGGTTTGCATTTTTCAGTGGTTTTAACAATAGCCTGGTTAGATAACCTGAAGAGCAGTGGGTGGTGTAAATGGTTAAGACACTGTGCCTGTTAACCAGTAGGCCAGGGTTTGAGACCTGGATCCCCACAAGACAGGGTGAGCTCCTGTCCTTAGCCCAGCTCTGCTACGCAGCTGGAACCAATTGTATTAGCTCTGCCTTTCCATTGGACTATTTCAGTGGCATGGAGAGGAGGAATTTGCTGCTTGGGTAACAGCTAATCCTCCATATCAATCTAACCCAGGCCTTCATGCTCCGCATGCAGTGTATGCAGCGTCAAGCACGATACCATAGTCTTTCAGAACTGATGGATGCCTGCTTTATAACAAAGGAGCACAAATATAGCCCCCCCAACTGCAACAGGTAAGCTCCTTGCATTTGCATGCCAATAACAAGCTCTGCCATTCCATTGGACTATTTCAATGGCGTGGAGAGGGGGGATTTGCTGCTTGAGTAACATATTAGGTAACATATTGGGTAACATATCCTCCATATTAATATACCCAGGCCTTTGTGCTTCGCATACAGCGTCAAGCATGATATCATAGTCTTTCAAGACTGATGGATGCCAATACTGATTAGATGCAGCTTTAGCTGGGAAGGCATTCCCTTTGGTTTTCTTGGTGCTAGGGTCATAGCAACTATATCTGTATACATAAGAACATAAAAAGCAACTATAAGAACATAAGACCCATCTAGTCCAGCTTCCTATATCTCACAGTGGCCCACCACCATCTGCATCATCCATGTGCCCTCCCCTGCATCAGGCATTTTGAGGTTGCCCACTTCTACACACACCCCTCATGGCTTGTAACCGGTCCTTTCCTCTAGGAATTTGTTCAAGCCCTTCTTAAAG
Organism: Cryptoblepharus egeriae; assembly: GCA_030015325.1. Lineage (NCBI taxonomy): Eukaryota > Metazoa > Chordata > Lepidosauria > Squamata > Scincidae > Cryptoblepharus > Cryptoblepharus egeriae. The sequence continues at coordinate 194,829,035 of JAREYC010000002.1, forward strand.
GCATTGAGACTAGATGCCATCAACATTGCCCTGTGGCAAGGAGTTCCACAGACCAACTACAAGCTGGGTAAAAAAATATTCCCTTTTGTCTGTCCTAACCCTCCCAACATTCAGTTTTAGTGGATTCAATTTTCTGGAATGGCTCAGAGGGGAGGAGGACCCTTGCACACTGTGGGGAGGATCCCTGCAAAACCTAATGTTCCCCCCCCCACTACGGCCTTGCTCTGGACGCTGCATCTACCTGCAAGGCTAGGGAGTCTTGGCTCCCTATCAGGAAGCCTGCAGACCTCCAGCAGCATCTCCAGCCACAACAGCCCCACTGTTGCAACCACCAGGGGTCCTGCCCAGCCCAAGAGTGTGCAGTTCCCTCTCTGTTGTGGCTTGAGACCTGGAGCCCAAAAGACCTGGTGCCCTGTAGCTGACTTGTGAGGTTGGACCTATACAACCCTGGACTAGAGCAACCACAGATTTGTCATTAATTCCTGTAATCATGGCCATTAGGAAGTGTCAGTCACCTACATATGTTGTAGTCCACCCATGAGGAACTGTTTCTAACTCAGCGACTGATCTAGGAAAATGGCTGGCCAGATCACAAATATGCATCGCCGCTGTAGCAGCATGTGTGTGATGGGAAGGACACCAAAGAGCATCTCCATTTATCACTTCAGACTAAGGTGCTTCTCACTTCTCTGAAGTGCGTCTCAGGTTCACAAATTCTCAGCTGAGGATCAAATATGACAAGCAAATATAAAATATGTAATGTAAAAAGTGAGGCCAACTCACAAGACACTAAGAGGGAATCAGCAAACGATTCTATCCATGCCTACTCAAAAGTAAGTCCCATTGTGTTCAGTTGATAAAACTGCATTCTTAAGCCACTGAGATTAAGTGATCACTGAATAGCAGATTTAGAAAAATGCTAGTTGCCCCCAGTAATAAACTCACTGGCCTAACCCAATATCAAATGATATGCCAATCCCTATTGGCAGCCAATTCACAGTGAAAATCTGGGTTTCTTCATGTGACTTTTTCAATGGCATGTCAGCCTTCACACTGTAGAGGGCGTACTTGAGTCGCTGTAAACATTCATGTCATGAAATGTTACAGAAGCTACATTTCACCTAAAGTGGTTTATTGTTCAGTTGTAAAGACAAAAAATAAAACAGGAGTTTGATGCCTCCCATTTGCATCTATTACAAGGATAGGAGTACTTTATAGTCTTAAAAAAATGTTCACTCCCAATACTGTTTCCCTAAGAGCCCAATCCTAGGTGGGTCTACTTAGAAGTAAGTTCCATGATAATCATGGGGCTTACTCCCAGGTAGGAGTGGAGAGAATTGCAGCCCCAGTTCAAAATCATCACCCGCAAAAAACTTACTCGCAAAACATCACTTGCAAAAAAATCTCCTATATAACATTTAATAGATTGTCAAAGGTTGGGGGTTTATTTGTGTTATGTGTAAACAGTCAACAAAACAAAAAACCTAGAAATAATATGAAACATCAAGTCCAATCTGAAGTAGGATCCCAATTACATTAACAGATTAAACATCATCACTACTCCTGAGGCCAATCCCATATATTTTCCTGGGAGTAAATCCAACAACACAATGGGGCTTACTTCTGATTAGACATGCATAGGATTGTGCTGTAAAACACAATTGCCAAAGTCCATGTCAGGATAGAAAAAGCAGGCATCATTAATGTTGTACTACAGAAGAAAGTCCAGTGTAGCCTCTGGGGATCAAATTTGCAACTATATTTAAGTGTATTTAAGTTGTATTTAAGTGCCCAAACAAGGTTTAGACATAGCAGCTGACAAATTGATCTTCATAAATAAGCAAAAGATAAAACATATAGTGTGACCATATGTGCATTTACTCAGAAGCAAGTCCCATTGAATCCCCAGTTAAGTGCATTTAGGATTGCAGCCTTGAGAATATAAATCTGGCCATTTGTCTCACTAGCCTCCTTGACTTGATGGAAATCAAGACGGACCCAGTTATCATAAACACACTGGCTTTATTTCCCTTAGTACACCCCTCCTCATAAATTTATGTCTAAGTTAAATGGATTAGAATTGCCACTCTTATGGCACAATCTTGTACATGTCACCTCAGAGGTAGTCTCCTCAAGGTCAGTGAAACTGATTCTCAAATAAACTGTCAGTGCAATCCTAACCATGTCAACTCAGAAGTAAGACCCACTGTGTTCAATAGTTCTTACTCCCAGGAATGTGCAGTTAGGTTTGCAGCCTGTGTCAAGGAAGTAATGGGGGGATTTCTATGTACTGGCTAGTTTTAAGTGACAGTCTTCCATCTTGGCTGCTTTGGGATATGATCCTATACTTAGGCTATGATCCTATTGGACTAAGAGTCCAATCCTGTGCATGTCTATTCAGAATCAAGAGCACAGTCCTAACCATGTCTACTCAGAAGAAAGCCCCCTTGTGTTCAATGGGTCTTACTCCCAGGAAAGTATGTTATATACTCCCAGGAAAGCAGCCTAAGTCCCATTATAGTCAATAGCGCTTTCCCCCAGGTAAGCATACATATGATTGTGGCCTAAAACTGCAGTTCTAACCACACTTATCTGGGAGTAAACCTCATAGACTAAAATATGCTTACTTCCAAGTACACATGCATAAGATTTGGCTCATTGTCCCACCAACTGCACAGTAGAGAAAATGCTGGAAAGAGTATCTGTCTATGTGCAACTGAAACACTTGGGCACATGTCTTAGTGAGACACTCATCCAACATATGCTGGGAAGATTAGGGATAGGATCAAGCTGGGATTTCTTCCCTCCTCCCTCCCCAAAGGTATTCAATGCATCTTAACTAGTCTCCCTGTTCCTATAGTCTCCTCTTGCAGAAATCCTTGCCAACATGTATGTAATGTCCTCTAAAAGCCCCCCCCCCCCAAAAGCAGGACATTCAAGAAAAATGTGAGACATTGCAGAATAACAGCTAAAAACACTTATACATTATGGATTTCATATGGCCAATTTAACATATCGCTTTTTAGTAAGCTTAAAAATTACATAGAGGCTGCAATCCTATATGTACTTTCCTGAGAGTAAGAGCACAATCCTAACCTTGTCTACTCAAAAGTAAGCCCCATTGTGTTCAATGGGTCTTACTCCCAGAAAAATGTCTTTAGGATTGGAGCCTGAGTGCAATTTATGTGTGTCTACTCAGAAATAAATCCCATTCTATTGAATGAAGTTTTCTTCCAAGAAAGTGTGGATAAAATTGAGCTCTTATGCTGTAATCCTAAAGACACTTTCCTGGGAGTAAGAACACAATGGGTTTTACTTTTGAGTAGACATGGTTAGGATTGTGCTCTTAGTCCTACAACACACAATGGGACTTACTTATGAGTAGACGTGCTTAGGATTGTACCCATAATTTATTAATTAAAAATCTATTTGCAGCCCTCTGACAGAGGAAAAGGTGATATTTAAGTAAAAGAGGATATATCATGGAACAAGAGGACATCTGGTTCCCCTTTCAAACTTTAGGTATCTATTGGGGGGTGGGAGGATCTAGACAAACCCTATAGCAGGGTGACCATATGTTATAAACAAAAAAGAGGAAGAGGATCCCGCCAAATGTAGGACAGTTAAGAAAATGTAGGACAGTTAAGAAAATGTAGGACATGACAATAAAATCTAAAAACATTCATATATATTGCTTCCATATGTTTAATTTAATCTCTATATTATTATTAAATTTAAAACTACTTCATATAATTTATTACATAGATTAATTATAAGAATGTTCCATGCTGCCTGCTCACAAGGAAAAGGAGGACAATTAAGATTTTTTTTCCAGGACCCAAGGCTAAAAAAGAAGACATGTCCTAGAAAGAGAAGACATTTAGTCCTCCTTTGAAATTTTAGGTGTCTATTTGGGGTGGGAGGATCCAGACAGATTCCATAAGGGTCCATCATTTCCAGGACACCAATATAAAAAAGAGGACCTGCCCTGAAAGAAGAGGACTTCTGGTCCTCCTTTGAAACTTTAGGTGTCTATTTGGGGTGGGGGTGTCTGTGCAGGGGATCAAAACAGACCCTATAGGGTTCCTTTTTCCAGGACACCATACAACAACAAAAATAGGATCTGCCCTGGTAAAAGAACACCTGTCAAAACCTTAGCTGACTCTTGGGGGTGGGAAGATCCAGACAGACCCCATCAGGGTCCATCTTTTCCAGGACACAAAACTTAAAAGAGAGGACATGTCCTGGAAAAAGAGGACTTTTAGTCCCCTTTTGAAACTTTCGGTGTCTATTTGGGGTGGGGGATCCAGTCAGACCTTATAGGGATCCACCTTTTCCAGACCCCAACTTAAAAAAAAGGACATCTGATGGTCCACCTTTGAAACTTTAGCTGTCACTTGGGGTGGGGGGATCCAGGCAGACCCTACAGGGGGTCTCAGACCTATAGCTCCAGATACCATCTTTTCTCAGCCATTGCCATTGTTTTGCTCCTCCGCCCTAGAAGTAGCAGCAGCAGCAGCAGCAACACAAACACACTTCCTCGGAATACTTGGGTACTTACATCATCTTTAACCCTTTGGGCGCTGGTCAGAGAAGCATCCTGGAGAAGGGAAGGCAGGATCAGCACCTGGTGGGAAGAATGAGGATGAGGATGATGACAATGGCAAGGATCAGTGATGAAAGGAAGGGATCCTGGGCTGGCTGCCTGGCTGGCTGGAAGGGGGGGAGGAAGGAGGGCTGCTCTGATGGGGGGCTTTGGAGGGAGGCTCTGCAAAAATGCCTAGCAGGAGCAGGTGCAAAAAGCATTTGGGAGCCTCTGGCCAGAGCAGGGGAAGCAATTTGCTTCCTGCCCATTTATCTCAGGAAACCAGCACGCCAAGGCTGAGTTAACCACTGCTTTGCCGGCAAGGATCCAAGGCTCTGCTTGGCTCAGTGGCGTAGCGAGAGGGGGTCGCAGCAGTCAAGTGTTGGAGGGAGCCACCAGCTCCCCATCCATCACCACCCCCATCACCCACCAGCTGCCTTGGATCAAGATCCCAACAGAACCAGGATCCAATCCCTGCCACATTTTCCTGGGAGTAAGTCCTACTGACTACAATGGGGCTTACTTCTGAGTAGGCATGGCTAGGATTGTACTACATACACTCCTGACTCCAGATCCCAACAAAACCAGGCTCCAATCCTAAACACACTTTCCTGGGAGTCCCATTGACTATAATGGGGCTTACTTCTGAGTAGGCATGCCTAAGACTGTGTTGTTTGTTACGCTCCTGAATCCAGATTCCAACAAAACCAGACTCCAATTCTAAACACACTTTCCTGGGAGTCCCATTGACTATAATGGGGCTTTTTTCTGAGTAGGCATGGCTAGGATTGTGCTACATATGCTCCAGATCCCAACAAAACCAGGCTCCAATCCCAGCCACACCTTCTTAGGAGTAAGCCCCATGGAGTGTAATGGGACTGAGCAGACATCTATAGGATCGAGGCTCAGCCACCTCCTCTCCCCTGAAAACTCACGCTCTTGAGCACTTTCTATTCCTGGAGGTCAGAAATCTCATTGAGACCCATAGACTAGCTTTTTACACCCCCAAGTAATCGTGTTGGATTCATGGTGACTATATGTCATCATGGCAAAAAGTGAACTAATGTAGGACACCCAAGAAAAATGTAGGACATAACAAAATAAAAGCTTAAAAACACTCATATATTGCTTTCATGTGTTTAAACACTTGATGATGATGACTTAAATCCTATACACACTTTCCTGGGAGTAAGACCGACTGAACACAATGGGGCTTACGTCTGAGAAGACACGGTTAGGATAGTGTTCTGTACTTCTTATTCAATTTAAAACTATTACACATAGAGCACAATCTTATTCCTGTCTACTGAGAAGTAAGCCCCATGATAGTCGATGCGACTTACACCTAGGAAAATGTTGATAGGATGTCAGCCATAATTTATTCCATCTAATTTATTAATTCCAAGAAGGCTCAGTGCTGCCTGCTCACAGGGAAAAGAGTGCTTTTCCCAGGATACAAGGCTATAAAAAGAGGACAAGTCCTGGAAAAAGAGGACATCTGGTCACCCTGATTGGATCAGGTTGTTGGATGGCTCTGCTTTGTCCAGAGTGCTCTCTCCCCATACCCTACATTGGAGGAAGCGGTTTAAGGATGGCAGCTGAATCTGGGTTTAGGATGGATCCTAAAAGGCTTCTTTGAAGGACACTTAAGTGTTTACTCCCCTGGACATGTACCCCAGGTGGGCTCAAAGGGGCTGCTGCTGCTCTTACCTTTCCTTTTCCCTCCAGCCCTCTCCTACACTGTCTACTCGGAAGTAAGTCCCATTATAGTCAGTGTCACTCCTAGGAAAGCGTGCATAGGCTTAAGCCTGTGTCTATGCATATGTCTACTCAGAAGTATGACCCATTATAAGCAATGGTACTTACTCCCAGCAAAGTGTGGACAGTAGACATGTCTAATCCTAGACATGTCTAATCCTACGCATGTCTACTCAGAAGCAAGTCCCACAGTAGTTAATGTCATTTATTCTTAGGAAAGTATAGACAGGCATGGCCCAATCCTAAGCGTGTCTACTTAGACAATGGGACTTAGTCCTAGGAAAATATAGACACGTTTGAGCCCAATCCTATGCATGTCTACTCAAAAGTCATAATCAATAGGACACTCTCAGGATAGTGTGGACAGTACACATGTCCAATCCTATCCATATGTTTACTCAGAAGTAAGTCCCATTATAATAAATGGAAATTACTCCTAAGAAAGTGTGGACAGTAGACATGTCCAATCCTATCCATATGTTTACTCAAAGGTAAATCTCATCAATGTCACTTCAGCTGCAATCCTAAACACACTTTCCTGGGAGTAAGATCCATTGAACAGAATAGGGGCGTACTTCTGAGTAGTCATGGTTAGGATTGTGTTCTTACTCCCAGGAAAGTGTGCATAGGTCTACTCAGAAGTAAGTCCCATTATAATCAATGTCACACACAGGACATTCACTTATACCCTGAGTCTATTCATAGGGTATACTCAGAAGTAAGTCCCATTATAATCAAAGTCACTTACACCCAGGAAAGCGTGCATGGGTTTGAGCCTGAGTCTCTTCATAGGGTCTACTCAGAAGTAAGTCCCATTGCAGTCCATGTCACTTACTCCCAGGGAGGTGTGGAGAGTCTTGGGCTGCTGCTGCTGCTGCTGCGGTGGGGTCAGGAGAGCAGAGCCTGTGCGGCGCCCTCTCCTCCTCCTCCTCCTGCGCCCAGCCCAACCCCAACCCCAACCCCAACCCCGCCACTCACCGGGAGCATCGCCTGGCCGGGCGCATCGCGGAGGATCCGGGCAGCCTCGCAGCGCTGGACCGGCCTCTCCGGTGACCAGGAGTGCCTGGCAGCACCGCTGCTTCCTCCCTCCCTTCCTCCGCACTCCAGACCGGGCGGAGGAGCCTCTCCCTCCCCGCCTCACCGCCCCCTCCCCGGCTGGGCTGCCTCCCTGGAAGGGCCCAGCACATCTGCACCAGCAGCTGCACCCTCCGCCTCCCCCCTGGTCCCAGGTGACCCTCTCCTCCTCCTCCTTCCCAGAACATGTCCTCCTTTTTAGCCTCCTGCCCTGGAAAACATTCTTCTTTCTCCTCCTTTTCCTTGCAAGCAAGCAGCATGGAGCCTTCTTGTCATTCATAAATTTCATGCAACACATTAGTTTTGTCATCCTAAAGACACTTTCCTGGGAGTGACACCCATTGAACACAATGGGACTTACTTTTGTGTAGACAAGGTTAGGATTGTGCTTTAAGCTCCCTTGAACACAATGGGGCTTACTTGTGAGGGTTTAGACATGGTTAGGATTGTGCTTCACATGTAATAGTTTTAAATTTAATAATAAAATAGAGTGCAATCCTAAGCACGTCTACTCAGACGTAAGTCCCATTTTGTTCATACTTGTTCATACTTGCCCTGCTTTCCCCTATCTTTGTGTCTTTCCTTTCTTTTGGATGCCTGCAATCCAAAAATACCCAAATTTACTCAAATGTAATGTGACATCAAATCTAGTGTGCACCCTGACTTTAAAAGGCTTGATCTCTCTCTCTCTCTCTCTCTCTCTCTCTCTCTCTCTCTCTCTCTCCCCGATAGACAGACAGACAGACAGACGTTTATATATACATAGGCACATTATACAATGAGTTATGTGATGATGATGATGATGATGATATGACAATGGGTTTATGTTATGATTTTTACCTAATTGCACTACTTTATATGACAATGGATTTATACTACATTTTTGTTGCAATAGAGTAAAATGTTAACCTAAATACTGACCTATAACAATAAAAATACTGTATTTACATAAATCTAATGTGCCATTGAATCTAATGTGCACCCCAATTTTGGAAACTAAATTTAGGTGTAAAAGGTGAGCATTAGATTTGGGTAAGTATGGCAGTAGATGGAAAGTTCCCAAGTATTTTGCATCCTTTTAGGTTACTCTTCTGCGGGAGGGTGGGGGGGTGGGGGGGGCGTGGAAGCACAGTGGGGGGCACATTTCAAAGGCTTTCCCCAAATCCCTGCAGTCATGTCAGGTATCATGTCAGATACTGCAGACATGGAAGATTTTCCCAAGGCATCCAAATCCTTTGTATAGATATTGGTATTCTGGGAAAAATGAAACCTACGGCTCTTTGTGCTTCGGATCCATTCATTGCATTGTGTCTTTCTATAAACCAAAAGCCTATACCAGTCCAGTGTCTGATATTTGTAGGTCAATTGACTGGATTGGACATTAACATCTGATTTACCATGTATTGTATGCCATATGCCAAATCCATGTATTCTATGCCATACAAGAGACAAACAAATAAATAAATAAATGCATGAGGGTCGTTCAAAAAGTTTTGCCTCCATGTCTGTAACTACTTTATTATCAGAACAAAATGAAATATTTTACATTGACAAGTAACTTTGAAATGTCTGCCTTTGAAGGGTTATGTTGTTTTTCGAAATAGTCACCACTGGCGGCAATGCACTTCCGCCATCGATACACTAATTGTTGCAAGCCGTCACAGAAGAATGAGGCGGGCTGTTGACGACACCAAGAACACACCGCATGGGTGACTTGTTCTTTGGACAAAAAGCGCGTGCCCTTAAGATGTTCCTTCAGCTTTGGGAATAGCCAAAACTCACAAGGCGCTAAGTCCAGGCTATAAGGTGGGTGAGGCAAAATATCCGTGAAACCCATTTTCTGCAATGCCGCATTTGTCTCCTGACTTGTGTGAGGTTATGTTGACTGATCGCATTTTTTCGAGGATGGACTCGTCGCAGACGAGCACGCAATTTCTGCAGTGTCTGCACATAGCATTGTGAGTAGACATTTGTGCCACGTTCAAGAACATCGTTGTGAATCAACACGACAATGCTTGCCCTCACACAAGTTGGGAGACAAATGCGTATGTATGTATGTATGTGCTTGGGGTATTGGCAAATATTCACATTACTTATTTACTTTTCACATTTTTACCACGCTTCTTCCAAAGAACTCCCCTTGGAAGGGTGATGTCATCACAACAACCCTGTAAGGTAGGTGAGGCTAAGTGACTGGTTTCATGGCTGAATGGGGTTTTGAAGCTGCAGTTTTCTGGTCTACGTCCAGCTTCTGAACCACTACACAACATCCTGGATGCCATCACTCATCTTAGTTCTCATCATAACGTAACATAAAGTTCCTCATAATATTATGAATAGGACAAGTTTGTATCCCAAGTCATGTATTCCAGGTTTGATGACATTGCTAGATATTTCACTTCATGTTAACTCACATTTGTAACTAATTTATTCCTGAATTGGATCTATTGTGTACAAGTTCCCCTATCCTCACTTTCCTCATCTCTTGAGGTGTATTGCATGGTTTGCTTCCTTGAACCATCTGGACTGATTTAAAAAGCTGTGTCTTAAAGCCCCTTTCAAACAGCATGGTGATCCCTGTAGTCACATTGCACAAGCGCACATATTGTTGTACACCTTTCCTGCACCTTTGACAGGTACGTTCCACCTAGAAATCTCAACAGCAAAGGTTTACATCTTCTTACTGGGAAATATTTGTCAAATTTAATTTATGCTTAATTTCAAACTTAATTTCTGCAATAAAGATTTTCAAGTCCAACTCTCCCACCCTCTTCACAACCACCTACCTGCACAACAGAGAAATAAGTTTCTCATGTATCTTTCCCTGTTCCCTCCCCCAAAAGATTTACATTTTTCAGCTGCAGCATCAGACTATTACACAATCCAAAACATATTAAATTCAGTGTTTGGACATTAGTGTGTCCACTAGTGTTTTGTCCACTAAAACAAAACATTAGTGTTTGGACAGAAGTGTGTAACTCTGTATTGAATTGGATAATTAATATGAAATATAGAGACTCTCTGTTTGGAAAATTATATATGTAAAACATAGTGATTTTATGTTTTAAGCCCAACTGATTTGCTGATGCTAAAATCCTGTTGTTGGACTTGCACACAGGCCATCTCTCTTCTTATTTTTTCTCAACAGCTTCTTTCCATTTGAAAAGGTGGAACCTGGCACCAGAAGTGTGCATAAGCTGCTGGTAAATGCCTCAGACCAGTAGTCTTCAAACTTTTTTGTACCATGTAAATTTACCCAAATTTACAATTTAAATTTACCAAATTTGGGTAAATTTATTTACCCAAATAATTAAACAAACAAACACAAACAAACAAACAAATAAGGTGTGACACTGTGGACTCTATCCACCTTGTCCCTGTCCCTGTCCCTCCCTTCCTTCCTTTGCTATGCCAACGCAAGCACCCAAGACAGTTCACAAGGCTTTAGTTTCCCCCTTCCTGTTGTCCATGTAACAACCTTGTAAGGTAGGTGAGGCTGAGATGCGTGACTGGCCCACCGTCACCCAGAAGGAGCAATTTGAACCTAGATCTTCCAGATCTACTCCAACTTCCTAATGCTGCATCATCATGCCCTTCCACCACTATAACCAAATATTCTTATTTGCGCAGAAGAAAAGTTATTTTGAATCCAGGCGCTAGCAAAAACTATTTTAGCGCAATCCTGTGCAGGTCAGGAACAGTTTCCTGGTCCATGAAGGGGTCCACCTGCTGCCTCCATCTTTGTTCTAGTCCAAGTGGTCTTCAACCTACTGAAGCCTTATGTTGTTGTGACCCTGCAACTGAGATTATGCAACCCCACTGGGATCACAACCAGTGGTGGGCTCCAGCAGGTTCGCACCTACGCTATAGAACCAGTTGTTAACGAGAGACAGGACATATAAAGTTTAAAAATAGCCATTTAAAAGTGGCTGCCAGAAGGGCATAGAACCGGTTGTTAATTTCTTTGAATCCCATCACTGATCACAACCCCAATGTTGAAGAGCATTGTTCTAAACTGTACTCTTTACATACTTTCTCTTCTGCTCCTCAAAATCTGTCTTTCCCAAACAAGGAGAGACACAAGGAGTGACTGAGGTCAGCATCCCAGCCAGTTGGAGGTGGGCAAGCATGGAATAATTGTGGGGGACCTGTCATCTCTGCCAATCTGCCATCTCAACCAGCCTCTCTATAAACAAACTGGCTTTGCATGAATCCCAATCCTATGCACAGCTATTTGGAAGTAAGGTTGCAATCCTAAAGACACTGTCCTGGGAGTAAGATCTATGGAATACAATTAAAAGAATGCAATGAGGCTTACTTTTGAGTAGACATGGTTATGATTGTGTTCTGTTACAATATAGTGTCATGACAATATAGTCAATAGGACTTATTCCCATGTAAGTGTGGATAGGATTGGATCCATAGCTTGCCTTCTCAGAATCCCATCTATTCCACTTCTTGCTAATCTCTCAAATTGTTTTTGTTGATGCAACATATGTTGCCATATGTCCCGAAAATCAGGGGCAATCAAATTTTTGGGAAATGTGTTCACATACTAACAAATGGGACACAGGGTCCTGTCCAGATTTTGTGGAAGAGAATTATGGCAACCCTACCATTATAGCTTCTGACACAAATGTTGCTTGATGCTTCCAGCTGAACATGCTTAAAAGCAGGGCATTGAGTTTCAAAAATAAATCACAAAACATTACGATAGACCTGTATCTTTATAGTTAGATGATCAGGAGGTTTCCAAGAGATGGCTTGGTGGCCCAGCATTTTAAAGTGCTTTAAAATACCACTGATAGAACATAAGTGGAAATTGGGAGGGGAGGTTCCTTGCTCTCAACAGAGAGTTTTTCAAGCAGAGTTGCTACTTCAGAGAGAAGATGCTGGTGAGTGGAGAGGTGGCACTGATCTTCAGCTCTTTGTTGTGGGTTGTTTCCAGATGCACTTAATGCACATGAAAAAAGCCTCGGCACCCCAGGTGCCGAATTGATCTGTTTGTAAGGCGTTCAGCTTCTCCAATCAGAGAAACCAACAGTGATGGCACAGCAAGGAAAGGCTCAGAAAAAAAGGAAAATTGAAAGCTACATTTTCCATCTGGACACAGGGGTTCTGCCAGACACTGAATGTCCAGAGACTTGTTAATATTACCTCTTCATCCAAGGGATTAAGCACTCATTTCATGTTATTTTGGGGGCACCGTCCAGGAAATAATAGCTCCATTCACCTATTGGTATTTATAGTTTTATTTAATAAACTACATAACATTTCCACCTCTACAGTTTCTCTTTTGTAAAGTTACAGAAGCAATCATTGCAGTGTAGCTATTAAATTTAAATACGTTGTGTCTGAAGATGTATATTGCTTACATTTCCCAATTGGTAATGACATAAATTCTATAAATGGGACACATCTCTGCCTGCTACCTTTCACCTTTGCTTAGTTTATTTTCATTTTTGCTGTTATCGGATTTCTAGGTAGGAATAGATCTGTTATGGTGGAGTGGATTGAGTATTGAGGTCAGCTGTGAAACTCATTATATGTCCCTCTGCTGAACCACCTCCCAGTACTGCTGTGAGGATAAAATGGGATAACCACATGCCTGCCACCTTGATATGTCCTTGTTATGAATAAATAGAGGTCATACAAAAGAGCCTGTGCAGACCATGTTGACAACAATGGAGGTATTTTTCCCATAGCACCTGTCCTTGACCTTGGTAGGGATGAGATTGTGTATTCATTCATTGCATCTGAATTTTTCCAGCCACAGAGTGCAGCAGGTTAGTTTCTTGCCTATCTGGTTAGGATAGCAGAATTGATTTAGAACACAGGAATTTCTTTGCTAGTGCTGTGGGTGGCGCAAGCGGTTAAGACACTATGCCTGTTAACCAGCAGGCCAGGGTTTGAGACCCAGGTCGGCCCCACAAGATAGGGTGAGCTCCTGTCCTTAGCCCAGCTCTGCGACGCCAGCTGGATCCAATCGTATGGGCTCTGCCTTTCCATTGGACTAAATCAGTGGCGTGGAGAAGGGGGATTTGCTGCTTGTCCTCCATATCAATCTAACCCAGGCTTTCATGCTTCACATGCAGCATATGCAGCGCAGAGCACAATACCATAGTCTCTCAAGACTGACGGAGGCCTGCTAGTCCAAAGACTAAACTTCACTTCTCTCTCAATCAATGCTTTTGGGAAGTTCCTAAGCAAAGTATGGTTGACATCGACTTCTCTACCCAACATAGTATATCTCCAGTCAGAATCATATAATTGAAGGTATATAATACTGGTTCCAATTTAGTTGTCATTGATGATGGCAACTGTTTATGATGATGACAACTATTGATGAATTGAAGCTATGATCCAATGCACTGTGAATCATGACCGGTGAATAAGCTCCATTAAATTCAATGAAACAAGCTTCTGAGTATGGGCAGAGGCTTCTCCTGTTAAGTCAAGAACTACATGACTTAAGGGCTGTGGGTGGCGCAAGAGGCTAAGACACTGTGCCTGTTAGCCAGCAGGCCAGGGTTCGAGACCCGGGTTGGCCCCACAAGACAGGGTGAGCTCCTGTCCTTAGCCCAGCTCTGCGACGCAGCTGGATCCAATTGTAGTGGCTCTGCCTTTCCATTGGACTAATTCAGTGGCGTGGAGAGGGGGGATTTGCTGCTTGGGTAACAGCCTATCCTGCATAACAATCTAACCCAAGCTTTCATACTTTGCATGCAGCATATGCAGCGCTGAGCACAATACCATAGTCTTTCAAGACTGACGGAGGCCTGCTCCCATAGTTCTTGACTTAGCACTCTAACGCACTTCCTGAAGAATGAGAGAGTCCTGTTTGTCTCCTTAACAGCCATGCAAGTAAGGTTGCCATATGTCATGGAAAACCAGGACTGACCCAGTTTTTGCAGACTTTGCAAGTGTCCTGCCTGGCTGGATACAAATCCCAGATCCTGAGCCAAGTCTTAGATCCAGTATCCAATCCTGGCTGGGTACAAATCCCGCTGGATCAAGAGGTCCACACAGCCCAAGGGTTGCCATCAAATCAAGTAGTGCCATTGAGGAGTTACTTCCCTTCCCTGGAGGAAGAGGGTGAAAGTTCTCCTTCACCCAAGGCTGCCACCATCTGCCTAGTTGCACACAGGATACTGTGGCAGTCCTGTAACTCCAGGAGATTAGGACAGGGCTGTCGGTTATGGGTTGTACAAAATTATAGAGTTGGGGCTATAACTCTGTGGCAGTCATAGCTTAGTCCCTAGCAGCTTCTGAAAGCTTTGCAAACTTCTGCCAGTTAGCTTAGAGGTAGACATTACCAAGTGAGATGGATAAATGAACTTCTGATTTAGTATAATGCAGTGATCAATGTACAGTTGCCTCTCATTTTGGCACAGTTGATTTGCACAGATTGCTTGGCACACACACATACCTGCAGTTTAAATAGTGCAAGTGATTCCACCCTCTGTTCCACTTACTAGATACATGCCTGAGAGCCTGCATAATATAGGAGAATGAATTCCTTCTAACAATTTTAGTTCCTAGCACTGTTCCTTCTGTCGTTGTTCCTTCTGTCAGATCCTGCCTGTCTCTTGCAGTTTTTAAAGCAACATATGCATTTTCCAGATGTAATGGATTTTCAAGGCAATTGTGAATATACACAATTTATTCACTGACTCTTGAACATAACTAGGACATAAGATAAGGGACGAATGTACTTTTTTGCCTTTAACCTAAAAGGTAAAGATGTCCCCCACAGGTTCTACTGCTAGTTGTGGCCAACTGTAGTGTGTGGTGCTCATCCCTGTTTCTTAGCCAAAGAGCCAGCATTGTCCGAAGATGCTTCCTTGGCCATGTGGCCAGCACACCTACATGCTGAGGCACATAGAATTCTGTTACCTTCCCACTGAGGTGATACTGATTTATATACTTGCATTTCCATGCTTTCAAACTGCTAGGTTGGCAGGAGCTGGGCAAGGGAGGGGAGCTCACTCCATCTAGTTGCACCAGGTTATTGAACCCCAACCTGTTGGTTGACAGGTGCAGCATCTTAACCATTGAGCCACTATAGCCCTATCCCTTTAACCTACTTCAAGTCAATTTTACTGGCCAAGCCCTCTCCACCATGTCACCATAATAACATAAATAGCACTATTTTACTATTTTACCAGATCTTTATAAATTTTGAAACCAAACTTGAAGGGAAACGTATCCAAATACTCCTTTATTGGCTTCAGTGGTCCTTGGGTATTGTTTGATATGATGCCTATCCAACTCAATCCAGCCAACACTTGCATTAAATCTTCCTTTAATTTATTCCACTTTCTGGATTTCCTCGCTCTTAAGGTATGCAGAAGGCACCCAGTCCTCTTTCTTGAATAGCTCCTTCTATAGCTGAATCAAAAGGCATAGTAGTGCCATCTGCTTATTCAGTTAAGAGCCTGTTTTGAATAGATCCACATCTAGCTCACAAAAATACCAGATTTTAATCTAGCTGGTGAGTTGAAAATGCACTGCAGCAATCAGAGGCAGCAGTAGCTTTGATTAAAAATCTTAAAGGCAAGTTTGGAGTATTCATCTCTCTTTCCATATCCCCCCCTTCGGCTTCATCATAAGTGTAAAGATGATCTGACACATAAAATAATGATGAGGAAGAGTTCAAAGCAATCCCAGAAAGCTCGCCAGAGAGAATGTTTTTGAATGCAATTCCAGCCTATTCCTTTTTCTGTGGCGTTTTTGTCTGGGAAAGAGAATTCCAGCAAGATTAGAGTAGTACTTTCCTTCTCTCAAGGAACATTAGGCAGCATGTCTAAGTACTTAGCTTGTTAGGACTAAAATAAACACAATAATGAAATAAACACATTGTAATTCAGTCCAGAGTAGACCCCTCCAGTTCATCCTCAACACAAGGGACCTTGACTTTGGCAGGCGCTCCTGATTTTTGTCTGATTTCCAGTCCTTCTGACACTTAGAAGAATGATCCCCTGTGGGGTTTCTTGAGGGTTTTCAGCAACTGGAAACGCTGCAAAGGAAGAAGCAATGAAATCTGCCCATCTCTTTGGCTACCCTTCAAAGTTGAAGCTGGGAAAAAAATCCACCACGACATTAGCACTGGTATAATAAACAGGCTTCTCCAAGCTGTTCTGTACACAATGATCTTCAAGAGCAAGCAAAAGATTTTTCCTGCTACTGTGTCCTGTCGCTTCAAAGGCATGATGTTCAGAATCTGAATGCCAGGGGGTCTTAAAGCAGCAGCTAGTTTAAGGAGGGGGAATGTGCTGAGTACATTTTCAGCCCCCAGCAAATCTCTGTATACTCGCTCACCATTAGGTTGTCCACTATCCGGTCATATCTTACACCATGTCAGATTAGACCATCGAGATCACAATCCTAACCAATTTAAGCCAGTACAACTCACCCATTTCCCTATTCCCACAGTGACATGGGGAGGCCAGCATGTGTCTGTGCACTAGCATACCCCCCCCCCCCGAGAGGTGCAGAAGTGCCTGATGGCACTTTTGCAACACCACCAGGCCAACATGGGACTTGTGCCAGTCTAATAAGGGTTAGGATTGCGCTGACAGTGTTACCAGAATAACAACAGCATTTTCTACATTATGGCTCTCCAGTACCTGAGGCTGTAGTCTTTCCCTGTCTTATTTAGGGATGGTGGACCTTAATGCTGGACCTTCTGTATTCAAAATTTGCGCTCTCTCTCACTGAGCTGTGGCACCATCCCCACGTGCATCCTTTGTGAATTGTATAAACATAGTTCTGATTGCAGGCTTGGCACTTTCAGTACAAGCCTGTACACAATGTACCTGCTTTGCTTGCTTCCTGTCCTTTTGGTATAGGGCATATGCACCAAAAAGAAGGCATAGGACATGCCAGGTGGCAGAAGGGGCTGCAGTTCAAGGAAGGCCAATTTATGGGCTCCTTTGGCATACAAAATGGGTTGCATGGGCCACTGGATCCTGGCCAGAATTCACATACAGATTGCACAGCTTCACATAACCAGAACGCTAAGAGCGAGGCCCAAGACCAGAGGCAATGTGCCAAATGCTCACTCACTTAGTTATCAGCTTTAAAAATATGTGTTATATTTGCATACTGGGGAGAAAAAAGTCATGTGCAAGGATCCTATGTAGTGGTCAACAGCATAGCTGAATGATCCAAGAGTGAAGGTCAAATGCAGGCAAGGGTGAAGGTGGCCAGCAGATATTAACACAGCTGTTGAACTTAACACAACAGCAATTATTCTGAGTGCCAGAATCAAAACGGGAGATCTGTCGGTAACTTGCTGACAGCCCAAATATGACAAGGGAATTCTAAGTCACCAACAGTTAAGCCCCAGGGAAAGCAGTTAGAAAGAGGATAACTTTGTCAAAAGTTTAGTCCCAGGACCCACTTTCTAGAATGAGAATCTGTCAGGATCCACTGGAAGTGATGTCATGACAGAAAATTTCAAAAAAAATGTATCTCCATGGGATCTTAAATGGGGTGAACGAATCAAGGGTGAACTCATCACTTTTACTAGTTCAGGACTTATTATGAGTTCTGAGTTTTACATCCAATTCATGATGTGCTGGTTAGATTGGAATACCACAGATTTGTCCACCTATTTCTGTGATTGGACCCCTTTGCCCATACCTTGTGAAGTGATGTACACCAGAGCAGGGCAGCAGTAATGACTTTCACAGAGGAGAGAAGTTTTTTGACGTCCTCTTCACGATGGCATCAATCTCTCATCACAAGCTGCTGGCTGACAGCTGATCTGGAAAGATGAAGCACATGTGGTGTAACTTCTGTTCTGCATCATCCAGGTTTACTTTCTTTTTCTTCTCCAAATGATGCAGTACACATCTGAGATGCTGAAGACACCTGGGAAGATTGATAGTGTGCTCAGGCAAAAGCCCTCCCTTCCTTGCCAGTTTGTGAATGTCAGATAAGCAATGAATATTAATACTTTTTCATGCAACAATGTTAGCATTTCATTAATTTCAACTCAAATAGTCCATTATATCACTTGATAGGAAAGAAGCCTCTTGTGGGTCATCTGTTCTATCCCCTTATAGTGGCATAATTTGATTGCTATTACACTTTTCTTAAAAAATTGATGGGTCTCAGGGATAACCTTGAAAGATACAAACAGAAAGCAGTTCTACAGCTTCTCTTGGATTCACTAGTTCAGCTGCCAAACTCTTCTTAACTTTTCCCCCTGACTTTTCCTTCACTTCAACCGAAGAACCACCCTTTGGTCACCACTTCCTTGCAGAGAAAATTGATTTCTGATTTCTTGATTGATTTTCTTTTTAATCTCTCACAGCTTGATAGCTTTTAAACTGATAGACATTTAAGGCGAGAGAGCAAATGTGGTATGCAAAGACCCAGATCCAAATCTCAGTTGATCCAGTAACTCACTGGGTGGCCTGATGCGTGCTGCAATCTCTGTCTGCAACATGTGCAGAATGGCTGTGACTGTGAAACAATTCCCTTGAGCAATTTTCCAATGGGAAGGTGTCTTATAGATCCTGTGAAGGATGGCATTAGATACTTTCCTTTAAGAAAGGGTGTTACCAACTCAGCAGACACTTGTCATTTGCAGTCCAGACGGTGCTGACATCCTTGGTTGAAATCCTACCCAGTGGTGCAGCCAATGACCATGTAGCCTGGTGCCAAGCTCAAAATGTAGCCCCAGAAGTGACGTCACAACCAGAAGTGACGTCACCCCTGAGTATTTTTAAAAAGAAAATTCGGGAAACATCTGCCTCCTCCTCCTCAGCAATTCACCACCATTTGCTCTGCTAGTGGCAGGGCTAAAGCACCTATTTTGTGTTTTCATTTTCTGGTTAATTGACCATAACCTTTGATAAAAGATAGATATTCCAATACAGTTTGTTTCATTGCTTTCTGCATAAAATTACCATTCCAATGATATAGAACATGATGACATTATCATTTATACATTCACAATTTTAGTCTCTATTGTCAAGCTCAGCTGGAAGCCCCCTTAAAGCTTGCAGCCCACACCCCATGCACCCTCCCTAGCTATGCCACTGATCATACCCACACTTACCCAGAAGTAAGCCCCTTTCAATATTAGGGTTAAAAGCATATACACAGTAGCCTGTTAAAAGTACAGATCTGCAACATTTCCCCAAATGCAGCCACATAGCATGGTAGCATCAAGTCTAATATGTTAAAAATTATATTTTGAAATGAGTAACTCGCAACCCATGTAGTGGGTTGCAACCCATCATTTGAGAAACACTGCAATGGCATTCAACAGTTGTAAGTTTCTACTTGAGAATAGTCAGCAGACTGCTTCAGGGCTGTCTTCCCCGAACTCTTTATAAAGCAATAATGAAACATGAAAACGTTCATAAACTCAGTCATTTGGAAAACTCAGAACAATTTGGAATAACAATAGCTAAAGACAATGTGGGCTAATTTACTCATAAAACCAATAAAGCTTGAGCGATGTTTCTTTTAAAGAAATGCAAAAGTTTCTCCTTCCCCATGACTGATTGTTCTGGAGGCTGTACTTCCAATAACATTCATATTAAATAGATGAAGCAGTGGGTGACCTTGAGATTGTGCTAAGAAAACGATGGTGAGGTTTCCTGACATTAAACATCAACATCAGTGGAGTTGCATGAAGGGTAAGCGCTGAATTTTGTCTGTTGCAAAGTCAGTTGTTCAATATTCTGTTTTGTTCCCTTGTAAACATGGAGAAAATGAGATGTCTCTCCCTCCTCCCCAATCAGTTTCATCTCAACTTGGGCACATTTGCTGCGATTTTGATTTATTTTAAAAATATAGTATTATTCCCCTCCCTGTGATGGTTAGAGGCTACATTTTAGGGTTCGTTTCAGCTTTCTCTCAAACTGCAGAATTAAATTTCAGTGCTAGTAATAAGAGTCTAACAAAATTGGAACACTTTGGTAATTTAGAAAATTTCTCTGCTCTGGTTAGTGATTGCTATTTTTTTAAAATTCCAAGTGCCTGACTATAAAAGCAATTGGGGTTCAGGGAATCTTGATTTAAATGCAGAAGCCTTACTACATCTCCTTATTAGAACTTTAGCTCAAAAGCGTTATGTGTCTTTGGGGTTTGGCTGTGGCAGAATGATCTAAACTTGCAGAGGCGATGACAAGATTTAAAATGCAAGAGCTTTCCATAATTGGAAAGGACAAGAGCAGGAGGGACTTCAAAATGCAATTTCTTACTCCAGTACAAGATCATTTTTTATCACTAAACTTCTAACGGTGGCCATTAGCTTGCAGCTCAGTGGTGCACCATTGATACAGAAGGAATCTACAATGAAGGAGTAGCATAAATTATTTTTCCACGATAATGACAAATAGCCCAACCCTTCTTTGCAGTGATTGTAAAATATTGCAAAGTTTTTGTAGTGATCAAGAGACCAGGAAGGCCCAGTTCCTGCACATGGATCAGCAGTTGTGTTGCCATAAAGATCTCAGGAAAGCAACCCCGTATGTGTTTACTCAGAAGTAAGCTCCTTTTTGTTCAGTGGGGCTAACTCTCCAGTAAATGTGTATAGGAACGCTGCCTTGTGGCACAATCCTGTTGGGACCATATGCTGATGGACTTTGAGATCCATCAGTGTAACATCAGGCCTACCATCACACAAGCCACCTATGACATAAAGCCGCATGGAAGTCAGAAAGTTTTGCAGTGACAGTGTTGGACCATCAAATCTCTACTGGAACATGTAGATTGCACAAGCTATGTTCAAGGAAGGATAAGGGATGAAATCAGGCCAGAGGTGGACCAGAGGTTTTGATGCAACACACCCACTTTAAACTGCTAGATTAATGCCAGCAAAATAGCTGGCATGGATTATAACGGGTCCATTGCTGTGTCTTGATTGCTTCTCTGGAATAATTTTATCCCCATTGGCTCAATGACACTTGTTAGATTTTGTTCTGTTTTGGTTTATGTTTCACAATGTAATGTTAAAATAATGTTGTAATGCTTTGTTTGCTTTTCTGTTTACCTGTTGTGATAACTTGTAGTTTATTATTAAATTACCAGCGAAAAGCATACCCGCGTTGCGGGAGTAACATTTCCCCATATGCCATCCCCCCACGGCGCATAAACACCCCATGCGCATAAATACCCCATGTGCATAAACACCCCATGCGCAACATGCCCCCATGCGCAACATGCCCCATCCACAACATAATTAATTAATTAATTAATTAATTAATTAATTAATTAATTAATTAATATCCCACCTTCCCTCACCTGCAAGAGGGAGCTCAAAGTGGCTGACATCAATGAGAAAAATAAAACACCATTAAAATAGATCATAGAGATTAAAACATAATTAAAATACAATTAAAATACAATTAGATTAAAAAAACTGAGAACAATTAAAACAGACTAAAAAACATTTGTTAAAAACAATAAAATAGAACAATAAAACTTCCTCCCAACCTCTGCCCCATTTAAAAAGCTTTTTTTAAAAAAGGTTTTAAGGCTCTGCCTGAAGCTCTGTATTGAGGGAGCTTTCCTCAGTTCTAAGGGAGCTTTCCTCAGTTCTAACATGCCCCATGTGCCACTTTCCCCCACTTCCCCCCATGCGCCACTTCCCCTCACGCGCCACTTCCCCCATGCGCAACATCCCACATGCGCAACTTCCCCATGTGCAACCTTTCCCATGCACAACTTTCCCCATGCGCAACTTTCCCCATGCGCAACTTCCCCCATGCGCATCAACTCCCATGCACAACTTTTCCATGTGCAGCATCCCCCCATGTGCATCACCCATCTGCATCAGTCCCCCATGTGCGTCAACCCCATGTGCATCATCCCCATACGCATCATCCCCCATGCACAACTTCCCCCATGCGCAACTTCCCCCATGCACAACTTCCCCCCATGCGCAACTTCCCCCATGCGCATCATTCCCATGCGCAAATTCCCCCATGCATAACTTCCCCCATGCGCAACTTCCCTCCATGCGCATCAACCCCATGCGCATCAACCCCCATGTGCAACTTCCCCATGTGCATCATCCCCCCATGTGCCTCAAGTCCCATATGCAATATCACCCATCTGCATCAGTCCCCCATGTGCGTCAACCCCCATGTGCAACGTTTCTCCAGGTGCAACTTTCCCCAGTAGCATCAACCCCCCATGTGCATCATCCCCCATGCGCAACTTTCTCTACATGCAACTTTCCCCATGCGCAAGTTTACCCCATGCACAGTATCCTCACCAGTGCAACCTCTTCCTCTTAACAACATCCCCCCCCCCCGTGCACCAGAGTCTGAGCACCCAATTGGCTGGATGTTGGTCAGTCTCCCATGTTAAGTATAGGGCAGAAACACGTTGCCCCCTTTTCAGCCCCTGAAGGGTTAAATTTCTCCAGATGGTTCTTGGTGGGAGTTCAGGTGACAGAAGGAACTCCCAGAATTCCATGCTTCAGGCCCAGCAGTTGGGGCGGAATGTTGCTGAGTAAGCAATTCTCAATGCAAAGTATAGGGAGGAAAACGCGTTGTGCCCCTTTTCACCCCCTTCCGGTTGGAATTTCCGAAAACCAGTTCTTAGTGCACCCCTCGGGCACGGAAGGAACACCCACCTCCCAAATTTCATGCTTCTAGGCGTGAATTTCCAGCAGTTTTGGCAGGGCGGTGATGAGTCAGTCAGTCAGTGAGCCAGTCAGTGACTTTTCTCTTTTATATATATAGATGTAGGTCACCTTGGGTTTATGCTTCAGCATAGGAAAGGTGGGTTATACCAGTGGTACTTGACCATTGAGGCCAGGACACCCTTTCAAACTTAAAAATCTGTCTGGGACCCCCATCAAACTTACCAGGATGTGACATCACTGTGATGCCAGAGCAATTCCATGTCTAATAAGAAGTCCCACTGTATTCAATATGACTTACTCCCAGGAAAGCCCAGTGCCAGATTCCAAGATGGTGGATCCCACCCTCTCACAACCCCCCTGACCCAAGGTCATGACCCCCACTTTGAGTTCCACCAGATTATTTCTTTTATTGAAATAAATAAAATAGTTCATTAAACTACTCATTTCTCACCCTTGCTCATCTCTCTACCACCCAGAGCACAAGACAATCAATGCCACACTGACCAGGCACTGTGGTCAATGATGTGCTTTATGACAAGTTTGCAATGTTCATAGCCAGTGGATGGCTGGTGTTTGCCATAGGATTGGGCCCTTAAACATGCCAATGTACTCTTCATTGCAACAAATGTTCAGCCTCTTCATGGGTCTAGAGCAGCGTTTCTCAAAGTGGGGGTCGCCTAGAGCTTTCCTGGGGGTCGCCTAAAGACCCCTGGTGCAAGGGCCAGGTCAGGCTTGCCATACCTCCGGCTGTAGCTGCGCACACTGGGGCTGACTGACAGGCTCAGGGCCCAATCCTATGCATGCCTACTCTGAAATAAATCCCATTATAGTCAGGGGGCCTTTACTCTCATGTAAATGTGGATAAGATTGCAGCCTCAGGGCTCAATCCTATGCATGCCTATGTGGTGGGGCTGAACCCTCCCCAGAGGAAGGAATGGCTGGAGTGCGGGTGTGACCCAGACCACCATGGGACAAGGTCTTGGAATCCACGGAGGCCGATAGAGTTTATTGGTCAGACTCAAGGTGGGACCTCCTCCGGCTATACTGCACAGGGCGTACTGGGGTTTACCCAGGTCGACCCATAACATCCCGGGCCAATCCGGGCGTCTCCCGCTCTGTTGGGCCACTAAGAAGGCCAGGAGATGAAAGAAGGGGGAGGGGGAGCGGGAGGTGTATATAAGGAAGGAAAAACGCAGGAGGGGGGTTCGCTGGAGTAGGGAGCGTAGAAGGAGGATCAACCAGCGCTGGCGCTGTCGAGCGGCGAGCCTGACTGCTTACCTGAAAAGGAGAGAGAGAGAGATATTAGCTTGTTTGGTTGACAGTTGTTTGGACATTGACTTACCTGTTGGACGTGGTCTTTACCCAAGAGGAACACCTACCTGAATGACGTGGGATGCTAAGACCTAGAAAAGAGAGAAGAAGAGAGAGAGAGAGGAATTAGAGGAGAGCCAGAGAGAGAGACAGTGTAAAGAGGGTGAGAAATGGCTGCCTCCGCCAAAGAGGACTCTTGGGACAGTTATTAAGGTTTATTCCCCCCCGTAACATATTTCCCCAAGGCTGTCTGTGATAGCTACCTCCTTCCCCCCACTTCCCTTCTATTCCCTCCTGAAAGTTTGATAAAGAGAACTAGCTGTTGAATCGTACCTGCCAGTGTCTTGTGAGTCATTCTGGGAGAAGTCCAGACCAAAGAAAGGATGGCGGAAGGACGGGATGACCGGTCTGAGATAGAGGTGTCCATTGGGGATGACAGCGAGGGGCATGACAGCCTACTCTGAAATAAATCCCATTGTGTTCAGTGTGTGCATAGAACACACATTTCATTTGTAACAATGAAAATACATCCTGCATATTGGATATTTACATTACGATTCATAACAGTAGCAAAATTACAGTTATATAGTAGCAACAAAAATAATTTTATGGTTGGGGGTCACCACAACATGAGGAACTTATATAGGGGTCACAACGTTAGGAAGACTGAGAACCACTGGTCTAGAGCCTGCTTTGTTGGTTCAGGATCCAGCACTGTCAGGGAAAGGATAAATTGTTGTATGAACCAGCTGCCTTTTAATTGTTTGCTTTCTGATCTAGCCTTGAGCCCCTATATCTTTAGCAAAGCTGAATCAGATTATAAATTCCCCTTATATTTCTTTGCCTGCCACATCCACTGTAATATTAATCTACTTTTTCTCGTAGCTCATAAAGGAAGGATGTAAAATCAGATTGATTAATAAAAATGTTTGTTCTAAAATAATAGCCTAGGAATGTTATGATTTCTGCCTTTTTCTGTTTTAATGAGTGTTTCTTGGCAGCTCGGCATAGCAAAACAATCAAAGACAAAGTATCTACTCAGTCCTAGGTATGTACGTTAGTCCTGAGCACAGTGTGCTGCTGTGAGTGAATCAATTAGTAATTCAGAACCTTCGGCAAAATCAAAAGCTTGTTATATTTGCAGAGAGAGAGAGAGAGAGAGAGAGAGAGAGAGAGAGAGAGAGAGAATATTCACACAGGCTTGCACAGAGATAACAACACTTCAAATTCTGCAACAGAACGGAAATTCTGAGACTCTGCACTATTAGCTACTTGATAAGAAGACTGAATTCTTGTCATGTTCTGAACATGAGATTGTAGGAAAATTCAAAGCATTGCTTATCTTGGAACATAAACAGTATTGTCTACTTTCCAACTGGAAGTCTTGGATTAGTTAAGAACTATTATTGCTATTGTTATAGTTGGGGCAAGTGGTAGGGAAGAGGATGATGATGATGATGATGATGATGATGATGATGAAGCTCTTCTGGCAATAATCAGCTTTTCAGGGAAAAAGCCATGGCTGCACTATGTGAGTGCAATTCTGACTCATCTGCTCCCCGTTCCTGTGGTGGTGTGGAATGGCTGGCACATGACTGTGCATCGGCTCTAACCCATCCAGGAGTGGCACAGAAGTGTCTTATGGCACTTTTGTGATATCCTCAGGTCACCATAGGACATGGGCTCTTATACACTTATGTGTCATTAATTTGGCCACATTTTTGGGGGAGTGGGGGTGGAGATTACTGATTTGTTAGGTGACCTGTACTGTGGTGTAATGAAATTTGCATTTAGATCGTGTGTATGGTATTATAATTTATTCTGTAGGGTCTGGAACAAGAGGAGGTCCGTCATGGAAGGGCGGGAGGTGTTACACAATTAGTTTTTGTAACAGGTAATGCTTCAGTGATGCCTCTGCCAAATTAACTCTTTTCTGTAAATGCAGATCTAAGGATCACAGAGAGATGAGATTTCTTTGCTCAGTAAAGATGTCCCCGGGTTCTCTAGAATAGTTAAAAACAAAATGTTACATCGAACCTTATTATTGGACCTGATCCTAAAAGCTGCTTCATGGTATTCCATGAATGCAATGCAATATAAGCACCATTACAAGGGGGAATAAATTCCCCAAGGGCATTTAAGATACTTTGGCTTTATATGAATAACTTTTCTTTCCATCCAGTAGGAATTTTAAAATATTTTCAGCTTTAGGATTTTTTTGCTTTCAATTAGATTTTTTGTGGTTTAGCAATGGTTCTTTTTTTTCTGTTACTAGAGTTTAATTTTCCAAAATATTAAACTCCAGTAACAGAAAAATTGAATTGAATTTCCAAAATATATAAGCCTGTTACAGGGCAAAGTTCCAATTAATAATGAAAGAGTTCCAATAAGGATGTTCTGAATTTCAAATAACCCTCAAATGGCATTCATTTGGGCTCAGTATTTGTCCTTTGCACCTAATATGAAAATATAACCTAAGAGGTGAGCTAAACAAATCAACCATCAATAAAAGGCAAGATTGCTTAGAAAATGCAGCACATATTTTTATTTATTCAAAAATCTTTTCTTTCCTGGGTGACTAAAAGCAAGCAAGGCCTGATTTTGTTATTTATGAAATATCAACAATAAATACCATTTTCGCTTTTAATTGTCTAATCTTATCCGTTAACATGGGCACTTGGTACAACAAGGTGGTGAAGGTTATCCAAGAAACGAAAATGTTTCCCCTTGAACATGTCACACAATAGGGCTATTGCTATTCTTTGCTGAAATAGGCTACTGGGGGAAGAAATCTCCCCTCCCTTCCCGAAAACTCCCCTTGGCAACTACTTAGAAGTGATCCTTTGAAGATTTTCCATTTTGAATAATTTGACTTAATGGGGATTTTAAAGCAGAGGGACATTTTCTGATCTGAAAAGTGTCTGAACCTTTTTGGAACAGAAAGCATGTTCACTTTCCCCCGGAGGATGGAAATTGGGAAGAGTTCTTGCATGGGGGAACGAGTCTTTCAAGTTGGGTATCAGTTGTATTGTCAAAGGCAAACTCCTCCTATAATCCATTTCCCAATGTGAGTTTTCAGGAGACAATACATCTCTCTCTCTCTCTCTCTCTCTCTCTCTCTCTCTCGCACCAAGTGGAAGGTTTTGTATCGGGGGACCTGCAAGCAATTGCTAGGGCAAAAATATGTAAATAAGCAGCTGAACTGCATCCAAGCAAAGAATTCATTGTTGCCGTAGTTAGCACCTGTCTGATCATAAAAAGAGAAAGAGTTTAAAGATGGAAAGTGGTCAAGGAAAACTAGAGAATGTGTATCTTGAAAACACAAAAGTGGCTGGATAGGCAGAATGATGATGATCATAGGATCAGAAATGCACTTACAACTTTTCAAAGCCCACTTCTGACAACGTGGTTCACAGCAGAGATCAGATGTTTCTTGCTAAGAGTGGTTGTCTATGTGCATATTTAAAATATTTTTATCCCACTTTTCCAGAAGCGCATTAATTAGTTAAAAACAGAATTCTCTATGTAGTTTAATAAGCTATATCTAAAAAGGTAGCTGTGATTAGGTTTTGCTGGATCAAAGACATATCTAGACTTGCATCCTTATTCCTAAAATCAGGGGTGTCAGTAAGGTTTGTGTCACCCTGTACGCAAGGCCAGCGCGTCACCCCCATGCAGTTATCTGCCAATGGTTATCTGCCATTGCCCTGCCTCCAATTAGCCAATTACACATTCAAAGGTGTATAACATGACAGAATTATTTCTATAAAACATGATTGTAGCCATTTAGGACACAAGGGCTGCCACCCCCTTCAAGGGTGCCCCCTTTCTAATGCCCTAGTAAAATCCCTGATCAGGACCATTTTGGAAGTCTTGTACTCTCCTGGACTGACCTTCCACTCCAGCCAAGGCATGCATGCTTACTCGCCAGTAAACACAGCTGTGCAGTTCACATCAATTTTCAATGAATTTCAATGTAATCATCAGGGACCTCCTTCTGGGGTGATTTATGGGGGCTGTGTTCATTGGATCAGGACAATTCTAGTGTCCTTAGATTCCACTCAACCTGAGAGGAATGATGGACTATAGCACATTTCCAATGAACTATAGCACATTTCCCCACTTGCGAGGAAACAAGCGATATCGGTCATTTTCACTTTCCATAGAGATCAATCCATATTTTAGTTTTTTTGTTTTTTAGCCATGTTTGATAGGAAGGCACTATTTCAAAATAAATTGTTGCATTGGATTCTGCTCGTCAATACGAATCCAATGGTATATGGCATGATGGAGTTTGATGCTCCATCATGAAGTTGCAATTTTTACATCCCCCAGTAAGCATCACCCCCCCCCCTTGGCACATCACCTCATGCAGACTGCACCACCCGCACTATCCTGGTGATGCCACTGCCTAAAGTGGTTCACCAGCTGCCTTTCAGAAGCCCACAAGCAGGAGAAGAAGGACAAGAGGAGCTGGAAAAAAGTTGGATGTAGAAGCACACTTCTTTCCCACCATTGCTTCTTTGCAATTGGGTTTCAAGGACATATTTGTGTGTTTTTAGTAGTGTTTTTAACTGGTTTAGCTGCCTTGTGTTAGTTTTATTGAGAAAGGCAAAGAAGAAATCCCATAAACAAACAAACAAACAAATATTGCCGCTGGACATGGAAGTAGCACATAGCCACTGTGACTAGCAGTCACTGGTAGACCTGTCCTTCATGATCCAATTTGTTGTATCAGTTATCATTGGTCCAAAGCCATCTAAGATAGTGATCAGCATCACATTTTGTGGGAATGTTTTCATTCCCTTTGCACTGTGAAGAGCCACTTCCTTGTGTCCGTCTTAAAGCTCTTAGTAGTCAGTTTCACTGAATGACCTAGAGAACAATCCTAACCAGTGATGGGCCCAGCCTGCCCTAACAACCAGTTCTCCAGAAGTGGGCGGGGCAAGGCTGGGTCAGGGGTGGGGCTAAGGTCAGAGGGCTGGGCCAGGGAGAATTTAAAGGGGATTTTTTTTAAATTTAAAAAACTTTTAAAAAATTAAGCATGCGGCTTACTTCTGAGTAAACCTGCATAGGATGGTGCTCTGAGGCTGCAGTCCTTTCCACTCTGCCCTGGGAGTAAGCCCCATTGACTAGCATGCAGCTTACTTCTGAGTAGACTCGCATAGGATGGTGCTCTGAGGCTGCAGCAGCCAGCTGGGCATCTTTTTATTTTTAAATTTGCCGCTCCTAGTGGCAGTCCGGCGAAGCCCGGGAAAGAACAGCTCCTAGTGGCCGGGGAAAGAACAGCACTGAGGCTTCTGGGGCGCTTCGCTGGACTGCTGCTAGGAGCGGCAAATTTAAAAATAAAAAGATGCTCAGCTGGCTGCTGCTGTGTGCCATGCCAGCGAACTGGTTTGGCTGGTTTTGGGGGGCCCCTGCCGCTACCGGTTCGGTAGCGGCAGGGAAATGGGAACAACCAGTTCCCAAGAACCGGACCGAACTGGCCTGGGCCCACCAGTGATCCTAACCATGTCTACTCAAAAGAAAGCCCTACTGTGTTCAGTAGATCTTACTCCCAGGAAAGTGTATTTAGGATTACAGGCCTAGTATTGCAACTGAAGGAGAAAAAATGTTATGTCTTTCCCCTTTCTGTACACATCATAATTTTAAAAGACTCCATCATGTCCCTTTTAAAATTACCCTTTAATTTTGCTCCCAAGCTAAATGGGTCCAAACATAGCTTTTCCATGTAAAGAAGCTATTCCAATCCTTTGATTGCTTGATTGCTTTCTTCTGCACCTTTCCACTCCTACAGGACAGAGTAAAAATGGAAATTACGGTAGAACGTTGTCATCTGCTAGAAACCTTGCCCTTCAAGGCCAACCTACTTTGAAAACATTTCATAGTCTGAATGATCTGCAGGATCAGAAACTCATATCTGTACTAATAAAGATGAAAGTCACTGGAGACATGCTCCACACACTGAAACATCTCCATGAACAGCGGGTTGTCTGCCTGGACCACCTGAAAGCAACAAAATGGGTTATTTCTGCAGAGATGCAGCCAGACACGCTTGATGTAAATCTTTCAGCACCCTCCTGATTAGGGAGGTTGTTGGCAATGAGAAGATACTTGTTCGATACTTGCCCCTGCTAACTGGGCAAGTTGCACTCTTTCAAGTGGGTGCTCCTCTTTTATTTAGTGGGGTGAGAGTAACTGGCCCTATACACCTCAGCAACGTCTGTTCAAGTGGCTTTTACTTGTGCTCTTTTGCATTTTAGATTGTGATCCCTTTTGGGACAGGGACCCTTAAGCTATTAATTAGCTATTAATTTTTCATTTTCTTGTAAACTGCTTTGTGAATTTTTTTAGTTGAAAAGCAGTATATAAACACTGTAGACAGACAGACAGACAGACAGACAGATAGATAGATAGATAGATAGATAGATAGATAGATAGATAGATAGATAGATAGATAGAAGCCTTCCCAGGTATTGATGCAAAGCTTGCTTTCTTCCCAGCTATTCACATGATAGCTTAGGCTATACTAAGGGTGCAATCTGACAATCTTAAAGACACTTTCCTGGGAGTATGACCCACTGAACACAGTGGAGCTTACATTTGAGTAGACATGGTTAGGATTGTGCTCTAATCTCCAGTTAGGCTGCATATGTCCCATGCTGACCTTGGGGTGTCACAAAACTACCATAATGCATTTCTGTTCCACTTCTGGGGGATTAGGCCAGTGCACAAGCATACACTGACTTCCCCACACTATTGTGGGAAGATATATCAGCTGAGTTAGGCCAGCCTAAATTGGTTAGGATTGCACCCTAAGAGAATCACAATAAAGATTAGTTTTGACCAAGTGATGTGCTCTCTCACTTTGGGTGTGTGTGTTTGGTGTCAGTGGTGGTGCTGTGTGTGTGTATGTATGCACATGTGTGTGGGCACATGAAGTACATCACAGCCCACCTTTCTGCTTCTTACTGCATCACGTGGAAACAGAGGCACAGCTATAGATATACACTTTACTAAAGAAAAGGTTTGGCCCATTAGAGCCAGTAACAATATCTGCTTCCAGTTAGAGCTTCCTTTTTTCTCCCAGTCTTTCAGTTTTACAGAAATCTGCAAAGGAATGAATAGCTAAAGCAAAGTGAAATAGTACGGTATCATTATGTCAATTTTGGTTCCCAAGTTATCACCTTTCCTATGTTACTGTGAATGAGCTGGAAAAGCAGTTATATGTTAGAGCACTTACTGAATGATTCATAACATGGCAGGATGGTGGCAGAGTTATGTGTGTGTGTGTGTGTGTGTGTGTTTGCATGTGCACCTTCATTTACACAACCATATGAAACAGACTTTGGCACCTGGTATTGCAACCCTTGGGATTTAACCAGGCATGACAATCAATATGTCATTGGTTAATCCCTCTTTTTAATATATTGAATTAGCTGCAGAGGTGGGCTGATGAGTATTGGGATTGTGAGGCCCAAGGAGGAGGCATTTAACCATTTTATGTCTGCTGCAATTTTGATTTAAACAACCTCCACCTCTGCCATGAGCCCATTCAGGTAAAGGTGTCCCCTGCAGATTGCCCTGATAGTCATTATTGACTCTAGGAAGTGGTGCTTATCCCTGTTACATGGCAGAACAGCCAACGGTGTCCAAAGATGTCTCTGTGGTCATGTGGCCGGCATGACTAAATGCTAAGGTTCATAGAATATTGTTACCTTCTTACTGAAGTGGTGAGAGGGTACGCACCGGTACTGAATACTGGCACCTCTTGGAGAGTACCAGCTCCTTTGTGGCCCCCAAGTAGACATACCTATGATTACAAATAACATCTTCATGGTGAGTACCCCGACCTTTATAACAACTTCAGGGAATAAAGGACAGGAGTACCCTGACCTTTATTTCTAGAAAAAAGCACTGGTGGTACCTTGCATATCTACTTGCGTTTACATGCTTTCAAAGGTTGGCAGGAACTGGGCAAGTAATGGGAGCTCACTCCGTCATGCAGGACTCATGCCAACCTTCGGACCTTCAGAAGAAACTGAAGCAACCTCAACCTCTGAAATCTTTCAAAGGACCCAAATGCTATTTAAGGCTGCCTTGAATTTCCTATTGCTCTGGAGTTGGAAGGATGAGCATGGATCTGT
Organism: Cryptoblepharus egeriae; assembly: GCA_030015325.1. Classification (NCBI taxonomy): domain Eukaryota; kingdom Metazoa; phylum Chordata; class Lepidosauria; order Squamata; family Scincidae; genus Cryptoblepharus; species Cryptoblepharus egeriae. The sequence goes on from JAREYC010000002.1 coordinate 194,861,529, forward strand.
CTTCTTAGCTATGCTACACACCCCATATTACCTATGGGTTTATCTGGTTGTTATGCACTGGAAATACTCTGCACCCTCTCAGCTTCTGAGCATTGCTGTTTCTTTCTTCCAGAGCTTTCAAAGATGCATTAGATAGAAGACTTGGAGGTTCATTTTCAGAGCATTCAAGGCAAACCTGTGGCTAGCAGCTCCTTATTAATGAAGTTCTTCATGGATGCTGCCTCCTGCTTTTAAGCCCTTGGAGAAAGATTTTGATGAGAACCTTGTGTTGACTCTGTAAAAGGCTGGTACTATCTCTCCACCATCCCAGGGCAGAGTTCATGAATTAGTAAACTTTCACAAAGGAGTACTCTCGGAAGAGTTGCTCTTGAAACGGCTTTTAGCAGCAAGCCATGGTCCACTTCAAAAGAGATTCTTAAAAGTAGGAGACCTGTCTTGTCACATGGGATGGCAACAGTAAGGAAGTGTGCTCATCCCAGTTTTGGATCCAGTCATCATTCTTAGGGGCAGCAGCAATATTATAGTCCTATCATTTAATGTACAGTATTTTTATTACAGTGGAGCCTCACGTAACAAAAACCTCACGTAAAGTATGTTTCACGTAACAAACAAAAATTTCTCTAGGATTCTGCTTCATGTAACAAACTGTGCTTCACATAAAGAACAAACTCGTTGGCAGTTGGGGCTGACACGCTGGCCGGCAGCTTGTTTAAAAAGCGTCAGGGCTGCCTAGCGCACCTGCCCATAGTGAAAGCAACACTTCCACGCTGTTCCTCCTGTGGCCAGATGTCCAGTGGTGGGCTCCAGCAGGTTCGCACCTACTCTGTAGAACCAGTTGTTAAAGAGAGATAGGACATATAAAGTTTAAAAATAGCCATTTAAAAGTGGTTGCCAGATGGGCATAGAACCTGTTGTTAATTTCTTTGAATCCCATCACTGCAGCTGTCCGCTGGACAGAGGGAGAGAAGAGCAGTGGAGAAGAGGGAAGCAGCTCAGGGCTAGCCAGAAGGGAGCAGGGGAGAGGCTCAGGATGGATAGAAGGAGAAAGTGGAAAGACACTTGGAAAATGTCTTTGCAGAAGAAAGTGTCTTTGATTGCAGCCTCCTAACTATGTCTACCCAGAAGTAAGCCCCATTGTGTTAAATGGGGCTTACTCCCAGGAACATGTCTTTAGGATTGCAGCCTAAGTAGACTTCATAGGATCATGCACACTGAATGCATGTTTTGAATTCAATTCCAGTGTTTTGTCATCATTTTTACATCCAATTAATATTTTATATGAATATTTTTTGGGTTGTGGAACCAATCGTATGAGTTTCCATTATTTCCTATGGAAAAATCCGCTTCACGTAAAGAATGTTTCACGTAACAAACATGCCTCCGGAATGAATTAAATTTGTTACGCGTGGCGCCACTGTATTTGTTTTTCCATGGAAAAAATAGCAAATGCATAAATTTTTCACCTGTATCTTTGGCCGCATCTGAAAGCAATTTCCAAATATTAGTGAATACAGTCAGTATTTAAAATGTTAATGTTAAAATATTTAATATTAAAGCATATTTAATATTTATTAAAATACTAGCAAAAACATACCTGCATTCCGGTAGTAAAATTCCCCTGCACACCATCCCCCCACTACAAATCAACCCCTCTTGTGCATTGCCTCTCATGCACATTGTCCTCCCATGTGCATTGTCCCCCATGCACAATACCCCTATACAAAATCCCCCATGCACACCCTCCCCCCTTGAGCATGAAAAACTATCAAAGTTTCAGAAACTGAAAGAAACTCTTTTCTATCAGTTTTATAGCCAAAAACATTGGGGTGATGCTGCATCACCATGCCTATTGCTGGAGGTGTTGCGCTGCCCACTGCATAGGCGAAGGTCCATCACAGAGGTGACGTGCCGGCCTCCTGCACCAGGTGATGCAAACCCTACTGACATCACTGGTTGTACTATGTTATTGGAACCTCTCCTAATGCAGATTCTCAAGGGATATCTTTTGAAAGGATCTGGGCTTGCACCCATGGCAAGGCCAGCCATGTGAAGCATCAGTAAGTAGGCTTGTCTGAGTAAAGAAAATATCATAATGCTCAGTGCCAAATTTACGTATAAGCTAAACAAGCTATAGCTTAGGGCCCCACTCTCTTGAGGGGGCTCCAAAAAATTTAAAGGAAAAAAACCTGGATGTACATTTCCAAAATATAAGATAAAAAACAAAGAAAACCTCCATACAGGAACAGTGTTTTGTACTGTGTAGGTCCATAAATTAGGTCCACAAATTACCATATTGCATATTTTCAACACCAAAAACAGTGAAAATTTGTCATTGACAAAGGACAGCTGGACGGATAAAGGGCCCCATTACCTTCAATAGCTTAGGGCCTCACCAAACCTAAATCTGGCCCTGATAATGCTCCTGAAATTATTCTTTTTTCTGTCTGATCCTCTTGGATGTTCAGTCTGTTAGATAACTTCCTTTTCAACTCTCCTTTGTGTGTTCTTCCAAGAGACAAGGGCCATAATCCTAACTAATTTTCCAACTCTGGGGTAAGGGCAATTAAACTCCATGGTAGGGGAACATCTCTCTCTCTCTCTCTCTCTCTCTCTCTCTCTCTCACACACACACACACACACACACACGAGCAAGAGGATGCAACACATTTGTATATCCTGTGCAAGTCATGGCAGTGGTGTGTATATATTTTTCATTTATGTATATTTTTTTTGTGTATATTTTTTACCCATGCCCTGGGTCAGTGATGAGATTCAAAGAAATTAACAACCGGTTCTCTGCCCATCTGGCAACCACTTTTAAATGGCTATTTTTAAACTTTATATGTCCTATCTCTCGTTAACAACTGGTTCTATAGAGTAGGTGCGAACCTGCTGGAGCCCACAACTGCCCTGGATACCAAATGTAGTTTGAGATAACATGTAAACACCCTCAGGTTTGACAGTTATTAATTTGGTCTTTAAATTTCTTTTCTAACAAGGGTAATAAAAGATGGACTCACCCCACTGGCCTCTTCACTAGGCCAATGATTCCTTCCCTTTGCAGCGGTGCCAGCAAAAAGTAAATGCAGCAGAGATGTACCAGAGGAAGCCAATTATAGCACAAGAAGCAAAGGGATTGGGAAAGGTTCCAGTTGTTTCCCCTTTTGGTGAGAACTTTGCAACCACTGCTCAATCTTCATGACACCAAACGCAGACGTAATTTGCATGCTAATGCTTGAAATGTGTTTCTCCGGTAAATGTATGCAAGCATCCTATTTGCTTGCCATAGACTCTCAGCAGGCAAACAGAAATTGCTTGTTTTCTAAGAGCAAATCTTTCAGAGAAATTATCATTGTCAACCCATATTTATTCAGAATGATAATAGTGACCACTTCTCACATCTTGTCCTTTACAGGATATGCACCCTCATGTTTTACTAGCATCAGCAATCTATACAATGCTCTTTCTATGGCTACATCGTTGTTTTCTACTTTGGCTTGTGATTTCAATATAAGCCTCTTCAGGCATCATAAAGTGGGTAGTCAGGTAAAGGGGGAATGGCAGCAGGCTGGTAGCTCTCCTTACCATATCCCTGGGCATCTCTGGGCTCACCATTTATCTGCATAGGGCAGAACCTAAAGAAACTTGATCCATGGACATGAACAGACAACATTCTGCAAGGGCATGTCATTAAAGTCTCATGGCTGATCCCTGTTGCAAGATTGCAAAATATTCATTTGAAACCCAGCAGAGTGTCTGCCTGTATGTGACATTTGGTAACATCAATGATGCAAGTGGCTGACAGGGTAGGTATGCAGTTGAAGCAAGGGTGAGAAAGGCAGCCCAATCCAGGACTGCTGAGTGGTTGCCTTCTAATGAGAAGTTGCAATGAATACCCAGGGTATTATGGTGGTCAGTGCAATTACCGTTGATCAATATCATTATAATTGATCCAATACTGTTTGGATGTCTCCAATTTGCGTTATAGCTGGCTATAAATATTTATAGACTGCGATGAGGCAGGTGAGAACCTTCAAAACCAAATAGCCTCAATAGGAATCTGTCATGTGAAACTATGATGGAATCAAGCTTTGCTAGACTACATGATGAATGGCTGTGCTGAATAATCTAAGTTTATTACTGGATTTAAATGGGCAGTATTAATTGCTCGCAACATTCTCATTGTGTGTAGGTACTCTGTATATGGTTTCTGGCATTTAAAAAAGGCAGATAGCAGGTTGAAGATAAGTTTCAAGGCCTTTTAAATGAACTTTCCAGCCTGTCATGTGTAAGAAGAAATATATTCCTATGGTATCTGAATTTTATAATAAATACCAGGAACTGCATGGCGTGGCAGATTAAGATTGCTTAAACCTGGCACCATTTTCTAGTGTTCTTTTACTATGAGGTTGATATTGGACAAATATATTTCAGTGCTCACCTTCCATCTACAATTTAAAAGTGTCTTTAATTTGAAGTTGACATGAGCCATAGTTTGTCCAATTTGGATGTCAGGCTGTCCAAATGGAACTATTGTGTGAACTTTCTCTGCGTACTCTTATCATGTAATGTTTTCACAAGAAAATATTGTTTCCACATAGCCTGGCAAGTGAAGGGTTTCTTCCTAAGGTTCAAATGAGTGGAATAAACACCAGTTGCGAAAAACTCTACAAATGTCTTGACCAAGCAGATTAATTTGCAAATGGTCACAAAATTATCCAAAGCCCCTTTTGGATATTAGAAAGGCATCCTTGGTTTGTTCACTAGAACTTTCTGCATTTATCCACCAGGAATTATGTGAGCTCTCTCGCTCTCTCTCTCTCTCTCTCTCTCTCTCTGAGAGGGACTTAATTTAAATAATATGAACCTGATGATGAGGACAAAAGACATCCAAAGTAGCACCCACAGTGTTGGTAGTAAGAAGATACTTTCTACTGCCTGAATAAATTTTCATACCTACCAAAAACCAGTGAGCTTGTGTGGTATTGGTAAGACAACTGAGGGCACAATCCTAACCAATTTAGGCCAGCTTTACTCTCATAGCAAATCTTCCTTTCACATAATATCTTCCCCTTCACATAACACCAGATATAGGGTATATCCACAAAAATTGAATGTTGGGAGGGTTAGGACAGACAAAAGGAAATATTTCATTACCCAGCGTGTAGTTGGTATGTGGAACTCCCTGCCACAGGATGTGGTGATGGCATCTTGCTTTAATGCCTTTAAGAAGGGATTGTACAAATACCCAGAGGAAAGGACCATCACAGGTTACAAGCCATGAAGGGTGGGTGTAGAGGTGGACAACCTCAAAATGCCAGATGCAGAGGGGAGCACCTGGATGCAGGTGTTATATGTGCTCCCTAAGGCATCTGGTTTGGCTACTGTGTGATTCAGGAAGCTGGACTAGTTGGGCCTTTGGCCTGATCCAGTGGAGGCTCTTCTTATGTTCCCCATGGTGGTGTTGAGAGGTCAGTGTATGCCTCTGCACTGGCCTAACTCCCCCACCCCCAGGAGTGGGGCAGAAGTGCCTTATGACAGTTTTGTGACACCTCAAGATCAGCACAGGACTTAAGCCAGAGTTTATGCTGGCCTAACTGGAGATTAGGATTGCAAGTCTGAGTTTTCAGTCACACGAATTAGCTGTTTTGATTCTTGCCTCTGAAATATGCTCACCTGCTCAGGGGTGTCATATATAAGATCCATTGGCCAGATATGGAAGCTCTTTCTCCAGCCCTTATAAAAGCCTTTATCCAATTGGGCTTTCCCAGATCCACCTTAAACTCTTCTCTGCTGCTGAAACACACAGCAATGAATCAGTAGAAGTGGAATTGCTGGAAAGATAGCACAGGGTGGTCTTCCTATTATTCAGGCTACCCTTTAGGGCTTTCTTCAGACCATCCCCCCAGCATCCCTCATACCCTGAAGCCCTGTGAAAAAAACCAAAAAGACAGTGCAGCAACATACTCATGCCAGGTGCTCATAGCCTTGCCTGAATCATTTAAGTGGATTAAATGATCTGTTTTAAATGATGAATCATAAATCTGGCCTCTCTTGTTGAGTCTAAAACTAAAACCTTTGGGGCTTGTGTTTGGGTACTTGGCAGTAATTCAGCTATGATGGTTCTGCATGCAACCAAAGACTGCACAGTACTGGAGACATCAGCCCTGAGTCCAAATTTGCCTGAGTATTTCAGGAAATACTGTTTCTGGCAGAACTGGAGCTAGAATACCTTAGCTCACCATTGCATATTTAGGATTATGGGTAGCAGGTGTATTTACCCCAACACATGAAGATGAAGGGACTGAATTGCCCCTTTTCTCACTACCCCAACAGAATGGGAAATCAGATGTTCACTGTTGAAGCACCAACTATATTTTTGGGGCAGGGAACGCAACAGGAGCCAAAGCTCCATTTCCACCACTTGTCCAGGGATGGATCGGATACACCCTTATTCTGATCTCTATGGATATGTGTTATCAAACATAAACTTTCCCTAAGTATAAAATAGTCATGAGTTGTGGAATTACCAGATATTTACCATTTCCCAGTTTTAAAAAAAATTTACAGGGAAATGGCTGATCTATTAGGTTTAAGAGATGGAAGATCACTCCTTTTTCCAACATTTGCAGAGATGAACATTTGCTGTATGAAACATTATTTTGGTTATTTCCCTTTGAAGGGGTATTTTGGAAAGGGAGACAAGTCTCTTCATATGAACAAGATGTTTCTGTTCTAATGCCCTTTGCCAACTCATTCCCCTCTGTAATAAACAGGGTGATTGAAAAGTAACTCCCTATATTGTCATTTATAAGTATTTTAAAATAGGGAGTTACTTCTCAATCACCCTGTAGATTCTCTTCAACTTTATGGAGTGTGGTAGAATTGACAGAAGAGCTTGTAAATATTCTCCTTGCCTGAAGCCCACGTATATTTTTGCCCTCCTCCAAACCTTTCCCAAGTCTTTTATGGGGTCACTTTGTTCTCTGCCTTTTCTCATTGTGGATGTCATATTTTGAAATCTAACAATCAATGCATTCATTATACGAAGGTGTAATGAAGCTCTTTTTAGGAACACCTAAAATGTCAGCATTTTTTGAGAGTAGCCCTTATGAGATTTGAGCTTTCAACATAATTTGTAATAAAGGTTTTATATGTGAAGGAGCCAGGAACTCATCGCAAAGAAACCCTCAACAAACTTGTAACATTAAACATGATACTTCAGCTTCTTGGTCTTCGTAACAGCTTTGTAAACTATATGTACTAACCGTATGAGTGAATCTGTAGGTTGCATTTTTAATCACATATTGATTGAAACTTGATAGGGCTATTGGACTAAGCTAAAAATGGATTCATGGCCAGAAGAGGTCCATGGGCTGTCAGCTCAAAGAGTATGTAATATAAATACAGGTATTGGTGGCATAATCCATACCTGGATTATATGTGGAAACCAGCAATTCACTGGGCTTTTTCATAAATCTTATCTTCCCAGTATCTATTCCCTCTTAACTTTTTCATCCATTCCCCTATTCGCATATGCACAAAATGCACACACTGCCATGCTACTTTCATGCACTATCAATCATTCACATGCAACTTCCATGTGCAAATCCTTTTCATACAGTCAAAAAGCAATACAGTGAATATATTGAATGGGAAGTGGGCTTGCAGTGACCGGCCCTGGCCATATCCTGATACATTCAGATGATATATGAGATCACCTAAGTTCATACAAACAAAATTTGAAGGGTTGTTCATTTGGTTGCACATCTTTTCACAATCACATCAAGAGAGATGTGTACAGTTTGCCTAGATGTTGCTACCATGGTTAGCAGTAGAGGTAATTCAGGCTGGGCACTGAGTGAGCATCCATGGTCATCAGGCTTGGCCAACCCCCCCAGGCTGGGCCAACCTCTGAACGCTTGGTATCAGTGGAATTGGTATTGTCAAGGAGGCAGGTCAGGAATGGCATCTGGATCCGCAATTCCACTTCCTATTAGGTATGTGCAAGCCCTATGCATATTCACGGCACAATTTATTTCGTTTAAATGCATGGATAAAAATTATATCATACATTTCAGAGTTAAAGTAATCAAGGTGGCTATAACCCTATGAAGAGGAGGGCTACACACAGTTCAGCATTTGACCTATATTGTTGTAGTGTTTCTAATCCTACACAGCACCGTCTGTCCTTAGGCTTTGCATGGTAGCACTTCAAATTGAAACATCAATGCATCTGGACAGCTCACAAACCTTCCATAACAGTCAATGAAGCTGAGTCTTCTGCACATGACAATATGCTGTACTGACACAAGAGCTCTTACAACCAATAGGTCCACATGTTTCGAAAACTGGGCACTATATTTACATCATGACTTATTCCTTTGTGGGTGTTATCTGATTTTGGAAGCATATTATAAAAAACCCTTAAGATACATTTTATGCATCTAAAAAGTCTGTAAAATACACTTTATATACTCGTATGTAAATAAGTATAGTTTATGTATGTAATTTTAATTACATACAAATTTGGAAAAATACATTAAAAATGCATTCTTTCCAGTCCAGTCTTATCCATTGGGCTCTGCTGGCCAAACATGTGTTTTGCCAGAAGACCTTGTGGAAGTGCCTGGATCATGGTGGAAATCATGCTCCAGTGCTGCATGCACCCAGCAGGAGCAACAAGGCTACCCGTGTAGTCACTGGCGGCTGGATGTGAAGGCCAGTGCTGAGGACTCCATACTCCAGTGTGAGGTGAGTCAGTAGAGGGGGCTAAGGTAGGGGGACAGGAGAGGAAGTAAAAGTATTGGAGTTATTTTTGGGTTGGGAGGGGAAGGAACAGGGATCTGGGAGGAGGCAGGAGTATAGCTCTTATAGCAGTGGCACAAACAAGATCTTATCCCCCTCTCTTTCAAACCTTCCTGCACCTTTACTCAGAACTGCACCACCAAAATGGATGCATATTTCTAAGGAGATCCATTGGTCTTCAGGCAATCTACCAGGAGGTAAGAAATATTCTTTCTCATACTCTCACACACATACCCCCCAGGATCATAGGATGTAGCACACACATATTTTTGATACATTTGCATCAGTACTGGTGGCAGAGGATAGGATAGAGGCCTTTATTTGGAACTTCATTTGTAACCACATCAAGTGCCTTTGTATATCCTCCAAAACTAATTTTGTCTCTGAAAAGTAATACAGTACTTTTAAAAGAAATTATCTCATCTCATTCCAGTTCAAAACATCATTACAATAAATACTAAACATTGCTCTGGAACATTGCTCTGGCTGCTTGAATAGCTACAACAGCTCTCCCTACAACACCATGGAATGGGAAGATCCATGAGTTATGCCAGCCTTGATTGGGGCTGCACACTATGTTATGTTTGTTTCCAGTGGTGGGATTCAAATAAATTAACAACAGGTTCTACGTCCTAATAACTTAAATTAACAACAGGTTATATGTCCCATTAGTAACCAGTTCTCAGAACCAGGCGATCATTAGCAAAGGATACTATAGAACCTGTGAGAACCCCCTGACGTCCACCCCCTGAAGCCCACCCCCTGAAGCCCACAAATGATTTTGACTATGATTTTGATTCATGACTGAAAAAATCTCTTCTGTTTCTCCTTCTCTTTTCCTTATTTGACATGTATTCTCATATCTCTAATCCATTATTGCCTGGCTGCCTTTTTCTTTCTCTGAACCACTGTATACTGAAAAGCTGTTTAAACTATGGACACAGTGCTCACTATATGAGGGTCAGAATCGAATCAATGGTAGTCTTTATCAGAACTACAGGCTTCCAGGACATAAGCAAATAAGGTTTAGGTAAAGACATTTCACACCTTAACTCTTGTCAACTAGATCTTTCCTGGAGCCCAATGCTTGTGTTACACGTCACACCTGCTCATGGATAATATGAGCAGTGTGGCACCACAATATCAGAAACTCCTGAAAAGAACTGTCTAGGGCAGCTGTTATCTGCAGTACAAGGGTAAAAAAATAGGTTCCCTTCTCAAAGGCAAAGGTTTGAGGTTGCCTTCTCAAAGGCAAAGGAAAGGGAAAAACACTACACTTATCTTGGCTTAACAGATTTTAAGAACATATTTGCCATACTGGTAAGGTGGCAGCAGAAACACTGCGAGACATAGCGGCTTCATGCATTCGTCACTTCCAGACAGAACTGTATATACTCTTCAAAGCTTTTAAGTGAGCCTCCTGATAACAAGTTAGCCAGTTAATTTCCCCTGGTCTATCACCATTTTCTGTTACAGTGCCAGCAATCTGACTCGTCTATGATTGTGCCCGCAGAGGGACTTGCTGTTCAAAGTTGAACAACTCAATCTGAATTAAAACATAAGCCTAAGTAAGCGTCGCAAATGTGCTCATCCACACTCGTGAATGGTGAATGTCAATTCTGATGTGTTCCTGCAAGGCAACTCTGTCAAGTACATCACTAGGGCATTCCTGATTCTGCACTACTCTGTATAACACATTACTGAACACCTAGTTAGCAACATCAGGAAGCTCCTGATATGAAAGAATAAGGAAAAAATCCCCTCTGTTGCCTTTCTATTTCTCTTCCAAAAATGAGCCATAGAATTAAGAGAATTAAGGAATGAATTGGTTTTTTTTGGCTCAGTTAGAATGCAATCCTAACCAATTTAGGCCAGCACAGCTCATTCATCTCCTATTCCCATGGTGGTGTGGGAAGGTTGGTGCATGTCTCTGCACTGGCCTAACCCACCATGAGTGGTGCAGAAGTGCCTTACAGAAATTTGCAACACCGACAAGCCAGCATGTGACTTATACTGGGATTAACTGGAAGTTAAGATTGCAGCCCCAGTTTTACAGGCAAATACTTCCTCAGAACAAAAATGTTCAAAGCTGGCCACTCCATGAAGAATTTACCATGAGTTAAATGAGTGGAGATGGCATTTTCTGACCTCCACTCTTATGTGTAGACTTCACATTAAAACATGAAAATAGCCCTTACCTATTTCATTTAAATTAAATTTGAAGTCATCTGAGTTAAAAGGTACAGAGTTAAAAGGTACATGTTTAATTGGCTTAAAATTCTTTCATGATGGACCACCCCAAATATTAGTGTATTTTTGAGCATCTAAGGGCACAATCCTCAGAAATTTAGGCCAGCTTAACTCACATGGCGTAACTTCCTGTGGTGGTATGGGGAGGTCGGTGTATGGCTGTGCAGTGTCTGAACTCCTCTCCCATGAGTGTACCCTCCCCTTCTGGCACTTTTGTGACACCCCCAGATCAGCACAGGAGCTATGCCAGCCTAACTGGAGATTAGGATTGCAGCCTTAGGGTGCAATCCTGGAGTACACTTGGGCTAGCCTATCTAGCACTGGGCTGGCCGAATTCCAAGATGGGCCAGCCCAGTTATACCAGAAAGGCTTGGGCTGGTGTAAGTCAACATAGTCTGGCAACTGTGCAACACAGGCTAGCTGTGCCAGCCTAGGTATGTTGAGGGCATGTTCAACATGGCCTAGAACAGTGCAGTTAGGCTGTATCCAGAGCCTGTTTCCAGAGCAGGTTTCCCCCTCACAGCTCCTCAGAGTTAGAACATCTAAGGAGCAGGAATAAATCTGAGTAGACCCATTGGGGTCCATGATAAACCAAAGAAAAATTGGAAGTGAATTTTGAGTCCTAGGGCAACCCCTGCATCTCAGCCTCAGGATACAGCACAACCACACCAGCCCATCTCAGGATACAGCACAACTACACCAACCCACCTCAAGATATAGTACAACTACACCAGCCCGGTAAGTCCGCTGCCCTGGTGCTGATTTCTCTTCAGCAGGAGTTGGGCCAGCCAGAGGCCTTCTAGTCCTATGGATCTGGCCTAACATGTCAGCTCAGAATATGGCCTTTTAAGGCCAGCTTAGCAGAGCCATTTTTCTGGCCTAAATTCAGGACTACAGCCAAAAGTGGTATGCCAACAAATAACTGTTATCAGTTGCCACCCACAATAGTAAACTGAATCCAAACCAGAGACATATCACATATTACACAACAACAAACTGAAGTTTGCAAATGAAAGGAATGTGCATGTTATAGTTGTATACACTGAACAGAGCCAGAGGTGCACTGATCACTACAGGTATTTAGCATGAATTTTTTAAAGCAGCTCTTTTGGAGGCTAGGCTGAATGTTTTTGGGTGTAGATAGTCTCCCCTATTTCTGCGAATGTTCACTGTTCACAGATATGTATACATATTTCTTATGTGTACAAAAAGCAGGCCTCTGTCAGTCTTGAAAGACTATGGTATCATGCTTGGCGCTGTATATGTTGCATGTGAAGCACGAAAGCCTGGGTTGGATTGTTATGGAGGATAGGCTGTTACCCAAGCAGCAAATCCCCCCTCTCCAGTCACTGAGTTAGTCCATTGGAAAGACAGAGCTAATACGATTGGATCCAGCTGGCGTCGCAGAGCTGGGCTAAAGACAGGAGCTCACCCTGTCTTGTGGGGCCGACCCAGGTCTTGAACCCTGGCCTGCTGATTAACAGGCACAGCGTCTTAACTGCTTGTGCCACCCACACTGAATTGAGAACTGTATACATTTACTAGAACTATTGAGGGGAATGGGTAGATAGGTTCATTTGGATTTTTAGCTTCAGGTGTGAAAATTCAGCTCTCAGTGTTTCCAATAGTTCACAGTAATATACAAATAGCAAAATAGAGTAATGCTCACATGGACCTGATTGAAGGGTTCACAATACGAAGCAATCCTTATTGCAGAAAGTTGTTCTGAAGGGGCTTGATGCATACATTGCCTGGAACTAGTGCTGCATACTCAATCAAGAATTATTCCAATGGAATAATGGCAGTCTTTCTTGTGAATTTACTGTAGAACAGCTAAACAAATCTTCCTTTAATCTGCCTTTTAAAATTCTGAAGCACTTGTTATCTCCTAGAAAGCGCTCTGATCTTGTACACACATCCTTCTTTGCATCAGTGCCAGTTTCCTTCCAACAAAAGCTTTGAGCCCTTGCTTGTTCTGTGGTCAAATATCTTTTCTGTGAACCAATTCTGAGTTTTTATAGAGGGCTTTCCGACATTCTAGCTGCCTTTTCACATAACGGAACTACTTGCCCTCTTCTTATATTCTTTTTGGAGGACCCTTATATGAAGAGAAACTTGATGGGGTAGCCATCTATAAATAGGTTTATTCATTTATAACGTTGGGAAGAGGCTTCCATTTTTTACATGAAGGTAAATGAGTATGTGGGAGAGGAGAGCAATGTCTTCTCCATCTTATCTTGCTACTATCCATTTCTTCAGCTCGTGCATTAAGTTGGAGGCAATAGTCTCAGGCAGCAGAACATTTGGGGACATCCACCTCCCATCCATCCGACTTCACTACAAAATCTCACTGAACTTAAAAAAGAAGAGATGAATTGAGCAAAAGTGTGGAGGAGAGGAGAGTGGTAAACTAGAACAACTATTGTAGCCACTATTCTTCTCTCATTTATGCATCCTCTTCCAGAGACAGGGGATAGGACCAGGATGCAGGACTTTTGTTGTCTTGTGTGCTCCTTGAGGCATAAGGTGGGCCACAGTGAGATACAGGAAACTGGACTATAAAGGACTTGACTGGTGCCTGCCTGGGGCTTTTGCCCTCCTTGCCCCACCGGGGCCACCATTACCATTCGCTTCCCTAAAGCGATACGGTCAACACTACCTGGAGATGCCAAGGATTGAACTTAGAACATGCGTCCCATTGCTGAGTGTCGTGCCCCCCATCATTTCAGAGGGGTCTCGCCCCGTCTTTCTCAGCTGGGATCCTATGGGGGAAGGAAACCTCAGTGCCTGCATCATCATCATCAAAATCTCTCATTATGAAGATGTCAAAGGAAGAGGCTCTCACAGGTAAGTCAAACACAAGGTTACTTTACTGCAGTTTGAGGTATGAAAGCATATCGGTTTCTAAAGGCACTTCTTGGTTACAGGTTCAACTTCTACTTGGAGTTTGCAGACTCCTTCTTCACAACCAACATGGAACGACTCACAACAGTAAGTAATAACAGGTATTCAAAGTCTTTGTCTCTTAACTCCAGGAGGTGGGGATTATCCGGGTTCTCTAACCAGTCCTTAATCCCTTTCAGAGTCCTCTGCAGCCAACGACAGCCCTTCCAGTCTCTGGACTTCATCTTCCTCTGCAGCCTCCTCTCTTGCCTCCTCCCGCTTCCATGGCAAAACCTCCAACTTCCCGCTTGGCACCTCGTCCTCACCCAAATCTCCCGCCTCGTCCGCCTTCCCCCAATAATCGGGCGTGGAGCGTGGGAGAATCTTAACTCCTCCTCTGGCATACCAGCGAGGAGAAGGACCCACTGTAATCCCCCTCCTTCGCCTGCTGCCACCCCTCCCTCTGTTCTGCAATGCAACCAAGTCTTTCATCGACTAAACCTCTACCGAATCTGGAAACAAGTCAATGTCCAGGGGAGGGTATCGGGGATGTCAGCTGACATAAAGACTCTCGCCCATATAGGTCCCCATGGGCTCCATATTATACCTCTTGTAATCCTCCCATGCAATCTCACCACACTGAGTCACAACTTTCACATCCTAGTGTAGGGTACCTGAAGCCACAAACTGACCACTATGGGAAACAGGATACTCAACCAAGGGTCTCTAAACTTTCTGGTCAAAGTACCAGGTCACATCAAGCACTTGGCACAATGTCGAGGACTGTTAAAAATATTTTAAATATAAAATTTAAGTAAACATATTAAAGTTGGAGCTTAGATTAATGAATAAATGGGCTCAAATTTCCAAGATTTCTCCAAGCATCAACATACAGCACAAAAATAAAGCACACACTTAAATGGACCCCTCATTTCATCATGATGGGGTGATGTCCCCACCATCACAGCTCCTTTCATATTTGGTCAACTGGGTCAGGGGCTCTAGGGCACCAGAGGTTGACCACAGATCAGTTAGAGTCTTCCTATGGGACACATCTGGCCCCCAGGCTGGGATTTGGAGACCCCTGTGTAATCCAGAAGTGTTAGCTCCAAACCTTGCTGCATCTATGGCAATATGTCAAATGCTGCCCACTCTTACTAGATGATGTGCTTCATGCGCTTTGTGGCTGAACTTTTAAACTTTTGCCTGGGAAAAGGGAACAAATGGAAGATTTTCACACAACCCACAGGATCTTTAAAGGAAATAACTTAATTTGCAAAGGAAGAAGGAAGAATGTGTGGCGTATCCTCTCCCCTCTTGCTGTGTAATGTGTAGTTAGAAACCACCTCAATTGCAAAATTAGCCTTGTTTCTATGGCTACAACCCAGCAATCACCTACTGTTACTGGCGTGAGTTCTCTCTTTCGAACATCCAATTCATTAATTTGATTTCCCTCGTTTGACATTAATTGGAAGGCATCGATTTTAGGAAAATGACAATGGAGGTTTGAAGATCTTGCCAGAGGTGCCACATTTGGAAAGTTAACAGTGATCCAAGGCTCACAGATGTCACAATTAATGAAATGCAAGGCTCTCTTTACAAGGTGGTACAAAGGCAGCCCACTGTAATGGGGAGGCCAGACTTAATGGTGTTTGTGCAGAGCTCCAGTACAAAGAGTGGGATATGCTAGTATGCATGGCAGAGCATTGTCGGGGGAAGAAATGAAAGAATAATCATTTTTGATGCTTGATCAATACATACAGCTATATTTATGTTTAAACACAACATGCTTTTCTAGCTGAATAGCACCTTCCGAGTACAAAAAAAGGCAAAATACACACAATTTACAGCAAAATTAACCACGGCTATATCTGTTAAAGTGGTAATGGAGATATCATCATCATCATCATCATCATCATCATCATCATCATCATCATCATCATCAGCGTTGTCAATGGGGAAGCTAAACAAAGAAATACAAAAATTGAAAATTGAAATTCATGGGAAAATGGAGTCATGCAGATTCAGTATTTTAAGCACAGAAGGGGAAACTGCAAAGAGGGAAACGTTGGCTTTGGCTATCAACGAAGCTGGACTCCCCTGTGTTTCATCACTTATAATCCTCTATTAATTTAGATAATTCTTTAATCAGATTTCCTTCAAAATTACTTTCCAACCTTGTTCTTTTAGCTTATGGCTCAGACAAAAATCTTGTTCTCAATCCTGCCAGCTGTTCAAACATTTATGGTCAACCAGTCCCTTGAAATTTGTTAGAAAGATAGACAAATGTCATTAGAGCATTAATTACTTGTAACACTAAGAGCACTTTTTAAGAAATAAGCCTCACTGAACTCAATGGAACTTACTTCTGAGTAGACACAAATACGATTGAACTATATATAATAGGAAATCCTAGGTTTCAAATAAACACAGATTTAGGAAAGGCTGCATCCAAATAACCAATACAGTCAATACTCCTTGTGGTAATAATCAAATTAAGATATTTGATAATCATGGTTATATATTAATTTAGGGTATCAATCATAATGATTGCCAATGATTGCCCACACATACCTTTATTCATTTTACTGTAATTTGCTATATATATTGGCTCTGTGATAATACATATGTATTATTTAGGCTTTTGCAAGTAGTATTTATGAGCACAGTCCTAACCATGTGTGAGTAAAGTAAGCCCAATGTGTTCAATAGGTTTTACTCAGTGGTGGACTTCAGGGGGTTCTCACAAGTTCTATAGAACCCTTTGCTAATGAGCGCCTTGTTCTGAGAACCGGTTACTAATGGGACATAGAACCTGTTTTTAATTTAGGTTATTAGGACATAGAACCTGTTGCTAATTTATGTGAATCCCACCACTGGTTTTACTCCCCGGAAAGTGTCTTTAGGATTGCAGCATATGTCTTTTTCAGTGGCCATTTTGCATCTGCAGGTTGAAAAAGACTGGGTTCCACTTTTCAACTGTTTTCACTTTTGGACAGTGCTCTGATCCCTGACCCATCCAATAAATGGAGAATGACTGTACTTAAAATCTGCCACTGAAGCTTCCTGGGTGACTTTGGGCGAGTCACTTACTCTGAGCTTCACTTACCTCACAGGGTTGTTGTGAGGCCAAAACGATACAAGCATTGTAAGTCACCTTAGGCATTTGCATTGGCATGAGAATGGTGGGGCATAAATAAATAAATAAATAAATAAATAAATAAATAAATAAATAAATAAATAAATAAATAATGGGCAGAAATTTTCTTTAAATGCCTTTTCAACAGAACATCAAATTACATTTTCCTTCCTTGTGACCTAATTCTGTAAATTCTGCAAATCCATTGTTTTGTGCTGGCCAGGAACCAATGCCAGAAAATCACCAGAAAACTGCAGGATCAGCAAAGGCAATCAATACACTTCACTGCAAATTATATATATAAAAGCAGGCCTCCGTCAGTCTTGGAAGACTATGGTATCGTGCTCGGCGCTACATACGCTGCATGTGAAGCACAAAAGCCTGGGTTGGATTGTTATGGAGGATAGGCTGTTACCCAAGCAGCAAATCCCCCCTCTCCACACCATGGAATTAGTCCAATGGAAAGGCAGAGCCAATACGATTGGATCCAGCTGTGTCGCAGAGCTGGGCTAAGGAGAGGAATAGTTTGTCATTCTGGTGGCTCAAGCTCAGATTAGGATTGGGCCTTAGGCCCAATCCTAATCAGAGCTTGAGCCACCAGAATGACAAACTATTCATGGCAAGGCTTGAACAAGTGATGGGCAGTTGCATTCGGATGCCAGTGGACAGGACTTCCCTATTGGTGGCAGTTTCATAGGAGTCTGGAGGGTGGCAGAGAGTGGGTATAACTGTGTGAGTAGAGGGAGGAACTGAAGGGATAGATCTGGGCAGAGACAGGGTAGTATCAATTGCAGCTATAGAGCTGTTGCACACCTGGGTAGAGCTAATGGCTTGGCACAGGCAAACCACAGGGCAAGATAAGTGTTTCCAGGCTTACCCCATGAAGACCTAAAAAGGCCAACTGCCTTATATGAGATTCTGTGAGCATGAAGTTGGAGCAACCACACTTCTGCATGAGGAGTTGCATGGGATTAGGCTAAGACTAAAATAATTATAAAATAATTATACTAAAAATAATTATCCAGATTAACTAAAACAATATGAGGATGTGATCAAGGTTTGGGGATTTGTGTAATGAAATCATATTAGAGAGACTGCACAATAGGAACATGCAGGGCTTATTAAGAACATGGTAAGGTGTTTTATAATGGTCAGAGGACTGGTTTATCTTGTATCTTATGTACTGTCTTACAGTGACTTTCTAAAGCTTCTGGGTCTTTCCTAGTTTAATCGAAATATACTGAACACTACCCCTGAAACCTTCTGCATGCAGAGCATGTGCTCTACCTCTGAGCTACTTCAGCATGATAACAAGGTTTTTCTGGTTGGGACACAGCAGGACCCCTGGTATGAGACTTTTCTGTGAGCCATGATCAAAGCTGTTTTGTTGAAGTTTAACAATGGAGTATGAGGAAAGGAAAGAAAGTTCTGAGGGTAAGAATATTTATTTATGTAAATGTTAGTACTGCAGCATACTGGGATATAGATTTTCCCTGAAAAAAAAATTTAAGTTTTCTGAGGCAAAAACAAGATATTGTATTGTGCTTTGGGAGGAAAAATTGGCATGGCTTGTGCCACAAAGATAACCCTGGACTGCAGTGAATGTGTGGTCACAAATCCTATGTGAGTTGAAACTCAGAGATGTATTATATTTTCCTATGTGGTAAGTCCCTGTTCAGGTTGGATCCAGAGTAACTACAATCCAGAGTAACAACGGGAGAACGTAAGAGACTTTATGTGCACCCTTAGTTATGGCAGAACCTAGTGAAAGCCTATGGGAAATTCATATTGGAATCCAGAGCAAATTGTTCTTACACCAGAGCAAGGACTCCCCGTAGTTGCTCTGGATTGCGCCCTTAGGCGCAATCCAGAGCAACTACGGGGAGTCCTTGCTCTGGTGTAAGAACAATTTGCTCTGGATTCCAATATGAATTTCCCATAGGTTTTCACTAGGTGGTGCAGTAACTACGGGTGCACGTATTGTCTCTTATGTGCTCCCGTTGTTACTCTGGATTGTAGGGTTAGTTGTTATCAAGTGTAAGAAAAAATCTGCCTATCATAGATGCTGCCTATTTTGATGATCACTGTATTTGACATCAGCAAAATTCATTCTGGTCTTCTTCCTCTTTAACCAAAGGGATCTATCTTGTGGAGGTCATGTCAGAATTCTTCTCATTCATTTTGTGCTTTTTGAAAGCAATCTTGATTTCCAAAAAGAAGGCAGCAGTTCTTAAATTTTCTTTTTTCTTTTTCCATGACATGATAACTGATTAATTCTGGCATTGTTCAGAATGTCTTAGAATGAGGCAGATACTTCAGTACTGGTAGAGACTGAAAGAAGGTTAACCAGGAAGGAAGGACAAACGTTGTTACTGACAATTTATCACTGACTGGGTGTCATTTGCAGTCAATAAATTTGCATGTCCTTTGTGTGCCAGTAATGGTTTTGCTGAGTTCTGAAGGATCTGAACATTACCCCTGAAACCTTCTGCATGCAAAGCATGTGCTCCACCTCTGTTCTTGAAGGATCTGAAGAACATACCCTACAATCTAGAATAACTACGGGAGCACATAAGAGACATTTATGTTGACGTAGTTATGGCACCACCCAGTGAAAACCTATGGGAAATTCATATTGCAGTCCACAGTAAATTGTTCTTATGTCGGGGCAAGGACTCCCCATAGTTACTCTGGATTGTGCCCATAGTATTTCAAGTATTTCACAACTCAAAGGGTGTGGTTCCATACTAACGACCTTTCTAGTCCAGCATCCTGTTCCTCACAATGGCCAACCACATTGGAGGATCCAGAGAAAAAGACATGAAACTAGCCCCCAAACCTCCCCTCATAGCTCTTGCTCCTTCCCATAGCTGCTATTTAACACTATTTGTCTAAGGCCGAACAATATGGTTAACATTACTCTGAGTTTGGTCATGGGATCAGTGATGCATTTTACAAAGAGTTGATGGGAGGTGGAAAGTAAGTTGTGTTTCCTTTTCTTTTGTCATGCAATGTCTTCAAGTGTCATCTAGATAAGGTTCTACAGGCGAAATGTATACATTTTAGAGTCTAATCATATTCCACCCCAACGGTGCAGATGAACAAAAAGTGTACTGTTGGGGTGGGGGGTGGGGTGAGGGTTGGGAATCCTTGAAGGGGAAAGTAGCATTAATGCTTTGCAATGTATCTCCTTGGACATGCTCTGTAGTTGGTGCAAGTTCAAGGAGAAGAATGGGGCGGAGAGACTGCACAAAGAGGGGTTAGGATAGAATGCATGTCTTTGCTACTGGCTCCACTCTTTCTTGCATGTCTTCCACCCCATTCTTCCTCCTCCTCACCCAGTTTCATCTCTCCCTCACTGTGTCCCCGCTACTGTCTTAACTTCTCCAGTAGGCAAGGTGAAGTCCAACGTTGCCAGCACTCTCACAATTGCCGCCATGTAGCATTGTGTGCTCGATCAGCAGCCATTTGATAACAGTGGCGCTTCCATTGTTGTAATACACTGACCCTGATAGCCTAATCTGGAATAGGATTGGACTGCTTGATGTGTAAATAAACAGGCAAAACAAATACACAAAAATGAAAAGTTCAAAGAAAATTTCAGGATTCTTTCCAAGATTAGACATCTGAAAATTTTCAAAAAGCCAAAAAAGTTTCTAGAAGTGAAATAACATCTCTCAGGACATCTACACATCCTTAGCTGTTTCCTTTTTGTGCATTACAGCTGAACCACGTAATGAGAAGAACAATTTACACATTTCCTCTTTCCCCACTTCCTTGTAGTATGCAAAATTTCTCAATAAGTGGTTTTAATATAATGCTAACAAGTTGATGTGTATCTGACTGTATTACACTCAAGTATCAACAAGCATACACATATTTTAATACCACCTTAAAGCTCTCATGGTGGAACCATAACAAGTTTTTTTTAACGTAAAACAGGAACAGCGATTCAGCAAAAATATGAGAAAGGTTAAACTAATTAGCTATACAAAGATGAAATGGTGGCCAAAGGAACACAATTTTGATGGAAGGATTTCCGGACAGAGCTTGACCAACTCAGGAAGGACTAAGCCTTAATCACACATAACAAGAAGTAGCTGGGCTCATTGTCCTGAAGGCAAAAGTCTTCTCCTCACATATTTTTGACAGCTGCCCTGACAAACTGTCAACTCTCATTAGGAGCTCCCCTCCAAAACCAAAAATAAAAGCATAAAAAAGAAGAAAACAACTGAATGTGAAACAATAGGCAAAGAATCATCTCCCATGCGGTCCATCCCCACCATATACAATAACTTCTACCACGGACCGCAAGAACCTCAAAGCCACGAAGGAAGAAAGACTATTCTTTTTGTTCTGAGATTTTCTTTTTCAGCTCTTTTCTTGTAATGTAGCCTTACATGATGGGTCCATTGTCAATGAGAGCTATGGGGATTGCTTGAGAACTGGTTGGTGAGGAGCTCTCGGAGTCTGCAAGTGTGGTTCGTATTTCATTTTGACAAGGCAAATGAGAAGATTCTGACAAAAGACACTTTGAAGATGTCCCAAAAGGGGCTCGTCTCAGAATTAGATTTCTCCGAGGACACAAACACAAGACATTTTTTTCTCTTTTAACACAAAACACCCAAACGCAAACACTGGACATCAAATAGATGATGTATCTGATTATTGTTGCCAGTCTTCAGACAAATAATATCGCATATGCACAACGTATAAATCCCTAGAATATAGATGTAGAGTCCAGGTACACAAAGACAGATTATTCTTCAGTGTTCTCTGTTTCAGTCTGTTTTTCTGCTTCTCTTTCAACATCATTAATCCTCAGACAAACCCTAACAGAAGGAAGCCATTTTTTAGCAATAGCCTGCTAATAACCAAACATGCTCCTCATGACAAAGGGCAAATCGGCACTGCTGAGACCTTCTGTTGTTGTCTTTTGTGGCTCTGTCTGGGGAGATCAAGAATTTTACCCTCTCGGCTAACCAGTGTGTATAGATTGCAGTCAATTCAGGGATGCTGCCAGAAGTAGCCTCTCCACAGTGACTGGTCTGAGCAACATGCCCCAGCCACTGTTTCAGGGCAATTGGGAAAGATCAAGAAATCAATTTGTGATAATAAGATGACAATATGCAATAGGTATAATAAATCAGGTGCTCGATGGATAAGAAGCAGCGGGAAGAAGACAGATATAAACAGCAAGCTAGGTCCAAAATTTGACTTGCATTTGCTACAAAAATGCTGCTGGGAATGGGCTTCCATTATCTTGCCCCAGGCTGAGTATTATATAGTACATATAGATGTCAACAGAGCGCCCATTAATTCACAGTGTTATACAGCTTAATGCCAGAAGTGACCGCTGGTTACAGCAAACCTGGTGGAATGCAAGACAAAAAGATTTTTTAATAAAATTTAATACGATTTCTTGAACACAACTCGAATGCACTTCTAGGTAACGTCAACACAAAAATGATCTCCATAGTTGTCACTGGTGCTCACTTTCAGGAAAGCGCATGCAGGACTGCAGGCCAAAATGAATGGGTGTTGTAATGATGACACGTTTACTGTATTTACTCAATTTAACATTCACCTTTTCCAGCCAAATTTAGAGCACAATCCTAACCATGTCTACTCAAAGGTAAGCCCCATTGTGTTCAGTGGGTCTTACTCCGAGGAAAATGTCATTAGGATTGCAGCCTTAAGATGCAATCCTAACCATACTTTCCTGGGAGTAACACCCATTGAACACAATGGGGCTTACTTCTCAGTAGACATGGGTAGGATTGTGCTCTTAGTCTCCTAAATCATGGTGCGCATCAGATTTGATGGTTAATTAGAGTTAATGCGGGGTTTTTATTATAAGTATAGGGTGCACAGTAGATTCAATGGTACATTCTTCTTCTTTGATCCATTCAGTCGTGTCTGACTCTTGGATACTCTATAGGCCAGGTCCCTCCACGCTTCCCTGTCTTTCACAGCTTTTTTCAGTTTGGCGATGTTCATGCCAGTGTCCTTAACGGTGTCCAGCCAGTGGATCTTTGGTGTGCCCTGTTTTCTTTTGCTACTGACCATTCCAGGTAGCATCTCCTTTTCCAATGAGTTTGCCCTCATCACGTGTCCAAAATAGATCAACCTCTGTCTGGTGGTTTTGCCTTCCAGAGACACCTCTGTGCTGATGTGGTCTAGGACGTCTTTATTGGTGATTCTGGCCATCCATGGGATTCTTAAGAGCTATGGATACAGAATAGTTGGGGCAGCCCAGCTAGGGCTCTCCTCACTCCCCTTACTCTGGATTGTGCCCTTAGTCCCTATGGGCAAAATCCAGAGTAACTACGGGGAGTCCTTGCTCCTGTGTAAGAACAACTTACTCTGGATTCCAATATGAATTTCCCTTAGGTTTTCACTAGGTGGTGCAGTAACTACGGGTGCACATAATGTCTCTTACATGCTCCCGTAGTTACTTTTGATTGTAGGGTATGTCTTTCCTACATTTGGCTCCCAACAAGATTTTATTTGGCAATTTAAAATATTTTTTTTATCAAATTAACATTTGGCTTATTCATTCATGTAGATTTTCTTTACCCATTTATAAAACTTTACCCATTTATAAAACTATTTTTTTTTCCTTTGGCCTGCAAAAATGTGAGAAAATATTATATGTTCCTCATACTGAAAGTTTGGAGACAGAGAGCACAATCTTAACCATGTGTACTCAAAAGTTAGCCCCATTGTGTTCAATGGGTCTTACTCCCAGGAAAGTGTCTTTAGGACTGCAGCCTTAAGAAATGTTCAAATTTAGTGGATTAATGAAATGCACAAGATGGACTCCTCCCTTTTTTATTAAAATGATGCCCTCCACTGCATGGTCTTCTACTTTTTAAGTAGGGAAGCAGAAGAGCAGAAGTTAGAATTGGTCCCATCTATCTATCTATCTATCTATCTATCTATCTATCTATCTATCTATCTATCTATCTATCTATCTATCTATCTATCTATCTATCTATCTATCTATCTGTCTGTCTGTCTGTCTGTCTGTCTGTCTGCAGTATTTATATACCGCTTTTCAACTAACAAGTTCACAAAGCGGTTTACAAAGAAATGGAAAAATAATAATAGCTAATTAATAGCTAATGGGTGCCTGTCCCAAAAGGGCTCACAATCTAAAATGCAAAAAAAAAAAAAAAAAAGAACACCAGCAGAAGCCACTTGAACAGACATTGCTGGGGTGTGTAGGGCCAGTTACTCTCCCCCTGCTAAATAAAAGAGGAACACCCACTTGAAAGAGTGCCTCTTGCTCGGTTAGCAGGGACCATCTCTCCCTCCCAATCTGAAGACTGTCGTTAACCATTTCTTTAACTTCCTTTAAGTTACAGTCTTCAGTTCTGCTCTATTAATCCAATACCTGATTCTCACTTTCCAAATTGTTCAAAATCAAAACCTGATTTTACAGATGATAATAAGATATGCTGAATCCTAGGAGCAACTGGTTGAAAGCTTAGAAGTCCAGATAACTCTTGACAGGGAGGTGAAAACTGAATTATAAAATGTCTATGGGGAGTTTTCCAGGTTTCTAGATGCAAGACACTGCTAAGGCTGTACAGTTCTTTTGCATACGGTATAAAACAATCTTTCAAAAAGGCAGAGTGTGCTTTGACAAGGGAGCTGCAAAGGTCTTGATAATGGAACTAATCACACTATTCAGTCCTGAGTGTGACACATCAGCAGTGATGGCACTAATAGCTTATTGACTAGCAGTGACTGAGTGGCCTGCAAAGCATCATTTAATCGTTGCAGAACCGCAACTCGGGCTACCGAACAAAGGTCAATGGCTAATTCAGACTCCAGGACTCCCTCCTCCCCCTAAACTGGCACAAAGCAAAACCTAACATATTTGCTCTATTATGCCTGGATGCTTCAATAATGACCCCAATATACTTCCTGTAATAAGAGTTATTAAAGCCAATCATCTCCATTCTCCTTCTTGATGAAGTTCAATGTTTTCGGCAGGCAGAGATTCACATGAACAGAAATGGGCTTCTTAGAGACTCCGCTTCCTGATTTTGCTTTTGACACCTGTATGTGCAAAGTGGGAAGGAATTATAAGGAGGCAGAGATTCCCTGTCCCTGTTGAACTGGAATAATGCACTTGCTTCTCAAAAGGGTATTTCATACACAACTACATGGCAAATAGACAGAATTATGGCCTCAGGCGACAATCATAAGCTCCACTTAGGATGGCATAAGTCCCGGCACAAGTCCCATGCTGGCCTGGGGGTATTGCAAAGATGCCGTAAGGCACTTCTGAGCCACTCCTGGGAAGATTAGGTCAGCGCACAAACACATACTGGCCTCCTCACACCACCACAGTAATGGGTAGTGGATAAGTCTGCCAGCCTAAATTGATTAGGATTGTGCTCTGAATGTGCTAGTTGACTTCAGGTGCAAAAGCTGCAGCTGCTTTTTAATGCTATCAAGTGTGCAACTTGCTGCTTAACCCCTTCCCTAATACTGAGGGGAAATGATGCAAGTCTGGAACATTCTAGGATGCCAGCCTCATTTCCTGCCCATGTGCCATCTCCATGATCCATTCATTCTACCATCAAAATTTGTGTGATGCAGGACAATAATGTTGGCCAGTATGGGCTGCGTATTTATATTTATGGCCCATCCTATGAGCAAAAATACCATATATATCATAAGAGAGGCAGGATGGAGTAGTGGTTCAGGAGTTGGATTGAGACCTGGAAGATTCTGGTTCAAATCCCCCTTCAGCCCTTCTGCTGTCAATGAAAATATTAGAACTCCAATTCTTTGTCCACTGATCATCAGTTCCTACTTTCCTATCAGAATCTGACTAAAGAGCTTCCTCCAATCTTCTTTGGCTGCAAAAAGGACACATTAACCCTTCTTGCCTTGTGGTTGAAACTCCCTGCTGCTTGTCCAGTCTGAATGATAGCACCACCAGGTTTTTCATGCTTCAAAAACATTAGGCAAGCATTCACAGACACAAGCAGACTTGACTTGGTAACTTGAATATGAGAATCACGTAACCAAATACGAGACTCAAGGCCATGACTTGTGTTTTTCTGTGTCTTCCCACATGTGAATTATGAGTCAGCTAGTCAGCAAAAAATGCAAAATTTTGTGACTCAAGTGTGAGTCATTCAGTTCTAATACCCAACACTGGAAGATACCCCTATGGACTTCAGCTCCAGCCTTGGCAAGCAATAATGGCTCATGCTTCCATCCCTGCTCTTTCCAAGGCTTGATACACACTTGCAGTTAAAGCTATTAGACAGACAACTTACAACCTGACAAACTGCAGTCTCTGTCTGCAGCCCCTATCAAATTGATCACTGTCAAGATCCTTTTATTTTTCCCTCCCCTAATAAGGGGAGACAGTTTGGGAGATGGTGATGAATAATCTCTGAGTATGGATTCGTAAAAACTGCCCACTATGGGAGCAATCCAGAGTAACTACGTGGAGTCTTTGCTCCGGTGTAAGAACAATTTGCTCTGGATTCCAATATGAATTTCCCATAGGTTTTCACTAAGTAGTGCAGTAATTACGGGTACACGTAATGTCTCTTACGTGCTCCCGTAGTTACTCTGGATTGTAGGGTATGTTCAGTGGTGGGCTCCAGCAGGAGCCTACTCTATAGAACCGGTTGTTAACAAGAGATAGTACATATAAAGTTTAAAAATAGCCATTTAAAAGTGGCTGCCAGATGGGCAGAGAACCAGTTCTTAATTTCTTTGACGCCCATCACTGGGTATGTTGTATATGTTTACACAGATGCAACACCACTGTTTTCAGTGAAACCTAGTCCCAGGTGAATGTAGACAGGGAAGCAGCTCCATAACAGTTCTGGGTGCAATCCTAACCAAATTTCCAGCACTGGCATAGCTGTGCCAAAAGCGTATGTGCTGCATCCTGCAATAGGGGACAGTCATAGACGCTCCTCATGGTAAGGCATGGTAAGGCATTGTTCCCTTACCTTGGAGTTGCACTGACTTTACCCCAGACCTGGAAAATGTTTAGGATTATGTCCTAAATTGGTTAAAGTCAAATGTGAAATGCTATTGCATGATATGAATGGCATCCTCTAGACTTTCATTGTATGGTTTGGGGACTTTTCCTTTAAAATAACAGCTGGGGAGCTGTTATTTTACACTCTGAATAAGGCTGCCATGTGGGATACTTAATCCTTTAATTCCATTCCATTTTCCTGCAGAAAATATTTTTCCCCAAACTCAATGCTATTTTTTCTGGAAAAATAGGTCCCAAAACTCATCTGTCGGTACTCACAGGTACTCACCTCTCTCTCTCTCTCTCTCTCTCTCTCTCTCTCTCTCTCTCTCTCTCTGTGTGTGTGTGTGTGTGTAATGACTTGAAAAAAATTTCTACAAATATTTTTTGCACTAATTAGAAAGACGGGCTGTGGGTGGCGCAAGCAGTTAAGACGCTGTGCCTGTTAACCAGCAGGCCATGGTTTGAGACCTGGGTCGGCCCCACAAGACAGGGTGAGCGCCTGTCCTTAGCCCAGCTCTGAGATGCCAGCCAATCGTATTGGCTCTGCCTTTCCATTGGACTAATTCAGTGGCATGGAAAGGGGGGATTTGCTGCTTGGGTAACAGCCTATCCTCCATAACAATCCAACCCAGGCTTTTGTGCTTTGCATGCAGCGTATGGAGCGCTGAGCACAATACCATAGTCTTTCAAGACTGACGGAGGCCTGCTTTAATTAGAAAGAAAAGGTCAGTCTGGGAAAGTTTGTCTTTTTCTTCTCCACTCCCCTCTTCCCAGCCACCTGAAAGTAATTGGCTGTTTATTTCAACAATTTTTTGTGCACAATCTCATTGCGTAATCCTTTTCACTGTTGTTGCAGTTAATCAGTTTCATTAATTAATTATTTCTGTTTCCCCATATACAGGCATGCCCTTTCTTCTCCCGACAGCTCCATGAGTTTGGTAATGCTGCAAGATGGCAACAAGATGGAATCATCTTTATGTGCCAGCAAAATATTCCTTTTTTCTTTGTTCAAGTACGGTGGATGGATTCATTAACTCATAACAATTTCCAGCATGCCTCATCTTGAAACCGTGGGTAGGTAGCACTCTCCCACAGAATAAAACATTGTAAAGAACCGTTAAGCACTCTTCACTTTCCCAAGTGGTGAGACAACTGAGGGCTTTGCTACAGGATATCATTTTCCAGGAATGAGAATACTCGAGTCTTAGCACTTCTTTGTCAAATCTCTTTACAAATATGCAAACAGACCTTCGTGGAAACAAATAGACTCTTATGCAGGTACCACAGCAACTTATCCTGCATCGATTTCAATTCATAGCTCCTTCAGCTCTCTATATCACTCTGTGACTTTGCCTTCATTCAAACTGCAAACCTTCCTTTTAGCTGTCAATGCCCAATCCATTCTGGAGTAAGAAACACTGAGCTCCAACACTAGTGCCGGGTGTCATAAACCATGTTTATGGTACCCTCTCTGTAGGGAGCGCCAATGCTGGGCCAGTGCCAATCAATGCTGAGCCCAGTACTAGAAGGATACAGTAGGATTATTCAGTGGTAAGTTGCACTATTGGGCAGCAGTGTGTGTTTTGGGGGTTGGAGGGAGGATATCCTAGATGGGGGAGGGTGTGGTGGAGGAGTGACTGACCTGGGAGGGAGATTGGATTAGTTGAGCCCTGATCTGCCAGATCCCAACCTCCATGTTAGGCTGAAAAGTCCATCTTAGAGGTTTTCCAGTCTGGCCTGGCAAAATATCCAGCACAGACTCAAGTAACTCCATTGCAAAGCCCGCACCCTTATTTAGAGGAAGAGGACAAAAGTCCCCTTTGCAGAGTCATTGGATACAGTAATCACAATTTTTGTGCCACTGCACAGGTGGCACCTCTGAAGATAGGATTGGGTTGCATTTCTGTTCACATTCTCTGATGGAGATTACATTCTGAATGCTGGAGCCATTTAAGGACATTCAGCCCTTTGATTAATTAGGTTGCAATCCTAATGACACTTTTGCTGAGAATAAGTCCCATAGAACAGAATGAGACTTACTTCTGAGTAGACATGGTTAGGATTGCACCCTAGGTCCCTGATCACCCATCCATTTTGTCAGACAAAAAATAGAGATAGGCAGGCTTTTTCACGTAAATTTGGGACAGCCAAACTCATAGCAATACCTTACAAGTCCCTAATCCATTTTCACCCTGATCTTCCAAAGCCATCGCAAATAAATACATAATGTTTAGGAAAGACAAGGATTTAAGACAAAGCCATTCCGTGTATAAGAAGTCGACTTGATGTCTCTTGTTATATGTACCTGGTCCAGTGGTGTACCTAGGTCATTTGGCATCAAGTGCCCACAAATCTTTTGATACCCCCATAATTTGTCAATTAATTATTCAATTAATTGTTATCGATATTAATACAGTTAATTATATATTAATATTTTTATATTTTAAAAAAATCACCTTACCAATAGACAGCACAATCCTAAACATGTCTTCTCAGAAATAAGCCCTATTGTGTTAAATGGTTCTTGCTCCCAGGAAAGTGTGTTTAGGATTGCTGTGTAAGCCTATACTTTACTCTTTTTTTAGGAAGGGGCAAGGCTACCTTCTGTAGCACTTGCTGAGCTCCACTTTCACTGGATTGGGTCCATTCCGGTGGCCTTGCATTCTTCTGAGCCTGACATGAACACAAGCCAAAACATGTTTGCTTATTTGCAAGTAAACATGGCTGTGTAACTCACCTTACAATCCAGAGTAAATACGGGAGCACAGAAGAGACATTATGTGTACCTGTGGTTACGGCACCACCCAGTGAAAACCTGTGGGAAATTCATATTGCAATCCAGAGCAAATTGTTCTTACACCAGAGCAAGGACTCCCTGTAGTTACTCAGGATTGTGCCCTCAGTCCTACTTTCCATTTACCATATATACTAGAGTAGAAGCCCCCTCGGCTTATACTCGGTTGAATTGAAAAGTGATGGGATCAAACCCCATCATGTCATATACTGTTGGATTCATATTGAAGAGCAGAATCCAATGCAAAATTCAGATTTAAGATCTCTCCTTCTTATCAAAAGTTATGGCCAAAAAACCCAAAAAACAAAAACTATAAAAATAAAAAAATACATTTTTGGCCATTTTTTTAAGCGGGCAGACATTTTGGCCTGGGGTTAGGAATTTTGGCCTTGGGGTTCAGGAATTTTGGGTTTGGCATCTGGTCACCCTGTCCTATGCATGTCTACTCTGAA
Source organism: Cryptoblepharus egeriae (assembly GCA_030015325.1). Classification (NCBI taxonomy): domain Eukaryota; kingdom Metazoa; phylum Chordata; class Lepidosauria; order Squamata; family Scincidae; genus Cryptoblepharus; species Cryptoblepharus egeriae. The sequence continues at coordinate 194,891,885 of JAREYC010000002.1, forward strand.
ATAAGACCCACTAAGTTCAATGAAGCTTACTCCCAGGAAAGTGTGCTTAGGATTGCAGCCTGTGAATTCCAAGATTCTGCTGGAAAATATGCATCCAATGGTATATGACATGATGGGGTTATTCAAAAAGACTAGCAATTTTAGCGGTTTAATGATTTTTTGTCATCCCCTAGTGTGTTACCCCCGAGGATGGTACCTGGGGCCCAGATCCCTGTAGGCCTTCCCCTAGCCACCACCCACTGTCAGGCCACTGCCTGACATAGAAATGATGCAATTTTCTTCCTACCATATGACAACCTTGTTTGGTCAGGTCTTTGAGGCTACCCATGTCTATTTCTGTCCTGTGAATGGTTGAAAAATAATTTACATGAGTTGGCTATGTTGTGAATATACAGTGGATCATACACAAGGCATGGGTGATCCTTGAATCTTCTATTAGCACATTTACAGTCCAGTCCTACCACCCACACTGATGGAGCTGCATTGAATCTACACATGTTGGGATAGGGTGAGAAGCTTCAGTAATATTGTAGAGAACTTTGCCTTTCTTTGAAGATATACATCTTTACTATATTGCTTTTTCTTTTTATATATTATTATTTATTCAGAATTTTTATATGTTGCTTTTTCAATTAAATGTTCTCTAGGCTGTTTTTCATAGCAAAATGATGTCCAGTTATTTCCATTATTAAACAGTGGGTACCTTCATCCATTGATCAGGTGGTGTATCTTCCCAAGAGAAGATCACCCATTAGAAAACATGAGCAAATTTGATCGAAGCGTGAAGTAAACAGATTGTGGGCCTCATGGTAGAGCTTTTAAAGTGGAAAGACCAGCCAGGCACATAGGAAAATAAATAAATATAGATATATTTGCAATTAAAATCTACTTTTTGCCAAGGTTGACAGACAAGGTGGAAAATAAGTGCCCTTGAGCGAAAACTGAATAATAGGTTTCTGAAGTCTGGAATCTGGGGATGTGTAATGGAAGAGCTGACACAACAGCAATTGGGGGGGGGGGTGAATAGTGGCATAGTAATAATTGGCGACTTGCAGTGGCCAAAGCCATTTACCTGAATTATTTATGCAAAAAATCTGACAGGAATTTCATAAGAGCAAATAAGGGGAGTCCATAGGGTGCCGTTTACATGATGCAATCACACGTCTGATTGACTGGAGGGTCACATCTGCAGATGATGCTTTAAATGCCCTGGGGATGGGTTTATTCACCAGAAGCACACACCTATTGTTGCACCCTCATCAACGCTTGATTATTCAGTCATCATCTGGGTCTCACTCATTGCAAAAAAGTGATCTGACATTAATAAGAAATGATTCTGTGCATTTTATTAAAAAATCAGCAGCATGTATGTGTGAAGGATCCTATTAGACTAGAAAATTGTCCTCCTTTCTTTTTCACAATAGACTTATCCTGAGTGACATTTGTCATTCCTCTCTCAAGGGGAACATCCACATTTTCGTCTGCAGCTGCAAAGGAGCAAGGCTTCTGAATAGGATTCCAGTATTACCCTTTCATTACACACACACACACACACACACACACACAGAGAGAGAGAGAGAGAGAGAGAGAGAGAGAGAGAGAGAGAGAGAGAGAGATTTAATGCAAACATTAGAGAGCAAACAATTTTATTCATGGACCTCCATGTTCACCAGCTTTATGACACAGTAATCAAAGTATCTATAGATACTGGGCATTCCCTTGGTTGTATTTCCATCTCACTTGTGATTGCTCAGAAGAATTGAGATTTTTTTGTTACTGCTTGTTGTTTAAGCAACAAAATCAAGTTATCTACCTGGATGAAAAAACACAGCAGGAACTTTTAAAGCTACTGGTGGACATTTCTGAATTAGAAAAATAATCCACACTTTCAATGGCTAACTTGTACTTCAGGAACTCATGAGCAACCATTTGACATAGTCAAGAAGCTGCTACAGAATAACCCTACAATCCAGAGTAACTACGGGAGCACTTAAGAGATAGTTGCGTTGACGTAGTTACTGCACCACCATGTGAAAACCTATGGGAAATTCATATTGCAATCCAGAGTAAATTGTTCTTACTCCAGAGCAAGGACTCCCCGCAGTTACTCCTGATTGTGCCCTAAATCAGATTAGTTCACAAATATTTTAGTATTTCTAAATACACTTTCTAAATGACAATCCATTGGGACTTGCTGGAAGTGATGTTCATCAACCTGATGTAGTGATGTTCAACTGGAATGTGATATCTAGGTTGGAGTGAAGCGATGTCAATTTTGGATTCAAATCAAAGTAACAAACTGCCAAAGAGTTTATGAGTTAAAAATAAAAAAGATAAAACAGTAAAAAAATTAAGATGATAAAAACAAAGAAGCAAAAACAATAAAAGCCATAACACCTTATTTTAAGTGGTTAGTGTGTCATAAATGATTGATGAGGTAAGCAAATCATACTTGTGATAGGCTAATAACTTCTAAGAGTATAAGAACCCAAGAGGATCCCTTAAGGATCAGTCCAAAGTTATACTGTTTCCTGACACATTTTTCTCTTAAACTGGTATGTAACACATTTGTCTCCATTTGTGCATGCTAAGAGAGTATGACAGAGGTCAGTCTTGTGGCACTGGGAATGAGGCCTCTAGTGATAAGATCATGGCAGTGGCAAGCCCATGTGCTTCAGACTTTTGTGATTGGCCGAAAGCTACAATTCTATACAGAATTTCATGGGAGTAAGTTCCACTGAGTTCAATGGGTTTTACTTCTGAGTAGACATGTCTAGGATTGTACTGTAAGCTTAGACTACCACCCAAAGCCTTAAGGCAGAGATTCCCATACTTTGGACTGGTGACTCCCTTGACCTACTGGGCCATTGGTGTGGCTCTGCAGTAGGGTTGCAATCAGTGGTGGGCTTCAGGGGGTTCTCACAGGTTCTATAGAACCCTTTGCTAATGAGTGCCTGGTTCTGAGAACCGGTTACTTATGGGACATAGAACCTCTTGTTAATTTAGGTTATTAGGACATAGAATCTGTTGTTAATTTAGGTTATTAGGACATACAAGAATCTGTTGTTAATTTATTTGAATCCCACCACTGGTTACAATCCTATACATTGTATACAGCAGCATGTTTTTCATATGGATTCTCAGTTTGTCTGGGTGCTTTCCATTGCTCCCTGGGAAGCCTCAGCTCATAGTTTTAAAAACACTGCCTTAAGGGATAACACCTGCAAAGTGAATAGGCTCATGCATGGAAACAGGCTGCTGCAAGTGCATCCACTCATGGATTGTGAATTGCATGTGCCAAACAGCTGTACACATAGTTCACTTGGGTTCAGTCTCTGCAGCCCAAGCTAAGGATAGTGTGTGGAAATCTCAACATTCAGGGCACAATCCAGAAGTGCACTTGGGTTATCCTGTCTATCACAGCGCTGACCAAAGTTCAAGATGGGCCACCCTAGTTATTCTGGAAAAGGCTTGGGGCAGCCTAAGCAGTTCAGGAGAGGCATGTTGAGGTCATGTTTAGCATTGCATAGGGCAAAGCAGTTACTCTGTATCCAAAGCCAGTTTCCAGTGCAGAAATTCCCTACTCCAGCTCTTCAGAGTTATACCACCTCAGGAACAGGTACAGTAATGTGTAGACCCATAGGGGTCCATGATAAAACAGGGTAAAAATGGCAGTGTTGACAAAAATCTGAGTTCTTGGCCAGCCTAGCTGCAAGCCTTGCCACTCAACTTCAGGATATGGCACAACTATGACAGCCCACTAACCTGAGGATACAGCAGGCTACACCAACAAGCCCCTTGTATTCACTGTAGACTGTACTGGTAGTCTCATCAGGGACTCCTTCGGTTCCTTGATCAGTGTGATCTGAGGAGAGTCTCATCAGGAGCAAGCCCTCCTCAAGTGCCACTGACTTGGTGTCTACTTAGCATGCTCTGGAGCACGAAAGGCAGCCCAGGCTTCCTGACTCTCTGGATGCAGCCTAACTCTCTGTTCTGGATTCAGAATAGTTGGGAAAGCCCAGCTAGGGCTCTCCTCACTGTCCTAACTCTGGATTGTGCCCTCAGTTCCATCAGCAATGCAGTCCACAAGAGTAGGAGAGGGTTGGGGTTAAGCCCCTTCATCTGGTTTCTTCCAAACTATTGAGTAATGTTGTCAAAGATGAACATTGCAGCTCGGTGCATTGCAGCAGATGGAGTCAACTACATGCATCCATCTCCAGATCAGAGCTTTAATTAATATTATTGTGCAGCTGAATTACTGCTCTTCAGTTTTTAAACAAAGAATTATAAGTTTTTTATGCTCACAAGTTTTCTTGGCATATATAAAGTGTGCTAATTAATGAAATATTTAGTTGATTTTTGGATGGGAATTTTGTAAAGGCATTTAGTTTCCCCTGTGGTAATACAGCTTTTTTCCCTTCCTCCTGGGTGCTGGGTTCATGTGCAGTGGATTTATTTTTCCACTATTGGCTTCCTACATCATTGCATTGACTTTTGTTCTTCTGTAAGAAAATATTCTCCTAAATCAAAACAGCCTTTTCCAAGCATGTCCTATAGAATCTATTGCCAAAAGAAGTGTGAAGGGTTCCAATTAAATACTGTTATGATTTTTTGGTAAGATTTTTCAGGGCATCTGGAACTCAAGGTAAGGATCTTTCATCACCCATTAAAGTTTTACATGCTCATAAGGAAACGAACACTTCAAATCTGCTGATGTGGTTGAATCAGAAAAGTCTTGTCATAGGAACCAGAACTGTTAATTTTAACCTGACCTCTGTTAGCTTATGTATAAGCAAATAGCAAAATTAATTAATTAATTAACTTGTATAACAAAGATGGTGGAAACCCAAGCATCTATGAACAATGTAACTGCTTAAGAAATGTGAAAATATATCTTTCAATCACTGAAAAATCAGGGGAATGTTTGAGCCAACAGGTTTTTTTTTAATAGGACCAAACTGTGCGAAGTTATTTTTGATAGGTAAACAGTAATGGTTCTAATTCTAATTCATGATCTTATCACTGCTAAGTAACTTCTGTTGGAACAAAATATGGCTTAATAGGGAGCTTGCTTCTTTGTGACATATATTACACATTGTAAAAGATGACATGTAGGAGTTTGAAAAAGGAGTTTGAAAAGCCAGAACAAGTTTTAAAAATACATCAATGGTTATTTTAGATAGGAAAATATTAACCAGGTATGTAGAGGCTGGGATAGCTCTCGATCCACCACAGAATTGAAGTGTTTTCCCAAGATCTGACTTCACTTTCCATTTGGGACATTGGCAAAATGCTGTAGGTGGATCTTGGAAATCATGGTTCAAATTTCTGGTCAGGAATGGAACTCAGTACTGATCTCCCCATGTTAATCCATCCCACCAATGGACAGTGGTGGTGGGAATGTGTACTCCACAATTTCGTGGTGGTGGGATTGTGTGCTCCAGTGATACAAAGGGCTATGCTGGCAATAGTGTAGCTACTGGCAGGGACTCCCATGCCAGACAGGCCTTTGTTGAGGAGCCAGACTAAACCTGTCCAAAATCCAACTTGAACGTGGGTTGTCTGGAGAAGGAAAACTCCCACCTCAAACCTCCATTGCCTTGTGGCTATATTTATCTATGGGAAATGCTTCAGGAGTCAACCTCAAGGCAATACCTGCAGTCAGAGTCCTGGAAGCAGTTCGTGACTGTGTACAGTCATGTTCTGGTAACTCCTGCAACGCAGCGGGAACCAATTGTATCGGCTCTGCTGTTCCATTGGACTAATTCAGTGGTGTGGAGAGGGGGGTTTCCTGCTTGGGTAACAGTCTATCCTCCATATTAACCTACCCAGGTCATGGTGCTTCACATACAGCGTTGAGCACGATACCATAGTCTTTCGAGACTGAAGGATGTCAATGCCAGTCATCTGTATGGTGGGAATGGTCTATCACTCTATACTCCATTGCCCATTAGGTGAGATTCCAGAGTTCTGGCTCTGAGATATTCTGACTCAATAATTTTTCCAGTACTTTTACACAAACATGATAAGAAAATCCAGATTTTTTCCTTATCACTATGCCAAATCGGATCCAACTTCATGTTTTGCATAGTGTTTTTGTCTTTTCTTCGCAGTTGTCCCTGACGTTTCCACAATAATTGCTCTTGCTTTCCATGTATTTCATAAATATCCCTCCTGCCGCTGATTGCATGCTTTGTGTGGAAGAGAGGCCGTGTCTGAGCTCACTATGCAATTTAAACTATGTTTTTGGCAGGTAGAGGTTTGCAAAGGTTTTCTTTGTGTTAATCTCTTATTTGTCAGGCTGCTTCATTAAGGAAAGCTGCAGGAAGGACTTTGAAAAAGGGAGCTCAGTATTTTTATGACTCAGGCCCAAAAGGGATCTTTGTGCTTGGCTGAGGACTGTAAAAACAGTCACAGTTGGAAGGATGAAAACAGGCAATGTAAGCTAACAAGAGACTGATAGCAGCAAACCTATTTAATGTCTAGACTGGGGTGAGCAAACCCCAGCTCGGTGGTCATTAGCTCCTCTCGGGACCCCCAATTTGGCCCTCAGAAGGCCTCTACTCTCCAATGAAACTCTGGACCTTTGGAGACTTTTGGAGCATGCATTGGCCTGCAGCTGCCGGTCACACCACTTTTTATTCCGCTTTTCTGTATACATTGTTCCTTCCCTACTTTTGTTCTCACAACAACCCTGTGAGGTATGTTAGGCTTAGAGACAATGACTGGCTCAAAGCCCAGTGACCAAATGTCATAACCAAAAAAGAGAACAAGACCCCCCAAAAGTAGGACAGTCATGAAAAATGTAGGACATGACAATTCAAAAGCTAAAAACACTCATGTGTTTTTCATGTGGTTAATTTAAACACTATGGTGCAGTCCTAACGTAGGCTAGCACAACTCATCAGTCTTCCCATTCTTGTGGTGATGTAGGGAGGCAAGCACATGTCTATGCAATGGCCTAACCCATCCACAGCAGCGGCACAGATGTGTCTTATGGCACTTTGGTAAAACCCCCACATCAGCACAGGGCATGGTTAGTATTGCAGACTATTGCAGACCCAGAAAACAGGTTAGGATTCCAAACTGTTACTTATTGTTAAATTTAAAACTACTGAATTTTATGTAATTTATTAATTACAAGAAGGTTATATATACCTTATATGTTGCCTGCTTACCAGGAAAAGGAGTTCAATGAAGATTTTTTTCCCAGGTCACAAGGTTTAAAAAGAGGACATGTTCTGGAAAATGAAGACATATGGTAACTCTGCCACCAAGTATACTGTCTGGTGACGCAAGTGGTTAAGACACTGTGCCTGTTAACCAGCAGGCCAGGGTTCGAGACCCGGGTCCCCATAAGACGAGGATTTCCTGCTACAGGCAAGAGGTTGGACTAGATGATCCACTGGGTCCCTTCCAATTCTATGATTCTTTGATTCAAAGTAAACTTCATGGTTGAACAGTGATTTCATCCTGAATTTTCCAGGTCTAGGTTCAACAGTGGAATCACTACACCATTAGAAAGCATCCACATGTTAGAAGTACCCCAGGCAAACACCTGCATCTGATGCTACCCTTGGGTCCTTGCAGAAAAGTAGAGATAAAAATGTGAAATGTAAATAAAACAATTTATTATTTATTGCGCTCTCAAATTGCTCTTTTTATCTCTTGTATTGTATACTCTTTTATTCATTTTCAAAGCATTTTCTAACCACCATCCACACTTGTATGGTCTTCTTGTCTCCTCTTCTGGTAATTAAAGGATGCTGTTTAAAAAAGCTTTGTGGACTTAACCACTTGCAACATTAACCTAGGAAATGTTTTACTAAGGGCACAATCCAGAGTGAGGGCAGTGAGGAGTGCCCTAGCTGGGCTGCATCCAGAGAGAGTTAGGCTGCATCCAGAGAGTCAGGAAACCTGAGCTGCCCTAGCTGCTCCAGAGCATGCTCAGTAGGCACTGAGTCAGTGACAGCTGGGGAGGGCTTGCTCCTGAGGAGATCTTGTCAGATCACACTGAACAAGGAACAGCTGCCTGCCTTAGAAGGAGTTCTTAATGAGACACCAGTACAGTCTACAGTAAATACAAGGGGCTGCTTGGAGTGGCCTGCTGCATCCTCAAGTTAGTGGGCTGTCATAGTTGTTCGATATCCTAAGGTTGAGAGGCAGGGGTTGCAGATAGGCTGGCCAAGAACTCCAATTTTTTTTTGTCTGAGTTATCTTGGACCCCTGTGGGTCTACTCATTACTATAGCTGCTACTGAGTTGGCATAACTCTGAGGAACTGAAAGAGGGCATGTCTGCCCTGGAAACAGGCTCTGGATACAGAGTAACTGCTCTGCCCTAGACAATGCTAAACATGCCATCCGCATGCCTCCCCTGAGCTGCCTAGGCTGCCCCAGTTAGGGCAGCCTAGGTCCTCCTGTCTTGAGGCAGCCTATGTTGCCTAAGGCTGCCCCAAGCCTTCTCTAGCATAACTGGGCTGCCCCATCTTGGATTTGGGTCAGTGATAGATAGGACAGCCCATGCACACTTCTGGATTGCAGCCTTAGAGTCTATTAATAAAAATAAAATCTTTAGGTTGATCACTGATACACAAAGTCCATGCATTTTTCAACCTTAGCAATTCATTTCACACTGAGGATTGCTCAAACTCTTTAATGGGGCCTAACATTCCTCAGCCTCAGTCTGTTGGTTTTATGCTATACCTACAATGTTTTTTTCCCCTTCTTCTTTGTTTAATGTCCCAGACAACTGCAACAAACTGTTAAGCCTGGCTTTCATCGGGCCTTTATGTATATGCACAACCAAGAATATTTTCTTTTATGGTAAATTCCATATTTCCTTGTTGACTTGTGTCTCTTTAGGAACTATAAATCAGCATGCTAGGGCTTTATGCTTCAGCGCAGACACTGTTTACAGAGAGAACAGGTCATCCACTGAAAACAAATGCAGAATGACTCTTCTTTCCCAAGGTGATGAATCCACATGAATCCAAACCAAGGTTTTACACCCTGTAGAACATCAAAGCTTTCTGAAGGGAAGATGTCAGCTTGGGGATTAAGAGTTAGCACATGTGCCTTTGATTTTCACTCAAAAGTCACTACCTTCACAAGCTGATTTTCACACCTGGGTTAGGATGAAAATCAGTTTGGCAACTCAAAGGACCTGCTCAGCTGTATCTCTTGAAGTGGTTTCTTGTTGGTGGTATCTTCTTGTGACATCTTTTCATGGAGAACCAAGTTTCATAAAAGAGGACCTAGGAATAGTACTTTATGGGACAAAAAATCAAACAGTCCAATCCTAGCTTGGGTGGTGCTACGTAGCATCCCATCAAAGAAGTTGCAATGCTGACAGTTGGCTCAGAACAAAGGATCTTTCTTCTCTTACAAACATTTCAAAGGAGAGATTTGATGCTCTATTAGTCCAGGTCAAGATATGGCACATCCTGAGCATGGTAGGGAGAGAGTACTGGATGCTTTAACAGTGACTCCATGCTTAAAAACATGAGAAACTAAATGCTTACAATCCTTTTACCTGAGATGGCTTCTTGTCCTCCCCATTGGTGCTTTTAGTCCTGGTTCCTCAGATTTGGGTTGCGTAAATACGGTTATCTTGCAAAGAGTAGTAAAATGTGTCCAGAAGGAGGATAGCATTACCAATAAGGAGGGGGGGTTAAGAATGGAGCTTGAATGAGGCAAGAGTGAAAATTTACTAAACGTGAATCATAATATCTTGAACCCAGTACAAAAAGCTGGATGCATCCAGATGAACTTTATGTATGATTGGAAAATATTCTCCTTGTGCCTTGCTTGGTTAACCTGAAATAAACTGTAATTATTGTACCTTCAACTCAGTGTGTTATTGGACTGAGCAACACCAGGAACCCACCATGCCCTCAGACGTTCGGAGTGGTCTCGCTGGTGTAAGACCTAGTAAGCCTTATTGTAAATAGCTGGTGCAAGTCTGCATTGCTTTGGGTTTGCATATTTGGCCCAAAAAGGGGGATAAGATATGGGGTGTACCATTGTCACTGATCTTGCTCCCTGGGCCAAATTCCACCATCTGGCCCCTGCCGCCACCTTCTTTTGTCCCATTACACCCCACCTTTGCACTTCTTAGAGCAAACCTTACCTGTTCTGGTGCATACTGCATTTGGATCTGGCACTGATCTTTCAGGCCTTCCTGAAAGTCTCATTAACTTTTGCACTGTTGTAATGTGTTGCAATGTGCATCAGAGACAATTTCCAGCACTCTCCCCACCAGCACAGAGGCAAAAGAGGATTGTGCTGACAGTAATCTTGACCAACAGTGAGCAGCAATAAAACAGGAACACTGTAAAATCCGATGAAAAACTAGAAAAAAATACAATTATCTTTTATCTAAATGTAGTGGATAAGACTGAGTGCCTGATGCTGTCAGGAAAGGGAGCTCCAAGGATGGGAGCTCCAAAGGGATAGGGGGCTCCAGGCAACACCACTGATAAAGCCAGGTTTATAAAGTCAGGAAAGACCACAGATAAAACCTGCTTAAGAAAGACTGGACAGAAAGGTGACATCGGCTGCAATCCTAAACACACTTTCCTGAGAATAAATCCTATAGAACAGAATGGAACTTACTTTTGAGCAGAGATGCTTAGAATTTCACCCATCCTTTCTTTGGCTTAAAAAAAGGAAATGTCTCTTTTGGGGTTTTATTCCACCTTAACTTTTCCAAACACCCTCCAATATGAATTAGCTCACCATCTGAGTATTTATTGGCCCATTCACCAAGACTGGATTAATAGATAAATTTAGCCTGAATTGAATGAAAGGGAAAAAAATCAGGTTGCATTAAAAAGCCTGAACAGATGTTCATGCAGTGCTCCCCAAATAATGATGATTTAAAAACATCACAGTTCAAATGATGGGACAGCTGAGTTTGTATGGATAAAACGGCTTCCTTAAAGTAAGCGTATCATGGGTAAGTAGTTCTGGAAGGCAGCTAATCAACATCTGATGAGGTCAATTTTAAAATTCTCATTGATTTTAAGGGCTCTGAAGGTTCCCCACTGAAAAATAGTCAATAATGGTTTTTTGAGGCTATTGCCCAGTTTCTCTAGCAATGAACAGAAAAATTGCTTCCAAGACTAATATTTTGATTATTTCTGCAGATAGATTTCTACAGTGAGTACTGAAGAACTGTTTACAGTTTAAATTAAACTTTGACCTCCTGTCTTCAGTGCGTTGCCAATACAAATCTTTCCACAGGAAATAGGAATCCATGTTTAGCTGGCAAATTGCAGTGCCTCTTTCCTGGATCTGTCCACTGACATGTGTGGTACAGTTGCTTTATGCAATCAAAATCTTTTCAAATACTGTAATTTATGGACAACAGTGCTGTGGAAGGAAGAAGGAAGGAAAGCTAAATAAAAGGAAAGGGAAAGCAAAAAACAGAGCCAGTGGCTGGCAGTGGTTGCAGGAGCAGAAGCATCACTACCACTCCCTTGTCACATCCACCACTGCCAGGCATATCTGCAGCGATAACATGCCGAATTTGGTATTTTTGATCTGCATATGGTTGAATCAGCGGGTATGGGATGTGTGGATATGGCACTGTATTGAGTTATACTGTCTCATGGTATACTGTGTACACCAGTGGTGGGCAAACATTTTGGCAGAAGGGCCACATATTCTCTCTAACACTACATTGGGGGGTGAGGAGATTAATTTACATTTAAATTTGAATAAATTTACACATATTTACATAAATGAATACATTAGCTACATAACTTATGTGAATGAATGAAATTTAATGAGCCTATTTATAATACACATGAAAACTATAATACAAGCATGTAGAACTACACAAGAATTATGAATTGTCACACACCTCTTGCACAGTGATAATAGACAAACTTAGGGCAAAATCCAGAGTAACTATGGGGAGTCCTTGTTCTGGTGTAAGAACAATTTACTCTGGATACCAATATGAATTTCCCATAGGTTTTCACTGGATGGTGCAATAACTATGGGTGCATGTAATGTCTCTTACGTGCTCTCGTAGTTACTCTGGATTTGGGAGTAAGCCAGCAATACATAAAAGCATAAGTTGTTAGAGGCAATATGGGTTAAAATAATTCCTGCAGGCTATCATGGGCTTCAACAGGCTGTGAGAAGCCAAAGACTCATTGGAATTTGGGGGCCCATGAAAGCCAGTTTGGGAGTCCCCTATGGGGACAATTGGCCTGTGGTCCCGGGTATGCAGCCCACCCCTGATCTAATGGACTGACAGTGGCTCTCCAACATTTTAAAGAGGGCCCTTCCCCTGTCCCTATTGGAAATGCCAGAGATTGTACCAGGACCTCTTACTGAGGTGTTCAGAGCAGGCCTTCACATGTAGTTTCTTAGGTCACATTCTAAGTAGCAAATGTGTTTCTGAGAGTCTTCCATTTTAGAGAAAACTGAAAAAATAGAACTAGGATGAATACGAGAAAATAAAAGAGCCAAATGGAGCATTCTATGTTTAACAAATATTTATACTGGAACTCACATATCTTCAAGGTCATATTCTAGGGAATGATCCCTGATATGAAATATACTTAACAACATATTTTCATAGTCTGATTGGTACTTTCCTCTCCCCTTTTCTATAACATAATGTTGGGAAAAGACCATTTTTAAAAGCAACAGCACAGTGGCATTGCTATTAAATTCTCTCTTATAAGGCTATCTTCAATAAAGAGCACTGCTACTTGTGATGCCCTCCCGCTGAACTTCTTTCAACGCAATCTCTTTAAAAAGACAGTTGCACTCAGCAGGCTCACTTCCCAAGCAAATGACAGCAAGACTGAGATATGGTTTTTTTAAAAAATGCCTGGACTGGTCTTGTCATTAACACCTTGACTGAGACAAGAGAGCGAGATGGTTTCAGCAGTTGTGTCAAGTCATTTTTGTCAAGTTATGCAGGCTCAGTGGATAATAAAGATGTACCCCATATCCAAACTGTTCCAGAGTCCTCCCTATCCACAGATATGAGGAAACACCTATCCCCTACTCCAGAAGTAAAGGGAGCTCTGTTCCTTTGCCTCCAGAGGGTCCTCTATGTTCAACAGCAATTGTGAGTCTGCAGTCTCTGCGGAGCTTAGAATGAGACTTTGAAGTGAAGAAGTCTCTTCTGGGGTTTTCATCAACCCAGAAATGATGCTTTTTAATAGTCTATAATGACTTTATTAAAATGTCATTTCTGGTTTTATGAGAAAAACTGGAAGTGACATTTTTCGCCTCTAAAGCCCAACCTGAGCTGGGTAGACACCACAGATATCTGAGGACAGATATCCTCAGAAGCCTCTGCTTAGTTCAGAGGATCTTCCGGAAGTGAGGGGAGGTCTTCTTCCCTTACCTCAAACCATGGAACCAATCCATAGATATGTGAATCTGTTGATACAGGATCATGAGATACATGGGATGCCCTGTACTGTAAAAATTCCTTGCATTCATGTGGGTATATTGAAAAGGGCTGATTTGAAAAGCTAATCAAATTATTCAACAGTTAGGCTGCAATCCTAAACCTTAATAAGCTCCGACACAAGTCCAGTGCTGGCCTGGGGGTGTTGCAAAAGTGCCACTTCTTTGCAACTCCAGGGAGGGGGTTTAGTTCAGTGCAGAAACATGCACCGGCCTTCCCACCGGCCTTCCCACACCACCATGGGCATGGGGAGAAGGCGAGTTGTGCTGGCCTAAATTGGTTAGGATTGCACTATCATTGATATTATGCTCCAGCTTTCAGTGAAAACACACACAAACACACATGTCCCTGTCCTAACAAATGTATGTAAGTAAAAGAAGGACTTGGTAAGGCACAAGACAGGAAGCAACACTGTCTTTTCATTTCTATTTCTGACTGCTGTACAGAAAATTCTGATGTGATTCTGGAAAAAGCTGACCCCTTTGCCTCCTGCATCTCCACCTAGTTTTGAACGAAGTTGCTTCTGTCTCGTTCCCAGTGGGAGTTTGATGTGTTTCATATTTTGCTCTTTGGCAATGTCATGGAGGTGGGCTCTCCCTCCCCTCATCTGTTACATCTTCTCAGAGGAGTGAGTGGGAAAATGCAGGGAGAAGAATATTGGGATTACTGTGCTTTGAAGTGAGTGCCCTCTCCGTAAGATCTGGGTTGTACTGAAATGGAAATGTCCTCTCTGTAAGATCCAGATAGGAGGGAAGCAGGAAATATTTGAAGTAGATACAGGATTAAAATGTTCAGTTTAGACATCAGTGTGAAGAGTTACTGTTTCGGGAACCAATAATTGTGCCTTCCTTCCACCATCTTTTCTCTGTATTATCTTTCTACACAAAAGCCTTAGGCTGCAATCCTAAAGACACTTTCCTGGGAGTTAGACTCATTGAACACAATAGGGCTTACTTTAAGTAGACATGGTTAGGATTGTGCTCTTAGCCTGTGCGTTAGGGTGTCCGCATCTTCTGGCCAACATTCCACATCAATTAAGCAGGTAGAGGGTTAATTAAGCACATCAATTAAGCACCTTCTGAGGGTTCTATTCCATGTGCCTCTGGGGCAGAGAAGGCTGAGGAGAGGCAGATGAGGAAGGCCATTGAGGGGAGAGGGCAAAATGGAAGTTGAGGGGGGTAGTTGAGGAGAGAGGTGGCAAAAGGGCTGTTGAGATGCTGGAAAAGGGGGTGGATTTTTTTTAAAGTTATGAATGATATTATATTGTAACCCCACAAGTACAGCTGTGGGCTGTTACTAGTTATTGTATATTAATATTGTGTTAAGATTTTATCACTGTACTATTTTTAATCCTTCAGTAAATATTTTTTTAAAAGAAAAAGGAAATGGACTAATCTGCCAGGTAGTGGGCTGCAGTGGCTCAATAGTTAAAGATGCTGAGCTTGTAAATCTGAATGTTGGCAGATTAGGTGGTTTGAGAACCACACAACATAGTGAGCTCCATTACTTGCTCGGCTCCTGCCAAACTTGTCATTGGAAAGCATGTAAATGCAAGAAGATAAATAGATAACACTTTGTGGTGGTATAAGTAACAGAATTCTGTGCATCTTGGGCATTTAGTTATGCTGGCCACATGACCATGGAACAAAGATGGCCATCGTCATGGCCTCTTTGGCCATTGTAACAAGGATAAGCACTCCTCTTAAATTGGTCACAACTAGCAGGGCAACTTGCAAGGGACATCTTTACCTTTACTCTGCCAGGTGGCCTACTACCTGATGAACAAGGGTGCTGTGAAGATAGAGACCAAATGCTATCGCTTTGGAGATAGGTCAGACACCTGGGAATTAGAAACTACATGGGCTAGCAACACTGGAGCAAATCATGACTTGATAGAATTAAAGCTATTTAGGAAAATAAGAGCCTCCACTGGATCAGGCCAAAGGCCCATCTAGTCCAGCTTCCTGTATCGAACAGTGGTCCACCAGATGGCTCAGGGAGCACAGCTCTCCCCTGCATCCGGCATTTTGAGGTTGTCCACCTCTACACACCCCTCATGGCTTGTAACTTTCTTAGGTCAACAAACCAGGAAACCATGTCAGGAAACCATGAATGTTTTGCTTTCTATTTCATGTCTTGATTCAGGCTGACACAAGTAAAAGCTCATGAAATGCAGTCCTACCCACAAACAAACTGGTCAGCTTAACCTTGCTTGACATGAAAATGAGCAATTCTGTGTGACACCAACAGCCACTAAGGTGGTTGATGAAGGAAATGCCGAGGAAAAAACAGGCAGGATTGCAAACTGATGAGAATGGAGGTGTTTTTCTTTCTGAGGTGGCTGCAGGGCTGAAGCGTTCTCAAAATGCTTGCCAGAGGCCTGGCACACATGCAGCTGGCATGAAACAAACAAGCTTCTCGCCGCCACACTATCTTCAACTCACCCACCCACATGCAATTAGTTGGTGCGATTCTGATGAAAGACGGTTAAATACAAATCATGCACCACTCAATAAATCCGACAGCCACTTTGTTTATCTGAGAAGCCAGCTTTCAACAGAGGTCTAGCAGTGGCTTCTAACATGAATGTGCTTCAAATGTTCACTGAGGCTTGCTTATTTTTCACCCACTGCCTTTGATATTTGTTATAGCAGAGGCGCTTGCTCTCAGAGGTGCCTGCTCTGGTGGCATTTCAAAGTGCACAGCGTATTAGTTCAGGTGATGACACAAGGCCAGGTTGGCTCCGACTCTTCCATCTAAATGGATCTGGAATGGGAGTGAACAGAAATAGCTGGCATTGTTCCCGGCTTCCAAAGCCACGACCCTCCAGTTATTTACTTCTGTGACTTAAAAACTGCTTCAAATAGTAGCCTTCTGTGACCTCGGCATATTTGGTAAGCATCGCAACTATTTTCAGGAAGAGGTCTTGTTACTGATAGCTGCATGACACGCAGATGGTCAGTGGGTGCCACTTCATAAGAAAGTTGTTCAGACAATATCCTGCCCAGCATACAGTTCATAATATGTGTGCACGGTGCACTGGATATTGATATTTGAGATCTGAGTAGGAGCAGTTTGGATGGTCTCCCTCCCATCTTCCCATCTTTTAAAACTCCTTGAAGAATGGAATGGTGTGCTGAATGGAGGAAAGAAAAGTTCATATTCTTGCTATTAATCACATGCTGAGCAGTGCAGGTAGACAATACAGTCCAGATCTGGGCTGGATTGAATGAGACTTCTGTCCAGTTCATCCTATACATGTTATGGGAATCCATCCTACAGATCCAACCTTGTTATATGCATATGTTCTATAGTGGATTTGACTCAAAACAAATGGCCACTACAAATCACACTTTAAAAAACTGCTTTTCTTCCTGTTGTAGAGAGGCAGTAATGTAAGCAATGGTTCCATTCTCCTGCTGAGCCAGGGAAAGGCAGGAGGTCTTTGCATTTCTCACTTCTAAGTCCTTGGACATCCAGGCAAGGGTGCCCAGCACGGTCAATGTCCTGCAGATGTTCAAAGACTTCTCAGACTTCTGGGGAAAAATATGGCTACACATTGCCATAAAAAATATGGCTACATCAAAAAAAGAACAACGAAAAATCCAAAATCACATCTGAAGTGGTAAATTGAGCTAGTCAAACAGGAAAAGGCATTATCTATATGTGTGTTTTTATTTTTTTTAAAGGAATCCCATTCATTTCTGCTTCTTCAGTTTCTTACTCTCAATAAATATATTACAAATTTTTTAGCTATTACGTTAATGGTTTCTTTGTGGCCTTCTTTGGAATCCAATTCCATATGTCCATTTATCAGCCTCATGTAGATTTTCACAGGAATTCCAATTACAAATAATTTCATTTTAATTTCCCACTTAAATTTTTTTCTTAAGGGCATTTTGAAGCCATTAGAAGCATTTGTAATTGAGTCCATCTGCAGAACCAATAGTTTCTGGCAGATGTCTTATTCTCTTGAGGCAAAAACAGAGTCCAGCTCTCCTTATCAATTTAGGACAGACTTCTCATTCCCAGATTGGGGACTCGGTCATCATTCCAGTGCAAAACACCTTCAGGGGCTGCAGTTAACTATGCTTTGATACAATGTTTCAAAGCAATGTGATGGTCTGTCAGAAGACCTGTTCAGATTTTAATTCAGCTAGAAGTAGAGACTAGGGTTGGGTTCTTGGAAACCTTGGTGGTAGTGAATTTGCAGACAGCAAACCATTGATCCTATGGAATTAATAAGGTTAGGTAGAAGGGATACCCTGGGAGGAGAGGCAGGGGTACCTTCCTTGCCATCAGAAGAATTCAGCAGAGATCCTCAAGAAGCCAGGAGAGTACAACAGGAAGTAACACAATAACTCTGAATGTTAGATCAATGTTAGTTACTATGATAATGTTAGTTACTTAAATCCGTTCTCTTCATATGCAAATTCGCTTACCAACCAGAGGCAAAATTGCTACCTTCTCTCACTATCTACACCTCTGTTCTCATTATCCGCTATTCAGAGACCTCCCGGAGGCTGCAGGGATTTTCAGAATGGCATCTGCAACCACTGCAAACCCCTTTAATTAAAATGTCTGGTGGAAGCTTCAACTGACCATTTCAGTGGGGTCCACACTGGTCACAGGCACCATTCTGAAGGTCCCTGAAGCCTCTGAAAGATCTGTGAATAGAGGATAATGAGAACAGAGGTGCAGATAGTGAGAGAAGGTAGCAATTTTGCCTCTGGCTGATAAGCGAATTTGCATATGAAGACAACGGATTTAAGTGACTAAAAGCACAATCCTAATCATGTCTAGTCAAAAGAAAGCCCCATTTTGTTCAATGGATCTTACTCCCAGGAAAGTGTCTTTAGGATTGCAGCCTAAGAACTACAATGAGGCCAATACTATTTGCTCTGCTCCCATTCCCCCAACTTGGGTACAGTGAATGTGGATATAGGAAGCAAGACTCCTATGGGCCTTTGGCCTGATCCAGAGGAGCCCTTTTTATGTTCTTTTTAACCCATTTCTTTGACCCTATTTCCTGACCACAAAATTTTGCTGCAAACAACCACTCCAGGCTGGGTAAATTTACCACTAGAAGGTAATTTCTGATGAGGAAATGATGCCCAGAAAAAGTGTTATTTCCAGACTCAGACTTATAGAATATGGCTGCAATCCTAAAGACACTTTCCTGGGAGTAAGACCCATAGACTACAATGGGGCTTACTTTTGAGTAGACATGGTTGGGATTGTGCTCTAAGTGGTTCAGCCCTCATTCTAAGATAGATATGACAGGATACTTTAAGGAAAAGGCAGCATGTGGACTTACACAGTCCATTACACTGTGGTCCCTCATGCATCATGGCAATTGTTTATGTTGTGGATAAGTTTCTGTTAGGACTGACACTCAAAGAGGTCTTAGGAGCTCAATTGTCTGATTTAAGATTTGCATGTATTTGCATATCAATAAAATAAATTCTGAAGGAAAAAGAGTTTGTTTTGACATTATCCATGGACATGTCACAGCAGACTTAAAAGAGG
Source organism: Cryptoblepharus egeriae (assembly GCA_030015325.1). Lineage (NCBI taxonomy): Eukaryota > Metazoa > Chordata > Lepidosauria > Squamata > Scincidae > Cryptoblepharus > Cryptoblepharus egeriae. The sequence continues at coordinate 194,910,856 of JAREYC010000002.1, forward strand.
CATTTCTTCCTCTGAAAGAGAGTAAAAGGAAAAGAAAAGCCTTTTCTAAACTGGCTGCTGCAACCACACATAATATGTAAGGACTAAACTATTAATAATGTGTTTTCTGATTAAGCAGGCACATCCTTTAATCTAGCAAAAGATTTAGACTGAGTAGTCCCCTAATCCTCTGCATCTCACTCGGGAGTCAGACCCACAGTACATTGTGAAGATATTGCTGAATAAATGTGTGTAGAGTTTGGGCTGTGAATCTTGTAGCCCTAGTTTGACTTATGATGACTGCCACTGGTTTCAACAAAGAATTGGCCCAAGTCATATATGAGGGTTATGATCCAAGGTCAGCGGGTAAAGCCTATACACAGTAGACTTACTGTATATATACTTATATAGTACATTTGCTGTACTGTATATACATATACCATACACAGTATATATACATATACTGTATATTTGCATATACAGTAGTCAAAATTCCCTAAAAGCCTTTATTGTCTCTTTAAGAACTAAAAGAACAGCACAAGAGACAGGCAGAAATGGAGGAATGAGGAGTTTCATTCCCCCATTCCTGTCTCTGGGGCATAAAGAGAGAAGAGATGGAAGAATTGCCAACAATTTTAAAGGCAGGGAGAACATATATGTTTGAATTCACAGTAAGGTGAGTTTTCTTTTTTCTTTTTGCCCAACACTCCAAGTGAAGCAGAAACTGATGACAGGAGAGTAATGGGCTAGAAGACGCCTCCAAGAGGCACTCTTGCCCACCACTCTCATTTCCTCCAAACTTCCCCTTATGCGCAATTCCCTTCTTCCTTTTCTAGGGAGCTCAAGGTGGAAAAAGGAACTGAAAAAATGGCAAAAATGCCCCCTCCTGACCTGGTCCATCCCTTGTTCTGCCCTCCTCCTGCCCCTTGAGGCCGCTCCATCATCTTGTGGTTCCACTCACTCATAGTGGTGGCACATCCTCAGTCTGCTGGTGCTTGGCCTGGTACCTGTTATGGGCACAGCACCAGTGCTTTTTATTCACTCGATATGATAAGCATGCCAGCACCAACTCTGGCCGAGGTTAGGAGTGAGCCCTAAGTTGGCTTCCTCAGTCTCCCTCTTTGTCAGGCTAAGCCTAAAGTTCTGAAGGGCGGATCAAAACACATTAATAATTAGAGTGCATTATGGTGCTCTGTATCAGTACTACTTGGGCATTTCAGCCCAGGACTCCCTTTCAAACTTAAAAATCTGTCCACGATCTGTCAAACTTACCAGGATGTGTCATCACTGTGATGCCAGAGCTCCTCCATGTCTACTCAGAAGTAAGTCTCATTGTGTTAAATGAGACTTAGGCCAAAATCCAGAGTAGCTACAGTACAGTCCTTGCTCCGGTGTAAGAAGAACTTACTCTGGATTTCAATATGAATTTCCCATAGGTTTTCACTAGGTGGTGCAGTAACTATGGGTGCATGTAAAATCTCTTACGTGCACGCGTAGTTACTCTGGATTTGGGGATATGGCTGCAATCATGTGTGTACTTTCCTGAGAGTAAATTCCATTGAAATAAATGGAATTTACTTCAGAGTAGAAATGTATAGGAAAGTCAAGTGCCAGATTCTAAGATGGTGGATCCAACCCTCTTGCAACTCTCAAGGGAGTCCTGACCCCCACTTTGAGTACCACTGCTCTATATGGCATGAGCAAGAATTGTTCATCTTGCAGAGATTTCACAGTTAGAAATTGGTGCAAGAGGAAGGAAAGGGAAGTGGAAGCAAAGATAAACTGGGGAAGGATATGCAGTTATTTCATTTATACTTTGGGCACAGTCCAGAGTAACTACAAGGAGTCCTTGCTCCAGTGTAAGAACAATTTACTCTGGATTGCAACATGAACTTCCCGTAGGTATTCATTAGGTGGTGTACAAGTATTCATTAGGTGTTGTATGGGTGAACGTAATGTCTCTTATGTGCTCCCGTAGTTACTCTGGATTGTAGGGTTAGGGCACAATCCACAGTAACTAAGGGAGCAGGTAAGAGATTTTACGCACACCCATAGTTACTGCACCACCTAGTGAAAAACCTATGGAAAATTCATATTGGAATCCAGAGTAACTTCTTCTTACTCTGGAGCGAGGACTCCCCATAGTTACTCTGGTTTTCACCCTAAGTTACAATAGAGTAATAGGACAAGGGAATTAGGCCAAAAGCTAAAAGGAAAAAGCTGACATGCATGGGAATCTTTGGATCTCAACCCTACCCAGGAAGCATTAATGTGTTTTCCCATGCTTTGGGAGGTCCTAAAATATACAGAGATCAGGAATAAAGGGAGACATGGGCTGTTTTTAAAAATCCTAAACCACAGTAACTTAAAATTAGGCCTTCAAAACAAAACATTTGAAAATAAAGTATTATACCAACACTGTCTTTAAAAGTCATATTTTTTCTCTGTAAATGAATTAGATTGACAACAATCACAAGCCAAGAAAGCATCATTCAGATTGGTGAAAGATTTTATCTTTAATTATTAACACTAACATTTAACATTAGGTGCTAATTCCCTTTTTGACATGTTTTTAGTAGTGGCCTACAGTGGCCTACAGCAGAAGTAATGATGAGTTTCAGAGCCAATGTATTTAGTAATAGTTTCATTGACCAACTTTGCTTCTTCTGCGCTGTGATATTCAAACCATTCTGGGTAGTTTACTCACACTTAAATAAAAATATAAGTTGTACTGTAACTGTGATCCATAACCCCTTAAGCCCCCAATTCTGGCCTTAATCTGATAGACTTCAAGAAAATGAAGCTGGTTAACATGATGTTCCTATCTTTATTTCTGGCAGGATTAGTGGATTGGGTCCTGAGGCTGCAGTCCCATCCACACTTACTTAGAAATAAGACCCATGAAGTATAATGGAACCTTCTCCTGAGTAGACAGAATTATTTATTATTTTGTTAATAAGAAGGTTGGTTTAATAGTGCTGCTAATGGCATAGTATAGTGTTAGCATTAAAAGGGAGGTCATTTTGGAGTCTGCATATTTACATATGGCCATGATTCATTGCCAGCATTATAGAAAATGTGTTAGGGCTCGTGTTTACTACAGTAAATTCACAAGTTTCAAATGAAAACAAGCAAATGTAACTTTAATGTTTAAATTTTAATGTTCATAAAATCCTGTCATGGGCAACCAAACCCTCAATCAACATCTGAGAGCAGCAAATGTTCTTCTGTGTTAATGGGGATCTGTCAATATGTTCAGAATGATTTTTATGGTTGAGTCCCATGACTTATATGAGGCCAGATAGGCTACTTGTATATGAAATGAACCACAAGTTGGTACTACAACTGATGACAGAAGCACACAATTCTTTAAAGCAAATAATTAATAAGCATGTGCCTACCTTTATCACTTGACCTTTGAGAAAGTAAATATTTATAAATGGGCTTTCTTGCTGATTTATTGTTTGCTTTTGAAACCAAGTGTCAGGCAACTGCTTCTGAGTTGGTACAAAATAGTATCTTGGTGACAAGAGTTACAAAACTCTTGCAAATTAAAATTAATAGAGAAGCCCCAAAAGTATCTTGAATCTGAACTAATAAAGGGCAAATGTAATATACTTTTTCATTGCTCTGTAGAAATGTGTGTTGAGAAGGTGACTAGTGACATAGCTGGAGGGGCCCTCACTGTAGAAGGGGAAGTTTCATTGAACTGACCTTTACAGAGCCTGTGGGGATATGGTTGCAGGACTACACGATGTAGTTACGGCACCACCTAGTGAAAACCTATGGGAAATTCATATTGCAAACCAGATTAAATTGTTCTTACGTCAGAGCAAGGACTCCCTGACGTTACTCTGGATTGCACCCAAAATCTCAATTCTGTGTTTTGCATAACTCCTCTTCTTGTGGCATCCAGCTCTTTTAGTTCTCTTTGCTTAAGTTTCTTGGATGCAACAACACAAGACACTCAATGTACTGCTCTCCACAAGTGTGTGAACAAAACCCCTTTCAACTCAATTCCTGGTCTTATGGAAGTATTGGTTTGAGGTGCACCCAACAGTCAACTTATTGACACCCAAAACATCCTCAAGGGAAACATCCTGGCTTAGTCATTGGATATTTCCCACATTATCTTCCCTGATGATGGTGGTGCGGGTTCCTCAGTCCTGCTGCCACACCCTGTTAGTTCCTCCTGTCCATGTATTGGGAATGACTGCAAACACTCCAAGGAAAAGGGCCACATTACAGGCTACAAGCCATGAAGAATGTGTGCAGATATGGAAACCTCAAAATGCCAGATGCAGGTGCCATAAGTGCTCCCTTAGAATTTGAGCATGTGCGAGGTTCAAGGGAGGGCAGCAACATGATCACAGGGATTGCACCACTGTGGACGGGTGCAGAAGATTTTTGGATTCACCCCAGCTTGTAGCTGCCTCTCAGGTGCAGAAGCCTGGCAGTAACCTCTGCATGGCCCCCAAGTTGTGGAAAGAGTGAAAATTGTGATTGCAACACATTTCTGGTTTGTGATTGCAAAACTGGAAGTGGGTCATGATCACAACTGTCACTCCCTATACAGCTTGGGAGGGGGGGGGGTTCCTGAGGAATCTTTGCACACTCCTGGGAATCCGCTATAGGTTGGGGAAGCCCATGTGCCATTTCAGAGCTATGCAATTCTAGAGATTGTGCCACTGCCTTTGCTCCTCCCGGCTCCTTACGGGGGAAGAGCCCAGAGGTCTCTCGCTGGGGCATCATGTGTCCCAGTTTGAGAACCACTGATTTAACCTGTCACTATTCCCAGGGCCCTGATGGAGCAAGGCTGGATGTTCTCCACATGTGATGGTGCAGAAAGCAACTTACTTTCTTTCTGCCTGCCTGCCTGCCTTATAGTATGCTGCCCTGTCTGTTCTTGTTGCTCCCTCTAACTCCACACTAGGCTGTGAGATTACACTACTTAATGGCACCACCTCCTAAGGTTTGCCAGTTAAAATACCTGTCCAGAGTCACAGTGCAGAGTAGGCAAAAAAACCCATCCCCCTGTATGGAGCCCTATGGAAAGTGAAACTGAGCCATATCATGCATTTACCTATGAGTAAATTTGCCTTAGTCCTTTAAAAAGGGTAGACTGATAGAAATTCACTAGAATAATCTGATTTGATGAACACAGCCCCTCCAAAATACCTAAGAAATCCTGCCCCTCCCCCGGCTGATGAATGAAATGAGTCCTTTGGAAAGTGAATGTAAGCTACATGTTTACATTACTCATGAGTCAGAAAAAAGCTCATGTTTTAAGTGTGGAAAAGAGAAATGCAAGGCTACCAGAATGGTCCCAATTTGATGAAAGTGGAACTCAGCAAATGCTCCAAAAGGCAGTCTCTCCCTATAAAAAATAAAACAGAGGCTTAGCTAGGTATAACAATAAAAGGAGGGACATTATACATCTCTATACCCATCACTGGCTTGTTGCCCTGCCCACTGCATAGGAGGAGGTATATCATGTGGGTGATATCAGTAGGCCATATATCAGTATGGCCTGAGTATACTGGGTGACACACCATGCAACTGTGTTGATGATGCTCACCCTATTATTCAAGGGACACAGGGAAATATTGTTACATCTGTTCAGTGATCTTTCTGTTCACTGTTTTATTAAGACAGGGAACAACTCTTTGGATCAAGAAGGCATTGTTCACATTAATTGCTTCCTTTAATGAAATTTATGTAGTCTGGACTAAACAGCTTAATTTGGGCTATATGAACGTTGGCCATACAGCCTGCAAAGCAAGATATACCTTTTCCACAGAAGAACAATGGTAGAACCTAGCCCTGATTATTATATAATAGCTGAGTATCTTTTTACATAAAAGCCTTAACTAATGTGTTAGTGTGTGTCCACACCTTCTGGCCAGCATTTCATTTCAGACCAAGTGTCAAGCAGGCTGAGGAGAGCCAACTATCAACATTCCAGTCCCATTTCAACTGTCAATTCTAACTGCCTGTGGGACAGGCAAAGAAGAGGCTAGCAGGGCAATTGAGGAGAGTCACTGAGGAGGGAGGTGGCAAAAGGGCATTGAAGGGGGACAGCTAAGGAAAGATGAGATAAAAGGGAAAAAAATGTCTCAGGTGTCTGGGTTCCACTACGGCAACCATGTTTTGTGTAAAAGTGATAGTTCAGTGCCTACAGGTATAGAACAGTGTTTCTCAAACTGTGGGTCAGAACCCACTAGATGGGTCACAAAACAATTTCAGATGAGTTGTGTAGCAACGAACGCAAAATGGGAAATGAGATGCTGTAAAGGGGGATGCTTTTTAATGATGAATATTGTTATATTGTACCTCCACAAGCAACAGCTGTGGGCTTTTATTACAGTAGTAAAGTATAAGGCTATTGCCAGCCAAGACTATTTGGCTCTTTGGCTGTGGGTAGATGGTCCATAGGGCAACAACAGCAATGGTTCCTATAACTGCAGCTTCTAGATCGTTCCTGTGATTGCCAATTGAGTATAAGCTTGACCTCACTATATATTTTGTCTTTTGGGCCATAATGGACATGATGATGAATACAACATTATTTTTCTTGGTTGGCTTTCTTTGAAAATCAAATCTGGAATAATCCAGAAAAACAAAAAACAAAAAAATGAATCAGAACTGTGACTCACGTGGAAAGAGAACTTCACCCTTGAAACCTGCAGCATTTTCTCCATTGAAAATCACCCCCTCCTCAGAGTGGTTATTTGCACTACAAGGTCAAGTTTGTTGCAACTGCATCTTCAGGAGCATCTTCACCCCTGCATATGTTTCCAAGATCTCTCAACTCTCAGGGGGTGCAGAGAGTAGTGAGAAAAAGGGAAACTGGCAAAAGTGGCACTTTATCTCTTGTCTGAGCAATAGGTAATATTAGTGGAGCAGGAAACATGGATATAATTTATTGAGAATACATCTGCAAAAATACATCCAATCCTCTCCTGGGCTAGCATGCTAGATTCAAGACTGTTGGCAGAATGGCAACTTCATCCTGTAAACTAATCGATGACAAGACCAGTTGGGAGAGCTAAGAAATTTTTTAATAAAAAAACCTTCCTGGCTGTAAAATGGTCACCAATGGGACTTGCCAGAACTATGCCAGTTCTTTTGCTGGTGTAGGTGTGAGAAACCTGCTGGGAGTGTGTCTAGACCAAATGATAGGTTTAGGATAAGCAGATGTCATGATCTACCCCAATCCGAGCCCATCCTGAGCCAATCCCATCCCTCTGCTTATAGAATCCTACTGGTGGTAGGTCCTGTGCATAACTTTTCAGTTGCTGTGTTAGAGGTACAGACTGCGATGGTGGCAGACCTCTCAGTAAGACTTGCATTTTGCAAGGATAGGATTGGGCTGATGGCAACATTTTAACAATAACTTGCATATTCTCACTGAGAAAGCTCCTCAATGCCAAGTTGTTTCCAAATAAAATTAAGAAAAATCCATCTATCCCTCAATTTCTGACTTGAGAATAAAAAGCAAACAAGCTTTTTCCAAGAGTTGTTATATATATAAGACTTTTTTTTGCAATTGTTATTTATTTGTGCCAGGAAAAGGCTACTTACTAGATAGTCCATTATTTTCACAGTCTGATCACAGAACAATAATGCTAGCAATAAAAATTATGATAATGCTGTAAAATGAACCAGTTAAAGTATGCTTTAAAGGAAGTTAATGGCCAACTATTAGACATTATGTGTTTTTTGCAGTCCTGGCTACTTGCATTCAGATGTCCTAAATTGCTACATGGTTTGGAATTTATACAAAAGTTTTCCTCTCAAGGGAGAATTAATAAATGTTAGACCGGATGCCTCTAAACACTAATATGAGGACAAGCATCCTTATGAACTCATTCATTTGGTCATAAACATGCATTTCAGGATCCATTATTTTCAGTCAATGGGGTGGGTTATAATGCCTTCCATTTTCATCATTTAAAAATGTTAACAGCTTGAAAGCTGCCTGAAGTTTTCCTCTGAAATGGATCATCTATCATTTGTAACTTTTAGTATTAGACTGTTTCTTCAGAATTCACAGGTAGTATCTCCCAGTTAGCAGCCCAGGACTAATTGTGTTTTATCTTCTTGACAGCAGAATATTACTCAAGCATGGGCAGGCTTTAGGTTTCTGGAGCTCTTTTTTTGGCAGTGATTTTCAACCAGTGTGCCACATATAGCCCTCTGGTATGCTGTGACAATTTGGGGAGGGACATTTATTGATAGGAAAACTGAGTGAGCTGTGGTGGTGCAAGTGGTTAAGACACTGTGCCTGTTAACCAGAAGGCCAGGGTTCGAGACCCGGGTCCCCACAAGACAGGGTGAGCTCCTGTCCTTCGCCCAGCTCTGCGATGCAGCTGGAACCAATTGTATCGGCTCTGCCATTCCATTGGACTATTTCAGTGGCATGGAGAGGGGGGATTTGCTACTTGGGTAACAGCCCATCCTCCATATTAATCTACCTAGGCCTTCATGCTTCGCATGCAGCGTCGAGCACAATACCATAGTCTTTCAAGATTAATGGATGCCATTGGGTATTTGAACAGCATGGTGTGCCTTGTCAATGAAAAAAAAAAAACTGATGGTGTACCATGAGATGAAACAGTTTAAAAATCACTGGGCTTGAGTCTTGGCAGTGTCTGCAATAAAGTATGTTTTTATTTATACAGATTCACACAATGCATGCAAGTCCACACACAAAATTGGGTCTGTACTCTGATCAATATTCCTACCACATTCTAAAAAACAGGAGTTCTTACTGTGGGCTCCTGTTCTGGGAGGAGGAAGAAAGGGTGCTCTCAACTGTATGGGTGGTGCTTTTCCCCCACACTGGTAGGCCAGACATAGAGTTTCTCCTTCCTGGGAGGGTACCTATAGTTCTCCAGTCAGTCCTCAAGCTGTGAGAAAGGTACCCTCCAACAATCGCCTCAGAAAACTCAAAGACCGAGGACTAAAATCATATGGGTTAGTTACCCCACATCTGTCAACTCAAGATGCCACAAAACAGAGACAAGTTAACAAGCACCCTCTCTTCCTCCTTCAGACAATACGTCTGGGCAGTGAAGAATAAGAGTAAAAAATCCCAAAACATTGGTTGTGCTTATGTGTAAATGGATCAGGCTCACAACACCTAGGGGCAGAACCTAGCGTCCTTCCTTTAGTGTTTACCATTCTGCAATTACCTGCCCCACCGCTGATCTCCCCAACTGATCTCTGGCTTACCACTTTTGGGTACAATCATTTGAGCAGCCAGTGGACCATGATTTTTGGGCAGACATGAGAGGCTAGAGCTCAGTTTGAGGGAGATGGGTGCAGAGAAGGGAGGCTCCCTGGCAGACTGGTAAGCGCTGGTTGCTTAAGGACACCTTTCCTATTGCAGCGCAATCTCTAGTTTGGAGACCACTGCCATTGCTCATCATCAGAGCTACCAATTACTCCAGCTTGACCTCCTGCCCATACTTCGAAGGAAAATCCTTAATGGTGCTTTTGCTATAAAAACAGGTGCAAGGCTTCCAGAAAAGCGGGAGAAACCCCTTCGAAGAGAACAGCTAGTTCTGAAAGCATATGTTATTTTTATCGACAATTAAAAACAAAACGGCAGCCTACCTCTATAAACACTTGGATTTTTTCCAGCAGAAATAAATCCCAGGAACTGCATTTTGGCTATCAGCCTTCTAACTAAGCCAGGTGCTCTTGGAGGAAAAAAAAATGAAAAAATATTTATCATGTAGGCCATACAGGATAATTCCCTTTTGTGTTTTTATTGGGCTAGACTCACACCCATGCGTCTACATTTCAAGTCTGTCCTCACAGACAGGAAAATGTGGCAAGTATAAAATAAAGAATAAATAAAACAGTCGGCCACCCAACGCCTACACTGGAATAAACATGTTAGGAGTTTTGGGGAGATTTTTTTTTCCTGGAGGTTTACGTGATGTTCTGGCAGGCACTAACAAAACATTGGCGCTGACATCTCAGTCCTGAGTCAGGCACTAGCTCTGTACATAGATCCGAAGCAATGGTGTTGCAAGTAAGTCTACTGGAGTGCGAGCTGTGCCAGGACCTGTGATGTGCATGGAGGGGAGGTGACACCACTACTAGTACCATAATTTTTTTAATAAATATTGTATTTTTGAATTATACTGTCATTTTATATATTATCCAATGTGTAATTTAATGCAAAATGCAATGAAACAAACCATATTCTATTCCAGTGATTCTCAAACTTGCAAACTGAACCCTGCTGTAAATGTGCATTGGGGTGAGGGAAGGCTGCCTACAAGGGTGCAGAGCACAGGGTTCTCTGGCTAGGGTGCAGGAACACCCCAGGTTGTGAACCACAATTCTATCAAAAGTTGAAGCAAAAAAAATCCTGCAGTGGTGGAGCAATGGTACATCATGACCACCACCAGGAGGGTTTCCTGACTCTGCATGGGCGGAGGTCCATCATAGGGGTGACATGTTGGCCTCCCATGGCAGGTAATGCCACTGCTCTGGAAAGCCCTTAGTGCTGCTTATTCTGAAGATTCAGAACCCAAAGGATTCTATTTTTGCTGAATTTCTAAAATAAAACTTTTCCACCCAAGGCAATTGGTCTGCGCTGTCACTGGGCAGTTCAGCAAACCTCCAATTACAAGGATGGCAGCAAACTTCTACACAACTACAGTCATAATCTGGGTTGTGTGTTACCTAAACACCACACAAAGCACAGGCATCTGAAATTTGCCATCCTGAGAATCTCAACAAGCATGTCTCTTATGCCTAAGGCTGCAATCCTGAAAACTGCTCCTGCGGGCTGCACCAAGAGCGCCTCCATGCTCTGCTCCCACTCAAAGCCCAGCAGCAGCCCTGAAAGCAGGCAGTTCCTCTGTGGCTAGCTGGGCTGCGATGCCTCATTGCCTCTCCTCCTTTCCTCTCCCTGGGAAGCCTCTGTGCACTCCCCTTCCAAGCACAAAAAAAATTCTGCAACTTTAAGATCCTTTAAGGATCTTCCCTTTAAGGATCTTCAAGCTGCAGAGTGGAAGGAGAAAGCAAAGGAAAGAAGGCTGGTGGTATCAGTTTGTTAGGAAAAATAACCTCACCTTTCGCAGGTCCCTAATTATATATAATAAATTATATGTAACAGATATAGATTTAAAAATAAGTAATATAGTGTTTAAATTAACCACAAAAGTAATATATGTGAATATTTTTAGCTTTTATTTTGTCATGCTCTACATTTTTCTTGGGTGTCCTACAGACTTTTTTGGGGGGAGTGGGGGGGGGCCCTTGTTCTTTTTATACAGTTATGATATATGATCAGCCTGGGGGAGAAGCCAGAAGTCGGATACTCTCTCCCTACCTCCTCCATAGCCCAGTATACTACAATAAGTCAGAACCTGGGGTAGAAAGGGATCCCTGACAGTGTACTTGTCCTACAAGTTCAAGGCATTTGTATGTTTTACCATATTTACTGGAATATATGCACCATCAAGCTGTGCATTACATTTGCCAGCAAACCTTTTTTAAGTCTCAAGTCAAATAAAATCAGGGTGCGTATTAGATTAGATTCAAGTAAATACTGTATGTCAATCTATAAACATACAGTAGTGCCTCACATAAAGAGTTTAATTTGTTTCAGAGGCATGCTCTTTAAGTGAAACGCTCTTTAAGTGAAGCGGATTTTTCCATCATGTTATACTGTATACTGTTAGATCTGTACTTTACAACAGAATGTAGTTGAACAAACCACTGTGAAATATTCAAAACGTGTGGCCATAAAACAAATGGAGGTAGAGCAATGGCACATAACCACGCCCACCATCCAGGGGTTGCTCCGCCCACTGGATGGGGGTGATGCAGTGGCCTCCCACACCGGGTGACACAATCCCTAGTGGTGCCATTGCTGCACACTCTTAGGCTAGCCCCATTATCAACTTCTGTAGACATTTAAAGTCATCTGAGGAAGGGTCCAATTCCCATAAGCTCCATAATCTATTTAGATAACCTAGAATTTGAATTTTCAATAGCACAGAACATTATCTTCCTTTCTTCTTTTTTAGTATCTTTTTTAGTTTCTTGAGAATTGTAGTTTGTTATGAACACATAGTTAAAATTGATAAATACACTTCTTTGACAGCTTGCATGCTACCCAAGCCTGGCCCATCTGTGAGGCCAACTGAAGGCCAACTGGACATTCTTCAATTAAATATACAGTGGTACCTCTCACAACAAGCTCCTCACATAACAAGCATTTCACATAACAAGCAAAAATTTCCAAGAAATCTTGCTTCACACAACAAGTTCTGCTTCACTTAACAAGCACTTATGCAGCCGCATAAGTGAAGTTCCGCTTCACTTAACAAGCACTTATGATGCTCTGCGCGGAGCCTTTTAAAAGGGCTGCCAGCCAGCACTGCTGCCTCTAACTGCCCCAACTTGGGGGCAGTTGCCTGGGGTGCCAGAGGCAGCTGTCCCTAACTGCCCCCAAGTGCCCCTACCTTGAACCTCCAGCAGCAGCCCAGGTAAGCCTCCCAGGAAGTGTCTTTGATTGCAGACTCCTAACCATGTCTACTCAGAAGTAAGCCCCATTGTGTTAAATGGGGCTTACTCCCAGGAAAGTGTCTTTAGGATTGCAGCCTTTGTTGTTTGTGTGTATGTGTGTGTGTGCGTGTGTGTGTGTGTGAGAGAGAGAGGTTCTTTTGCCTGGCCGTTCATTTCCACAGAATACACTCGGCATCTGTTATCTGAAATTTTGATTGGAACTGTCAGTCACATGAGATGCTCCTGATTACAAGTGGGGTCAAGAGTCAGGTTTCCAGTAAGAAACTCTCACATGCATCAAATATGGCCTTTTACAGAATATCTTAACAACCATTGTTTCTACAGCATTCAGAGACCCAAGCAGAATGATCAGCGTTGATTCCTTTTAAGGATCAAAAAGTAGATAGTGCGTCTTTACAGAATGTCAGTTGGCATGAATCTTCAATGGAGCACATTGCTGGTGCTGCAGCATGAATGGCCATACAATACGTAGCTGCATTACAGTTCACACAAAGAGCCTCACATACTTTCAAGTGTACAACAGGCTTGTACAAGAGTCCTATGAATATAGTTATTGTATTGGTGCAAAAAACAAAAAAAACAAACCCAATCCAACAGCTTTAATTGCCCATTGAGATGGCGTGTTGTTCTTTTCTGCGGCACCGAAGTGCTTAAAAATATAATTGCTATATTTTGTTAAGTCACACTGGCCTCAGGAAGACTTTAAGAGCAACCTTAAAGAAATGTTGCATGTATGTTTTAAATAATGCCACTTATTAGGCTATCAGTATAGCCCCAAGTGCTAGAATGAATAATGTATTAGTCCTTGGTGGCTTCTGATTTCCAAGGAACCCGAGAGTGAGCAATTGTTTGGTCTCTTTACCCCCTTTTCTCAGCCTAGTGGGAACAAACTGGCCTTTGGCCCTCTTGCTCTCAACCATTACCTTCCCACCCCAAGCTATTCAGTATGAAAGGGCACTGGAGTAGCAGCATTCCTTTTTCACCTTCACCCACTCTCCATGGCACAGCTGGGGAGGCCCAGCATACAACTTCTCTCTGAGGACCACACAAAGAGCTGACTACTGTGTTGCCGCTGTGACAAACCAGCCATTCTTCCCCAGCCACCAAAGCCACAGATTCCACAGCAGGCCGAGAACAGATGCGTTTAAGCTGAGCTTGAGGGTGAAGAAATCTGGCACAGACCTTTGAATCTGATCTCCATTCAGAGGCGTTGAGGCCTTCCACTGTTGTGTTCAGAATGGAGCAAGCTGTTTTTCTGACAATGGGTCACCTCATCTTCCAGCAGGCTGAAGCACATGCTGAATCGATGACAGAAAATGATTCCTGTCATGGATTTATACTCTTCCTATCCAGTTCCTGATCTTTTCTCCCTCCCTCAATTTCTTGCATCATACAAACTTTGGCTGAATATTGGTGTGACTCGGTGGTATAGCTTGAGGGGGTGGTGATCTTGGAGTCTTTCAAGCAAGGCAGGGGCGCAAAATGGAGTCATATGGTTTTGTTTTCCTTCCCCTGTCCTGAATGGCTCTGAAGGAAAGTGGTGTGGCTCCCTCCAAGAGTGACTGCTTCACCCCCTCAAGCTATGCCACTGGCCTAACTGGCTGATGTAACACATCTCTTTTTCTTACTTATGCAGCAGGTATTCCACTCCACACCCAGAGTTCCTCCAAAGTTCCCTGGAGAGAAGCAAATTTAAACTATTTAAACTGTATAGGTCTAGTGAAACTCAAGGGTGTCCATAGTTGTCTGGGGAATATTAGTTGCCCTGGTTGGCCTGAGAGAGAGAGAGAGAGAGAGAGAGAGAGGATTTCCAATCCAATGCTCCCCTACCATCCAGGGCTATAGTGGTGCCAAACTGGCTACCTATGGATCAGTGAAGAAAAAATGGCTGTCCAATGTGTCTCCTCAGATCTATGCCTGCTATTGAGTCGGTATAGAATCAAGAAGACCCATCTTGTGTTCTCTGACTTGGAAGGGGACACTGGACTTTCCTCCTGCTCCAAAAGAGTACATCTGAAGCATGTGGGAGTAATCAGGCTGCCCAAGCATGTGTCCTGACTGACCACTTACAAAAAACTCAGTATTTCTGTTAAAATCCCTACTTGATTTCTAGTGCACACATATTAGGTGATATTGCACAGTATAATCACATGTGAAGTTCCTCTTTGCCAATGACGCTGCTGTTACTGCTCACTCTGCTGAAGACCTTCAACAACTTATGGACCGTTTTAGCAAAGCTTGCCAAGACTTTGGACTAACAATCAGCTTGAAGAAAACACAAGTCATGGGTCAGGGTGTGGATCCACCTCCCTGTATCACAATCTCTGAACATGAACTGGAGGTTGTCCATGACTTTGTGTACCTTGGCTCAACTATCTATGACACTCTCTCCTTAGCTACTGAGCTGAATAAATGTATTGGTAAAGCGGCTACCACGTTCTCCAAGCTTACAAAGAGAGTATGGCTTAATAAGAAGCTGATGGAACGTACAAAGATCCAGGTTTATAGAGCTTGCGTCCTGAGCACACTCTTGTTCTGCAGCAAGTCTTGGACCCTTTATGCATGGCAGGAGAGAAAGCTGAACACCTTCCATATGTGATGTCTCCAAAGTATTCTTGGCATCACCTGGCAAGACAAAGTCTCAAATGATGCAGTCTTGGAACATGCTGGAATCTCTAGCATGTTCACACTTCTGAAACAGCGGCGTCTATGCTGGCTTGGGCATGTTGTGAGAATGGCTGATGGTCGGATTCCAAAAGATCTCCTATATGGAGAATTAGTGTAGGGAAAGCGCCCTAGAAGGAGACCACAGCTGCGATACAAGGACATCTGCAAGAGGGACCTAAAGGCCTTGGGAATGGACATCAACAGCTGGGAAACCTTGACCTCTGATCATTCAGCGTGGAGGCAAAAGACCCAACATGGACTTCTCCAACTGGAAAAGACACTTGTTCGGCAGGCTGAAGCAAAGAGACAGACCCGAAAGCAGCGAAACCTGGGGCCTGGGCTGGGGACGGAATTTATTTGTCCTCAGTGCTGAAGGGATTGCCTCTCTCGAATTGGCCTTTTTAGCCACACTAGATGCTGTTTCAGGACCTCCAATCGGAGCACGATACCATAGTCTTTTGAGACTAAAGGATGCCAATGAATGAATCACATAATAGTTATAATGGTCTGTGGAACTCCCTGCCACAGGTTGTGGTGATAAACAAAATAAACGAGGAATCCCACAGACAGGTTATGGTGATGGCATCTAGCCTCAGTGTCTTTAAGAAGGGATTGGACTAATTCCTGTTGGAAAGGATCATCAGAGGTTACAAGCCATGAGAGGTGTGTGCAGATGTGGATAACCTGAAAATGCCAGGAGTCTTATGTGCTCCTGGAGGCATCTAGTGGGCCACTGTGTGATACAGGTAGCTGGACTAGATGGGCCTTTGGCCTGATCCAGCAGAGGTGCTTCTTATGTTTTTATGCGTAATGCTTTTAGGGCAGAAGGGAGGGAAGAGCTCTAACAAAAAGCTGAGTACAAGATAACCTTGCAGATAGATAAAAGTGGAATGGGGTGGGGGAATTATTGTTGAAAACAAAGCACGTGACTCTGTCAGACTTAAATCCATTACAACTGAATGTATTGATAGGCATCACAACAGTTCATTTAATGAATGACAGATAGCAGGCTAGCAAATCAGTAACTGAATATCTGGATCAGCAAGGGAAACGTTTGCTGGGTCTCCTCAAAAATGGGAGTCTACTCAGAGCTTGAGGAGATGGTAGTAGTAATGACACTAGAAAAAAAGATGAGGCAAGACACTAAAGAGGAAGAATGTATTTCTGGGTGAGGTGGAGAAATAGTAACACATTTCAAATTAATCCATGGGCTTGTCATCTTCAGATTATGTTACAACAAAATATTGTACATCAGATTGTCCTTACTCAGGGCAGAAGACAGCTTAATTTAGGTGTTCCTATATTATATCTGGCTATTCAGAAGACCTCTGTCATTGAGTCCAAATTTCTGTTAAAATCCCTGCTTGATTTCCAGTGCATACATATTAGGTGATATTGCCTCAGTATAATCACATAATAGTTATAATGTGTGCACTGGAAATGGACTCCAATAGTTGGTCTGTGGAACTTCCTGCCACAGGTTGTGGTGGTGGTCATTAGCATGGTAAAACCCTTGACAGTCTTGAAGCTTCTTTGCTAATTTGTTTTGTTTTGATTGCGTTATATCGTTACGAGGCTCGTACTGAAATAGCACTACATTTTTAAAATTGTAAACCACCATAGATCTGTCTGGAAAAATGAAGAGATTAAGTGCCAAATCCTATCCAACTTTCCAGCGCTTATACGAGCACAAAGTAGCCCTTAGGTAAGGGAACAAGTGTCTCCAGGCCTCCAGAACTACCCCACCACTTCAGGATAACACAAAAATCCTACTGGCCTGACTGCATAATCACTGGAAAGTTGGACAGGATTGGGACCTGTAAATCCACTGTAATTTCAAGTTCAAGCACTGTACAGTATATTTTCCAGGTGCTGGCAGAAGTGTGATTTCTGACTAGTATAATGGAAACCTGTTTCATTAGCCTTGTAGAAGTGTGCATGTTTATAGGCTTGGCACCTCTTTTTTAATTTTAACAGTTCCATGACAGATGGAAATCCAACATATCAAAATAAAAGGAACCTTGTAAATACAAGGAATACAAAATACCTTAACAAAATTGACAATAAATCAGTCTAAAAAATATAACTGTTCCCACTCCTCTGACACTAATTCCCCAGTGGGATACAAGGCAAAAGTGCACTGCCCCAGCTACATCCATGTGGGGGAATTTAGGGAGGATTTGCCTGCCCAATGATAACTGGCTTTCCAACACATACAGCTTGTCAATGGCTGTCCAATCCATTCTGTGGTGGAGCTGCTGGCATGGAAGCCTCCTCAAGATCAGGGGAATTTTTTTTTTTTTTTGCCTCGGGACTGCATTGGAGCTGCATCAGTGCTCTGGAGAGTTGGATAGGATTGGGCAGTGTGTGATGAGGTACAACAGGATTCAGAATCACGTTCTTGACACAAGCGTAAGTATTACCAAGGACAGTCACCACCATATCACCATTTGTAAGGTTGTTTCTTGGGACAACAGCTGAATTAAAGCAAACGTTTCACCTTGTCTAAATATTGTCAAATTTGTTCTTAAGTGCCTTTCATATTTCTTTGTGTTTGTAAAAATGGATCATTAGACCTGTGTGGATGAGTGAAACTTTCTTCATCAGCTTTCATTGACATGCTGGCTGAAATACATATAATTTTAACTGTCATCTTCAACATTTAGCATGAACAGACCTTTTTTACTTTTCCACGTATTTCAATTCACCCAGGTGCATGTTTGTTCGAATGGAAAGTTCAGAGAAATCCACAGAAAGTGTGCCCAGAAACCAAATTTGGAAAAACCAAATGCCACCCAGGTATTTAGGCTGTCCCACTGATAATCATTTGTTGAAAAATAAGAGGATACTGTATAGAAATCATTCAATAAGTTTATTTTTAAATTGATTTTGGCCAGTGGCAGAAGCACCAGAGATGGGATCAGTATTACTTTGGCTGCAATCCCAAATACACTTTCCTGGGAGTAAGACCAACTGAACACAATGGGGCTTACTTTTGAGTAGACATGGTTAGGTTTGTGCTCAGTTGCTTTATTTTTTTGGTATAGAAAGGGCTAGGGTCAGCCTAAGATTTCCTGGTGTGAAAGGTAGTGTTTCAAATGCAACCATTCCTTATCTGGTGATGGGCCAGCTTCTTCTCCCCTGAATGGAAAAGGAAGAAAGGGGGACTTAAGCAACCCCCTTTTCCTTCCTCAATCCATGGAACAGCAGTGGAGGCAAGTAGGCAGCTGGAGGTGGATGCCCCCTGTCAATCTGTTGCCTGAGGCAACTGCCTCATTTGGCCTCATGAAGCCAATCCTGGAAAGGACAGCTATGCTGCGTTCAGCAAATGTAGCAGCCTTCTTCTTGGTCAGATCATCATCTGAGGCTGCAATCCTAACCTCCGCTTAGGCCAGCATAAGCCCCAACATAAATCTTGTGCTGACTTCTGTGCCACTACTGTGCACCGGATAGGCCAGTGCATAGGCCTATGACGACCTTCCAACACCACCACATGCCAGGTGAGTTAGGCCAGCCTAAATTGGTAAGGATTGTCCCTTAAATCAGGACTTTGCCCATTGTTTGCCCTTGTGTATGTGTGTGTGTGTGTGTATGAACCAGTTTTCAAGATCATACCTGCTGATCTCTGCCTGCTTCTCAGAAATAGCTTTATTGTTTCTTTATTATTCATACAATTTGGAAATGTTTTGGAAATGTGGGATCTATACAAGACTGAAATTCCTTTTTGATTGTTGAGAGGCTCCATTTTAATTCGAGAATTAATGCACATATAAGATGCTTTGCACTTGAGCCTTAAGGAATCAGTTTAAACAGCTCTTATCTGTGCTCCTTTATCATCACCAAATATATCTTCCAGACACATGCATTATTTGCTATCTCAAGTATACAATATTCTGAGGCTGCAATCCTAAACACACTTTCCAGGGAATAAGACCCACCGAACACAATAGGGCTTATGTCTGAGCAGACATGGATAGGATTGTGCTCTAAGTCTGCTGAGCAGCCTGTTGGATTTCACTGAGAACAGACTGCTTCTTGTGTGATGGTTGCTTTTCAACACGTACCTGGGGTCAGTTCACAGGTGATGATAAACTTGAAGGCTCCTAAAACAGAATGAGCCACTATGATTATGCTGGTATGCACTTGGGTAAGCTCCTGGCTCTGGTACAGACAGTGGTGACATATGGGGATGTGTCTGAAAGCTTTATTACTCCACTGCTACAGTATTTGCAATGGCCTTCTGTTGTCTTTTGCTACTGAACATCATCATTTATATTTCTAAGATTATCAAAAACACCATATGTTTTACAGAACTAGTATGGTGGCATATCACTCAGACTGCAAACATGCACTCAGAATTTCACTTTTAGTACAAAGTGTTTATGATTTTTTAAACTATTAGACCTAAAGTATCTCAGTCAGTCTTGAAAGACTATGGTATCGTGCTCTGTGCTGCATACGCTGCATGCGAAGCACGAAAGCCTGGGTTAGATTGTTATGGAGGTTAGGCTGTTACCCAAGCAGCAAATCCCCCCTCTCCACACCACTGAATTAGTCCAATGGAAAGGCAGAGCAGATGTGATTGGATCCAGCTAGCGTCGCAGAGCTGGGCTAAGGATAGGAGCTCACCCTGTCCTGTGGGGCCGACCCGGGTCTTGAACCGCTTGTGCCACCCACAGCCCAATCTTATCTTATCTCAGATAAGATCACTTATATGTTTCATCAAAATCTTTAAAGCACTGCAATTTAAAGCACTAATGTAATGACTGTGGAATATCTGTCTTTGCAAGCTTTGCCTTGAGCCTATGTATTCGAATAAGATGCACTATTTTTTTGAGACATCTAAAATATTGGCTACAATATTGGCTACAATATTGGCTACTGTTACATCTAAAATATTGGCTACAATCCAGAGTAACTATGGGACTTTTTACACTGACATAGTTACAATCCTGCATACTGCAATCCAGGGTAAGTGCATCTTACGTTTTCCCGCAGTTATTCTGGATTGTAGGGTTAGTCATTTGTGTTGAACTATTTTGTATTTTCTTTCATAAATTTTATGTATTTCGGAAACCCTCAGTATAAAGCTCAAATCTGAGGGCCAAAAGATACATCAAAGGGTTTTATCAAAAGCTGGAAAGTACGGTAAATGGAATTCGCTAGATGACTCTCATTCAAGGATCAGTCCAAGTTGATGCTTTCTACAGTAGGAAATATCTAACTAAATAATTATATAGAGCAGCAATTTTTTACCTTGTCATCTTATAGCACACTGACAAGGTGCTAAATTTGACAAGGCACAACATCAGTTTTTTGGCAATTGATTAGGCCAGCTGGGTATTCACAACCCCCAATGGCCCTAGTAATATTTTATCCTTCGCCATACTTTGTGGCATACCCACAGTTAATTTGTGGTACTGTATCTATGTACATAGGTATTGTACCTATGTGCAATGGTGCAGTGGTTGAAAATAGCTGACCTAGAATATCAAGGTGCACCAAATCCCATCAGAAAGCTCTTCTTGAGTGTCAAACTTGTTTCGTACATCAGGCCAAATAGCATTCATGATCCCTGTTGAAAGCCAGAAGTGATGTCAGGAACTGATCTCAAGATAGTCAGAAATAAAATATTTTGTTCTCACTTAAGAACACATTAGCTGCAAAGGACAGAAGAGAAGAGAAATGTTTGATTATGTTTTCACGAAATAGCCTCCATCCCAACAGCAGAGAACATCTGGTAGTGATGTTGTAAGACACCAATTGTCAAGGGAGAAAACTCACCAAAGATCAAATATCAGACAAAACTTGAGATGCACATCATCTCAAGTTCAGTACTTTTCAACAGCGTCAATGTACATATTCATTCATATTCATTGAAGCTGGATAAAAAGCTTCCAGGGGCCATATCTGGTCCTTATGTTTGACCCAGTCCCTGCTCTACTACATATTTCAGCAAGGACTTGTACCCATCAGTATTTTTGAATTGTAATTGAGAAGAGCCCATGCTTGAGATGAAAATATAGGATGGATGAAGAAGCAACATTGAGATACAATCTCATTTTTTTTAGATTGGAGAGGACTATGATATTTTGCAACTAAAACTGTAATTACCAAAATTTTGTCACCACAACAAGAAGCATGTGTGTAACTTTTGAAGCACTATCCAATTACTCATCATAATTTAACCAGGTTATTGTGATATGTTTATAAAGTATTTCAAAGCCATTTTGTTGTCACCTTAATATTACAGGAGAAACCCAAACAGACAAAAAATATTCGGTACTTTATCACCTTTAAGTTTACTTTAGTTGGGGTAAGTCTTCTTAACCAAATATCTTACATTGGTCCAATAACCCTCTAATAAACCAACCCAAAGAGTGGGGTTTGATTTTGATTATTTTTCACATACATTTTAAAGATTCAAGAACAGGCTTGTTAATAATTTGAAACTAATTCACACAAGCAAATCCATTTCTCAGTGACTCACAAATGAATATGTACGTTGACTCTGTTGAAAAGTATTGAACTTGAGAAGATGTGCAGTGATGCAAAGTTTTGTCTGATATTTGATCTCTGGTACATTTTCCACATATGCAAATCATCACCATCACAGCAATGTTGTGGTCACTGAGCAATGCACTCATGCATGTTCATACATTCATGTTCATCCCCTTGGGGGCTAAAGTGATGACTTGCATCTCTACTCAAAAACCACAGGCAGATTTTTAATATTGCTTTATACCACCTCAGTCACAATGGAGCCAGTTCACATATGCAGACGTGGCATCTGAGTCTCACCAGGTAAGGCTTGGCAAGGACCCACACTCAGCTGACCCCTGATCCCTTACTTCCAGTAGCAGTAATAGCAATGCTTTATCAGGGGCAAGTGAATAGCTCCATTGAGCCCAGAGCAGGATTTTGCCCCAGACCTGGTACCAGCATTGCACATATAAATAGCAATGGATCATCATTGTACTGAGACACTTCAGGTCATACCAGATGTGATATTGTGTGTTGTCTGTCATTTGGCTAAACAAGCATGGTTTTGTTGCCAAGATCATTGCATCCTTGAGCATCTCTAGATCTATTTCAATAGTCTCTGTGATAAAAGGTTCATTCAACTGATAACTGACAGCAGATCTGTGACTAGAGAGTCATCAGGGAACTCCATCCTCATATCTGATAAAGAGGGATAAGAGTGTTTAGAAAAAAGAATGAAAAGAAACAGGACAAGAGCTGCTAACTGAAATCAGTTTGACCTTTTATGAAGTGTTTGTCAGGTACTGAACCACAAAAGCCGTAAATCAGTGCATAACAGCCCTAGCAGTCAGCCACCAGGCCTAGAGACTGGTAATGAAGGATTTCTAGGTATTGAAATGGTTCTAGCCATCTGGGCTATCCATTGGGTCTCCTCAAATGGGAGGGTTATAAAGTCTACCTGTTCAAGCTGAGACTCTACTTGGAGAATGAGAGCCTTTTGGGTCACATGACTTGCTTAGACTTTCACCGGGTTCTATGTCTTGGTTTCTGTAGCATTTGGTTTCCAATTCCTGGCCACCACTTGGAGTCTTTAACTTAGCCGTGACTATGACCATTGGTCAAGGATGCATCATTGGTCAAGGATCTGCAGACACCCAGCAAATCAATGACAACTTTTCTAGGCCACTCCTCTTTAAGATGGACAGCAGCAGAATGATTTTCTTGGTAGATGAGCATTGAAGATGACCTCACATAAGAAGCTCAGGGCTCGTCCTGCTCCCTTCACTCCTCAGTTAATCAGGTTCCTTAGCTTGGATCCTCTCAACACAAGGGGAACAGAAGGAAAAAGAGTCCATGGACATTCATGCTGGCTGTTTTTCCTTTTTCCCACCCCTGGACAATTGGGCTGTTCCCAAAGACACTGTGGACACTAAGGATCCCCAGGAAGAAGTGTCTGCTCCCTGCTTGCCAAATTTCAGTTTTCAAAAGAAGGAAAAAGCAGGTTAGGCAGACAGAAGGAGGTAAGAAGGAGAGCCTGGTCATCGTGGTGTGTGCCTAAGCATTATTGCTCATTGGAGGTCCCAGCACAACCTGGCAGAATCCCAAGCTTAGCCTTAGACTGTTATTGAATAAATACAGTCATATGTTAATCTGTCCTTTTCTTGTGTCACCTTCTAGTAACAAATGACAGATGACACAAGTAACACTCTTTCTATATATACAGCAGTACCTTGGTTTATGAGCATAATTTATTCCATTAGTACGCACGTAATCCAAAATGTCTGTATATCAAAACAAATTTTCCCATAGTAATGGAAACTCAGGCAATTCATTCCACAACCCAAAAATATTTATACAAAAATGATTACAATACTGTAATAATGTATAATACAAAATAATAAAGAAAATACAAAATATAACCTTCACTGAGGCTGCAATCCTAAAGACACTTTCCTGAGAGTAAGACCCACTGAACACAGTGGGGCTTACTTTTGAGTAGACATGGTTAGAATTGTGCACAGTCTTTCAGGTCTCTCAGGCTGCAATGTGCTCCCTTTACACGGGAGTGAGCCCCACTGATTATAATAGTGCTTACTTTATAGTAGACATGCAAGGCTAGGTCTCTCAGGCTCCTTTACATTGCCTCCCTTACAAAAGAGTCAGTAATAGGGCTTATATTATAGACATGCAAGGCTAGGTCTCTCAGGCTTCTTTTCATTGCCCCCTTACATAGGAGTAAGCCCCGTTGCTTGTAATAGGCATACTTCAGACATGCATAGGCTGGTCTTTCAAGAGAGGCTGAGCAGGTACTGGTGGAGCTCTAAATGAGGCATATCTTGGCCAGGACTATTTTTTGCTTGTATTGCAAGACAACATTTATTAGAAATGTTTGCTTGGCTTGCAAAACTCTTGCAAAGGTCTTGCTCTCTGTCCAAATCACTCTCAAGCCAAAGTTTTACTGTTCATATATTTCTCAGGGCCTCTTCTTCCATTAACGTTACCAATATGTACCAATATATATTTATTTTTAATAAGAACTGAATAATACAGGTATAACCCATCAACATTTTTTTGATCAGCAATTTTCATTTTATTGACCATTTTATTGATTTTCATTTTATGGATCAGCGATTGAGCAACATGACGTAGCAGTCAATGGCTTGAAAGCAGCCTGCTAACTACAGTAACACAAAGGGTTAAGTTTTATTTTGGTTCAGCTAGGAGAGATATCCCTCCCTTTCCCCATGTGATTATAACCTGAATAAAAAGTGATAATCACTTTTGAACTGCTTATCACTTTACCCCTTACAAGCCAATCCAAGCCTCTTGAAATGGAACTTGATTTCTATTGATTAATTGCCTGCCTTGTTACTATGATAAACAACTGCTCTTGTATAACACAAAAATGAGTAACCACAGAGGTTCCTGGAACCAAACAACACAGATGGTGAGGTTCAATCTGTATTTTTTTAAAATCCATTAAAAATATTCATAGGTTCTCTTTAGTTTTTTTAAATCCACAACACTAGCACCTGTAGTTGTTTTCTCTTCTAAAATACCATTGAATTTTTCAACCATTCATATTAAAAGAGGATAAGGTTTTCACTGCCTCACTCATATAATTTTGCTACAGTCAAAAGTCTTCAATAAATCTTCTGTCTACAGGTCGAATAGAATCTCCTAAATATCTAGTATATGTCCAGTTGGCCTCCTAAATACCTAATAAATGTTCAATTAGGTTGAGTTTATAACCTATCATCATAAATAGTATTTCTAGAGTATCCAATCAATGTTTTTCACATTCCCAGCAGACATGTAGAAAGTCTACTTTCTCGTGATTATATTTCCAGCATTTGTTTTTTTAAGAACTATAGATTTCAGACTAACTTGTCTGGAAGTCTCAGGCTGGGAAGCATGGAAGAAGTTGATCCAGTGACAATGGACACTGTGGGTCCTTTCTGTCTTTTCTGCAACATTCCCACTCCTTTCTCTCCTTGGATTTCCACTAACAAAATCCAAGTGAAATTGCTAGTAGTTCCAAGGAGAGCCATGGTGGATCAGAAGGCTTATGCAAAAGTAAGGGAGATTTAAATCCCCTTTACCTCTCTGGATACCGTGTGCTCATTTTTAGTGTTGCTCGGTTAGGACTGGGCTGTTAATTTTTAGTATTTTGTGTCATAAATAATTCACATTGTGCACGACCCACCTTGCATTGTGAACAGCATTCCACATTGCGAACATTGTAATCTACAGACAGGGATTTGTGAAGAGCCTAGTACCATACTGATTCCTCATGAACTGTTAATGCAATAACAGGTAGTTAGCTTTGATATATTATTTTACTGAACCTGTTAATTATAGGTCTATCAATTGATTTGAAAAGAAAACATTGGTTAATCACCAACCATGTTAAACAATGGAGTAATTAACTGATTGTATTAAAAAGAATTTGCATGTAACAGTATCTCAAGATACATCTTTAGATACCTTGAAGTAAATGCTAGAACCTGTTGATAAAATAGAAGGATGTGCTCACTATTGTATTTACCTGTTCTAGAGAACAGTAGCCCATCAGACTCAGAGAAGTCCTAAAAATAAAGTGGAAATTGAACACTCACTCATTACACTCCCTCACTTGAAATACTCCAGATTAAAACTGGGCATCAAAAGGATTCCCATTAGACATCCCAGATAAATTCTTGTCGAAAGGAGACACTTGGAGGTTCAGGAAAACTTCAGGAAAAACTTTATGCATGCATCTGATAACAACAACACGTAGGGTGATAATATTTTCCTCATGCCCAACATTTGCTATCAAGCCCAAGGGAAAATAGGACATCAATATCTACCCAGTGTCTTTCGAAAGGTAAATGAACAGCAGGCAAGGCCTGTAGGGAAGGAGCAGGGCACAGTTGCTCACTTTCTTGCATCTCTATGTTGACCTCATCTTCCTATGTCTGGCTGTTAATAAAGGTAAAGAATTAGGGTAAGCTGGTCCTGTCCGTTTGTGGAACCCCTTGGACGGCGTATTCCAAGATAAGGATAGGTACCCTTAGCAAACAAAGCAGCAAACAAAAGAAGCTCTTCATAAAAAAAAAATGTTGAAATAGATAGAAAATTCTGCTTAGAACTAACTTCAGATTCAGAAAACATGAAAGGCAAAACATATACCAGAATGGTGTAGTGTTTAGAGCAGGAATATTCAAACCTTTTGGCAGGTTAGCCATATTGACCCTTTCACTGTGTCGGGGGCCAGAAAAAATGATTTACATTTAAAATTTGAATAAATTCACATATAAGAGTGTATTAGAAACAGATCCAGAGGGTTACAGGGCTTGCTGCGGGCTGCATTAAGACTCGTTGCGGGCCACAACTGGTCCCCATCCAAAGTTTGGATACCCCTGGATTATAGAGTTGGACTGACATCTGGAAGATGCAAATCCTCCGTTAGCCATGAAGCTTCCTGGGTGACCCAGGGCCAGACATTTGTTCTCAGCCTCATCTACCTCACGGGATTGTTGTGAGAATAAAAGTTTTGTAAGCTGTATTGGGCATTTGCTTTATCATGGGAAAGGTGGAGTATAAATCCAATTAATAAATGCAATAAAAATACATACATCAAGAGAACATAGCTCAGGAGGAAATGGTGGTAAATCCTTCCATTCTCTTGCAATTTCAAGGACAAATTCCTTTCAGCTATAGCTGTCCTGATTCCAGCCCTGTCCTTCTTCATATGCTTTCAAATGCAGAGCACTCTTTTTGAGTATCCAAGGATGACAGATTGACTCTTGTGGAATTTGAGAGCTTTAATTTAACATCCAGTCATTGGGAAAATGACACAAAGGAGCTGGCTGCACAGAAGAGGAGTGACATTATAGCAGCATGACCAGAATGTACAACCGTCTGCCTTTTAGGCAAACTTTTATTAGCTTCTTTTCAGAGCTTCATCACCATGCTATTTTTTTGTCTTTTGAGATTTCACATTGAATGATGATGTGCTGTAATCTGCAAACTTCTACTGGATTACGTAGAACGGTAGGAGAGGAAATTGAATCCTCTTTCAGACTGTACTGAGGAATGCCATCTATATTTATAAATATATTTATATTTCATTTAGACTATTTATTTTTTTATTTTAATCAATTTATATCCTGCCTTTCCTCCCCCGTAAGGGGGAGCCCAAGGCGGCTGACATTAGGGAATAAAACATCATTAAAATAGCACATAAATAAACTCCTGTTATGTACCACTTTATATACCACTTTTCCCTATGTCAAGAGCCTGAGGGCACAATCCTAGTCTTCCAGACTATTGGAAGACCTTTGCACTGGCTCAGGAGTGTCATGAAAGTGCTGTAAGGCACTCCTGCAACAATGTTGAGATGGTAGGTTGGCCTTTCCACGCCAACATGGGCACACTCCTTCCTTTCCCCAAAACACTCTTTACTTGCCAGGAGAACCATCCAACTGTTTGCACTGAGGTGCAGTGTGCTGGTGCTGGTCAGATACCAGTGCTCCCTACTCCCAAGGTGCCATGAATGTGCTTTACAACACATTTACATTTTCATACAGTACAATCTTTAAGCATGTCTACCCAGAAGTAACTCTCATTATGTTCAATAGTACTTACTCCCAGGAAAGTATGGTTAGGATTGCAGCCATATTCTTTCACATGTCATTTTTTCCCTACACATGGCAGAAAACGCTTGCATCTAGTTGTGTACATCAATAACATTTGTGTAGCAAAAGTGGAAGAATTTTGAGCTATTTCTGATGGGTCATGAGTGAGGGAGCAGGTTTATTGATGAGCCACGTTGGTTGATACATCTGTGTCCCATCTACATAACATAGAGTAGGGTTGTGGGCTCAGAGCTATCTCCTCATTCTGAGCATTGTCCTGTCATCTTGTAATAGTATGGGAGGTGGTTGGACACCCACCCCCATGCAATTATGTGATTGAGAGATTGCACTGGGAAATATGCATGTCCTTGATCTTCCCCCATGTGATATGGAGCAGCTGCAAACACAGCTGAAAACCTACTCATTATTTTCTCTTCTGTGGAGCATTAATTGACCCAAGAGTGGATACAGCAGGGAATATTGTCCCCAACTGGTATAGCTATATCTATGGGAAGTGGATGAAGAAAGGGACACATCCTTGCCATTTTCCATGTCTGAGTTCCGCTATAGATGCCAGCAATATATAGGATTGTGCTGCTGGATTTTATTACCTTTATAACTGCAACACAGGATATTACAAAATAATGTCATGCTTAATTAAACCAAGACTGTACTTTCCGGATAAAGGAACAAAGATCATTTTTAGAATACATTATATCTCTTTTTGACTGGGCTTATTTGAATACTTGCCACCTTGCAAATTCAGTAACTTGTAATGACTCTGATAGTGATTACTGGGAAATTAACAAGGTCCTTCTGTATATCTCTATTCCATTAAAATAACTGATAGGGTGTGAATACAAAAGAGGTTGAGCCGATAGAGATACCTGTTCTTTATGTCATTCTAATGGCCATACAATTTTCTTTATGAAGAAAGATGGAAATGGACATCTACAGATTTTGCATCCTGTCATCTGTAAGGATGCCGCGTGTCATTATCTGTCCATTAAAGAGATAAGTAGAATTTTTTTCAGAAAAATTGTCTGAAAAGCAATCTACTTAGTATTATGGGTTTCCATCTATAGGTCTGTTTTCACAACTGGTGACTATGATGGTTTTTGCATTTCCCACAGCTGTGATTCTAATGGAATACTTGCATTAGAATTTAAATAGCTGGGATGCTATAATGAATATTCTGGGTTCAGATAGTCTGGGTTCAGTGGACATCTTGAATTTATAGCACAATCCAGAGTAACTACAGGAGCTCTTATGTCGACGCAAGAAAAATTTATTCTGGAATGCTCTATGCTTTTCACATAGGTTTCCCATAGGTGGCGCCATAATTACATTGACATAAATGTCTCTTATGACGATTGTGCTGATAAGCACATAAGAAGTGTGCCACTTGGTCAGCCCAAAAGCCCATCTAGTTCAGCTTTCTGTATCTCACGGCCCACCAGAAGCCTCAGGGAGCATACAAAACAACATGGCAACTGCAACCTGATGAACTACCCTGCATTTGGATATAAAATAAGGAGGCTGAGCACACCAATTATGGCTTCTAACCTATTACCATGGCTTGTAATCTTGGGTTCAATGGATGTTTTGAGTTCAAATCCCTCCTCTGCAGTGAAGCTCTTTGCTGCTAGAGAACTCTGGAGGAAAAGTAAGATTCAGGTGTGATAGTGAAACCTGGAGGCTGTGTAAGAGTAATCTGAGCCAGAGAGCTTATAACTGATCTTCAAAACAAAGCTGACCTTTTCAACTCATGCAGACCTTGCTTTGCTCCTGCACTGATCTTAAAAATGTACATCCAGCAACATCCAGCATTATCATCCAGCAATGATAAGTCTGGTTTGAACTGCTGCTGCAAAGGCAAAACTTGAAGGCTGTAGGGTGAAAAGGCCATGTGAGTGACCAGCTACACCGGTTTTAGTTATTGTAGGAGGTATCCTGCTGTGGGGACACCCTGAAACTTTCCCTGTGGTTCTTTCCATCCTGAAGCCTTCTGAACACAGTACACTGAACGCAGTACTCACCCTTTACTGCCCTCAACATGTTTTTTTTAATCCTGCAATTGTGTTTCTGGATGTACTAACAGCCTGTAACATGCATGGGATTTGATGATGTGGTTCCCAAAACTGTAGGTGCTCAGTGCCCGGTGCAGTGGGAGGATGTTGTTCGGAGGGAGGGGTTGCACTGGGGAGGATGCTGTGCATGGGGGTGTTGAGCAAGGGATGTTGTGCATGGGGAGATGATGTGCATGGGGTGTTGATGCACATTGGGGGGTTGATGCACATGGGGGGTTGATGTGCATGGGGGTTGTTGCTCATGGGGGGATATTGTGCAAGGAGATTGTTGCGCATGGGGAGATGATGCACATGGGGGATTGATGCATATGGGGGATGTTGTGCATGGAGGATGAACATGGGGAATGATGTGCAGGGGGGGCTGATGCACATGGGGGGTTGATGCACATG
The DNA here is from genome assembly GCA_030015325.1 of Cryptoblepharus egeriae. Classification (NCBI taxonomy): domain Eukaryota; kingdom Metazoa; phylum Chordata; class Lepidosauria; order Squamata; family Scincidae; genus Cryptoblepharus; species Cryptoblepharus egeriae. Next base: position 194,941,142 of record JAREYC010000002.1, read on the forward strand.
GGGGGTTGATGCACATGGGGGTTGTGCATGGGAAGTTGTTGTGCATGGGGAGTTGATGCACATGGGGAGTTGATGTGCATGGGAGATGATGCTCATGGGGGTTGATGCACATGGGGAATGTTGCGCACGGGGGTTGATGTGCATGGGGGAATGATGTGCATGGGCATTGTTGCACATGGGGTATTGTTGCACCTTGGGAGATGTTGTGCATGGGGGATGTTGTGCATGGGGGTTGATGTGTGGGGGGATTGATGCGCCATGGGGGGTGGCATATGGGGGAATATGGGGGAAAAGCGGGTACACTTTTTGCTAGTCCAGATATATTTGTAGGAGCATATCCACCATATATTCCCACATTCTGCCCTGCCAGTTCATGAAGACAGCTTAATGGTAACATTGCAGATTCTTTTTTCCTGGACAACTACAAAACTATTCAGGAAAGTTGTAACTCCAGACAGAGGCTATGATGTGGCTGGCATTAGAATTATGCTTTATGAAAACAGAATGTGAAATGTCATGTGTGCTGAAGGAAACTTCCTACATCCATCAGTTTATGCTCTTCCATCCTCTCAGTGATGACAGCAGTGGCTTGCTTTGTGGTTGCATGCTCCTCGACTTCTTCTGGGAAAATAAAGAGCTCTACAATCATCTTTGGCCACAAAGACAAAACCGTCACCACTGAACTAAGGAAAGCACATATAAGACTAACATCAAAATGGCCTGATGACCGTAAAGGAGTGAAGCAATACATGATTTCTTTTATGACTTCCTCCAAACACAATGCCTGTTGCAAATAGAGTGATGAGAAGTGATGAGAAGGTGAGTTGACATGGCCTAAATTGGTTAGTATTTTGCCCTAAGTGAATATTCAGACCAATCTATTGCCTTTGTTGTGCAGACACTCCCTGCCAGATACCTGCTAGCTGCAGAGGCTGCTGGAAATTGCCTCTTCTTTCCATTAAGACCCTCATTGTTCTGTAAACCTTCTACCGCAGGCCATGGGAGTCCTGATTAAAAGCCTGTTTGTTGTGCTTTACCCACCATCATATATATGGAGTTCTTTGGTAAGCAGTACGTGTCTGTATTAATTAATATTAATATATCCAGACCATGGTACATGGTTTTTTCCCATCCTCCTTCATTGGCACATTTCACTGAGATTAAAATTTCTGCCAACATATATGCAACAAGGACCACATTTGTACATCTATGCTCCAGGCAGAAATGGGTTAAGCATGTGAAGAGGGTGGAATCAGCAGCACAACCCTTCCATATGGAGAAGGATGTTTACACCAAACAAACATTTTTCCCCACATAGAGTTTGTATTGCTTTTGACTAGTAGGCCCCCAATGAAAGCAATCAGCTGTCCATGGATCTATTGATGGCTTTCCAAAAAATCAGGGCTTGCAATTTGCACACTGCTTTTGTGTGCCAGCAGGTGGGTTTTCAAGCAGGCACTTGAAATCCAACCCTTTCTTTCCACTATGTATTTTGTGGATCTCAAATATCTGGGGATAGCAAAGTCAAGAGTAAAGGAGTAAGGCACCTGGATTTCATTCATCATATTTTCTGCTCACACACCTGATAGCTGGCAAGAGAAGCTCTGGCTTCCTCAAAGCCAGGATTGTTCTATGTCTGTTCCTCAAAGCCAGGATTGCACTTCACTAATAGCTTTATTATTTACCCCTGTAAGCAAAGGAAGTCCTACCGAGCTCTGAGTGATCCCCTTTCTGCCGGTAACTAGGCCAGTGTGTAGAAACATGCAATTAAAGGATACAATGGCTGCAATCAATTGTGCAAAGGTTATCTTGATTGCTCTTGCAAAGGACAAGCCAGGCATGGGGTGGAAGAAAAGCAGTGCCATTATCTTTTTAAGACAAGACCCCTCTGATTTGAAAGCACAGAATTTCATGAAAAGAACACAAACAGAAGATGATATTATATACCTAGGGTTGCCATATGTCCCGGAAAACCAGGACAGTCCCCATTTTGGGTGATTGTGTTCACATACTGGCAAATTTGATAGGGGATCCTGCCTTGCTTTTTGTGGAAGAGAATTATGGCAACCCTATATATATGTACCCCATGTCACTAGATTATGTCACTGTGAAACTCTGAGTGTGGTATGTGTGTATATGGAGGAAAATTCCTTTTTCATAAATATGGGCCATTTTTTCTCCCTCTGCCAATCTTCTACACTGATAAACATCGTTGTATGTACTCTGGCGTCATTTGCTTTGCTTTGGATGGATGCCTTTGAAGGCTTGGTCTTTTGGCTTCACGGGCTCCAGGATAGTGTGATAACTGGTGGAAAGAATTAATCTAAGGGAGCACAGAAGAAAACCAGCATTGTGGAAAGAGGAAGAGATTGAACTAACTCACATTTACCCAGTGTGTAGTTGATCTGTGGAATTCCCTGCCGCAGGATGTGTTGATGGCATCTAGCTTCAATGCCCTTAAGAAGGGATTGGACAAACCCCTAGAGGAAAGGACCTTCATGGGTTACAAGCCATGAGGAGAAGGTGGAGAGGTGGACAACTTCAAAATGCCAGATGCAGGGGGCACCTAAATGCAGGCATCATATGTACTCTCTGAAGCATGACTCTGACAATGACTTACTGACTCTGGTTGATCATTGTGTGATATAGGAAGCTGGATTAGATGGCCCTTCTGGCCTGATCCAGTGGAGGCTCTTCTTATGTTTTTATGTTCTTATTTTGCGTCTGTTATCTCATTTGGCTACTGTCAACTCAATCAAACCCATTCCATGCCCTTCAGTGGCCAAAATGGTGCCCCAACCGTTACTATTGTGGATTCCTCCTGTGCTTCATCCACTATCCCCAGCCCTTCCTGATCCATATTACTCCTTTTCCACCCTATTCAGTGCTCTTCCATCACCCCTTCCACTTTCCCCATAGACTTACTGTACTTTATCAGTGATCAGCTGACAGGAAGGAGTGCTCCTTTCTAACAGAACGGCAGTAGTGCACTAACAATATTACTTCCCCCATGCACAACTTTCCCCCATGTGCAACTTCCCCCCATGCGCAACTTCCCCCATGCGCAGCATTTCCCCATGCGCAGCATCCTCCCCAGAGCATCCCCACCCTTCGAACAACATCCCCCCAGTGCACCAGGCACTGAGCACCAAATTGGCTGGATGTTGGTCAGTCTCCCATGTTAAGTATAGACCGTGTTAAGTGTCAACAAAAACACGTTGTCCCCTTTTCAGCCCCTGAAGGGTTAAATTTCTCCAAATGGTTCTTGGTGGGTGTTCAGGTGACAGAAGGAACTCCCAGAATTCCATGCTTCAGGCCCAGCAGTTGGGGAGGAATGTTGCTGAGTCAGCAGTTCTCCAATGCAAAGTATAGGGAGGAAAACGCGTTGCACCCAGTGATGGGATTGAAAGAAATTAATAGACGGTTCTGTGTCCATCTGGCAGCCACTTTTAAATGGCTATTTTTAAACTTTATATGTTCTATCTCTCGTTAACAATTGGTTCTATAGAGTAGGTGCAAACCTGCTGGAGCCCACCACTGGTTGCGCCCCTTTTCACCCCCTTCCGTTTGGAATTTCCAAAAACTGGTTCTTAGTGCACTCCTCCATCACGGAAGCAACACCCACCCCAAATTTCATGCTTCTAGGCCCAGCGGTTTTGGCAGGGTGGTGATGAGTCAGTGAGTGTGTGAGTGAGTGAGTGAGTGAGTCAGTCAGTCAGTCAGTCAGTCAGTCAGTGACTTTTCTCTTTTATTAACATATATGGATTTATGGAGAAGATTTTTTATGGGTTGCTGTTTGGTTGCTGGCTGAAGCTGTGGAAGGTCCATTCACTATTATGTTGGGTAGTCTTTGGGGGAGCACACTGGAAGTGAACAAAAGCAATCCTTTTATCCCCTCTCAGACTTTGTGGACCACTTCTGAGGGTCTTGTTGGACCACTTGTGGACCACATGTTTGGAACCAGTGAGGTATAGAATGACTAAAGTAGTGTGATGGATTTTGCTCCAAAAGCAAAATTAAAAATAAAAGTTCTCAGGAAAGGACCCTAATCTGAATTCTTGAAAGTGTTAAATGCCTGTCTAACCTTCCCAGCACTTGTGACCAAATGCATGCTATTATTCAAACATTATTTTTGACAGATAACTACTTGTACCACTCATTAATTATCATCACTAAATGTGCAATTAGGATAACTACGGCATAATTGTGATAAATGGCCCAAGGTAATCTTAGCAAAGGCTAGAAGTTTCTGGAAGAATGTGTGTGTGGGATTGCTTCATTTTGAAATGGACTGCAATATTCAAGGCTTTAAAAGCTGCACAGTTGTAGCACATGAAGTGATTATCCAAAAAAAGAGGTCAAGATTCATTCAACCTACTTAAATATTCTAGAGGAGATAGAAGAAAATTGTTTGTGCAACTGTTTCTTTGGTAATTAAGAAGTCAGTTCCATCTTTGAATGTTTCTCTCTCTCTTTGTTATTGTGTTGTTGGAGTCTTAATCTTTCCTTGATGTCTTATTTATACACCATCATGCAGGCGCTGAGTATTCCAAATTGCCTTATGACATTGATGCCCTGTGCTTCCAGCAGGGCAGGCAGGAAGCAACAAATATGTTTTAATTTAGATGTCTTTCACATCCATGTCAGAAGTTTATACAAAAGAAAATTCTCAGCCTTGATCTCAGTATGTTAGCTAGTGAGGGGACATGTTCTGAAAGTTGCATAAGTAAAAAACCCATCTTATCCCCTGCGGTAGCTTGGATCACCACTAACAGAGGTTGCGTGGCATCCAGTGGATCTGGAGCACCAAATGTGTAAGGTTACTGGTTTTCTATGTGCACAATCCTAACACTGTCTGCTCAAAAGTAAGCACCACTATGTTCAGTGGGTCTTACGCCCAGGAAAAAGTCTTTAGGATTGCAGCATATACAGTAGGCATTTTTGGACTCATACCAGTTATTGAGCTGGCATGAGTCCAAGGAGAGCCAATGGGTTTTTCAGGGAGAGGTTAAGGGGTAAAGAACCAATGTACATGACAGCAGAATGAGACAGTGGCACAAAGTAGCTACAGCAGGACAATGTTTCTGCTGGTGCAGGGCCTTTTGGGGCAGTGGAACATGCATTCTGCTGTCACAAAAAGTCCATAGGACTGGGCCATAAAGCTCCATAATCAAGGTATTTTAAAAGTTTGAAAGCAACAGTGTTGCACTGCTTTTGCTTCCACTATATTAGTTATGCAGTAGTAATAATGTCTTTCATGTATGAAAATTAGTGAATGAACAGTTCTCCGGCATCAAGGGAATATTGTCAAAGGCAAACAGGTTTACTGTTTTCTGTTTAATAAAATACTAGTGGTATTTTATTTATAGTATTTATATTGGTGGTATTTATGTTTCTGTGACAGAGACTGCAATCCTAAGCACTCTTTCCTGGGAGTAAGCCCCTTTGAACTTAGTTGGGCTAACTTCAGAGTAGACATGCATAAGATTCATGGAGAATCTCTGATAACTCTACCATGGTTATTTCTCCCCAGTGCCAACAGAAATTTGTGGGTGGCCTCCAGATCACCTCTGTGCAGCAATCATGTGTGCAAAGCACCTTCCTTACTCCTTCTCTACTGAAATTCCTTGAGTGCCCCCCTCCTAAGCTGTTGCTGCGGGTCAGGGAAACTTCAGGAGTGGCATTGAATGTGGTGCAGGGGAAATACAAAGGGAGTAGTAGAAAGGTGCCCTCCAATGCCTGCAAATCCTGTGCAGCTTAGTGACAAATTCACATTAGACTCCAATAAAATATGCTATCCTATTTATAATATTTATATTAGGGACCATAGTTTGGCATGATTTACTTGGAGTAAAACTATACTTCTATGTGTGTAACAAATTGTATACTAACCATACTTCAACAAAGCCTACTATATGTATGCCCATTTCGTGAGGATCCAGATTATTGATATCTAGCATATCATTTCCATTAAGGGATTTATACCCCATTTTTCCCATGCCAAAGCAAATGCCCAAGGTGGTTTACATAGCTCTTATCCTTTTGTCCTCATGACCGTGTGAGGTAGGTAATTGTTCTATGGGCAGCTAGTTGAACACTTCCAGATGACAACCTTTATGGCATGGTCATCACATCTGGCATCAGGGAATGCTTTCCAAGCTTCCAGCAGGAGCATTTTCAGGTGGCCCACGCTGTAATCAGTGAATCCTTCTGGCTTTGTTGTATCTACACCTGCTGCCTTCTGCTTGTGAGATTCAAACAGCATGTCTGTATGTATGTGGCAGTCATCTCAGCTCATTGTTGAGACAAAGACTGGGAGAGAACAAGGCAGTAGCAATAACAAATACCTGTCACATCTGCCGTTTTGTGTGGTTCCACCTTCCTGACCTGCTGGTCTACTTGGTCTCATTGTTCTCTTCTTCCTCCAATCCAATTATCACACTTTCTTATCTAAACCATTTTTTTAATCCTAGCCATCCTATCTACCGATTTGGAAGTTCAACAAGCTACATGACCACAGCGCATATCTATACATGTGATGGAACATGCTCTGACCCAAACATTTGACATTGACTCCTCTACAGTAGAAAAGAACTGAATGGGATAACAATAACGTCATGTTAATAGACTAGAGACAGACGTGACTGAGGAGACTGACACTGAGAAGAATGAAAGCAAACTGCATCTGCTTTTATGTTTTCATGTGTCTGACTAATTACAGACTTTAACATAGTCTTGGTAATCAAGGCTATCTCGTGAGCACTATAGGCATTTACACGGATTTATATTTAAACTCTCAAACTGTTTGGAGCTGTTGGGTATTTTTTTAATGGAAATTCTTTTAAAACAAATGAAGTACTGTGAGGCTTCTGCATGTGCCAAGCCCTCTGATTGCACTTTTAAAATAACTGAGGGGGACTTGCAGATGAATCATGGTCTGGTGTTTTGTTTGAAGGGATAGAAAACATGTTTTCTGACAGATTTTTGTAGCATGCTTCAGAAAATTCACAGTCCCACAGTTACTTGCTGGAGATTCACCTAGGTGAAATGCCAGAACTGTCAATCACAGTGATTTATTGCATCCTCAATTCCCAAGTCATTTGTCAGAGCAGAAGCTGAAGTTTCTAGAAGCCATTAGGAGTCTTTTAGCCTAAAAATGGATATATACACAAAGAAGCTAAGAGGGGGAAATTATGTATTCTGAACAGAAATATTAACTTGATGTGAGCCGCATTGTAAAAGTGTGAGCTTTGCAAATCTTTTGAGATAAAGTTATAAATAAACATTATTGTTTGGGTCTTCTAATAAATATTTTAACAGTGGCACATATAAAATGTATCCTTTGTTGAAAACTAATCTACACAATCAAATGCTGAGGACTATTTGGGGAAAATGGAAGAAAGTAGACAACTTTCTTCAGCACTTCATTATTTTCATAGATTCGGTTACTTGAAACCAATTCATTTCATGTATTCATTTGCTCAGTTCAGTGAAAGACCTTTTACATTGCATTGATTCCTCCTTGAACTTTCCCACTTGAGTTGAGCACAGCTATCCTATTTAAATTCTTTCCTTTTCCATATAGGAGTCCTAAATGAATTTGAAAAAGAAGGGAGTAAAAGTTAAAAGATGATAATATGTCAAATAGAAAATATAGGTGAGTCCTATATTTTCTGTGAATTCAAGACCCATAGAATGATCAACCGTAGGTCCCAAACCTGCAATATAGGACCTGCTGAGTCTCCCAAAAGCAACCAGATCTTTGTTCTGAGGAACATCTCCAGGGGCCTTTCTGAGGTCTGGGAGTCCTGACCTGTGGATTTCATTAGCTGTGTGTTTTGGTAACCATGAGGGTTCTGGGAACTGAACACCCACACATGCCAAGCCACCACTTATAAACTATAAATGGAAAGGAAAAACTGTACAAAAATAGCTGGTTAGTTTTGTTCTTAAAATACACAAAAGGTGCTCATTGGACTTATGAAAGGATTTAAGTTTAAAAAAATTCTTTACAACTATCCTTCAAAGATATTATTAGGCAATCAGGACAGCATCTTTTTAAGCTTTATGATTTTTCATCTCCGCAAGGATCTGAAGATGGACAGATAACTTTTTTTTCTGTGAAGGACCTTGATTTCATGTGGGCTAGAGTTGTCAGTATTTTGGTATAAAAAAGACAGGAAATGTAGTTCTCTTCACAACTCATCCACAAAGAATTAAGTGGCCACCAGCTGTTATAGCTTCCTTGTCATAGAAAGAACTCAAAATGGTGGTCTTATTGTGTCATACAGAATGATGGTCTTATTATGTCTCTTCCTGTGGTGCTTTGGGGTGTTATGAAGATAAGATACAACATAGACTGTCATGGGAGCATATGACTGTTTTAGTTATAATTTGAAGGCAGTGGAGGTCCAGGGGTGGGGGATCAGTCTAAAGTTTTGCATTGCTAAGTTTTGCAGATATTTGAATTATCTTCAAATATAGCTAAAGGAATGACTCTAAAAAAGGGGAGTCACCAGGTCTTTTCCCCCTATATCAAAAATGTCACAGATTGTATAGTAAGACTAATTCAGAAGGCAAATATTGGAACAATTGTGAAACCAACAGTCACACAACAGAAGATGCTGCAACTACAAAAAGATGAAAGAGATCCAAGTTCACAAGCAAGGAACCCAGATTGCTTTGGGACAGTTTACACCTTCATTACAAAAATGAGTATACAGACCCAGCCAGGTAAAAGAGTATGAAAGATATTGTTGCCTAAAACAGACTGAAAATAAGCAATTGCAGAACAGTCTGTGACAACGGTACATAAAGTAGATTTTGAACACACTGAAGTGCAGTCTAATACTGTATATTACTGTGCACAAAGAGCAATTGAAACATATGAGCATCAAAACAGAAAAGAAGAAATAATGAGAATAAGTAATCCATGGTTACCAGCCTTTAAAAATGCTACTCAGAAAGTAAGGAGCCACTTGTAGGTAACAGATGACAATGATGTCCCTAACACAGTATAATACGGTGGTACCTTGCAAGATGAATGCCCTGTAAGATGAATACTTTATAAGACAAACTAACATTTGTATGGGATTCTGCTTTGTAAGACAAATGCCTATTGGATGGGCTCCCAGTGGGTGGCTGAGGTGGGACCTCTCCTCCTGCATGCAGTACCAGCATCTGTCCAGCAGAGGGACACACAAGCAGCAGCGTCCTCTGAGTCTCCCCAGCAAGCATGTCTGAGTCCCCCCCACCCAGTCTCCCAGTCTCCTCAAGCCGGTCAGCCGAGCCCCATGCAGCAGCCACCATCAAGTAGGAGGGAAACCCCCTCCTGGATCCACCTCTGCCCCCCTTCAAAAGATACAACTTCCTCTCAAGGAAGCCCCTCCCTGCCTGGACCCCACTATATCTACCCCTCTTCCTCCCCACCACCTTCTCTGCCCAGACCCCACTCCACCCCACTTTCCTGTGAGTAAGCCCCACTGGATAAAATGGGACGATTCTGAGTAGACAGTATAGGATCATGTCTCTTTTTCATCCACACTTTCCCATGAGTAAGCCCCCCTGGATAAAATGGGACTTGATTCTGAGTATCTGAGTATCTACAACTGTAGTTGTATTGCATATAGAGCAACCTGTATAAGAACAGGTGAGAACCAGGTTCTAATGCCTGAAGAAAACTGTAGCCTCTGAGGAAGCTCACCAAAGCTTTAGGTGAAATATCAAGCATTCAGTTTTAGTTTATTTATATTTTAGTTTTAATCCTTGTTTTTAATAATTAATTTAGTTGTATCTTTAATCTTAATTTTATTTTAGTTTTAAGATTCTTTGTTTTAGCATTTAGGATTTTAGATTTTTGTGTACATTTTGTTGAAAAGTTGTATATAAATACTGTTTATAATAGGATTCAGTTTTTAGATTAACCCTACAATCCAGAGTAACTACAGGAACACGTAAGAGACATTACATTCTGTCGTTACTGCACCACCTAGTGAAAACCTATGGGAAATTCATATTGTAATTCAGAGCAAATTGCTCTTACACCAGAGCAAGGATTCCCTGTAGTTTTAGCTTTTGATTTTAGGTGCAACTCTGGTTTTGGGTTTAGTTTTTAGTTATTTATTCTTCTTAGACTGAGTTTTACATTTTACGTCTCAATTTTAACCTTTCATTTTAGCGTGGTGGTATTTACCCCTCTACCTTTTCAGGACTGAACTTAGGTACTTTAGAAATAAAAAAATTAGATCACAGTGCAGCCTGACAAACTGTATACAGTTCAATCCAAAGCACAGCAATACTGTTAATCCTTAGTGTATTCATTCAGTATGGCAATGATTGCAAATAACAAGAGTCATGGGGAATTTGTTCAGAGAGATGAGAGCAGGGACTAGTGTTCTGTAGCTGAGGCCCTTTGAGATTTGAGACAGTAATAAAATAGTGTTATTGTTTTTAGTTATTTCACAACACAACAGTGAATGCTGATGAAAAGTGAATGGAGAGACTTGGCGATGATGAAGTAGACTGAAGTGAAAGTCGCAGGAAGTTAATAAAAGAAAATGAATGTGAAGTTTAAACGACTGGCAGGTTGATTAATCATGGCAATGGAAGGAAAACTGGAGGTCCTTTTAGAACGATTAAACTCTGATCTCCAGCGAAACCTTTATTCTTTTTGTTTTGAGACACATTTGAAATGGTGTCAAAGCAATAATCTGTAAGCTTTGTGAAATATCCTTCCTTTGGGTGAAACAGTCTTCCTTTGGCACAAAACAATGTAATACAATTCATGAGAATGCAAATTACATTTGGATTTAAATTCCTGTTAGCGAGAATATTTGATTCTTTTGGATCCAGATCCAGCTATTGTCATATGGCACAACTGAACGTAAACAACACAGCTTTAAATATGATTATGAACCTTTGTGATCCATCCAGATAGTTTAATAGGGCTTAGATAAACACAGTTATGTGAATGCAGGGATCATCTAAGACCTACTGATATCTTGAGAGGCATGCCAAATGCTGCCCCTTTATCTGATGATGTGCCAGCCTTTGCCCATTCCACTCTCCAGTATTCTTAGTCAACTCCCTTCATATTTCTTCTTCTTTTCCTGCTTTGTTTTCTTATCCAGATGAAGTAGGAGCTATGGGAGAGATATTCCCATATTGGTGGGGAGATATTGGGAAGCAGCTTAGGTACTTGGACAGTCCATACAAAACAGAGGTGGCTTTTGAGAGCAAAAGCTTAGGACAGCTCACTGTGGGATCAAAACTTTGCTCATGTTTTCCTAGATTGAGGGTGCAATCCTAGCCAGTTTAGGCTGGCATAACTCACCTGCTGTTTCTTCCTGCGGTAGTTTGGGAAGAAATCCACCCACAGTGGCCTAACCCACTCACAAATGGTACAGAATTGTGACCTCCCCAGGCCAGCACAGGAATTGTGCCAGGACTTAAGGATAACCTAAATGGGGGTTGAATTGCAGCTTCAGTCCATCATCTGGTATCCATGCTCACATCATAGATCCCAATTGCAGCAAAAGGCTCCACATGCCCAAGTCCCATTCTTACGTTGCACTCAATGCAAAGGGAATAGAAGCAACCGTGCGGTGGTGAGCAGTGGCATAGTTAGGAGGGGTGCAGGGGGGTGCAGTTGCACCAGACAACAAGCTTTAAGGGGGCAACAAGCTGAGCTTGACACTGGTGAATAAAATTGTGAAAAACAGGGTATGTATGAATCATAATACCATCATGTTATATATTGTTGGAAAGATAATTTAATGCTGAATTTGGATATTTATATTCTATCAAAAGTTATGGCCAATTAATCAGAAAATAAAAACATAAAAACCTAAAGTGGATTTAAAAAAAAACCTCAGAACTTTTCCATGATATTGGTTGCTCTGAAAGCCAATAATTCTGTATGGAACTAATAAGATGTTAATATGAATCAGTTCTCATAACCATATCCATATATCATAATACAGTTACCTATGTTGACTGAGCTTAGAGGCACTTCTAAATTGTGTTCCTGTTGTATTTAGCAGGGAAAGAATAACCGTTACTCTTTGCCCCAGCACAATTTTCCTAACCAATGAGGGACACAATTTTCATTTTTTTACTTAATTACATTTGATTTTATTGTTGCGGTGGTGGCTGGGGCAACAACATCTTCGACCGTAGACAGCAAATAGGTGCTTTAGCTATGCCACTAATGGGCAAATGGGTGGTGAATTGCTGAAGAGGAAGAATGTTTTTCTCCAATATTCTTTTTAGAAATAGCTGGGTTGTGACATCACTGCTGGGGCAATATTTTTTGCTTGGCACCAAGCTACGTGATCATTAGCTATGCCTCTGGTGGTGAGGGAATAGGGCAGCCAGTGCAATCCTTCTCCCCTCCACGAGTTGACTGAAGAGACAGAATAATGGGGCTAGCCCGTTAATGGGCTGGCCCTTTTGCCTCCCCCGGCCGGGATGGTATGGCCGGAGGAGATGCTTGCAGCCTACTGGCTGCTATGGCCAGGGGGCGGCGCTGGAGGGACGCTGTAGGCGTGCTGCCTGCAGCGTCCCTCCAGTCTTCGCCAGAGAGTCGTCTGGAGCAGACGTCTTTCGGACTGCTCCCGGCGGCTCTCTTCAAGGGCCTTAAGCCCGCGGCGAAGGTTTGTAGCGGGGAGGGTCGTCTCCGGACGCCCCCGCTTAGTCTTGCGGCTGCGGCCGCACGGTGGTGGCTTTGTCCACCCCACCCCCTCGGCACCTCGTCCTCCGGGCTCGTCGCGGGCCGCGCGCTCGCCTTGGGGCCCGCTTAACGGGCGGCGGGCGCCATTTTGGGACAGCAGGGCGCCATTTTGAGGCGCGCGAAGCGGGTGGCCGCCATTTTGAGGCGCTCCTCGTGGCGCGGCGGCCATCTTGAGTGCTCCTTGGGGGCTGCTGGTCTGCTGCTGGTGCTTTGGGGGCTTGTTGAGGCGCTCCTCTTGGCGCGGCGGCCATCTTGAGTGCTCCTTGGGGCTGCTGGTCTGCTGCTGGTGCTTTGGGTGCTTGTGGGAGCTGCGCAATTTTTTCCTTCGCATCTTCAAGAGTCTTCCTGCTGCTGGCCTGGGCGATCCTTGATCCTCTGCTGCTGGAGCAGCCCATATCCTTTTCAGTGTTCAGTGTCAATAAAGCAGAACATATTTTGTTGTGACTTGTTTGGTTGGGAACCATGGGCAAGAGGACCCAGAAAAGGGGTGGGAGAGCCCCTCGCCCCCCCACCCCGCCCCCGCCTCCCCCTCCCGAACCAACTTCCTCGGACGAGGAATGGGAGGCTATGGATCATAGGACCTTAGTGGAGCGCTGTAAGGCGCTGGAGAGGGAAGCTCGGGAGCGGGCTGAGAATCGGGATGCTGGGCCTTCGGCTCCTGTGCCCACCCGTACCTTCACGAGGAAGGGTCGGGGGGCTTTAATGTTTTCGGCTCGCCCCTCCAGGTCGGGCGGCCGGAAACCTCAGGCTCCTCCTGTGGAACAGGTTCCGTTGGGTGTTACAGGGGTCCCGGCTTCCTCCTGGGGAGATGGTGCCACAGGTGAGGACTCTGAAGCTGATGAGCCTGAGGTGGTGGGTTGTTGGGAGGAGTGTCCGGTCATTACACCTCCTCCTCCCAAGAGGGCTGCCCAGATGATGCCTTGGTGGATGCCGGGCTGGGGATGCCCTTATTATTCTTGGCCCCCAATGGGTTTGGGGGCTTATGAGGGTTCCTGGTTGGGTATGCCTCGTCCTCCCCGTGCCAGAAGCTCTGAGGCGGATCGAGGACGGGGCATGCCCACTTGGGAAGAAATTTATCGGCTGGCCAGACATGCTGAGTTTGAGGATGGTCCTGAGGATCGTCCTTATGGCAGCATTGATCTGCCACTTGGCGGACACTTGGCCATGTCCGTCAAGGAGAAGATTTGGAGGGGCGACTATGTCGACCTTTTCAGTCTTCTCCATGTGGAGCCTGAAAGGGTGCCAAGAATTGGGGAGCCAGAGCGCGATCAAGAAGCGGCGAAGCGCCGCAAAATTGATCACAATTGGACCAATTGGCTATATGGATATTGCATCTATATGGCCGTTGTTGTCCAGCTGAGGCCCAAGAGGGCCCCGGCACTTATAAAGTATTTGGATATTGTGCACCGGACCCTGAGGGACTTTGGTGGCAATGCTTGGCTTTATTATGACCAAAATTTCAGGATGAGGGCAGCCAATGACCCTTCCCTGGATTGGTCGGTCCCGAAGTTTGAGCTATGGATGCAGGTTGTGGCTACTGCCAAACCCATCCAAGGTGACCGCTCGGATAGCGGTCATCTTATCGCTCGCAACCCTTCGTCGCTACCCAGGGCGTCTTCGGGCGCCCCGGGGGTTCAAGGACAAAGGGCTTGCTACGAGTTTAGCTCTTCGGGGACTTGCTCCAAGACCAGCTGCCCCTTTAGCCACCTCTGTGCATTGTGTGGCGGACGGCACCCCGCCAGCTCTTGCACGAAAGGGAAAGGTTTTAAGGGTGCAGGGCCAAGAGGGGCCAAAAGAGGGGGTGGGGGTCAACCACCCCAGCCACCCGCAGCTGCTGGAAAGGGGGCCGACCCCAGTTAAGCTGTCTGTGTTGACTGCTTTGTTGGAGGCTTACCCTGATAGGGAAGCTGCTCAGTTTTTGTTGGATGGTTTTGTTGAGGGTTTTCGAATTCCGGCCCCTCGCCCGGACAATGCCTTTTGGGCGGCAAACTTGAAATCGGTACGGGGTATGGAGGTGGTTGTGCGGAAAAAGTTGGCCAAGGAAGTTGCAGCAGGCAGAGTACTTGGTCCTTTTCCGTCCCCTCCCTTTCCGAATTTGAGGGTTTCCCCTTTGGGAGTCGTTCCCAAGAAGGCCCCGGGTCAGTACCGGTTAATTCATCATTTATCTTTTCCCCGGGGTGAGTCCGTTAATGATGGTATCCCTCCTCACCTGTGCTCAGTTAGGTATACTTCCTTGGATGACGCGGTTCGTCTTTTGCGGACCTGCGGGTCTGGGGCTTTGATGGCCAAGACTGATGTGGAGTCGGCCTTTCGACTGCTCCCCATTCATCCGAGTGATTTCTGCCTGCTGGGTATGTGGTTTGAGGGTGGGTATTATGTTGACAGGGCTCTCCCTATGGGGTGTTCAGTTTCTTGTTCAGCCTTTGAGGCTTTTAGTACTTTTTTAGAATGGGCTCTTCGATCCCGGTCCCCTTTTGGGAGAGTTGTTCACTATTTGGACGACTTTCTCTTTATGGGGGCGGCGGGCACTGACCAGTGTGACCAGTTGCTTGCCTCGTTCAAGAGCCTTTGTTCAGAGTTGGGAGTTCCCTTAGCTGAGGAGAAGACCGAGGGGCCGGCCACCACCTTGACCTTTTTGGGCATAGAGCTGGACACTTTGGCTCAGTGCTCCAGGTTGCCTTTAGAAAAATTGGTGACCCTGCGCAACCTTCTGGCTCAATCCTTGAATGCAAAGAGGTTGTCGCTTAGGGAATTACAGGTTTTAGTTGGACATTTGAATTTTGCTTGTCGGGTGGTGGCGCCCGGTCGGGCTTTTCTCAGGCGCTTATGTGATGCTATGGTGGGCCTAACGGCGCCGTACCATAAGATTAGGGTCTCTGTGGCCATGAGGGAGGACATGAGGGTTTGGTTGACCTTCTTGTCTGACTTTAATGGCACTTCTTTTTGGAGGGAGGTGCAGGTCCTCCGGGCTGACTTGCAGGTCCATTCGGATGCTGCAGGCGGCCATGGTTTTGGAGTTTACTTTCGGGGAAGGTGGTGTGCTCGTCCTTGGCCTTCTACGTGGACGGCCAGTGATGTAGTGCAGGATCTTACCTTTTTGGAACTTTTCCCGGTTGTTGTCGCGGTGCACATCTGGGCAGACCAATTCCGGAACTCTACAGTTCGGTTTTGGTGTGATAACCAGGCTGTAGTACATGTGCTTCGCAAACAGACTTCTCGTTCTCCACGGGTTATGCGTTTGGTTCGTGCCTTTGTGTTGCAGTGCCTGCGCATTAACTTGGTGGTGTCGATATGTCATGTACCGGGGCTTGAAAATGGGGTTGCCGATGCTCTGTCTCGTTTTCAGGAGGAGCGCTTCCGGCAACTCGCCCCGACTGCTCTTCAGGATCCGGACCCCATGCCCGAGTGGCTGTGGAGCCTTGGACCGTGAGAGCGCAAAGGTTGATTATGGGGTCGCTGGCTCCTTCCACAAGGAGCAGCTACGAGAGTAAGGTGGGAGAGTTTGAGGCCTTCTGTCGGGCCAAGAGTGTGCCTGTAGAGTGGCCCTTACCTGTAGAGATACTGCTCAGGTTCATGCTTTCCCTTTTTGAATCTGGCCTTCACCCAAAATCTATCTCTGTGTACCTGTCGGCCTTGGCCTTTGTGGCGGGCTTGAGAGGGGTGGTTGACATTACACAGGACTTTAAGGTAAGATGCATGCTTGAAGGCATGCGTAGGGACAGACCTTCGGTTCCGGACCAGCGGAAGCCGGTAACGATTAAGATTTTGGGTGGTTTAATGGAGGCCTTTGGCCTGTGTTGTAGCTCTGACTTCGAAAGGGACCTCTTTCGAGCAGTGACTTTGGTTATGTTTTTTGGAGCGTTTCGGATCAGCGAGGTTTTGGTGCGGTCTCGTTCGGCAGACCCTGCCTGGGTGCTGTGGTGGTCGGACGTGACCCTGGAAAGCTCGGTCTGTATCCTGCGGCTAAGAAGATCCAAAACTGACCAGAGGGCTCGGGGATTGGTTATCAGGTTGAGAGCTATTCACGGCCACGCCCTGTGCCCAGTGCGGGCCTTGAGCAGGTATAGGGACAGGGTGCTTCATTTTGTTGGGCCATTGTTCCAACATGCGGATGGGACCCCGCTTACGTTTTTTCAATTTCGGGCCATTTTTGCTTGGGCAGTGACTCATCTTGGTCTCTCCCCGCAGTTTTACAGTGTCCATTCCCTGCGAATTGGCGCGGCCACCTTAGCATCTTCCATGGGGCTCCCTGAGGAGGTCATCAGGCGCATCGGGAGATGGCGCTCTGGGGCCTTTAAGTATTATGTGCGCAAGTGAGGCTCAGTGGAGCTCATTTGCCTGTTTTTGCGTTTACTGTTGCTGCTACGTTGCAGTTGTTTAGTGACCTTCTCTTTGTTTATGTTGCAGATTCCTCATCATCAAGACCTCTTCGTGTCCTGGTGATTGGCCACTCCATCCTCTTCTGGGCCCGGAAGTGGGCCGAACGCAGTGGCGGCGGCTCCTGTCTCGGCCTCAGTCCAGACGTGTGTATTGCCTGGGCTGTCCAGAGGGGAATGGGGTGGGGTCAGCTGCTGCCCATAGTTAGCGGCTTTTTACGTGACAACCCACCCCCTGATGTTTTGCTGGTGCACCTGGGTGAGAATGATCTGACCCAGACGAGGACTGTGGACCTCAGGGTGCAGATCGTTCAAGACCTGTCACTTGTAAAGTGGTGGTGCCCAGCGATCCGGTTTGTTTGGTCCTCTTTCCTGCCCAGGAGGGTTTGGAAGGGGGCTAGGAGCATCCGGAAGATAGATTTGGCCCGTAAGAGGGTCAACGCCTACGTGGCGCATTTTGTTGAGAGCTGGGGTGGGTTGGTGATTTATCACCGTCACGTCATGTGGCAGCTGCCCCATGTTTTTAGATCAGACGGGGTCCACCTTAGTGATTTGGCCATTGAGGAATATGTTTGGAATTTAGTTAAGGGGCTGCTCACCTGTCTGTAATGGGGCGGTGGAACCATGTTCTAGTCAGGTTCCCCGTGTGGCAGGTGTCGTGCTGGAGTAGGCAGGATAGGCCTTCGGTGACTGCCTGAGACAGCAGGGTCAGTGCTACGCATCTCTTGCCTATTGGTACCAGACCGGACGTAGGTCGGGATGGCTAGCCCTGTACCTGGGAAGTTAGGCTTGGTTCGGCCGGGCATTAATTCGGGTGTACCGAGTGTTCAGCTGCTTTGATTGACCAAGCACCCAGCTGTCTCGACCTTCGGGTCGGTGTTGATGGGTACCCTTGCGAGGGTGACACCTGAGCCAGGCTTTCGCCATCCCTTATTTTTTAGTTACCAGCACGACAAGTTAGCAGCCCCTTTTGTTGGGTTAAATATGTTATATTTTAATAAAGTGGCCATTAAATCCAGCATCTGTCTCCGGCTCCTTATTCTCGGCGTGGGGGGTAATGTGCAATTTCAGGATTGTGAGGGCTGACAAACTTTTTACTGATGCACTTGTGGATCAATGGCAATGGATTTGCATGCAGTGAAAGTGGAAATGTGGGTCTCCAGCTCCACAAATTTTGCTTACTATATCATTTGATAATAAGATCAAGGTGAGCAGCTTAACTGAATTGTGAGATATAAGATGCTTTGTTCTCTGAAAAGGAAAGTCCTATCATAAGAAAACAAACTGACGTTGGTGAATGTGCATCATACATGCGAGTGCATCTTCCAGTTTCATCTGTCTACAGATATGCTTCTTGTGCCAAACAAAACAAAACTATTTGGGGCAAGCTTTTTTGGGCAAGCTCTCCTCTTTTTCCACATCATCATGTGAATATAATGGCACTATTCTTTGAAGCACCCAAAGTGCCGGCTAAGTGCCTGAGAATCCTTATGAAATGATAAAAAGATCTTAATCGCTGACATCTAATGTACCTTCCATTACACAAAGCACATATTGGCCAAAAAAAGAATGCTAACTGAAACACACATGCAAACAACACACTCAGCTGACTGGCACTGATGGGCACTAAGGGTGTAATCGTAACTTAGGCTAGCACAATTAATTGGTCTTCTTATTTCCATGATGGTGTAGGAAATGCATGTCTGTGCAAGTGCATGTCTGTGCACTGGGCTAACTCTAACCCAGGACTGGACTTTTGTGACACCCCCAGTCAGCAAATGACTTATGCTGGTGCTCAGGTTGGCCTAACTGGAGGTTAGGAGTGCAGACTAAGGGCAAAATCCAGAGTAACTATGGGGAGTCCTTGCTCTGGTGTTAGAACAACTTACTCTGGGTTACTTATAGGATTCCATAGGTTTTCACTAGGTGGTGCAGTAACTACGGGTGCACGTAAAGTCTTTTACATGCTTCCGTAGTTACTCTGGATTTGGGGGTAACTCTTAAAATGAGCTTACCTACGATGACAAACTATTACCTAAGAAACTGTTTTAACTTTTATTTAGCTTCATTTTAGTAAATGTAAGTGGATCCACTGTGTAAGTGGATGAAGGGATGGCATTGCATTGTTGAGCACCTGATAATACCCTAGCTGCAAGTGTCGTCTGCCTGTCCCTGCACCAGTGACAATATCTCTCTGGAAAAGGAACAGTTTCAAAAATTAAGATATAGGAGGAGGAAAATTCAAAGATTGCGTTATTAAGTAGTCTTGAAAATATAAAACAAGGAGTAAAAGGAGTTGATGATGATGATGATGATGATGATGATGATGATGATAATAATAATAATAATAATAATAATAATAATAATAATAATATGTGGAAGTTAGTGTATATTAAAGTGGGAAGAGTGGTGTGGAGATTGATGGAACATGGCAACAAGCTATAAACAATAGAGTTAAAGTTAAGAAAAGGGATAGCAAAAAGAACTATTTCAGTGAGATTTGAGATACATTTATCATACATGTGCTAGTAAAAGTAAAAAGAAAAAATCGAAATGCTAATTCTTTTTTTTTTTTTTGGAGGAAAAGAATGACTGCAAAGTTAAGGGTTGATAAGGGTTGGGGAGAGGAAGTCAAAACCAAAATGTATATAACTAACAGTTTTGTGTGTGTGTGTGTGTGTATGTGTGTGTGTGTGAGAGAGAGAGAGAGAGCGAGAGAGCGAGAGAGAGAGAGAGAGCACATCACTTTAGGTATTTGCACCCATTTCTGAAGGAGTTAATGAGAATCCATTTGCAAAAATTTTTGTGTGGCTCAGAAATTTGCAAGATATAAAGGACATTTGAAATTTGGTAGCTAAAAAAGCATCAGGAGAAACAACTGTAAACTAAAAAAAGTCTTGATTTTACTTTTCCCCTCACCTCTGGTTTGTAACCTATTAGATAAGCAAGGGATGTCTTTAAAAGCTAAGGACAATTACCGGTATATATTTTTTAGGATACAAGGCTAAAAAAATAGGACATGTTCTGGAAAAAACGAGGACCTATAGTCAGCCTGTATAGCATGGGGGACAGAATTAATCTATTAGTGAAGCAACTGGAGGTTGCTGTCTCCACTGTTTATGCAGAAAACAGCTCCAACCCATTTACGTTGAATTATGGGAACCTGAATATTTGTAGTTCTCTACACTTGACAAAGAGCAGGGAGTAGAGGAATGGAAGATAGTAGTCTGAGAACTATTATCATCTATTACATATGGTCATTCTTTTTTCTACTAATTTTTTCCTTAGCTTTTTTCTCATGTTAATATTGGCTTTGGTTATTTGGAATCCTTGAAACTGGTTAAGAAATGAAACAACAGCAAAAAAGCCAGGATAATAACTTGAAAAAGTGAGTCTGAAATCACATGCTTTGAATGACACAAGTGGAAAGGGTCATAGCCACTGGCAGAGAAAGACACCAAAGCTATTGGAAAAAACAAAACAAACATTCCCCATCATTCTTTCCAACATAGACTATGCATATCATCTAAATCTGTTTAAAGACATGGTTGCTAAATTTGTTAGAAACACATAAAAATGCGGCAAGCATCTGCCAACATGTGACCAAAGTCATAACTAAGGCCCTTGTTTTTGCAAATGTGCCAGGGAAAAGCCTATTTAAGAGCTAATTATGGCACTTGGGATGAATTTCAATCGTTTGGGGTCATGTCACATGAATACAAGAAACAACTTTGTCTCTCCGTTTCAGGCTCTGGGGAAACAGAAGTTGACTGACCCATAAATATAAATGTGTGTATATAGGTACATCACAGATAGTTCACAGAAACCATATACCATATATTGTAATAATATCAACAACAATCAGCCAAATCTAGTCACCAATATCTGGGGAGCCACAAATTGGTGTGCCACAAGTTGGCCACAGGTGTGCCACAGAGATTGAGAAAAGGTCACATATTAGCATGGTCCTTGGTGGATGTGACCAGCAATGCAATGTGTTTTTTTGACTGTCAAAAAACTGATACTTGAAAGGCATTATCTGATGCCAGATGTGATGATGACCATGGTTTAAGGAGGGGTCTCCAAACTCCAGCCTGGGGGCCAGATGCAACCCTCGGCAAGCCTCGATGTGGCCCCTGGGAAGATCCCTCTATCCGGCCTTGAGCAAGCCTTGTAATCTGCTCCAGTACATGCTTATATGTAAATTTATTCATGTTTGAAATGTAAATTAGTTTCCTGGCCCCCGACACTGTGTCAGAGAGATGATGTGGCCCTCCTGCCAAAACGTTTGGAGACCCCTGGATTCCACTTGGAAGAGCTTCCTGTAGAACAATTACCTACCTCACTGGGTTACTTTGAGCATCGTCTGTGGCGGCACATGAACATGCAATAGCTCAGTACTCCAGTGATAGGTTGAGTCTGTATCCTGATAGTGCACCTGAATTTTTTTTGCATATTCGTTTACAATAACCATAAAGTTTGTTTGTTTGTTTGTTTGTTTGTTTGTTTGTTTCTTTCTTTCTTTCTTTCTTTCTTTCTTTCTTTCTTTCTTTCTTTCTTTCTTTCTTTCTGTGACTTGACAATATTTGTGCCTTCTCTCTGTGTTGTGAGATGATAAAGATTGTTGTTTTAACGTGATGTATTTCTAGGTAAGAGTGTATCAGCTACATTTATTCTGGTCTGAGACCATAATAAAGATGAATCAAATCAATAAAGATTGTCAATCATTGAAACAGACAAACACCTCGTCCACAATACCCCAGATTTGGCAATTGTTGAGAAGAAGTAGGTCTGGAAATTGAATACCTGGAAAGTGGTGATATCTGAAGATATGAGAGAAAAAGAATAAAATTGTACCAGTTGTAAGTATTCTAGGAACAATATCAAAAGACTTTTAAAAAATCCTGAACTTTCTAGGTATAAATGAAATCACTACATACAAACTCTAGAAAAAAATCTTACATGGAACACTTTATTATGAAAATATCTGTGAATATCTTAGGAAGGATCAGATATTCAGTACCTTGGGAAGAATCAGGTATTCAATGTGCTAAATCCAGTCATCAAAAACTGGTGGGCTGTGCAGAAGAGCCATTAAACATAATATAATTCTCTAATTTAGGAATTGAAGGGCCAGACTAAGATGAAGAATTGTGGTCTATGTTCACAAATTTCAAAGCTACTGGCATTTCTGGAGAGGAGTTACAAAACAATAATATCCTTCAGGCACCTTTCAAGGTGTGACTGACTTGAAAGCTGAGGGGAAGAGAGTGCTTTACTTAGGATCCTAGAGCCTGAAGAAGCTCAGGGTGCAATCCTAATCTAGGTCAGCACAATTCATCAGTCTTCCCATTCCTGTGGTGATGTAGGGAGGTAAGTGAATGTCTGTGCACTAGCCTAACTCACTCCCAGGAATGGTGCAGAAGTGTCTTACTGCACTTTTGTGACCCCCCCCCCCCCCGTCAGCACAAGACTTATGTTTAGGCTGGCCTAAATTAGGCTGGCCTAATACTATTGCTTTTGCCCCTCTTCCACACCAGTGGTCATGCCACACTGAAATCCCTAGGTTTAAACTCTAAAATGAAAAAAATAAAACATTTCTGCAAATATGGTGAGTGGATGGAGAAAACCTTTGCATGGTACTCATGAACATTGATTTGGCTCATGAAAGTTTATCCACTGATTTTAACAAAGCATATGAAACATTTAATTCAGTGTACTCACTTACCAATGAAGTTGTCTGTGCTTTAAGAGATGCTTGCACTAGTATTTTGGGTATGTTTTTTAAAGTAATGGAAAAAGAAAAAATAAGAAAACAACTAGTGATGTAATCCAGAGTCAATCTTGGGCTGGTGCAAGTCCCTTGCAACCATTAGCATGTTTGCATCACCCAGAGAGGAGGGAAGTCTGGTGCAAGGAGTTGTGCCAACTTCCACACACTGCCATGGGTCTCCAGACCAGGTGAGATCTGCTCACTGTGGATGGCCAGCTCAGGGGTTGGAAAGGGCGTATAGGGAAACTGGAGTGGAGGTGGGAGGGAAGCATTCCAGAATGAGTGGTACTGGGGGCGAGGAACAGGAGGTAGGGCCAGGACCAGGAAATTGTGCTGGATGATGGATCCAAGCCCCCTTCCCGGGCAGTGCACAGCAGTCCTGGGCTAATTGGATCTGCACCATTGTTTGAAGTGGCACAGATCAGAGTAGACCTATTGGGATTGCTTTTGCATTACCCGGGACACAAGGAAAATTTCTCTTTGCTCCAGTGGAATTTTTATCAGAAAGATTGCCCTGGCACCATGAAAATTGTATCTCTGATATATAAGAATGTACCTTCACTTAGATAAAAATTGTATAGAATCACCTTTACCGGCAGAGTTGCATGTTTCTTTACCCTTGAGTTGCATTTTTTTTGTTCGGTCTGTTAGAACAATATATTAAAGATATACATAACAGATCCGGACAATTTCCTGGAAGAATGTTCCAGCCATCTGGATTCACTTTCTGACCCAGAGAGAAACAGGATCAATCAGTGCAAAGGTTTTAGTTTTATTATTCCTTCGCAGCTGCCGAGGAGGAAGGAAGGCACTCACAGGTGTTCGGAGGCAGCCAAACTCACTTCCTTCCAATCTCTGCAGGCACACTTTCTTATTTTTATTATTGCATTTCAAGGGAAGGTCGAACCTGGAAGATGTGAAATACTTATATAAATAACAGTTGGAATGATGATAAACAGCAGATACTGATTACAGCTCTGGTTTTAATCACATTTATGATAGTTTGGGCAATGTTCTTGGATGACCTACTTTGAATTTAAACCGTAGATGGGATAGAAGTGAGTGTTGCCAGATCACATTGTATTTGGGTATTCTTGCCAGTAAATCTCTAGTAAATCATTGTGAAGCAACTCAGGTTTGAAGCAATGCTGCACATATGCTTTTGGCTGAGTCTAGCCCATTTTGGTTTGCATTTTCTAACTGGCAGCAATTTTTTTCAGCAATTTTTTTTCCCTTCTGCAGTCGAGGTTCATAATCTACACAACAGACAAGTCAAATGTTGCTCTTAGTGTTTCATTACTTGAACATTATCTACTAGGCAGCCTTTACAAAGAACAATGTGTGGTTAAAATTTTACCTCATAACTAGGCTCTGTTTGTGCAGCCATTCTAGCATGTTATGTTCTTAGTAACTTGAACATAGTATTTCTAGTTAATGTTAAAGAGAGGGTTTCTCCTCATGGAAAATATTAGGAGTTAATGCCAACTCAACGACATGTTTCCTCATGTTTTGTCCAGTCTAAGAAAGACTTTTGTCCATACAACATATTTTGAGCCCAATCCTATCATTGGACAGCACCATTGCTGCAATTACAAGCTGTTGTAAAAGTGCTACAAAGTGTGTTGTTTTTAATGCAGTGGGGTTGTATGGTACTTACAGGTGGGAAGGCCTCTGTTGCTCTTGGGGCCCTGGGGCAGGTACGTGCTGTGTCAAGCAGTAAAAGCATGTTGTCATAATGGGAAGAGTGTTGTTATAATGGTGTTTTTAATATTGATTTTATGTATCTCTATTATGTTGTGAGCCACTTTGGGTCTGTAAGAAGAAGGCAGGAAATAAATAAATAAAAAGAGCAAGGGAGGACAAAATGGAGGTTGGAGGGGTGTTTCTAGGTAGGGAGGGGGTACTTCAGGCTTGGGTGTTGGGATGATGCACGAGACCTTTGATGCACGAGACCTTTGATGCATCCTAACCACTGTTCCAGGCTTGAAAGCCTTACACAGGACTACTTGGTTCTGTGCCAGTGACTTAACTGGTGCAGCTCTGAGTAGCCCCATTGAGTAGGCTGAGTCTTTACACCCAGCAAGGGAATGAATAACCCTGTGCCATCTGTTTATTTGCAGCTCTGTGTACAGCATGGGCCAGACGGCCCTACTGCACCAGTGCTCCATAGGATCGGACTGTTTATGTGTAACAGGCAATTCAGTATCAAGAATTAGAACCTGTTACAATTATCTTTTTCCCCCTTGGGTATCCTTTGCGTCACAAAAGAAAACAAGTGTTGTACTTTCATAATTTACAATCTCCTATTTCCAGAGCCTTTGTTTCCCATTTTATAGGGAAAATTTAATTTGTCTTGCATTGGTTTTGCTACAAGGATTTGAATAGATTTATGTCTCAATAGCAAGACAAAAGCCATTTATAATTGGATATGGCATTTTTAGAATACCAGAAACAAAAATATCCAGCAACAACCAGGAGCTCTTTAGCTGTTAGCACAATTAGGACATCTCTTGAACAGGATAAACAGCACAAGAAAGCCATTAAGTTGCCTACCTATATTTCACTGTACAATCTCAAACTTCCTATCAACAGTAGCTCTTCTGGGAGGCTCTAAATGTCACCGT
This sequence comes from Cryptoblepharus egeriae, assembly GCA_030015325.1. Classification (NCBI taxonomy): domain Eukaryota; kingdom Metazoa; phylum Chordata; class Lepidosauria; order Squamata; family Scincidae; genus Cryptoblepharus; species Cryptoblepharus egeriae. The sequence goes on from JAREYC010000002.1 coordinate 194,966,645, forward strand.
CCTTCAGCAAAAAATAGGGAGTGCCTCTGTCAAGAGGCATCCACAACTTTAGCTGGGCATACCTGTGAGGCAGACTGATCTACAGATGACAAACCCTACAATCCAGAGTAACTACGGGACCACGTAAGAGACATTACATATACCCATAGTTACTGCACCACCTAGTGAAAACCTATGGGAAATTCATATTGCAATCCAGAGCAAATTGTTCTTACACCTGAGCAAGGATAGTTACTCTGGAGTAACCGAAGCAAGGATAGATACACCCATAGTTACTCTGGTTTGCGCCCAAAGTATCTACTGACAAAGCACCGGTTATCCTGGTCTTTAAAAGCAAAGGGACTCCCTAGTGACACACTTCATATTCTCTCCAGACTTCAAAGGAGCAGGATGTGCTCTACCATGCTCCATATTCACAGACCATCCCCACCAGACTTGCATACAAAGGAACACCTCTAGGGTTTCTTGTTCCTAAGGTTTTAGGGTCCTTGATCCAAATCCATGTGTACAACTATGAATGGTAAGTATTTTTTATGGAACCTAGAATCATAGAGTTGGTAGGGAACTAGTAGGTCATCTAGTCCAACCCCTTGCCTGCAGCAGGAAATCCCCCTAGAGCAGCGTTTCTCAAAGTGGGGGTCGGGACCCCATTGGGGGTTGCCTAGAGCTTTCCCGGGGGTCACGGAAAGACCTCCAGCTGTAGCTACGCACACACTGGGGCCGACTGACAGCCTCAGGGCCCAATCCTATGCATTCCTACTCTGAAATAAATCCCATTATAGTCAGTATGGCCTTTACTCCCATGTAAATGTGGATAGGATTGCAGCCTCAGGGCCCAATCCTATGCATCCCTACTCTGAAATAAATCCCATTGTGTTCAATGTGTGCATAGAACACACATTTCATTTATAACAATGAAAATACATCCTGCATATCGGATATTTACATTACAATTCATAATAGTAGCAAAATGACAGTTACAAAGTAGCAACAAAAATAATTTTATGGTTGGGGGTCCCCACAACATGAGGAAATTATAAAGGGGTCACGGCGTTAGGAAGATTGAGAACCACTGCCCTAGAGCATCCCGGACAGGTACTCATCGAGCCTCTGCTTGAAGATCCCCAGTGAGGGAGAGTCCACCACCTCCCTTGGCAATCTGTTCCACTGCCGAACCGCCCTCACCATCAGGAATTGTTTCCGGATATCCAACCGGAATCTCCTCTCTTGCAGTTTGTACCCATTGGTTCTAGTTCTGCTTTCAGAAGCAGCTATGAACAAATTGGCCCCTTCCTCCCTATGACAGCCCTTCAGGTATCTGAAGAGGGCAATCATGTCTCCTCTCAGTCTCCTCTTCTCCAGGCTGAACATCCCAAGTTCCACCAACCTTTCCTCTAGGGCTTTCGTTTCATCCCACTGATCATTCTTGTCACTCTCCTCTGGACTTGCTCCAGTTTGGCTGCATCTTTCTTAAAGTGAGGTGCCCAGAACTGAACACAGTACTCAAGGTGAGGTCTGACCAATGCTGAATAAAGAGGAACTAGAACTTCTCGCGACTTGGAAGCTACAGTCCTCTTAATGCAGCCTAAAATGGCATTTGCCTTCTTTGCAGACACATCACACTGCTGACTCATGTTCAGCTTGTGATCCACGGCAACTCCAAGACCCCACTCACATGTTGTGCTGCCAAGCCAAGTATCCCCTATTTTATACCTGTATTTTTGTTTTTTATTTCCTAAATGCAGAACCTTGCACTTCTCCCTGTTGAAATTCATTCTATTTGTTACAGCCCAGGATTCCAGTTTATCCAGATCCTTCTGGGGGTTTCTCCTGTCTTCTGATGTGTTTGCTACCACTCTCAGCTTGGTGTCATCTGCAAATTTGATCAGGCTCCCCCGTATCCCTTCCTCCAAGTCATTGATAAAAATATTAAAGAGGACTGGGCCCAAGAGAGAGCCTTGGGGTACCCCACTTGAAACCAATCTCCAGGTTGATGCAGACCCATTTACTAAAACCCTTTGAGTGCGGCCATCGAGCCAGTTGCAGATCCACCTAACAATTGCCTCGTCTAGCCCATTTTTTTCCAACTTCCCAATTAAAATGTCATGTGGGATCTTGTCAAATGCTTTGCTGAAGTCAAGATAAATGACATCCACAGCGTTGCCATTGTCCAGTAAGCTCATAACCCGATCAAAAAAGGAGATCAGATTTGTCTGGCAAGATTTATTCTTGGTAAATCCATGCTGGGTTGTTTTGATCACCGAGTACTTGTCTAGATGTGCACAAATTGTGTGTTTTATGATTTGCTCTAATATCTTGCCCAGGATTGAAGTCAAACTGACTGGTCTATAATTTCCCGGGTCTTCTTTTTCCCCTTCTTAAAGATTGGGACTACATTCGTCCTCTTCTGTCCACTGGCACTTCTCCACTCCTCAAGGATTTTTCAAAGATGATCGACAGAGGCTCTGCAAGGACATCTGCAAGTTCCTTAAGAACTCGAAGATGCAACTCATCTGGTCCAAATGACTACCTTAACCAAGCCTCCATTTTTCTGTGTGCTTTATTGATAGTAACTGGCCCAGGTGGAGGGATATATTTTTTCCATGAGAAGGTGGGGGGCTGTTGCTGATTATTCTGCAACATTAACCTTCCAATAGTCACTACAGCAAGAGGGAGGCTTTTTCCAATTGTCTCCTGGTCAATCCTTTCATTACAATCCTGCTAACATTCAAAGGTTCATCTAGTACAGTGTCCTATTTCTCACCATAACCCACCAGAAGGCTTTCTCCTGTGCCAAAGCTCCCTTTCATACCAGACCTACATCTCATCTAAAGGACAAGGTCTGATGTTAGCTCATAATGGCCCTAAACATTTGCAGTTCGGGAGAGAATGATCTAGACAGAGTAGTTCTGTGTGTTCCTTGTGGCAAAGGTGGACTTTCCCATGCATGGAAAACATGTGAAATGATCATGCTACTTTTAATCATTTATTTTGCCATGGCTTTTGTTGTTGAAGGTTACAATCCTAACCAATTTAGGCCAGCCTATCTCACTTGGCATATTTTCCTGTGGATGTGTGGAAAGGTTGGAATATGCTTGTACACAGGCCTAACCCACCCAGAAGCGGGGCAGTAGTGCCTTACGGCACTTTTGTGACACCCACAGGTCAACACAGGACTTATAACATGGCTTATGCCAGCCTAACTGGAGATTAGGATTGTTGCTGAAAAGAGTATATAATTTTGTTGATGATAATGTACAGTGGTACCTCGCTTAACAAGTGCCTCACTTAACAAGCACAAAAATTTCCAAGAAGTCTTGCTTCACATAACAAGTTCCACTTCACTTAACAAGCAAGCGTGCTATGGGCACACATGCTATGCAGTCCTGACGCTCCACATGGAGGCTCTTTAAAAGGGCTGCTGGCCAGCGCTGCTGCCTCTAACTGCCCCCAACTTGGGGCAGTTTTCTGGAAGTGCCAGAGGCAGCTGCCCCCAAATCCCCCCACCAAACATCTTGAACCTCCAGCAGCAGCCCAGGTAAGCCTCCCAGGAAAGCGTCTTTGATTGCAGCCTCTTAACCATTTCTACCTAGAAGTAAACCCCATTGTGTTAAATAGGGCTTACTCCCAGGAAAGTGTCTTTAGGATTGCAGCCTAAGTAGACTTCATAGGATCATGCATATTAAATGCATGTTTTGAATTCAATTCCAGTGTTTTGTTATCATTTTTACATCCAGTTAATATTTTTATATGAATATTTTGGGGGTTGTGGAACCAATCGTCTGAGTTTCCATTATTTCCTATGGAAAAATCTGCTTCACTTAAAGAGTGTTTCACTTAAAGAGCATGCCTCTGGAACGAAGTAAGCTCTTTATGTTAGGCACCACTGTACTATCAACTATACCGTGAAATGCCACCAGTTTTACAATGGTATTTCTATACAGATAAAAATCTTAATAAACTACTGATTTAAAAAATCACCTTTATGTAATTGTAATTGTAATTGCAATTACAATTAATTGTAATTTGTACAATTAATTGTAACTCTAAAAATTACCTTTATTTAGCTGTATTAACTGAGAAAAGCTCCCAACTCATTTTATGAGTCAGTATGAAGCATTTTGGACTCAATATTAAAAACTGATTCATTCTGTCTCTCCAATTCAACCTTATTTCTCCTTGTCAAATGTTGATAGAAACATCTTACTGCTGGAAAAACCATCTGATTTTAAAAATGCAACAGGCGTGATAACAACAGCAATGATGATAACTTTAAAAGAAAAAAAATTGAATTGCTGGTGACTCTCCCTCCCTGCATCAAACTTAAATGGAGTTTTTAAAATGTGCATGAGATCCAAGGACATTTTCCTATCAATATTTCATTATTTCAGTTAGCTGTGAAAAAGTCGGCCAGGCAGATGGGAAGATGGGTGGCAATGTTGTAATGTTTGTGTAGGGTTGAGAAATTGGGCACTGTCAGCTGTCCAAAATATTTTCAAACTCTCTCAGACATACCACTAATTCCAAACCTGTAGGGTTACATTCTCTAGTCTGAATGCCGGAACATCTGTTCCTGTCCAGAAGAAACACTGCTGAATTTTTGAAGCCTACGTTTATTGCAGTCCCCTGTAAAGCACATCAGGTTTTCTTCTGTCTCAGTCAGGATTGCTTCAGTACAGCAATGCCAACTTTTCAGTGCTTTATGTTGGGCTCTTTAAATTGCAAATTTGCAGTCAATTACAGTGAAATAATGAAGCTAGACATAAGTTTACAACTTAATCCTATTCCAGATTAGGCTGTCAGGGGAAGGGCATCAAAAGAGCCTTCCATATAAAATGGCTGTTGGCAGAGCATGCAGTGTTCCAGTAGTGGCCATTTTTCAAGTGCTCCCTTAGGAGGTGGCTGCACTTCCCAGATGTCCCTGGATAGGGACACCATCCCTTTTATAGAGGGTATGGAGTCAAGGGTGGGAAGGGGGAAAACTCAGCTGGGAGGGGGAAGGGTTGGGTTGGGAAGGTGTGGGAGGGTTGACTCTGGCAGCACTGGCACATGCTCTCTCTCCTTTTTGCAACCTCCCCATATCCTTTGTGTTTTTGGATTTGTGGCAGCTGTAGAGGAGACCCACCAGAGCAGGAGGCTTATAGGGATGGGTAAGGGGAAAATAATTCCCCATTCCTCCAAACTGTTCTCTTCCCCTCCCCCACTTCATACAACATGCTCCTTTTTAGCATGGCTGCACCATGGGAGAAAGGGTAGGAGTGACCTCATATTATAGGAAAACCACAGGACCCATTCTTATCTTCCTAATATCTTCAATATCCCTTATCTTCCAATATATCCTATCCCTTATCTTCCTCATCAACTTGCCTATTAAGCTATCTTACCCAACTGAGTGTTTGGATGTTATGACTGTTAGTTCCCAACCTGCCCCAAGAAGAAGATGATAATGAACGGACATTCTCAGGCTTCAAAGCTGAAGGCTTCCGACAGGTGTTCCATGGCCATGATCCAACAAATACATTTTCACTTAAATTGTGACGAGGAGTGAGATCCCACAGATAGTTATCTGAGAACAACTCCTATTGAACAAGGAGGGACATAGTAATAATGTGATCTTGTATAATATTGGGTAAGCTATTCAGTGTAATATTTCTCTCAGCTAAAAACATCTTACTCTGGTAACAGTAAGAAGTAAGTGAGGCTCAGGTCCCCTGGAATGATTTGAGGTCACAGAAACAGAAAACACCTTGCTGTAGCTAAGGAAGTCTTCATCTAGCCAGTATCAGGATGAAGAGTGAATGAATTCATTTTCTCCACCAAGGAGGAAAGGTTGGTTATTTACAGGCATCTCCAATTCATTGGATGGGTTAGGGACAGTGGTGGGCTTCAGGGGGTTTTCACTGGTTCTATAGAACCCTTTACTAATGAGCACCTGGTTCTGAGAACCTGTTACTAATGGGACATAGAACCTGTTGTTAATTTAGGTTATTAGGACATAGAACCTAGTGTTAATTTATTTGACTCCCACCACTAGTTAGGGACCAGAGCACCATCCAAAAGTGAAAACGGTTGAAAAGTGGAACTGAGTCTTTTTCAGCTTGCAAATCCTAAATGGCCACCAAAAAAGGCATAACTACCACTTGGAAAAACAACACAAATTTATTAACATATAGCTAATTAGGGTTGCCATATGTCCTCCAAAACAGAGACAATCCCGATTTGGGGGGAATGTGTTTACATACTGGCAAACAGAAGGTCCTGTCCTGATCTTATGAAAGAGAGTTCTGGACAAAATACTTAAACAAATTACAGTAAAATGAACAAAGGCAAGTGAATGAATGTCATATATTTGAATGATGGTTTGATCATGCTAGATGATCACTATTTGATCATCATGCAAATCAACATCAGGGAAGACACTTTTAGCCTTTAGACCAGCAGAGAGAAGTTGAAAGAGTGGAGCACGTGTTGAATGAATGAGACCTGGCCAGGGACTTTTTCTGAGGGTACTCACTAGTACGTTTTGCCCAACGGACTACTCCTAAGTAGACATGCATAGGAGTCTTCATTGTAAGTACCGGCACCTCTTTTTTTCAGAAATAAAACCACTGGTCCTGGATATAATTGAAAGGTGTTCAAAGAGAATCGTCAGAAAAGGAACCATCAGAAAGTGGGGTCATCTGTACATAAACCTTTAACAGCCCTCCAACCAAACTACATTTCCCAGGATCCTTTAGGGATGACCCATGCCATATAAATCTGATATTGTTTTGCAATGTAGACATGCCCAAACAATTCACTGTACTTTTGAATAATTGTGTTGATCTATCCAGAAACTGTTTCATAGGGAATTTGTCCATAGATGTGGTGTAATGCATCTTTTGGCATCCAAATTTAATTAAATGCTGTCAATTCACCTTTGCCTTTACAGTGATTATTTGAACTTCAACTGCCTTTAGGGGGAATAGGATGGAAGTTTATTACTCACTCTAACACATCTGGTGCAGCTTAACCAATTCAGCTGCCAAGAATTTTATGAAGCATCACGTTGTAATTACTCAGAAATAGATTACGGGGTGAGAATACATGCGTCCTATGCTGCTTGTCCTACCTGAATGCATGATTTCTAAAAGTCTTCCAAGTTAGTTACACCAATTTCCACATAAACTGCTTTAAAAGCACGCCGAGGTTTTCCTGCCTGCCTTCTCCATTGCTTACCGGTTCTGCTGGAATGCTTTTTTTCCCTTGCAGAGAGAAGGGGAAATATCACTTCTGTGCCGAAGAACAGCTAATAAAACGCTTTGCCGCATTATATGGAAACCACACCAAGGCCTCTGCCAGGACAATGAACTGTCACAAAGCTTGTCTGAAAGCCTATTCAAATGTGCCTATTTGAAATCTGGCCACAAAACATTCACCACAAGACCAATGATGGCTGAGGGGTCTTCCTCTTGATTTAACAGCATGCTGCTGCCTTGTAATTCTGGCAATAATGAAGGAATAATTGTGTTATTACATTGGCTTGGTTCACATATAATGGTTTGACACATATCCAGTGATGGGATTCAAAGACATTAAAAACCGGTTCTCTGTCCATCTGGCAGCCACTTTTAAATGGCTATTTTTAAACTTTATATGTCCTATCTCTTGTTAACAACCGGTTCTATAGAGTAGGTGCGAACCTGCTGGAGCCCACCACTGCATATATCTCGTATATCTGATCCTCAGATATTTGCACTCTCCCTTGCCTCAGGTTGCTTCAGTTATAGCACAATCCTGTCTGGAGCTTGCCCACTGCATGCAGTGACACATACTCAGCACATGCTGAGTACTCTGAGCCAGACAGGAACTAACCAGGCAGCTTGGGAGAGGTAAGAACATTAGACCCTACAATCCAGAGTAACTGTGGGAGGATGTAAGAGACATTTACGTCAATGTAGTTATGGCACTACCTAGTGAAAACCTATGGGAAATTCATATTGCAATTCAGAGTAAATTGTTCTTACGTCGGAGCAAGGACTCCCCATAGTTTCTCTAGATTGCACCCTAAGTTCTGATGGCTGATTAAAAAAACAATGAGGGACACTACAAATGTGTGTGGGTAGGGAAAAGGGGATAAGATCCAGCATATGTGAGGCCACCAAAACCCACCCATTTCCTGCCCTTGACCTTGTCTGTGATGGTGTGTCAATGGTGGGAAGGGAGCCATACTGGTGGCAGTGGTGCCTCTGATATTTTACTCCTATTCTTGGGTCTTATTCTAACAAAGCATTCCCTTACTTAGAGGAGACTTTCAAGACGGACATCCCCATCCCACAGGATGCAGTTCATGCTTTGGTGGCACGGCTACATGGGAGGGTTTTTGGATAGAACTGGCCGATATAAACACCCACACCCACACACAAGTCATATATTTTATATTAACAGGATTAAGTTATTACTAATTATCCGGACCACAAATAAATGTAACCTTTCTCAAAAGAAGCATGGATGTTTTCACATCAAGGAAAATAATCAAAAGCTAGACAATTAGTTCTTATTTCTTCCATACCTAAGGAGGCACACAATATGCACACAGTTATGCTTTTGGTGAAGGTCAATACCGTATATTATAATTGTAATTTTGCCATATACTTCAAAAGAGTTCTCCGTATTATTTCAGAATAACGCGTGTGTGCCAGGAAGAGGTTGCTATAGTGATGGATTCTTTAAAGCATATTCTAGCACAAACCGGTGACATTTTAGGCAGGCTCTCGATGGGCACAACAAGTTTTATTTCATGTTACTTAAAAATCAATTGGTGTTTTGTGATCAGTGACTGCTTTCCTTTGGTTTCTGACATAATGTGAGAAAACCAGGAGATAAAGTTAGATCCTTCGAACCAATGAATTCACCAAGGTGACTTTTATCTTGTAACCATAATATCGGTCATCACCCCCAATCTATGGATGAACAATTTCAGCAAATTGTTCATCCATAACCTAAGCAAGATTTTAATGATTTGAAGCCTTCCTCCTCCAGACATTCTTCCACAGAACCATCATCATCTTAAATGCATCCACCAGTACACAAAAACTGAGATGTGTCAAGGTTGGAGAATTGATTGAGGTGACTGTGTGAGAAGAAGGCAAATGTGAGCAGCAAAGTACCCCTTGGCAGTGGATATACCATAGATATCCTATCCAGTGGTGGGCTCCAGCAGGTTCGCACCTACTCTATAGAACTGGTTGTTAATGAGAGAGAGCCATTTTAAATAGCCATTTAAAAGTGGCTGCCAGATGGGCATAGAACCGGTTGTTAATTTCTTTGAATCTCATTACTGATCCTATCCAAGGGATTGCCAAAGGAGGTGGTGGATTCTCCCTCACTGGGGATCTTCAAGGAGAGGCTCGACGAGCACCTGTCGGGGATACTCTAGGAGGATTACCTGCTGCAGGCGGGGGGTTGGAGGAGGGGACCTACTAGGGGGGTTGGCGGAGGGGATTGGCGGATTCTAGGATTCTAGGATTCCTGATGAATTATTTTTTCAAACAACAAGTACTTTACAACTGGTTATATAGATAAACTGGAAATATTTTGTGAGATTGTAAAAATATGAACAAACAAATTGAATTTGGAAAAAGAGCTAACACTAGTAGCCTGTGTCAACTGTGCTTGGGAATCCATTCATCCCTTGTAATTCTTAGGTCTAAATTATCCCACATGTAATTTGTCTTAGTGTAGATTCACTTGCAACAAATTAGTCCCTCTGGACTAAATCACAAGCTAAATTAAAAATTAACTGCACACCTTCTCTCGCTGTGGTACATTTAGAAAATTCCTCTGGCTGTTAGAGCATAAAATCAAAGATGCATTTAAGCTGTCACTTTGTAAGCATAAAAGAAGAGTGAAGAGAATAGAATGGATCTCATCCCAAGTTTATGTGCACGTTTGGCATTTTTTGATGTGTTCTGTTTAATACAGATTGCCAGTGCTGTATCAAACCACATCCATGCTTTTATTTATTTGTTTGTTTGTATGTGTGTTTGTATGTTTGTTATGTAGCCCCATTTTTGCTCATTGGGCACTTAACAGCAACAACAAAATGAAGCGTACAAGACTAGACCAACACAAGGAAATACAAAACAATTCGGTCAGTCACATACTCAGTTGTTTTCCACAGTTCTATAAGATACTTATATGCACCCACTTTAATTAATAGTTAATGGAACAGTCTATAAAAAGTACGGCCAACATCACCCTCTTATAACTACCATGCCTTTTTTTTACACGGCATTGAGGAAGGTTGGATAGGATTGGGCTGCTTATCCCAGGAAAAGGTGTATGGGGCGGGTGCATCCATATATCCCAATCCTAATTGACTTTCCAGGCCCAATGCAGCCATACCTGAATGTGCTGCATTCTGTGATCAGAAGTAGCCTTGGAGGCCTCCTCAAAGGAAGAGAGAATGTTCTCTTGCCTTGAAGCTGCATTGTGGCTGGAAATTTGGTCGGGATTGGCCGTTCACCCACAAAAACTGCAGAAGTTTTACTTATTTGCAAATTATATATGGCTGCAATGGGATATTAGAAAATGAAATGTAATTATGTTATTATGGGAACAAAAAAAATGGAAAAATTTATAGATGGTTAGACTCCTTTGGTTTTGTCTTGGAACAATGTATTTTTGAATGAAGATGTTATACAGGTTACATTATGTTCAATTTAAAATAATATCAGGTGTAATTTAGATTTCTATTCACTTTTACTCTGTATAATTTAAAATAAGAAACATAGGGTGGACCTATTCTTCGTGAATATTTTAAAAAGAAAAAAATGTGATTCAACCTATTACTTTATTATTGTGGAATCTGATTTAAATTTGCCTGCTCTCTGGTCCACTATCCCCTGTCCCAAAATACCCATTTCATCATCCCAATATAAATTTGCACTTATATTTTGGTTTTAGCAACTATTAATTTAGGTGCACCCAGGTAAATATATTTTGTTATTTAGCTTGGGTAGGAAATGATATCAAGCAAGGAGCTTAATATATCAAACCAGCTCACATCCCAATTCTAAGCACTGATGCAGCTGTGTATGCTGGATCTTCTGGGGGACAGTAATAGAGGCCTCAAGGCAAAGGAACTTTATTATCTAAGGAACAACATAGAAAACTAACCAGGAAATGAAGTCCAAGATGTGTACCATGAGTATACTCACCCATAATTATTTGGGGCGGTTTTGGGGGTGGGTGAAGAAGAAAGTGTTGTTAACCTTCTAGGGCAGGGGTGTCCAAACCTTTTGGCAGGAGGGCAACATCACCTCTCTGACACTGTGTTGGGTCCAGAAAAATGATTTGCATTTCAAGTTTGAATAAATTTGCATAAATTTACATATAAGAGTATATTACTGACATGGAAGGTTACAAAGTTTGCTTGTGGGCTGGATGGTGGTATCCTGCTGTGGGCCGCATTGAGGCTCTCCATAGACCACATCTGGCCCCCCAGGTCAGGGTTTGAACATCCCTTTTCTAAGGGAAACAGAGCATAGAAGGAAAGAAAGTTGGTATTGGTAAAATTCAGAAACTGAATGGAGGAAAATAATCTTTATTGCTAGTGGATCATCACTCAAAGTAGAGGTGGCAAGTATGCTTTATGTTTTCAATGGTTAGTTTCCACATATTAGGAAGCACACCACACATTCATAGAGGAGAGAGAGAGAGAGAGAGAGAGTCATTCATTTGTTTGCTGTTTTTAAGTGCCAAGATGACCCACAATCATTAAATACATAACAAAAAGCAAAAAGACGTTAAATGAGAATAAAAACTATTGCTCTAAATACCAGAGTCAGGAAGGAAAAAAGGCATGCAAGGGAATAATTCTTTTCATGTTTATACAAAAGCAACAATTCCATGAAATATATGAAGAGAGTATGGAGGAAATTCTATGCCACGCTTTCTGTCTTAAGAGGATTTGCACTGAATTTTCCCCATTCAGAGCTGAGTTTTCCAATCCTCTTTTAAGTGTTTCAGGATTTTCGTTATTTTTTGTGCTGCATTACAGTACAAAGTGATGCCCCACTGCTGCTTTGTGACATTAAAAAAAAGACATCTAATGCCTTGATCCAGGAAAATTGGCAATGCAAATTCAGTGGCATCTCACGTAACAAATTTAATTCATTCCGGAGGCATGTTTGTTACGTGAAATGTTCTTTTCGTGGAGCGGATTTTCCCATAAGAAATAATGGAAACTCAGACGATTGGTTCCACAACCCCAAAAATATTCATATAAAAATATTAAAAAGAAGACAATCCAGAATAACTATGGGAGCACATAAGAGACTTTGTGTGCACCCGTAGTTACTGCACCACCTAGTGAAAACCTATGGGAAATTCATATTGAAATCCGGAGTAAATTGTTCTTATACAGGAGCAAGGACTCCCTGTAGTTACTCTGGATTGCGCCCTGGATGTAAAAATGATGACAAAACACTGGAATTGAATTCAAAACATGCATTCAGTGTGCATGATCCTATGAAGTCTAGTTAGGCTGCAATCCTAAAGACACTTTCCTGAGAGTAAGCCCCATTTAGCACAATGGGGCTTACTTCTGGGTAGACATGGTTAGAAGGCTGCAATCCAAGACACTTTCCACGTGTCTCCCCACTTTCTCCTTCTCTCCATCCTGAGCCTCTCTCTCCCCGCTCCCTTCTGGCTAGCCCTGAGCTGCTTCCCTCTTCTCCACTGCTCTTCTCTCCTTCTGCCCAGCAGATGCCTGGCCACAGGAGGAACAGTGCAGAAGTGTTGCTTTCGGTATGGGTAGGCACGCTAGGCAGTTTTAAATGCGTTTTAAAAGGGCTGCCAGCCAGCGTGTCTGCCCCAACTGCCAACAAGTGTGTTTGTTACATGAAGCACAGTTTAAGTGAAGCAGAATCCTAGAGAAATTTTTGTTTGTTACGTGAAACATACTTTACATGAGGCGTTTGTTACGTGAAGGCGCCACTGTATTGTGCAGCTTTTTTTGGACTAGACACAGCACATGCCAGAGGACATTGCAGGCAATGTCTTTTATCTTGCTTTATCTGGTCTCTTGAGTTGTGTATGTTATTTTGGTTATACAATCCTGTTCATTCACCCACCTATACACAGTAAGCACTGTGACACTGATCATCTGTTTAGGTGAGTGGTGGACTGAACCCAGGCTGCTGTTTCTCCAAACAGATTACTATTGCTGTCTATATTGAGGGCAGTGATATTGGCTATAAAAAGCAGGCCTCTGTCAGTCTTGGAAGACTATGGTATCATGCTCAGCACTGCATATGCTGCATGCAAAGCATGAAAACTTGGGTTGCCCTACAATCCAGAGTAACTACGGGAGCCCGTAAGAGACTTTATGTGTACCCATAGTTGCTGCACTACTTAGTGAAAACCTATGGGAAATTCATATTGCAATCCAGAGCAATTTGTTCTTACACCGGAGCAAGGACTCCACGTAGTTATTCTGGATTGCACCCTTAGATTGTTATGGAGAATATGCTGTTACCCAAGCAGCAAATCCCCCCTCTCCACGAGACTGAATTAGTCCAATGGAAAGGCAGAGCCAATACGATTGGATCCAGCTGTCGTCGCAGAGCTGGGCTAAGGACAGGAGCTCACCCTGTCTTGAGGGGCCGACCGGGGTCTCAAACCGTGGCCTGCTGGTTAACAAGCACAGTGTCTTAACCACTTGCGCCACCCACAACCACAGTATTGGCTATACGGCATATACATACAGAGCTATATGTGTGATAGCTTTCTGTTTTCATTTAGATTGTGGAGTCAGTGTATAAAAATTCTCTGGCTCTAACCACCCAGAACTGCTTCCAGCTCTGACTCTACAACTCCGACTCCATCTTCACAGTCCAGCTTAGTGAGAGACAGAGCCATGGAATCAATCAGAGGCACTGGTGCACATCTCTTTCAATTGGATCCACTCCTTTGGATCCAGAGAAGGGTGACTGATCTGCTCATGCCATGAAAATTTCCTTCTGCTGTCTTTTTAATTGCAGCCCCTTGTCCTTGCAAAGTTCTCATGAGTCCACTCTTGACCCCAGTCCTGAACAGCTGGAAAGGGAAAGCAGTTACTGCATGAGCAGAAATATCTTCAACTTGCACCTGAGATTCTCTGGATCCTATCCAATATATTTAGCCAAGTTGATGATCAAAATGTGTGCTAACCTTCCATTATATTCCACTTAAGATATAAATTCCAATATTCCTACTAAACACCTATTGAAACATTCCAGGAGTAAGCCTGTTATTGTTAAAGCTAATTCATTTACAATTGCAATCCTATAAACACTTACTGGGAAAGAAACTAAACTGACCCCAAACAGGATTTCCCTTTCTGAGTTCATATAAGATCAGGCTGCCAATTTTTGTGCTCCTTCCAAGGCTTACTGGCAATAGGTATACCACTGAAGTATTTGTTCCACAACATCCAGCTAATCATTTCTGGAGAAAAAAAGCATAAATCTCTTTGCAAAAGGAGAAAAGTCCATTTATCATTTCATCCACTCTATATCTTGGAAGAATAAAATATGAACTATCTAAACAAAATATCATCAGAAATTGCCCAAGGCCTTGCAATAAGAGAGCTTACTGAAACTGGAATTTGGTCAGAAAGTATGCAATGCTTTCTATAATTTTTTGATCTGAAACCAAATGCTGAATGTTTTTATGTATGCTTTAGTAATTAAAAGAAAAACAATTCTTTTGATTGAATGTCAAGGTCAAATATCTGACAGCAGAGATTCCAGAGCAGACAGGTAAGCTTTCCATTTTTCCTCTGTCCTGTGTTGCCAAAAGCGAGTGACTGTAATAGTATCAGAAGCTGAAATTAAGTTGAAATTCTCGATTGCACTCCAAATTTGTCATTTAATCAAAAACTTAACACTTGTCTCTTTATCTAACTCAGCAGGAGGGTATTCCAAGATAATTATGGGTGTAATGAATCAATTGTTCTTGCTCTTCAAACATGGACATTCTGGGAGATTCGATCATCATTTAACCTGTGTTCCTATTTATGCACAGCTGGTAATCTTACTTCTGAAAGCTTTAAAAAAACCCCATTCTAAGGGCTGTTTATGACAGTGGATTTTCTGGCTGTGCAATGGTACAAATGTTGTACCTCCATCATGTTTAATGGAGCTGCTGGTGGAAATAGCTTTGTGTGCACCAAAGAACCACCCCCTGTCCAATTAAAGTGGAGGAGAGGTGGATGATGGGCAGTGCTCTGAAATGATAGACGTAAATCTCTATATACTTAAAATAAAAATATTGTATGTGCCATTGAATCAAATGTGCACCCTACCCTGAATTTGGAGGATAAAAGTGAGTGTTAGATTCAAGCAAATATGGTATTAATAGCACAATCCTAAACATGTATACTCAAAAGTAAGCCCCATTGTGTGCAATGGGTCTTACTCCCAGGAAACTGTCTTTAGGATTGCAACCTTAGTTTAATAGTTTACTATATTGTAATAAAAATGTAACATAAACCCATTGTCATATATTGGCTGCAATCTTAAATATACTTTCCTGGGAGTAAGATCCATAGAACACAATGGGGCTTACTTTTGAGTAGACATGGTTAGGAATATGCTCAAAGTTATATAACTCATTGTTGTATGCAATAAAATTAAATTTTTCACCTACTATGCAGCTGCGCTTTAAAATTGCAAGTATAAACTTTTAAAAAAAATCTCAAGCTTTTAAAAATCAGGATGTGCATTAGATTCAATGGCGCATTAGATTTCAGTAAATATGATATTTCAAGTTTGGAAGGAGAAGATTTCAGCAGCAATCATGAACATAATCATGAAACCTGGATATTATCCCTCTTTCCTAGTTTATGCCTGCCCCTTCTGCTCCTTGGACTGAAGTTGATGTGGGTCAAATGATACCAACTGATGATTAATGGGCTAAGCCTATCCAACTTTCTAATGCTGATGTGGCTATGCCAAAAAGGTGTGAGCTGAGTCCTGCGGTGATGGGATAGTAACAGAGACATCCTTTACATAAAGTCTCTTGGGGCTGCATTGCAGCTGCATCAATGCTGGAAAGTTGGATAGGATTGGATCCTAAGTAGCTTACCAGGACGTAAATAGTATTTATTACATACATCTTGCTAGCCATTTTATTGCACTCTCCTCCCCATTACTGCATGCATTCTATGGACGGATGAAAAATAGGTTTGGGTAAATTTCTGAAGCGTTAGTTGACAGAGAAATCAAAATCAAATTCAAAACTAAATTCTTTTTTTATGCCATGTCGACATCAGGAGCCAGGAACAGCCAAGAATATCAGCTGGGATACTCCTTTGAAACAGACCTTTTTAAGAAACCCCCACCATCTTGTTTATATTGGCAATCTCCTCTGGTTGCTCTCCAGCAAGTCTGGCAAAGTCATCAAAGATTCCCAAGAAAATGTGGATTCAGATTGAGAAGAACAGCCTGGGTAGGAGCCATTCAGACCAAAATCTGGAGGACGCACTCAAACATTAAGATATGAATAAATCCAGGTAATGGTTTCAGGAATCTTGTCGACATTGAATTGACATAACACAGCCACTTTGGTGATGGCAAAACCTACAATTTTGTGACATTATTCTAGGAACTTAGAACAGTTTCTTGGCGTAGGATGTTGTGATTATAGTCTCTCTCTCTCTCTCTCTCTCTCTTTCTCTCTGTGTGTGTGTGTATGCGTGTGTAACTATTGGTATATTTTAATGGGTGCCAGAAAAGAAGCATAGGAACATTTCATTTCAAAACTAACACAATATAAAAAAGTTTTTGTACTGGTGATGGATGTCCCAAGAGGCATCTGATACTCCATTGAGAATTTTCATGTGAAAAATTGTGCCACCTGTTACAGCAAGGAAATCAAGGCAGGGAAGCTGTTATCACACAGATTGAAGACTTATATGGATTCTTCCTTGGCTTGTGAATTGGCCTTTTAAAAAATAGGTCAAGTCAGAGCTGTTGTACATAACTACTTTGGCATGGTAAAGCACAATAAGCTTAACACAGACAAGGCAGGAATGTTTAAATTACTGACTCAAACCATTAAACATGTTAAAATATGTAAATATCAAGTCTTTGAAGACATCCATTGTTTTATTGGGGATGTTCTGGGATGAGAGACATAATATTGACAAAAGGAACATAAAACAACATTGAGAGGCTGGAAGTTTCCAGTGTAATTACTGAGAATGTTGCAACCCACAAGTGTGCCTCTTTCCATTGTTCATCCGCATTCTTAACAGTTCAAGGCAAACGCCAAAGCAAACCACTGATTTACAGTGTACCAAAATGTACATTTTTAGGTTGTTCTGCCCATTTTTCACAGTTTAAGGCAAACTCCAAAGCAGAACATTGATTTACAGTCAACAATGTGCAGAAGTGACCCTTGGTGGGAATAGACTGCTTTTTCAGCTGGTCGGGCTGTTGAAGTTCAGAGAAACGGCTCATCTGTGTCTATCTGAGACATCTGGTGGAGGGAGAATGGCTCCAGCCCTCACTAGCCTTCTAAATGCTTTCAGATGACATCCTCATTCTCCAGCATCTGTTGGTTATCTCATTTTGGAATGTCTTCCTCTTTACCTATTGTGCTTTGAGGGTTTGCATTGTTTAAAATATCCTTTTCTTCAAAATTCCCCCCAAAGGATTCCTTCCCCCCCTTCTTCTTCCCAAGGAGGGTCATTCTCTAGTCATCTATCAATGCTTGCACAACTCAGAGAGAATTTGTGAATACCTCTGGGGATCCGGCAAAGCTGACAAGTGCCTTTCATGGGGAAATCTGGAGTGAAAAGATTGGGCTGAGTCACAGCTGTAAACGGGGCTGGGAAATTAACCACGAACAAAGGTAGAGATTGTCTCCATGGAATTACCCAGATTTTCTCTCATTCACATGATTAGACTATGTAGTGCAGTATACAATAAATTACACAGGCCCTTTCCCCTGCTGAAGCCTCCTGCTTCAGAAATCCAGAAATAATGTCATTCAACCATCACTCAATTGCCTCTTAGTACAAAAGATAGATTACCCCTTATCTGAACATCCAAAATCTGGTCTATTCTGAAATCCAGGCATTTTTGACCCAGGCTAATTTTCTGGAGTGAAGATTTCAAGACAATCTTGTGCTCATTCCCATATACAGTGAAGGTACAGACTATCTGCTCTGTGATATGCACCTATATAGGCATAGTTGAACAATGGCTACAATTCTAAAGACACTTGCCCTGGGAGTAAAACCCATTGAACACAATGGGGCTGACATTTGAGTAGACATGGTTAGGATTGTGCTCAATGTCAACTTGCAGACATCCTTATGGGCTACAGTGAGAAGAGCAAGAGGAAGACTCTTTAATTATATTTTATTCCCAAATACTAACACCTCCCCATTCCGAGCACTCAGCCAAGGGATGCTCAACCTCTATTACACGATTACAGAAAAGGTGAGTATTTTATGCTTCAAGCTGGAGTGGCCCATCCATTAGGTGAGGTGGGCTGCATCCCATGCACACTTTCCTCAACATAAACTTCACCAAGTACCATGGGACTAATTCTAGGTTGTTGCAGAGCCAGGTTGCTGGAGGTCTTAGATTAAAGCCCTCACTGGACCTTCTGATTGAGGGGTTATCACTGAGTACCATCCAGGCAACTTCAGTACCACTTCAGTGCTGATATTATTCAGCACTGAATAATATCTATTCAGATATTATGAGTAGAATCATAATATCTATTTTGTGATTTCAGGACATAGAAAGGCCTTCCATCAAATCATGCGTGCTAATGCACAAAACTGTGTTAGCCAGCATACATGTTTCATACTTTAACAAATATAAAAATCAATTGCTGCAGGGTAGTGCCAGGAAAGAGATACTGTATAGCTTTAATGCTTGCTTTTGAGTTTCCCAGAGAGAACTGGTGACCAACTGTGGGAAGGAGGATGCTCGACTAGATGAGCATTTGGTCTGATCCAACATGTCTGCTCAGAGGAGTTTTGTTCAGTATATATTTTTTAGATTTTAAAAATCTAAAACAGCGATTACTAGAGACAATCCTGCTTGTCTACAAATCCATTTAATGCTGAATATTTAAAAGTTAATGTCAATTTGTTCTATATCATTCATATAAAAAAGGATACAGAATCAAATTTTCTGAGAAAATCCTCTCCGTACTTGAGAAGGAGCTGAAGGTCAGAGAATCCAGCATTTTCCCTGCATGCAGAAGGTCCCACATTTAGTCACTGGAAGAGATATGTGGGGATTTGATGTGAGGACATTTTACACAGCACTGGCTTAGGCTGCAATCCTAAAGACACTTTCCTGGGAGTAACACCCATTGAACACAATGGGGCTTACTTTTGAATAGACATGGTTAGGAATGTGTACAGACTGAAGTGCTGGCTATGCTGGCTGGGCACCATAGGGATATGTGGTCAGGGGAGGCAGAACACCACTTGTTTCTCTTCCTCCATGCACTAGATTTCTTTTAGAGTATCTATCTATCTATCTATCTATCTATCTATCTATCTATCTATCTATCTATCTATCTATCTATCTATCTATCTATCCCTAGATAGGGATATCTATCTATCCCTAGATAGATAGATAGATAGATAGATAGATAGATCTCCTGTCTCCCTCTGCTCTCAATGAAGTTCATGTTAACCTCAAAAGCTATAAGTAATGGGTTTTTAAAAAAAAACCCACTTGAAAAATCCAAACCCTTCTGTAAAAAAAAAAAGCTAAAAGCATCAGCAGCATCATTACAAAAACCCAAAATCAATATTAGCAATTTAGCAATAGCAATCCAGCATACTCAGCCTTACCTACCAAAGGCCCACAGAACAAGTGGGCTTTACATTTTACATAATAGCCAGGAAGAATGCACACAGACAAATGTTTTTTGGGGCTACAGAAATGTACAGATGTCCTTTTGGGCTACAGCCATACAGGATCTGATGCTTGCTGTAAAAATTGTAACTTCCCATAAAGAAAACAACAACACAGGACTTAGTTTTATGGAACAAATAGGCAATTAAAGGTTAAAGAAAGGGGGTGGCACAAAGCTGGACAGCAACTCATATGGATCTCAAGAAATTAAGTCTTCGCAACAGGCCCTAGCAACCATTTTCAGCTTTGCATAAAACATTTCTCTTATCAATCCAACAATTCAACAGCAAAATGTCACAAATGGTACAGAAATGTATTCCTTGGGCAGCAGTAAATAGCAGATTCTATTTTGTATGGAAATTCAAATAGTTCTTTTCCTGGGTTTTCTATCAACTTTTCAATTTGAATAAATATTAAATCTCTTCCCTGTTTCCATTCCCGTTACTGTGAATCATCTTCCGTGTGGAAAGCCAGCAAGTTGTTTACAATAAATTAAATGTCTATTTACCTTGGCCAGAAATACACACATTATGATGATGACAATGATTTTTGTCTACAGGCAATTTTGTCACAGGAACAAAAAAAAAAACTAAGCACAAAATGTTAGAGATTTGGATCACTGATCTCTTGAACAAACTTGATCGACCATCATTAATGACAATGGTCCCATTCCTCCCTAGTCCAGTAGCAATTCCTTGGTCTACAGAAGCAATTCCCAACCTTTTTCAGCTCAAGGCATATTGAGAAAGTGTTAAAACTGTCATTGCACACAACTTTAGCACAAACTATTAGGTTTTTTGACAGTTGACAAGGCACACCACGTGCTGGTTGGGAGCTCACATCCCCCAAACTCCTGCAGCACATCTGCAGACCATTTGTGGCACATCAGTGTGGCTGAAAAATCACTGATCTACAGCCTTGCTTAGAATTCATAGAGGGCAGATTCCCAAACGATCTCTGGGGAGAGGTCTGGCATTTTTGTTAGCCGTAAGTACATCAAGAGGAGCCCCTCTGGATCAGACCAACAGCCTGAAACCATATCTATAAAACTGGAGATTTTCTTGAAATACCAAAAAGATTGCAATGAGGAGGCATGAAACCCTTCATTTTTTAAATAGGGTGGAAAAAAGTGGCTCCTGGAGCCCTGAAACTTAAGCTTCATTAGTTTCATAGTAGATCCGCCCCAATGGAGACCATGACAAAAAGGGAGACACACCCTACAATCCAGAGTAACTACGGGAGCACGTAAGAGATATTACGTGTACCCGTAGTTACTGCACCACCTAGTGAAAACCTATGGGAAATTTATATTGCAATCCAGAGCAAATTATTCTTACACCGGAGCAAGGACTCCCCATAGTTACTCTGGATTGCGCCCACATTCATTCTGTTTCTAACCCCTCCCAGAAAACCCCTGCCAAAGTCTGTTTTTTGAAACAATGTGATAGATTTCAAAATACACAGGATTTTGAATCCACTTTAGTACCTAAAACACTGCCAGTTAATGGGTTCTTCCAGTGGGCAAAGAAAGCCATTTAACTAATGCTTTTATTATTATTATTATTATTATTATTATTATTATTATTATTATTATTATTATTATTATTATTTTATTGAAAATTAAACAGTAACACACAGTGCACAACTTCATGCCGGTTTCATTCACATCACCAGTCGAACCCTTCTCAAGTGTCTAGGACTGTGTGATGTAGCAGTGTATAATTCGTGCTGATCCTAGAAGAGCGGCTTTTTGTAATTGGCAGAGTGATATTTTGTCAATGCCAATAGTTTTCAGGTGCCTGCCAAGGTCTTTGGGCACTGCACCCAGTGTGCCACTAGAACCACCTGCACCGGCTTATACCAGATTTGCTGCAATTCCACTTTCAATGTTGTTGTTGTTGTTGTTGTTGTTGTTGTTGTTGTTGTTGTTATCCATAAATACACAGTGAACAATTTCGTGCTGGTTTCATTCACATCACCAGTCGGACCCTTCCAAAGAGGGTCTGTGTGATGTAGCGGCGTATAATTCGTGCTGATCCCTGAAGAGCGGCTTTCTGCAGTTGGCAGAGTGATATTTTGTCAATGCCAATAGTTTTCAGGTACCTGCCAAGGTCTTTGGGCACTGCACCCAGTGTGCCAATTACCACTGGAACAACCCGCACTGGCTTACACCAGATACGCTGTAATTCGATCCTTAAGTCTTGGTAGTGGGAGATCTTTTCCAGTTGTTTCTCCTCAATTCAGCTGTCACCTGGTATGGCAATGTCAACAAGCCACACCTTACTGCTTTCTATAATGGTGATATCTGGAGTATTGTGTTCCAAGACCTTGTCCGTCTGTATCCTGAAGTCCCACAGAAGCTTGACCTGCTCATTTGCAACCACTTTTTCAGGCTTGTCGTCCCACCAGTTTTTTGTCACTGGCCAATGATACTTTTGGCATAGATTCCAGTGGATCATCTGGGCAACAGAGTTGTGCCTCAGTTTATAGTCAGTCTGCGCGATCTTCTTGTTATTAATAATAATTATTAATATTTATAATTATAATTAATAATTAATAATTATATTAATTATATTAATTATATTAATTATATTAATTATATTAATTTATTATTATTATTATTATTATTATTATTATTATTATTATTATTAATAATAATAATAATAATAATAATAATAATAATAATAATAATAATAATAATAATGGGATTTCTACCCCGCCTTTCTCAGTTAAACCGACTCAAGGCAACTGACAACATAAATAACAGGACAATAATTTTTATATAAGAGACATTTAAAAACATTAAAAAGCACCCATTACCCAAAATTAAATTTAAAAACCAATTTAAAAAACACTACTAAAAGCACAACATCCCCTCCCCCAGACCTCGCAATCAACTGAAAGCCTTTGCCCATAAGAATTTTTTCTGGCCCCACCAACAACTATATAGAGAGGGAGCAGTTCTCAAGTCCAAGGGGAGAGAATTCCAGAGCTGGGGTGCAATCACTGAAAAGGCCCTGCTCACCTCTCTCAGGGGCGGCACAGTGAGCAGGCCCCTCCAATGATGTTGAGTGATGGGTTGGATTGTATAGAGGTAGGCAGTCCGTCAAACACCCTGATTCTGAACCATAGAGGGCTTTAAAGGTCAAGACAAGCACTTCGAATTCAGTCCAGAAATGAATGGGCAGTCAGTGTAGCTGCGGAAGCAGTGGCCCAACTGAGTCGAACCTATGAGCCCCACCTGCTTTGTTGGAAATATTAAATTATGTAGGGATTTTTTATTTGTTGGACTGTGGGTGGCGCAAATGGTTAAGACACTGTGCCTGTTAACCAGCCGGCCAGGGTTCAAGACCCGGGTTGGCCCCACAAGACAGGGAGAGCTCCTGTCCTTAGCCCAGCTCTGCGACGCCAGCTGGATCCAATCGTATTGGCTCTGCCTTTCCATTGGACTAATTCAGAGGCATGGAGAGGGGGAATTTGCTGCTTGGGTAACAGCCTATCCTCCATAACAATCTAACCCAGGCTTTCGTGCTTCGCATGCAGCGTATGCAGCGCTGAGCATGATATCATAGTCTTTCAAGACTGACGGAGGCCTGCTTTGTTTTATATTCATGTGGTTGTCATGTGTATCTCTTTAGGAGTTTCAGTTTCACCCACCATTAATTATAATTAATTAATAGACACTTAAAAATGAAATGTCATTTTGAAATATTGCAGAATTACAGTGGCTTGCTCCATGTGACAACCACATGAAATCTAAATCAGTACTCTGTGGTGATGAGAGTTTCTTTGCTGAATACCTGTACACGGAAGAACAGTAGGGGAATTAAGAAAGATAATAAACAGGAAAATTTCTGACAATACTATCCTAACTTGCAACCAGTGCAATCCTAACTGGAAAAGGCAGGCTGGCTTATCCAGTGCAAGTTTCAGGGCTGCTGTCATGCAACTCTGGTGAAGGTAAAACTTTTCCCTTTCTGCCCAGTAGCACTGCAGCAGCCATAATGGGTCTACTTGGTTCTGTGCTATCTCTGGAGGTGGTACAGAATCAAGAAGCAAGCAATCAGAAGCTGCTCGGCAGGTTGGAATCCAGCATATTGCCGGTCCACGTTCTGCCTCCCACATCTTAATCTCCGACCCTAAGTACACTCTCCCCACTCCAGAATGCAACAGGACTACACACATGTAATCCAAATGAGGTATTCAGAATCTGAGTGATCAGCTGTTCAGGACAGAGAATGGTGGCCAGTGCTGAGTCCTTCCCATTTTCCCTTTTCAATAATTGCTCAACAGGAAAATCCTAGTGGAAAATGCTGGCTCAGCATTTTTGCAGACAGCAAAAGCATTCCTTTTCCTATGGTAAATCCCACCACCCCGTTAGTTGCTACCATTAAAACATACGTATACAGGAGTGGAGGCTAGTTAAGAGACTCCTTTTACAATGCTATACTTTGAAAGTGAAAATTCTAGCTGCCTTTGGGTGGACATCTAGGGGTGGCAGTTATGGACAGCCATTGTGGGGGCAGAGCACATGTCTGACACTTGTTATTTGGGATAAAGAGGAGTGTCGGTGGAAAAAGGGAAGAAAGAAACAGTGTTAAGTACCACACCTCCTGCAAGGACTATAGAAGGCAGGGAAAAAGATCTCAAGTATTGGATCTCAAATTTAATTCCCTCCTGAGTCCTGCAGGTAGCATTGCATCCAAAGTTCAACAGTCTAGGTGCAGTGATTTTCAACCTTTTTCATCTCATAGCACACTAACAAGGCACTGAAATTCTCAAGGCACACCATCAGTTGTTTTTACCATTGACAAGGTGCACCATGGTGTTCAAATCCCCCAATTTTCTTATTAATTAATTCATGCCTCCCCCAAATTCCTGTGGCATACGGACGATCCACAGCACACCATTGTGCCATGGCACACTTGTTGAAAATCACTGATCTAGGGGTTGGGGAACCTTAGAGTATATAAAGGTGGTGGTGGTGACTCAAAACAAAGTGAAAGATAATCAAAATTCTTATTATGGAACAAATAATCCTAATAATTAATTTACTTTATTATCTCAGTAATATGACAGGTGAACTTCCATTGTAATGCAATAAATACTCCTCTACAGTTGACTTTTAATATTTATTTTATGGAAACGCCTTCCCATTACAAAATGCTCCAGGTGACAGTGGATAATCATGGTCACATTTTCCAGACATATATCAACAGAGGCCTTTTCCCCCTCAAATATCCCCATTTATCATTTTCCTTGCTTCAGTTATGAGCCTTGCAATAGGATGTTAATTCAAAATCCACTGAATTAGCAAAATCCAGTGAGATCAGATCAATGGAAACAGTTTGAACTGTTGAATGCTCTTCCTTTTAGCATAAACCCAAAGACGTGCGTTGTACGTATGGCAATGTATACTGAGGCTGAATACTTAGTATTTAAGAATAAGACAGAATTTCAGTGATGGCTTTTTACCCCCTTCACAAAGGAAAGGGAAAAAAACCCAGAATGTAAGGAGTATAAAGTCTTCATATTTCAAACTCACTCACAAAGCTTTTTTAAGTGTTTTGTTTTGATTCTGTACATCTCTGGAGTGCCTCACTAGCAATGTTCAACATATGTTTTCTTGTGATGGAATTACCTAAAGATAAGGCAATCAAGTGCAATTCTTGAGGTTAATAATAATCATTAAAAACAGGTGGTGGCATGGAACAGAAGGATTAAAAAGAGATGTTAATCAAATTCACAGCACTACAGGGGATGTGCCAAAAAGCAACAGGGAGGAGATATTTGGTGCTGATGACTGCTGTGTGCCGTAAAATGAAGTTTTAATCTTGATTAACTAGAGTTCCAGATTCTACTCCATATATCAGATAAGAGTTACAGATTTCTTTGTCATACATAGTAATTAACATTGCCCTGGGAGCTATTTTCAGAACTATTATTTTATTGAATTACTGACCTGTGTATGAAATGGTGTGAAGAATTCCCATTCTTTCAAAAGCCCCTTCCCAACAAATTTGTTTAGGAGACTTCACCATTTACTTGCAGTAAGCATTTATTGGATGGGGGTGCAATATTCTCCTTCCCCTGCTGTTCCTAATGTTTGTAAATTTGTCAGACTATTTAACTGCTGGGATTTCCAGCAGGTTAAACTCTCTCGCTTTTTTCCCCCAGTGGCGGGGAAAGCAGTTCATTCTTTCTCTTTTTTACCACAGCTTTTCAAATATTTGAGGATAGCTTTTGTGATCTCTCCTCGGATTTTGTGAGATTTTGTTCATCTCCTTTTCACACAACCCGCTTCTGCTACTGCTAATGTTCTACCTGGAAACCTTTGCATTTTATTTGCATTTTTTGACATTTGATTAATCAAGTTAACAAAAGCTGAGACTTAAAATAATAGCTTTGAGTTTTGACTCTATAGCATGTCCCACTGAGGATGGTGTATTTATAATTTTCTGTGTACTTTTAAAAGCCTTTAAAGGTTTGTAAGGATATATCACATAGGGGCGGTAATGGTGACAAAGGATAGTTTCTGCTGACCTAATATGTCCTGCCTGCCACACTTTAAATAGTGACATTTCAAATGTACAACTGTCCGTTAAAAAACCTGTCTTACACCACATGCATCACTACAATAGTAATCATGCTGTTGATGTTCACAAATTTATTATATGAATGTTTGCAGCTTGTGGTACATGTTTTATTATATCAGACACCTTTACCCTAAAACTTATATTCTATTCATCTGTTCAAAACACCTGCTCACTGGGTGAGAGGCACTTTTTCAAGTTGATGCTCCTGTTTTATTTAGCACGGTAAGAGTAACTGGCCCTCCCCCCAGTAGTATTTTTTTTCTAGATGCTTTTCTATTGTTGTTTCATTTTTTTGGATTGTGAAAGGGCTCCTCTCCTCCTCTTCCTCCTGCATGATATGGCAGCAAAACATGTCGGGGATCAGGACTTGTGATGCATGTTCAACAGGAACATAGGTGATATGCTGCTACCTACTCCACACCATTGTGACAATGAGAATGCACCAGCACATACAAGCCAATTTAGACCTTTTCCAGTTTTTTCTTGGAAAAATTCATAACCTACAGCTCAAATAAATTCTCCAAGTGAATAGCAGTTCTCACATCACTAGGCCATTTAAAAAATACAGGCTTTTGAACATGGCTGTGGAGGAGGAAGCAAATGGAGTAATTTAACACTTCCCCCACATCACCTATATTACAAGCTGAGTTTGAGAAAGGTTTTTTTGGGGGGGGAGGAGGGAGAAGACTGGGGGACAAAATGCATGTTTTGTGTCTAAGCCAAAGTGCAGAAGAACAAATAACATCAGTTGAAGCTTTCCAGTTCTCTGGAAAGGAGCACCCCACCTGGTTCTGCCTTCTTGCATGCTACACTGGAATGAGAGCAAAGAAAGAAGAGATGGATAGCAGGAGAGAGTGGTATGTGCACACATGTACATTTATAAAGTAACTGACATTATGTAGGACCATGAAACTGAAGAAAAGCAAGGAAAAGCAAACAGAAGCAGCGAATACATCTTTCAAGTTCTGAATAATTCAAGTTCAGGTGAGATGTCTTTAAAGAAATGCTTTGACTTAACAGCCATCAATATTTCAGAGATTTCAGTTTTCAGGAAAAGAAGCCAAATTCCAACAATTTTGCATGTTTACAGCTTTTATTTTTTGTATGCATGTGCAAATCTGCTCAGTTCCAGAAGTATTTGTAGACAAAATGAGGGCATGCAAGAAAGCCAGGATACTGTAGTGGTTAGGGAGTTGGAAGACCTGGAAAATAAGACCTGGAAGAGTTCTGAAAGATCCTGGTCTTCCAGAAGATCAAGGTTTGAACCCCTCCATGGCCATGAAGCTTCCTGGATAACTTTGGGCCAGATACAGCCTCATCTTGTTCACAAGGTTGTTGTGAGGACAAGAGGAAGAGAAGAAACTAAAGCTTTGTAAAGCAGCCTTTGACATTTTGATTTGGCATGGGAAAGGTGGGGTATAAATACCTTAAATAATAAACAGCTGATTTACTGATTTCAGGGTAAACTGGAAATAAGAGGCAACACTGGGCGGGAAAACTTGAGCAAGAGGTACAAATAAGTCTAAAACATACAGCTGGACCCAAACAACCTTCTAGGATTTACAGAGATACAAGTATAAACAAAAAAAATTGTCCTAACTGATCAGTACTTTAAGACTGAGGTTGTCTTGTACATCCATGCCTGGGCCAGAATGTTTCACAGGTATGTACATTATACTAGGGCCTGAAATGGTTTCTGTGTGCAGCCTGGTCTTGAGGGAGATCAGAGTTGCTGGAAAGCGCCAGCTGGGCTGGAGGGGGGAAGAGTAACAAAGAGGTGCCAAGTGGTGACTTCCTGAGAGGAAAGATGCAGATGGTCTCTCAATGGGCCATTAGCTACAACTGGTTTCATCTGGTCGTGATTGTACTAGAAAGGGCAGGAAAGAGCCAGAAGTTTCTAGACATGGAAGATTCTCAATAGTTCCATACAGCTGGGCTGGCTGGCTGGACCCCCAAGGGGTGGGGTAACACACCTTTGAAATTCTTCTTATGGGTCAGATTTTTGATTGACATCTAAATGTCCTGAAATTTGTATATCAGCCCAATCCAGAGCAACTAATCTGTCCACATAAGAGCCCTTAGGTTGCCCTATCTAACACTAGGTTGGAGCAACTGCAAGATGCTCCAGCCCAGTTACTCTGAAGGAGGCTTAGGGCAGAGCAAGGCAAGATAGGGTGCCCTAAGAGAGGTGGACCTGCTCTGCCCTAACTGGGGCAGCCTAAGCAGCTCAGGAGAGGCAAGTTGAGGGCATGTTGAGCATTGCCTAGGGCAGAGCAGTTACTCTGTATCCAGAGCCTGTTTCCAAGGCTGAAATGCCCTCTTCCAGCCCTCAGAGTTATACCACCTCAGGAGCAGGTATAGTAATGAGTAGACCCATAGGGGTCCATGATAAGGCCCGAGTAAGAATGGCAGTACTGACCAAAAATCTGAGTTCTTGGCCAGCCTAGCTGCAACCCCTTCCTCTCAACCTCAGGATATGGAACAAACTACGGCTGCCCACAAACCTCAGGATACAGCAGGCCACTCCAAGAAGCCCCTTGTATTCACTGTAGAATGTACTGGCATTTCATCAGGGACTCCTTATAAGGCAGGCACCCAGTGGCGTCACCAGACTGGTGCGGCTGGTGTGGGCTGCACTGGGTGATGCGCTCCGTATGGGGTGATGTGCTGGAGGAGTTTGACTGTCCTTTGGCAGGCCCCGGGCGTCAGCATACCCATTCAGGCCTGCTCCAAGGCGGAGAATCAGCCAGAAGCTGACACTTGTCTGAGGAGCTGGCCTGAACGGCCATCTGAGGTGCACTGAGCAGAAACACACTGAGCATGCCGAACAGCTTCAGAGGAGACTTCCTTAGAGCAGAGAAAGTCCGCGCCTCTGCACAGCCATTCGGCCTCACTCAGGAGGCGGAGCGGCAGCCGAATGGCTTCAGAAAGGGTACTGCACAGGCACCAACTCTGACGCCTGCACCGTCTCCCCCGAAGCCAAAAGGCTTCAGAAAAGTACTGCACAGGTGTCAGAGATGGTGCCTGCGCAGTACTCTTTCTGAAGCCAGTTGGCTTCAGAAACAACTGCGCAGGCGCCAACTTTGGTGACTGTGCAGTCCAGGTGGGGGGGGGGGCGCGCATCCCAGGGATGATGCACAGACTTCCGCACCAGGTGATGTGCAGAGTCATGTCACCACTGTAGGCACCACAGCT
Organism: Cryptoblepharus egeriae; assembly: GCA_030015325.1. Lineage (NCBI taxonomy): Eukaryota > Metazoa > Chordata > Lepidosauria > Squamata > Scincidae > Cryptoblepharus > Cryptoblepharus egeriae. Next base: position 194,996,355 of record JAREYC010000002.1, read on the forward strand.
GTTCCTTGTTCAGTGTGATCTGAGGGGTGTCTCCTCAGGAGCAAGTCTTCCCTTTGTGTCAATTACTTAGCATGCTCTGGAGCAGTTAGGGCAGCCCAGGCTTCCTGACTCTCTGGATTCAGCATAACTTTCTGCTCTGGATACAGAATAGTTAGGAGAGTGCAGTTAGGTCAGAGCAGGCTGAATTTGCTCTGGATTGCAGCCTAAGAATACCTAGGGGCTCAAGCCATGCAGGAGGATTCCTTTGTGTGGAGCTGGAAGAGCCCAGTGCTCTTGGGGCAAGGAGAATTGAGCCATTGGAACTGATCACCACTGGCATTAAGCCTGATGTAAGCCCACGTTGGTGCTATTTTTTGTTTTACTGCTTAATTAGGGAACTAAGTAGAAGGACAGGAGGAAGTTCTTTGTTGTTTTCATTACTCTGAGATTTTAATGTGCTTATGCTTTACCTTACTTGTGTGATGACTTGGCTTCACAATAAATCTGACTTCTATTCTTCAAGACTGTGGTTGTGTCACTACTTAAGGTAACCCAAACAACAAACCCTCTAGGGAAGCAAGTGTGGAATTTGACAGGGTGGATCCAGGAAGTGATCTAAAGTCAGCTCCAACTTGCATCTCAATCACTCTGATCAAGTGCAGAATGTAAAATCTGGTACTTGGCTAGCAAAGAGGCTATTCAGGGACTTCTGACTCATTAGATTGAGCCCAGAAGCACCTGGGTCTCGATTGAAATCCAATCAGACCAGAACAGAGGTGTCCAAACATTTTGGCAGGAGGACAACATCATCCCTCTGACAGTGTGTTGAATGCCAGAAAAATTATTTACATTTAAAATTTGAATAAATTTACATACATTTAAATATAAGAGTGTATTAGATACATTACAAGCCTTGTCCACAGGCCAGAAAGAGGGGTATTGCCACAGGCTGCATTGTGGCTTGCCATGGACTGCATCTGGCCCCTGGGCCGGGGTTTGGACACCCATGGTCTAAGAACAAGACATACCCTACAACCCAGAGTAACTACGGGAGCACGTAAGAGACATTACGTGTACCCGTAGTTACTGCACCATCTAATGAAAACCTATGGGAAATTCATACTGCAATCCACAGCAAATTGTTCTTACACCGGAGCAGGGACTCCCCGTAGTTATTCTGGATTGTGCCCTAATTCACCTGTCCAAAGTGCTGAGAAGAAGCGTCTGGTCTTGTTGATGAATGACATTTCTGCCTCCTCAGCTAGATATCTTTATACCCCTAGCCTGATCAACCAGCCAATTAGGAGGCAAGTGATGAAAAGCGGTCTCGTGGAAAGGTGAAATAGCATAGCTCAAGTGGTGGGTTGATACCTAAATGAAATTTTCTAGATTCTTAGATTTTCTAGATACCCTAAGCTGGATGGAAACTTTTTTGTTTACCGTGTCCTTGCACCTTCAGCTAGATGTAAACTTCTTCATTTATACTTCCTTGACTTTCTTGCATCTGCTGAAGCCGACTCACCATGGCTACAAAATGGAGGCCACTCTGCAAAATGGTGTCCAATCACAGTCTAGGCTTCTTTGGTTGTTCACAGGGCCCTAAGAATAATTTCTTCTACAATAGTGTTTCTCAAACTCGTAAAGATAAGTCTGTGGAGGGATAAGGGAAGACAGCAACACACTGTCTAGGATCATGCCATTGCTATGGCTGATAGGGTTTTATAAAATGTATCTCCAAATGGCCTTTGGGAGTGTGAGGAGCCCTGTGGAGTACCACAGCAGCATGATCCTGGGGATCATATTGCTGCCTTTCCCCCAACCCTTAAGTAACAACCCACCAGTTTGAGATTACTGACCTGTGTACATCACTCTTGCAATAACATGAGGCATTCTGTAAAAAATTGAACCAAAATCCTAAGTCAGAGGGTCGTGATAAAAAACTTAATGTCCGAAGGTATCTCCAAGCTTAAGTCTTGAATCTCAGTCAAGTCCTGAATTTTTGTACAGTCCTGCTTGACAGACAGGGTGATTTCAGCTCATGTCTTTCCATTCCCAGCTCCACATCTGTAAAATGAGAACAGTGATAATTACTCGTACCCTGCAGATTGTTTTGACACCGAACACAGGAAAGACAATAAAGCTCTTTGTATCCACAAAAAGTGGCAGACATGGAATTATACGACCTAAATGGCCTTTCCATCAAAACCAAGGCTGAGGAGCAGCTTTCAAGATCTGACATTTTCAAGCCTTTCTCTAAGAGTGCATTAATTTTTTGAGGTTAACCAAGGAAGCAGCTCATGAAATTTGTCTACTTTTGCTCTGCTTGAAAAAGGCATTAAAGAAATACCTGTCCTGCAACATTTTGCTTAGTTGTTTTTTCCTTTGTCTGCATTAATAATCTATTCCTCTCATTCTAATATGAACAGAGGGGAGGTTATAGGAATAAAGTCTCATATTGTATATGTACCCTCTACAGTGATGGGATTCAAAGAAATTAACAATGGTTCTCTGCCCATCTGGCAGCCACTTTTAAATGGCTATTTTTAAACTTGATATGTCCTATCTCTTGTTAACAACTGGTTCTATAGAGTAGATGCGAACCTGCTGGTGCCCACCACTGACCCTCTATCTTTTCCCGTCTCTGAAAAAGCTCACGGTTATAGACCTGGTATAAGGCACAGACCATATAACCAGTACATATTTAAGTATGGACCTGTTCTGGTCCACTTATTCTGGATTGAAGTCATCCAAACCATAGAAACTTTCTCGTATATAGTTCTTTTTTGTTGTGCCAGCTTGTCTGTGGACAGGCTTCTCACGGAACTGGCCATTGAGAATACGAAGTGCTTTCAACACAAAGTGAAGATCTTTTTTATTTGCACATTTTTCCCAAGATGTCATCTAAACGCACTTTTATGCCCACCAGAACTTTATTGCTGTGACAGAAGCTACTGCATTTACTTCAGATTTGCTCTCCTTTTAATATTAATGTTTGCATTTCAGAAGTTTGAAACTTTTTTCATTATCTTGTGTTTATTGAATATATTTATTGTTGCTGCAAGCTGCTGTTGGAGTTGCTGAACAGGAGCAATTATCCCAGAAATAAGAAACTTTGAGTGGAAGAGGAAGATTGGCTGGTATGATGAATGCAACTTTCTCTGGTAAAAGAGCTGGGAGAGGCTCGGCTGGATGGAAATGAGGTACAAGAAATTTTCTCTATATTTGCCGCACACCCTGCTGTGAATATAAACAGGTGAAAAGGTCAGACTTACATGCTCACCATGCAATTTAGGTTATGGGCCCACCACCTTGTCAGGCATCGGGGCTTTTGGAAATAGTATTCTATTCTGGCAAGCAGAGGAGTGTGATTTATTATTGGTAATTGGCAGAGGTCAGGAAAGTGCTAGATGTGGCACAAACTGCATGATTCACAGACTGGAGCAACATGTTCCTAGAAGTGTCTATGGTATAACTTTGTCCGCTTCCCTTCTCTTTATGTCAAGAGGTCAGGGTTGGCAGCTTCCTGTAGCAGCTCTTCTCTTGTTTGTCTTTTTCTTTTTGTACCTTCTTCCTATACAACCCCCGTTGCAGTGAAAAGAGCAGTGCGGAGTTTTCCTCAGGAGACCCTCCACCTCAAACGGCCATCTGGGTTTAATGTATAATGCATGAGAAGCCACATGAGCCGCGACAGATTCTGAAAGAAGAGCGGCAGCGGCTGGGCTCAGGAGGCAACAATAATTAGAAAATCAAACAGCATCTCACTGTTTTTGTACTCATTGTGTTGCCATTTAATAAGCTGGGCTCGCTCACTTCCATGTCACAAAGCATAGGTCGATCTTTCTCGGTGCCGTAACAAACCCAGCACACTTCTTTGGCTGCAGTCCTGTACACAGTGATTTGAGAGCAAACTTCATTAAATACAATGTAACTTGCTTCTCAGTCAATATGAATAGGATTGCTAGCAGGTTACCAATTCAGCTTCTATGCTGACTGTAGGTCAGCAACTAACTGCCCAATCAGTATATAGGATGAAGCCATAAGGTGCAGCAGTATTAAACAGCAATGGTTCAGACAGCAATGGGGAGTTAAACAAAAACCTTTCTACTTATATATTGTGTCATGGTTCCCTATGATCCTACTGAGATCTACGAAAGCTCTTTGGCTAGAGTAAATCTGAGTGTGTCCAGGAGTTGCATTGAGAGGCCAGAGGAATACCAGTGGAGTTGCTGCCACTGATATTCACCCCCAGCCTGCTTTAAACACCCAGCCTGTCCTCACTTCAATCCTTTCCCAGAATGCCCCTTCAGCCAATTTACCTGTTGCAGCAAAGTCTGCATGTTCCATTGCTTCATATATTACATTTATACTGGTGGCCCTGTCCCATGCACCATCATTAGAGTTGCCACATCAGTGGCCCAGAACCTGAGGAAATGTAACACCCATTTCATCTACTCATGCACTGGTTAGTCCTGTAAGTGATGATCAAATCTCTTAAAATGACATACCTACTCTTCTGACAACTTAAACGTATTCCCTAACAAAGGCGAGGTTAAGTTCTGATGGCTTGAGTTCCAGTTGAGTTCTGATGGCTTCATTGTGTGTCTCCATTTAATTTGAGCTAGTTCTATTTAATTCTCATTCATTCTGGCTATTCATGCCTAGGTATGCCTATCTTGGTTTATACACCAGATTACTAAATACTATATTTTTAATATAAAGTAGGGAGAAGGCAATCCTGTATGATTTTAGTTCCGCAAAGCTCTTTGCAAACATTGTTAACGCATGGAGACTATCAACGATTTTACAACATCCAGAATCGCATCAACAATCCTTTGCAGGAGGTATCCTGTCCACATGCCCTGGCAAGAGAAATCCATCCTGTGAACAGGTTATGCTATGTATAGGTATATAGCAGTTAGTTTTTGGGCACCCATGTGCATCTTTTTTAACTGTCTCTAAAATGGGGGCCCTTTGTCCTACCTATCCTATGCTTATTGGGTCTAATTCCCTGAAATGTTCCTAGAATCGCTTCAAATTTCATGCTAATTAGTTGAAATCAAGATAAAATAAAGCCATCAGAAGTTCAGTTAATTCTCCAATTAAATTCTATGGGAAATACCCAAGTGATAAATGAAAACATATGACGTTTGTATTTGAAAGTCTGACTTCCACTTTGATTGCAGAACTTTCACTCATTTCCAGCCAGTGATCTACAGGACTTCCAGCACCCCAAACCCAAGGTGACCAGATGACCGAAAAAACCCGGATTTGTCCAGATTTTTAGCCTCCTGTCCGGGTGTCCTACATTTTGGCTTCATTTTGAAACTTCGCGATAGTGCACAGTACCCCATCATGCCATATGTCGTTGGATTCGTATCGAAGAGCAGAATCCAATGCAAAAATCAGTTTTGAGATAACTCCTTCCTATCAAAAGTTATGGTCAAAAAACAGAAAAACAAAAACAAGAAAAATACATTTTTTGGCAATTTTTTTCAGCGGGTAGGAATTTTGGCCTGGGATTAGGAATTTTGGCCTTGGGGTTCAGGAATTTTGGGTTTGGCATCTGGTCACCCTGCCCAAACCCTGGCACAACCCTACGGATCCTGATAATAGTCCCCAATTCCCCCACAGGTGTACGATACTAAGGATCACGCTGCTGCTTTCCCCCTTCTTCCACCCCTAAAAGTTTGAGTACCACTTCATTACCGTAATTTCTTGAATATAATGCACCATCAAATCTAATGCACACCCTATACTTATAATCAAAATACTATATTTACTCAAATTTAATTCACCATGAAATCTAATGCGCACCCTGATTTAGGAGACTGAATTCACCTGGAAAAGGTGAGCGTTAGATTTGAGTCAATACAGTATATTTCTTCATTACATTAGTGCATTATTTGCATATGCTACCAATGACATTGGCTGCAATTCTATCCATATTTTCCTGGGAGTAAGTTTCATTGAACAGAGTGGGTCATACTTCTGAGTAGACATGTATAGGTTTGGACTGATGGTTTACTAATGAGTTGTTTGGTCTCTGCTGGGGCCTCTATGGCCCCAGGAATGAGTTGTGTTTTACTTCTTGTAAGTCTGAAAGCAGCTGGTTATGGGTGGTGTCTTATGATTGAAGATGCTGGTATCCTGTTGGAACCAACATGCCAAATATGTTGAAAAGGGAGACTGAAACTGCTGGCATTCTCCGCTGATACAAATACAGCCGTCTCCAGCATTCACCAGGAGAAACGAACGCCTTACGGGAATTTGCTATGACTGGGGAAGAACCACTTCAGGGTGGGCAGCAAGCTCATCATTGGCAATTAGGTCTTCCTCTTTGAGACCGTGTTTAAATGCCTTTCTATAGACCACAGGCCTAGCCTCCGTTCTGAATCATGCTTTTGGCAGCCTTTTCCACACAAGTTCCACACAACAATTCCCTTTGGCACTCTGTGTGTATTTACTGATGAAGCTCTCTGGCTCCTCACACCCCGTTTCTCTCTTAATTATTCTGCTTGAAGACTTGAGTTGATTGCAGATGGGATTCATGAAACAACACCTCCTCATGTGGAGTGAGAGGGGGGGGGAAAAGAGTGTATTCTCAGGCAAGAGAGAGGAAAGTGCTAATGTACTGTCAACTCCTGGGCTTTTGCCAAAGCCCCTGAAGGTTTTGGAATAACCATATATTATTTGGCAGTGGTTCCCAAATTTTTTAACACCTGGACCCACTTCTTTTTGAAACAGTACTCTATTGGGAGCCACATAGGTTTACCAGACATTTTAAAAAAGGAGATCTAAAAAGAAACAATATTATATTTTTATTTATTTGTAACAATAACTATTTGGGACATCCTTCCTAGCCACCTTGAGCATTCTTCCTTTAGGAAGAAAGGTGGGATGTTAAATCTTTACTAATAAAAGGCTAATTCTGTCTGTCCATCTGTCTGTCCGTCAGATAACCCTTTAGCTCTGCCCACTACTGCTCTACTTAGACATATTATAACTTTTTGGAATTGGGATGATCCCGCTATTGACCCCCACACATTACCCAACCCCACACTCCATACCTACACCCATACACAACAAAACACAACTCCACACAAGTCCTGAACCTTACTAGCTCCACCCATGCCTGCTCTACATTGATATATTGTATCTTTTTGGAATTGGGATGATCCAAACCCACAAACACACAACCCAAGCCCACACTTCACACCCACACAACACAACTCCACACACATCCTCTAGCTCTACCCACACTTGCATAAAAGGCTAATTCTGTCTGTCCGTCCATCCATCAGATAACCCTCTAGCTCTGCCCAGAACTGCTCTACATAGACATACTATACATTTTTAGAATTGGGATGATCCTAGGATTGACCCCCACACGCAATCCAACCCCACACTCCATACACACACACATAAAACACAACTCCACTCTCACACACACTAACCTACTCTTACACACACACACACACACACACACACACACACACACACACTGTAGCCCAACCCCCACACATTACCCAACCCCACACTCCACACACACAACACAAACTAACCCACTCTTTCACACACACAACATAGACCAACCCACACACAGAACCTAACTCCACACATGCATAACACAACTCCACACACACACACACACCCTAACCCACTCTTTCACACGCGCACACACACACACACACACAATGTAGGCCAACCCCGACACACAACCCAACCCACACTCCACACACACATGCTAACCCACTCTTTCACACACACACAATGTAACCCAACATCCCCCACAACCCAACCCCATACTCCACACACCCACAACACAATCCCACACTCCATACACTAACACAACACAATTCCACACATGCTAACCCACTCTTTCACACACACAACATAGCCCAACCCCCACAACACAACCCCACACTCACACACAATGCAACTACATGCACACAAAACATATCTCAACCTCCACACACAACCCAACTCCCACATTCCACAAACACACAAAACCCAACTCTGTACACACACACACCCAACCTAACCCACACTCTTTCCTACGAACATTATCTAATCCCAACCCCTACGGACAATTTTAAAAGTTTTAAAAAAAATTTTAACAGTTAATTTTTTAATTTATGTTGAGTTTAAAGTTACTCTATATATGCTGCAATCCTAAAGACACTTTCCTGGGAGTAAGACCCATTGAACACAATGGGGCCTACTTTTGAGTAGACATGGTTAGGATTGTGCTCATAGACATAATATGTCTAGCTCATAGACATAATATGTCAAAATTTAACATCCAGCATTGGGATTAGTGTCTGGATGAGGAGGGAATAGTTAAAAATTCTGACAAAAATTCTGAAAATAACTGACAAAACCTACAGTGAGGTTTTCAAGTTCCATGGACTGAATTGAGGAATTCAAAATTATTTCTTCAAAATTGCTGTTTTCTAAGCTGGACCAGAGGTACCTTTACTTTTGGGCCAAAGGCCCAAAATGTCCTCTGTAGGAGCTGGCTTAAAAGTCCACATGGACTTTTATTTATAAATAAATAAATAATAACCAGAAAAAGATATTTGTCTCCCTATTTTTACACATTCTTGCAAACTGCAGAAGATTAGGTCTTTGCAGGTTAATTAGCTTCTACGGTATCTGATTTTTTAAAAATTGCCTCAAGGCAATTATCTGATCTTTTCATCACCTTTGACAACCCACCAAAATTTGACATGTTAGTGGGTCCATGACCCATTTGTACTGCCCTTAAATAAACCACCATTTATGAGATTAAAGGGCATGGAAGAAGATGAGCCATTCTGTGTGTGTGTGTGTGTGTGTGTTTGTGTGTGTGTGTGTGTGTGTGTGTGTGTGTGTAATGGGTAGCACAATCCAAACTTGTGCTGTAAGACACAGGGCGCAATCCTGAGTAACTACGGGGAGTCCTTGCTCCGGTGTAAGAACAATTTGCTCTGGATTGCAAAATGAATTTCCCATAGGTTTTCACTAGGTTGTGCAGTAACTATGGGTACACGTAAAGTCTCTTATGTGCTCACGTAGTTACTCTGGATTGTAAGGACAGGCTGTTATTCCTGCACTGTATCCAGTGCATGTTTCAGAGGCTGCTATGATACTACTTTGGGGAAGGGAGGCTTGTCCCATTCCCCACGGTAAGGCTGCAGACTTGCAACTCTGACTTGTGCCATCCCAAGTGATCTTCCGGCTTGCTCCCTGAAATCCTAATCTCCAGTTAGGCCAGCACAAGTCCTGTGCTAGCCTGAGGAAAGTGCCATAAGACACATCTGCATCACTCATAGGGGGTTTAGACCAGTGCACAAGCATGCATTAGCCTCGCCACCACAGGAACAGGGTGAGTTGTGCTGGCTAAAATTGGTTTAAGATTGTGCCTTGCATGTTTCAAATTTCCAAAATAAAACAAAAGGTGTTCACCTCCAGGCAGGTCTAAACATCCTGTTTTCTGAAGAAATTCATGATAAAGGTGCAAGAAAACCATTTGGCTTGTACATTGCAAAATGCAGCAACTGTCATTTAGCATCCCTTTTCACTAAAAGTTGCAAAGCTTGTGGCCTTCTCCATCCCAAATGTCACCTTGATGAGACAAATCCTCTTAAAAGGAGCCTGATTCAACAGGGAATGCCTTCCCATTTAACTATACCATTGCTCCCACACAGCAATATTCTCCTAAGGAGGGAATAAGGGATGCCTGGAGGGGAAGAGCACTGAAAATAGCAAAAGCAACAGCTTGGCCTTTCAGCGCTTGGTGAGTGCTCTGACCTGAACTTTGAAAATGTGAATCAAAGCTATGCAGTCCAGTTTATCCTTAATAACAATACATGGTTTGGGAAATATAGAGTCGTCCTCCCCCCCCCCCCCCCCAAATTATTGCATGCAGCACTATTTGGTGTGAAAATCTCTGCAGACCATGGTGCTGACAACAAGAATGCGCTGAATGTTGAAATGAGGAATGCAATTGTTTTGTGGCCATGGGTTGTTCTGAAGGGAAATGAATGCAAAGAATGGAGACTTGGAGTCAGATTTTTCATTTCGGTAAGCGTGGTTCCCCAAAGGATGGAGACTGGAGAGTGAAGGGCAGTGTGAAGAGGAAGAAATGGTTCATCCTTGGTTCTCTTGCCATGCATTTGAGTGGATTTGTTTCAAGGTTCAAAGCAGATTCTCAGATTTAGAGAGGCTGGCTACAGTGTATGAAATCTGGGAAACCCGGACAGCTGGTATTGCATATGGCCTTTAGAAACAGAGTCAACTGGAGTGGAGAATGCTATTGATTGAGCAAAAGGGAAAACTGTAGACTTGTCAACAGATGATCAATGAAAAGCTTATTGTTGTTATTACTGCACCATCCATGGAGGTTTGCTTTGTGAAGAACAAGAGGACAGATCTGTGGCTTGAGTTCTTTAATTTCCAACATGGAAAATCAAATTATGCAAACTTAAATGATAGTAGGACATGAGACTGTAGAGTACAGGTAGTGTTGGCATCAGGGTTTGGGACACTACTGGACTCAATGTTATTCTGACCCTTCCAATGCTCACACATTTTTGAGAGCACTGAAAGTCCTCCAAAAACTCAAAGATAATTCCTCCCCATTGCCCTGCTGGTTTCCCTCCTCTCAGATTGCTGACAAAGGTGCAGCTTTAGAGGAGGATACCTCTCTCGCTGTATCACAGTAGGGACCACTGAGGAAGCCCAACTGAAATGAGGAACAGTCAGCAGCAGTGAAGGTTACTCATGCCACTGCTGTCTGCACTTGAAAAGCTTCAGTGGTTAGCTGGGAAATCAGTGTGCCCAACCAGTACCTGACCTTTCCAACTTCTGATACTACCCAGCTGATAAGATATAGGTCGGAGAAATTAGGATGGATTCAGGGATGTCAAACTCATTTCAGATAGTGGGCTAAACTTAGCATTCATGATACCTGCTGAGGGCCAGAGATGACATGATTAAGCAGAAAATGACATCATTAAGATAATGGCCAGAAATAAGCACTTTGTTCTCACAAAGATATTCATTAGCTACTAATGACAGAATTGAAAAGTGCAAATCTCACATTTTAAAGATACAAGAGCACCAATTATCAAGCTAGGAGAGACTAATTATAACAGGGGCCAGATGAATTATTTTCAAGGTTGCATTTTGTATCCTTCTTTTAAGACTGAAAGTGGAATATAAATCAAATAAATAATAATTTGGCTCATAAGCCTTAGGTTTATAACTGGATAAAGTGACTGCAACAAAGGCAATAGCCTTCACTATAGCCTTCAAAGAGTTGGTAAACCCACTACCATCATACCCTCTACCTTTACCAACCATAATGGAGAACGGAGAACATCTGTGAAATCTAATCAGTGTATTACAAAACATAAAAAGACCAGAACTGTGGGATAATCGCTCTTAGCTAGACTGGTTGTGATGAGTTGTTCACAAAAGGAAGACTCTCACACCCCTCTGCAAGAGGTAGTGGTAATGCTGACCTTAACTGTGTGGTCAAAGGCTGCAGACAACTCCTCCTTGTGTGGTTACATCAGCCATAACAATGAGCTGTTAATTAGCTGTATGTGGTCCTTGTTCATTTACTTCCACCCCAACTCTATACTATTGTGTATGTTCCTAGATTGACTCTTGGTGACCAAATTATGACTAACAGATCACATCTGATTTTTGCAGTCTCACTAGCTTATAGTGCTCCTATACTCTCGATGATCAGTTGTTTGACTCAGCTTGGCTCTGATTACCATGACTTGGCTCAGCCTGGATGATTACTGGAAATTTCACCAGTTTACTTCACTTACCATATGCTGGATCGGCTTTACCTCTGTTGTTCATTAAGCCAGATGTACCTAGCCATGGAGGCAATGATCCCTTCTGATTTGCCACTGGTATTTAAGTTGAAACCCAAACTTTACAAAATATTACAAAAAAGTAACAGACAACACTAAATTACAGAACAGCAACTTTTGCAGAGAAGAATGTAAGCTAAAACAACTGAACTGTGGTCAAAAGAATTGCTACCCAATTGTGGTCATTATCATTAATCATAGCATTATGTATGCCAAGATATTTAAAAGCCATTAATGGATTTCTAATCTCTGACACCTCTGTGGCATGGGCAATTATTATTATTAAATAACTAGAATTCCCATTTAGAGAAGATAAAAGTACGCAAAGGGAGGGTAAGTTACAGAATAATGTGCTCAGGTTCTCAAACCAGTGTTGTGGTTAGGCTTAGCAATAAATCCAGGGCTTTAGAATGGCTGACTTCTGGGGTCAAGAGCTCCAGCAATGAGCAGTCAATGAGAAGAGAACAGGATGTTTATTGTGTTTATTGTGCCCTTTTTCTTTGCTCAGAGCTAAAGACACTGACACATAATCCACAGTCATCATCCCTCACCTATCTGAGCCCAGGATGCTGTACTGAACTGAGTTAGGCCATTAGTCAGTCTCAGTGCTGTTGACAATGATTGTCCATGACCCTCCCTGGTTTCAAGCACAGGTTTGACCCAACCTTTCTGTACTTGGAGATGTTCTTTGATGTGCAAAACTCATGCTCCACTGTCTATGTCCCTCTCTGTCTCTGACTGTTGTAGTACTTGTGGTTTCTTGGCACTCTTGATGTCCTCTTGGGTGACTGCTTTTGGTCCATGGTGTGATGGTTTAGAAACAGGCAGAGAGGACAGCTTTGTAATTGGCCTCAGAAGGAATTGGAGCCCAAATGGAGGGAAGAGGGAGTGAAGTGCATTCAAGTCCTGCTCCTCCTCAGAGCAACCTCCCTAAGGGCAATAAAAAAAGCAGACATCCATCAGTCTTGAGAGACTATGGTTTCATGCTCGGAGCTGCACATGCTGCATGTGAAGCACGAAGGCCTGGGTTAGATTGTTATGGAGGATAGGCTGTTACCCAAGCAGCAAATCCCCCCTCTCCACACCACTGAAATAATCCAATGGAAAAGCAGAGCCAATACGATTGGTTCCAGCTGCGTTGCAGAGCTTGGCTAAGGACAGGAGCTCACCCTGTCTTGTGGCGACTGACCCAGGTCTCGAACCCTGGCCTGCTGGTTAACAGGTACAGTGTCTTAACCACTTGCACCACCCACAGCTCACACCCTTTTCCCCTATGGGCAAAATCCCAAGTAACTACGGGGAGTCCTTGCTCCGCTGTACGAACAACTTACTCTGGATTCCAATATGAATTTCCCATAGGTTTTCACTAGATGGTGCAGTAACTACGGGTGCATGTAAAGTCTCTTACGTGCTGGATTTGGCAAGCAGCAGGTAGATCATGAGAACCATCAGCCTTAAGATCCCAAACTGCCCCCTGCCTCATCTTTGGTCAGGGCTTTTCAACCTTTCAGCACAAACAGAGCATTCTCTTTTTGCTCCTTCCTAAGTGAGATGAAACGGATGTAGTCTCCCAGTTACTCCAGTAATAGAGGCCAGGTAGACCTAGTTAGCACAATACTGCACACGCTGCTTCAGAATAGCTAATGTTGTCAGTTGTTCTGGCCTCCCAGTGGCAATGGTATCTCACCTGGAGCAATGCAGTCAGAACCAGGGTGTCTCAGCCTCAACCATCAACCCTGATGTCCTCAAAAAGTGTTCACATCAAGAACAAGAATAAGCCAGAATTATATGCTATGCCGCACATTCCTGAGCATATTTACCCTCAGCTAAATTTTACCAGATTCCTCTAAATTTCCTAGTATGTGGACTTTGGATTACAGCTGTTGTAATAATTCCACTACCTTCAGTGGGAAGCTGAGCAAGAGATGAACTCCCATTAAAATAAGTAGGTCTCAAATCCATAGTTCTGATTGGATCATGATCAGAACACAAGGGACACAACCACCTACAAAACTGCATTGCCTAAAAGTCAAACAGCATATTCTAAGCATGTCTACTCAGAGTAAGTCCCACTGTGTTCAATAGTTCTTATTTCTAGGAAGTAATTAAGACTGCAACCAAACATTAGTGGTTCTTAGAGATTTAGAACACAATCCTAAACATGTCTACTCAAAAGTAAGCCCCAGTGTTTTCTATGGGTCTTACTCCCAGGGCTGTGGGTGGTGCAAGCAGTTAAGACACTGCGCCTGTTAACCAGCAGGCCAGGGTTCGAGACCCAGGTCGGCCCCACAAGACAGGGTGAGCTCCTATCCTTAGCCCAACTCTGCGACGCAGCTGGATCCAATCGTATTGGCTCTGCCTTTCCATTGGACTAATTCAGTGGCGTGGAGAGGGGGGAATTTGCTGCTTGGGTAACAGCCTATCCTCCATAACAATCCAACCCTGTTGGAATATCATCCTGTTCTGGATGGGGTTGCACTCCCTCTGAAGGAGCAGGTTCGCAGCTTGGGGGTTCTCCTGGACTCGCAGCTGCTCCTGAAGTCCCAGGTGGCGGCTGTGGCTAGGGGAGCCTTTGCTCAGCTTCGGCTGATCCGCCAGCTGCAACCATACCTGAGTCGCTCGGATCTGGCCACGGTGACCCATGCCCTAGTGACATTGAGACTAGATTATTGTAACGCGCTCTATGTGGGGCTGCCTCTGAAGACGGTCTGGAAGCTGCAATTAGTTCAGAATGCGGCGGCCCGTGTGGTTGCTGGGGCTTGTCGGTTCGACTCTGTCGGGCCATTCAAACAGCATATTCAAAGTGCTGGTCCTGACCTTTAAAGGGCTGAATTCAAAGTGCTGGTCCTGACCTTTAAAGCCCTAAACGGCTTGGGTCCAGGGTATCTGAGGGACCGTCTTCTTCTGTACAATCCGACCCGTCACCTAAGGTCATCTGAGGGGGCCCTACTGACTGTGCCGCCACTTAGAGATGTGAGGGGTGTGGCGGCCAGAGATAGGGCCTTCTCCGTGGTGGCACCCTGGCTTTGGAACTCCCTCCCCTTTGAACTGAGAAAAGCTCCCTCATTACAGAGCTTCAGGCGGAGCCTCAAAACCTTCTATTTTAAGAAAGCATTTTAATGGAGCAGTTGTTTTTATTGTTTTTACTGTTTTTAACAAATATTTTAATCTGCATGTTTTTTACTTCAATTTAATTGTATTTTAATTATATTTTAAAGGTGTTTTAATCTCTATTTATGTTCTATTTTAATGATGTTTTATCCTTTGATGTTAGCCGCCTTGAGCTCCCTCTTGCAGGGGAGGAAAGGCGAGATATAGATCAATTAAATAAATAAATAAACCCAGGCTTTCGTGCTTCGCATACATCGTATGTAGCGCTGAGCACGATACCATAGTCTTTCAAGACTGACGAATGCCTACTTAATCCCAGGAAAGTATCTTTAGGATTGCAGCCTACTCTCAGCACTTCAATGCTTGACTTGTGTACTCTACATAACTATTGTAGAGGACCTGTTCCATATCAGGACCAGTTTATGATGGGAGAAAGGTTTTCAACCTTGCCTCCACCATGATCCCATCAAGCTTTGGAGCCTAGTAGCTGCTATTGGCCCCAGGAGGAAAACTCTCATCAACACCAGTAGGCTGTTTCTTCCCAGAACAAATATCAGCAAGGATAGTGAAGCAATCCATACCAACACTAAGACATGAGGAAAAGGTCAAATATCTCCTGTTATTGTCCTGGTCTGGGTCAGGTCAGTCTATAGCTTTATTTACAGAAAAAAACAATGCCAAGAACGTATGGACACTACTTGTAGTTTGACTTGACAGCCTAGTCCATGGTAACTCCCCATACAGTGATGCGTAGGTGCCAACGTGGTGCCTTTTGGCCCTGCTCTAGCAATGGGGGACTTTTGGCCACTGTTCTAACACTTCTGAACACATCATTGTGTTTCCAGCATAGATGACAATCTGTACACGTATAGGTGGAGGTGAGGTCCACTGTAGACCACACCCCATTATGTAATACAAATGTCAATCAAAATTCACCAGAAAAGAAGCAAAAAAGTGTTGCAGCAAGAAAATAAACAGCTGTAAATCATCCTAAGAGGGCTTCTGGAGATTAAGCGGATATTTTGGGTTGTTTTCCATTTTTATGCTTTAATACAGTCCTCACTGCAAAAATAAATTATGAAAATGAAAATTCCATGTTGCATTAAAAAAAACCAGTAGGTTCTAATTTGATGATCCAACTGAATATAATAAAGGTAGTAACGTCTCTTAAAAGGTGGTGGGATACAATGTTCATGTGGCTGTCTAAAATCCCAATTTAACCATACCACCAAAGTACCCCAAATTCCAGAAGTTTAGAGATTTCAGTGTGGAGTCTTTGAGAAAGTTCAGCACTGAATCTGAACATCAAAGTCGAGAAAATTACTACTTCAAACATGAAAAAATGAACCAAAGATCTGAAATAATATTAAGGGGCATCAAAGCTTACAACTTCCAATTCAAGTAGATTCACTTTCTCCCCAGTAATGATGCATAATTTCATAGCTAAATATATAATTAAAAATGGTTATTTTATGAGGATTGTAACAGAAGTCAAAGGCGCATAAAAGATTTTGACAGATCTACGCAGTCGTGAAGTTTGGAGGGTCTGTGTCAACATAACTCTTGGAAGCAATGTATGTGTTTAGGTTACAGAAGGCAATGGATTCAGTTTCCAAAGTAGCAGGCAAAAAGCAGAGAGTTAATCCCTGAAATTAGGTTTCACTTGCAAAAAGTGAGAAGCTTCATGCTTACTATGGCTTGGAGCTAACTTCTCAAAGCATACGGGCAACTTCTTACAGCAGAGAATTGGTTCAGTAAGGCTGCAATCCTAAACACACATTCCTGGGAGTAAGACCCATTGAACACAATGGGGCTTACTTTTGAGTAGACATGGTTAGGATTGTGCTCTAAATAGGCAAAGAATTTGATCTGATTTTTATGCAACGATGTTTTCTATACCATAACTATTGAGCCTATATGGTTTGCTGGAAAAAAAGGCATTTGCAGAGCCTATAAACACCTAAGTTTATGGATCCTAAGATTTAAAAGGACAAGATTTATTATGAACTGGAATAAGAAATAAAAGTATTTTTATCACCCCAGTAACATTCTTCTGTCTAAGTTTTCTTCCTTCCGCAGGGGTACACAAGCTCTCTGACCTTTCTCTCAACAAGAAAAACCAGCATTTCCTAGCAGTAAACAAGTGGAATTGATGATGTTTTCAAGTAATATTCACACCAAGCTCATGCCGCAGAAAGACGCAATGGGGAAGGAGAAGCTCATTTCAAAACCAAGGCATGTTTTTGTTGACCGTATGCTCAGATCAAAAAGATATATTTATAATTTATTTCTATCTATCCTATTTCCAGACTTACCAGACCTGTGTGTGGTGCCCAGAAACCTTAGAAAGATTGCACAAACATTTTTTAAATTATATAAATGAAATGTGCCTTTTGGAAGCAAGCAGGAAAAAAATCACTTGGGGTTGGGACCATAAAATAGTTCATAAAAGAAGTACAAACAAGACTTCTTATTGAAATTGATTTATTGATGAGAACTTCAGAGACTTTCAGTTTTTTTGGGAAGAATTGAATTTAAGCTAGTAGTTGGCCTGTCAGATCTCAGAACAAGATGGTGTAAGACAAAACACCAAAGGCAGGTGTCCAATACTCAACTCACCCATATGGTCACTTCTTTTCATTATCTCAAGACTTATCTATCTACAGTATTTAGACTTAGGACGGAGCTAAGCACATAACAACAGCCTTTTTGGATCAGGCCAGGGGTCCATCAAGTCCAGTTTGCTGTATCTCACATTGGCCCATCAGACGCCTAAGGGAGCACACAAGACAATAAAATACCTGTAACCTGTTGCCATTCCCAAGGGTCTGACTACTCTTGCAATTCCCAAGGATCTGAGTTTGGCTCCCTCTAAAACCTGGACACTGCATTGTCATGACGTGAAACCTATAATTGACTTTTCCTCCACAAATTTGTCCAATCTCCTTTTAAAAGCACCTAGATCAGGCGGTATCACCTCATTCTGTGACAGGGAGTTCCACAGATTGATTACTCACTGCGTAAAGAAATACTGTATTTTCTTTTGTCCACTCGATATTGGGAATTTCCAATATTAGTAGAGGTCTAATTAGTGGTGCTGGTGTTGTTTGTGTGAAAGGGAAGAGAACTTCCCTCTATCCTCTCAAAATATCCTATGCAGTCCATTCTGTTGACAACAAAGAAAGTTTGTTTCTATTCCGACAATGTTTTTTAATTAAACCTGTTCTCAGTAAACTCTCCTTTTCTCTCTGCACACTACTACTTACTCCCTCTTTTCTTACTGAATCATGACATACCAATCTCCGCTCTATTTCTCTGCTCCTTAAGACATACACTGGTTTGCAAGTGTATCTGCACTACTACACCAACACATCTATAATTCTCTCTCTCTCTGATCCAGTTGCTTCTATTTTTCTACTCCCTTCCAAATTTTGGTGGCATCCCTGCACGGATTTGAAGAGACTCCCTTTGGGATCTAGAAAACTCACTGATATGTATATACCGTCCTTTTTAAATTCAAGAGTGAATACATAATAGAGTAGAATAAAAGCATAATAGGGTAAAGGTGCCCTAAACGGGAGGGAAACAGGTCACAAGCAGGTATCCGGAGGGAATTTTCCAAAGAGAAAGGTTTACTGCTGGACACTGGAGAGGATGGAGATTAAGAAGAGAGAAAATGGAGAAGGGGTGGCTCATGGAAGGGATTTGAGGGTTAAAAGGAAATTCTCAGCAGGCTGATTGTTCTGCTGCAAGATAATACTTCCAATTTGGAAGGATGAATCATGTGGAAATACTTGCTTATAGAGTTGCGCCTGTGCAATTAGCCTCTGATAGTTCAAAGGAATTCAGTGCAAAAGAAAATGTTTCATTAATCACGGAGTCAAAACATAAAGTTAGGGCAAACTGAATTATAACAAAAATGCTAATTAATAAAGGATGCAATCCTAACCAATTTTCCAGCTCCATGGTAAGCACAATACAATGCTGAGGTTAAGGGACCAAACATTGCCTTATCTTGAGGAGGCTTCAATGACTGAATCCTAAATGGCACAGTCCTACTGTGGTTAGTATACTTGACCCCCAGCTGTCAAAGTTCGTTCTCTCTCTCTCTCTCTCTCTCTCTCTCTCTCTCTCTCTCTCACACACACACACACACACACACACACATCTCATCCCATCTGTCTCTGTCAGAGAAATGCTATTAATACATGAGATCACTCCCCACTGGCCTACCCCTTATTTTCCTCCCTACTCTGTGTGTGAGCATGTGTACATGTGCATGCACATGCTACCACAACTACCACCCCTACTGTTATTTTGCTACATTTTGTGTGGCACTTGCACATTTTTGGGTCAACGTACGCATTCAGTGTAATGCCTTGATGGTGGCATTCCTGGAAATCTATGCATATACAGTGATGCCTCACGTAACAAATTTAATTCATTCTGGAGGCATGTTTGTTATGTGAAACGTTCTTTACGTGAAGCAGATTTTCCCATAGGAAATCATGGAAACTCAGATGATTGGTTCCACAACCCCCAAAATATCCATATAAAAATATTAACTGGATGTAAAAAAGATGACAGAACACTGGGATTGAATTCAAAACATGCATTCAATGTGCATGATCCTATGAAGGCTACTTAGGCTGCAATCCTAAAGACACTTTCCTGGGAGTAAGACCCATTTAACACAATGAGGCTTACTTCTGGGTAGACATGGTTAGGAGGCTGCAATCCAAGACACTTTCAAAGTGTGTCCCCACTTTCTCCTTCTCTCCATCCTGAGGCTCTCTCTGCCCTATTTCCTTCTGGCTAGCCCTGAGCTGCTTCCCTCTTTTCCACTGCTCTTCTCTCCCTCTGCCTAGCAGACGCCCAGCCACAGGAGAAACAGCATGGAAATGTTGCTTTCACTATGGCCAGGTGCGCTAGGCAGCCCTGACGCTTTTCAAACAGGCTGCCGGCCAGCGCGTCTGCCCCAACAGCCAATGAATGTGTTCTTTACGTGAAACACAGTTTGTTACATGAAGCAGGATCCTAGAGAAATTTTTGTTTGTTACGTGAATCATACTTTACGTGAGGCGTTCTTTACATGAGGCGCCACTGTATTAAAATGTATTTAATTTACAAACATTTCCCCCATGGGAGCCAATGGAACTGGAATACATTAGAGGAAAAGCCATTTAACACTCAAGCTGTTGACTGGTGACTTCTGCTCATCCATGATGGAGAGCTGAGGAAGACGACTTCTAGAAGTGGGAGTGGCTGCTGAAGTAGATAGCTGAGAAAGCAATGATGAAAGAAAAGAAACCAGTAAGGAAATGGCAGCTCTACGAAAACATTTTATTTTTCGTTTTTATCTTCTAGTTTTAGAGAAACCCTCCCACAGGAAGCTGCCAGAGTGTAATGAGGGCTGCTTGTTAGAAACTAATTCAGATCTAATTAGCCATGTTATTTCAAAAATTGTTACCAAAGAATAAACTTATTTGCAGCCCGCACTATTCTGAAAACGGTAAAGAAAAACCAAACGCATTAATTGAACACAGTCTGTCTGTATTAATCCCTTGTTATGTTCACTGCATCTTAATTTCCTCCTTCCATTGCCTCCCTGCAAAGGAAAATTTCATCTTGTATGTTGCAAATATATGTTGAAGGTGCTATATAAATAAATTAAAATGAAATAAAACCGGTGCTACTTGCTTTACTTCATTTTCAACATGCTTTTTCCTAAGGAGAGTAAGTTGATCAGAAAGGCAATTACAAGGCAGTCCTTTCATACAGCAATTAGGGCTAACCAGAATCAGTTTGGACTATTGGACAGAGTTTGGCTCTGGACCAAATGACCTAGGTTCAAATCTCTCCAAGGTGAAGTTCCAATCAACTTTCCTCACTAGCACAGCTGTGCCAATGGGGCATGAGTTGAATCCTCAGCTGGGGGGGGGGGGTTGGGGGGAGTCAAAGAGGCCTCCTCAAGATAAGGCGTGGCATAGCTAGGTCATTTGGCACTGAAGGCTCACATTGGACATCCCCATATATCAAAATTATTCAATTAATTATTATAGGTATTAATTAATACAATTAATTAGATGTTATTGACATTAATATTTTCATATTTAAAAAAAATCACCTTACCAATTAAACCTCTATTTTATTCTTTTTTGGGGGGGGGAAGGAGCAGGAGCATTTGTTGAGCTCCAGTTTCATTGGATGGGGACTATTCTGGTAGCCTTGCATTCCTCTGTGTCTGATTTGAACACAAGCCAAGGCACCTTTGCTTACTTATGAGCAAACATGGCTCAGTTCCACTTTCCATAGGGCTCAATAGAAGTCAGGGACTTCTGGGTTGATTTGTGGGGGGCTGTGTTCATTGGATCAGGACCATTGTGGGGTCGTTGAATTCCTCTCAGTCTGCCCTTTCCAACGGACTAAGGGTGCAATCTTAACTAATTTAGGCCAGCACAACTCACCCACTCCCCATTCCTGTGGTGGTGTGGGGAGGCCGACACATGTCTGTGCATTGGCCTAACCCTTCGAGGAATGGTGCAGAAGTCCCTTTCGGCACTTTTGTGTCACTCCAAGGCTTGCACAGGACTTGTGCCAGGACTTATGCTGGCCTAACTGGGACTTAGGATTGCAGCCTCAGGTGTGTTTTCCTAATAATGAATAAACGTGTGCTATGGCTCAGTTTCACATTCCATAGGGCTCCATGCATTTTTGTTTTTTTGGTTGTAATTTTTGATAGGAATGAGATATTTTGAAGCTTTTTCTTGCATTAGATTCTTCTGGAAAACATGCATCCAATGGTTTATGACTTTATGGGGATTTATTCCAAACAATGTTAGCAATTTTAGCAATTTTTTAAAAATTTGGTCACCCACAGTGTGTCACCCCCCCCCCCCCGCCCGAGTGTGGTATTTGGGACTGTAGGGTCCCTAGGGATGCCACTGAGGTAAGGCAATGCTTGTTCCTTTATCTGCACTGCCCAGAACAGAATTGGACAGAAAATGGGACAAAAATTCTTACTAGGAATATGTTTTATATTTTGATTGAACTCATCATTCAGAACTTTGATGACAAATGATGGAATTAATGTCAGTACTTGGGGTACATTGTGAGACCATTTTCTTTTTTTTCCTCCCTGTCTCTCCAGAAATGCAAAGAGCAAACTGTGAATGGAGTAAGCATATAGTTTCTGTTAATGCAGAGAGGAAGACTGTGAGCACAATCCTAACCATGTCTACTCAAAAGGAAGCCCCATTCTGTTCAATGGGTCTTACTCCCAGGGAAGTGTCTTTAGAATTACAGCCTGCATCTCTTTGGACGAAGAAACTAAAAGTTCTCCCTTCTCTTTGTGACCCAGCTTCATTCATTAAGCTGAACTGGTTAAATTTACACCCCATTAGCTCATGTACAAACTTGCTTTGTGCTAACTGGCAGCAGTTTAAATATATATATATATGGCTTAGTTAAAAGATTCAAGAGGTGTTAACGTTGCAAAATGTATAAGACATCATGGAAGTTTCAGGATTTATAAGGCTTACCGTTTATGTAGCTGTTTCTGAACATGCAAAGCATTTTGCAAGTATTATTTTGTTGTTGGTCTTACCCGCTAGAAGGCAACTGTTATTATCCCAAAACTGAAGCAAGGGAGAAGAGGCTGAGTGAGAGTAACTGGTGGTGTAGCTAGAGGGGATGCAAAGCACTAAGGCCCATGCTGTGGTGAGGCTCCCTACAAATTTTAGTGCTTTGGACCCCTTCTTGCTATGCCACTGAGAGGATAATCCTATCTTGGTTAAGGATGCTGTGCTTGTGAGCCTGAAGGTGGGCAGATCAGTGATTCAAAACCCAAGGACAACATGCCAGAATGAGCTCCTGTTACTTGCCCAGCTCCTGCCAACCTTGCAGTTTGAAAGCATGTAAATGCAAGCAGATAAATAGGTACCACTTTGGGGAAAGTAACAGCATCCTGTGCACCTTTGGCACTTAGTCATGCCAGCCACATGATCACAGAGATTTCTTTGGACAATGCTGGTTCTGTGGCCTTATAATGAGGATGGGCACCACCCTTAGAATCGGTTATGACTAGCAGAGCAACTGGCAGGGGACCCTTTTAGTTTTAATAAAAGTTATTACCAGATTTAGGGTTTGGATCTTTTTTTCCTTAAAGGACCCAACACAGCTACCCACTAATTCTCTTCCCCCCCCCCCCCAATGTATTAGATTTTCCACTCTTACAATTTTTGCACGTAAGGATCTACTACAGAATGGGGTTTGGGCACTATAACAAACTGCAATGTTATGTAAATCCCACACTTTTGCAGTAC
This sequence comes from Cryptoblepharus egeriae, assembly GCA_030015325.1. NCBI lineage: Eukaryota > Metazoa > Chordata > Lepidosauria > Squamata > Scincidae > Cryptoblepharus > Cryptoblepharus egeriae. The sequence goes on from JAREYC010000002.1 coordinate 195,019,642, forward strand.
AAAACTGAAGTGCTTCAATTTCTGTTGCATTTGTGCTGCGAGGCCCCCACATCCTCAGCCTGTTTGTGTACGTTTGGATGAAAAACGAAGCATCAGCAAGACAGGTTCCTGTGTCCACTTTGTGTCAGTGCTATAGCACAGTGTTTGGCTGTTGAAGAAAGATGAGCTCCATTGTGTGTCCAGAGTACAGAAGCCTGCCTGAAATAAAAGCCTTTGCAGTGTTGGTGCCTGCTGTGGGTAATGAAGAGCTGCCCCAAAATCACTGTCCCCAGCTGGGTCATTACTGAATAAAAGAGAGATTACTGGAACAGCAGCAGACAATGACCTGAGTTTGAGGAGGGATGTTTTCTGGCAGTGTCTAAACCTCAGCTGAACATTTTTGTGTTTCTTTGTCCTGGAAATCACTGAGTGTTGCTTTTATATTCTCAGTGTGACCATTGGAATCCTATCTTTAAAGCTCCCAGGTCCTTCCTCTCTTCAACCTCTCCAAAAGGATTGTGCTAAAATAATCTCTTTTCCTGTCTCAAAATTACTTCCTACAGTCTCCTCTGGGAACTTTTCCTTCTGAAATGTGTTAAATCCCTTCTTGCCATCCACCGTCTATTGAAATATTTGGCTTGCCTTTTCCCATAAGCATGTTTTCATTCTGTTTTCCTCGAGTACAAAGCATGCTCCTTCCTACACCAGTGTTGAACATTTAACCCTAACCAGCCTACTTGGAGTGAAAACAGTGAAGAGGTATGCAGGCAGTTGGCGACCCTCCAAAGCCCACATTCTTTCTGCAGGTTGCCAGTTCACCAGAACCTTTTTTAATCCTTGGATGAAAGAAGGATGAGTAAAAAATTCCCCTGATCTTGCCATGGGTTACTGATTCTTCCACCATTCATTTCAACCTTTTAATGTATAATCAAAACAGAGGGTCTTGTGAAGTCAGAAGTGGTTCTTCCAGATTAACTAACTCTGTCAACAAGTGGTTGAAGCCAAACTACACATTATATGAGATATCCATGACTGGATCGTTGAGCATGCTTTTCTTTTACAAAATTGGAGGAATTTTGAATTAGGGTAAGAGCATGGAGCAGGGGTATCCAACCCCAGCCCTGGGGCCAGATGCAGCCCTCAGTGTGACCTCTCCCTCCAGCCCACAGGCAAGCCTTGAAATGTAATTCACTCTTATATATAAATTTATGTAAATGTATTCAAATTTGAAATGTAAATCATTTTTCAGTCCCCTGACAGTGTCAAAGCGATGATGTGGCCCTCCTGTCAAAAGATTTGGACACCTCTTACCATGGCCTGTGTTCTGATTCCCCAGTGGAAACCATTCCCATTCTCAAACCTGCTATGAGCGGTGAATGGGGACAACATAATCAGCACAACAGAAGTACAGATTTCTCAGCTGCTCACAAGCAGGTTACTTGTGGAACAGCTGTTACTACTGTTTCTGTGCCAATTCCAGCCACTGTAATTTGACAAGGTAGAAACATAATAATGAATGTGATCCTTGAAACTTAATTTTATGATGTTTTATGACAACTGATGCAGGATGCTGAATTTATTACCTATAAACTGAAAGCATGTAATATAATATGCTTTTGGAGTCAAATATAGCCACATATACATAGTCAAATATATAACCATATATCCATAGTCAAATGTATGTCACAGATTTCAAGGATTATGCAGCTATTAAACATCTATGACATAGTAACTGTCATGCCAAACCATAAAACCAGGATATGATATGGCAATTCGTATTAAGACCAAAGCTGCTTAACACATTTTTCTTCTGACTCATTACTGGCTAGGCAGTATTTTATATCATCATCAAAAGAGTACAGCCACTATTATCAGAATTGAGTCGAAAACCAAGTTAAATGTGGTGGCACATGAATAATGTTTGACAGGACAAAGGACAAATCCTAGTCTTTGACCCCTAGGAAATTGACAGCAAAGTCCTGATCACCCCTTCCACCAGCACTGTTACTGCTGTGCCAGCATAGAGTGTCACAAAAGTACCATAAAACATGTTTGCCACTACTGAAGCACAAGTAAGGCTGGTGGGAATGTCTGTGCTGTCCCACTGGCACTGTATCCAAAGGAAAGGCTGCCAGCAGAAGTGTACTCAACAGAAGTCCTTGACGCTTCAGGAGTGATGAAGCATCAGGAGAAGGACAACAGGAAGGTGGAACTGAGGCAAGGAGAAGGCATAACAGGTGGAACTGGGAGTGGGACAGGTCTAGGAGTAGGAGACAGTCCTCCAAATCCTAACTCCTTTATTAGACCTGGCAGCTTTACCCAGCGCTTTTCTGAGGAATTTAGCTGTCACAGATCTGGCATGGCCTCATTTGGTAGGTTGGAACATCACAAAGGGAATTTTCTCCTCTCTTTCCGAATCCCATTCCAGACAGGCTTCTCACCACAGAGGGTCACAAAAAAAGAAAAGAATTACAGGTTACACCCATTGTGATACATAAAGATTCCTACAAAGAAAGTCAGAAGTGATTATTACTTTGTATTGAAGTGATTGCACTGAATCACATCACATGGAGGAAAAGAGGGGTCTCCCTCCCAGATGTAGCAGAAATGAAACTTAGCCCTTTCTGAAGGCTTTCTCAGGCAAGTTTAAGGGTCTGCAGACTTGCCATGGTAAGGAGGCTGCCTTTAAGCCATCAACTGCAGCTTAGGGGATGTTTATCTTTCAATTTCAACAGCCAACCTTTATATTAGATGCATATAAATAAATCTCAATCTCCATCACATATACTGTAAATAAATCACATATAATTAAGTTACTCTTGTATTTACAAATGCTCTTACACTGGAAATTGATATGGAGAAAGTATCTTGTTATAATATATGGGTTTGCTGCAGCAGCAGCATAGCAAGAGGGGCCCCCAAAATATTAAGTATTTTAGGCATCACAATGTGCTGTGGAAGTGGCCCCTCCGACTTGTCGCAGTCATACTAGGCAGTGAGAGCAATGCATAGGAAATGCACCGTCTGTTTCAGTGAGCTCCTGCATATTGCTATCACTAACCAAAATGGCCCTGATGGCAAGTGGGAATGGCCACTCACATGGCACATTGTGGCACCTGCACTTCTTGCCATTTTGCACCCTCCAGCTATGCTACTGTGTGGCTGATGGCAGCAGGGTACAGATTGCAGCACTATGTACAATCCAGTGAGTAAAAAATCTGCCCAATGTATATTATCCTTTTCCCAGATCTATCCTACTAAACGTAGAAAATGCTAATTGTGCATAGCTTTTGACCTCAAGTGTCTTCAAAGACCTATTTTGTTACCTGCTCTCATTATGCTTCTACAGCTGATGCATTAAGCAGAAGAGATTCTCTTCCCTCATGTGCAGTATTTGTGATTCTAAACACAAGTACGCTATTCCAAAAGTTCTCCCTACTGCATTTGATTTCACCCATGCACTATGCAGTTTAGTAATGTAGTTCAAAGTATGGCTAAGAAGCATTCTCTAGATTGGCCCATCAAAGCATGCAGTAATTGTTCAGGAAACAAAAGAAATGTTTTCACAATTTATTCTAATGGATGAAGTGGGAAATGGGTTTTCTGTAAGAGCTCTTGAAGTATGGTAATAACAGCCATTCTGAAAGTATTAGCATTTTTTCCTCCATTGCACAAAAGAAGAGGTTGCAATAATGAACTCCCACTGGTCTGCTGCATTACGTATGTACCACAAACTCAGGTCCACTGGAGTGATGAACTTGTAGAATGAATGTTATTTTAAAGATGAACTTTGCTATGATCATTCTTCATTGTAATTGAAAAACAAAATTGAATCCATGTCCATGAACACTCAAGGATTCAAGAATAATAACGCCACCACCCAAAGCAGAAGATGAATTTTGGAATTTTGGAACCTCTTGACATAAATCCAAAGCCATGGCCGAAATATTAACCTTTGCCCCCAAATGATACTTAATACCTGAAAGCCACCATAAAATGGGAATTTGATACAGCTTCTTATTAATGGCCAGTGTGAAATCTGAGATTTTTTCTTAGTACAATAAATTTTCTTACCCAAAATATACAAAAATACATGTCACAGTGGCACAATTCTTGCAGTCACCAAACTCCTAACTGCTGATGCTGGAAAACTGGTCCCCATTTGCACTGGAGTTCACCATTCCACTGGGTTTCTGCACTGCTATTAGATCAGGGGACAGGGACATGGGGCAATTGCATTTGTGGCCCAAATTCCAACAGGCTTTGCAACAGATGCAAATGTGGTGGTCCAGAGTGTCCCTATTCTGCAATCTATTAGGATATCCTACAAATATATGCTGTGACCCAGCAGAATGGTAAGCTCCAGTCATGGGGCAGAAGGATTACTCCAGATCCAGCCCCTGGGCTAGTGTTTGGATGGGGGTATGTTCTAGATAAAGGCATTCTTTACTATTTTCCTAATGATATGGTTAGTCATTCAGTCCATTTATAGAACAATTACAAAGCTACTGAAAATAGGGCAAATATTAATGTGATAGCGGTTCCCCTTTGAACCTGTCTGTACAATGTTTGCTTTAGTGCAAAACTATCTCTCAATCCAGTTGTTACATATAACAGGCTTGTCTGAGTGTGTGAATAGGCCTTAGTTTTGTCTCTTTAAACTTGGTCACCCTGAATTAATGAATAGGATACATGGGTATGGAAGCAGCTTTCAGCATCCAGAACAAATGAGCTATGGAATGAGATGAATAAAAGCCAATCCCCATAAAAATTTTATTAATTAAGTGCAGAAATTAATCTGAATAGATTTAGAGATTTTCTTGCTGCTGCTATCATTACTACTACTAAGTATATACCACTTTTCAACAAATATGGTGCTCAGAGGCCAATAAGGTTACATGTTTACAAAAGGATACTGATTCTTAATCACAATATTTCTTTGCAGTTTGATTCAGCTTCCTTGTGTTATTTTCTTTAAATGGAGCTACTGACATTGATTTGTGATCACAGCACCAACCGGTGGCATTTCTAGAAGTAACAGGAAAGAATCATAGATAGGGCATGATTCATCGCAGTGAACTGCTCTGGGACAAATATTTACCCAGGAGGATGGGTGGGACTATTCAGGTGCTAGTGAAATTCAGAAAGATTGAGGATTCAGTGGCCACCATCAAATCTGCCCACTTCCTGAACTGGATCTGCTCTTCCCCCATTACTTCCAATCTCTCCCATCCCATTCTGTCTTCCTTACCTTCATAAGTGCCATGACTACTCTGAACCTCCTTCCAGCACTCCAGCAGCATGCATGTCCATGCTTTTTATGTCTGACATGCTTTAAATAGTCACAAAGTCAAAATAAAGGAAGAAGATCTAGAAGAGATCTTGGCTGTGGGTTTAGAGGACACAAAGGATCAACAACAGGAGACAAGCAAAAGAAATTAAAGGGGAAAAGAAAATCAAATAATGGCACTGAAGAAAACGAGTAGGAAAGGTTGGAGGAAAAGAAAAGGGTGAAGAAAGACGTCAATAAATGTACAAAAGAGAAATGTATGAAGGGGCTGAGGTTACGAGATTACAGAATGTATTATGGGGTAACAAACCAATCTGTGAATCATATCCATGGTCTGAACCTTGCACTTGCTGGGAACTCTCTAGGTAGCTCTAGAGAAGTCACGCCTTCTTAAGTTGAAATTGCCCAGTTGCAAAATGGTGATAATAATCCTGATGTGTCTTACAGTATTGATGTCTTACAGTATTGATGTCTTACAGTATTGTAAGATATCAAGGTCATAACTGTAACTACTCAGAAAACACAATAAAAATACAGTCTTGAAAACCCAATAAAAATGCAAGGTCTTGTAAACAGACAACATATTAATCAAGAAAAAATTGCTTTTGGCAGGAATGAATGCAGGAGGAAAAAGAACATTAATCCATAATGTTCATTTTCTCTCTTAAATGGTCATTTAATTTATTTTCTCATGCTTCTCTCCATTTGAAAAAATATATATATAAATGTTGATAAACAAAAAGTGCACTTTCCAGCCAAACTAAATGTTTATTCTGAAATTAACTTTCAGGATCTGCCAACTGGAGTTTTTACTCATAGCCATGGAAGACAGTGGTGTCTAGCAGCATGCTCCATGAAGTGAGGTGTAATAGATTGCTTTGGAGGGATTTCAGGGTCCTTTCTAACAGATGCAACTAGTAGAAAATATTCCCCAATTGCAACTGCTTCTAATTATATCAGGACAGCTTCCAACAAGGGTGATTTTAGCTTTGTCCTAGATAAATTTAATCCAAGTTGAGATGGCTCTTCTAAATTGAAAAAGCCCATCTGCCCAGCATTTCACCTGTTAATATTGTTCCCCTCTCTCGCATTTTCAATGTTGCTTGTTTACACAAGAGTGGATTCTGGGACCTTCATTTCCCTGACATTGATTTTCCTGACATTAGGACACTTTGGATGTGCCAGAAACTGGAATAATTACCTTTCCAGATTTGGTGCACTAAGCCTAAAGAAGAGAGACAGAGATTATACATGTCAGCTGATTCGTTGATTCTCGAAGGAGTTTATGCAGCATCGCTTCACTTCAAAACCAAGCAATCTGTATTAAAATTGGACCATCGCTTGCACTGGGAAACATTTTAGGAACCTGAAAGCATTGAAATAAGAAATGTTGTTAACTCTGCTGACAGTTTGTACATTTCGGCTATAGACTTTTTTTAAAAAAAAATGTTATTTCTGTCTTCAGTATTTCTTTACTTGCTGTAGTTTTAATTTCCATTGCAGAACATGAAGGTTTCCTTCTAAAGGAATAGGCTGAGTAAAGGAGTATTTCAAAACGGTCTAATCACAGTCGCCTTTTCACAAACCTACCCACGTAACGGTACGGCTCAGAAATTTAACTGTGTGCTCATTAAACACATCAGTCAGTGGTCCATGTGTTTGGAGACAGCGTGGGTGGTCCTCTGCTGGTCATTGGGAATGACTCCTTTTCCTTCTGCCATCAAAGGCCCCTGTACAACCTCAGATTGGGAAGGAACCTGCATGACCTTATTTTCCACAGCACCGAGAAGCCAGCTGGAGGAGGTGCCAAAACCTTTCTACTGCTTTCCTGATGCTGGAACATTTGGAATGTTAAACATTTGGAATGATCAATTCATTAATGCAGAAGGCAACATACAGACTCAAGGTAGCTTGTCACAGGCTTATATTTCAGCAAATGTTCTCAAATTGCCCTTGTCAAACATAATGTATAGCGATCTGCTCTGTAAAGAGCCACACTGTCCCAGACAGTGAAAACAAAACAGATACCAGTGCACTAAAATACACATAGAGTGAAATCCAGAGAAACTATGGGAAGTCCTTGCTCCGGAGTAAGAACAAGTCACTCTGGATTGCAATATGAATTTCCCATAGGTTTTGAATAGGTGGTGCAGTAAGTACGGGTGCACGTAACGTCTCTTATGTGCTCCTGTAGTTACTCTGGATTGTGCTGTTAAGCACATTATAATATTCCACAACAGAAAATAACTAGTCCACCTAAACAGCCTATTACCCACCTAAGCAATATTATATTTGATCTTTCAATCCCCATCTTCTACCAACTAGCATATCCATGGTTACAGCTATGAACTCCCTTCCCCCAATTTAACATATTAAAGGGTCCACAAGCTTTCCACTCTCTTGCTTCTGTATAATCATTTTTGCACCTATCAACCAATGTGCCATGCGTGCTTTATCCTTAACTCTCCCAGAGATTATTTTCTCCAGTAATTATTCAAAATTATGCAATAATAATTACAAAAATATTTCAACAACCCCACATCTAAAATCAACAGTTTTCCAGAGACATGACTGCTGATGGAGACAATTCTGTCCCCAAATCATTAATAAACATCCATTACCATCAAATATTGCTTCATTCATAGCATGTCTTTCAATATTTATTTATTTATTTATTTATTTATTTATTTATCTATTTATTACATTGAAAGATCCAGAAATATCTAAGAATTTTTTTCAGGCTTATGTTCACCTTCAAAACCTCCAGAAGAAAGAACACATACTAGATGTTTGTGTATTAATCCAAATTCCTTCTCCATCAATTTATTTAATTATCCAGAAGAAATTTCTTTTATGTGTTTCTTAAGAGTCAGACCCAGATGGCCCCCAGGATGAGAACGCTATGTGAGAGAACTAGAGATAACAGTATTGATTTTGCAGCCAAAGCCTGAGTGAGTGGTTGGTCTGTGTATGATATCCTCAGGGTTAGAGCAGTCCTAGGTCCAGATAGACTAGAAACCAGAGACAGTTATTCAGATAAATGGTGCTTGCTTTCTATTCACTGATCTGAGTATTTATGCACTGGGCTTCCCAGTGAGCTGTGTTAGCAATAAATCATTATGTTATTTTAGAAGAGACCTGCTGTGTCCTACTATCCTTACATTTCTAATAACTTCTATTTTTACATTTCAACACACAGCAAGAGATATTAGAATTGCAAGATAATACAAATGGCCTCAAGGACTTTGACACTATTGAAATAACCAGATGCTCTGATAAACAAGAGTCCTGTTTAAATATACATTCATGCTGGCATGAGAATGCATGACTGCCACAGTGGATTTCTATAACAGGAGTTTAGGAAAAGCAATATTTTAGTAAATCATATTCCTCCTGTCCATCACAATAGAATTATTTATTATGAAATATTACAGAATGCACTTATGTGATCATGCTTTGAATACACAGCCTACATATTGCCTGAACAGTGGACATCTGTGAGTAGCTGTTGCTACTCTATTGTAGGATCTATATTCTGGATCTTGCTTTTCAGATATAAAGCAAGAAAAGAAGAAAACAAGCTGAAACACAGGTGGCAAAGAAATGGTAGTTATTTTACCTTGTCGGACATGGCCTCACAAGCATTCCTGAGTTCTTTACGGTTTGGTCTGTGGAATTCAGGACAGAGGAGGAACAGGTGGGCATGCCAGATATGTGGTCAGCATGGCCACCCACAGTGAAGACAGAACCACACAAAACCAATTAAGCATAGGAGAAAAACAGCCTTCAACTCCATCAGCTGCTTCCTTCCATAGACAGGGACATGGAAGGTTGCCTGTAGCGAGTCAGACCCTCACTCCATTGTGCTCAGTACTGTCTACTCTGGTCAGTATAATGCATCTCTCAAGGTTTCAAATGGTATTGCCCAGCCCTGGAGAAGACAGATCTGAACACAGGACCCCTGCATGCAAAAACATGTGTTTTAAAATTAATGTACAGCCTGTTGCCCATCTGTGGCCCGATTCTTTCCTGGCAGTGCAACTGCTTCAGATTCTTCTTGTTGGTTCAACTGGTTTCTTTTCCAGAATGTGCTACTATTGAATAATGAGCCAGCTCTTTTACTTATGACACAGCCTGTTTTTAACCACAGTATGTGCACATTGCGTAGCAAGATTCCCCCTCCCCTGAATCTTATGAGTTGGAAATATACTTAATCTTCACAGCACACATGTTTAAAAACCTGTATACTCCTTCGGTCCTTTGACATCAACACAACTGATGGGGCTGACTGTGGGATGAAACTGCCCGTTGTCTCTTTCGAGTAAAGATTATTTTGCTGGGTCTGTCATCACCACAGTCTACTTAAAAAAATAAATCTTGAGATTTGCACATTTAAATAAGTAAAGCCTTTGGGATATGATCAGATGCAGAAAACAGCCCAGATGGTATTTTTCTTAGGAGAGGCTGAGTGAATGTCAGGCAGTTAAGCATATGCTATACCAATCCCTGCTGTGAATTTTAGTATATTGCTTACTCCTCAGGGGGCCTGATACAGAGGTCTGGAGCAGTGCTCAAGATGAAGGAGTGGGAATTCAGCCTACAACTTCCTGCCTGATTTTTTTCTACAATGTAAATTGTTTGTTTGGAAAAAAGGACATACTGTACCCACTGATCCCAATTTACAGGATGCAGTAAACATAACTGATATCCATCCTACGGTACAGGGTGCTTAATGAAATGATTTTTTTGGGGGGGGAAACTCTCATTTATAATTTGGGGTACAAGGACTGTCTCTTCCCAATAGCAGTCATGGCCACCTGCTTCTGATTTAGTTCCTGACTTTACTGACATCCCCACCAGTTAACATATGGATTTGCAGAAACCCCAGCTAAGGAATGCAGCACCGTAGGTTGTCAAGAGACCTTATTCAAGCCTGATTGGAGGAGAGGATGTTTCCTCTGAGTTATGTTCAAAGCTGTAGCATATCTGTATGTCAAACGTGGATGAACATCCTGGAAGGACGTGATCAGCAATCTAATAGCTCTTCAATATTAGTCCTTTGTTACATGGTTTCCACTGTCCTTAATAGTAGAGCACAGTCCATTGGCTATTATATACAGCAGTGTATCTTTTATCCTAAGAACATGAGGGTTCTATCAGGGATGTTCAGTGTGGCTGCACCAGAGGAGGCAAAACTGCAGTTGCCCCACCTGCTTACACCTGTGGAGGATATTCTTACACACGACAAAGCAAGGGCAAGGAGAGTCTTCTCAAGTATAAACAGTCAGAGCAGTTGAAGCACTTTTCCGTGGACTACCATAGGGCAGTTCTGCTTCATCTGTTGCCCCCATGACACATTTATATCTTCTACATGCTGGTTTCTTGGGCATCTTTCCTAACTTTCCTCCTTCATTTCCTACCATAAACAGTGCTTTGCTCAAGCAGACCAACTGCCCATTAATTCTAGTTTGATTTCTCTGAAAGTGATCAGGAAATGAAAGATCAGGGTTCACAATGCAGATGTCTTTGGAAAGCTCAGAAGAAACATGAAGGAGATGACACTAACATCTGGTAACAAGGTGTCAACCTCACACAAATACAGATTTCCTATTTTTGTTATCATAACCATGCATTGACCCATCCTTACTCTCTGCCTTGTGGTCTATGTATATCACCAGGGCCACCGTATCCATAGATAGTGTAGGTCCAAAAAGATCCATTGAAGGTCAGTGGTCTACAGAGAGGTTGTTATGAAATAGTTTCTCTTTCTCTTCCACAGTCATCTGTTCACCCATCTGTAGCATACAATGCACTCTTCCACAGCACTGCTGCTTACTATGGGCTGGTGAGGATAAGATTGTGCTGTAAGAGACCTAACCTGATGCATATTCACTTAGATGAAAGTCCCAGTGTTCAGTTGGGCTTATCCTTTAGTAGATTTGTATATGACCATAGATTTAAAATAACATAAACTAGATGCTATTTCTCAAGAAGTTGCTTGTTAAAGATGGTAGAAGTACTTGCTAATGATGGTGGCCTAAGCATTAACATATGCCCCTAGGCATGTTTCACAGTTTGCTTCATGCTGAGCCCAGTTCTTAGTTCAGGCCTTCCCAAAAAAAGTTAGCTTGAAAGGCACCTCCTATATGCTTTCACTGATGCCACCTCTCCCCCTTTTCTACATACCTTCTGCTTTGCTCCCCCCTTCTCCACACCCATGTTCCCAATGGCACACAACTATGTGTGGTATTGTCCTGTACTATACTGTACTTCTGTGTCTGTTTCATGATTTCCCCTAACAATTTTGCTGACCATCATAGAGATGGCTCTAAGAACAATGACAGCTGACAAATGTGCATACTCACCATATGTAATTGACTCCTGTAATGAAAGACAACATGGTTCACTGCTTACTCTTTAAATGCTTCCTTTGTCTTCAGAAGATAAGCCCCAGAATAAAGAATCTGAAAATTAATAAACGGTTAACACTAATAAAATGCCCTCTGGATCCCTGCTTGCTTACTAATGGTCAAAGCTGTTCAGTAGCCTCCTGTGTCTTGGATTAAGCAGAAACTCCAGCAACCAAGACTGCCTGAAATAGCTGTATTTCCTTGGGGTTTCTTTTCTCATTGCACTCAAGATTGCAAACATGACGAATACTAACAGCTGGATCTTTATACTGCCATTATTAGATATATTTGACTGAAACTGATGAGCAGCAGATGTTAGAGGATTTGTTTTTTTAAAAAACTTTCCCAACTATTTCTTCATGAAAAACAATCCTAGAGAGGGAGGGGAGGGAAGCAGTGGGAAGATGGAACTTGGTGGCTGTTCCATTTTGTGAATGCTACTCAACTTGAAGATAAAGGTTCACAAATGTTTGGGGGGTGGGGGTCCGAGGCTGCTTCTTGATTTATAAATGCCAAGGGGTAGGACTGTAATGGTGACTGAGTGGCAGTGCTCCCCCAAGTAGCAGTTTCTTTAACCCTTGATGTACATAGTCAGTCTGCCCTGGTTGCTTCATCAACCACCAAAAATTGGGTGACCAACTGGTTCATTCTGGATCTGCAGTTTGAGAACCGCCAGATGAGATCACATTGAGGAAGCAATTTCCCTTTTTTTTTAAACACACCAAAATTTCAGGAGCAGCCAAAAGATTGGCTTACTTTATAGAATATTGACATTGCATCAGAATTGGACGGATTAAAACTATTGCTTCAAGCATCACCTCCCACTTGCTTCCACTGTTTCTCCTCTCATGTCCTGACCTGATCATAGAAGGAGCAGACACTGACACATTACCAAGGAAGAGAGGGTAGTATTTGGAGCTCTAGGGACACCTCCCTGCCACAACTTTAAAAGACCCCTTCTGAAAACATTGTGTATTGTATGACAGTGAGTTCCATAAATTAGTTGTATCTGAGTAAAACAATATTCACGTTTTGTTTGTCCTGTGCATGCTAATGATACATTTCAATGAAGGGCATTGAATTATCTTTGATGTCTGGTTGAAACTATTTTCTCTGTTCATTTTTCTCTTGTTGAATTCCTTTGTTCACATGGAAATGGAAAGCTGTGGTTCATATGGGTTGTGAGTTAGGCACCCCTGGCTTATGGACCCCATAAGCCAGGGGTGCCTAACTCACAACCCATATGAACCACAGCTTTCCATTTCACCCCACCTCACACCTCCTCAGTTCATCATCTGGATGGATATAGCCACCAAGAAGTTAAGGGCAGTCTCATCTGTTGTTTGGCATCTTAGAAGGATGGAACTGTCCTGAGCACCCTGGTAAGCAGGAATATCCAGATGATGAACCACGTGGGAGCAGAATTAAAAGGTGTACTCACTGGGTGGAAAGTTTCATCTGAACCTCAGATCTGGCATCTGGAGTGGGAGTCTAGTGACCCACCTGTAAATAAAACCAGGAATCCTGAATTTCTACTTTACAGACCCACACAAGGAGAAAGCTTTCTTTCTTGCTTGCTTTCTTTCCCTCTCAGAGGTTGTGGTGGATCTGCATCCAGTGGGCTTTTGGGTTGTGTTGCCCCTGCTTGGTCTACATTTTAAAACTTTTAAAAAAGAAAATCTACTTACTGGATTTTCTCACTCAAGCAAAATAAAAAGAAGTGCTAATTGCTGTAGACAATGGGTGTGTTGCAGTTCTGTCAGCCAGTGACCCCTTCTCTCTGCACACATTTTCAGCCTGTGAAAGAAATGTAGGGATGAGATTTCAGTGTATATGGTTGCTAGAAATGCAATGGCAAAGGCACAGCTGTTTATACAAAAGGAAGTACCATTTAAGATCACCGCCCTGACTGATGTTGTTGCTCTGTATCCAGCCTTGGATCTCACATGCCTGCTATAACTGTATGCAGCAGCTGCTATGCACAGTGGGAGGAGGCAAAGCAGAATCCATTCCCTCCGCCAGAACCGAGTGTATCTGCATCTGTAAAACTCCTCCAAAGGCAATGTTTGTCTGGCTATTAGGTTCTGTGCCAATGTAATTTATAATGTTGCTGTGGTTTATTTTGATGGAAATTGCTGCTACCTCCCTGGGACACCCTTGTTCAATAAGAAGTAATTTCTGTGAAGCTGCTTTCTGTGTAACATAATTATATCTCAGAAGTTCCTTTTATCATTCCAGAGCCCTTTTAAAAATATCAGTGTAGATCATTTAAAGCCAATACATTTCCAAATGTGAGGCAAATTGGAATTTTTTTCCCCTGCAGTAATTCAGTGGTTCTTAAAAAAAATGAAAATGGGTCATTTGTAACATTTGCTGATTGTCTGCTGCAAAAGTGTATCTTAACTGCAAAGCCTGGAGATTTGAACTTGATATTTTCGGTCTTACAGTTTGTTGGTATGAGATTTCCAGTACTCTGAACAAAATCCTTTGTGTCCATTATCTCTGGCTTCTTAATTGTGAAACTATGTACCCAGAAAACTGTGTCACCTCTAGCCTTTCTGACACAGGGTGCAAGCCAAATGTGCCCTTAGGCCAATGCAAGTGTCTTGCACTAGTCCAAAGTCATCTTGAAAGTGCCATAAAACACTTTTGCATCAACTTTAGAACAAGAAGGCCAGTGCAAGGATATGCGCTGGCCTCCCGCCAGGAAGGGATGTAGGTTTATTGGCTGAGCTTGGCCAGCACAGGGGGTATGTATGGGAGGGGGAAATGGGGATGGTGGGGGAAGGCAAGAGGAAGGCATTTTGGGGTGAGGAAGCATGGGTTAGATTGTGAGAAGGAGTGAGAGGAGTGCTAGATCCTAAACCTATGCTAGCACAGACCCAGTCCTAGTGCAATCTTAATTCTAGCACAGACCCATTGCCACTGCTCCCTACTCTCTGAGTTCCATAAAATGTGCTTTATGAGCCTTTAACCCAGTACCTGCAGTAGGTCTCAGCGGCAGCAATCCTAATACTTACTATACTAAATAAATATAGGATTGGGCCCTATGTCAGTGATCTCTCAGGAAATGGAAGACATGTTCTTGCTAAATCAATAACCTGAAGAGATGACCGTTGTTCAGTATCAGTAGCAAAATTGCCCAAGTTGATTGTAAAGAACATCATGACAGAGTTGCACTTATGATTCACTGGAATCTTTGTAAACACTACCTTCACACCAAAACTCATTGGATCATAAACCCAACAATCAAGTAAAGATACTTTGGGACTTCATATTACAGACAAAAACCAAGGACACTATACTCCAGATATAACAGTAATTGTCACAGAGAAAAATCAAGTTTGGATCATTAATACTGAAGTCCTAGGGGACAGAAAAATTGAAAAAAACAAGGTAATAACACAATATCAGGACCTGAAAATAAAATGCGTTGTATCTTGGACAAGAAGGTCAATACTGTGTCAATTGTCATTGGCGTCTTGGAGTAGTACCTGGAACATCATGACATTCTTGACCTTGAGCAAATTACACTAGCTCAATCCTAGAAAACAATGTAGTTTGGAACCGCAAATGTCCAAAAAATGTTGTTTGGAACAGCAAGAAACCTATGGTGATACTTCTGTGATTCCAAGGATCCTGGCTAGACTCTGAATTACAGAACAAAACCAAATAAGTATACTTACTGAGGTTGTGCTGAACTATCATCATCATCAATTGTATTGAAAGTTTCAGTTTGATTTCTTATATATCTTGATAACACTATACATTAAAATCAGCTGAGGGAGAGTATGTTGCCCAGTGAGCTTCATAAGCAGGTATTAGAAACTACTCATACCTTCCATGTCATTTGATTTTGCGTGCTCAGATATGTCATGGACGAGGGAGAGAGAAAAACACAACAGGATGCAGACAGTGGCCTACTCTGTGGCTGTGAGGTGATTTAGTAGGAAGAACAATGGTGACTGTGTGTCATGACAAGGGAGATGGCAAAGTGATCTCAAGGTACGGCCTATCTTTTTTATCATTTCCTAGCTACGATTTCTTTCGTTACATAAGCTTGGGTGTGGTAGTGGAGAAGACAGTGGAAGGAACTTGAACCTTCCACTAATAATGAAAACTTTTCTAGTTTGCTATTACTCCACCAATATTTTTCCTACCTCCTACTTTCTTGTTTAACAAGTGGAATTCCTAAAACAAATTCTAGAGGAATGTGCAGTTTATTAAAGCTCTACCAGCACAGAAGAATACCAGAGCAACCCTATCATCCTAATGTAAATTGGGAATAGGATCTCTCTGCCAAATTAATTAACCCTACAATCCAGAGTAGCTACATGAGCACATAAGAGACATTATGTGCACCTGTAGTTACTGCCTCACCTAGTGAAAACCTATGGAAAATTCATATTGTATCCAGAGTAAATTGTTCTTACACCAGAGCAAGGATTCCCCGTAGTTACTCTGTATTTCACTCTAAGAGGCAATAGTAATGTCACAACTGGATATGTTATGCATGCTATATGTTTTATACACAGAACCCTAACTAGGAGCCTGAGAGCACTATGTCCAGGCACTACACTAAGTATGGACACATCAATGCCTTCTGGGTTCACCCTAATTACAGAAGAGGCATTAGTGGCTCTATGTGTCCCATTCCTTCTTCTGTGGAGGCTTCTTGGCATCCACAATAGATGGATCAACATATTTGAAAATGCTGTAGCAACCCATCTTTCTACAGGGCAAACCCAGAACTGACATCACAGTGTCATGTGATTAATTATATCATATATCGTGACATCACTGGATGTCACATCATGTGGCCCTGGAGGCCATCGTGTGTTATGGCTCTTTATAGAAATATCCCACAAAACATGCAAGAGCTTAGTCCTTCTTTGTTATTTTTTAACTGGTGCTGAGGGGTGCTGGTGCTGAGGGGGCGAATGTCCAAAATGACAGCAAGGTTAGGAAGGCTTTAGCTCATATCCCATGCTGCTGTTTCTGTCCCAGTTGCGCATACCCTCATGCACTATTTATAGTTTTAAAGCACTTCACTTGAAAGCCAATATAGTTTGACCCCAAACTGCATGAAAAATACATCTGCTATTAAAAGGGCCATTAAAACAAGCCCTGGCGATGAAGTGCTTGTTAAATAAAAAGATCTTTGCTTCATGAATATACCCAGGATTGGCTTAGATGTTGTGACTCCCATATGGAGTTTGCCATAGGCCCTGGGTTGTACCAAAGTTCCACATGAAAGTGCTAGCAGTTAAATACCCAAAGGTACTGTACTCTAGATTGTGTGTTGGTCATACAAAGTGTATGTACCAGGGCCAGCATGTTCCTGGTTCAAGACCAGCTTAGCTATGAAGCAAGAAATGTGACAGCAGAAAAGATACAAGGCACATCAGTCCACTTCCCAACTCTCTCAGGTTGCAGCTTACCTACACCCAAAGAAAGGAATAAGGGGAAGGGGTAAGGAAGTAGGGTCTCCTACCTGCACTGAGAAAACCTACCTGGTTTTTTATGATTGCAAGTTAAGTTGTTGAATTTAGCTGGTTTCTTCCTTGCCATCCCTTTAAATCAGCAGATCAGAAACTTAACACTGTCATGGCACCCTTCATTCATGACACCTTCTTCTTCCTAATGCTGTCTAATCTTGCAAGAATTGTGTATAGCATTGCCATAATTCTCTTCCATAAAATTGGGAGAGAACCCTGTGTCACACTTGCCAGTATGTGAATATCATCTGTAAAAATCAGGAGTGTCCCTGTTTATGAGGACATATGGCAACCCTAATTGTGGGGGATCTTGTGCAATCCAAGATGGTGGGCACCTGGTTCTACTGGGAAAAGTATATCAAGGACATTCTACAGCCACCCTGTAAGTTTACCATGGAACCTGAGAGTGCCACAGCACTCAGTTCAGGGGAACCATTGCCTTTAAATAAAAAAGGAAAAGAAAATGGCATTTCCTATTTTGGATTGCCGGAGGAGTAGAAAAGCAAGTAGCTCCATTTTGATTCTCATTTGGGGCAGCAATAGCAGCCCCTGGTTTACAGAACATTCACATGTCTGGAAACTCACAGCAGGCCAGATGCCAAACACTACTGAGAACACAGCTACAAAACTACAACACAGTGTCGAAATTTTAAAAGTCCCTTAGAAGCCTTTAAGATGTCAGTACAAGAAGGAACAAGAAAGCAGTACATGCCTTTACCAAACAATACTCTGGAGAGGGAAGGAGAAGGCTAAACTTGTAGCAGACACTGCAGGCAAGGTTACATTTCAGAAAAGATTTTACAGAAGAGGGTTTTTGGCTTTCTTTTTTATGGCATTGGCTTGAGAGAAAGGCTGTCAAATGTCTTGTCTTGTGTGCTCCCTGAGGCATCTAGTGGGCCACTGTGAGATACAGGAATCTGGACTAGAAGGGCATTTGGCCTGATCCAGTGGAGGTTCTTCTTATGTTCTTATGTCAAGCCTTGTGTTAGCTGCCACCTGTTATGTCAAGCTCAGTCACAACAATTCTTACGGAGCCACCCAACAGTGATGGAGGTCCCCAAAGGTCTAATTTCAAAACAAAATGGCTTCCCCTTCTGAAAGAAAGAACACTCTCCAACATGCTGTACTCCTAAATCCTTCTTCTCACCCACCCCTCTATGGTATAGTGTTCTGTATCAGACACACTCTCTTAAAGATTTCATAATGTTTTAAGAAAAATATTAATGTTACCTGACAGGTAATGAAAGACAGTATTCCAGGTGTAGGGATCAAGTGTGGCAGAAAACACAAATCAAATGAGATAAAATAACAGGAATTTACGAACACACACACATGATCATTTATTTCATTGATCTCTCTGCTCCTCTTTACTTGAAAGAGAAAAACGGGAATTAAATGTCCCATTTATGGAAATGGTAATGACTAAAATGGTCTTCAGACTTAGGATTCCTGGAAGAAAAAGAAGTCACTGGAGAGCGTCCCTACTTCAGTGATACTTGATATGCATGCAGAAGGTTCCAGAATCCATCTCTGGGATTTCAAGGTATGGCTGGAGAACAGCTCAGGAAAGCCATACCCCAGTCATTAGAGATGAAGACACAAACCTAAGGCAGCTCTATATATCCTGCTCCAGACATCTCTAGCATGGGGTGATCTCACTGGCCTCCTCCATGCATCATGTTCAGTAGCTGAACTGTTCAGCCATAACTGTCTCTTATAGCTGAAGAGTTCAGCCACTGAATGTGATGCATGGAGGAGGCCTGTGAGATCACTCCATGCTAGAGATTACAGGAAGATGTAGGGTGAAATCTATAGTAACTACGGGGAGTCCTTGCTCTGGTGTAAGAACAATTTATTCTGGATTGCAATATGAATTTCCCATAGGTTTTCACTAGCTGGTGCAGTAACTACGGGTGCACGTAATGTCTCTTTCATTCTCACGTAGTTACTCTGGATTGTAGGGATAGAGAACTTCTGCTCAAGTCAATGAGAATCTCAAATTGCATTCAGAACACAGAAGTAACAGCAGGTGCTGGACTGTATGAGCTCTGAAGCCTCTATTTGCAAATGCTGCAAAATTCAACAAGGAGCTCTCCATTTTCAGAATAATAACTGTGCTTATGTAAAGTTTTCATTTCGCCTCATGTAATTTGGCCTTTTAAAGGCACACAAAGCTTGCACTGAGAGTCTTTTTAAACAGAGTTTCTTTCCCTTTGCTTCACTGCAAACAGCTGCATTTATTTTTCAGTCTATTTGTTTTGGAAAGGTTGCATTCCAGCCCTGTGAACGTGATGCTATAATTGGAAGCTTTGACAGGTCTTAGCACTGGTATTTAGGATGTGCACCCCTTTTTCCTGATCCCCCCACTATAATCAGAAATAACCTGTCAGCTCGGAAGCAACTGAGCAGTTTATCATGGCAAGTGTCGAACAGGTGTATTTTCCTTCTCTGTATCAACCGGCAGTTTGTTGACTCTCTTGTCACGGGAGCTCCAGGATTTTAAATTGACAGATCTGCATCAATGAAGCTCCGATGGGAACGCTGATCTCATTAGAAAATGAGAGCCAGATTCTTTCAAAGAAAAGAAACTTGGAAGTATTTCAACTGCTGACAGATTTCTCTAAGCTGGTCTGTTCTGGCTTCTCTTTCCAACTGCTTGAACTCCATGATTTAGATGCATTTCTTTTGGGGTTGCAATAGCTGGGAAAAAATCTAAATGATTGGATAAAGAAAACAAAGTAGAGCTAGGCTTGCACAGATAACTTAAATCAAAGATATGATTACAGCACACCTGGAACCTATACTAGTAACGATACCCACTATACTGAAATCCTCCATGAAAGTTCTCCATTTCATCCACATCCCCAAACCATGATGTTTCCTAGTATTATTTTATGCCAACTGCTATTTTGTATTCTTGTGATATGGGCATACTAGGGTAATGTAATACTTTTTAGCCAAACCAGCTGCACTCCCACAGTATTTTAATCCCCTTATACTTACCAATTCACCCACTATAATCTTACTAAATCAGCATTAACGAAGAGGAAATTATGTGTTATATAGTGGGTTCGATGTGAGATAAGAGACAACAGTGTGGTCTCGGCTTGACATGTTTACTGCAGAACCAAACAGAGAAACACATGTGAAACTCTGACGGTTATACCTCTTGGCTCCTCCCAGTTACTCCCAATTGGTGTTTTTTTCAAATTGGTCTTTCAAAGTCCCAACTGCTAGGCTATTCCTCTATCCAGAGAAAATGAAGCTTTCAGTGAACCTTAGTGCGGCCCACAGCAAGACCCCTCTATCAGGCACTCAAGCAAGCCTTGTAATCCTCTGGATCTGTCTCTAGTACACTCTTACATGTAAATTTATGTAATTTTATTCAATTTTGAAACATGAAACATTTTTCTGGCCCCCAATACAGAGTCAGAGAGATGATGTGGCCCTTCTGTCAAAAAGATAGGACACCCCTACTCTGGATCAATAAATTGATTGGGGGGGCCATAAAACTGGCCCTTGGAAAGATTACGATTCTTCTGTTGATTGGTGGACTGTATAACTGGACCAATGGGTGGGCAAGGTTTTGATCCTTATACATTCTCATACATAACAATATGTAAAATGTTACTTTCCACAGACACAACAGAGAGAGTCAACCCAGGACATACTGGCAGTTGAACCAGAATGCCAAGTGTTTCCTCCTTACCAACTGGCATGCCAGGTGCTGCCTCTCTGCTCCTCCATCATCCATTCTCCATATTTGAAAAGGAAGTGGAGAGGAATGGAGAAGCAATGCAGAAGAGTGGTGAGCTACCATACCAGAGCCTCTTTAGCCTATCCCTGCCATCTCCAAACATTTTCTTCCATTCACCTCTTCCTTTTCAAATCAGAAGAGGGGAAGTTGTGATGGTGGACAAATGAACCAAGAAAGGTAGCTGCCCACAATCCGCCATCTAACGCACCACTACAGTGGGGTCCTGATCCTGATAACACTATTATTTTGTCAGCAAAATTCAACCTACAGCAAAATGTAGATTTAGATTTAGATTTTAAAAATTTGTATCCTGCCTTTCTCAGGCTGTCTAGCCCGACTGAAGGTGGCAGAAACATAAAACACAATTAAAAACATAAATAATAAATACAGTAAAAACAATTAAAACATATAGGCTAAAAGATACAGTAAAAACAATATAAAACCAAAGTCCCCCCCAGCCTCTGCCCTGTTAAAAAGCCCCATTGAAATAAAAGGTTTTTAGGCTCTGTCTGAAGCTCTGCAATGAGGGAGCTTTTCTTAATTCTATGGGGAGGGAGTTCCAAAGCCGGGGTGCCACCACCGAGAAGGCCCTATCTCTGGCTGCCACACCTCTCACGTCTCTTAGTGGCGGCGCAGTCAGTAGGGCCCCCTCAGATGACCTTAGGTGACGGGTCGGATTGTACAGAAAGAGGCAGTCCCTCAGGTACCCTGGACCCAAGCCGTTTAGGGCTTTAAAGGTCAGGACCAGCAAATGTAGATTTGAATGTAAATGCAGAATCAGAATTATAATTCCCTGATGTGTGACAATCCTGTGGAACCAAAACGAGAAACGAAAAAGAACTGCATAAATCAACTGTAAAAAGCTGTTGTTGACATTGAAGGATGTTAAGGCAAATGCAACTGGTTGTGATTCAAGTAGGTAGAGGAATTTTTCTGAGAAACATATTGTTTCAGGAAATAGAAGTGAAAATGAAATGTCTCCTGCAGATTTTGGATGTATTTTGATGGGATCCAGGAACACTATTCTCAATATTCCTGAATTTTAAAGAAAATGAAGAGTGCAATCCTAACCACGTCTACTCAAAAGTAAGCCCCATTGCGTTCAATGGGTCTTACTCCCAGAAAAAGTCTGGGAAAAAAACATCTGGGAAAAACATCTGGGAAAAAACATCTGGGACTTACTTTTGAGTAACTTTTGGTTAGGTTTGTGCTCAAAATGCATTAATTAAATTAAACTAAAAGGGACTGAATGCAGTGAATAGAAAAGCAAACAATATTGCTCTTACCTAAGCAAAGGCTTCATATTCTGGACATATTCTGCTTTTTTCTGAAAAGACAGAAAATTATAACTTTGCACACTGTGATTCTTTGTTTTACAGTTTTGAACATATTTAGACAGTTCAGCATGTTTAGATGATTCTATTTTCTATTTCTTGTATTGTTCCTTTGATGTAGGTTTATATCATATTTATATGCTACAGCAGACATGGGGTTTCATAATTGGTTTTACATTGACTTGCTTGGTGACTTACATTGACTTATTTATTTTGTCACTGTACCTAACGAAGAATCAACGATTTCAAATTATTTCAAAAACTCAAGCACTTTTCTGCAGGATTCTCTTCTCAAAGTTTCCATTATTCTGAAGACTCTGACCTTGAATGAAGGTTATGGACTATTGAAGGTTATGGACTATGCAGGGTGACCAAATGCCCAAACCGCAAAAAGAGGAACTCATGAGTAAAGCTGCAATATTGGGCACTTTCTTTTGAGACTGAAGGATGCCAGTGATGATGAGAGCTCAATACATATTTTTGATTTTTAGTTTTTTTACCATAACGTTTGATAGGAAGGAGATATTTCAAAACCGATTTTTGCATTGGATTCTGCTCTTTGATATGAATCCAACAAAATATGACATGATGGGGGTACTGCACACCATTGCAAAGTTCTAAAATGAAGCCAAAATGGAGGACAATGAAACCCTTTTGGAGGACAGCTGGACAGGAGACAAAAAAAGAGAACAAATCTGAAAATTTCTGGTCATATGATGACTCTGCCAGTGACCACCATATGGTGACCACCATATGCTAGATAATAACATGGAACCTATTATCATCACCAACGGTCCACCATTGCACTGTATAACTCCTGACTCAGGTGATGAAGTGAGTTCCAAATTTATATATCATCTGTAGAATTATGGGAAGATCATTTTTCTCAAAACCCTATTTCCCTTTTCCAAAAATGGAAATTAGAACAAAAAATGTACCAAATATTGGATAAAGGTTGATAATAGAAGAACTGTAAAACCAAGAATCTTTGCAACTTGTGAACACAGCTGTGCTTACATCCAAGTGAACATGAATAAGTTTCAAAAGTGGGTAGCCTAATCCTATCCTCAGTCAGGTGGAATGACACCAAAATAGCAACAGCCATTTATTACTGCATAACCAAAGCTGCTAGAGGTCTCTTCAGGGGAAAGGGACTTTCATCCCCTTCCTCTGGGGAAACCTCCAAGACCTGCAATGGAGCTTCTCATCTGTTATTATTTGCCAATTTCCACTTTAGTTGCATTAGTAAGCTATTTACATAGCACTGGTTTCTTCCCTTTGCTTCTCATGATGGTTTTCTGGAAATGGGAGGGAAGGGGTCATCTGAATGTCTCTTCGTGTACACTGGCAATCCTATTTTGCCAGCACATGGAGAGGAGCCGTGCAAAAGAACCTTGCCCAAATGAACAGAAAAACAAAAACTTAAGTTAGGGAAAGAGGTGAAGACACAAGAGGATTTCCTGCTACAGGCAGGGGGTTGGACTAGATGATCCATTGGGCCCCTTCCAACTCTAGGATTCTATGATTCTATGTAGCATGAACATGCATGTCACTGATTTGCGTGCTAAAATACCAAATGACCCCTTTTTGATGCTGTTTCTGCACATGAAATTCTTCAACCTACTTGGTTTGGTCACAACTGTGCATTTTGCTTACAATCAAATACTGAAAACACGTAGCAGAACAAAAGAACACTACGCTTTTCAGCCTTTCTGACACTGATATATTAGTTACAGGCCTTGTTAAAAAGGAGATTGTACTGCAGTTTCACAATTGGCTTCTTGCCCAGGCAAGATCGACTGCTCCACCCCTATTTCCCTGAAATCCCGATCACACCCTTCTTCACATCTGGGGCTGAAAGACTGTTTTGACAGTTACAAGCACTGGGTTGGCCGGTTTCTTGGCTGTTGAACACTGAGATTCTTTGAGCAATGTCATCTCAACAACAGAGATCTTTTGCACAATCTGTTTATACAAAGCAGAAGCGGTTGTTTTTACCCAGGTGGTGATAATGTTTGTTGTTACCCACCCTGACTTTTCAGGAAAAGATAGAGATAATCTATTCTAAATGTATAAATAAGCAGAGACATGGGAGGCAAAGCAAAATTGTGTGCGTGTGTATGTGTGTGCATGCGTGCGTGCATGCATGCCTCAGTGCTTATCTTGTACAAATTCTAGAAAATCAAACATAAAAGAAATTCAAAAGATATTAGAACACATCAAATGCTAAAATTATCATGCATATTTTTTTTCAAAGTTAAGCAGCAAATACTACAGTTTCATTGAATAAAGAAAAGCTTTCTTGGTTAGTCTGTGGAAGCCTGCAGGGAAGTCAACCAGGTACATTTCCCTGGGGCAAGATTCAAAAATAAAGACGCCACCATACAGGAAGTCTGAGAAAAAAGAAGAGGAGAGCCTGAAATGGAATTGTTTTAAGACATGCACTTGCTTCCCTACATCATCATGGGAACGGGAAGACCAATGAGTTAGGCTGGCCAAGTTAGGACTGTACCCTAAATTATTGGTTGCAGAGAGCAATGGCAGGAAACATACTAGGGATTTTTGTTTCTGTGGATACAAGTTTCAGGTATTTGTGGATCAGATCCACAACTGCCCCCCACACCCTCTTATGTCCCTGGGCTCTCATCGCCTCCAGACATTCTTCTGATGTCTGGAGAGACCACTTTCTGTGCCACTCTTTGCCTCAGAATGATGGAAAATAACAAAAACGCTGCTTGTTTTCTAATTAAAAAAAAAATGAAATCCAGATTGGGAGGCCTTGCTTCCTGAGGATGGGGTGCATCCCTAGTTACCCATTTACCTATAGGAGTCCCAGAATAGAACCGCTACAGATAACAGGACACAATTTATATTATTTTTCTCTCCTGCTTGTAAATTTTTGTATGAAACAGAATACATTGTTTGGCCTGATCCAACTTTGTGTAACATAGATGGACCAATATAACAAACTTGGGATAACTACCGGTAATATTTATATGTTCAAGCCTGTTGGCATTAATAGGATGAAGCATGCTCTAGAACCTGCAAACTTTGTGGATTAAACCTGATTCGATTCTCCATATTTTTTATCACTGTCCTGCTTACAACAAGCTCAGAGCCTGGCTCCTTGACCCTATTATATCCAGACATATTGATCCTACTAGAAGTCACGTGGACTCCCTCCTTGAGGACACCTCTATTACCACAACAGAGTTAGGCTGCAATCCTAACCATGTCTACTCAAAAGTAAGCCCCACTGTGTTCAATGAGTCTTACTCCCAGGAAAGTGTCTTTAGGATGGCAGCCTTAGTTGCAGAATTCCTGATGAAGGTGCTAATTAAAAATAGACAGTAATAAACTCGGCTTGTCTGCAGGCATTTTCCTGAAGTGCTGTTCTAATATGATTTTACCCCTGCTTCCTTCTCCCAGAGTTTTAATCCCTTTTCCTCACCCGATTTGTATGTCTTGTATGCATGTTTGTCAGTTTTTATGCCAATAAAGGTCTATGTAAATGAAGCATGCTCATGTTCAATTGTAACCTATGAGTGTGTATATTTTCATCTAAATTAATGTGTTTATGCCAGCAGGATACACAAAGAGCACAATCCTAACCATGTTGACTCAAAAGTAAGCACCATTGGGTTCAATGAGTAGACATGGTTAGACATGGTTAGGACTGCACCCATTAACACCTTATTAGCTCCATACAGTATCAGAATTACATCATGGGAAATTTTGAGTTAAGAATATCCACTTCTTGTTCCATAGGCTTTTGTTTTCATTTTCTAGTTAATTGGCCATAACTTTTGATAGAATATAGGTATTCCAATGCAGTTTGCTGCATTGCATTCTCCATTAAATCATCTTTCCAATTATGTATAAGATGATGGTATTATCATTCATACATACCTCACTGTTCACAATTTTTATCCACTAGTGTCAAGCTCAGCTTATTGCCTCCCTAAAGCTTGGAGCCCAGTGCAACTGCACCCCTTGCATCTCCTAACTACGCCACAGCATTGTGCTCTCTGCATACCATGTTAAAAGTGCCTTCCTGTGGACAAGTGGCAATGAGGAGTTAAATACATTTGTGACTTGTTGAATGCCATCAGTTGCAAATACACTCCATCATTATCTTTGACAGCTGTGGCATGCATTGCAGTGTTGTGAAAGATGTTGAAACTAATATTATAGATAAGTGGAGCCAAAGACTTTCAACACTACAGTCTGCTCCCATGCCTATTTCTCAGCCATCCACCTGTTTCTTGAATATGATGGCACAGTTTGATAGTACTTTGGCTTGTGCTATTTGGAAGCACCATTATAGGAAGAGATAAAAGGTATTTATTCCAAAGTGGAAAGACACTTAACCTCAAATCCAGAGTAACTACGGGAGCACGTAAGAGACTTTATGTGCACCCGTAGTTACTGTACCACCTAGTGAAAACCTATAGGAAATTCATATTGCAATCCAGAGTTAGGTGTTCTTACACCGGAGCAAGGACTCCCCGTAGTTACTCTGGATTTTGCCCTTAATATAAGATCAAGAATAATACAGAGTGGGTCAAAAGGAGGCTTACAGTTGTTTCACTCTTGGTTTCATGTTTCAGATCTAATTTATCCAAACAGTAATTCCAAACCTGTATTCTATATCGCTTATCAACAGTTTGGAAATATACATAAACAGTTTTGAACAAATATGATTGTAACAAAAACATATAAATGTAAAAATCTTTTAAAAAAATATAAAATGCATACGTACGAAGTGCAAGCATATTTTTGGCCCACTCTTTATAAGCATAAAATCAAAATTTGACAATGTGTTTCACTGAAAAGAGTGAGTGTTGGATAGTTTACCATCCCTCAGAAGGTATTCAACTCACAATACATTGGGACCTAACCTGCTTCAGCCCCATTGAAATGAACAAGATTTTTTTTACAAGATCTCATTTAATAGGATTTGCTCAGAAGATCTAGCTATTCCCAGTGCTGCAAATGTAGAACACATTACAATCCAATCTTCTGTAGTGTTAAGTAGGTTTAACTCGGTTAAGTTAATGAAGTTAGCTTAATTAACTTAATTAGATAACAAACTACTTCATTAATGGTTTTAGGTCCTACCTTCTCTCAAAATATTCTGATGTGACCAGAAATGATGCCCTGAAGAATCATGGCAACAAAATAAACAGTCGTGAAAACAATGGAAAAAATTGATGGCAAATACAACTTCTCACAAATGATACACTATTTTCCTGTTGACATTGATGTGCCCACATTGCACATTCATGTGTGAACCTTGCCTGGATGGTACACTTTTTGTTAAGTATCAAATGAATAAATGTGATGTTTATATTAAAATGAATGGTAAATCAAATTTAAATCTGATGAAGTATAAAGAAAGCAAATGACTTTAAGCTGTGTTTCAAAATGTCTGAGGGTGCAATCCTAACCTAGACTGGCACAACTCATCAGTATTCCCATTCC
The DNA here is from genome assembly GCA_030015325.1 of Cryptoblepharus egeriae. Classification (NCBI taxonomy): domain Eukaryota; kingdom Metazoa; phylum Chordata; class Lepidosauria; order Squamata; family Scincidae; genus Cryptoblepharus; species Cryptoblepharus egeriae. Next base: position 195,047,394 of record JAREYC010000002.1, read on the forward strand.
CATGGTGAGGTAGGGATGCAAGCGCATACCTGTGCACTGTCCTAACCATCTCCCAGGCGTGGTGCAGAAGTGTTTCACGGAAATTTTGTGACACCCCCAGGTCAGGATTGCAGCCTATGACTTCACAGACTTCTTAATCCCTTCTTAATCCCTCATAGCACTGGAGTATTGGCAAATATCCTCCAACTTCCCACTGAAACATAGTTGGATATTGTAAATGTTGATAAAAAAGCCTGCAGCTTTAGCGAAGTTCAACCCATACAGAGTTGCAGATCTTTGAAACACTAAGTAATTATTTACAAGGAATCGGGATATTTTAATATTAGGTATAAATATTCAAGGAATATATAAGGGATAAAACTTTGAAAATAAGTGCGAAGAAATATATTAGGTTAATGCCAAAGGCAATCTTTGTCAGCATTTCAGCTCAACATTCCAATCAGTGCTTTTTGCCCCAAAGTCAGTCGGGAAATAACAGAAAATTATTCTTTCCTCCTAAGTCACTTTTATTCATTTATTTCTAATTTTTAGATGACTTACACCTTACCTTTCTCCCCATTGGGAGGACATAATGAAATTTACAAAATATAAAAGAAATATTCATACAGTTAAAATTAGAAAGGGTCTTTCCACAAAGGGAGTGCAACCCCAACTAAGAAGAAACTGACAGTTTAGTACTGTATCTGCATTATGGACTTGTGGACCAAGGAGATATCTGCTTTTTCAGATATTTTTACAATTTCAACTTCATCCAGGTTCAATCATCTCCAAGCAGCTCTCCAGGATTTTCTGCAGCCTCCATACCACTAGGTGGAAATGAGTGACAGAGCTCACTGTATTCCTGGATGCTTGGCAAAATGCCATATTTTGCATGCTCTCTAACCCTTGTGTAAAGTGGTTCCTCTCACTCATCTTCATAGCCAATCATGGCTTCAAAAACTGTGAGTGCAGAAAAACTGCTTTATACCAGTGTCCGGGATCCTGCAAAACTTAGCATTTTGAAATTAAATCCTGAGAAGACAGGGGTCCTCCTGATTCAGAAACCCGTGATGCTGGTGTTGGATTATCAGGCTGCTCTAAGTGAGGTTGCATTCCCCATGAAATAACAGGTTCACAGCTTGGTGGTGATCCTAGATTTGCTGCTGCTCCTGGATGTCCAGGTGGCAACTGTGGTCAGGAACACCTTTGTCCACCTTCAACAGGACAGTTGTGGCCATACCTGTCTCAATCAGATCTGGCTATGGTGGCCCATGCCATAGCGACATCAAGATTAGATTATTGAAACTTGATCTATGTGGGGTTGCCTTTGAAGATGGTCTCGAAATTACAGCTAGTACAGATTGTGGTGGCACATATGGCTGTTGGAGTTTGATGGTTTCACTATACTGGCTGCCCTTTTGCTTCAAAGCCAAATCCAAGGTTCTTGTTTTAACATTCAAAGCCCTAAACAGCTTGGGACCAGTGTATTTGAGTGTACTACCACCACCACCACCACCACTTCCACCTCCTCCTCCTCTTCCTACTGCTGCAGCTGCTGCAGCGGCTGCTGCTGTTGTTGTATAGGCCAGCCCATTCTCTGAAATCATGTGCCGGTCCATTCTCTGCTGACTGTGCCGCTGAGAGCGGTTAGGAGTGCAGCAGCCTGAAATAGGACCTTCTCAGTGGTGGCGACCATACTCTAGGATTTCCTCCCCTTTGAGTTGAGAAGAGCCTCCTCACTACTAACCTTCTGGTGGGGCCCGAAGACCAATTTATTTAGAATAACCTTTGAAACCACATAATTTTTGATGCTATAATGAAGTTTATACTGCATTTTTTATTGCTGATGGCTGGCTTATTTTATTGTTTACTGTGTTTTAATTGCTTATAAGTGTATTTTATTGTTTTAGTGGACTGCAGGGGCTCAGAGGTTAAAGGCACTGTGCCTGTCAATTTGAAGATCATCAGGTAAGCGGTTCAAGGCTCAGGTTCTGCATGATGGAGTGAACTTCTATCCCTCCTACCAGCTCCTGCAAACATAGCAGTTTGAAATTATGCAAATGCAAGTAGATAAATAGGTACCATTTTGGTGGGAAAGGCAACCTGGAGGCCAAGCAGGCATTCTCCAGCATTATCTTCTGGAATCCATTTGCCAAGAAGGAACTGAATTACCACAAAATGGTGCCTCCAGGCCCCAACTCAGCTCATTGACTCTTGTTTTCTCCAAAGTGATTTGAACAAAAAGCTTTGGACCAACTTCTTTTTCCCCTCTATCTCTTGAATGGAGAGAATAAACTTCACATTCAGGTGAATTTGCTGTATAAATTATCAGATGCATTCCAAGGGGGAAAAAAATCCCAGGTTCAAATACCCTTCTGCTTGGCTATAATGAATAATAAATAAAATATCAGGAGTCTGAACAATTTGCATTAAAGATCACTCCATGGATTCTCACCGTCCCCTCTCAATGAGATGCTATGATAGGAGAGGCTTCATCAGTATGCATTCTCTATATTCTGATTCATACCCACCATCACCTCCTTCTTACGTGATTGGAGGCTGGAATGCATGCCAGTAAGGCAGTGCTAAATGCATACTGATGAACTTTAAGGGGAGGGGAAAGCAAACATGCTATTCACTTTGCACTAAACAAAATCAATATCTTATTTACTATTCCAGACCTCTCCTTCCTTATATAGCGTGGATGCTGTTTCAGGAAACCTTCGTCTCTCAGTCGGGTATAGCAGGTGGTGTCAAATTAAATCACTGAGTGCACAGACGTGGCAACATTGTAGTTTGTCTGTTTATCAAAAGTTTCATGAATATGAAAAACAGAACAAAATTCCCTGAAGTGATACACAGGTTGGCCCTGAGAAGGCAGTCCATGATCGCTTTGCTTTGCTGCCGTGAGGTCCCAATGGCAAAGAGGTCAAAACATTTCTGCTTACTGAAATAAAATGTTTAACACCTGCATGAGAGGCTGAAATTAAATGGGAGCAGGTTTGTGCTGTAGCTCTGTGCAGGAAAGGCTGCATCTGTTGATTTGATGCCCGCCATGTAGCTGTCAGAGATAGATGAGGAGAGATAGAGGGCAAGACAGGCACAGTGCCTTAGCAGTTAAGTCACTGGGAACCACTTTCCTGTCCTTGCTTCACCTCAATGCTAGGAATCCCAAACAGGAGGAGACCACCTTGGAGGGTAACACAATCTGGGAGTCCCCTTCAAATCCAACAGTTGTCAAATATGGGGTTGTTTAGAAACACAACAACTGCTTTCGTGTAAAAGAAATGGGATTGAGAGATAAACAGGAAAAATGCAAAAAGTATATTAAAGTAGAATAAATGGGGGGAAAATTGCAAGGGATAACAAGAAGACATTGTTAGTGAAAGGAGACAGAAGGGGCCAAGAAACAAAGCATGGCAAGGAAGTGGAACTGCAGACAGAAAATAAAACCAAAATATTTGGTTTTCTGCAGAGTTTTCTGCAAATATTTCTCCTTTTCTGCAGAGAGGTGAGAAGGAACACAGAGTCTCAGGTGAGTGGAGGAGGGGGCTGCTTAGCTGAGTGCTTAATTGCTGCTAGGAGTTCATTGGCTGGTTGCCTGGTGGGAGGAGCTTTGTAGGGCTTTATTAGGGCCTGAGGCGCGATCCTGTGGACCGGAGCCTGTGAGCAAGGAGGACTTGTGAAGTTGACAGGAGATGGAAGGGAAGGGCGCAGTTGTCGTGACATGCACCACGTGTGCCATGTTTGTCTTCTTGCCCAAGGACCCCGGGGATTATCGATGCTGCAAGTGCAAACTGGTTGCACTGTTGGAGGAGAAGGTGGCAGCATTGGAGGGTGAAGTTTCCACCCTTCGTCAAATTAAGGCATCTGAGGAGTTCCTTGATACAACACACACGGAACTTCTCCAGAGAGATGACACCAGTGGGGACCCCAGCAACGATGTCTCTTCGTGGAGACACGTGACAGTCAGGAGAAAAAAGGGCAGGAGCAGTCGAGAACCACTGGAGCTATACAACCGTTTCCAGAGTCTCTCAGATTCCACCATGCTGGCAGAAGTTCCTCTTGCTAGCACACCTACACCGGATCCTGGCATTGCCCATACTGGCATGCCTACAGATCCCCCTCATAGACAGCAGCCACAACCAGTTAGTGTGGGGGAAGCTAGACACAGAAGGAGAACACTGAGGAGGGTGGTGGTGATTGGAGATTCTCTCCTGAGGGGCATGGAAGCTGTATGCCAACCAGACCCGTTTTCCCGTGAGGTGTGCTGCCTCCCTGGTGCTAGGATACGGGATATCACGGAGAGGCTACCGAGGATGATCACACCTGCTGATCGTCACCCGTTCTTACTCATCCACGTAGGAACAAACGATACAGCTCGGGAAACTTTCCAAAAGATAGTTGGGGATTATGAAGCTCTGGGGAGGAAGATTAAGGACCTGGGGAATACCCAGGTGGTATTCTCATCCATCCTCCCAGTAATTGGCAAAGGTCCTCAGAGAGATAGCAAGATTTTTCAGGTCAATAGCTGGCTTCGAAAATGGTGTCATCGGGAAGGATTTGGATTCTGGGATCACAGGATGAACTTCCTTGAGGAAGGACTCCTAGCAAAGGATGGACTACATCTTACGGGTTGGGGGAAGAGTGTCTTCAGACGGGAGATGGCCAACCTTATCAGGAGGGCTTTAAACTAAATAAGAAGGGGGTGGGTTACGTCCAAAGGGAACCTAGGAATAAGGAAAATGCTCTGGATGGAAATTGCCAGGGCACAGCTGTAACTCAAAAATCTTTAGAGGGGCCTGGCCTTACAAAAAAGGAGGGAAATGCATTGAGTTGCAACCTCCAGGGCTTAAGTTGCATTTACACAAATGCACAGAGCCTGGGAAATAAACAAGATGAGCTGGAGCTTTTAGCAAGTGAAGGGAAATTTGATTTGATAGGAATAACTGAAACTTGGTGGGACGACTCCCATGACTGGAACACACAATTGGAGGGCTATCAGCTGTTCCGGAGGAACAGAAGTGGCAAAAGGGGAGGTGGAGTAGCATTATATGTCAAGAACATATATACTTGCTCTGAAATCCAGGAGAGTGGTCCGGATATCCCTGTAGAGTGTGTTTGGGTAAAAGTAAGGGGGGAAAATAAAAAACAAAACATTGTGGTGGGCGTCTACTATAGACCGCCAGGTCAAGGAGAAGGAGTAGACGATGTCTTCTTGGAGCAACTGGCAGGCATTGCAAGGAAATATGAGGTAGTAGTAATGGGGGACTTTAACTACCCAGACATTTGCTGGGAGACAAACTCAGCCAAACATGGAAGCTCCAGTAGATTCCTGATGGGCCTGGAAGATAACTTCATGGTCCAGAAAGTGGAGGAAACGACAAGGGGAAGGGCCATCCTTGACCTGATCTTAACAAATCGTGAAGAACTGGTTGATCAGGTCAACATAGTGGGAACTTTAGGGGAAAGCGATCATGAGCTGCTGGAATTTAGAATAATGTGGGAAATAAAAAGAGTGCAGAGTGAAACTTATATGTTGGATTTCAGGAAAGCTGATTTCAACAGGCTTAGAGGAGTCATAGGTGGGATCCCATGGGTTGATGATCTAATGGGGAAAGGGGCCCAAGATGGGTGGGAGCTCCTTAAGAGGCAGCTTCTACAAGCACAGTCAGAAACAATTCCAATAAAAAAGAAAGGGGGGAAAATGCTGAAAAAACCAGGTTGGCTCCACAGGCAACTTGGGGATCAGCTGAAGTTAAAGAAAGAGAAGTATAGAGAGTGGAAGACTGGAAAGATCACCAGAGAGGAGTACAGGCAGGTAGCCCGGTCATGTAGGGAGGGGGTCAGGGATGCTAAAGCTCAGTATGAGCTGAGGCTGGCCAGGGGAGTCAAAGATAACAAAAAGAGCTTCTTTAGATATGCCCAGAGGAACAGGAGGAGAGATGAGGGGGTGGGTCTGCTCTTGGACAAGGATGGACAACAGGTGTCTGGAAACCAGCAGAAGGCGGAGCTGCTCAACTCCTACTTTGCATCCCTCTATTCACAGAAGGAGGGCTGTGCAAATGGGGGTGCGGGATCATTGACTGATTCGGGGATGTGTTTACATCCCCAAAGAGGTAATGAAAACATGGATGGTGCAGAACAGCAGATTAAGATTGACAGAGAACTGGTTCGAAACCACTTAACTGGCCTAAATGAATTCAAGTCATTTGGACCGGATGAGCTGCATCCTAGAGTTCTTAAGGAACTTGCAGATGTCCTTGCAGAGCCTTTGTCGATCATCTTTGAGAAATCCTTGAGGAGTGGAGAAGTGCCACTGGACTGGAAGAGGGCAAATGTAGTCCCAATTTTTAAGAAGGGGAAAAAAGAAGACCCGGGAAATTATAGACCAGTCAGTTTGACTTCAATCCCGGGCAAGATATTAGAGCAAATCATAAAACACACAATTTGTGCACATCTAGACAAGTACTCCGTGATCAAAACAACCCAGCATGGATTTACCAAGAATAAATCTTGCCAGACAAATCTGATCTCCTTTTTTGATCGGGTTACGAGCTTACTGGACAGTGGCAATGCTGTGGATGTCATTTATCTTGACTTCAGCAAAGCATTTGACAAAGTCCCACATGACATTTTAATTAGGAAGTTGGAAAAATATGGGCTAGACAGGGCAATTGTTAGGTGGATCTGCAACTGGCTCGATGGCCGCACTCAAAGGGTTTTAGTAAATGGTTCTGTGTCAACCTGGAGGTCCGTTTCTAGTGGGGTACCCCAAGGCTCTGTCTTGGGACCGGTTCTCTTTAACATTTTCATCAATGACTTGGAGGAAGGGATACGGGGGAGCCTGATCAAATTTGCAGATGACACCAAACTGGGAGGAGTAGCAAACACATCAGAAGATAGGAGAAACCTCCAGGAGGATCTGGATAAACTGGAATCCTGGGCTGTAACAAACAGAATGAATTTCAACAGGGAGAAGTGCAAGGTTCTGCACTTAGGCAATAAAAACCAAAAACATAGGTATAAAATGGGGGATACTTGGCTTGGCAGCACAACATGTGAGCGGGATCTTGGAGTCGCCGTGGATCACAAGCTGAACATGAGTCAGCAGTGTGATGTGTCTGCAAAGAAGGCAAATTCCATTTTAGGTTACATTAAGAGGACTGTAGCTTCCAAGTCACGAGAAGTTATAGTTCCTCTTTATTCTGCATTGGTGAGACCTCACCTTGAGTACTGTGTTCAGTTCTGGGCACCTCACTTTAAGAAGGATGCAGCCAAACTGGAGCAAGTCCAGAGGAGAGCGACAAGAATGATCAGTGGGATGGAAGGGAAGCCCTACGAGGAAAGGTTGGGGGAACTTGGGATGTTCAGCCTGGAGAAGAGAAGGCTGAGAGGAGACATGATTGCCCTCTTCAGATACCTGAAGGGCTGTCATAGGGAGGAAGGGGCCAATTTGTTCATAGCTGCTTCTGAAAGCAGAACTAGAACCAATGGGTACAAACTGCAAGAGAGGAGATTCCGGCTGGAAATCCGGAAAAAATTCCTGACGGTGAGGGCGGTTCGGCAGTGGAACAGATTGCCAAGGGAGGTGGTGGACTCTCCCTCACTGGGGATCTTCAAGCAGAGGCTCGATGAGCACCTGTTGGAGATGCTCTAGGGGGAATTCCTGCTGCAGGCAGGGGGTTGGACTAGATGACCTACTAGGTCCCTTCCAACTCTATGATTCTATGATTCTATGATATAACATTGCTTCCCTGGGCACTTCTTTTACCCTACTTCCAAATTCCTCACAATCTTCCAGGATTTTCATCGCTGCACCCACTTTTGAGCAGGTTGCTCCTAAAGAACACCAGATATTGTTGATGTCACCCTAGGCAAATGAGCAAGGGGAATATGTATTACCCTGTTTTTCATTTCCTGTGGTTATTAATCTTGCCTGACTTTGGAGAGTGGTTGATAGGGGACAGGGCTGGACCAAGAGCAGGATGTACCTAAGGAACTTTGCTGCCACCATAGCCATGGATGGCCTCTTTCTTTCATTATATGACCAGAAAAACCCAGATTTTTCTGGATTTTTAGCCTCCTATCCGGGTGTCCTATGTTTTGGCTTAATTGTCCTTTATTTGGCTTCATTTTTGAACTTCGCAATGGTGCACAGTACAGCATAGTGTCATATGTCATTGGATTTGTACTGAGGAGCAGAATCCAATGCAAAAATCAGTTTTGAGATATCTCCTTCCTATCAAAAGTTATGGCCAAAAAACCATAAATGAAGATTATGGTTCCAGCAAAAACCAGCAATATTAAACAGCCATTAGATCTGGAGTATATTATGTGGACAACATTTTAATCCTGTTTATTTCAAAGTTTGTAAAGGTCAATGGACAGTACCTTATCGTGGTAGTGGGATTGTGTGCTCCAGTGATACAAAGGGCTATGCTGGCATAGTGTAGCTACTGGCAGGGATTCCCATGCCAGACAGGCCTTTGTTGAGGAGCCAGAAAACCTGTCCAAAATTCCACTGAACGTGGGTTGTCTGGATAAGGAAAACTCCCACCTCAAACCTCCACTGTCTTGTGGCTATACCCATCTATGGGAAAGGCTTCAGGAGTCAACCTCGAGGCAAAATCCAGAGCTGGAGTCCCGGAAGCAGTTTGTGACTGTGTACAATCACATTCTGGTAACTCCTGCGATGCAGCTGGAACCAGTCGTATCAGCTCTGCTGTTCCATTGGACTATTTCAGTGATGTGGAGAGGGGGGTTTGCTGCTTGGGTACCAGTCTATCCTCCATATGAAACTACCCAGGCCATCACGCTCTGGAGAGGACACTCAGAGCACAATACCGTAATCTTTTGAGACTGAAGGATGCCAAAGCATGCAAGAGTCAATGGAATCCAGTGGAATCCAACTGAATGGAAGGCAGTGGAATCCAGATCTAGTTCAACCCCACATCAGAAGTTGGCACTGAGAAATTTGGATTGTCATAAAATCAGACTGGAGCAAGGATGGGCCGGAAAACACAAATCCTTGTTGGCCAGAACAAATACCATCCCATAAATATGTCAAATATTTTGGCTGAGTCTTTCTGTGCTTTAAGGCTTCTGGCTGATTGAATTTGATGTCACTTACAGAATGACAGAGGTACTCTATTGGAAAATGATGAATTTGCTTTCTCTTCATTATATGTTTATTGCCTTGTAATAAAACCACATTTATTTATCCTTTTGGCATATTTGCATTATTAAACATTTATGCCTAATTACTTTCTGCTGTAATAAAGTTGACAAATTATCAGTAATACGGCAATAATTACAGTTGATTTAAATGGCATCCCAAGCAGAAAAAAAAACAGTAAATACAGGTGTGTTGACAGAGTGCAGCAAATGTATACAAATTAAGATGTGGTCTCAATATAAGCATGGTCACTGCTACCCATCACAAGCTGCTTTGACTCAATTAAACGATTATTAATATTAATTTTCAACCTGACTGGCAGCAATGCCTGATGAGGCAAGGAAACACTGTGCCCAAAAAATTATTTTCAGCTTACTGATGCTGTATAAATGCACAAAGTACATAATTAAAGCTTATTGAATGTAAACAGTGATGTGTGGTACCATTCCATACAGAGGCCACACAGTCTCAAAATGCCTTTGGTCAATCACGTATGTCATCTCCACATTACTACCACATATGCAATTAGTATGGAAATTGGAATGTGGAAGAACCCAATCCTGTCTCCCAGTAGTTTAGAAGTAGCAGCATCACAGCATCACATCTATAGACCAGCAATTGACCAGCCACTTAGGAAACGTAAAGAAGAACTTCCCTCTCTATAGGCTGTCTGTGGGGACCCTTCAGGCTCTTTAGCTGATGTAAGACTTACAGCTCAATCCAGAGTAACTGCAGGAACTCTTATGTCGACGTAGTTACAGTGCCACCTAGTGGAAACCTATGGGAAATTCATAGAGCAATCCAGAGTAAATTTTTCTTAGGTCGATGTAAGAGCTCCTGTAATTACTCTGGATTGTGCTGTAAGCAAGGAGTCTTTGGGGGTCGGACGGACAAGCCTTGGTCCCTTCAGTTTGAAAGGAGGTTCTTTGGTTCTTGCTTACTTTCTGCCATTAGAGTGGAAGAATCTTATGTGTATCTGAGATTATTGATACCACTGATATTGATATTGAACCACTGACCTTAATTCCAGGTTTATAAGTCATCCGGTTCAACCTTTTGCATAATGTACTCTGCAAAAAGAGGCAAAAGGCAACTTCTTCAACATTTGTACTGTGTGTTGTACTGTCTGGCTATCATTAGGGTATCTGGGTAGTGAAAGTTCCATCCAAGTAGGGTGAGATCTGGGAAGTTGTTGATAGTCAGCATAAACAATCCTAGATGAGAGAAATGGACTTGACTCCAAGTCTTACTCTTCCCAATACCAAGGGCTACAGCTGGGCCAAAATGGCAAACACTTGTCATTCAAGGAGTGGGAAGCACCATTGTGATTACCTCAATAAACCCTTGGTGGCCTGCTGGGTCTCCTCAGATCTGTGCCTACTATTGAGTGAATGCAGATTTGGGGAGACCCTCTCCACCCTGCCATTCTCTCCACCTCCTTCCTGCCCCACTCCTTCCCCTGTCACTCTTTCCCTCACTATCTTCCACCCCAGATCTTCACACCCAACCTATCATTCTGCTATCCAGTGCTCAGATAGAATACTGGATGGCTCCAATCAGTGCTGGTCCAATGACGTTCTGTGCTGAACCAGCTACAGCAATGGGCCAACATTGCCTGTCCTTAGAGCATGTTTGTGACAGGGCACACTGGCACTGAGCCAGCATGAGCGAGTCAAGATTGGGCTCCTTTATAGCAGAAAACAGAAATATGTGTTCCAAATATTTCTGCTGTTCCAGTTTCTCTTGTGTGCTCTTCGTATGGTTAATCTTAGGATTAATCCCTTAATATTTGATTGAACCTGTCAAAATATTTACTGGTGCCACAGAATTAGTAGGTTCAATGTGATGAAATAAAACTTTGGCTCATCTGCTACAGCTCTTCTGATTTTTCCCCACACCAGAAGATCAATGTTCATCAGCACAATGACTTTGCTCTTAGCAAAGTGAAAACCTAGAAGCTGGAGAAACATTTTCTTTTTTTTTTTCTCCGCTTTTTCTGCAGGGTCTCTCTTACCAACGTAACCAGGTAGCAGTACTAATAGCTTGGAAGACAAGCTGCTTTCTTTGTAGGTGTTTTACACTTGAAAAGAAAGAACAAAGACTCTGCTGGGAAATTGCCTACAAGATCTTCTTCCACATCTCTTGTTTCATTGCTCCAGTGCCATGTTTTAACCCTCGGTGACTTTTGCAGTTCAAAAGAAATATGAGGATAAATTCTATCCTCCTGACCCATACTGAAGAGTTCCTCACACATATTATTTGCAACTGAACTCTTCAAGGAGTGAAATGCTACTTAATATGGATAGGTGCAACAGACTTGCATTCCTAAGGGGCCATCGCTATCTCAAGCTAATATGGCTTTATTGTATTGTTGCTTGCACAGATTAATTAATGTTTTGAGTAATTCTTGTTCTCGGTATGATTTCATTGGATAAAAATAACCTCTCCTTGCAAGGGTCCTTTGCTGTACTGTATCTAGTTAATTACTATTTGCCAAAGGGAGCCTCTCCAGCAAACAATTCTCTCCATCTATGGGACAAAACAGAGAAGTGCCTCATTGGTCTCAGACTAATCAATACATAATATGAAAGATGCAAAGCTGGAGGGTGAAAAGGCTCACCAAACAGCATTAAACTTTTTTTTTGAAAAGAGAAACTGAACGTGATTACTTGTTGTGCCTTGTTATCCACTAAGATTCCAGAACTGATTTTTTTTTAACATCAGTGGATACCAAATTAGCGGAAAGGTAGTTGTAAATACTCAGTTTCAGGTTTCTTGCTCCTCTGTTGTCAACCCAGAATGCTATAAACACTATAAAACATTATAAACACTATAAAACATTCAGCCACCAGGTAAGGTAACAAAATTGTAGTCATGAAAGTAGGAAATTAAATTTTGTTGCTTTTTTCTTTGCTAGAAAGCATATAAAGGTGACCTCAGTATCGAGGTTGAGTCAGATCAGTAGGTATCAAATCAGTAGATTCTGAGGTTGTACCTGTATAGGATGGTTCTATAACTGCAGATTTTGTTTTTATATAAAATGCAGTAGAAAAATCACTCAACATCAAGACTTGGTGTATTGCTTAAGGAATTGATCCTGAGAAGACCTGGATATGATAACTAGGTATCAAATTAGATTTCACTGTTTCTTGCACAAATTAAATACACTCCCATACAGATGAGATTACAGAACATAATAATTCCTTAAGCTAAACTGAAGCTTAAACCATATTGTCATTCAGTAAACAAAGTGTCACATGTTTTATGCAAAGGCAGTCTGTTACTTCCAAAACAAACTCATCTTTTTTAGCAGGTGAAACATCTTGCAGTGGAATTGACAAGATTTGGCATGATAGAACTGCACAGAGCATTCCTGTCTGAAGAACTCCTTTTGCCTTGGGCAATGGCTTTATAAGAGTGACTCTGTGCTCTTCCTGTATTTGACATGTGGATTTCATCTGTTTGCAAGACTGAACTGGGAAAAAATGGATTTGGCCCCTTTAAAAGTGTTTAGTGATTACAGAGGTTTGTTTTTGTACCATAGGAAATGCCATTGCCTCTGAGGTGAAAGTATGCAGAGTGATTGAAAAGTAACTCCCTATTTTAAAATACTTATAAATTACAATATAGAGAGTTACTTTTCAATGACCCTGTAAATTTTATTCCCCAAAAACCCTGTGTTTTGTACCTAGTTAAATGTTGAATCTGTTATGGACTAACATGTTGGTGACAGTCAACTCAGTCATATTAGGATGATCCTTTGACATTGCCATTGATGACAGCATGACAACTCTTGAATCCCAAAGACTACACAGCAAGGGGGAAAGATGAGTCATGGTGAGGTCTGACTGGTCCAGTATTTCTGCTAGTATCCCTAGAAGCTGTGACCCTATCCAGAAGCCCACACAAGGCTGCAGTGTCAATGGAGTGGTGAGATTGCTACTGAGGTGTGCATGACCTCTTGCAACTTCCGCCAAGGTGACCATCTTCCTACTAGCGGTTACTGGGCAGCCACTACACACTTGTGTGGTGATTGCTTGATGACTGTGTGGTTGCCCACTGCTGAAGGCAATATGAACATGTGCAGAGGCCACCCAGTGACCTGCCAAGATTGGACAGACACATATGGATATGTGGAACCCACATATGTGGATATATGGAATCCACATATAACATATGGAACCCACATGATGGTCTGTGCAATACCCTGGAAGAGCTTGCACCCAGAGACACCAACACCAACTCGTGTCCATTGGCTCCATCCCAAAGGTCACCGCACAAGCACAGTCCAATAATGCCAAACAAACCAAACCACCTGGGAGGATGTCCTAGAGGCCCTTATCCCATATGCACCATGTCCCTAGAACACCAGTGAGGACAGCACCAACAAAACATTCACAGATGACTTCACAGAAGACTTCACAGATGAAAGAACATGGGGCCAGAGACATCAGGGAAGATATGTAGACATGGTCAGAGATGACCATGCAGAGCACAACCCATTACATCTCATTGTTCCCTGTGCACTACCATACACCACAAGCCAGTGTGGGAGCAGGACAGGCAGCTGACTTTTCATGACTGGCACAACACAATAGGGTACCCAATCTGAAGGCTTACAAGCACAACAGTTCATGCAGGATACCATATGCACTGGCAGAAAATGGCTGGAACATATCATGCTGAGTAAAGTCTGGCTGCCAAGGGGCACCTGGTGGAGATGAAATCATCCCTGGAAGTTCCTTTATTTGGCTATTGAATTTGAATCACACTTGTTGAACTTTAGAATATATCAATTACCGTAAATATATCAATTAAATATATATCGATTAAAAAACTTAAAGTCAAATCATCTCTATTTCCCACACAAACACACCCTGAGAGATTGAAGGAGTTTACATATTTCTAAGCAATTCATAATGTATCCTTAATGAAGTCTGCTACCAACTAGATTGTGCTAGAAAAAGGCAGTGCCATACATCTCCAGCTTGCTGTTTTCCAAAAGGCACTTTGGCTCAGATCTTTGTTTTGTTCCGAACTACTAATCTGTCTGCCTGCAGGACAATTTATAACTAACATCCACCCTTCTGAGGCAGTGCAATTATACATATTCGTTTGCCCAGTGGTAGTGGTGCAGTATGTGAAAATTTGATACTAGATTTAAAGACCTGGCTCCATTCAACATGTGGAAATACTAACTGTTTGCAGATGTTATATTAGAAGGTGGTTGTTTTTTTACCCCTCAGCCTTGTAAACAATTCCATGTTGATGGTATGCTGGACAGCTGATAGATCTTTAGGATAAAAAGAGGTGTTTTTTGCAACCTTTATAGTCAATTTTCCTTCTTTGGTTTTCCTAAAACTTCAGTATTATCTCAGAGATTTGATTTAATGCATCAAGGATTTTCCAGCTGCACTAATCATTCAATTTATGGTAAATGTAAATGGGTTAGGTTTTGAATGCTAGATGATATAGTTTGTTATTTAGATAACTGAAACAGCAGAGTTTCTCTTTCTGAAATCTTTTCTTGTAACTAACATATGGAATAGCTCAAAAATCACTTTGCTCTCTCTGCCATAACGATATCATACATATAACTGTTGAATTCTACTTAAGCATCATACCACTGCCATTTATAAATTACTGTAGTTTTGGAAAGTAGTGGTTTGAACAATTATGCGGGTTGCACCATTTGAAAGAGCCCATAGGAGTGGGATATAACAGCACAATCCTAATCATGTCTACTTCTCACTGCATTAAAGAAGTCTTACTTCCAGGAAAACACATGTGGGATTTCAACCTAATGGCTCAATCCTTCCCAACTTCCTACATGATAAACCACCTGCCCTCTTTTCTGTCTTGATTTGTACTCTTCCTTGCCCTGTTCCTATGGTTTCCCAGAGACTGGGATGCCACCAGCCATTTTGGATCTGGATCGGATATGGTGGCACCAACAATAGCCTGTTTCTCCCTTTCATTTCACAGGGGAGCACACATAAACTGGGCTAGGTTAGCAGAATGAGGAGTGGGTGGTACAGAGCATATAGGGGCAAGAAGAACTGTGACGTGCACCAGAAGTCCTGTGACATGCAACTTATTATCATATAGTGAATTTTGTTTTGCTTCAGAGAATCCACTGTAAACTGGTTTGATTGTAAAGTCAGCTTACAGTAAAGTGAGGGTGAAAGTTCACTATACTTATGTCCAGGTCAAGCAAACAACAGTTTCAAACCACAGTTTCTAATTCATACTTAGATTTGCCAGTTTGGATGTAAACTATGGTTTGTCCAGACCAGGAAGGTTGGATTCTTTCTTATTGACTTAGGAGTAAGGTCCATGGAATGCCATGTAAATTTACATCTGAATAAACATGGTTAGGGTCACCAAGTAACTGAGTGGAAGTTCATACCATTTGGCCCTATGTGTGTGTTTTCTTAAATGTAAACAACAGCCTTTGTATTTATGTGTGATTAGGAATGGCGCTATGAAATGTATGAAGAATTTAACCATTGCCCTTCCCACGTGACCTCTTAATCAGACCGAAGACTGATGACTCTCCTGAAGCTGATTTTGCAAAAAAGAGATGCTGCTATATGGGACATGTTAGGGAATAATATGGAACAGGACAATAAGATGAAAAATAGTTAATGCCTTTCTCTTCCACAGTACAGTCTTAACCTTGATCAACGCAACCCCATGCATTAAAAAAAATTCCAGGAAATCATAATATCACCTCTAGCTTGGCTCCGATTATATAAGAAATAGGAAGTCAAACACAAGGGTCTTCCATACCTTACCCATCTGCCTTCTGGCTCTTAAATACAGACTACCATTGCAGGCGTCGTGTCTTACTGGGGCAGTTCCAAGTTTAAACACATTGATTTGCTGCTACTCCAGCCAGCAGTATGACCTTTGGAAGATGGACTTTTTTTAGGGTGGGTAAAGATGTGTCTACATGCAAACAAAGATGCTTTCATACAAAATTGCTTCAGGAACTGCATCGCAAGCATGGAAAATAACTGATGAACAAGTGTTCTAATCATGACTTCTTGGGAGGTTATGACAACTTGTTCTGTAAAATATTAGTGAACTGAAGCTGTGGTTTTGTATTTTTTTTAAAAACATTCTGTCCTGTCTGCCTGACTTCATTTAATCTTAATTTCTGTCTCTTCCAGCATGATTGAAGCCAGCAGCAATTGTGAACAGCATGTACAAATGCACTTTAATATTTGTGGTGAAAGTTGGCTCTGCCAAGTTCAAATGAGACGACTGGGGGGAAGCCTGGCGAGGGATTCACAAACAAAAATTAACAAGAATAATTACAAATTGAAAACCACATGATGTGCAGGCTACACGAGAGAGAATTTGGAGAGTAGAGAGAGCGGAATGTAAAATCTCTTTGAGGTATATTATACCATAGGTGCAAACAGAAGAGTAGAAAACAGGCTTTCCTTAGTGAGTCCTTAGTGAGTCCTAAGTACTTAGGATGGCCTGTGTAAACTTGTTACTGAAATCTTTAGGCTGAAGTTATACATCTACAGTGGAGGGTCACAGTTGTCAGAAACCAATTTCCAAGAGTGGACTACATATAACTTAAATACCATGAGTGTTGAAGTTGCATGGCCCACTCACACTCAGGCACCAGTCACTCCAATAATGCTGCCTTTCTGGCTTTGGAATAGCATGTGAATACCACAACTACATTCAGTGTAGTACAGGCAGATGAGATAAAATGATAAAATGCAAAGGCCATGATGACAGTGGAATAGCTAGGAAGTGCAGGGGTTCCTATTGCACAGGGCAATAAGATTTAGGTGGGCTACAAGCTGGGCTAATAGCTAAAGCTGTGAAAAATGGGGTTTGTATGAATGACAATACCATCATGTTATATATTGTTGGAAAGATAATGAAACAAATTGCATTGGCATATCTACGAGTTATGTTGTTATGACCAATTAACCAGAAAATGAAACTACAAAAACATATGGAACAAAAGTGGATTTTCTTAACTCAATCTTTCCTATGTTACTGATGGCTCTGAGAGGCAATGAGATGTGATTCTGAAACTGTATGGAACTAATAAGATGTTAATATGAACCAGCTTTCAGTGATATATATAGAACATATATCATAAAACAGTTACCCCATGTTAACTGGGTATACAGGCACTTCTAAGTGGTGCTCCTCTTCTGTTTAGCAGGGAAAGAATAAACATTCCTCTTTGCCCCAGCACAGTTTCCCTAACCAATAAGGGATACAATTTTCATTTTTTTTACTTAATTAAATTTGGTTTTTTTGTTGCAGGGCAGCGGGGGGAGGGAACACAACAAAACCTTCTTCACCTCCTCACCTAAGTGCTTTAGTTATGTCACTAGCAGAGCAAATAGTGGTAAACTGCTGAGATGGAGGAGGCAGGTTTTCCCCGATTTTCTTGTAAAAAATACCCAGGGATGACATCACTTCCAGTTGTGACATCTCTTCTGGGGCTACATTTTCAGCTTTGTACCGGGCTATCTGATCATTAGCTACACCACTGCATGAGTATGAGCACAATCCTAACCATGTCTACTCAAAAGTAAGTCCCATTGTTTTCAATGGATCTTACTCCCAGGAAAGTGTCTTTAGGATTGCTAAGTCACAGAGACTGGCTCAGCCTGCACTAAATCCAGCACAAGTTTTGCAGGTGTTGCTATCATGGGGAAGGAGATTTTTTTTCTACTTTAGGGTAAGGCAGAAGAGTCCCACTGGGTCTACTCAGATTTATGCCACCTTTGCACAGGGATGGAGGCTTGGATTGGGCATCATTGCCAGTCCAACCTTGATGCCTTCTCCCCATCTGTTTGCCCACAGTCCTGTCCACAATTCACAGTATCAGCAACAGCAGCTACAAAATCATATTTCTAGATTAGTCTTTCATGGTAACCAGCAAAACATATCCTGCCTGTTCCTTCTGGTAAGCTGGCAATAGAGGATAGACCTCATACCATCCAGGTGACAATTTCTGGGAGGTCTAGAAAACAACCAAACAATATAACTGGATAACTGTTAGAAAACATTTTCCATGCCAAGTTTTTGAGCCAACCTGTTAGTCTGATGCATGAATGCCCCAAGGCCAAGCTACCTGTCATTGACAGTACATCATTGTTTGAAAAAGGAGGAAAAAGCAGCATGTTTCCTGAGGTGCATAATTCTTTTGCAAACAGGCAATCAAGGTATTGGTTTTGTGGTCATGATTCTTGTTTGCTTGTTTGCTTTTGCTTCCCTAGAGATTTGTAGTATTGCAGAGGTGGGTATATCGGTAAGGAATCTCCCTTAAGCAAAAAAAAAACAACAACACAGAATCCTGGTCCACACCTGCAGGAGAGCAAAGTAGGAAAAAGATGGATGGATATAATACTGGGGGAGCTGGTGGGCTTCCAAGAGGGAAGTACATTTACAAATTCTCCCTCATGTGAAAATTATCTGGGAAGAAGAAAACTAACAGGCACAAAGTCCTTGTCTCCAATATGCTAAGCTTTTACTCACATGAAGTTTTTAAAAAATGATCTGAACTAAACATGGCTTCCACACTTGCATCCTCAAATTGTACCAACAACTCTAACTGGACCATCCCAACCTCATGGGAGAAGAGTTTGAGTCCACGTAGCTCCTTTTAGTGATGGGAAAAGTTGTGGAAGCGCAGATTCAAGTTGGATCTAGATTCAATGGACCCACATGATTCATGTCAAGTCAACTGACTCTGGGGTTTCACCCCAAGTTCCCAAGTCAGGCATTTTAAAATTAAGTTAAAAAGTACTAGTTAAAAGTTGACTCAACTGAATACTTGACTTGCGTCAAGAGCTTCTGAATACAGAAAGTAAGGACATAGGAGACTGGATGACTCAAGTCAGGAGAAGTCTCAAGTCTGGGAGTTTCCAACTCATGTCTTTTAGAGTTTCCAAACTTTTTGCAACTATAAAGTCTTCAAGTGACTTTAAACATGTAATTTTGCAATTTGATTCTGAGTCTTTTGACTCAAGTTCCCATTTCTAATTCCTTTCCAGGTGCTGTCCCCCTGCTTCATCATCACTCAAAAGTGTTGATCATCACATTAAACAAAAAATGGTCATATTTGAAATGTTAAGTCAGAGAAGCTGTTGGAGAATTAAGTCATTTAATGTAGGCTCACATTCAAACACACTCACCCTCAGCTTAAAACTCCCTTTGCTGAAGTGTCATCAATTGCTTAAAGAAGACAGTCCATAAATAGGGAGAGGAGTGGTCATGGCACCGGCAGCACAGCCCAGAACACCAAGAGAGATCATCTGAAGTCTGCCACCTCTACACAATTTCAAAGGACCCACCTGCCATGTACCTTCAGAAGTACCAGAATATGAACTAAAGAACATGTGTATAATTATAAATATGCAGGCCTCTGTCAGTCTAGAAAGACTATGGTATCGTGCTTGGCACTGCATACGCTGTATGCAAAGCACGAAAGCCTGGGTTAGATTGTTATGGAGGATAAGCTGTTACCCAAGCAGCAAATTCCCCCCCTCCACACCACTGAATTAGTCCAATAAAAAGGTAGAGCCGATGCGATTGGATCCCAGCGTGACCAGATGACCGGAAAAACCCGGATTTGTCCAGATTTTTATCCTCCTGTCCGGGTGTCCTACATTTTGGCATCATTGTCCTACATTTTGTCTTCTTTTTGAAACTTTGCGATAGTGCACAGTACCCCATCATGCCATATGTTGTTGGATTCGTACTGAAGAGAGCAGAATCCAATGCATAAATCAGTTTTGAGATATCTCCTTCCTATCAAAAGTTATGGTCAAAAAACTGGAAAACAAAAACAAATCACCCTGGGCATCTGGTCACCCTGGATCCAGCTGGTGTCACAGAGCTGGACTAAGGTCAGGAGCTCACCCTGTCTTGTGGGGCCGACCTGGGTCTCGAACCCTGGCCTGCTGGTTAACAGGCACAGTGTCTTAACCACTTGCACCACCCACAGCCCACATATACATTATGTGTATAAATATATATATAAACTGTAACATGACATAGATTAGAAGAGCAGAGGACAAGTATAAGTTTGAAAGCCTGTGAATGCTAATGGCCTTAGGGTACAGAGGTGTTCCTGTAAGAGGAACAAAATAGAAAGTGTCTCAGGATGCCTAAGTAAAGGGGACCCTCTCTTTTCCACTTCTGAACCAATCGGGAAGGCAAGAGCAAAGCGGAGAAGATGCTTCTGCTTTCATAGCCAGAATGGAAGATACTGTAGTTAACTGTTTCTTAACCCCCTCCAGGAACACCTCTGCCACAGTGTCATGTTGGGAGAACATAAGAAAATAAGATCTTCAACAAGGGAAGGCCAAAGACTCATTGTCCAGCTTCCTGTATCACACAGATGCGTCAGGGAGCACATATGACACCTGCATCCAGGTGCCCTCCCTGAGTGCCATCCTCCCATTGCACATCATCCCCGCATGGCACATCATCCTTCCTGTGCACAACATCTCCCATGTGCAATGCCCCCCTTGTGCAACATCCCCTCATGCGCACCATCCCCCCACATGCACATCCCCCTATACATCAACCCCCCATGCACAATAAACCCCCATGTACATCACCCCCATGCGCATCAACTCCATGTGCATCATTCTCCATGTGCATTGTCGCCCATGCGTAACATCCCCCCATGCACATCAACCTCTCATGCATATCAAAAGCCCTAAAATGGCACTTCAATCCCCCATGCACATCAAACCCCATGTGCATCAACCCCATTGACTTGCAACGTCTCCCATGCACAACATCCCCCCATGTGAACCCTCCCATTGCATCAGGTACTGGGCACCAAAGTGGCTGGATGTTGATCAGTCAGTCTTCAATGTTAAGTATAGGACAAAACATGTTGCATCTCTTTTCACTCCCTTAAGGATTAAATTTCTTAATATCAGTACTTGGTGGGTAGGCATTTCACAGAAGGAACACGCTTCCCAAATTCCAAGCTTCTAGGTTCAGAGGTTGGGACAGAACTTCCCTCAGTCAGGGATTCAGAATGTAACATATAGGGAGGAAAAAGCATTGCACCCCATTTTACCAGTTGGAATTTCCAAAAAACTCGTTCGAAGTGAGTGCCTCCACCATGGAAGGAATACTCTCCCAAATTTTCATGCTTCTAGGCCTACCAGTTTTGGCAGGGCGTTGGTGAGTGAGTGAGTGAGTGAGTGAGTGAGTCAGTCAGTCAGTCAGTCAGTGACTTTTAAATTTTAGATATAGTGCATATATAAATTCTTAAGGGCTCTAAATGACTTACACAGCAAAAAGTTATGGAAAGATGTGTGCTATCTATGCCTGCCTCTATCCATCCTCAAGAAGAAAATCCTTTTTTTATGAACCTCACTGGTTCAAGGTTCATGTGTATAAGGTTTGGAGAGATTGGATAATTCTATGAGATGAAATATCTGTGCAGTCTTCAGTACAGGGAAGCATGACAAAACCAACACCATAATAAAAAACAACATTGGGCAGAAGCTTCCTATGAATCCTATTAAGGCACCATTATCGGATTTTTCAGGTTCAATCCATCACACTTGGGTTAAAGGGATACAATATCACCTTTGCCGCTGACATTGATGATTTCACTGTGTTCATCACCTGTAGTGTTATCTATTGTCCAAATATGCCCCATAATGATTGACACGGCATTTTTATTCTGGACATTACATGATCCTAGTTACGGAGGCTACACTCAAATATGGCAAGTGTCTTAGAGTTTCAATGATTACTATGGCTAGTTGTATGTGTCTGCCACTATTACTTTGGAATCTCGGATCCAATCCTATTCGATTTTGCAGCACTTATCCAGCCATGTCAACAGGGCATACTCTGTATCCTGTGAGGAAGGGGGCAGTCATTGAGCCCTCCTCAAAGTAATGTGAGATTTGTTCCCTTACTTGTTGCAAAGTTGGCTAGGATGGAGCCTTACTGTTTTTGTATGTTGTCTCTCTATAGCCCTGAAAGGAAAGCCTGAAGATAAATGAAGGGTGCAATCCTAACCATGTCAGGTAAGTGCCATTGCGCTGAATGGGTCTTTCTCCCAGGAAATTCTGTTTAGGATCACAGCCAAAGTGAGTTTGTTAAAAGAAAAACTACAGGCTCCCCACATCAAGAGTCCCCACATCAAGTCATGTTCACTTTCTAGAGCAGTGATTTTCAACCACTGTGCTGTAGATTTTGGGAAGAGTCATTTGGGGAGGCCAATAGGGTAATTGGGGATTACCCAATTACCCTATTTTGGCGTGCCTTGTTAATGGTCAAATGACTGATGGAGTGCAAAGACTCGAGTACATCAACAGTACCACATGCGCAAATATTAATAATAATATATATTCCAGTCCTGGTTGTCAGCAGATCATAATACATTGACATAGCTGCACTCTGGTTTGACCATTTCTTTGACGGCTCAAACACTGAACAACTAATCAGTTCAACTTTATGTACATTTTTATGTAGCCAATAAAACACAGTAATTTTATAGTTATTTTTGAATCTCCATAGCATATATTTTCAGACTTTATAAACAAGGTATATTTTATTTTCAAGCAAAATAAATGATAAATGGAAATGATCTGCATGTCAATTGGATTGTCTGTATGGATCTTCTGCCCACCCTATCTATTTTTCCCTCTTAAATTCAGTTTTATAGTGCACCAGTTTTTGCAGTGGACAGTCATAGGCCTTCTGGAATTCTGGGTGGCTTTTTGCATTGGAGGCATTTGGAATAGTAATTTGTTACAGCAACCACTTGTGCAGCAGCTGCTGTAAACTTTGTTTAAACAAGTGTTTTAGAATATTTCAATTTCCTGAAGTTTTCAGAAGGCTAACATATCTGGTTTCAGACCATTCTGCCACACAAGTAAACATTTGTTGGCCCTGCCAGGGAAGCCTGGGCTTCTTGACATAGCCATCTTTGGATTTGGGTGGTCAAGAACTGCAGATGCTTTAAGGTAGGAGCTCAAAGAGCTTCTGTTTTGCAGTTCTAAAGACCAGAAGTCTCATGACAAAGCCTTATCCTGAACCAGTTCTCATCTTTTTAGTTTGAAGATGAACAAATCGCATTGCTTTTGGCTAATGGTGAAGAACAAGTCTAGAGACAGATGGTCAAGAATATCTAGATATGGATGGTCAAACAACTATTCTTCTAACAGGCTTTCAATCAGTTTAATCCTTTCAGCCAGCATCCACCTGGGCCATCCCCTTCTGACATAATTGCAGAGGGATCCAACAGGACCAATAAGGACATGTCTCCCATCTCCAGTTCCAGGCAATGGTCATCCATCAAGGTAAACTGGGCTAACTCTGTCCCAATCTCTGCCTGAAAAGTTTCCAGAAAATTCACTTCATCCAGAATCCATTGCAGCATGCAAGCATGGGTACGAAGAACCAGGGAATGATGTGACTGTCATTAAATGAGAAGAGTGAGGAAAAAAAGAGAGAGCAGTGGTAGGAGGAAAAATGAAATTAGCAAAAGAAAAAAACAAGGGCAAAGGAAGAAGATTGCTGGTGAAATCCACAATTCCACTATATTTTGCAGCTCATAATTCAATACAAATATATCCAGTATGACCCAAAGCTAACAAGTTATTGCAGAAAGAAAACAGAGGTTGTATTTCACTCCCTCACCCAACTCATTTTCTGCTCATCTTTCATTCATTTTTTTGTTGTTCCTGTAAACATAGTCATGCAATAGCAATAATTATGGGAACCATAAATAAGAGAGTATTATTTACCCTATTATAAAATTCCTTGTTTGGACACAAAAAGTGGAAAGCAAATGCTTGGCTATTTTAGGAAGCTGACAAGATCCACCTGTTTATTTTCCTCATATCTGTTCCTGGACTTCCAAGCAAGGTTTTTTTTCCCCATCTTGAGCCACTGAAACACAACAAGCAATCTTCTCCTTCAAAAGTAATATACAGATTATCTTCCTCCATGGGGTACACTATAAAATCAATTTCCCAAGAGGGGAATTTTTTTCGTCACGAACATATGAAAGATAACATTTTTATGAGGCTGTGTGAAATAATATTTGGGTTTTCTCTTTTGGAGAGACCCTGTGGGAAACATTCTCAACAGGTGAAGGAGACCACTTCAGTCATGGGCTTTGCATTAATCTATTTTATCTACTGCGATTCAGAGATTGTCGTGCCGCCTCCCATACATAATGGCTCAAATATAATTTCGAGGTATATTAAAAGCAAAGCGTTACAGCCACAATATGAAATTCATCTCTCTTCAAGATAATAAAACTTAATTGGGAATGCCAGAAAAAATGAGACTTCTGAATGTGTGTGAGTTGTAGAACAGTTTAACAACTCTCCCACCCTAATTCCTTGCAAAGCCATATTACTCCATGGCTTTGTCTAAAGATAGGGGAGGGAAAAAGGCATTGGTTTTTGGACACAACTGAAAGTGAATAATTGTCGGGAAAATCTCTTATGTTGGCCTGATTTCATGTGAAGTAAACATTCAAATGACAACACAAACTGAAATCTTGTGCACATTTACCTTATTGAATTCCACAGGAGTTACGACTCAGTAAACTTGCATTGGATCATGGTTTGAACCAGCCCAGCACATGATTGATGCACATTAGTTTAGTCAGACAGGCTGCAATCCTACAGACTTTCCTGGGAGTAAGGCCCATTGAACACAATGGGGCTTACTTCTGCGTAGAGATGGTTAGGATTGTGCTCGTAGTTAAACGCCAGTGAGTCTGTCCACACTAAATAATAAAAAATGGCAGCATTCAGACAACTCCTACCAGGTACTCTGAAACTATCATGGAGAAAGGTGAAAAAGTATTTTCTCCCATGCTGATGCAATTTAAGATCTATTCTAAGTGTAAAGCTCTTTGCAAAGAAATAACATTCTAGAAATGAGTGCTTTAGAAACAGGTTCTCACAGCCAAACCTGTTACAACCTTTTACTAAACTGTTGGAAACAGTGGAACTTGTGGAACAGAAGTAAATCCATACATGCATGCAGCACTGGCAAACCCAAGCTGTGCCAGACCAGGTATGGCAGTGGGGGGTGGTGACAAGGGGATGGGGAGGTTCAGAGGAAGTTTGGGGTGGGAAGGCAAGGGCAATTTGGTGACTAGATGAGATGGATCTCAGTGGTGTCAGGGTCCGGGCCCTGGTTTTCCAGCCTGACTCATCTTTTCCTTTCTTTGAACTAATGTCATAGGTGACCAGAAGACCAACTCACTGCACATTCAAACCCCAATCCTGCACAGTAGCATCCAGTGACCAAGCATTGAGTAATCATTGGACACATGTACATTATCGAAATTGGTATGTAATGTTTCATTGCCAGATGATCATTTCAAGAGTTACTAAAGGATGACAAGAACAGAATAGTATTTTGCAACATGAAAATGAGATGTTTTCTAAGGTTCCTCCTCAACCTTGCCTTTACTATAAAGAAAACTTAGAGCATGTAAGTCTACTCTTGGGAGGTATGTCCCATTATAGTTGAACAGGCTTAGACTGCAATCCTGAACACACTTTCCTAGGAGAAAGACCCATTGAACACAATGGGGCTTACTTCTGAGTAGACATGGATAGGATTGTGCTCTTAGTCCTAGGAGATCATAATCAGGATTGCAGCCCTTAATTATTTCAGCCTGGAAACTTTCCTCAGAAAGATAGCCATATTATGAGGAATTCCCACCCACCCCCCACACCGAACATATAGCATTCAGTTTTGGAGAAGTCAAATAGTTATAGTGCTCAGGATGGACGCAGTGACCATTCTGCACATGAATAAACCCTCTTTCCTCCCCAGGAGTGGAGCGTATGCAACCATATGAGACTCATATGCATATTGCTAATCTAAAACCACATGAGAGAATACTTACATGTACAGCTGTAGACTATACATAGTTTTTCTCTTAATGAGATCTGCGTGTGTTCTGATCTCCAAGATGTGATTGATTTTACCCAGGGGACATTGCCAAAAAAGAAAAAAAAGATAAAAAGGCCAATCACATCTAGCAGCTGAGGTTTGCCAACAAAAATGACATCATATGTTTCCAGCCAGAATGCTCAGCCATACACAAAAGATTCCCCACAGTAATTTTTGAGAAACAAACCTTATTGGGTCATGTTCTATTTTTTTTCCAGATTCCTATTGCCATATGTGAATTTTTCCTGCACTTCCTTGAAATTTCAGGAGATAGGTATTTTTCCCCTCTGCAATTACATATCTAAAAAATTCCACTTTAGAAATTAAAATTCCACTTTAGAAGTGTTCTGAATGAAAAAGCTTTGCCTAAAACAAAAATTGGATGCAGAACAGCATGGGAGATCTCAAATTAACTTCATATGGAAAGATCTCAGCTCTATGCTGAACAGTTTGATGCATGGACTAGGCATTCTAAACTCTACATTCTAAACTCTAAATGTTTTAAAACTCTGAATTGTTTTAAATTTCGAAGCAAGCTGTTGACAGCAAACAATTTCTGAATTTGTTGACAGTAAAAAATTTCTGAAAACTTACTGGAGGTGAAAACTTCAGTTCAGTGTGTAATTAAATGAGTTGCAATTTATGTATAAATATACATACAAATATATGTATAGTGTTGCAATTCACGGCACTTTACTTAGAACTATGTTCACCCACCCCCCATGAACTATCTCCTATGTCTCTAGGCAATCCTAGGGACAGTGAGTGTGGTAACGCACCGTTGGCCCACTATAATGTTTGATATAACAGAGATATTTCAATATGTATTGTTTCATTGCACTGTGCATAGGGTTGTCATAATTCTCTTCTACAAAACCGGGAACAAACCCTCTGTAAACTTGTCAGTATGTGAATGCAATCCCCCCAAACAGGGACAGTTATATGTGCATATACCCTAATTGTGCATGAAATTACACATCAAATGTTATTTAACAAGGTGCTCTTATTTGAAAATAAGATTTTTTAAATTTTGACTATTAGAGGTTTTATCCCCTCACCATGCATGTCACCCAGTATGGCCCCCACACCTCTTAGTGACTCCACTGATGAGGAAACATACTTGAGATCATTAGGATACCAACTTTCAGAGGCACCTTGGAAGGGGGACCAGATGCTGAACCCAAAATTCCCTCCCAAGTCCCCCAAAATTCCTGTCCGCAAGTCAAAATTCCTACCCAGCTAAAAAAAATGTAGGACACCCCCAAAAAATTTAGGACAAATGTAGGACATGTTAAAATAAAGCAAAAATACTTGTATTGGTTTCAACACTTTTTAAATTGAAAACTTTTTAATATGCATGATTCTGATCCAGAAATGTAAGATGCTCTCAAAGCAGTTTGCAGCAACACAACACATGCAAATGACTTTAACATACATGATTTTGACCCAGACATGTAAGACACCCTCAAAGCAGTTGGCAGCAACACAACACATGCAAGAGACTTCAACAAACATGACTCAGACTCAGACATGTAAGACACCCTCAAAGCAGTTGGCAGGAACACATGCAAGTGAAATCAACATGCATGTTTCTGACCCAGACATGTAAAACACCCTCAAAGCAGTTTGCTGCATAGGTGGCATGGCATGGCTGAAAAGGAGGCAGAAGCAGTGCAGTGGCCATGGGAGACTGGCGCCAGGTGCTGAGGCCCCAGAGGCAGCATGGCATGGCCAGAGAGGGGGTAGAAGCAGTGCAGTGGTCAAGGGAGACTGGAACTGGTCACTAAGGCCCCAGAGGCGGTGCAGCCAGGTGGCCTGCCTGGGGAGACCTGCTGCTATGGTGTGGCTGGCATGGGAGACCCGGCTGTCCAGTCAGGCCAGAGAGGGAGGAGAGGAGGAGACATGGGCTGGCCAGACTGCTTGCAGGAGTGCACAGAAGCTGCTGGAGAAGAGAGCTGCTGCTGCTGCTGCTGCTGGCCACAAGGCGGCGGGGTGTGGTGGAACTTCTTCCTGGTCCTGCCTCAGTAGTTTCCTGCACTGGGGGACTCCCAGAGCAGTGTATAGAAGCACGCAAGAACTAAAATGGCTCGAATCCCAGTGAACAGGGGGGGTTTCCTCCTCCTAAGACACCTCCCCCCCATTTTACCGGAGGTATCCAGGGAATCCTGGTCAAAAGGTCAGCTTGCACCTTGGGTATTGTGGTTGAAACTGTAGGGGTACTTATGATGCACTGTACTTATGATGTGAATGTGGAGGGAAGAGGGGTGTATTAATCAGAATGTCCATTGACTTTCAGGATTGCAATTTACAATCATTTGAACCACTTGTAGATTATAACCAGAAAGAATTTTTCCAGCCAATTATCAGGAAAATACACTGCAACTGAACAACTTGCAAATGTTCATATGCTGAGGATGGCCTTTCATGTTCAATATGCATCTTCAGATCCTTTTCTTAAAATACAAAGGATTATGCTACTCCTTATTCTAAGAGCAAATAATTATTAACTCTGGGAACTGCAGATTTCTCAGAGTTTTAGGATGAGACACAAATTTCAGTGCCGGGCTCCCTTCACTATGAATTGCAGGAATAAATTCTGATGGGAACACAGGCAATGAAATATATGTCACATTTTGAAAAGCAATGCCGAGTTAATATTGAAAAGGATTATCAGAACATGAGAATGAAAATAATAAATGCCTTTATGGGGATGGTGCACTGAAAGTGATCCCAATTACGAGTTTTAAATGCAATTCAACAGAGCCCTGAGGAGCACTGAAAAACCGACAGAGTTGGGATGGAAATTTTGACTTCTATCTGAGATTCATTCATTGAACAGATGCCTCTTCTTAATTAATTTAATGAAAGAGAAAATCTTTTCCTGCAAGCAAGCAAGGTAGACATAAAGAAGACTTCACCCATGCTTTACTTTTCAAGGAGTGTTGTCCTATTTTTACAAAGCCTCTCCATTTCTATGAATTTAGGATTAGAATAATCTATTCTATTTAGAATAGAATTTTCTTTTTAAAAAAGAATCAGAATGTGGGAGTAATGTTGTTAACACTGAAGAGTTAAATTTATAGCCCAGTCCTATCTGTGCCTTGCCAGTACACTATCATCTGCTTCTGGATCGCTGCTGAAAATGACCAGAGGTGTGGTGTATTTGGTGCATGCACCAGCTGCTCCAGGAAGCCCCATGATGCCAGAGTGTTGGTGGGGGGTGGATAGAGCTAATGGTTCATAGGCATTCAGTGGTGGGGAGTAAGGTAGATGGAGTGGATCTCAGTGGCAAAAGCACATGATGTAACCTATCCCTCAATTTTCAACCAAGCCCAGCTTTGTTTTCTTATTGGACATAAAAAGAAACCCACACATGGTCTAAAATTCTGTGTTAAAATTTGTTTTATTTATCTCTGGTGGTCACCCCCTCTCACTAATGGATGCAGTGCACTCTGTCAGCATGACTGCATTGCAGACAGTAGTAGGGGATAGGATTGGGCTATAAAACAAAGCTGACAGCAGAAATGTGTCTGCTTGGTTGCAACAAAAGCTGTTTCAGCTATGCATGTAAACATAGGCTTTTCAAACTGTCACTGAAAAATACTGCTGTTCCAATAATAATGCATATTAGTGTTATTAAATCCCTTAAAGCATATGTTTGCAATCCCCAAATGGCTAATACTGAGATTTCAAGCAGTACATAAATTTGACCACCAAACATGCTTTTGTGTTGTGCTGTAAAAATGCTGGCATTCCATCAAGTTACTCAGCAGTGCAAATATTTGTCCCTGATGAAGATATCCCCAAAGGTCCTTAGGAATGGTTTCTCGTGGAGAGACTGGGCCTATATGAAATTCTTCAGACTTCTGATACTACTTAGTGAATTCCCAGAATGTGCCATGGTTGACACTTTTCCACTGTACTGTGCAATTTTAGCATTACTTACAGTGCAGTCCTATTTGTGTCTACTCAGAAGTAAGTTCCATTGAGTTCAATGAGCCTTACTCCCAGGAAAATGTTCTTAGGATTGCAGCCACAGTACCATTACTTGGTACTATGGTACTTTACCATTACGTGGTAGCATTACTTGGTATTAAGTAATGAACCTTTATTTGGTTCATGGTCTTAACATGTCAAGGCTTAGGAGTCATCTTAAACTTTCATTCCACCCTTTCCTTCCATTCAGACCAGGAATTATTCAGTTCAAATAAGGATGGACAAACAAATACTCAGCAATCTATTCTTTCTCTAAAGTAAACCAATATAGGAACATTGTCAGGCTTATTTATGCATGGGTAGTTCATGGGTAGCTTAGATCTTCAGCTACTTCAACTGTGTCAACTGCTTCCTCACCGCTGACACATCTCCAAGAAACATGAGGATCATATGAATTTGCAGCCTCTACACATGGATGGAACTAGACCATGGCTGTTTTATTCAGATATATTTAATAATATCCATTCAATAACATATCCATTCAAATATATTGAAGTACTTACAAAGCTGCTGAGAGGCCTATTCCTTTATTTGCCTGATCGACTTCTATCTAAAGAATATATATTATTCTCAGGTGTTCTTTGAATCTTTTCAAAAATTAAATGGAGAAACATTCCTAAAACGAGTGAATCATCTTGTAATTGCACATCTGCTAGGAAAGAATAGTTTGTCTCAGGCTAGAACCACTAAAATGATTCTTATTGCACATAAAACCACCCAGTGATGTTGTGTTCCAGCCACCCTCTGCCCATTTGGATGTAGGAAGTGTATTTTTATTCATAACTTGAAGGTTTCAGTGACCTTTCATCAAGAAGAAAAGCTATCTCATCTACCAAAGAAACATTTTCAGGCAATTTACAGCTGCCGAGCCAATTTGGGGTGGAAAGGAAGGCAATGTAAGGTTACCCTTGCAATTGAAAATAATATGGAAAAAATTTCATTTGTTAATGATATTCACATTCTCTGAGTGGAACTATGACAAGAATGTTGTGCCTTTGTTCCTTAAATGTTCATCCCATCACCTCTCACAGAAGGCACCAAAAGCCATCCAGGATGAAAAAAGGTGGCACACCAGAATTTGCTATAAGAAAAAAAAAGTTGCAGCATTTTTCTTCAGGAATTGATTTTTCAGTCTCTGCTTAGAAAATCATTTTAGAGTCCTCATTCATAATAGATCATCCTGCATGGTTCTTTTCTGATAAATGGTTTTCAGTATATTTTTTTAACCAACTGCTTGAATTTCTTACCCTGTCACTTGCCAGTGGGAGAAAAGCGACCCTCTACAGGGATCGTTTACAGTCCTCGTCCTTCTTCTGACAAGGGAGAGCACAAAAAAAATTGCATTGGCAGAGATTTCATTGCTGGAAATGTCCAGTATATATCCAATAAGGCGCATAGCCTTGGACAATTACTTTAGCTGTCATTTTCTACACTGTTTTAGAATAACAAATTCAGATAAATTAATGAAATTCATGATTATTTCACATGTTCCAACTCTTTGAACATCACTGTTGCTTCATTATGTATCTAACATCAGAATCTTCATAAATTTCCATTCTTATTTTTTATTTCTTGTTTTTACCTTTTTAAAAAAAAGTGCATCATAAACAACAGGAGATTCTCCCACACCATTAACCTTGGACCCTTACTTTTTTTTGGACATATTAGCACACTGGACCAATCTGGACTTTGGCTGCAATGGGACATGGGAAGCTTTACCTGTTTTAGTCTCTGTAATCTCAAAGTACAATTCCCTCCAGTATGACCAGTTCACTCAAGAAGAAAGATCCTATTGCCATGAATGAAAGCTTTCCTTCTGTATATAGCAAGTGTGGGAGGATAAATGTAATGGACCATGGACCACTTATTAAGGAGGCCTAAATTCAGTGATCCTCATAATGACACAGAAGTGCAGTAGGTCATTAATATTCCCATTTTACAGCTGGAAAAGGGAGCAAAAAGATACAATCACATGACCACTTCCAATGGGAACGATTTAGGTTGAACAACTAAAGAAAGTATATCAACAAAGTGTTTGATAAGTATGATTTGCTTGACATACTAAATCATATCCTAATATAAAAGAAGTTGTATTGCCATTGGGACAGTTATTTTAGGGGACAATCCTACAACTGTCTTTTCAAAAATAAGGCTGCAATCCTAAAGACACTTTCTTGGGAGTAAGACCCATTGAACACAATAGGGCCTACTTTTGAGTCAACCTGGTTAGGATTGTCCTCAATGTCCTGTTGTGTTCAATGTGACTTACTGCCAGGAAAGTGTGCATAGGATTAAAGCTTTACAGTGCAATCCTATTCATGTCTTCTAAGAAGTAAGTTCCATTGATTTCAATAGGCTTAGTCCCAGGAAAGTTCTCTTAGGATTGCTTCCATAGACTCCTAGGTGTTTGCTTTCTAACAGCTGGGTGTGTATGTGTGTTTGTGTGTGTGTGTGTGTGTGTGTGAGAGAGAGAGAGAGAGAGAGAAAGCTGATAATAACATCAGAATACCATCTATCTACCTGCACAAATTGTGAGTGTTCAGTGTCATAAAGGAAGAGCAGAAATGTGCAAGGTGTTAAATCTCAAATATTCTAAAAGTTCAAAGAATGTACTAGAATAGTTGAATTACCTAGAATAGTTGAGTGCTAATATGTATTACAAATATTCACATCAGAAAGATCAGAGGTGTTCAGAGTGGGCGTTGGGACCCTCTTTGGGGGTTGTGACTTCAAGTCAGGGAGGTTGCGAGAGGGCAGCAACCACCATCTTGGGATCTGGCACAGGGCTTTCCTGGGACTATGGCTGAAATCATGGCATGCAGTTGGACTAGCCTATCTACACCAGAGAAGGCATGGGCTGGTGTAAGGCTGCAATCCAGAGCAAATTCAGCCTGCTCTGACCTAACTGCTCTCTCCTAACTATTCTGTATCCAGAGCAGAAAGTTATGCTGAATCCAGAGAGTCAGGAAGCCTGGGCTGCCCTAACTGCTCCAGAGCATGCTAAGTAATTGACACAAGGGGAAGACTTGCTCCTGAGGAGACACCCCTCAGATCACACTGAACAAGGAACAGCTGTGGTGCCTACAGTGGTGACATGACTCTGCACATCACCTGGTGCGGAAGTCTGTGCGTCATCCCTGGGATGCGCACCCCCCCCCCCCCCAACCTGGACTGCACAGTCACCAAAGTTGGCGCCTGCGCAGTTGTTTCTGAAGCCAACTGGCTTCAGAAAGAGTACTGCGCAGGCACCATCTCTGACACCTGCGCAGTACTTTTCTGAAGCCTTTTGGCTTCGGGGGAGACTGTGCAGGCGTCAGAGTTGGTGCCTGTGCAGTACTCTTTCTGAAGCCATTCGGCTGCTGCTCTACCTCCTGAGTGAGGCCGAATGGCTGTGCAGAGGCGCGGACTTTCTCTGCTCTAAGGAAGTCTCCTCTGAAGCTGTTCGGCATGCTCAGTCTGTTTCTGCGCAGTGCACCTCAGATGGCCGTTCAGGCCAGCTCCTCAGACAAGTGGCAGCTTCTGGCTGATTCTCCGCCTTGGAGCAGGCCTGAATGGGTGTGCTGACACCCGGGGCCTGCCAAAGGACAGTCAAACTCCTCCGGCACATCACCCCAAACGGAGCGCATCCCCAATGCAGCCCACACCAGCCGCACCAGTCTGGTGACGCCACTGGGTGCCTGCCTTATAAGGAGTCCCTGATGAGATGCCAGTACATTCTACAATGAATACAAGGGGCTTCTTGGAGTGGCCTGCTGTATCCTGAGATTTGTGGGCAGCCGTAGTTTGTTCCATATCCTGAAGTTGAGAGGAAGGGGTTGCAGCTAGGATGGCCAAGAACTCAGATTTTTGGTCAGCACTGCCATTCTTACTTAGGCCTTATCATGGACCCCTATGGGTCTACTCATTACTATACCTGCTCCTGAGGTGGTATATCTCTGAGGAACTGGAAGAGGGCATTTCTGCCTTGGAAACAGGCTCTGGATACAGAGTAACTGCTCTGCCCTAGGCAATGCTAAACATGCCCTCAACTTGCCTCTCCTGAGCTGCTTAGGCTGCCCCAGTTAGGGCAGAGCAGGTCCACCTCTCTTAGGGCACCCTATCTTGCCTTGCTCTGCCCTAAGCCTCCTTCAGAGTAACTGGGCTGGAGCATCTTGCAGTTGCTCCAACCTAGTGTTAGATAGGGCAACCTAAGGGCTCTTATGTGGACAGATTAGTTGCTCTGGATTGGGCTGTAAGTCTACTTAGGCTTGCTCAAGACAGATGGATCTTTGTGCTGCAGCAGTTAGGCCAGCTAGCCCAATGGATTTGGTCTAACTGTCAGCTCAGGTTATGGCCTACTTAGGCCAGCTTAGCTGTGCCATTGTTTTGGCATAAAGTCAAGATTGCACCCTACATCTCATTGAACACTATACGAGGGATTATTATATACGTTTAATACTATACATAAACTTACGTTCTAATCCTAGCATTCTGGCAGTGGAAGGTCCCTTACTACAGCATGAAGGCTGGGCTGCCAAATCACACTTCTGGGTCACTGCCTGAATAAACAGCAACACACTGCATGCAACAACAGCTCAAGAGGCCTCCATCGGCTCATGTAAGTTGGTTGTGGAAGGCAGGGAGGAAGATTTTCAAGGAGAACACGGACAAGGAGGGGCAGGGAGTAGCACCACCATCCCCTCTTTTTGAAACCTCCCCCCCCCCACCCCGGACTAATGCCTGCAAAATGGATAGTGTGCAATTGAGTAGACTACACAGGTTAAATAAAAAAATTGTTTTACAGTATCTCCCAATTCCAGCTCCGAGCTCCTAGTTCAAAAAAGAGCTGGTTTCATGAGAATTGCACCTTGTTAACAAATCTCTGGTGCTATGCAAACTACCATATAAACCTGTTCTTTTTCTAAATCAGTTACTGATACTTTGCCTGCCCAAAATGCTGGGAAAGTGGACAATTACTGAACAAAGGAAATGTAAAAAAATGAATAAAAATAAGAATCAGGAAGACAAGGAGCCTCTCTCGAAAACTGTGGCATTCGAAGTATACTTTTTGAGACATAGCAATGAAATAATAGCTGTTCATTACCCAAGGGAAATTTCCTCAGCATATGTACTCAGCTGGGTAGATTTACAGTGTTTGTTGAATCTCTAATAGGGAAAAATATTTATTCATAGTTCTGCGCAGCAAAAAGGCCATTATGTGTAATGAGGTCGTCTATGAGTGATTGTACTTTGTGACAAACATCACTCCACTATTTCCATTATCAATTTAGGTGTGGCTACTCAACTACTTTATATACTCAGAGTCAATGTTATTTAATACAATGCTACACATTTGCCATTCATGAAGATCTTATGCAATAATTTCCATTATCATTTTCAGCATCCATCAAATGTTATCGAAGAGAAATCTGTGCCTTTTAATGGAGAGGCTCTCATCATGAATAAAAGGCCAAATTCTAGCTAATTTAGCCACAAAATGGACATACTTATCATATTGTATGAAAATACACTGCTTCTCTTGGCAGTTTAGTCTTGAATGCATGCAGGAAAGCATGGACTGATCTTGTCTGGCCTTTCCATCTCCTGAGACTCTGGGGGTATGACCCTCCAGTGGTTGAATTACAGATGGTGATGTGGTGTTGGCTGGTATTTGGCTGGTGCTCAATGTCCAATGCCTCTTAAAATCAAAGGAGACAGCACTTGATTCTCTAGGGGAGGGTGCATGGGCAATGCAATGAAATCAAAGGGGGCAGCATTTGTCACTGGGTGGGTGCATGGGCAATGATGTACTGACCCAAGGAACATAAAACATGGAGTACTGACCCAGGAAGCCTACAAAAATACAACAGAGGAGGGGCTTGCAGAAGGGCCCACTCTTTGCAGTGGTGCTACTGCTTTCCCTATCCAAAGTTGGCACCAGGTTACTGAGTGTTTCTAAGACAAACCCCTGCTCTGGGGTCTACGTGATGGGAAGTGGCTGTCAAATGGGGACGAATCAATGGAGACCTCCTCCACTTCATCCTAACCCCCTAGTGGTGTACGGTTACTATGGCATGAGATGTCTCATGTCATGGGCACATACACAATGGTGGGCACGAGTGCCCTACCTTCCCACTAACCTACCCAACTCCCCCCTCCTCAAATGGTACTCTTCTCAGTCAGCTGGAGATTGCCTCCCCGGCTGACTGGGGAGACTGCAGGTGCAGCACAGCTGCTGCCACACATGCATCTTCCTCAGTCAACTGGGGACTGCTGATTGAGGAGGGCACATGTGTGGCAGCAGCAGTGCCGCACATGCACCCTTATCTCAGGAGGACACATGGTGATGTCATGTCGCCAAATGGCATCATGACAGCATGTGTGTCATGGGCACTGAGTGCCCTTGGTATGTGCCGACACCCTCTTCTGGCCTGCCCAGCATTTGCACCAGTTAAATAACTGGTAAAGATCTAAGAAGCCTCATAGGCTGGCACATTACTTGGGTCAGGGGAAATATATCCCCTTTTCCTTAAGTTCCTATTCACCACTGCCTCCTAACCTGCACTTAATAATAGGTCATGCAAGCTGGCTGTGCTGGCATCTGTGCTGGTGATCGGGCTGCTTGTTTCCTTATTTTGGACAGCATACCCAAGAATTTGGAAACAACATTGCATATTATTCACCATCATTGAGTATTTTTACTCTTCTGCATGTTAAATAAACCCCAGTGTGCATCGATCAGAACAGCATCCATGGATGCCAAAAGACTTATTATGACAACTTTGAATGCCAAAACTACCCCAGCTGTACATCCCTGGATGCCATATATAACTCAGCTGGAAAAGAAACTGTGAAAAAGAAAACAAGGAAGAAAGTTGTGCCACTTGGATTTTGTTTCTTTAGCCTTTGAAAAGGTATCACTTTGCCACTTTCTGTTCCTGCCCAACCTGCTGCTTCTCTTAACCCTTTCCCACCCATCCACTCACACCTCTTTTTCAAAATTTTCCTCTTTCTTTGAACCAAATACCTCTTTTAATGTGTCATTAATATACTTTATTTAGACCTGATATCTTATTGAATTTATACAAAGCAGTGATGGAAGGGAGGCAAGCTTAAATCAGAACCATGATGTACAAGAAGAAGGGGCAACTTAATCTTCTCCTCCACAATGTTTTCCCACCCCACGAGCTGCTACATGCCCTACAGTGGTTATTTGAAACAAATGACTATAGGAAAGGACTGAATGGTTGAAGGTTGAAGATGGGAATATGTGGCTAAATTCCTCTCTCTCTCTCTCTCTCTCTCTCTCTCTCTCTGTGTGTGTGTGTACTTGTGTGTGTGCCTGAATGTGTGAATGCAATGAACAGAGTTGCAGAGAGGCAACAGAATGGCTTTCCAAAATGTGAACTGTTTGCTTTCCAAGCCATTTATCCTGACTTTTTTCCTTCTTTTAACAGCCAATATTATCTGCATGTTAGCATGTGACATGCCTCAGCTACAAATTGTTTTTCACGACCGACTTCAGTCAGATATTTTTTCCAGCCAGAGTTCAAGAAGGCAACTTTAAAGTTCCATCTGCCCAACAGATGATTTCCTGCCCATTTCCTACCCTTTAGCAAGATTTCTACTGGATTCCATTCCTGAGAAGAACTCATTTCCTTCCCAAGGGACAGGTGGCTTTTTCAGACTGCAGGGGCAGATGTGAGAAGCCTTTGCTAGTGTGGACTTTCATGTTAACCATTCTAATCATGTTTGCAAGGTTTGATTTTTCACATGCACAACACATTCCTTGTGGGGGAAGAAAGAAAGGACACTTACCCCAAATCCAGAGTAACTACGGGAGCACATAAGAGACATTATGTGCACTCGTAGTTACTGCACCTCCTAGTGAAAACTTATAGGAAATTCATATTGGAATCCAGAGTAAATTGATCTTACCCTGGAGCAAGGACTTCCCGTAGTTACTCTGGAGTTTGCCCTTAAACACACGCACTCTCTCTCTCTCCTCTTTCTCTCTCACACACACGCACGCACACACCCCAGAACCCAGCTTCTCATAGCATGTGGTATCCTGATTCTTTCATCAGACCCCAATCTTATTCAGCTTTCCAGTACTGATGCAGCTGCAACACATCCCCAAGGTAAGGGATATAAACATTTCCTAACTTTTGCAGAGACTGACACGCTCCTCCACCTCAGGATGCCCCATTGGCATGCCTGCATCAGCACTGGAAAGTCCTGCAGTCCTAATTAAAATACAATGTTTCTCTAGGGCAATGGATTTCAAATATTTTCATCTCACAGAATACTGATAAGGCATTGAAATTGTCAAGGTACAATTCAGTTTTTGACAGTTTTTTTGGCAACTGACAAGGCTCACCATATTGCCAGTGGGAGTCCCTACCATTCAAATTCCCATGCCACTTGAAATCACTACTCTAGTGTTTGTGTTGACTATGAGAAATTGAACTGAAACCTTCTTCAGGCAAATAAAGGTGTCCCTTGTTATTCACGAGGGTTCCATCCTGGAACCTCCTGTGGATAAAAATTCTTGTATAACAAAAAACAATGTAAAATTGATTTATAGACCCACTTCCAGGTTTCTCGCTCCTCCATTGCACCTAATGGAATAATATAGTGCCTTAAAATCTGCAGGGGTTTGATTCTGGGACTGAAGAATTGAATGATTGCTTGCATGACTGCCTCTCTACAACAGTACAAAAGCTGTTTTCATAACTATGGTTTGCAGTAGCCAATCGTGTTGAGTTAAATCTGTGTTATAAAACAGATTATAAAACA
Organism: Cryptoblepharus egeriae; assembly: GCA_030015325.1. Lineage (NCBI taxonomy): Eukaryota > Metazoa > Chordata > Lepidosauria > Squamata > Scincidae > Cryptoblepharus > Cryptoblepharus egeriae. Next base: position 195,086,284 of record JAREYC010000002.1, read on the forward strand.
TATAAAATGTGTTATAAAACGGATAAAACATGTTATAAAAATGGATAACATGTATAACAAGGTTGGACCTGTATATGAGTACCCTGAGGTATCTATGTTATTCTTAATTATACATGAGATGAGGGTGAATATAAGGTGACTTCCTATGTTATTATTCAGAGAAGTCTTCCAGAATATCACATATATTGTGACATGAGATGGTGATGGGAGAAAAATTTATACCTGTATTGGTTTGTACACCAGGATACAGCAAACAAACATTTAGTATCCTATGTCTAAAAGCATTTGTGCCACCAGGGGCCATGTCTATAGATTGCCACACACTACAGGAGACTGTTTTTGGTCCAGAAACTCATTCTAGACATTGGATATTCTCCAGCCCCTTGACAGCTTTGGGCTACTGGGGGAGATTGGGCTACAAGGGGGAGATTGTGCCCTGATTTGATTTTGTGGGTCACAGTGCTAAAACATTTGAGAACCACTGCCATATAGGATTGTCGTAAGGACAACTTCAAGATAATTCTCACAAAGCACTTTGCACACTCTGGAAATGCTATACAGATGCTGAATAATATAATTAATGTATTTTCAGCAACAGGCAAAACAGTTTAATTTCCCTAGGTCCTGTTAATTTCTGGTTGATTTAACTGGCTGCTGTGTTTTCGAAACTATGATGTGCTGTTCAGAGCACTTTTGCTGTTTTGATCCGATCATGAGCCCCCTTGAGAACACTTGTGCCAAAGGGAAGGATAAACATCATCTCAATAATAAAAATACATGAGAAAAATTCTACCCACACACAAAAGCACTTTTATGAGAAAAGTGTGACACAAGTAGTGGCCTCTAGAGAGATTTTGAATGATGCAGCTTGAAAACCGATGTGCTTGAAAAAGGTGGATTGTGATATACTTACATGGTGGTGACTATGGAATTCAGCATAGATGACTGTCAAATTTCTCGAGAAAGCAATCATGGATTTTTCATAGCATCACCAGTTTCGGTTATGGAGGAGAACAGAATCTTAGGAAACAATCTTCATTCAAAATGAATCCTCTGAAGTCTTTTTCCTAACAGTTAAGTCATATTTTTGTAAAGAGCAAACTAATTCTTGTAAAGAGCAAACTACCTCCAAAATTAGCTCATTAAGAAAACAGATCAAAGTCAACATGCTTCCTTTGAGCTTCTTGTTTCATTTTGTTGTGGGTGTCTTGAACCATAGTTTCTCCTTCACAAGCCGGCACATTACTTGATCTCTTTCATTGGCTATGGCGCACCCGGTGGGGTGGCAGAGGGTCAACTGGATGCTTTCAAAGCTTGATTTTTAAGAGAGACTTATAGTTAACTTGTTTCACTTGACTTGCATAAAGGATTTGGACATTTAAAGAACATGGAGATTGTGTTGCCAAAAGGCACTTGACAGAAATGAAATTTTTCAGGAGTGCTAATATTTTTGTTCTGGGAGTTCCTGCACTGGTTTTAGATGTAAAGCCTACAGGGAAGCAGGGAACTGGTGACTCATCAGGAACGGTTCATCTGAGTCATTGGTTGAATTCTTGAAAATACTTAGAAATATATTTGGAAAAGTTTTTCCCTTTCTACCAGCTAACGTCCTCTAGAACACAAGAATTTATAGTGTGATAATCAAGCAGCATTCAATGAACTGAAAGAATAGGTTTATTGCCCAGGACTTTTGGAGGCATGAGGGTCTGTTCCACTGTCACAGACGGTGCAGCATTGTCATAAATGATGCACTGCTGATAATTGTGAGGGAGCACCCACTAGAAGTCTCTAGCAGCATCCTGCATGTTCAAATGGCCCACTCAGTCTGCAAAGAGGATGTACCAGTAATGAGATGGAAGGAGTGGTTTTATGCTGGGGAGGGGGAGGACAGAGCTGAGGGATGGGCTGGAATGGAAACAGAATACTATAAAATGCACTGACCTCTGAAGGCACAAAGAACAAATTTGTTGCATACCCACAGTAGAGTCATAAGATCATAAGAAATTAGGAAAATGGATCAGGACAAAGATCCATCTATTTGTAAGAACAAATCCATCCTACATGAATTTGTCTAATCCTGTTAAATGCCCCCAGCTACCTGACATTACCACACTAGGTAGCAGCAGACTTACCCTACAATCCAGAGTAACTATGGGAGCATGTAAGAGACATTTACGTCGATGAAGTTACAGCACCACCTAGTGAATATCTATGGGAAATTCATATTGCAATCCAGAGTAAATTGTTCTTACATCGGAGCAAGGACTCCCGGCAGTTACTCTGGACTGCACCCTTAGATGAACTAACCATGAGGTTAATGTTTTCTTGATTCTGAATCTTCCATTAAACAATTCCCAACTTTCTTTAAAAAACAAGATTTTACTAGAGATATAGATCCCTAGCTGCATCCTGCTAGGGTAGCTGCATCCTGGTGAATATGGTATCTTTGATTAATTTCTATGTTCACTTTATGAGGTTGGTTTTAACCAGTATTGAAAATGCTGAAACTTCCGTTTCTCTAAACCAAAACCTAAATAAGCTTATTTGGAAAAACTAATGCATGCACGCACACACACACACACACACACACACACAGAGAGAGAGAGAGAGAGAGAGAGAGAGAGAGAGAGAGAGAGAGAGAGAGAGAGAGCCAATAACTCTCAAAGACAAATATAAAGTTATTAAAATTATATAATTCTCAGGGGAGCCACAAGTAGTCATTAAATCACCAATGAAATCTTCATTTCTATGAAGCACTTATTATATGGGGAAAATGCCCCAGTGCCTTTGTGATATCCAGTTAATCCAGGCACTTTGGGGAGTCTTTTTAAATGGTCGTGAAAGAAATGAAGAGGAATTTAGCCACATATTCCTGAGGGAAGCGCCAACATTCAGCCATTCATCTGTACGTTCTTTTTTATACTGCTCATGTGAAGAATTTGTTCATTAAAAATGAGAGGTTACCCACTTGCGATAAGGACTGGCCTTTTGCCCACACATCTTCAATTGATTTTAGAAGTTTTGGAGATATTGCATTTGAGGCTCTAATTGTCGGCTTAATCTTTGCAAAGCTTCCCAGGTTTTTCTTGACTGTGTAGTTGCTGGAGAAGAGAGGAACATTTAATTGGAATAAAAAAAATGCTGTCTTTGAGTTAGAAGTATAGAATCGCAGAATGTTAGACTACTGTCCAATTGTTCTGGTGGAACAGTAATATAGCAAGGAAGGAAGGGTGGTTTGTCCCAGTGAAGTATCCTGGATGGTCACATAAACCTGTGGCACAGCTGGCAGAAGATCAAACTTTCTACTGCCCCCTGGGCTGTCCCAGAAGCTTCCCAGATATGGCTATCCTAGAAATGGCAGTGTGTGCGATGGTTTGAAGATGTCATCGTGCCACTGCTTAATTACTTCCAGGTGCCTCATATCACTCCAGGTAGGAATAGGGGTATCACACAGTGCTGGAGTTGTCTCCTACTCCAGGTGGTGCCCATGCTGGTGATACCACTGAGTGGTGATAGCGCTGATCTGGTCAGGTTGTTATAATAACCTGGGATGCTCTACTCCCATAGAAAAGTGTCACTCTAAATTCCCCTCTTAGGTCATCTCTCAGACTGAAGCTGCCCAGACAGGCTATTTACTATCACCTCAGGACCCCCAGAATTTCTTGCCATCTGACAATCATCTGCCAAACGTGGGAGAGTGAGAAACCACAAGGCGAGGTTATCAACTGCTGGAAAAGCTTCTTGCCTGCCTCCGCTGTCATCTTGATTTTGCCTTCTTGGGTGCATAACAGGAAAATGGATCCCATGGGGTAACTCTCACACTTGTTACCCTACATTTCCTCAGTCTGACTGAGTGTAAGTAATGGAACAGCTTTTTAATGGCCCACTATCCCAAATGCCCTTCTAACCCTTCAGTGGAGCTGGTTTGTAGCTGACAAATATGACAGGCAGAGCTAGTGAACCCTTAGGCCAGCAATATTCTCATCTCTAATCCATCATAGACATCAAAAAATAATGAGATCTCTTGAAACCGTGCCAGGAGTGAGCTCATGTGACACTGAGATGATGAATTAACTCAACCACTTAAAAGACAGTATGTGGTGCCCTGGGAAGTGTCAGTAATTTCATGGTTTCTTTCTGATGGCTTCTTCTTGTGGGAAAATACTAGTCCCAGTCTGTCCACCTTATCTCTGCTTCTCCCACTCAGCAAATCCCATCTATTTCTGTTTCTAATCCCAGATATCAAGATACAACATTTTTGTTTCCAAGTGTACAGCAGGAGAATGTAATTCATACTTTTATCAAACCATGTGGTGGATAATAAGGTGCATAGCTGACTCCATACACATTGGAGACATAGCATGTGCATCTTTCATAGAAAAAAATATATTTGACATGACAAGATGCATTAAGGTCCCCATTGCCTTCAGCACAATCCAGTTTATGTATAATCTGGGCAATTTAGGCTACAATGCTACACAAACTTTCCTGGGAGTAAACCCTGTTGGAAAGTGAATCAACTCAACCTTTCCCTCTGCCCTGGCTGTTTGCTTATGCGCACACATGAATCAAGACTGCCAGAATCAAACTTTAGAATAGTTTAATTACAAATCAGGAAGGCTCATTTTTTCAGCATCTGGTGAAGACCAGAGTTCCTATGACTTAATCGGACCAGAAGTTCTAAAGCTGCCTCTGCCTGCATGTGGGTTTGTTGGAGAGCCATGTGCTCACATCTGGAGAGAGGAAGAGAGAGAGGAAGAGGGAAAAGGTCCAAGCCACACATTTGCAATGCTCACTGAGAGGGGACAGATGGAGAGGTCATTCAGGGTAGGGGGGGTTCACTGCCCCCTTATGACACATACAGGTCAGTGTTGTGGACACAAAGGTATGTGCTTCTTAATGGACATGCATAGGACTATGCTGTCAGACCACACCATGGAAGCATAGAAGTAGTATTAGTAGTAGTAGTAGTAGTAGTAGTAGTAGTAGTAGTAGTATCTGTTGTTTTTGTTATTGTCTTCAGACATTACAACTGTAAATTTGAGAATATGCAGACACTGAAATTTTATCAGGCAGCTGAATGGAAGTATGACTGAATAAGTCCTTGAGTGACTTTTGCTGCAATCTTAATCTCCAATTAGGCTGGCCTAAGCCATGGCATAAGTCCTGGCCTGGGAGTGTCACAAAAGTGCTGTAAGGCACTTCTGTGCCACTCCAGGGGGAAGGTTAGGCCAGTGCACAGATATGTGCTTGCCTCCCTACATCACCATGGGATCAGGAAGACAGATGAGTTGTATTGGCTTAAGTTAGGATTGCACCCTTTTTCACTGTGGTTTTCTGATGGTGAGCCATTTCTTTTTTGATGCAGATCCTGTATTTGATGCAGGTCTGAAAGGCCAGTACAATCAAGGGGCAGAGAGGCCTTGCATCACAATTTCTGCTTCTCCCAAGGAGAGTAAACATCAGAGGACTCTCTCCCTCTCCAATCTCCCTTGAACAAATGTCATATTGAGCTATGCCCCTTCTGTTTTCATGGCTCCTTATCTTTGATGCTGTTTAGGACTGGGTTGAGTCATGGGAAGAATCAGAATGTTTCTCTAGCACACCGTAGTCCTACCTGCCTGCCATAACCCATCAAACTGTTACTTTCATTTATTTATAATAAATAGGAATATAACTGTAATTTCCCAAGGAATTTAGCACATTGAGTTTACAATGGCTGTATGACATTATATTCCTATAATGTAAGAACGGACGTGACTCACAATTTCCCCTTCCAGGATAGTCTTAACACTGAAGATTTACAAGATTTGGGAATTTTAGATCCTGGAACAAATCTCGAGGCCTCATGCCAATCTTTAATTTAAGTCTAAGTATCTTGGTTTCAAAATTGTAAACGTGAAGCTAGGAAGGCTTCGATTCCCAGGAATCAAAACCCAAGAGCAGGTTCTCCTGGGGAAAAAGATAATGCTGAAAGCTGAGACAAGTGGGTTTTCCAAAACTCTAATTTAACGCTTATCAAATACTGGAGATCCTCAAGGCATGCCACATTAGACGCCATGTGCGATTTGAAATTAAACAGCTGGGACATTCTCTAACAAATATGGCCAGATCATGTGCCAGCAAAATCTTTTGTGTAGGTCTGAGAAGCCCTATGTTGCCCTATCAGACATGGGTTGGTATGGTTTTGTGCAATAAACAAGGTTACTGACCAGAGAGAAGGCTTGGGTGCCACATCTTCAACTGAATTGGAAATTTGCGTTTTGAAAAAAGTGACACTGCTGAATGTTTGTCTTAGATTTCTTTTCAAATAATTGGCCACTGCAACCCCCCATTTTCACACATGGGGAAAGCCACCATTTCATGAGAAGGGGATTACCTTGTTCATGCTGGGACAATAAGGGTAGGGCTTTCAAAGTCCATTTGCTCCAGCCTTTGTCCCAATCCATTGAATTGCAAATGCCTGACTTTACCCTCACCAGCTGTTTTGTACATATTGAACAGTGCTTCTGCTTCTCCTGCTAGGAGGAAACAGACTGGGATCACCAAAGCAATAAATACAAGACATGAAATAAGATAAAATTACATTTTAATGGGTATGGTTTCAATGCAATTTTTTTCTCTTTTTGTTCTGGGATAAGAGTGAAGAAAATGTGAATGATTTACCACCCTCGGGTGGAAATTGCTTTAGCCTTCCAGTTATTATTGCTGCTCAGGAAAGTGCTCCATTTATATCCCCAACTGGGAGCAAAGATATTTTCCTCTATCTAAACTCAAAGAGATCACATCAACTCATGTACGAATAACATCTTCCCTAGCAAAGCAGGATGAGAAGCTGTACTGTCTGGGTGATATGCCACAGATTGTCTTGTTAAGCATTTTCAACCGTAAAGTACATTGTACATTGTTCTCATCAGCGCGTTCTAGAAAATAGATGATAAAGGCAACAATGAAGATATTAATGAATAGGACATTTATGATTCTACTGTTTAATGAGATGGCTTGTGGGACAAGACCATCTCAAGCATCTCAAACCTTACAGTACTACTACATTTTTTCCAAGAGTAACATCCCCTCTAATCTTCTTGATTCATCCAGGACACCCATAATTTTTGTTTCCTTGAACTTAATCCCAGGGAAGGCTTTGTCTGCTTTCAAACAAATCAATCTGCTTTCAAAGAAGTAGCTACATTTTGTACAATGTGCCTTATACTGACCTCAGACAAATACCCTACAATCCAAAGTAACTATGGGAGCACATAAGAAACATTACATGCACCTGTAGTTACTGCACCACTTAGTGAAAACCTATGGGAAATTCATATTACAATGCTGAATAAATTGTTCTTACACCAGAGCAAGGACACCCCGTAGTTACTCTGGATTGTGCCCTTAGTCCATCTACAGTAGCTCGCTAGTGTTGACACGAGTAGGTTCAACCCTCAGCAACTCCAGGTAAGACAGAGAAAGATCCGGTTCTTCTTGCTATGGTGTTTTAACGAGCTGTTAAATTGCTGTTACTGAAAGATAATCTAAAAATATTTTAAAGGTAAAGGTGTTGTGGTTGCTCTTAGGAAAAGAGCAACTGGGTATGCATGGTGTTGACACCACAACTTGGAACACCGTGAAATTTTAATCAAAATCATGTTATTTATCAATCGATACATAATTTCATGGAAAATGCAATAAAATTAACCATGTTGAAATATCTCTATTCTGTCATAAGTTAATGCCAAAAAACCAGTAGAGGTGAGGCAATGGTACATCACCATCCCCACTACCTGGAGCATTGCCCTGCCCACTGCATGGGAAGAGGTCCATCATAGGGATGATGCACTGGCCACCTGCATGCATGACACAAACCCAAGTGACACCACTGGGTTTGGATACTTGAGTGGATGGGAAAGCAGGAAGAGGCAGCAGTTTTGGCAGTAAGTGGGGAAATATATGCAGCTATTTCTGTTTGTTAAAAAAGTTCGGTAGCTCAGATTATTTTCTGAGCATATCTGACATGAATCAGGGTGAAATAATCCATTACTAACAACAGATGTTCACTTGTGACATAACAATAGGTTTTACAGAGGCAAGCAAAAAATAAACAAAAAAGGTGACAATTTTTTTCTTACAAAGGCAAGCACTGAATTTTTTTTTTTAAAATGGAAAATGTGTGGGTTTTTTTTTTTTTTTTTTGCCCAAACCCTCTCAAAAAATTTAGTGCAAAATGTTAATTAGATTTTTTTTTTAAAGTACAAGTGGTTCTCTGCCTTTCTTTACATCCACTGCAAGTTGGACAAATTGAGTGCAGGACAGAAATTTGGTCAAAGGGGAAGGTTGGGTCAGCTTTCCACCCACTCTCTTAACTGAGTGATGAAGACCACTCAATGATAAACATGAAATGTAAAAATTTGCTTCCTTCTAAGAAAACCAGGCAGAAAGACATTTTGACCCATATACAAAAATCTCTGGGCTTGGAAGAAATCCCACATTGAACTCCTAGGGTATGACATAACAGCAATGGTTTGGCCTTATGCAACATGGAGTCTGTGCTACAATGAGATGTGACACAGCTGCACGTTCCTGTGATTGGTTTGGGACACTGTGAAAGGAATGTCCTAAAGATTTATCTTGGAAATATCTCAGCCAAGCTTTCCAAGATGGACAGTCAATAGTTAAACGTAAAACGTTTGATCTTATAATCCGTGGCAAACGGGCAAAAATCAGAGAACCTTGCAAAAGAAAAGCATTTCATGGCTCTCCCTTTTTCCAAGGCATTTTTCTCCTGCAAGGAGTGCAAAGCCAATTCTTTCTCTTTAAGCTACTCCACATCAATATCTGCTGAGCAGAATTAAACAGTTTTCTTAGTCAATCGACCAAGAAAATACTGACTGAAAACACAAGGTTGCTATCCAACACTTTGCTTTGGGGTAATACAACAGAAATGGATTTTTCCCCCAAATCCACCTATATTTTTATTTGTGTTTTTTTGGAAATAATAAATTAGATCATCTATCATATTCGTATTAGGTTTCAGTAACATTCCTTCCAGTGGACTGAATAGGTTGCATGAAAGCTCAGCTTTTTAGCCCAATTTGCTGCACACTGGACAGTGCCACCTGCCATTCAACTGTTCAACATGTGGCAAACTGGACAGGAGGCTTCACCTCCCAAACTGAGCTCTATGCTGCTGCTTCTGCGAGCCCAGCAACTTGAGAATTCAGTGATAATATGGTGACATCATCATCAAACATCCATCCCCTTTTGCTGAAAAGGTAGGCAACCCCTCATTTAATGTGTGCCAGGAGGAGGGGTACCGCTGCCTTGTTTCTCCTTCTATTCACCTTTAATTTAGCAGGATCAGATAGCCAACTAAAGCCAACCAAAGGAGCACAGTGAGTGGTGGACCAGAGGTGTTTGGCAGGTATATTCAGGGTGCTCTGGTGGACCAGAGGTGTTTGGCAGGCATATTGTGGGGGCTCAGGGTGCTCTGCATCCTGCTCTGCACCATTAGGAGTTTGCCACTCCTTATGTTCTTCTTATATACCACTTCTTATGTCCATCTGTTCCCTTCTACTCAACATTATTCTTTCAGTAAATAACATGGGACCCTCCCCAGCACTAAAAGTAGTTTCTCAGGCATGGATGCATGGTCGCTCTCGCTGAAATCATGCATTATATTCAAGCCACATTGAACTGTAATTGTCTGCACCATGCCTTGTCTCTTGCCTTACATCAAACAATCAACAAGTATTTAAATCTTCACTATTGGAAGGGAAAATGTTGATTTAAAACAACCTGATCCAAATAATTCTTTCTTAACAACTTCTCACATTCCTATTTTGCTCAAAAACTGGCAACTCTAGAAAGGGTCATCATACATTTATTCCTGTTCAGAAATTGTTATGAATTGAAAATTATGCACCACTCAAATGAAAATCCTTTAAAATTTGTCATGACGCATGTGACAGATATTTTAATAGTTGTTACAAAACTGCCAACTAAATGTAGACAGAACAGAATGGACAGACTCTCTCTCTTTCTCTCTCCCGTCTCCTTCCATTCTTCATAATAATGTTTTATCAGTCAAGGAAAGTCAAAGGTTTCAAGTAGAATAAGGGAATCACTCTTCCCTGTGTTTCTTTGGAAGAGAGAGTACATGATTTTTTTTAAAGCCGTTTTCTGTTCAACTCACTTGGAATTCTTTTTTTTCTCCCCGCATCTGTCTTGCATGTCAATACTGGAACAGCAGAGAATACAGCCTTTTAATGGACTAGTATATTTTTCTCATTGAACTGAATGAAAATAAATGGTTGTGCTGTGACCTCTTGGTACATAATGAAATGACATGTCAGTTGCTGAATCTGATATGGCTTGGCAGTTGAAGTAAAATGAAATGCCCTTGAAAGCCATCCAGTAGGTACAAAGTGGTGGCTGAATTGACTCAGAGTAGGCTGTTGCCCTGAAAGCAGTCAAGAGAAGGACCTAGAAATTCAGTAAACCAGATGCAATAATTCCAATTCCATTTGGGTTTGGTATGTGAGATTTTTGGATGCAGAAACGGTTTACTGCTATTTTTTCTGGATCAGCTAGCAAAGACTTTCAGGGTCGTGTGTTTTTCCTTCCCTTTCATTGTACCCATTTATATTGGCAAAAGTCCATATAGGTTAAATTGAACTTTTCATTAGGGAAAATGAAAGATAAGCCATGCGTCTATAGAACAATGTGCAATGATGCACATCTTGGGGAAAGGTCATAGCTCAGAGGTAGACATGCAACAAGGTCAGTTTCAATGGCATCTCCCATGTAGAACTGAGAAATCCTATTTGAAACCCCAGAGAGCTCTGAATTCTTATTTGTATTTGTGGAGCTATATTGACTAATGATCTGACTCCAAATAAGGTATCTTATATGCATACAAATATATGCATATGTTAAACATAAAACAGCATGCACAAAGATCCCACCCAAGCAAGGCTCGCACTTGAAGTGTCACCAAATTCTGCTAGCCTAGCCTTTCCGTTTTTCCTGGCACACACACCAGTGGGAAACACAGCCACTATTACCTTTTTATTTCTTCATTGCCACCATTTCTTCTAAAGTGGCTGGGTGTTTGGGGGGATCCTGGTGGTGGAAACTTCCCCTGTCCCAACATCTTTCCCATCTAGCCAGTTTAAGAAGTAATGGAAGTAAAGGAAGCAATGAAGAATGTGAAGGCAATGGTCATCATGGTCCTTTCCCTGATCGTATGAGTGATCATGAACTCTAGAGCTCTAATAGTCTAGGTTCATAGTCTCTAGTTTTGCCATCTTTTGGAGGAAGAGGAAGAAAACTGTGCTCCCAGTGCCTCTGAACACAATATTAATAATTCCTACTGAATTACTGTTTTGCCGATTAAAACTTGTGCTGCAAGTTTAAGACTGGTGCTGCAAGTTACCCCTGTGTAGTAGCTACTGCAAACATCTTAACTTGTTCATAAAAAGAGACCTGCTGGATCATGCCAAGGCCCCATCTTGTCCAGCTTCCTGCTTCTTACATTGCCCAACAGCTGAACAGTTGCCCACATGAACAAGATACATGAACCTGTTGCCACTCCCTTGCAAGACAACGTAGGGTCTAATCCTATCTGAAAAGGGAGCACCAGTGGTAAGTATAGTTTGTGATGGAGGACACTGAGGAAGTGGCTGAATGTGTGCTGTATGACTGGGCAGTGGCGTGGATTTTCAGAACGGAGAGAGGCATTCTGAAATGAGGAAGAGTGGGGCAGGCAGGACCAACTAGCCGAAGAGGGGTTGGGATCAGTAAAGCCAAGCTCCACCAGATTCTATCCTCCATGTTGGGCACCAGGCCTGACATAATTACATTTGAAGTACAGTGGTGCCTCACATAAAGAGTTTAATTTGTTCTGGAGGCATGCTCTTTAAGTGAAACACTCTTTAAGTGAAGCAGATTTTCCCATAGGAAACAATGGAAACTCAGACGATTGGTTCCACAACCCCAAAAATATTCATACAAAAATATTAACTGTATGTAAAAATGATGACAAAACACTGGAATTGAATTCAAAACATGCATTCAATGGGCATGATCCTATCAAGTCTACTTAGGCTGCAATCCTAAAGACACTTTCCTGGGAGTAAGCCCCATTTAACACAATGGGTCTTACTTCTGGGTAGACATGGTTAGGAGGCTGCAATCAAATACATTTCCTGGGAGTAAGCCCCATTTAACACAATGGGTCTTACTTCTGGGTAGACATGGATAGGAGGCTGCAATCAAAGACACTTTCCTGAGAGGCTTACCTGGGCTGCTCCTGGAGGTTCACGGAGGCCCCTAAGTTGGGGGCAGTTAGAGGCGGCAGTGCTGGCCGGCAGCCCTTTTAAAGAGCTTCCGTGCAGAGCATCAGGGCTGCATTGCACGCGTGCCCATAGCGCGCTTGCTTGTTAAGTGAAGCGGAACTTGTTATGTGAAGCAAAATTTCTTGGAAATTTATACTTGTTGTGTGAAATGCTTGTTATGTGAGGCGCTTGTTATGAGAAGTACCACTGTAATTGTATTTCTTAGCTCCTGCAATTGATAATCAATTAAGAGCAGAATCCTAACCATGTCTACTCAGAAGTAAGTCCCATTGTCTTCAATTGGTCTTACTCCCAGGAAAATTTCTTTAGGATTGCAACCTAAGTGGAGCAGGGATGGAAAAATTTGCGATGTTCTGACACTATGCACTATATTTCTTTCCATGGGGAAGAGTAGAAGAGGATAGGTAGGATTTCCAAGACAGCTTTCAGTGACACAACTCATTCTATTTTCCTTGAAACTAAAGTTCCTTCAGTATTGGGGTTAAACCAGGACAAGACAAGACACAGAGTATTCCCATAACTATTTCACCCACTAAAATTGCAGTAACATACAGGATCATGGAATGCAATCAGATAATGCTACAATTAAACTGTAAGAACAGGACTTGGCAATTTGACTCGGCCACCTTATCTATCTTTTACTCGTATCAGTTTACCCTGGCCTGCAACAGCAGCTATCAAATGCTTTTCATAAAATCCCAAACACATTACAGTTCCTTCCATTTTCCTTATCTCCTCTGCTTGCATTATTTTCAAAAAACTGTAGCAGGTAAATTCAGTCTGCTAGAATCCATGTTGGTTTTAACCAAACTGATTTTCTTTAGGCGGCCTAACTCATGGGATAGTTTTCAAGCAATGTTGCTATAACTATTACAGTTTTTTCTGGGTTGGCTCCTGACCTTTTTTAAATATCAGTGGAAACATTTTTTTCTCCTTTTCTAGGAATCCATCACACACTCAAAAAAACCTTTCCAAATGTCAGTAAAAACTTTACTTATTTCTTGTTGATGTCCATTCAGCCTCCTGGGTATCTATAACCTGGATCTGTCAACAATATACAGAGCAACTATCTTGTTTCTGCAGATGTTTGTGATGATTTTGGTACTCTTTTTTACCTGCTGCAAATGCCATATCTGTTTTAATACTCAGTTCTTAACAACTGTTCCTTGGATCTATATTCGTTCTCTGTTGTTCACTACATTCTTCAAGCAAACTGTTTGCCCTCATATTATTATCATAAACATTTCTAATAAATGTTTGGACAGGGAGTTTCTGGGTTCTCCCTATCCAAGAGTTTAAGGTGAGATATTGCCTTACAATGTTTGATTTACCCAGTAAAGAGGCTCATTATAGTTGATCAGCTGCTATTTTGCCTATACTGTATTTACAGGGTGAAATCCTAAGCAATTTTCCAGTTCCAGAATAAGGACAATGCAACTCTGAGGTAAGGGAACAAACATTGTCTTCCTGTGACTGCCCCCCCCCCCCCACTGCAGGATGCAGCACATACCACATTGGCATAGCTACGCCTGTGCTCAAAAGTTGGTTAGGACTGTACCAATAGTATATTTGCCAGATATTTCCTAAAAACTTAGGGATTGCACCTAGTGCAACAATGACAATGGGATGGTTATTGTTTTCGTCCCCCAAAGGCATTGCATTTCAGCTTTTATATTCAGGTCTTTATATTTTGTGATATGTTGATCACTATAATCCTGAAAACAAAACATATGCATCATAATGTTTTTATTATTAAAAATACTTATATACTGGAGGTTCTTTACCAACAAAAGTAGTTTGCATAGCAAATGAGATGCAGAAGAGATCCTAGCAACAAGCACTGAAAAAGATGCCATGCTGGGTAGACAATTGCATTCCCCGATGCAGCCACTTATTCCAATGGAATTACTGTTCTACTGTCATAAAGCCCTGTTAGGACTGATTTGTTATTGATGCTAGAGAAAGGTGCAAGAGCATTTTGGGACAAGAAATATGAACATTGGAATTAGCTCTCCCTGGGAGACCAATGAGGTTGGTCATGCAAATCCAACTGCTATATAAAAATAAAAATATACTGCATAAAAACTATAGTAGAGGTGCGAGATCATTAAAAATCATTCAACTTACCAGCTTTTTGAGAACTCCATGTCATTATTCCACCTCCTTACTGAATTCACTTAACACACCAGCAAAAATGTTAACAGTTAGCACATGCAGTTATAGCACTATGTTTGTTAGAGCTTGTTGAGTTTGCAGGAAAATTGTCAAGACTGTGTGATTTGCTTATTTGGTGACAAGGAGGAGGCATCATGGAGATTTAAAAATTGATAGGCACAAACTGATTCTGCATTCCCTCCAACTCAGTTTCAACAACCAACATCAGCCTGTCATTTGTCCTGAATAATAGTAATTCATTCATGGTGCCCTCAGCCTCGCTTTCTTTTCCCCTGGGTTGCTTGTTCCAGGTGACTCTGACATTCACCTGAGAATCAGACAGGCTGTTCTCTCTACCCAGGCTCATTTGGCTAGAGCCCAGCCCCAATTCATTTACAAACAGTCTGTGTTGAAATGGTTCGTGAGCATATTTGCATGAATGCCGCAGCATAGCAAACCATTATTTATCGCAATTACCTTTGTTGGAAAAGAAACACAGCAAGGATGGTGTAAAAGTGGAGGTGTGGTTAGAAACCTTGCTTTTTTGATCAAATGAGAAACAGAATAGAGAGACTCGAGGTTGATGCAACTCCAGGAAGCCAAAAGCGTGATCCTGTTGGATCCTGGAAAAAAAATGTGTAATTGCATTGGAATAGGCAGGATGCCTTGCCTACACTGTAGCCAGCACAAGTTTGGTCTGCTGCTGTGATACCACTAGGCAAGATAAAACCTTTCCCCTTACCCTGGGTTATGCAGTATACCTCAATGGGTCTACTTGGACCCAATGAATCTACCACCATAGCAGGTGGTGCAGATCTGAACAAAAAAAGCATGCCTGGAGAAAAAAGTGCTGCCTGGAGAAAAGGGTTTGGATCCAGCACAAACGCTGGGTCCTAGTGCCACTTTCTGCTCCTCTCTCCCTCCTCTCTCCCCCACCCCTCCACTGGCTAAGCTCAACCAATGTAACTTAGCAGCCTCTGGGGCCTGCTGCAGTGTGGGGAGGCCAGCAAAACACCTTGTGCCAGGCTTTCCTCCTCACCAAGTCTCACAGATATGATTTACGGCACACTTGTGACAACCCTGGGCCAGCGCAAGGGACTAGCATTGACCTAAATGTGCTGTAAGAATTGTGTTGCCCAAAATTTATGCTACAACCCTATCCACACATAGCTGAGAGTAAGCCTCACTGATTATCATGGGACTTACTTTCGAGTAGACATGCCTTAGGCTCCAAGCCACTCAAATTTAAGTAATGTTTGATTTCTAATCTGTATCACTGAGTTTGCATAAAGGTAATAATATTAAGGGATGTATGTAGAAAACATCTCCCCCACTTCTGTTTTGCATCCTTTATTCTCTCCGTTTGTTTGCTGATGGAGGGCACATTGATTCATGCTGCTCTTGCGTGATAGATGTCACCATGCTCTGTACTATTTATTGGAGACCTTCACGTTGCGTTACCATATGAGAGGCACTGATTGTGATAAAGTGTACCTGGCAGCAGTTAGAGGTGCAGGCGCCAAGGAGACAGCCGTTCGAATAGCGCCAGCAGCCGTTCTGTTCCTGCGTAGATTGTGGTGATGGTGAAAATGTTCAACATTCTGAAGCCTTACAATGACTTCTTGCTAGAACCGTGACATGAAAACCAGAAGATGAGAGGACTTGTCACTTGAGTTACAAGCACAGAAGCGTTAAATAAATATGGAAAATTGTACAAAATTCTTGGAGTTGGTCTGATCATAAGGACTCAGTGTGATCAGGATTTTGCCCACGTTGCAGAGGTAAACAGAGGAAAGACAGTGTATAGGAGTTGCCAGCGCAAGAGGGGTTGAACTGAAGGGCATGCTGGAGTAGTGTCAGGCTGCCCATAGCTAATGTCAAAGGAGGTCATTCTGGGATTAGCAAGTCATCTTTTTTGAGGCCAAGTAGGGTGTTTTTAATGGGAGATTCCTCTACTTTATTGGCATTGGAGGCATAATTTTTTGCCTATTTCGGATTGGCTAAGAGGGGATGTAGTTTAGCCATGTGGTTACAACTGGCAAGTAATGAGATTGGAATTAAGGACTGGTGTGGACCCTGAAGAAGTAGATTCAGCAAATAGGGCCAAAACCAGTGATCCCTCAGGGTTGTTCAGCTCAAGGATGTTGGCTAAAAGAAGGTAGCCAACCTTTTTTCTGTTTACCCACACATCAGTCTTTGGGCCATGTGTGTGTCTCCTCCAACTTATGCCAAGATTTTTGGTGGTATATGTCATAGGAGAGAAAAGGGGTAGGTAGGTATTGTAAGTTTTAAAGGAGAAGGTAGGTAGGGGATAGGATACAGCCCATACCATTGTGGTTGGAGCCACCCCCTTCCATCCCATGCCCATTCTTCCTCCCTTTCTGCCCAGTTTCACCTATCTGCCCCCACTGCTACCGCACAGGATCTGACAGAGTAGTTGAGACATTGCTGCTGAATGCTCTTTCAGCATTCAGTAGTATAAGTCCAGCCTTGTTATACATGGATTATTTATACGCAAATGGCCACTGCAAATAACAGTTTAAAAAACTGCTTTTCTACTGTTCTAGAGAGGTAGTCATGCAAGAAATCATTCCATTTTTCAGTACCAGAATCAAACCCCTGCAGATGTTGAGGCACTACCTTATTCCATTAGGTGCAATAGAGGAGCAACTAACCTGGAAGTGGGTTTTCAAACCGTTTTTCCCATTGTTTTATTTATACGCTGATTTTTTTTAATCCACAGGAGGTTCTGAAACAGGGACACATGTACTATATTCCTACTGTCATAATGGAATGGGCTGTTCTTTAAAATCAGGCAGAATATCGGATCATAAAGAACTGAAATCTGCAGCTTCTTGTTTCACAGAGTTGAGTGATTTCCTACACAAAGCACACATATTATACTGAGAACTTAGGTGTTTCATTTCAATCTGGTCAGAAGGTGGTCTTGCATCAGTACAAGTTGCCATTGCCATTTAGTTCACAAAGAGGCACTGAACAGAGCTATAGTTCTCAAAGATAAGGAGTTCAGACTATTTTCCTTCCTATCAGTGCACCTCACAAGACTCATTACTGAGCATGATCAGAGTAAACCTTCTTCATTACTCTTATCTTAAGATAAAGAAAAGTGTCAGATCTCTCATTTTACCAGTTACTTTCACGTCTAGAAAACTGAAAACAACTCTGGCCTTTTTTCGCGGTGGTGCTGGTGAAGGGACTTGGGGATTTCCCTGCTGAAATAAAAATGGCAAATCTTTGCACTTGGCTAGATTGCCTCCTGTAATACATGAACCTGGGTATCCATCACTGATCCCACCCTCTCTCTGGACTTGATCCACCCCCAGCAAGTTCTCACTCTCTCTTCCCTTCCATTCTTCTGTCTTTTCAGTGTCCAGGATGTTGCAATAGTTCTTCCCCAGGCACAAGGAGCCATGAGGTATGTAGTTCTTCAGAGTTCTGCAACAAATCATATAGATCAGGGTTTCTCAGCCCCTGGTCTGGGTACCACCGGAGGTCCTTGACATTTGCCTGAAGGATCTGTGAGAGGACTCATCTAATTGCCTCTTTCCTTCCTCACAGCAGGAGGGCTCTGTTGGAGGATTGCAGCCTCAGAAACCAATCCTATACCTATCTACTCAGTAGTAAGCCCCATTGTAGTCAGTGGAGCTTTCCCCCAGGAAAGCACAGATAAGATTGCAGCCTCAGAGTCAAATCCAATGCCTGTCTACTCAGAAACAAGTCCCTTTATAGTCAATGAGGCTTACTCTCCAATAAGATGATTAGGATGGCTTTGTGCATTTTCAATACATCTTGCATTGTAGAGCATTTGTGGGTGGAGCTAGAGGGTTATCTGATGGACAGATGGACAGACAGAATTAGCCTTTTATTAGTATAGAAGCCAATTGGAAATCCCATTCTGAACTTTTTCAATTTCTCCTCCATCACATACTAGATATGCCAGAAAGGGACTCACAAAGACAAACATGGTCAACAAGGTGGAATTCCTAACAGATGACAAATTTGTGGATACCATTATAAGGCAGCACATTGTCAGTGTTGAAAAGGTGGCATCCAGATATTGTGTTTTACCACAAATGGGGCACCATTTGGATTTCCTGCTTCAGGCATCAAAAGGTGCTGTTTTCAAATTCAGCTCCAATGCTATTAACAGTAATCATATATAATCATTGTAATCATGGCCATAAGCATGACTGCTGCACCTCATGGGAAGAACTGAGGAGGGATCTGAAAGGGCCACAATCAAATCTGGATGTTTCCACATTGCAGTATGCATATTTTTGTTTAATTTTTTTGCACATACCACAATTTCTTTGCAGTACTTCATTTTGTATCATGCACCCTTGGTCAGTCAATGTGTAGTGTGTCCTTAGTATACTAAGGGGTTCCTTTCCAGTACTCTTTGCAAATACCAAAATTTGTGGATATTTACACCTGCAAGTCAACCCACCACAATAACACCTGGGGGCCATGCTCAGCCCTCTGGAGACAATGTGTGGCCTCCTCTCCTTCTCAGAAGTAACTGGAAAAACTCAGGATGCAACTAGAAGATTTACTGATTTATAGTCACATCTTGGAGGCCCTGCGAGGTCTCCAGGCATGTTCAAAGATGCTATACCAATGGATAAGAAAAGCCCACTTCATGCTGTTTGTGTCCTAATATTGGTTACCATTTCCTTCAAATTCACTCTCCCTGTTGACCTGCGATGAGGTTAAACTATCAGGAACAAATGAAAACTTATGACACACTTACAACACACAATTCTTTGCCTGTCCTGGCAATTACTAAGGAGCAGGTGTCCTGCTTATTCATCATTTGTCAAGCATTTCTGACATTTTATATTGTATGTTGGCAGAAGTGAGCATCTATATAGATCTATTGGCACTTGTGAAATTTCTTTTGTCTTTCCAGAGTGCTACTCAAATCTCTCAAGTGCCATTCATGATGATAGACATTCAGGATCTTAATTAAATCTTGTATGCCATGCTGTCTTTTATTATTGACATTGTCACATCCCACCTGTTTCTACCACTTACCTTCCTTTGAAGCTGGCAGAGTAAAATGAAGACAGTGTGTTTTAAGTGCCATTAAATGTAGATGCCACCTTCACTGCCACCAAGAGGAGCTCCTGGGGGGACATGCTACAAACATAACCAGTGAAGCCAGCATCCAAACCAAGCCAAAATCAGCATGCACAGCAAGGGCGCTTCAAACGCCTCTCAAACCATTTTCACTTTCTTACCAAAAATTGTCAGAGGTGGGGGTGTATAAACATCTTCTGGTGGCAATTTCCCAAGGTAGGTGCCACAACAGACAAGCCCCTCCAGTTCACATCAGATGGTGGACTAACTTGTATGGGAATGGGTTAGGTTATTGCTTGCCTGCAATTGATAATCAGAGATATTTTCCCATGGAACATCAAGGTAGTATGTTGCCATCTTGACTAGTAGATATGGAGAGCATGTCTTTTAAAACCATCCAAGCTAGTTGCCATCACCACATCTTGTGGCAATGAATTCCACAAACCAATTACGGAACTTATCACTGAGATCTAATCAAGCTTGCTTATGAAAATCAGTCTTTCAGTCTCCTCAGTATTCTATAATATGCTCTAAATATTTCAACCCTCTCACTACGTTCAATACCAGCCTTAAGACCACCACTGGCCCAGCCCTGAAGGCACCTTGTCTAGCTTACATCAGATGGGAGAAGATTCCCTTCAGATTTGCTCAGGCAAGAAGCAGATCCCCCCACTTCTCTCTTACTTCAGAGTACCTTCACAGCTACAGTGTTTGGGGGTATGCCAGGTCATGCCACCCTTGCTCAAGCCCTCTCATATAGAAGGAAGGAACTAGAAAAGAAGAAAAGATAATATCTTTTCAAAATTCTTCCGTAACAGAGCAAGATGTAGGTCATATGCTGAGAGCAGCCATGCTGAGATTTCTGAATTTCCAAAGATGTTACTTTGGCAAATGCAACACACCAGTACTATATGGAGCTGAAACGTTTGTATTATTTACTCAGATGATATAGTGCTGATTGGGGGGGAAATGAATCTAAAAGGTGTCATGCAACAAATTGGGATGGAAACTTTATTTTTTAGAGAATGTAAATGCAATAACACAACATGATTAATTACTTCCTATTGCACTGGGTCAGCGTGTGCTGAACTTTAATTTAGGTAACCTCAAGTGAGTTAATACAAATTTCACATGAATCTTTGGCCATTGCTGGATCCTTAGCACTGTGTGGCTATATCATCAATCTCCTTAACATTGCTCAGACACAGTTTTTAAAGGGGGCGAGGGTAAACTATTTTTTTAAGAGCTACACTTAGTTATTATATTTATGGATTTGTTCTGTCAAAGCAATAATTCATGAAGTTAATCCAAAATGGAATATATTCTTTCCTTGAGCATGTGAATTTTAGAATTACTTCATCCTCTTTGACTTTGCAATAATATGTAATTTGGATAGCACTCTAAGTTGGAACATGCTTCACATATATTACCTTGCTGTAGATTTTATAATAACCTTATACATTCAATTCACCCCATATTGGAGCATGGGAGATGAGGTTGAGATGGACCAGTTGTCCTAAGACCTAGTTGGTTCATAGCAGAGGTAAATTTTGAACCAGTGTTGGCCATAAGTAGGGTTGCCATAATTCTCTTCCACAAAATCAGTACAGGATCCTCTGTCCCATTTGCCAGTAAGTGAAAACAATCCCTAAAAATTGGGATTGTCCCTGTTTTTCAGGTCATATGGCAACCCTAGCTATAAGCCAATTTGCCAGTTTGATGACATTGGGCCCCACAATTTGAGGATCCTTGCAATGGCATGGCAAGCAGATTTTCCACTGCTACAGCCATGAATTAATACCATTCCCACGCATTCTTGAGCTAAAAGGATAAAATGGAGCATCTACTTGTGGAACCCACCAATGCACCCAACCTTTTGTTCTCTTGGCCCAAAATGGGCCCTCTTGAAACAGTCATCATATCATGCAGCACTACCAGTGCTCATCTTTCCATGGCTGTATGGTGAGGTTGTGCTGGCTGTTTTAAGGCAGTCATAAAGTGTGAGCCATGTGCTACTGTAGTAGCATCCCCAAAATGGGGGAACAGCACAAAGGCTGTGATCCTGAAGTGCACTTGGGCTAGCCTCTCTGTTACTGGGCTGGCCCAATTTTAAGATAGGCCAGCCCAGTTACACCAGAAAGACTTTGGCCGACATAAATCAACATAGGCTGGCCCAAAACAGATGGACCTGGGCCAGCCTAGCTGTGCCAGCCTGGGCAGTTCAGGAGAGGCATGTTGAGCATGACCTAAAACATTGCAATTAGGCTGTATCCAGAGTCACTTTCAGGGCAAAAATGCCCCCTCAGAGTTAGAATACCTAAGTGATGGCAAAAAATTCTGAGTCCTAAGCCAACCCCTGCCTTTCTACCTCAGTATACAGCACAACTACACCAGCTCATCTCAGGATATGGCACAACTATACAAGCTGTATAACTATACCTCAGGAAGGATACAGCACAATTACACCAGCCCAGTGTGCATTTTGCCCTTGTGCAGCTGCCTCTTCAGCAGCAGTTCAGCCAGCCAGAGGCCGCCTAGTCCTGTGATTTTGGCCTAACTTGTCAGCTCAAGTTATGGCCTACTTAGGCCAGCTTAGCCAGGCTCTTTTCTGGCCTAAGGTCAAGATGGTTGCCTAAGTTTTATAGGCAGCTCAATATGCCATGTAAGGACCCCTAGCCTTCAAAACCATCATCATCCCAAATTGTCTTTTCCTAAGTTGTTCTGAGACAGTGCTTGCTTTGTAAATGAGTCTTTTAGATATCTCAGGCAAGTCATATATAAAACAGAACTCTATTATCAACAGAAACACCACGGAGCCATTTGGCATTTCCTTATACAGCACTGTTCCTTAAAATGTAACAAAGTCCAGTATTAGCCATTTTGTCCTGCAGTACACAAAATGCCATAAGGCATTAATATTAGACACTGGACAAATCTCATTAAACCATTAAGCCCCAGCAGGGGGTAATTATATTTTTATCACAAGGCAATCACAATTCTGGGCGAAAGAGGAACACCCAGCTGTGTCTCCCGCCCTGGGGGCATCATTATTGCTTGATAATCTCACCTGTGCAACTGTCAGGTTTCATTGCCCAATTAATTTACATCCATAGATTGTTCAATAAAATGCCCCCTGTAGTAATTTCAAATGATTTAGTGACTTTTATGTCTTTTGCATTAACACAACAAGATCTGCAGGTCTTGAAAACTTCTACATAACTATCCAATTTTCCTATGCCTCAGTGTTATTCCCTCCTGAGTGTCCAGGTCAAAAATGTACAGTCTTCAACCATCAGTTACAACACAACACTAAGCACTTCTATTCAGCAGTAAATCTGATAAATTACTCCCACATAATTGTGTGTTGGATCACAACCTAAATAAAGGCCTTGACCTTCATGAATGTTTCCTCTTTTTAATGATGCTGTCTTCAAAATTCAATAAATGTTAACACTTATACTGTTATAATGCTTACAAAATAGTCCTTATGTACAGATTGTTAAAGGAGGCTCGGGATATATTATGGTACCTCGAGAAGGTTTTGGATCTAAAAGGATAAACATGCACTGAGAAGGACCTAACTTAAGTATGGATGAATTGGAAAGTCTTTAGGAGGAAGCCTTCCAAGACATGAAATAAAATATGAAGCAAGAAATTGGTACATCTTAAAGCTAGACTACAAGCCTATCTCCCTTTGCCATTAGCATAACTATTATTGTACTGGCAGTCACAAAGCAACCCTCCTGACACATGCTGCAGGATTTCTTGTGGGGAGGCTGGAGCAGAGTGATAGACCCACTAGAACAGGTAAGCATGCTCAGGTGCTGGAGGAAGGTATGGAACAGGTTGAGTGGACAGAACAAGGTGGTGATGAGGCAGGGGACGACAGATCCTCCAAGATAAATTTCATCAGAAGGTACAAAGTTCATTTGGACCCCTTCCCAAAGTGGGAGGAAAGGCGTGAAACAGAGTGGAATGGCGTAGGGAGAGGGAGAGGGAGAGGGTGGTGACATTCAGAAAAATATTTGGAGCCCAGATGGACCAGCTTCTCAATAAGGAGCCCAGGTCTATACACCCACAAGGTTTTAACAATTAGATATATTAATATAGAAAAATTAAAACTCCTTAAAATCTTTTAAATTTAGAAAATAATATATTTGGGGACCTTGTGGAATTGGACAGGTTTGGTGGCAGAAGTGCACACCAAATCCTAACCTACTTTCTGGGCTTGATCAATCTTCAGGGATCAACATGGACTTACAGTATACTAGTAATATCACTGGCACAAGGTGACTCATTGTGGCTGCTGGGTCTTACCCTGGGACAAGAAACCAAATGTTCCCATATCCAAGGAAGTAAAAAATTATGTGTGAGATACAGCAGAAGCCATACTGACACTGATGCATCTCTGCACCAGGATTTTGAAAGGATTAGCGGCACAATCCAGAGTTAGGGCAGTGAGGAGTGCCCTAGTTGGGCTGTGCCAACTATTCTGAATCCAGAGCAGAATGTTATGCTGCATCCAGAGAGTCAGGAAGACTGGCCTGCCCTAACTGCTCCAGAGCATGCTCAGTAGGCACCAAGTAAGAGACACCTGGGGAGGGCTTGCTCCTGAGGAGACCTCCCTCAGATCACACTGAACAAGGAACAGCTGTGATGCCTGCCTTATAAGATGAGCCTGCCAGTACAGTCTACAGTGAATACAAGGGGCTTGCTGGAGTGGCCTGCTGTGTCCCCAGGTCAGTGGCTGCCATAGTTGTGCCATATCCTGAGGTTGAGAGGCAGGGGTTGCAGCTAGGCTGGTCAAGAACTCAGATTTTTGGTCAACACTGCCATTCTTACTCTGCCTTATCATGGACCCCTATGGGTCTACTCATTACTGTACCTGCTCCTGAGGTGGTGTAACTCTGAGGGCTGGAAGAGGGCATTTCTGCCTTGGAACAGGCTTTGGATACAGAGTAACTGCTCTGCCCTAGGCAGTGCTAAACATCCCCTCCACATGCCTCTCCTGAACTGCCTAGACTGCCCCATCTAGGATATGTCTATATTGCCTTAGATGCCCCAAGCCTTTTCCAGAATAAGTAGGGTGGCCCATCTTGCAGTTGGGTCAGCCCAGTGATAGATAGGGTAACCCAAGTACACTTCTAGATTGTGCTCTGAGATGGGCTAGAATCCTATACAGATTTTCAAGAATAAGCCCCTGGTGGACCTAAAGGGCATTTATAGACAGACTTTCTTTTGACTAGACATGTACAGTATAGTATTGGGCATAAAAGGCTTTCCCCCACATAGTCCAGCACAGAATAGTAAAGATCAGAATATTGTTTCTTCCACACCCTCCTCTCACCCTCCAAAAATTGAGGTATATTCCTTTGCTTTCTTCTTTGCAGAAAAATTAGCACATTCATTAAATATTCAGTATTTTGCTTTGGTCGAGGAAGAGCAGTGAAGGACACAATATTCCTGTTAAAGTCTATGAGCAAATCCTGTCAGTCTTTGATATGGATATACAGTTCTTGTGAGATTTTTCCTACTATCCTGTACTATGAAGACAAATAAGGACAGCAGGTTTTTGATGAATGGTGAATAGGAATTACTAGTGATGAAAAGGGACTACTATGGACGATGCAAACGAAGGAAGGGAAGAGAGGCTGACACAACAACGCATTTTGCGCAGAATAAAATGTTCCCTTTAATAGAATGCATTATCTGGGGATCTCAGCTGGAGATACTTGACTATAGCGCAGGAATGTTTAATTCATAACTGCTACTTCAAAAATAGAAAAATTCACTGACAACAGTCTGCATTAAGCTCAGAGTCAAGGTGCAAGATTGATTCAATATGCATGGCAAAAGTCAAAGGAATGAAACATTCCCCATGCTCTGCAAAACCTATGAATGTGTTTAGCCGCAGCACAATTCAGTGGGTCAATTCAGTGAGTGAGCAGGGTTAAGACTTTTGCTATTACAAAAGGATAAAGATATTGTGCAGTAGGCATGCCATCCTTCCCCAACAGCGGAAAACACAAGGGAACTTTTTCAGAACAGATCAAGGCTGCAAGATAAAGATGAAAAGTTTCCTGGGCTCCTTATTCCTACATTACAGAACAAGTTGTCAGTTCAGGTCCTGGACTGCAAAACTTTTTGCTTATAGAACCTATATGTAGCACCCATAGATGCAGTGCTGGGATTCAAATAAATTAACAACAGATTCTATATCCTAATTACCTAAATTAACAACAGGTTCTATGTCCCATTAATAACCGGTTCTCAGAACCAGGCACTCATTAGCAAAGGGTTCTATAGAATATGTGAGAACCCCCTGAAGCCCACCACTGCATAAATGCCTATATGTATGTGTGTATATATCTCTGTGTGTTTTATAGTGATGTGTATTATAACAGACAGACAGACAGACAGACAGATACCTTGTAGATCCAAAGCCAGAAAACACATCATGACATCCTGTGAGTAAACACTGGCATGGAGGTCTGCACCACCGCTCCAGCATTGGATTCAATTGAATAGCCACCCACAGTGCAGAGCATCTGGGTGTGAAAGGGTGGTGAGAGGTAAAATTGAGATGGGAATGGTGGGGGAAGGTGGAATGGCAGGCAGATCAGGCCCAGGAGGAGTAGGGTTGGTAGATCACACCTCATCGTATGCTAACCCAACCTGGCTCAGAACACATTAGACATGGATACTTGCACTAGTACCTACTATTTTGTAGGAACAGATTTATTTAGAGCAAGCTGGAGCTTTATTTGGGGTAAGAAAAAAAATTCCCTTATACCAAGAAGATTTACACCCTGCTTTTAAGCTATGCTTGATACAGCAGAGCCATGTGTGATGTACAGTGCTGCACTAGCACAGCAAAGGATTGGGCAGCCGGAAAATGCCTTTCTTTCAAGTTGCCACACAGCTATGTGGCAATGAAGGTTGAAAAGAGAGACAGTTCTCTCTAGAGCAGTGGTCTCCAAACATTTTGGCAGGAGGGCCACATCACCTCTCTAATATCTTCTAAGATATGCTAGATACAGCAGAGCCATGTGTGGTCTCCAAACCCTGGCCCAGGGGCCAGATGCGGCCCTCAGAAGGCCTCAAGATTCCACTATCCGGCACCTGGTCAAGCCCTGTAATCCACTCCAATACATTCTTATATGTAAATTTATTCAATATTTTTTTGGCCCCTGACACAGTGTCAGAGAAATGATGTGGCCCTCCTTGGCAAAATGTTTGGAGACCCCTGATCTAGAGCAATGTTTTCTTCCCTCTTGCACTTTACTGTATCAATGTGGCATAACATTTGCTTTTCAACTATCAACTCCTTAAACGCATCACTTCTTGCAGGAAGTCAGAGAAACACCATCTTGATCTTCACTCCATGTGTCAATAATATAGGCTAATCCACAAACCTAAACAGTCAAATAAATCTATTGCTTTAGAGTGACACTGTACAAGTGAGAAAGATGCTCTATATTTATACGTTGTGAAAGCCAAACATTTTAAATTCTACCTCCAACCTTCCTTAAAAATTACAAAGTGATAACAATGAACAAACAATATAGCACACCCATGCGTTTGAAGAAAGAACACTGTATATCCATCACTTCAGATCTTTATTAGGTGTTTCCTACATTCTCATATGGGGAATATTTAATTGAATATAACAAAACAGATTGCAAACTCTTGAAAGTTCTGCAAGCAAATTTATGAAAGCCAGAATGTATATGTTGCAAGACAACCCACTGCAATTCATCTCTAGGTATTTTTCAAAGAATAAATACCTAATACTGATTAAAGAATCTCAGGTTGAGGAATAAAATTTATGGTGAGACCTGAACCTTCTGCCCAACTGAGAGTCATCGAAGTGGAATTTAGGTATGTAATGCTTTTAAGTCATGAGTGATGCATGTTAGGCATGATATATGAATGTCGTGTAAGCAGAAGAATACTAATGATTCTTCTCCCCACTTCCCAAGATGAGCTAAGAAAACTAATCCTATTTTAAATGCTTGAAGAGACAAATTTATGACTTTTATTACTTTAATGGGACTTTGGTGTTAGCACTAAAACTCAGAGCTCAATTCCTGGGGCTATAATCCCTAGTCACTTCCTAGGAGGTGAATTGAACAGAAATCAATAGGATTTTCTTTCAAGGCAAGAATGCTGGATCAGTGTGCAAGACCATTATGTCAGCTTCCCCTGCTTTTTGCAAATCCAAAATGTGGCTGCAGATTTGTATTGCCACATTAAAAGACAGACGCCCAAAACAAGCAGCTTTTGGTAAGAACACTTTCAAAACCTTGTCTTCTCTTTCTTGGGTGGGGAGGGTGATGTAAACTGCTTTGTGCACTTGTGTTGTTGTGAATTGTTATAAAATGAAACAATATTATTGGCTTTGAAGATGTCAGGTTGGAGGATCTATCATCTTCTCTCAATTTAGCATTTACTGAAAACAAGTCCCATGTCCATTTTGGTGAATGATGCTCCAATTCTATGTCCCACCTCCAGTGCTGATGCACATTTACCAAAATGGCATATGTTTCATCTTTCTGGTTAACTCTGGGATGCTGCACGGGTTTCTGTTTATGCTGCATTGGTTTCCAAATACACTTTCCATCCTCCCTGTCCAGAAATGCTCAACACTTCCTCCTACCACCAACTCATTAGCATTGCTGGACAATGTACCAGCCTGTGCATGCTGCCTTCAGCCACTGTTCTGGTGGCTTTGTTGCTCTCACTGGCAAAGCATAACTTCTGCCAGCATCTTGTAACTTCCACAGTGGAATGTGCATTCCAGTGGCACTTCTGGCAAACAGGACTGAGCCATGTGTTGCACAATACATAATAAGACAAACATAATTCATTCAAAAGGCTTGTTTGTCTTACAAAACATTCTTCATACAAAGCAGATTGTCTTTTATGAAATAGTGGAAACTCAGACAATTGGTTCCACAACCCAAAAATATTCATATAAAAATACTTACTGTATGTAAAAATGATGACAAAACACTGTAATCAAATTCAAAACCAGTGCTGGATTAACATATAAACTAAACAAGCTGCGATTGTGATTGTTCTTTTGATGTTTTTGTTTTGTTGTAATCTTTAATGCCAATAAAGGTATTCGCAATCGCAACTAAACAAGCTATAACTTGGAGCCCCACTCTTTTTTGCCACCCAAAAATTTAAAGGAAAAAAGAAACTGGATGTACATTTCCAAAATATAAGATAAAAAAACAAATAAAATAAAACCTACATACAGCAATAATGTTTTGTGTTCTGAAGTAGGTCCATAAATTAGGTCCATAAATTACGATATAGCATATATTCAACACAAAAAAACGGTGACAATTTGTTGTTGACAAAGGACAGCTGGACATATAAAGGGCCCCTTACCTTCAATAGCTTATGGCCTCATCAAACCTAAA
Source organism: Cryptoblepharus egeriae (assembly GCA_030015325.1). Classification (NCBI taxonomy): domain Eukaryota; kingdom Metazoa; phylum Chordata; class Lepidosauria; order Squamata; family Scincidae; genus Cryptoblepharus; species Cryptoblepharus egeriae. The sequence goes on from JAREYC010000002.1 coordinate 195,115,325, forward strand.
TCTGGTTCTGTTCAAAACAATGTAATATAATACAGAACACAATTACTGTAATATTAATTGCATTGCATTGGCATCCATCAGTCTTGAAAGACTATGGTATCATGCTCGACGCTGTATGTGAAGAATGAAGCCCTGGGTAGACTGACATGGAGGATAGGCTGTTACCCAAGCAGCAAATCCCCCCTCTCCATGCCACTGAAATAGTCCAATGGAATGGCAGAGCCGATATGATTAGTTCCAGCTGCATCACAGAGCTGGGCTAAGGACAGGAATTCACCCTGTCTTGTGGAGACCTGGGTCTCGAACCCTGGCCTTCTGGTTTACAGGCACAAAGGTTTGTAAACCTACAGGTTTACAAACAAACCACTTGCACCACCCAAGTAAAAAAAACACTGTAGTATACTGTACAGTAAAACAGAAAACAAAAACCTTCATGGCCAAGGATGACTAATTTTTCATTAAAAGAGTCATTGGTGTCTTTTTGAGCAATTTTAACAAAGAACCTTCTAATGACACTTGCTTTTGTCTCATTTTGAAGATTTCAAGGAAATGTGACATTGCATTGTCATTAAACTGATTCATTGCTCACACTGCTACAGCCTTATTTGGGGGGTGCTTTTCTACATATTTTTTCACCATTTCCCCCTACAGATGAGCCAAAATCTCATTCAGTGTGAGGGATTCCTCCTCCTTATTCTCCTCCTCTGCAGCTGAGATCTCCTTCATAACCTTTCGCTGTTGCTCATGATGCAGATCCATCAATTCGTCCGTTTACAACAAATTTTCGTTGTAAAACTATTTGTCTTACAAAGCTGAATTCCTTAGAAATTTTAGTTTATCTTACAAAGTATTTGTCTTACAAGTTATTTGTCTTACAAGGTACCACTGTATTTTAATATAGTGAATAGAGAGGTTGTTTACTCTCTTATGGAAAGGGATCAAGAGGCCCATCTCTTATGCAATATATATTGTATATATCAATAAGTAGCTCTGTACTGGCTGCCACATCTCCACATCACTATTGAAACCCCCATCCAGACCTGCATAAATATAAAGGAATTGACACAAAAATGTCTATGAGAGAAGCAAAATAGCTCTGCAACAACAGATCTTTCTCCAACAATACTTTCCCGGGGGCCTGAACAGTAAGTAGTCTGCTGCTGCCTCACCCAATTGCTGCAAAGTTGATGGTTATTCATTAAAATACCTATATAGGTCATGTGAGAGATATTTCATAAAGGAGGATGTAAAGACAACCTCAAAAATCTGTACCATCCTGCAGCTACGTTTGTAAAGATAACATGATAAAAAAGATAAAGATAAAAAGTGACGGTGGCTTAGAACTGTTGAAAGTGAATCAGCTGTTTTCATAATGGAGGGTAACTGATCCACCCCGAGTGCTAGTCCTGACAAAAGAATGAACAATTGTGCCTCTAATGGATTTGATTGCTGTAACACGGACTCTTAACAGGGTGACAAACTACTTCCTGATAAAAATTCCATATTAGCACACGCATGAGCCTGATAAAGGAAGCACTCTCACAATACAGCTTTGCAACCAGATGCCTCTGGAAATCACTGTCAATAATGCTGACAATGGATCCTGGCTGAAACACAAGACACCATTACAAACCTGAAGCAGCGTCTCTGTACATAGAGCAAAAACAAAACAAAAAAAAAAACCCCAAACAAATAATAAAAATTAAAAAAGAGCGACTTGCGCAGCTATTTTGAAAATGCTGCCTGGCTGAAATTGAATAGAAATATGTTGTGTGTTTTTTTCGTTGTCAAGGAATGAAATACCATGGGGGAGGCTGTACAATTAAAACATACTCATTCTTAATATCTTCATGATCTTCACCTTCTCTTTGGCAAGCAGATAGGTTTCTGCGGTGGCGGCTTTCATAACATCTCCAGGGGGTGGAAGAACTTATTTGGAATTCTGCTCTGCTGTCAGATAAAAAAGGTTGATCTTATCAGCACAGGTGCACACTGCAACATCTAGCAGCTGAGGGGAAGGCCTGGGATCATAAGGGAGACGTCAGCCCATCTGTGCAGTCACTGGGCTGCCCTTTCTCCTCTCAGCTTCCTTCGTCTACACTTAAAAAATAAAAAGAAATAATTACATAGCAAAGTGAGGCCTGAATTACACTTATTCACTGAGGTATTTCTGCTTGCGTGCAAAGCCAGCGCTTTCCATAGGCTGACTAAGGGCGCAATCCAGAGTAACTACAGGGAGTCCTTGCTCCGACGTAAGAACAATTTACTCTGGATTGCAATATGAATTTCCCATAGGATTTCACTAGGTGGTGCCATAACTACGTCGACATAAATGTCTCTTACGTGCTCCCATAGTTACTCTGGATTGTAGGGTGAGTGACAACTTCTATCTGCTCACCTCCAATAGCTCCAGGCCCTCCTCTTTCTGCACCCTTGATTGGAAAAGACAGAGCAGGGCATGTGGAGAAGAGAAAGTGTTGCTCTCTAGCCCAGCACTCTACTTTTTTTCACAGTTTCTCTCCGCTTTCTATTCCCATTTCCACTCCAGAATGAGAGGGGAGGAGGCTGGTATATCACCAGATAAGGCAGGAAGAAGCCTTGTTCAAGTTGCCTCATGCAACTTTTGTGTCTAACTCAAAATTGGAAATTGAAGAGATCCACCCATTTGCTTTTAAACAGTGAAAAAATAAGGAACTGTTCACATTTATTGCAATTTATTTGTCAAAAAAATCATTCAGGCGGAAAGGAGAACTTCAGAAGCGTGTTGGATTTGTGTCATTTGGTTCTGTGCACTGGAGAGGTGCAGTCAGCTACCTGTTCTGAGATCCTTTTTATCTTGTCTTTTATGTCTTGGCTGACTGGACTTACTGGTTACAGATATAATTGCATATTTCATTGCAAAGCCTCCTTTTGGAAGCGTTGCATGCCATCCAATCACTTTTGTAAAAGTCATCCTTGAGCCGGGGAGAGTTGATCAATTTTAAATAACTCTCACTTTTATTATTCTGGAGGATGTGGATGAAGCAAGTGATGATTGCTTCAATCCAGACATTGCAGCTCTTCCCTCTGTTACTCTGGTGCTTATTATTTTGTTATTTGGTGGGTGGGTGAGTGAGTGAGTGAGTGGCTTTAGGAAGTGCGGGAGGGCCAACCCTCTCCAGACTTAACTCTCCCTCTAGCACTCGTGAGGAGGAACCCGGGTCTTTTAGACAAAGAGGCAAGACCAGTGGAGTAACTAAAGGGGGCTCAAAGCACTAAGTTTTGCAGGGAGTCTCACTGCAAGAGGCCCATAACCCCTTTAGAGCCATTCAAGGCATATGCATCCATTTTGATCCAACAGACTGTAATTGCTCTGAAGGGTAAGAGTAGAGGTCCCTTATATGCTGGGTTGCCAGTCCCGGTTTTGGGGGATTGCATTCACTTACTGACAAGTCAGACAGGTGGTCCCGGCCCAGTTTTGTGAAAGAGAATTATGGCAGCCCTCTCTGCAACCCCTCTAGCTACACCACTGGGCAAGTTCAGCATTACTGAGAACCTGAGAACAATGAGACAGAAACAACTTCAATTACCCAGCATGTATTAAAAGAATGTATGAAAAGAAATAGGTTCAATAAACAATTAAGCCTAACAAAATGTGTGAGTGTTCCAACAATGGATGATTTTATGCATCCTACACTGTTCCTACAGTGTAATTGATGCATCCAATAATTAAGAAAATAGAACAACCACAAAGGAAGGAGGTATAGGGTAAACTCTACTCTTTTTACCCTAGTCCCTACTTTATTTTACAGTGTAATGTAAATGTAAGGACTCCTGAAACCAATCTTTCCAATGAATCCCTTTCCAATGAACTATGCCACCTTTGCCTATTTGTGAGTAAAGCTGTGATATGGTCACTTTCACTTTCCATAGAGTTCAATGCCTATTTTAGTGTTTTGGCCCTAACATTTGATAGGAAGGTACTATTTCAAAATGGATTTTTGCATCAAATTCTGCTCTTCGATACTAATCAAATGGTATATGACATGAAGGGGTTTGGTGTACCATTACAAAGTTGTAATTTTTAGGTCCCCCCGTGCACGTCACCCCCTTAGGTGCACCACCTGGTGCAGACCGCACCACCCGCACCACCCTAGTGACCACTCAGATTTGCCCACTCCTCTATAATCAAAGCAATTCAAATGTGTTTGAGCCACATTGCAAGCTTCTAAATTTGAACTTAGAAATAATGAAACTTTAAGAAATTCATTTATTCTATTTTTTTTAACTGCAGAGAAAACTAAATGCACATTTGCCAGTTTTTCCCTGGCAAGCTCTAAATATACTTTAAAAATGAATATTGACTATCATTATTTCAGTTCTTGCTATTTGAAGTTTTCAGCTCCGCTTGAAGACATGTTTTCCCAGGCAATATTCTGCTTCCCCAAGATTATGACTGTTAGGATTCCAATCTTTCCATCAGTGAAACATACTCCTGATGGTCCTCATACATTGACTTCTTGTCCCCTACTGGTAGTCCCAACACAGTACTGCAAATAATGGACCTGATGCTGATCACTTGCCAATTTTACTGATTTCAGATTTTCAGTATACTTTGTAAAGATAAAGAACACGGGGAGAAATAATTATTTCCTGCAGAGAACAGTTTCAGAAAACCAGCATGAATCCAAGAACACAATGATTGCTGGCAAACCCCATGACTTGGAGAACTGGTAATGGAATAACACAGTACTTTTCATCTAGGCAGTTCAATATTATGTTGAAATGGGAAAAGAAAACATTTTTATTAGAAAGAGCAAAGGATATAGGCATTCACTTAATCCTGCTTCCTTTTGTACTCATAACTGGAAAATATAAAATTATTAGAAGTCAAAATAAATTATTAGAAGGCTGATCTAGTCATTATTAAGAAAATATTTAAATTCCATGGCACCAACATAATTTTGATCTAATAGTTCAAGGAGCCAGTCACTTTGGAAAGATCAATTCTGGCAGACTTGTATCCCCCCTCTCCAGGGCTATGGAACATTTTAGCAGTCCATCCCTACAATCCAGAGTAACTACGGGAAGACATAAGAGGCACTTACTCTGGATTGCTCAATGCATTTCCCATAGGTTTCCCATAGCTGGCACTGTAACTACGTTGGTGTAAAAGGTCCCGTAATTACGCTGGATTGTAGCCAATGTTGTCTTTATACTAGAGATTTATGTATAACATAATGTAAATGTACAGATTGGACTATATTGCCTAACCAAGAGGACACTGTGCCTGTTTGAGACCGCGGTCCCCACAAGACAGGGTGAGCTCCTGTCCTTAGCCCAGCTCTGCGACGCAGCTGGAACCAACCATATCAGCTCTTCCGTTCCATTGGACTATTTGAGTGGCATGGAGAGGGTGGATTTGCTGCTTGGGTAACAGACTGTGCTCTGTGGTGGGCCCAGCCTGGCCCAACAACCAGTTCCCTGGAAGTGGGCGGGGCAAGGCTGGGTCAGGGGGTGGGGCCGTGGTCATGGGGCAGGGCTGGGGAGAATTTAAAGGGGAAATCTTTTTTAAAAATATAAAAAAAATTTTAAATTTTTTTTTTTAAAAAGTCTAAGTTTTTGTTAGTGCCCCCCAGCAACCCTAACCACACTTTCCTAGGAGTAAGCCCCATTGACTGTCATGGGACTTACTTCAGAGTAGTCAGCATAGGATTGTGCTCCCAGGCTGCAGTCCCAGCCACACTTTCCTGGGAATAAGACCCATTGAACACAATAGGGCTTACTTTTGAGTAGACATGGTTAGGACTTTAGTCACCAGGCTATAAAAAAAGAGGATCTATCCTGGAAAAGAGGCAGCAATCCTAAAGACAGTTTCCTGGGAGTAAGACCCATTGAGTACAATAGGGCTTACTTTTGAGTAGACATGGTTAGGATTGTAGTCACCAGGCTAAAAAAAGAGGATCTATCCTGGAAAGGAGGCAGGAATCCTAAAGACAGTTTCCTGGGAGTAAGACTCATTGAGCACAATAGGGCTTACTTTTGAGTAGACATGGTTTGGACTTTAGTCACCAGGCTAAAAAAGAGGTTCTATCCTGGAAAGGAGGCAGGAGTCCTAAAGACAGTTTCCTGGAAGTAAGACCCACTGACTGTAATGGGACCTACTTCTGAGTAGATCTGCCTAGCTGAGGCTGCAGCCCTGTCCACACTTCCCTGGGAGTAAGACCCACTGAAAAAGGGGCCGGGGAGGCTGCATGCTCCTCCAGCCGGCTGCAGCTCCAGCAGCCAGAGGAAAGATGCTCCGGCAAAGGGGTTTTTGCATAGTGCCCGGCTGCCCCCTTTAGCTGTGCTCAGAACCGGTACCCTGGTTATCTGCTCCCCCCCTTGCTACCGGATCAGTAGCGGCAAGGGGAAACTAACAACCAGCACTGGCGATCCGGAACGAACCCATCTCTGCCCGCCACTGCCTATCCTCCATATTAATCTACCCAGCCCTTCATGCTTCGCATACAGCGTCAAGCACGATACCATAGCCTTTCGAGACTGATGGATGCCAATGCAAAGAGGACAATCCTAACCATGTCTACTCAAAAGAAAGCCCCATTGTGTTCAACAGTCTTTCTTCTAGCAAAGTGTCTTTAGGATTGCAGACCAAGTCACACAACCGCACAGGGAGAATTATGTATATGCCTGTACCAGCACCTCTGTGTGAGTAGCGGCACCTCTGTGGGTGACTACTGGCACCTCTGTGGCAAGTACTGTCTTCCTGGGCAGAGTTTAAACCCTGTTTATTGCAGCAGCTACAAGCTGCCTCTGCACAGAGAACTTGTTGGAAACACACACACAGGTGGGTACCTGTGAGTACTGGCAGGTGAGTACCAGCACCAATTTTTCCAGAAAAATAGCATTGGGTGTAAATTTGATGAGCGATTATGAAGGTTTGAGTGCCTTGCTCTTTGTTGGCCTAAAAGATCTCATTTTTCTCTTTTGGACAGGACTTTTCAATAGATGTGCCATGCCCTGCAGATTTGCATAATGCAATTATGTTGTTCACCAACTCTAGGTGTGATCTGGAAGCTACAACAGCTTTGAGGAAATTATCACACTGGCACCTATATCTTGATAATAACAAAATGTGGTAGGGAGACTACTGAAGACAACAGAAAACACCAAACTGCCCCACACCACCATGGGATCAGGGTGAGTTGTGCTGGCATAAAAGATTACATCCAGAGGGATTGATTGGCAGCATTCAGCAATTCAAGCAGCACAATGGATGGGACAAAGAGGAAAGGCAACCAAACACAGAGGTTCTGAAGATGCTGGTTAAGGAATTGGAAAGCTTCTACTGGGTCACATAGGTAAAAGCTGACATCAAACCTAATCAAAACTGACATCAAACCACACATCAAAGCTGACATACAACCTAATCCAAAATTCCCCCAGCCTATGCACTGTATTGTGGCGGTGGCGGTGGAGCAATCATGATATTATGGGACAGAAACCTGTTTTACTTTGCTGTTATATAGTGGGTTAGATGTGAGGCATAGAAGACAAATGATATCAGCTCAACATGTTTATGATGAAGTGGAATAGAATAAACTGTGACCCCATGAACACTCCTATTTTATAGATTCCAGCTCCTCCTAGTCAACCCACCATTAGTTGTTTTAAAACTGTTCATGTCCAGATTGGTGTCTTTATCCTGGCCAATCAAATGTGCAGGATTAGGATCCTGTTGCAGATTCATAGATCAAATAACTTGAGCCAGTTAGAACTGCAGACTTCAATCCCCATACATAACAATTACCTAGGAGCAAGCATCCACTGCCCAAAGGGTCTTCTCAGATCTGTGTCTGCCATTTTGCTGGCATAGAACTGAATAAAGGAAAGGGATGGGTAGAGGGAACTTGTCCAAGATCACCTCTTCCCATCCATGAAGCATCCCTGTTACTACCTTACCTGCTTTTACCTGATCAAGGCACACATTTAGGCCAGCATAACTCACCTGGCATATCTTCCCATGGTGATGTGGACAGGTCAGAGTATATCTGTGCACTGGCCCAATCCCCTCAGGAGTGGTGCAGAACTGCCTTATGGCACTTTTGTGACACCCAAGGATCAGCACAGGACTTATGCCAGGGTTTATGCCAACCTAATGGGAGGATAGGATGTCAGTGTGTCACCCAGTCACTGCTGGAGTGGGGCATATGGAGTCTTGGGCTGCATGCAGCAGCAGTTCAAGAGCACATAATACTGGTGTACCTCTTACAATGCTATGAAGGACTTGTGGCAACAGATTGCAAAATCTGCCACTGTAAGCTGTTGAAACAGTTTGGCTGCCCATTTGAAGAAACTAACTTCCCATTTGAAATGTCAGTTTCTGTCCTTATTTTGTTTACCATGAATTAACAAATCATTTTATGCTATTCATTTCATTTATTCAAATGAAAATTTTCATTTGACTGATATCTTAAGCCACGTCTTGGGTTTTTCAGACTTAAATTTTATCATCTATGTTATATCTATCCCTGTGTTACTAAAAATGGATTGATATAAATATTGACTCTGATATTATTATGTGCAAACAAACTCTGACAGCATCTCATCTACTGGAATATTGAAGTCCTGGGGAGTCACTCTGAAATATTTACCACTCCTTCTCCCTTCAGTATTGAAACCCATAAGAAATGAAGTAAATAATTAAAATGTCAAATGGAAATCAATGTAAATTGGGAAAGCATTAGCTTTCGGTTCATAATATAATAATATAATTATCCACATTAATTTTGATGAAGTAATAATTTGTTCAATCCTATGTATGAAATGGTTTAACACATTCATTTTGTAAAAGAGATTACAGCAATTTATACTGACCATCTTAAGTGATGTATTTGTAATACATATAATTACTGGTTTTTATAGTGCAGAAAAATGGTTATGCTAATCGGCTTAGGACAGCCTTGGACAGAGTGTTCACCTTTGTTCCTCCAAATGCTGGTTTACATTAAGTTCTCATTTGCCCCAGTCTTATAGTGTCTGTCTAGAAAAAAGGCACTAAAATGTTTCTAACATGCTTCTTTATATATATAAAGAATATATATATTTATAAAGAATATATATTTATAAATACATAAATATATAAATATTTGCCAGCAGTTGATTTGCACTCATATGTTCCAAACTTTGTGGAAACATTCATCTTCATCCTGAAATCTACTCACAAAACATTCAAGAAGGAAGTTCAATATTTCATGTTGCTCTGGGAGAACACTTGCAACATCTCTGGATGTGATCAGAGGGCAAATGCACTTGTGCAGCACAGAAAATGCTGTTGTACTACAAGCCCTAGAATAGATAAGGTATCGATTAACTTGAATTAAGTTAATTCAAGTTAATCAATAATTTGGGTGTTATTCAATTTGGGATAATTTGGGATAATAATGAATAATTTGGGTGTTATTCAAATTCCATAGCACCTCAGATGGTATGAATGCTTCCCATATATCATTCAGTTGTATGGGAAGCATTCATACCATCTGAGGTGGGTATGATGTAGCCAACAGACAATACAATCCCAACTTGCTCTGGAGTTGGCATGCTGCTGTGCCTGCACTGCATCTGACACACGTTTGGGGCTCCTGCCTAAGGTAAGGGGAAACTGCAGCGAGTCCAGTGGAGCTACTTGAATCTGTGTCACTGAGATTGGTGGTACAAATCTGAGCAGTCCAGGACTGGCGTGGGCTGTCTGAGAACAGGGCTAGTATCTGACACTAGCGCCAGGTCTTGGCCTCGGCCCCCACTCATACCCATCTGTCTACAGTCTCCTTGCTGTCCAAACTCCCCCACCTTGGAACATTCCACCTTCCTACACTTCTGTGCTGCCTGACCTCTGCCAGCACAACTCATCTCATCCCTGTGCCCTCAGCAGTGTGGCGAGGTTGGCACATGGAGTTGCACCAGTGTCCCCTCCTCTCTGGGTGGTTGCCCAGATAGGTGCAACCATATCCCAGTGAGATTATGCTGAGATTTCTGGTCCATAATTCAGACAGTATGAATGTCACACATTTGTTATTTTACTGACCGTTGATGACCGTTTTACTGACCGGATGACCGTTGAGCAATAAAGGCTACAATCCTGGCTCAGAAAACAACTCAGTCTGGTACAATTCATTGGTCTTCCCGTTCCTATGGTGGTGTAGGGAGGCAATTGCATGTCTGTGCACTGGCCTAACCCTCCCCAGGAGTGGCGCAGAAGAGCCTTATGGCACTTTTGTGTCATTCCCACACCAGCATGGGATTTGTGTTGAGGCTTAGGGCGCAATCCAGAGTAACTACGGGGAGTTCTTGCACCGGTGTAAGAACAATTTGCTCTGGATTGCAATATGAGTTTTCCATAGGTTTTCACTAGGTGGTGCAGTAACTACAGGTACACGTAATGTCTCTTACGTGCTCCCGTAGTTATTCTGGATTGTAGGGCCAGGCAGTACTAACTGGGGTTAGGACTGCAGCCTTCAAGTTGTTCCAGGGCTTCATGGATGAAGCATCAGGGTGCAAGTTTTGAAGAAGTCATAGCAACTGCTGACTTCAACAAATTTGAGAGGTTGCGGGGATGTAAAAACCGAAACTTTGAATGAGGTCTTTTCCCTTTTCTTTTAGCAGCTATAGCTGAAGCTAACATTCCTTAATAAACTTGCAGAATAAAATTACATATAAAGGATCCTCTGGGATTCATCTTTATAAAAACACCAAACGTCTTAGAAGTTCAGATTTTGCCATAAGAAATGATGTCACATAATATAATAAAGTCTGACAGAGCTCTTTCAGTACTGAGCTCCCACTGTGCAATGGTAGTTCACAGGGGGTATTCTTCATGGGTTATGAGAATAATGGAACATATTATTTTCATTGATTCCTCCAATTGCAATTATTTCAAGTAATTTTACAAGTACAGATAGGAGAGTTTTGCCATTACCCAGTTCTGATAGAATTTTGCTGTAAGATAAATTAACTCCATAGGAAGTAATAGTTTCAGAGTGTGTTATTCATCTCCCTTTCTGACAGGGAGCCGATTATTTAGGATTATCAAGAGAAGAGGTAGAGAGGTATTCATGAACAACCCCCTCCACACCACACACACGTGCATCCACAGTAGTATGTCCACACCATCATTCAGAATTTCTTTGAGCTGCTAGAGCCATTGATGAGATACCAATATTATGGGTAATGTAATGCCCTAAAAGAGGTGTGGATAACTTAAGATGCCTTCCCACTAAGGTGCCTTCCTCCCAGCCAGGATGACCATATGACCAGAAATTTCCAGATTTGACCGCTTTTTAGCCTCCTGTCTGGGTGTCCTCCAAAAGGGCTTCATTGTCCTCCATTTTGGCTTCATTTTGGAACTTTGCAATGATGTGCAGTACCCCATCGTGTCATATGTCAATGGATTTGTATTGAAGAGCAGAAGCCAATGGAATAATTGGTTTTGAAATATCTCCTTCCTATCAAAAGGTATGGCCAAAAAATAATAAAAATATGCATTGTGCTCTTTGGGAAAGTGAAAGTGCCCAATATTGCGGCTTTACTTGTGAGTTGGCAAACAAACATGCCATTGTCTGCTGGAAAGGCCAGGCTGAGAGGAATCCAAGACCTTGTCCTCCTTTTGAGGTTTGGGCATCTGGTCACCCTGCCCCCAGCCAATTCAGCCCCACATTGCCACCTTGTGGTGATTCAACTGTGGATCTAACATTCTGGAGAAGGTTGGGGAGAAATATGTCCAGGCTGAAGGTTTGTCCTCAAACTCCCTATGAGGTTTTCTCCCCAGCAGTTGCTAAGGTAATGCCTCGTTGAGTCATCATTGATGCAATCCTAAAGACACTTCCTGGGAGTAAGATCCATTGAACACAATTGGACTTGCTTTTGAGTAGACATGGTTAGGATTGTGCTCAATGTCTCCACTATGACAGCCAACTGGCCCAGAATTACAAATCTAGTGTAGTAAAAGACTTAGGACACAGGCTGGTGAACTTCTTGGAGGATCTTCTTTGGTTTGACTCATGTCTCCGTCATGAACTCATTCCGGCTATTTACTTCCCCTTAAGTTGCAAAATGAGGGGGTGGAAATATCTTACAGAGTTGTGGTATGGATGACACCAAGAACATAAAAACATAAGAGCCCTGCAGGATCAGGCCAAGAGCCCATCTAGTCCAGCTTCTTGTATCTCACAGTGGCCCACCAATGCTTGGTGGGATCACACAAGAGAAAGAGATCTCCATCCACATGCCCATGCCTGAATCTGGCGTTCTGATGTATTCTACATCTAAAAACAGGAGGTTGCGCATACGCATCATGTAACCTGTGACGGACCTTTCCTCCAAAAAATTCTCCAGTTCCCTCTTAAAAGCATCTAGACCAGATGCAATCACCACATCTTGTAGCAAGGAGTTCCACAAATTATACGCTTGGTAAAGAAGCATATAATTTGTCTGTACAAACTCTCCCAACACTCAATTTTAGTGGATGTCCCCTGAATGTGCACCAGCCAATTTGCCTCCCCCCCTTCCCCCCCCCCCCCCCCGGTGGCCTGAGGCATCAGGAACAGGCAGCAGTCCCTGATTGGCTACTGGGCCACTTGGGGACGGAGCAGGCTGGACGGTTGAGTCTCATGTGTCCCAATGTCTCAGTCTGGGCTTGAACAACAATGAGAGAAGAGCTCCGGCTCTGAGCTCCTCTCTAGCCCCGTTTAGGCCTTGCCAAATCTGCCCCTTTTGGCTCCAGTCTGCCAGATTTTCTTGAGCAGGAGAGCGGCCTTTGTGCTGCTCTGAAGACTTCTAGACCTCTGGCCTGGATCTCTCTATGCGCTGTTGGGGGTTTTGAAGCCCACCTCTTTCAGCCCTTTCTCACACTTTCTGCTGGCTCTGGCCTCTTTCTTTCTTTCCTTTCTTTCTTTCTTTGCTGCTGCTGCTAGTTTTTGGCAGCTTCTTCCCAGCCTGTTATTATGGCTCCAAGCTGGAGCAGCACAGTGAGTGGATGAAAGACCTTCAGCAGCTGGAGCTCACGTGGGTCTTCCGTGGCCTGGATTGCCAGGCGGGATATGTGCTGGGGGCAGTTTTTTGCCCACACTCTTTGAGTATCTCGAGGAGTGCACACCGCCACAGGTTCTAGTTTTGCATCTTGGGGAAAATGATCTCTGCCAGAGGACGGCCTTGATGCTTGAGATCTGTAGGGTCTTTTCCCTGTTAGTGAGCTGGTTCCCGGGGTTACATATCCTCTGGTCCAGCATGTTACCCAGGTATGTTTGGAAAAGAGCTAGAAATATCAGGAAGGTGGATGTGTCCAAAAAGCAGGTAAATGCCTATGTAGGATGCTTCCCTTCCCTGTGGGTGAGGTTGTTATCCAAAATCCACAGATTAAGTGGCGGTGGCCCGGGTTTCTTCGGCCTGATGGGGTGCATTTATCTCCTTCGGCCAATTATCTTTTCTTGTTAAATTTGCAGCAGTGACTGCTATTCTTTTTGTAGTGGAGCGGGGAGTCATGCACTAGGCAAACTCCATGTGGCAGGAGTCGTGCTGGGGGGGGGGGTGGTTAAGTAGGAGCGCATAGGCCTCGGTGTTCAACATGAGATGGCAAGGGCAGGGGTGAACCAGATCCGACTTATGATGCTTTACCAGTGCAAAGGTGTAGTCTGGCTAGCCTCTGCCCTGGAATTAGGCGAAACCAGCTGGGCGACTGGCTGGTTGAGGATCCAGGCACCTTGACCTTCAGATTGGCAATGAGAGACACCTTTAAGCATCCAGAGAGGTATATCCTGAACCAGGCTGTTTCACCCTGTTATCAATTCCAAGTATTGTTGGGGCAACTAGTCTGATCAAGCAGAAAAGATGAAAACAATTGCCCTAACTGGAGAATCAAAGATTGCAGGCAAAGACTCAAACCTAACATGCAAAACCAATTTCCTGAAGAAAAAGCACACTTGTGGGTGTAAAACCTGTAAGGGCTTTCTTAATTAAGTGGCATCCATGAGTTTTCTGCTACACAATATCCAAAGGTACTAGGGGGCATTTGTCCTGGGCAATTGTGTACGAGTCAAATCTGTCCCAACAATTGGTGTTCCCTGGAAATTTTTGTTCTCTCTCTCTCTCTCCAGTCCAAATTGCCAGGGATTTAAATGGGACACATATATCCAGGATGCTATAGTCCTATCATCACAGCCAAATATTTTTTTCTCTTCTTAGTCCCCTACAAATCTATATCTGTGTACTCAGAATTAAGCACCAATGTATCCAATGTGTATATAGTTTTGCAGCCCAAGTCACATAGTAAGGGTGGGGGAAGAGTGGTGGTTGGAGACACCACCAGAAGTGGTGGGTCCAGAAGTGAATGGGTGCAGGAAAATGAGTGCATGCTTAGGGCACAATCCTATGCCTACCTGCTTGGATGCCCCAGAACTGGCTGGCAGTTTGTTCAGTGTGTCAGCCCTGTGTATTCTGGTTCAGAAAACAAAGTGCATGAAATCCTGCTGTATCTGGCAAGAATAGGGTATCCTCAGATGGAAGCCTCCCCTTTTATTGGCGAGTGCTGCTGGAATGCATACAGATACAGAAAGTCTTTCAAATGATTAATGGCAATGCCAGAGGAGCAACTAGCATTTCTTTTGCCTACAAGAAAGACCTGGATTGTTTTGAATGAGTGATCACAGATCCTTTGTGGATGGAAAGTCATAGATGTGTTTTGCTGCAGAATAATTAAATATTCCTAAGCCAGAACCCAGTTCCAGACAAACTGAGTGACCAAGCAAAGGTCCAACCAGAAAAAAAAAATTTCATAGCCATTTTTGCTATGGAGAGCCAGCCCAATACCCAGGAATTCCTTACTTCCTTGGGAAATCTTTCTGTTAAGTATGCAAAAGCCAATGTCCACAAGAGCTAAAGAATTTGAGAACAATCAATTTACACAATCCCAAAGGCTCAAATATACCTGCCAAAGTTCAAATATTTGCAAGCCTCAACCACTTACAAAGGTTCTCACGGGTTTCTGTGAAAAAAGCTTTGCACGCTGTTAATTTGCTCTCCAGGATTCAAACACTTGCAAGAACATCTGGCCTTGATGTGATTCTGCTTGCAAACATTTGAGCAAGGGAATTCGGTTCTTCAAGCTTCTCCAGGAGAATGCTTGCAGCATCTTTAAATCTGATTCCTAAGAATCTTTTATTGCCTTGAGAATTAATTAAGCAGGCCTCCGTCAGTCTTGAAAGACTATGGAATCATGCACGGCGCTGCATACGCTGCATGCGAAGCACGAAAGCCTGGGTTGGATTGTTATGAAGGATAGGCTGTTACCCAAGCAGCAAATCCCCCCTCTCCACGCCACTGAATTAGTCCAATGGAAAGGCAGAGCCAATACGATTGGTTTCAGCTGGTGTTGCAGAGCTGGGCCAAGGACAGGAGCTCACCTTGTCTTGTGGGGTCGACCCAGGTCTCGAACCCTGGCCTGCTGGTTAACAGGCACAGCGTCTTAACTGCTTGCGCCACCCACAACCCTTGCCTTGAGAACAGAGTTCTCATATGTCCCGAAAAACAGGGACAATCCCAATTTTTGGGGAATGTGATCATATACTGGCAAATGGAACAGAGGGTCTCATCCTGATTTTGTGGAAGAGAATTATGGCAACCCTATTTGAGAAGCATTTCAAAATTGTGCTTGCTACACACAGCAACAATGCCCAGAGCTGCAGGTTGATAATTCCTGTGCAAGGCAATTTTGTTGCCCCTCCTGATCCTGGACTTCCTGAACTTCTTCTCAAAACAAACAATTATTTCTCAGAATCACCTATCCCTGTTGATAAATTTACCTTTGAGGTCTCACGTTCAACTCAAACTTTCCTCAGAGTAACATTATTAAATGTAAATAGCTATCTAGGGGGGAAACATACATCTCTACGTACAGTTGCCAGCACTCTTATTCAGAGCAGACATTATTTATTCTGCGTGGCGAGGAGAATCGCTGCTTATGCTTGGCAACCAAGTAGCAAACAGTTTGGAACGGAGAGCAAATGAAAAATTAGCCACCTGTAGGCGGAGAACATCATTTTGTTTTATGTCTGAGGTCAGCACAGCTGTGTAAATCAGTGGGGTTTTCTCATTATTCAGCTACTTCGTGCACCATAAAACGATGCGCTATCTAAAAGTTAAATTGCTTGTACAGGAATAATTAAACCACAATTACATTCTTGAATGAGTCTGAGGGTGTGTGGCAGTTTACCATCTGGATGCCCTACAACCTGAACGTTATGATGTGTTGCTTTTGTCTTGATATGGTTTGACATAAAGACCTAAAACTAAAGCAAAATAAAAGGTGCAACTTACACGTCTGGGGGTGGTTGTGAACATTTGACACCTTTTCCGTTTGCGTAGGTCCAGGACATCTAATCACTTTCATAAAAACTCAAGCCAAAGCCTGCCCCAGAGGATCTGGGAAGGTCGTTTCCATATGGCCACTTGATATTTCCAGCAGTGTCCAGAAACATGTCAGAGGGCACAATCCAGAAGTGTACTTGGGTTATCCTGGCTATCACTGGGCTGACCCAGCTGCAAGATGGGTCAACCTAGTTATTCTGGAAAAAGCAAGGTAGGCTGCCCAAAGACAGGTGGACCTGGGCTGCCCTAGCTGGGGCAATCTAGGCAGTTCAGGAGAAGCAGGTTGAGGGCAATGTTTAGCATTGCCTAGGGCAGAGCAATTACTCTGTATCCAGAGTCTGTTTTCAGGGCAGAAATTCCCTCTTTCAGCTCCTCAGAGTTATACCACCTCAGGATAAGGTTGGGGTGTCCACGGAGTCCATGATAAGGCAGAGTAAGAATGGCTATGTTGACCAAAAATCTGAGTTCCTGGCTAGCCTAGCTGCCACCAAATCCTAACCCCCTATATGCTCAACAGGGGGGCACAGTTAGGAAGACAAATTGAGGCCACCAGGACTTGACACAGGGCAAGGGATCATAAACAGCTTCCTTGGTCCCACAAAATACAGCAGCAGCCATTTCAGTACTTAAGCTGGAAAGTTTAGGATTGGGTCCTTGGGCTGTTATGTAATTATGTTGCTCATTCTTTAAGGTTTGTTTCCATTTTCCTTATAACAGTGAGCCTAGCAATGATTTTCTTTAAAAACATTTATTATTGCAAAATACACTTTGTAATCTATTCCTGCCAGTGTTGAGAAGTCAACTCAGATGACTTAGACGCAGGTTGTGAAAATTAGTGTTTCACACTGACTCACAAACTTGCAAGTCACACACGTGGAAGATTCTGAAAAGCGCTCATGTGGGTCCCACTAAGTCAAGTTTTGTATTCAAGATGATGAGTCAAGTATGCCTGTTTTTCCGAGAGGATGCTTGTTTACTGTTTTCACAGTGTGAAAAATTTCAAGGGCCATTAATCAGCATTGCAAGCTACAGGGAATTCCTGCCACAAATCAGGAAAGGATTTTAATTAATGTGTGCTTTTGCAGCCAGCATGGACAGTAGCCAAATGTCCTCTTTTTCCAGAACATGTCCTCTTTTTTAGCCTTGGGTCCTGAAAAATCTTCCCATTCCTCCTTTTTCTTTGGTAATTAATAAATCACATGTAACAAATATATTAATAGTTTAAAATGTAACTTCATCACACCCCTGTTGAACTGCCTAGGCTAGCCCTGGTAGGCCGGTCCAGTTCCATCTATCTTGGGCCTGTCCAAGTAGACTTATGCCCAGTGAAGATAGGCTAACTGCACTTCAGGATTGCAGCCTACATCATATGCAAACCCGTGTCCCCATGTCATATGCAAACTCCCACTCAACATGTAGGACTGTGATTTTAGCCTTTAGAACAGCAGGGAGTGGTTGAAAGAGTGTAACGTGTTGAAAGAATCCGTTCCAGGTAAAATTGAAAATTGTTGAAAGAGCAATTGGAAAATTGTCAGATAATGAACAGCCACATTACCTGTAGGTAATGTTTTAATAAGGCTACAGTCCTAACTCCAGTTAGGCCAGCATGTGCCCCAGCATAAGTCCTATGCTGACCTGGGGGTGTCACAAAAGTGCCATAAGTCACTTCTGCTCCACTCCTTGGGGTCAGGCCAGTAAACATATTATGAACTTCCAACACTACCATGGAAAGATATGCCATGTGAGTTAGGCTGGGCTAAATTTGTTAGGATTGCACCCTAACTAAAATAATGAAATGAGCCTGAAGCAATCAGTTTTTGATTGCCTCAGAAATAAATGTTCCATGCTTTTCTTTTGATAGAAAAATAAGCTTTCGGTTAAATTGAAACTATTTTAAATCACCACATAAAATAGAAGAAAATATTTTAAAATCTAAAAATGTTATATTAACTTTGAAACAATTTCCAGCATTTTGTTACATACACTTCTTTCAACCTCCTCATGAAGATCCTTCTAAATCTATAGGTCTATAGAGTTCAAAGATTTATGAAAATGACTGAGTTTATTCTAAAATAAATGGTTTGAGACACAGAATTGCAACCCTATACGCATTTTCCTGACAGTAAGTACCATAGAAGACAGTGTGACTTACTTCTGGGTGGACATGCTCAGGATTGTGCCCTAAGAGAAGCCATATTGTCTCATCCAGCTTTCTTGCAACCGAAATTATATTTTTGTCCTCTCTTGCATTTTCCTAGTCTTTATACATTTCACAGGATTATTTAAAACAGCACAAAATGAATTATATTGAAATCCACCTTGTATGCATATAAACAAACAAGGTGGATCTCAATTTAATTCATGTTATGCTATTTAAAGACTAAACTTCAGGAATCCATTTTTCAAATATTCAAAAATAAGATGCTGTCATGCACATATGAGCTATTCTTCCCCACATACAGTTTAAGAATTGACATTTCCCCCCTGCCAAATAGAGTACCAGATGGCTTTAGTGACAGCATCCCTTAAATAATCTTCCACAATTATTTTCAATAGCTACTCTGTGGAAAAAGTTAACCATTTCTTGGCCATGACTGACTTTGTCCCATTTTGTATTTAGACGTATCCCCAAATAAACTTGCCAGTTAAATCATGAACAACTCTTCCCCAGATTTAATGCTAGAGTTTTATTAAGAAATAATTACACATTGCATGAAAATAGAAACAATTTCTTTGAAAGGCTTGTTATTGTATACAACACAGGTCAAGCACCATTGCCTGCCTTTCAAGACAATTAACTATGTATCTGTGCTCATCCATCGCAAGGGTGGCAATGGTTTGTTTATGCATAATGCATCTGAAGGTCTCTGTTGCCATTTCTTTTATCAAAGAGCATTTGGCTCTATATGTGACAGCTGCCATCCATGCTTGTAATTCATCTGATCAGAAATTCCTTGGAGGAAAAAGGCCTCTTCCTTCTCTTCATCTGAGCACACAATACATCTACCATGGGCAACTGCCTTGCATTCTTGTCAGAAGGGCATTAATATTCAGAGTAGGGGGAGAAGAGTAATCCTCCTTAATTTCCTAGCACAGCAGTCCTACCTTATTTGATAAAATCTGAGTTTTATGGTTCAGATTGAAATTCAGTTGCTCATAGATATTATCACACAACTCATTTATGGAACTCAGCTGAAGCAGCTCTATGTAAATAAAAGCAATAGGCATCAACAAAGATATGAATAGACAATTTGTGGTGTGGTACAAAGAAACATTTGTGGACCACAAACTTATTGGAGCAGGGGATAAATGCCAAGAATGAAGTAATGAAGCTGGCAGCCTATATGAAACATCAGCCCAGGAATCATGGATTTAGGATATCAGTGTTATTAGAATCAAACACACACACACGCGCACACACACAAATATACAAACGATACAAACACTGAAGAAGTTGCCTTTGCCTTTTTAGTATTAGTAGTACCACTAGGCCAGGAAGTCTCCCTGCCCATTTTTCTTTGTTAGTCCCTTAATCTTGAAAGAAACACATCCCAAACAGTGCCTCATGAAGAGATGCAATGGGTCACCTTATCTGAGGAGAAACAATTCTCTCCATATCCCTGCATTGGAATGACCGAGGTTGCAATCCTAACCTCTGGTTAGGCTGGCATATGTCATATGTTGACCCAAGGGGTGGCAGAAAAGTGCCATGAAAAATGGTAGGTGAGTTATACCAGCCTAAATTGGTTAGGACTGTTCCCTAAATGAGTCAAGGGTACATTGAGGAGTCATGCAATAGAATGAACTTCAGCAACTAAGACAGGTGGAAGGAAGCAATGATTTATTGCATAGATAAAATGGGCACCAAACTGTGAGGGTTGGTATTTGGGGATCATATGAGAATTTAATTGCTTGATTCATGGTAGTTAAGCAGTTTTCTTAAGCCACATAAATTTGTCCATCATATACTTTGTGAATCATTTATTCTAGTGTCATTCCCATCATGCTTTTCATTACTGAAAAATTCTGACAGAGCCTGTGGAAAAGGATCATTCATTTTCCTTGTTCAACACTATTCTAAATCATAATATCCAATTCAACTGGAGACACATCCATATACAGTAAAACTTTGGATTAAGAGTGTTTTGCAATACAAGCAAAGATTTCTAATAAATTTTGTCTTGCAGTATAAGCAATGTCTTGCAATACAAGTGAAAAATAGTCCCAGCTGGGATACGGCTGGTTTCAGCACTCTACCAGCACCTCCTCAGACTCTTCTGAGAGACCAACCTTTCGATGTTTATGCTAAAGTAAGCCTATTAAGTCAATGGGGCTCAATCAGTGGGGCTCACTCCTGTATAAGGGGGGCAATAGAAATGAGCTTGAGAGACCTAGCCTTGCATGTCTGCTCTAAAGCAAGCCCTATTATAATCAGACTTAGCGCAGGTTACAGTAATGCCTCACGTAACAAATTTAATTCATTCTGGAGGCATGTTTGTTATGTGAAACATTCTTTACGTGAAGCGGATTTTCCCATAGGAAATAATGGAAACTCAAGACGACTGGTTCCACTACCCCAAAAATATTCATATTAAAATATTAACTGGATGTAAAAATGTTGACAGAACATTGGGATTGAATTCAAAACATGAATTCAATGTGCATGATCTTATGAAGTCTACTTAGGTTGCAGTCCTAAAGACACTTTCCTGGAAATAAGACCCATTTAACACAATGGGGCTTCTGGATAGACATAGTTAGGAGGCTCCAATCCAATCCTTCAAAGTGTCTCCCCACTTTCTCCTTCTCTCCATCCTGAGCCTCTCTCTCCCCTGCTCCTTTCTGGCTAGCCCTGAGCTGCTTCCCTCTTCTCCACTGCTCTTCTCTCCCTCTGCCCAACAGGCGCCCAGCCACAGGAGGAACATCGCGGAAGTGTTGCTTTCACTATGGGCAGGTGCACTAGGCAGCCCTGACGCATTTTAAACAGGCTGCTGGCCAGTGCATCTGCCCCAACAGCCAATGAATGTGTTCTTTACGTGAAGCACAGTTTGTTACGTGAAGCAGAATCCTAGATAAATCCTAGATAAATTTTTGTTTGTTATGTGAAACATACTTTACTTGAGGCATTCTTTACGTGAGGCACCACTGTAATTTGTTTTATTTTTCTTTATATTTTGTATTTTCTTAATTATTTTGTATTATATTACAGTATTATAATCATTTTTATATGAATATTTTTGGGTTGTTGAACAAATTGCTGAGTTTCCATTATTTCTTATGGGAAAATTTGCTTTGATATAAAAGTGTTTTGGAACAAATTATGCTCACAAACCCAGGGACCACTATTCTGTATAATTGTAGAAAACTTCTAAAACAGTTTGTGTGTCTTCTTTCTCAATTTGTCCCCCAGTACACAGTTCACTTACTGATTAGAAGTACCATCTTCTGGAAATACTTTCACCTGCTGCATTTCACCTTTAAAATCTAAGTACCAGTACCTTTCAGGAGCATCACTGCAAGAAGATCTGCTGTGAATCTTTGTACTCTATGGCAGAACTTCTATGGACGATGACACACACCAGATTTCTTCCAAATGCATAGCATATGCAAATGATTTCCAGCATATTTGTTCTGTTTGCTACAAAGGCAAACCGTCACTTGTTTCCTGTATCTATTATGAAACTTTTGCTGTCAACAGAAATAGGGCTACTGTACACCCCTTGAAGCACTTCCAGCATTTCATAAATCATTTCTTGACTTGAGCTCATTTTAACTAGTGGGAATAAAACCAATTTTTCAAGAAATGCTGCTAGAGAGATAACCATACTCAAACTCCTAATCAGCTTCAATTTGTAGTGTGCTTCCCGACACAACCAAAATTCACACCATTTCTTCTTGGAGACAAACTCTGGTTGGGCAATCAAATCAGCTCGATGATTAGCCAACCGATATAGGCAATTTGTTTCTTAAACCTAATGGGAACGGGTAGGTTGTGTTGAAGATAGATGTTGATTCATTTATATCTGAGCCAGCTTGTTCCTCTTGTCATGTGCCTGCAGTTATACCTGCTGAGCACAATTTGTCACTACAAACATAACTTAGTAAGACCACACAAAAATAAATTACTTATTATTGCCTGTCATGGAAGACTGGTGCCAGAAGATAGACATGGAACCTCATCACATGATACATTTCAGATTGCTATGATGGCAACAGCCACACTGACTAAAAGGATTAGAGGATATACAAATCTAGTTCACGTATTTTTTCTGCCAACATTTTTTTATTTAGTAATGAACAAAGGAATTAACACTGCAGCCACAATCCAAAACACAGTTAAGTGTACTGATGGTTACAGGTGTGAATTGTCCCAATCCACCCAAGTTTAGTATGACTATGTCCAACATAATGCAGTGGTACTTGCAGCAATGGCCAGTCTCAACAAATGCCCAGATGTGTGAGCAAAAACACAGGATCTATCCTGTGTGTAGCAAAGCATTTGGCCAGTAGAACACACATTCTGCCAGTAAAAGTGCCAC
Source organism: Cryptoblepharus egeriae (assembly GCA_030015325.1). Taxonomy (NCBI): domain Eukaryota; kingdom Metazoa; phylum Chordata; class Lepidosauria; order Squamata; family Scincidae; genus Cryptoblepharus; species Cryptoblepharus egeriae. Next base: position 195,138,259 of record JAREYC010000002.1, read on the forward strand.
TCCAATGACACAAATGCCATTAGGACAGCACACGTGATGAGGCCATCAATACAGCACATGTGCACCAAGGGGATACACTCATTATTGCTGGTAGGCAGGGGGACTGGTGGGGGGAGGAGTAGGAGAGCAGGGAGAGGGCAAATGGGAGGGAGGAGGAGTAGATACTAGTAGGAAGACAGGCAGCAAGAGTGGTCTGGGGGTTGAGTACAGAGCTGCTGAAGATAGCTAAGCAGGGAAGGACCTGAGTCATCAAAGCCAGAAGGTAACATCATTTTACAGCTTGGCTGAACTTAACAAACTCCTGATTGATGACCACAATGTAAAGGATTCCACCTGGGAGAGAAACATTCTATGGGCTGCCCATAGAACAGTGGTCTTCAAAGTGACTACCATTTTGATTAAAAAAAATTTTTAGCTCTCTTCTCATGAGAAAGAGAGAGAGAGCGCGCGTGCGCACCGGAGGTAGAAGTGGGGGAAGGTGACTGGCCAGAACTCCTTGCTCCTGGCCGCTTCCTGCACTCCCGAGGTCCTCCAGGAGGTCTTACTCCCAAGTAGCAAGCAGCTAGAACAGAAGCAGGGGCTTTTGTTCTCCTTGCCCAGGGACCGACTACCCCACCGGTCTTCTAGATACCTTCAGAAGACCAGAGGACAAGCTATTGCTCCTCCCCTGGCCTCCCACCTCCCTGGAAAGCATGCTGTGCATTGAGTTCGGAATTTGAGTTCTGATGGCACAGTGTCCTATTAGTATTGGGCTGTTATTCTTTGATAAACAAGATGGTGCTTCTTAAGACACAAGCCACAGGGGATCCAATTCACTATCAGCATTTGTGTAACAGTAGAGCTTTTAGTAGGTGTCAGTTGAGTTTTTACTGATCATACCATGAGATGATGATGTCATTGCCACAAGTCCTCCCTAGACAATTTAAGGATTGTGTAAATTTAATTGCTTAGCATGAGGCCTTTAAAAATTTTGTTTGAAAGGACAAATGTACTTATAGTTCCTAACGACTATAGGGGGGAAAGTGTCATGGAAATGTTCAATTATAAAGTAATCTGGCTTCCAGAAAATGGGCATCTACATCCTTGAAAAACCACAGTGTTGTAATGAATGGACCTGGAGACAAGAATTTAGTCAATAAGATTGTTTTCTTATTTTTACTGAAGTTAGGTTATTGCCTAACTTCCAAACTTCTAGGGGTGTCCAAACTTTTTGGCAGGAGCACCACATCATCTTTCTGAAAAGTGATTTACATTTCAAATCTGAATAAATTTACATAAATTTAAATACAAGATTGCATTAGATACATTATAGGGTTTGTGCACAGACCAGATGAAGAGATCTTGCTGTGGGCCGAATACTGCTGGCTGCATTCCTCCCCCATGTCAGGGTTTGGACACTCCTGGCCTAACCTAAGACTCACATAGTTTATGACTGATACAAAAAGAAACTAAAAGAAAAATTTCAAAATGCTAAAAAGAACCAGGACACATTATTGTAGCTATTATAATATACAGGCTGTCCCAGTGGTGGGCTTCAGAGGGTTCTCACAGGTTCTATAGAACCCTTTGCTAATGAGCACCTGGTTCTGAGAACCAGTTACTAATGGGATATAGAACCTGTTGTTAATTTAGGTTATTAGGAATAGAACCTGTTATTAATTTATTTGAGTCCCACCACTGCTGTCAGTCCTATTATGGACACTGGGAAACAGAAAGATAGGAGACACTTTCACTGACAGGCACTGAAAGACAGAGAAGATCATGACAAGGTGAGTTAAAGCTGGGATGAAAGAACACTAGCAAGCCAATCCTATTCCTCACCATACTAGATCATGTAGTGCAGCTAATAAAGTATATACTGCATGCTATAGGGGTGAGTAAATGTGCGGTTCAAGAGAAGTGAGTAAAAGTTACAACTGGCCTCCAAAGGGTCTCCATCATGAACCAATCTTTCCCCCTTCCACTCTTTTATTGCCCTTGCTTGATCAAAGTCTGTCCCAATCTGCCCTGAGCCACATCCACTGCCACTTTACCTGCTTCAGCAAGTGATCTGTGGTCCACTGCTGGCAGCATGGGACTTCCCAGTTGTCCCACTGTTGCTGGTGAGTCTCAGAATGGTGGTGATCCTGGGGAAACACATGATGCTCTGACAGATCACAAAATCAATCAGCAAACTGCACTCATATGAGTGGACCATCATTCTATAATCTAAAACACCCAGTAGTGGGATATTTTAAGATAGGATAGAGAGAGAAGTGTGGAGTGTGCAGAAGTCAGGCAAGTGTGGAGGAAGAGAGTGACCCTACAATCCAGAGAAACTACAGGAAGACATAAGAAGCACTTACTCTGGATTGCTCTATGCATTTCCCATAGTTTTCCCAGAGGTGGCACCATAATTATGTCGGTGTAAAAGGTCCCGTAGTTACTCTGGATTGTAGCCTGAGTGTGGCGTCATATTAGTCAGGAGGTACCACTTCTAAACTGCCTTGTTTGAGAGCAAAATTTTAAAAAACTATTACATTGTTTTATAACATTTTAAATGAATTCTTTTCTAACATAGAAATATATCATGGAAAACCAAATGACATTTGCTTTCATATCAGTGACAGACATTGGCTTTTTGCATTTTCTCTTGAGACATTATGACTCCAATACTGAGTAAAATGCATCTATAGTTGTTGAACTTCTTTCCCACAGAAGTCAATAGTGAGTGAATATATGCATTAGTGACCAAATGTTCTGCTTCCAGTGGGCTAATTCTGGAATCTGTGTTATTCTCCACTACCCCTATATATCCCCCAAAAGACACACAAGACAAATTGTTCACAATATTGTTCACATTTTGTTGAAAATCAATCAAATGCTTTAATAAACCTGCTTTATGCTGCTTAGCAGGCCCTGCCTCAGTCAGTGGCATCACTAGACAGTGTAGACAACATTACATGACATCCTTCAGGATGTGGCACCACACAAAATTGTGAAAATCTTGATATTTTCAAAGAAAACCATCAGGAAGTGCTTTAAAATCAACTAAGCATATCAAGCCCAAGGGAGCACCAGCCAGCCTCCCTGAATCAGATAGAATATAGGATTTGGTACTGATTCACACACTGATTTCTGTTTATCTCAGGGTGCACACCAAAATCCTTATTCCTGCTACCTATCCCACACCACACATATGCCTTAGCCTATGAGTTTAGCTTCCTCCCACCCACAAAGCTCCTTAGGCCATACTGCAAATCAACCAAGAAAAATTCGACTTCAGATACAACATGATCAGTTGAAGGAGGCACCAAATCATGCTTATCTGTGCTCAAGAAACACCTCGTCTACTCTTGAGTCTCTTCTTGGAATTTGTCACTTGCATCTGGCCTCGTCCAGAAGTAACGGTAATCACCACCAGTGATCATCAGTTATTTCTGGTGGTACTTCAGAAAGGTGAACCATGTGAAGGACATATATTGAGAAACACTGATGCAGACAAATGCTCTCCATGGAAAGGCAGAGCCATTAGTTCAGCAGCACATCAGAGGGATGCATCGGCATTGGGCCATCCCCATGCTGGGATTTATGTTTAACATCTGGAAAGGGGTTTCATCTGAATGAAAACAAAATAATTTCTACATCCTATCATATTTGGGATATTTTTAGGGTATAGCCTAGATTTATGTTTCCAACATTTGCTAAGTTTATACACCATAATGGACTGCATGGACTTCAGCAGATCATGTTCATCCCTTAAAAAGATAAAGCAGACTATGAATCCTTCTTGAGGTATACAGCCATGCGCTTCTGCATTTCAACAGATTAGTTTTGCCATGCTGAGTTCTGTGGTTACAGCCATACATATTCATAAGAAAAACTTCCCCAGAACAATGCTAAAAATGAGGGTGGAAATTGAGAAACTGGCTATGCACAAAAATCTCAAGTATTTTATTCAAATGAATGTTTAGGAACACAGTTTGCAATATTGACCAAGGAATAGGAATCTATATTTCCTGTAAACTGGGTGAAGGATTAATATTCATGAGAACTTGGAAAGCAGCTTCCAGTCTACAATACCATCAGCCAAACAATCCCTTTTCTTCTGAACATTTTAACAAATTTTAAAACCTCTTAAATACCTGTCAGTTCTAAGAGAGCATATCTTCTGAACAATTCCTTTAAAAATGGCTTTCCTTAATTCACACAACTGTTTTCCTTTGTTTTCAGGATTCCTTTTCTCCATGCACGATACTTGCCAGGAACAGCCCCTATAATTTTTTCCCTATTGTTCATATTCCTGTAACAGCTGCTGAACAAGAACACATGTGAATAGCTCCTTAAAAATCCCCCCCCACTTTGAACAGCTGTGATTTCTGTCTGGTTTGTAATATGACCTTCCTTATCATTTCCCACTAGATGCTCCTTCCTCCAGGAAGACTGAAGCTTTCCAAATCCTATTGTTTCACTGGCTATCCGTTCTTAGGTTCCAGAAGGCAACACTGACACTCTGATCAAGTTCTGAGGCTGCTGAATCTCTCACAAGCCCTGCAGATATGGGTCTCACATACAACCCCAGAAGCAATGCCTCCCTTTAGTTCTCAGGCCTTCCAAGTCAAGCCCTCATGATTTTAACATTACAGCTATCCTTCAGAAGCTGCATGTTCTTTGGCAGCTAGATCCCACGGTACTGCCGTCAGCCTGCTGCCTCTTCAGTCTTCTATCTAGGCTCTCTGATGTTCCTTTCTAAGGCTGGTATCCATTGCCCATGAATATTTATCATGCTTATGATGGAAGGATTTTGAAATCCTCATCCTAATGGATAAGAGAGACACATGAAGGCTCATTACAGTCAAGGTAGATGAAGATGGAAATCCCTCATCACACTGCTGAAAGCATACTATAGGAACAAAGAGAGAATAATTTTCTTTCATAAGAGAAATAAACTAAGTGTGAAATTCAAGTTACGCTGTAAGGCCTATGAACCACTTAACTTCTATTAAAATCTAACTGAATAGTGAGTTTCATGCTGCAAGATTCAATCTGGTCTAATTACTATTTAAGCACCCTTTGCCCAATTGGATTTCAGTTTGTGCTGATGGTGATAAGTTTTTACTCTTTCAAAAAAGCATAGGACCAGCAAACCTTCACTAGCTTTTCTCTACTGAATAAATGATTTCCTACTACTTTGAGGCTTTGAGGCCATAATATTCCATTAGTGATTAATATACGTGTGAGGGATGACAAAAAGAATACCAGGGCTAAATTACAGTAATTAATCCAATCCACCTACCCTCACAAAGTAGAGTAGTGTTTTTTCCTGATCAACCAAACCACAGCAATCAAATATATGGTAGGAGGCAATGTTTGGGCTGGCCAATGTGATCTGCAAGAGCTTTTTCAGCCTGGTTTGATAGAATACGTCTTAGAGTAAGTGCACATTTAGGCATGGGAATAGTGTCTAGAAAAGGGGAAGAATAGAAAGTTGATGGCTTGCAACTTAGGTGTTAAATAATGAAAGAACTAGATTAGAACTTAGCTCTCCTGTTCTGTTTCTATATCCACAGAGGTAGATGGACTAGTTATCTGACTTCCCATGCAGCTTTCTATGTATTCCATAAAAGTCAGTGCTGAGCAGGAGCACTTCAAAACCACTTTTTTGGGGGGGAGGGTCAGGGGTGGGGGGAGAACAACACATCAGTAAAGAATGAAACCCCTAGAATACAGTGTGGAGTGGATGTACTCTTCCCATCTATTTTTGTCCTCCATGACCCATCTTAATAGTCTAGTTCTTTCATTAATTAACCCCCAAGCTGCAAGCCATGCTGCTGCTGGTCAGGCTGCTGGGAACGCTCTAGCCTGGCCACAAGGCAGGGGAAGGGCCTTCCTCCTGGTCCCACCTCTGGATAGTTCCAGAGCAGCACACACAGCTAGATGTGTGTGCAGTTTCTAAGATGGCTGCCCACCTACCCAGATCCCGGTAAATGTGGGGTTTTTCTGGTTGTCCAGTAAGCCTCACCTTTTTGTGGAGTCCTCCAGGTATTTCCAGTCGTCTGTGCACCCTGCATAGCATCTCATGCCATGTTGACCTCACTACCAGGCATGTAAAATGGTAAAAATCACAAGAACAAGAGAAAGTGTTGCAAAACTCCAGAGGTCATAGGTTGATGGAAGAGCACAAGGTTCCTGTTTCAATGTCTGGCTTCTCCAGGTATGTTTAGAAAAGATCCCCTGCTTGAAACTGGAGTTTACCCCAGATGGCCAAGTGACATTAGTAGTACAACAGTACCCACCAGTTCAGACTGGTGAGCCCACTACAGCCCTTCATGGGCAGAGGTGATCTGAGTGCAAATCCAGTCTTGTCTATTATGATGTGGAATGGCTTTTGAGGACCTCTCAGAAATTTGATTAAGATCAAAATACAGTAGCTCAAAGACCACCTGCCTCCAGGTTAGGCTACTGAGACCTCAAGATTTGGTACCCACATCTGAGGAACCAGTTTGATGGCAACCAGAGACCAGATCTTTGCAGTGCAAGCTCCACATCTTCAGAATGTCCTCCCTTCATCTGCAGGCCTTTTTTGAACTTTGAGAAGTTTCATTTGCCCAAATATTTAAATTCAGTGTGTCTTGTTTTGCTGCTGTCTTCATGGAGTATCCTTCTGTGCTTTTACAGCAACTGTGCTAAAGCTAGGATTTTCACAGCAGCAATTTCAAATGATTTTAAAAATAGCTTTTTAGCACTTTGATGTTCCTTTATTGTGTTTTTATGTTGTTTTAGTGTTCATCTGTTTTATTCTGCTGTCTGCTATTTGATTTTGATGTTTTGAAATTGTTTTATGATTTCTCAGCTGCCCTGATATATTACTGATGACTATAACTATGGCAAGTAAGGAAATAAATAGACACATATGATCATGGTGTCTTATTGCATTAAAAGTATCTATGACAATAATACAAAAAAGCCTAAAATTTCTTTTTGGTCTCTAAACCATTTTCAGAATGAACAGATTGTGTTCATGAATCATGCAGTTCTTAAATATAGGGCATTGAGTATCTCTTTTCTTATTCAATCACCTGCCAAACCTAAACTAGCAGCTGAATTTTATTGGGCTATACTAGTGCTAGAACTAGCATTCTGGGAGATAAGTGCTTTATATATATCACAAATGGTGCTCCAACAGCATGCAAAACTAAAAATACCCTGAAGTCTCAGGGAAAAGGCAGGGCTTACCGGACAACAGGAAAAACCCTACCTTTACCAGGATGCAGGCATGTGGGCAGTCATCTTAGAAAATATGCATGCATGTATCTGCGTGGGCTACTCTGGAACTATCCCAGAGCAGGAAAATATAAAGGCAAGACAAGGATGAAGGCCCTCCCTCTACATTGTGGCCAGGCCAGAATGTTCCCAGCAGCTTGACCAGCAGCAGCAGCAGCGTCTGCTCCGTCACCACTCAGCACTCGGCCGGCATCATCCTGGGAGCCGCTCTGGGAGTCCCCCTGCCCCCGAGAAACCTCTGTCACTTACCATATGTGTGTGTGTGTGCGCGCGCGCACGCGTGCGTACATGCATGCATGCATGTATGCAAAGATTATTGAAAAACTCTGTGGTCCTTTGTAAAGATATTTCCTGCTACAGGCAGGGGGTTGGACTAGATGATCTACTGGGATCCCTTCCAACTTTGTGAATCTATGTTTGGTGCAAAAATCTGCTTGAAACTGGTCCTTTGATTGAAAAGATTATTGCAAAACTCTGTGGTCCTTTGCAAACAATGACATGAATGTCTTGCATTTTGGAGGTCCTTATCATCTTTTAGGTTACGACAGGGTCAACCAGACTGGGAGGGGAGTGAGTAGAGAGTTCCATCAGTTTTCAATTTAAAAAGCTGTAATATATTGTAAAAAAGCTGTAATATGTAATATATAATATGTTGAAATTACGTACATGAAAGCAAAACGAGTGTTTTCAGCTTTATTTTAACATGTCCTATATTTGTCCTACATTTTTTGGGGTGTCCCAAATGACAGGAATTTGGGGGGAATTTTGGGTTTGGCATCTGGTCACCCTGGGCTATGGGGCAAGAAAAAGTGTCAAATCAGATAGGTTGGCAGAAAAGGTAAATGGGATGGGAGGAGGTGATAGTCTGGGGGTGATGGAGGTGGGAAGAGTGGCACCCAATGTGAGTACATTTGTGTTGCATGCTTTCCCCTCTCCCTGTGGTAGCACACCCCTTTTTACCTTTGTTGTGGTAAAGAGTGAGCCCTTAAGACACACTAAACCACTCACTGTGGCTTATTTCCAAATATATATGCACAGGATCCAGCTGTATGTAAATTAAACAGAAGTTATCTGTAATTTCCACACATAGAAGTCCCTTCATTATAGCTGTGTCTTTAGAACTTTGTTCCCACTTGTCATTTGAGCGGGAAAAGATATGCAGCTGTGTGGCCGTACTAATTATTTCTTCCTCTCATCCAGCAGGGAATGGATGGGTCTGTGCATGTGGCCAATTTGAGCCTACCAGATTGTGACACATCGTGCTGGGATTGTCAGCATTACAACTGACGGAAAGATGTGGAGTCACAAAATTGTTCAGAGATAAAATGAGTTCCACTGAGCTTTGTGCATATGGCGCACTGTGATTCCCAGGGTCCTGTGCAGTGGTGCATGTCTACACTGAAAGAGATTTCACTTTGACAAGCAAAGCAACTTCCATTTCAAAGCTGTACAGGAGAATGTGTGATTTTTTTCCACCTCCTGTTTCCAAATACATACACACCCCAAAACAGGGCCAAACGACATTTGGTTTGAGATTTTTTTCACTTCTTTAAAACAGCACATGGGGGATCATGTGAAATGCTCAAAACTGCAAAATATAAAATATTGCTGCCAGTGGGAAGCAAGCTCAAAAAATTTCCACCAATGCAGTTTTGGTCATAAGAAAATAAGAAGAGCCTTTGCTGGATCAGGCCAAAGGCTCATCTAGTCCAGCTTCCTGCATCACACAGCAGCCCACCAGATGCCTCAGGAAGCACAAAAGACACCTGCATCCAGTCTTTAAGTGTGGAGCAGATAATTGTTTGTTAACAGTGCACTGTTTTAATAATAATAATAATAATAATAATAATAATAATAATAATAATAATAATAATAATAATAATAATAATAAGTATTTACTGTGTATGCCACCTCTCTGGCCATGGGATTTAACTTTTTCAAGGGAGTTTAGATGGGCAGGCTTCTCTAACCCTTTAGGAGGTTTCTTGTAATAAACAAAGAGTTCTGTCTTACAAGAACACACTCCTCTCTAGGTGGCTCATTTTCTGTCTTCATTGTGGCCGTGTTGTTCCTTGCTGAGAAACAGCTGCAGTTGACTACTTATCTGTCATTCCCCTCAGCAGCTTCAAGGTTTCACCACACAGTTTCTGGTGTTCTCAAAGTGGCAACACTCAGATATTATATACTGGCTTAATTGTGGTTTTCTGGTGGTCTTAGTAGAGATGTTCTGCTTTTATATGTACAAGATCCATTCCAGTCCCCTCCATGTTAGGGTGACCACGCATTGCAGGAGTAAAATTCCCCCAATACACAATCTCACACAATCTCCCCACTGCACATTGTGTCCCCCCCATGTACACCATCCCCTCATGTGCAACACCCCCATGCACATCATCCCCCCCACATGCAATACCCCATTCAACATCCCCATGCATACCCTCCCCCATGCACACCATGGTGTGCAATACTCCTGTACAACATGTGCAATATGTGCAATACTCCTGTACTGTGCAATACCCCCATGTGTAATACTCCTGTACAACATTCCCCCATGTGCACCATCACCCATGCGCATCATTCCATCATGTGCACCATCCCCCATGTGCACTGTCCATGCACACTGTCTCTCCATGCCCACTGTATGCGGCATCCACCATAGACATCATCCCTCCGTGTACAACACCCCCATGCACATCATCCCCCATGCGCAATACCCTCATACACACTGTCCCCTCGTGTGCACTGTCCCCCATGCACACTGTCCTCCCATCCCCCCTGCACATCACATCACTTCCATACAACATCACCCATGCATATCATCTCCCCATGCATATCATTCCCCATGCACACCATCCTCAATGCACATCAAACAAAAATACATTGCACCCATTTTCAGCCCCCTAAGGGTTAAATTTATCAACATTTGTTGTTGGTGGGTGTTGATGTCACAGAAGGAACACCGTCCCTAAATTTCACGGTTCTAGTTCAGGGGGTTGGGGCAAAGCGTCCCTCAGTCAGGGATTGTTCAATGGAAAGTATAGGGAGGAAAACGCGTTGTGCCCCTTTTTACCCCCTTCTGGTTGGAATTTCCAAAAACCAGTTCTTAGTGGGTGCCTCCATCACAGAATGAATACCCTCCCCAAATTTCATGCTTTCAGTTTTGGCTGGCCATTGATGAGTGAATGAATGTCAGTGGCTTTTCAGTTTTATATATATATAAGATGACACTATATATATAGTGATAACAAGCAGGCTATATGTATGTGGATACACCAAACTGTGGCCGCTTCCAGTTTGATGAGGCCTATGAGTCCTCCAGAGGCTTCCGCCGGCCTCAGAAAGTTACTTCTGGTTTGCTGGAAGTGGCTTTCAGCCAGTATCCATGGCATCCTCAGTGAGTCAAACTTGCCAAACCTGTGGCTTCTGGGACTAAACTGTATTTACAATCAAAATAAAGCCTCCATTGATTTCAAATAGAAACTTTTTCTTCTGTAACTAGTGGGCTGAGCTACCATGTTGTTCTTGACCTCAAGCAGCAGGATGTCCTTGACTGGGAAGCAAGATGGGCCTGAAACCATGCGTTCCAACTTAAGCATGTGTTCCAAATTTTAGCAAGAGAGGAATTTGGTAACATCCCTACCACAATCACAGCACACAGAAATAACTGAAATGGTCATAAAACTGCTTCCAAGCAAGATATTTAGGAAGAGTCTTGTGTTATTTAAATAAAACTAAAAGCAAAAACATATCTAAGCTGGATGCTAATATTTGATTTATACTCACATGGAGACCTTCAGCCCTTTCGCTTCATGAGATGAATTTTAAGCTCTACCACCAGAGACATTCAAGAGATGATCTAACGTTCTGCTCATAAAGGGAAACACTGCCTGCATTATCTTGGGACAGGGTCATCTTAGACTAAAAGGTTTGTCCTTCACTCTTTTTTATGCTTGTGATCTCAAGATCTTATCTTAGCAGTATCAGAGTCTAATAATTTCCTCTTCTAAACTGTATTAAGGAACAAAAGATTTTTAGCTGACTGCTATCTTTGGCTGTTCCACAGCAACCCCATTGCACTGTTCTTTTGGGACTGCAGATCAGATCCCTTCATTAACTGGATTACTAAAGACTGAAATAACAAATTACTTTAAATCCAGTGCATTGGAGTTGTAGAAACAGAATGAGGGCCTAATCCTATCCAACTTTCCAGGGCAGATATAGCCTTAGGGCGCAATCCAGAGTAACTACGGGGAGTCCTTGCTCCAGTGCAAGAACAATTTGCTCTGGCTTGCAATATAAATTTCCCATAGGTTTTCACTAAGTGGTGCAGTAACTATGGGTACACGTAATGTCTCTTACGTGCTCCCGTAGTTACTCTGGATTGTAGGGTTACAAATGGATAGGTGCTATGTCCTGCAATGGAAGGGGCAGTCTCAGAGTAGTTCTAGGGGTAAGGTTTGTTCCCTTATGTCAGGACTGTATTGTGCTGCCAATTTGCTGTGCTCTCAGGTGGAATGTGTGCAGGGTTGCCACAAATAAGAAAGCATAAGAAAAGCCTCCACTGGATCACACCAAAGATCCATCTAGTCCAGCTTCCTGAATCACACAGAGGCCCACCAGCTGCCACAGAGAGCACATATGACACTTGCATCCAGGTGCCTCAGTACCAGCAGACACTACCACAAGTTCCACAGGTGGTGCTCATACCACTGGTTGAGAAACACTGATCTACAGTTTAGGACCAGAGTCTGTGGTGTCCATCTGCAGTTTGAGGTTTGCCTCTAAGCCACTACTTAAGCCTACAATCCTGTCCACGCTTTCCTGTAAGTAAGCTTCATTGAATATAATAGGACTTCTGAGTAGTCAAGCAAAGGACTGAGCTCTTAGTAACCAGCCTCCGGCTGCAATCCTATTCACTTTCCTGAGAGTAAGCTCCACAGACTCTAATGGGACTTTACTTCTGAGTAGCCAAGAATAGGATTGGGCTCTAATGCTGCACTCGTCTGCACACTTTCCTGGGAGTAAGCTTCATAGATTGAAATGGGATTAACTTTTGAGTATTAGGCATAGGATTACAAGCTCTTAGAAACCAGATTCTGGCTGCAATCCTATACACTCTTTCCAGGGAGTAAGTTTCACTATTATAATGGAACTTACTTCTGAGTAGACAGATGATTGGGCTTTGAGGCTACACTCCTATCCTCACAGGGGAGTAAAACCTACTGACTTTAATAGGATTTACTTCAGAGTAGGCAGTGGATTGGGTTCCTGGGGGGGCAGGATGGGAAATGGGGCTATTTCTTCAGGTAACCCCCATACTGCCTCCCCACAATCTCAGGTGGAGAGATTTCTCAGAGGGGCAGGATGGGGTGGGGAAATCTGGGGGGGGGGGGGCAAAAGAACTACAGTGTGGATAGGATTACAGCCTGAGCCCAATCCTAACCGTATCTACTCAGAAGTAAGTACCATTCAAGTCAATGGGGCTTACTCCCAGGACTGTGTGGTCAGGATTTTAGCCTTACAGTCCAATCCTATGCAGGCTTACTTGGAAGTAAGTCTCATTCTAGTCAGTGGGGCTTACTCCCATGCAAGTGTGGATATGATTGCAGCCTCAGAGCCCAGTCCTAACCATGTCTACTCAGAAGAAAGTCCCATTATAGACAGTGGGCTTACTCTCAGGAAAGTTGACAGGACTGGAGGAACAGGACTGGAGGGAGTGATCCAAGCAAGCCTCTGCCAATCTCCTCAGAAGTAAGTCCCATTATAGTCAGTGGGCTTACTCTCAGGAAAGATGGATGGGAAAGCAGCCTCAAATCCTAATCCTATGCATGCTACTCAGAGGGAAATCCCTTGATAGTCAATGGGAATTGCTCCCAGGAAAGTGTGGCTAGGATTGTGGCCACAGGCTGCAGTCCTCTACTATACAGTGAGGCTTACTCCTGAAGAGTACTGGGTAGTACTGAGTAGTTCTCCATGCCTAGTACTGGGCTGCAAAGGCACCCAGGGAGGGAGGCAGGCAGGCATGGCCCCCACCAAAAGCCCTGGAGGATCTCATCCTCACAATACTCAGATGCTCACCTACACTACTCACCTACAGACCTTTCTCAGTAGCTCTGGCTTCTCTATTCCCGCCCAAGGACCCCTTTGTAAAGCTGTCTATCAAAGTGCCTGATTAAAAAAACACCACCCCCTGCCTCATTTGCATATGAGAAACCCATCATGCTTTGCGAACTGCACAAGGAAATAACTTCTGAAAACTTGCTAAAAATAAGGCTTTTAATCAAAATAAGATGTTTAGCAAGGACAGACTTCCTGAATAGCATCAGCCAAAGCTTTGGGGCATTAAGAAGCTCCTCACCCTGCCTTGAAAGTATTGAGCTTTGAGACATTTATATAGTGATCCAAACCCCTCCCATCTCAGCAGTGAGTGTCTGATGTGCTGTGGGATGATTGCAATGCCTTGTCTGAATGATGATAATGGGAATAGTCTATTTGTATTTTAAAATAAAAAAAATAACCTTAGGGAGGGAAGGGGGAGAGAGAGAGCCCCCTTCAGAAGGGGAGGGAGGTTCAGAAGGGGAGGAAGGAGGAGGGAGTGGAGCTTCAACTCTGGGAAGACAGACCCAGGGATCCTTTAAGAGAAATTCAAACATACTTGCATGCAATTCAAAGATGACGGCCCCCTCTTAGCTACCGGTTTGCTAACATCCTCCCCCAATTAACAACTGGTTCTACAGAACTGGTGAGAACCGGCTACAGCCCACCTGTGATTGCACCCCGAGAGCTGAATCCTATCCTTCCCCCCTGCTGTTCCAGCTATGCCAAAAAAGATATGTGCTGTATCCAGTGGAGAGGGGGGAGATGGGTAGGGTTCAGATGATTTAAATCTTCTTATACATAAACCTCCTGCTTAGCAACGGGTTTCCTTGGACCATATGCGAGGAGAGAAAGGAATGAGGAAGTTGTCGATGAAGAAGGCATGTGCTGTCCACTGGTGGGCAGTAACAGGTTTGGTCCAGATCTCCAGTGCTGGTTGCTAGTTTCCCCCCACCACTACCAACCTGGTAGCAAGGGGGGAGCACATAACTGGGTGTACCGGTTCTGAGGCCATTTCTCCTTGGGGCAGCCAGGCATTTTTGAATTTGCCGCTCCAAGCGGCAGCCTGGCGAGGCGCCCCACAAGCCCTAGTGCTGGAGCGTCTTTCCTCCGGCCGCTGGAGCGGCAGCCACCAGAGAAGCATCCAGCCTCCCCGGCCCCTTTTTCTTTTTAACCCTCAGGGAGCAAAGCTAGGCAGGTCTTACTCCCAGGAAAGGGTGGATGGGACTGCAGCCTGAGAACCCAATCCAATGCATGACTACTCACAAGTAAGTACCATGACAGTCATTGGTGCTTACTCCCAGGAAAGGGTGGATTGGACTGCAGCCTGAGAGCCCAATCCTATGCATGACTACTCACAAGTAAGTACCATGACAGACAATGGCGCTTACTCCCAGGAAAGGGTGGATAGGGTTGCATCTTCAGAGTCCACTCCAAATTGGTCTACTCAATAGTAAGTGCCATGACAGTCAATGGCGCTTACTCCCAGGAAAGTGTGGATAGGGTTGCATCTTCAGAGACCACTCCAAATTGGTCTACTAAGAAGTAAGTGCCATGACAGTCAATGGCACTTACTCCCAGGAAAGGGTGGATAGGGTTGCAGCCTTGGCACAATCCAAAGCATGCCTACTCAGAAGTAAGTGCCATGACAGTCGGAAGTTTTCAATTAGGGAGAGGTGTGGATGGGACTCCCCAGGAACCTCTCCAGTCTTTCCCTGTCCCTGGCTGGAGGTCAGGCTGGAGGCCTGGCTGGGGAAGCCCTAGAGTGCATGTGCGCCAACCTTAGTGCATGCGCAGTGCGCCCGGGTTGGGGCCCACCCCTCACCCCACCCACCCACACCCACAGTGCGCTGGGGTGGGTGGTGTGCCCCCGGCCCCACCCCTGACTCTCCCCAGCCCCACCCCTGATCCTCCTGCCCCCTGACCTCAGCCCTGCCCCCTGACACGGCCTGGTCCCACCCACTTCCAGGGAACCAGTTGTTGGGCCAGGCTGGGCCCACCTCTGGTGCTGTCCATCCTGCACATGACATTACTAGATCCAGCCCCTCCTGCAGCCTCCATATCCCATTCCTCCCCTGTCCTGTATTGTTTTGCGCCCTCCCTTCCCCATTTCATTCCCTCAGCCTTAACTTCTATTGTG
Organism: Cryptoblepharus egeriae; assembly: GCA_030015325.1. Classification (NCBI taxonomy): domain Eukaryota; kingdom Metazoa; phylum Chordata; class Lepidosauria; order Squamata; family Scincidae; genus Cryptoblepharus; species Cryptoblepharus egeriae. The sequence goes on from JAREYC010000002.1 coordinate 195,153,758, forward strand.
TTCACAGAAATGTTTGGCAATGGACAAGGAGTGCTGCCGCCTCTTGTGGCAACATTTCCAAAATGGCAGCCGATGGAGGCTTCTGCTAACACAAACCTTCTACAATGAAACCCAATCCCACACAGGATTTGACTGTGAAGATATACTAAAATGTACAGTAGCGCCGCATTGACTCCCAGTTTGTTTTGAAAATCTGCTTTAGGGTTATCATGCAACTGCTGTCTTTTGGGCCTCTCTGAGTCAACCCTGACAGCAAGAGAATTCTCACATTGTCTATTAGATTATTGCAGAGTTCAGCCCTTTCTGTCATGCTGTTCATTTTTCCATCTGCTGCTCCTTCACAGCTTCATGAACACTTAGGCTACTTGTTCACAAAGTTTAAGAAACCAATAATTAGGCAAATAAACAATATGTGGCTTTTAAAAGTTTGGTAGGAATGGTAACCCCCCTTTCCTGTGGGAGATCTACATAACTGTCATGGCCAGAGTTAATTATGCTGGTCCCCTTGGCAAGCCTCTAACATCTTATCATGGTTTTGTAGCAAAGAGATTAAGAGCATAATCCTAACCATATCTACTCAAAACAAAGCCCCATTATGTTCATTGGGTCTTACTCCCAGGTTGCAATCCTATAGACGCTTTCCTGGGAGTAAGACCCATTCAACATAATGAGACTTACTTTTGAGTATACATGGTTAGGATTGTGTCCATAGCCAGTTCCATTGACGTATGTGCCATAATTCCACATTGCAGCACAAAGAACAAACTTTGAAAAAACTTAGACTGAACTCAAACCTACAGTATGACAGAAGATTTCACCACCTCCACCTCCACCTCTGTTCAGGAAAAAGGGTGGAATAGCTCTTTCCACTGACTGCAAATCCAACCCCCCTTCCAAATGTGCTTTTTATCCTTGAAGTGGTTGTTTCTTGCACATCGCATAATGGGGGAGGTAATTTTCAGTGAAGACTCCAGGGAAAGGGAGAATCCACTTCATCCCATGTGTCATGGATCCAGTCAGAATTGGGTCCCAATGGGTACTTTCTGTAGGAGAAAAGGCACTTCTGGTTTTAATTAAGCCCACTTCTTAAAGCAGCTAGGCAAATGTGTAGTTTGACCCTTATTAACCATTTCAATTGAGCCACATATTGGCCATGATTAACCAAACCAAGATTTTAATCCCGTGGATTAACATGGCAGCCTTTGTTTATATCTCTATATTCACCATCACTTGTGTGGAACAAGACCTGGCGTGCCTATTATTGCCTCTTTCATTCTAATCTTTTCTTAGAAATTATCTGGGTCTCGATGCTGCTCATGCAAATTCCTCCCTCCCAGAATAAGCCCTGACTTTTTTCCAAGGAAACACATCAGTCATGAGCAAAATGTAATAAACCCAGGAAGTCTTTATGAGGAATATTAAATTCATATTGTTTGATGAAGGAAATCGGAAGGAAAGTCCTGCCAGTCCTGAATTTCTTTTTTTCAAAAACTGCATTATGACACAATGACCTTTCCATGGTTGCATTGCGAGCAGTCACAAAAGAAGCATCTCTCTTCCCTTCAAGCATTAATCACGCAAGTCCCACTGTGTCACCTGTCTTAATTAAAAAGAAAAATACAGGCTCCTCTATGAGCCTTCAGATAATAATGCCACATTGAAAGCTGTCGAAGAGAAACGAAAGTACTCAGCGCATTTCAAGAAAGAAAGATGATAAAATAAATCTTATTTTGCCACCGGCACAAAAGAATAGGAAGAAGAAACATTTAGAAAAGGGGGGAAGAAATCACAGAAAAGTAATAACAGAACACTTATCTTTTACTGTGCACCATGGTGTTTTTTCCCTCTGCTCTAACCTGCATGGATATTATTCATGTTCATTTAAGAAGGCTTAGAGGAGGAGGCATGCCTGCTATACTGAAAGCAGTAGTCTCTCCAAAGAGATTAAATGAAGAGAGTGGAAAAAGCAGCCCAGTTAAAGGATTGAAAACCAACCAAAGGCAGAAGATGGATGTTTCTTCTGACCAATTCAAATTATTCATACAGCACATTCCAGAGTAACCATGGGAGCTCTTAGGTCGATGTAAGAAAAATTTACTCTGGATTGCACTATGCATTTCCCATAGGTTTCTCATAGATGGCACCATAACTACATCAACGTAAATGTCTCTTACATCAACATAAGAGCTCCCCTAGTTACTCTGGATTGTGCTGATAGTTTTCAAGCACATTTCCTAATCTCATCTCCTTCATCTAAGGACATTTCTCTTCTTCCCAAGCCTCTCACCCATCTTAACTGACCTCATCCCCTATTCTCTTTGTGGAACACCTTCCAGGAAGGTCTTTCAAGAGCTCTTTTGTTGGTGAGAACCACTGGTACTGGTAGACTGTACTGAAAATATACAGAAAGAACTCCACGAAATTGGAGATGATGTGCACAAAATGATAAGTGTGGAATATTGTCAGCTGGACCCAATTTATCTGTTTGATTCTGAAGGCATCTTTCCAATCAAAGTTCTTGTTTTGACTAGACTTGGTCAAATGGACAGATAATAACTCCACACCTGAACTGACCCAACCCCAGGCAAGTTAATCCCCATGTCTCCTAACCATCTGTGTCTCTCAGGGAAACACATTGTTTAGGTCCAGAGCATTCTTTCCTGAATGGGAGTTTCAGGACCATTTTAGCGAACAGCTCCCAGGGTGCATCTTCATTTCCCAGAGAGACACAGAGGGCAGAGGAGCTTCCTAGACAGCTGGATGTCGTCTAGGAAGGCTGGCGCTCTCCCCCCCGTCCCCTAAGCACCTTCCCACCCCCCAGACAGCCAGACCTCACCTGAACTTACCCAACCCCAGGCAATTAAATCCCCATTGTCTCCTTAAAGAGCGCTTGTCAGCTGCCTTTTAAAGTTGAAAGGGTAGCCTGCAAACGCTCGTTAAACAAATCTGCCTCATCAAGCAAGGCAAATCTGAGAAATGAAATGATTGCTTGCATGACTACCTCTCTACAATAGTAGAAAAGCAGTTTTTTAAAATGTGATTTGCAGTAGCCATTCGTGCTGAGTTAAATCCTTGTATAAAAAATCTGTGTATAACAAGATTGTACCTGTATTTGCTATTCTTTTCAATGGATTGTACATAGGACACACTGTCAGCTTTATATATGCACGATATATGCAGTTGGGTCATTCTGTTTCCACTTTGTCCAGTAGATTCATGCTCTCCAAGTAGGAATCTATTATGAATGAATCTCTGCCTATATTTTTTACCTATTTGAATTGCTAAAGAAGCTAAAGAAGTTGTCAGTAATTATTGCAATGTGACATTAATGTCCTTTCCCCTCCCAACCCTGGGAATACCATTCGGGTCATGAATGACCCGCCAGGAAGCTTTTGTTGTGTTTTTACTGGAATTTATTATTATTACCTGACAAGACTTTCTGACTTTTTTCGTGCTATTCAGACAGTAACAATTCCAAAAGCATGAAACTTTTGGATATAAAATTTTTCGGCAAATTCCAATTTATACATAGGATACCATTCGGGTCAAGGTTGACCCATGTTGCCTTTCACTGGTTATTCAGTATTTTGCTAGCTAAAATTATACTTAAAATTCTTAAAATTCTTCAAAATATCTTCATTTCTTATGGGCAATCTCCTCCCCTGCTGAGAACATCTACATATCTTTGCTGTTGGAAATCTTCTACCAAGATTCACAACATCTAAATCTACATATCCTTTGTTTGCTATGGGAAACCTGTCCTCCCAGGATTCCCCGGTTGTTGTTTTTGCTTCAACAGCAGACCACTTCATTTGTCTTCGGCTACAGGATTTGAAAGATGTAAGTTTGCTGTTATTTATATATATATTTATATATATATATGGATAGGACTGTGGGATGTCCTAGGCACAGTGTTGTGGGAGTGTTTGATTTGTGATTTATGATTTGTGATTTGTGATTTGCACCCACCACAGCCACAGTAAGTTGGGAGTAGGCCCAGATACATGTGTTGGACACCCCAGGAGCGGTTATGGAGCAAAGCAAGTGGTCGCCCAATGTTCAACAAAGCAATGGCCAGAAATCGTTTTCAGAACATTCTCAGAGTTCTGAGATTTGATGATGCTGCTTCTAGACGAACAAAAAAGAGTGATGACAAGTTACAGCCCATTCGGGACTGCTTTGAGATGTGGACAAAAACTCTTACTGATGCATTTGTTCCTGGAGAATCTCTTACAATACATGAGCAGCTGGTAAGCTTTCGCGGTCATTGCCCTTTCAGACAATATATCCCATCTAAGCCAGGAAAATATGGCATAAAAATATGGGCAATGTGCGACAGCAAAACGTCTTATGCATACAACATGCAGGTATACACAGGAAAATGTCCAGGGCAAGAAAGGGAAAAAAATCAGGGGGAGAGAGTGGTAATGGATTTGGCTCAAGAAGTTTTTAATTCTGGGAGAAACATAGTTTGCGACAACTTTTTCACAAGCCTGGAATTAGCAAGAAAATTACTGGAGAAGAAAATTACACTTGTTGGAACAATTCGTCAAAACAGAGAAGAATTGCCCCCAGAATTAGTGACGAAAAAAAATCGGGCTGTCTACTCTACTGTGTTTGGTTTTCAGAAAGATGTGATGATTGCTTCATACTGTCCCAAGAAGAACAGAGTTGTCACCGTCTTGAGCTCCATGCATTCGCAACCTACTGTTGACAGCCGAGCAGAAAAAAAACCAGAGATAATTTTGTCATACAATGAGAACAAAGGAGGAGTAGACCGATTGGATAGAATGGTTCGTACTTACAGTGCAAAAAGAATGACCAAAAGATGGCCAATGGTTATATTTTACAATATGGTGGATGTGAGTGCTCTCAACGCATTCCTTTCCTTGCACATCTTGGGGCTCACGCCTGAACATCCTTAGGACTAATGGGCTTTAAAAGGACCCTGAAGGAGTGTGTGGCTCATACCTGTAGCTGCTTAGAACTAATGAGAGTCTGAAAAATAAAAGCAGCTCCAGAACAACCTGAAGGAGTGTGTGTAGGAAGGTGGAAAAGTTGCACACTGGGACTCTGCCTGCCAGACTGCTGCCTGCGGGAGCAGTGCTGGATGGGACTCTGCTGGACTTGGACTCTACTGGAAGGACCTTGGAGCAGCTGTGGACTTCATGCTGGAAATACAGCAAGTAGAATTCTTGGGGGTAGCTTTGCTCTGGAAAAGAGCTACTGTGTTATTGTGGGGAATTGGTCTGTGTCTGCATAATAAACTTTGTTAAAGGAATTGGGTTTTCATTTCTTTGCATACTGTGGCCATTTCTGGAGTAAGGGAGGGTATTAATTGAATGAACATGGACATTTAAAGCGATAAAATGGAATAAATTGGTACCAGAGATGAAATTCACAGGCTGGTATTAGGGAAAGGGAAATTTGGATGGGACACTGGTTTCTCAGACTCGAGAATGATGCAGCTATCATGCAGAAGAGATGCAGAAGTGGTCTTCTCAAGAAATGTCTGGAGCAGGATTGTTGTCCTTCCTCATAGCTGGAATCCCCTGCCTCAAAATGTTCTTTCCTGCCTTAGCCATATAGAAAGTCTGCAGCTCAAACCAATGCAACAGTCATGTTCAGATCCAGGTAATCATTTTCCTATACCTTTTGCAGAGTGCTAAAGTTTAGAAAATAAGAGGGCCGTTTATTGAATGCATGGAAAGCTGGAAGTGGGTGAGGTCTTCATGACTGCACTCAGTTGTCAGTGCTTCCAATAAATTCATGTGTGACTCCTGTTTCGGAGCTGGGGTACAGAGCCAGAATTTTTGGAGATGGCACTCCTGGCTTGGGGGAAACCCTATTATTCATGGTTAAAAGACATAAAAATGGAGGATGCTTCCCTATGAAAGTTGGGAGCAAAGAATTACATGATGTTTCTGAAACAGGAATAAATATACTTCATTTCAGAAGTTACTCCCACCCCTTTCAGTGGGTACATGATACTGCATTACCCTCCGCTGCCTGGTGCCTGTTGGCACCCAGCAGTACCCAGTGCCATCTGGTGCCCACCAGTGGCTACTGTTGGGCACTAGGCACTGGCACCGGATGTCAGACACCAGATGGCACTGGGCGCTGCTGGGCACCAATAAGCCAGAGCCCACAAATATTCTTGAAATGTTACTCCTGCAATTCCGCTAGTATCAGATAAATATCACGTTTATTGGAGTATCAAAAGGTTAATGAGGTGGATATTCAATCCAACGAATGAAATAATCATGCAATCACAAACAGTATATAGACTAAAAGCACTGAAATGAGAATAAGATTTTTCTTTCTTTAAATGAACCTCATTTTTAGAATGTCCTTGTGAGACATTACAAGGACAATAGCAAAACATGCCAAAACCCTTCACAACTGACCTTGTATTGGTCCTTGCACTTTTAAAATCTATAGTAAATGATGGAAAAGTCTTTATACGCAGCTAGTAGGATGATGATAATTTTTTCTAAAAAGCCACTCACTGACTCATCAACGCCCTGCCAAAACTGCTGGGCCTAGAAGCGTGAAATTTGGGGTGAGTGTTCCTTCCATGATTGAGGGGTGCACTAAGAACCAGTTTTTGGAAATTCTAACCAGAAGTAGGTGAAATGGGGTGCAATGCATTTTCCTCCCTATACTTTGCATTGAAGAATCCCTTACTGAGGGATGCTCTGCCCCAACCACGGACCTAGAAGCATGAAATATGGGGAGGGTGTTCCTTCTGTCACATGAACACCCACCAAGAACTGATGAGGATGAAATTTAACCCTTAAGGGGCTGAAAAGGGGTGCAACGTGTTTTTGTCCTATACTTAACATGGAAGACTGACCAATATCCAGCCAATTTGGTGCTCAATGCCCGGTGCAGTGGGGGGATGTTGTTTGGAGGGAGGATGCTGTGCATGGGGGAATGATGTGCCATGGGGGGGCTGATGCGCCGTGGGGATTTTACTCCCACAACGCGCTAGTGTTTTAATACTTGTGGTCATAAACATTGGAAAGGGAGATACTGCCCACATGGACATACTCTCAATAATAAATATACAGAGGAAGGATTGGTTTACAGACCCCTGCCTGGTATGCATTTTTTTCACCTTCCTCCTGCTTTTTGATGGTTACTTGACAATGCTGTATCAAACACCTCCAGTAACTTCAGTGACCCAAGAACTACTAAGCCAGCTAGCATGTCAGAAGAGGTATTGATCAGCAAAACATTTGCAACACTCCTGGGGTTGTGTAAGGGACTTATGCCCATTGCCCACCCATCTAGCACTTTGGATTGTGCTCTTAGGGTTGCAGATTTGGTGATTTCATTTTCTGCCTGCCTAATGTCTAGTCCTGTTTCCAATACATTTCACACTTGACTGAGCCAGGAACTCAGCCAGAGTAAAATCTAACCAGCTCCATTGACTTTGATTTACACCAGCTGACAATCTGACTTGGTTAACTCTCAATCAATCATCCATGAGAACAAGGAATAAATTACTGGTGAAAGCCACCAAACTCTAATCCCTGAATTAGTCTTGGTGTTAATTCTGACACCACAATTTTATACATACAAACTGACACTTATGTGTCACATCTTCTGTGTGACATAAAACTGTTTGTGCATTTGGATGAGCTGTGTCTTTTTAGAAGAACACATCGTGAACATTGACTCTAGAGGCTGAACTCAGTTTCTGGATCCAGATGCTCATACTGGACCAAATATGAACCCAAAAAAGTATGGAAATATTCTACTTAAGTCTTGGGAATAAGACAGTGGATCCTATCAGCTATGATAATTAGAATGCAATCCAAACTGTGCACTTGACTAACACAAGTCCCTTGCACTGGTTCAAACATGCCATAAAACCATAAATCACATTCAGGTCTTCTCCAGAAGATGCTGGGATACTGGAAGGATATTTCCTGCCTCGCCTGCCATCAGGGTGTCATAAGGTAAGTTTGCACCTGCCAAAGGCAGCCAGCACAAAGTGTTGGAAAGAGTTGCAGGAAGGCAGAACGAGGGCATTTGGGAGCAGGGGAAGGGTGGGTTGGTGGGAGTACTGGGCATGGGAAGGGGATGGGACCAGCATAGCCACTTTTTACCACCTCCCAGGTAGCCTAGCATTACACTTGGCTGCTTGGATTTGTGCTAGTGATTTTGTTGGCATAGATATGAGTAGCCCCAAAAGGGGTAGCTGGTATGGGACATACAGTAGGGGAAAAATATCCCCTTATACTGAATTCTGCTACATGCACTTCTTAATCTCTGCTGGATATAATACAGGCCAGTTGGTCTTCTTGTTCCATCACAGGTTCAGATACGGTTGCCTGAATAGTAGTTCCTAAGGATTTTTTTTTAAGTAGGACAACCAGCATTCTAAGTAATTCTTTCTGATCCCCCAATGATCTTACATTATTCAACACTTCCACCCAGACATGGGCTAACACCGGATCGCACCACCTCTGCCGAACCTGTAGTTAACGGCAGCCCGACGGTGTCGATCTGGTTGTTAGCCGTTCTCTCAATTACGGTCCGAACCGGTTCGGAAGGCAGCAGTGGCCCTTTAAAAAATTTTCGGCCGCCGCAGCCACCATTTTAAATCTGCGCGCTAAGGTGCGCGCAGCCAATGAGAGGCGGGTGAGGAAGTCCCTCCTCCCTGCCTCGTGTGCCTCAGAGCCAGCCGGCAAAACTAGAGAGCAAGCGCGCGAGCAGCCATTGCTACCGCGCGCTCTTCAGCAAGCGGCCGCACAGACCGCTGTTTCTTTGTTCTCGCTCTCCCTGCCTGACCTGACCTGACCTGCCTTTGCCTTGCCAGCACCACCTCCCAAGTCCTTACTTCTGAGTAGACCGCCTCGCCTGCACTGAGTGTGTATGTTTGTGTGTGTAGATCGCCTCGCCTGGGCTAAGCACTGGCTTGTTTTACTTCTGAGTAGACCGCCTCGCCTGCACTGAGTGTGTGTATGTGTGTGTGTGTGTGTGTGTGTGTGTGTAGTTCGCCTCGCCTGGGCTAAGCACTGGCTTGTTTTACTTCTGAGTAGACCGCCTCGCCTGCTCTGAGTGTGTGTGTATGTGTGTGTGTAGATCGCCTCGCCTGGGCTAAGCACTGGCTTTCTTGTGTTACTTCTGAGTAGACCGCCTCGCCTGCATTGAGTGTGTGTGTGTGTGTGTGTGTGTGTGTGTGTGTGTGTGTGTGTGTGTAGATCGCCTCGCCTGGGCTAAGCACTGGCTTTCTTGTGCTACTTCTGAGTAGACCGCCAGGGCACATTGCTATTCAGGTGTGTGGCGCACTGTGGCTGGATACTGGGGGCACTGGGACTGCAATGTGCCCTCTGGCTGTCTACTCAAATTCCTGACCAGGTCCTGGTCACTTTAAAGACTTTTTTAAAAAAAAGTAGGACAAAATGTAGGACATCCTACATTTTGTCCTACATTTATTTTAAAAATTTGGGGTCAGGTGTGTCCTTTTGGGGGTGTGGGAGGGTGACTGGAAGGCACTGGGAGGCACTGGAAGGCACTGGGAGCTATTTCCCCTTAGCAGCGCTTAGATATTGCTAAGCGCTGCTGAAATATTTGAAAAAATTAACTGCGCATGCACGCCCAGCTAATTACTTGCCGGGGAAAGTCCTAGATTGTCTCTGTGTAGGCGGAGTCCTTAGGTGAACGCTTCCTCACTTTCACTTGGCGCGTGCCAGAAGAGTTCACCTAAGGACTCCGCCTACGCAGAGACAATCTAGGGCTTTCCCCGGTCAGTAATTAGCTGGGCGTGCATGCGCAGTTAATTTTTTCAAATATTTCAGCAGCGCTTAGCAATATCTAAGCGCTGCTAAGGGGAATCAGCTCCCCGTGCCTTCCAGTGCCTCCCAGTGCCTCTCAGTCACCCTCCCACACCCCCAAAAGGACACACCAGACCCCAAATTTTTTAAATAAATGTAGGACAAAATGTAGGATGTCCTACATTTTGTCCTACTTTTTAAAAAAAGTCTTTAAAGTGACCAGGACCTGGTCAGGAATTTGAGTAGACAGCCAGAGGGCACATTGCTATTCAGGTGTGTTGCTTACTTCTGAGGAGTGCAATTTGTAGCAAACCTATCAGTTCTTGAACAACTTTGTTCTAGCTGGCAGTGTTACACTGATCACCAGATCCAGGAGATATTGACAACCTCCTTTATAGAGTGAGTGAAGAAGTTAGCCAGAGAGGTGTGTGATGGAAATAACTGAAAATGGCCATGATTAATGCTAACAAGGCACTCATCTTTTTCCCATCTCACTTTTCCTTTCAAAGGTTCTCTGAAGGCTTGGGCCAACTAGAAGCCTACATTGATGCAGAGGAAGAAGTAGCTTTTCAGATGGACAACAGACTTCTCTGGCTGGGGATCCTTGGGCATAACTTCTGAGGGGGCCATTTTTGGTTCGCCTAAAAAGGAGGAGTCAAGCAAGTTCATGGACACTTTTCTCCCTTCAGGAAAGTTTATGCTGAGAGATTCCTTGTTTAGTATTCCTTTTTGCACTTTAGATTGTGAGCCCTTTTGGGACAGGGACCCATTAGCTATTAATTAGCTATTAATTTTTTCATTTTCTTGTAAACCACTTTGTGAACTTTTCAGTTGAAAAGCAGTATATAAATACTGTAGATAGGGTGATAGATAGATTGCTTTAATTGTCTGATCTTGTGGATTCTGCTGGTGTTCTTTTTGCGTTGTAGATTGTGAACCCTTTTGGGACAGGGACCTATTAGCTATTAATTAGCTATTAATTTTTTCATTTTCTTGTAAACCACTTTGTGAACTTTTCAGTTGAAAAGTGGTATATAAATACTGTAGATAGATTGCTTTAATTGTCTGTTTTTGTGGCTTCTGCTGGTGTTCTTTTTGCATTTTAGATTGTGAGCCCTTTTGGGACAGGGACCCATTAGCTATTAATTAGCTGTTAATTTTTTTATTTTCTTGTAAACCCCTTTGTGAATTTTTCAGTTGAAAAGCGGTATATAAATACTGCAGATAGATAGATTGTTGTATTTTCAGCAGCTGCAGTATTACACTTTAATAAAATGTTGGTTTTCTGAAAACAGCTACTGTGGTCTGCTTTCCATCTTGTAACTGTCACAAGCCACATCCGGCTTGCAATTGTGAAACTGGAATGTCTTTCTGATAGATTGTTAGTAGTCTTACACTCTGGGCACTGCAGTGAACTTTTAAGACTTCTGGATCTTGCAGCAGCCCTCTGGGGAAAATTTCTCCTGTTACTGACACAGTTCTAGGAATCTTGTCTTTTTTTTTCTCTGCCCCATACATGGCTGGGGCTGAGGATTGAGAGTTGGATTTTGTCATGCCCCAGATTAACCATAGTTAGTTGGTTTATTATTCATGCCCCAGATTAACCATAGTTGGTTTATTTACGATCCAAGATCAAATAACATATAACTTTCTTAAGAGAACATCAGATTTATTGACAAAGATTTACATGTGAAGCATTTTACATTAAAAGGATTATTACCAACTCCTGCTGTTGGTAGAAGGGGAATGCAAATTTAGGGCCCGGCCAATCCTATCTTCTCTGCTATCTGCGTACCTCTCATGCTTTCTGTTATTCTCATAATCTGCAGCAAAGTGTTTATACGCAGAATCATGTTTAAGGTATCACTGGTGGCAAATAATGCTTCTAAGTGGTGGTCACTGGTGGTGTACTTTTCAGGATGGGAGGGAGACATTCCAGAGAGAGAGGGTAGGAGCCTCACAGGAGGAGGCAGGATTGACAGAGTCTTCTTCCTCTGGACTCCATCCTTTGCATTGGACTGCAAAGGTTAAAAAGGTAAAGGCCCCCTGCAGGTTAACTGCTAGTCGTGTCCGATTCTAGGGTGCGGCGGTGCTCATCCCTGTTTCCAATGCTTGAGAGCCAGCATTGTCTGAAGACACTTCCGTGGGCATGACTGGACCTGGATGCTGAGACACATGGAACCAAACACTGTTCCCACCGAGGTGACACCTATTTATCTACTTGCATTTATGCTTTCAAACTGCTGGGTTGGCAGGAGCTGGGCTAAGGACAAGTGAGCACTCACTCACTCCACCTCACCTCGCTCAGTCACTCAATCATTTGCTCACACAGTCATTCAGTCCACCTCACTCACGCAGACAGTCATTCAGTCCACCTCAACTAACTCAGTCACTCACACAGTCATGCAGTCACTCACCTCACCTGTCAGGGCAGATCACAGTGGCCATTTCCCCAGGGTGACCAGATGTTGGCAGTGGCACCCAAAAAAGGAGGACAGGGTCCTCCAAAAGAACCCTTAAAATTTTTTTAAAATCACATTAAATCCTTTTTGGGTGCCTGCATTCTGGTCACCATACAAGGGAGCACACTGTTGTACAAATGTCTCTTCAGAAGTGTAGTCTCATGACAGATAATATGATAACTATCTCATGATACCCTGAGAGCCCAATCCTAGCATGACTACTCAGAAGTAAATCCCATGACAGTCAATGGGACTTACTCCCAGGAAAGTGTGGTCGCAGGGTAAGGGCAGCATCCATTGCATCGTCAGAGTCCAGTGTGCAGGTCTACTCAGAAGTAAGTCCCATGACAGTCAATGGGACTTACTCTCGGGAAAGTGTGGTCTCAGGGTAAGGGCAGCATCCATTGCATCTTCAGAGTCCAGTGTGCAGGTCTACTCAGAAGTAAGTCCCATGACAGTCAATGGGACTTACTCCCAGGAAAGTGTGGTCAGGGTAAGGGCAGCATCTATTGCATGACAGTGTGTGCAGGTCTACTCAGAAGTAAGTCCCATGACAATCAATGGAACTTACTCCTAGGAAAGTGTGGATGGGACTGCCGCAGAGTCCTGCCTGCTAAGTCACGGCTCCTTCCTTTTTAATAAGGGAGGAGTGGGCGGGAGTTCCGGGGTGGGGGGCCTCGGAGTTCAGGGGGCTTTCCCTGTCTGCAGCCGGAGGTCAGGCAAGGACAGGGTAAGCCCCCTAAAGGACGCATGCACCAACCTTCATTGGTTGGCGCATGCGTAGTGCGCTTGTTGTAGCGCATGCGCAGTGCGCTTTTTGTTTTCGGCGCGGCGGCGGCGGGTGGACCTGCAACAGCATAGAGGTGGGTGGCATCATTATGCAGGCCCCGCCCAGACCCCGCCCCCGACCCGCCCAGGCCCTGCCCCCAGTCCGCCCCACCCCTTGACCCCGGCCCCGCCCCCTGACCCGACCTGGCCCCTCCCACTTCCGGCGAACCGGTAGCTGGGGCCAGGTCTGCCCACCACTGCTTTCACCTTTAGCAAAATTGTTCCTGAAGGTTTTACCTCTCTGTATACCAGAGGATTTCAAACTGCCAGTGACAAATGAAAAGCACCCAGTATGTTCACATATTGCAAGATGGATGATTAAAATCTAAATCAATGAACTGCATTTGGGAGCTAAATCTTCTGACTTATCCTTGCAAACTAGTGAACATAGAGAGTGAACAAATGTGAGCTCTCTGACCTTTACCAATCATCTATAAATTTATCAGAATTGATTATATCCATTTGTTTTCTTCACTTTGCAAATAATGGAATTTGTGTACCATAAACGGAACTATAAATTTTTCTAGGCCCACCCTACATTGCAAGAAGGACCAACCATCCACCTCTTCCTCGGGTGGCAGCAGTGGTTGGGCAATAAACAACTTGCCCAGGATTGCCCAGTGGCAATCCTGGCTCCAGTAGTTCCTGGGTCTAAGACTGTAGATTGCTACCCTCACAGACAGCCTCCCATCCCCTGCCTCTCCTTCTAAAGGCCCACAGTATCAGTGCACTCACACACACCCTGAACCTCTGAAGGCCTTTGAAAGATCTTGGAGTGTCAAAAAAACATCATTTCCAGTTTCACAGAAGAAACTGCAAGTGACTTTTTGGCCCTTAAATGGCATTCTTCTGGTTTCCTTCATGCTAACAATCGATAAAACAGTAACAACAAAATACAATTAAAACAATTAAATACAATTAAAATAAATATAAAAAACCTAAACAGCAATAAAACCAGATAGTGAAGGAAGAGGACAGATTAAAAACATTATGAGGCCTCAAACTCTTTTTAAAATAAAAAGCTCATTAGGTCCCACTGGAACGTTAAAAGAGAGGAGGCTGATCTTAATTCAAAGGCAAGGGAGTTCCATAACGCAGGTGCTACCACCAAGAACGCATTGTTTCTGGCCGTTATTCTCCTAACCTCTCTCCATACTGGCACAACCAATAGGGCCCCCTCAGATGCCCTCAGAGAACATGCCAGATTGTACAGAAGAAGGTGGTCTCTCAAGTACGCTGGTCCCAGGCCGTTTAGGGCTTTAAAGGTTATAAATAGCATCTTGAATTCAGCTCAAAACCAAACTGGCAGCCAGTGCAGCCACCAGCACAGCAGTCAAACTGTCGAGCTCCAGCAAGTACCCGAGCCGCTGTGTTCTGAACCAGCTGCAACTTCCGAACTGTTTTCAAAGGTAGCCCCACATGGAGCACATTACAATAATCTATTCTTGATGTCACCAAGGCATGGACCACCATGGCCAGATCCAATCGAGAGAGGTATCAGCTGTAGCTGGCACACCAGTCAAAGCTGGGCAAAGGCGCTCCTGGTCACAGCTGACACCTGAGCATCCAGAAGCAGCTGTGAGTCAAGGATCACCCCAAGCTACGAATCTGCACCCCCATTCAGTGCACCCCCATTCAGAGGAAGGCAACTATCCAGCATGTGCATCAAGGATTTCTGAACCAGGAGGACCTCTGTCTTGTCAGGATTTAATTTCAGCTTGTTTGCCCTCATCCAGTCTCCAGATAATGCACCAGGACAGAGATAGCGCCCTTAGTTTGCCCCCTTAGTATGTTCTTATATTCTTAATCTGTTTCTGTTCTATGACCTTCTGTTCCAAGTTACAATGAAACTATTGGCCTTCGCCATCAGAGGACTGATCTGGCGGGGACATCTCTTGAATCATTATTGGTAGCAGTGGTAGCAGTCAAAAAACCATCAAGAGGTGGGGGGGCAAGTTGGGGAACCCCATACCTGACATTCCTCCAGGGACTTCAGCAACCTGGCACCAATACTATCTGGTTTCCCTAAGCATCTACTGATATGTTCCAGAGCAAACTTAATCACATGCAGAGCCACTGACAAAAAACATGATGTCAAAAACAATAATGCCACACTGTTCTCTGCAGCGCCCCCATTTGAATTTTCAAACGGAACAACTGCTAAGCACTTTCCATTTTCCAAGAAAACAAAATAATAATTATTTTTATTATATTATTAATTTTATCAATTTTATTGTTGTTATTGTTGTTTCTATATAGATTTTCAACACAAAAGTTCACAAAGCACTTTTTGTAGCTATATTCATGTGAAAGATTCCAAATTTAGTGGAATTATCAAATCTTGTTTACAGTTTGTCTCTTATATACAGTTTATAAGATCATTTCACAGACATGTCCTTCTTATAAATTAAAATATATATATATTATTTCCTTGTATATTTCAGATTCCGTTGACTAGGATTCCCTTGACTATGAAATGGATTATAACTACCATTTCCATATTTAAGCCTTCCTTTACAGGTGTGTGTGTTTGTGTATATCTCTCTGTGTGTGCGGTGAATAGCCCATATTACAAGCTGTGCAGGAACCCATGACCTGCGTTTTCATCCTGCTGCAAAGAATTTTTATGAACAAAGATTATCCTGCTATTAAAATAACAAAAAATCAAGTCACATTAAGCATTCACACTCATATGGGGAAGGAATGGCTCAGTGCTTTTCAAAAATCTGATTAGCCAAGCATGCTCAGCTGAGGCCGCCTGCCACTATTGTGTGAGCCCTGCTGGATTACTGCCAATGTTCACCTTCCTATGACACAAACCAGCAGGGACCTCTGTGCATCCAGACTGAAATTAATTCCACATTACAGTGAACAAAAAAGGGAACAAAACCCTTATTACAACACACATTAAGTTCATTATTACAGAAATCCCTTTTTGGAAGACGAAGCTAATCCTCTGTCTCTAAATATTAAACCTAACACTGATATTACAGTAGAGAGATAATACCCTCCCCTTCATCATGGCCGACCCTTGTCATTTTAATGAGGCAACAAATGTCGATGGCTGGGTGTTCATGAATGAAAGAGGCCTCATTCTAGACGAGAAATCCGATTCCTTTATCAAACCACACCTCATTCCCACACAGGTTTACTGCCACTAAGAACATCAGTAAGCCCTACTGGATCATGTCAAAGACCATCAAGTCCAGCAACCCCTGGCAAAGCAAATGTCTCTAGGAAATCCACAAACAGGAAATATTTTTCCACTGTTGATAACCTGGAGGCTGTAGATAAACTAGCCCAATCCTATATATGTCTACTCAGAATTGAGATCCCATTTAGTTCAATGAAACATACTCCCAAGATAAGTGTGCATACAGTTATATTTAAACCTGTAATACTAAACACACTTTCTTAGAAGCCGCCATTGTATACAACAGAATCCACTTCTGAATATAAATGCTTAGGATTGCATTGTTAAACTCCATGAATTTTGTCTTATCCTCTTTGAACTCACTTATGTCACTGCCCATTGCCACATCCCAAGGAAGCACATCATAAATTATTTGAGAAGTACACTTTTTTGCACAACTGGAATCTTCTGAGAAGCAATTGCATGACCCCAGGTTGTATGACAACAGCCCAGTCCTATACTGGCTGGGCACTGGTATAAAATGGGCATTGCATAAGTAGCCACAACTGGCTCTGAAAGTGAAGGGGAGGGGCCACTTTATGTTGGCATTTGGGAGCCTTCTTGTCTATTGACTAGGAAAATGAAATAAAAAATGGAAATTGGCTAGGAAATTGACTAGGAAAATGAAATCACAAATTAAATGACTTCCAGAGTAACTACGGGAGCACGTAAGAGACATTACATGCACAACCTAGTGAAAACCTATGGGAAATTCATATTGCAATCCAGAGTAAATTGTTCGTACACCAGAGCAAGGACTCCCTGTAGTTACTCTGGATTGAGCCCTAGGAGCAAAATCCTAACAACGTCTATTCAAAAGTAAACCCTATTATGCTCCATTGGTCTTACTCCCAAAAAAATGTATTTAGGATTGCAGCCTAGGAAAATGAAATTCACTCAACATTGTGGGTCAGATAGATAGAAAACTGTAGATACAAAGCGCTGTGTTTTGCAGGGAGCCTCACCTCAGCATCCAAGTTTCCTCTCCCTCAGTCCTCCAGAGCAACAATTTAGCCAACATGATTTGTGTGGCTTTGAAGGGGGGGTTAAGACTCCCTGCAAAGTTAGTGCTTTGCACTCCCTCTAGCTACACCACTTTATAGTCTTTACTCTGGTAGAGGCCCAACAATTACCAAACTTATTTTAAGCTGACAGTGTTGGCCTTTATAACCCTGCATATCCTGGCCCCTTTATACAAAAGTGGCTGCATATGAAGAGCTCCTGCTCTCAACTAGGTTAGCTTCTAACTTAGCTTCAATTTTCTATCTCCAGCTGCCATCATGATTAGAAAAAAATAGTTCCACACATCAATGTTCTTTGTCTACCCCCATGGACCTGTTTCATTATCTTTTGCATGCATAAAACATATTGTTTAACCTAACATTCTAAGAAATGTCCTAAGACCAAAAGGAAAAGCACTCTTTCATAATGCCACAATAGGTTAGTTCTCTAATGGTTCTCATGGGTCTTCTTGTGCAAAAGTATTCACAAGAGGAAGAACATTTTTGGATTCCATCTTCATTTTTCTCATCCATGCTTCACTATGAGGTACTAAACAGAAATGGCCCTTCTGCAAGTTGTGGACCTCTTCTACAAATGATAGTGCTGATTTGGATCCAACCTATTATCCATTTCAAGTGCATCCAAACTCTCTAGACCAAGGCCAGATTTGGCCCATGATGAGCCTCAATGTGGCCCACAGTAAGACTCCTCCATCTGGCTCATAGGCAAGTTTTACAATCCTCCATATATGTCTTTAATATATAAATTTGTGTAAATTTATTCAAAGTTGAAATGGAAATCATTTTTCCGGGCCCCAACAGAGAGATAATGTGGCCCTCCTGCTAAAAAGTTTGGACACCCCTGATGTATTTGAATAGAACAAAATTATATGGGAGAAAAGAATCTTTTAAAACATATATTGTGACCAGACTTCTAGGTCAGTTATGGGGCAGTGCAAGTCCCTTGCACATGTAGGGCATGCTTGTGTTGATTTGCCCATGGAGAAGTTTGTGTCAGTCTCATATAGGGAGGATGAAACTGGGATGTTCAGGGGCAGATGGCAGGCATACCGATTGGCATACCAGGTCCAGAAAGATGGTGGAGCCATGATCTAGCACTTAGGTCGGATCCTATTTAAAAACATCAGTTTTTCTAAATTAAATACATCAGTTTGTATCTAAGGATGTCCCAAGTGAGCAATACAACTATCTTCCCAATGTCTACCAGTTGTCCCTCCTGTAGCATCACACTGTACTCCATCTCACACTTCTCTGGACAGGCCTTCAACCATCAGAAATGGAATATGCATGGGAAGATGCAACAGGCAATCTCAATTTTATGAATATCATTCTGCTACGGTTTTCTGTATCCAATCCAGTCAGCAATGATCAGAAAATGTGTTCGCCTTAAAGCGAACATTAAAGCATTTCTATTTTGTCCCTGCTGCCATATTTCACCCTTGATTATGCACTGCTGGTGTGTATGACCTGCCAACAGCAGATACTGAAGAAAGCAGTCTACTGTATCATCCTCTAGTTGCCATTTTATAGTGGCAACAATTAAATGATTTGTTTGACACAAACAAAAGGCAGGCAGCTATTTGAAATAGAGGATTAAGGTAAAAATAAATGACATGAGTAGGTCAGAGGGACAAGATTCCTTTTGTGTACTACTAAATCATTTGTGTAGAAGCCACACAAGAGCAATGGCACTGAGACCTAGTCTTTACACCTAGATTGTTAACCTTGTTAACATTATAATAGCCCTTTACAGCTGAGCAGCCGATGATAATGACTTTTGATTATATGTCAGTTCAATTACAAGAAGCGTCAGTCTTGTCCTTTAGTGTGTTTTCTTTTCTCTTTTGGTACGCATTTTTTATTCTTGGGCTGTGATTGAAAATCACTGTCTTGGTCAATGAAATCAGGCTGTATATATACCAAGGAAGATAAAGGTCTTATAACCTAAAACGAACTCTGTAACAGGAAGAACCAAAGATTTCCCTGCAGCCACATCTACTGCTGGTAAAACAAAGTGATTGTGTCAGTAGAAGGTTGTTTTCCCGTCTTAAATGACTTTCAGTCTTAGGGGTATGCAGTGTTCATGTAGAATTTGTGTAAATGCTATGAAAAAATCCTCAAGCCACCTACTCTAAATTAGCTCCTTTATAAGCTAACTTATATTATAAATTATAGCTCTTTTATTATAGCTCAGTAATTTTCAACCTTTTTCATCTCATGGCACACCATCAGTTTTTTTCCATTGACAAGGCACACCAGGCTGTTCAAAACCCCAAGTTTTCCTTTTAAAAATGTCTTCCCCAGTTTCCCACGGCATACCTGAGAACGATGTGTGGCACACCAGTGTGCCATAACACACTGGTTGAAAATCACTGTTATAGCTCCCTTATGAAGCTTATAAACAACGAATTAATTGTGCTTAATAAACAACTGAAGACCTCTAAATTTAACTGGCTTGCTTGTGATATGATGCTTAACACCTTTGTAACATCTGTAGCATCTGCAGAGTTTTATCAGTATGGAAACTTTACAGTAACACTTCAAGGGAAGTGCATCACCGCACAGGGACTTACCCTACAATCCAGAGTAACTACGTGAGCACGTAAGAGACTTTATATGTACCCGTAGTTACTGCACCACCTAGTGAAAACCTATGGGAAATTCATTTTGCAATCCAGAGCAAATTGTTCTTACACCGGAGCAAGGACTCCCCGTAGTTACTTAGGATTGCGCCCTTAGACAGAATGGGCTTGAAGAATATATTTGGTAAAGCAGATAAGAGAAAATTAGGTGAAGGTGCAGCAGTGGAGAAAAGGTCCACAAGAGAAGTCCAGTTTTGATGTAGGTCTGGTGTTCCTTCAGTTGGGATGCATACCTAAGCATCTGAAATATAGCTGAAGATTAGAGGCTGCTGGCCACTGTTATTCCTAAGTGCCAAGTAACTCTGATAAAGGCTAAAGTTCGTCTCCAGAAGCATCAGTCATTCAATTATAAGATAAATTAGGACATCCAGTTCTCATATATGGAGTGTAGCTATATGGATTTTTACTAACTTGCAGAGATGAGAACTTGAGTTAAAAGACTTTGACTTAAGTGACAAAAATCCAAGTCACAAAAAATTTATAAGTCATTCAGACTCTAGAGTTACAAAAAGGTTGGAAACTCTAAAAGACTCAAGTCTCAACCCACCAGTCTTTTCCTATTAAGTCACCAAATATCATGTGTCTGGGGAAGAGTCCTTGCTTACAGTGTTTGGAGACACTTGAAGTCAACCTGAGTGCTTTTAACTCAAAGATGCTTGGGGGACTCATGGTGAAACCCAAGAGTCACTTGACTTGAGTTGAATCACGTGGGTCAGGTGACTCCAGAATTGACTTTGTACTCTCATGACTTTTTCTATCAACACTGCACTGTACTAAGGGTGCAATCCAGAGTAACTACGGGGAGTCCTTGCTCCGGTGTAAGAACAATTTGCTCTGGATTGCAATATGAATTTCCCATAGGTTTTCACTAGGTGGTGCAGTAACTATGGGTGCACATAATGTCTCTTACGTGTTCCCGTAGTTACTCTGGATTGTAGGGTAATATACCCAAAAGCACATTGCAAGCTCTCATACACAATGCACATGCATTGTGCACTTTTGACACTTGTCCAATCAGTTAGTTGCAATTAATAATAATTAACCTACCATCAGCTCCTTATCATTTTTAAAACTGGATAAAAGATACAACATCCTGGGTTTGCCAGTGGGGATTGCCATGATAAATGCTTTGACAAGAAGGGATGCAGTCTTCAGATGTACATGCAGACAATGTTGTCAGAAACCAGTCTACCTCAGCTTGCCCTCCGCTCAACACTACTCTTGGGATGCACTAAATGCTTCCTCAGCTGTAACAAGTGAATAATTCATCTACTGTATTTCCTCCCACATTCAAACATGAAAGAGTACAGGGTCTTCAAAAGTTCACTAGCTAGTGAATAATGAAAGTGCTTACAAATGGGGTGCACTGCTATGCTTATGAAATATGCAGCGACAGTGTCATGAATCTCATTTTGTGTGAGCATGAGTTGGTGACGGGCTTCTGGAAGCATGGCACTTTGATTCAAACAAACAACACTTCTCAAAATCCCAACTCATACTCATTTTTGAATTTTTTTTAAAGCAGCCAAGAGGTTGCAAACTTATAAATATTATGGAGCAAAATCCCAAGGGAATAGCAAGAGAGTGAATAGAGAGAAATATTTCTTTATCTCAGAATGATTACACTCAAGGGCTTCCAACTGTTTGTACCAACAAGAGATTGATGACAAACCAAGTGAAGTCTTTCTTCACCCAGAGCAGAACTGGTTTATGGATTACATTGTTAGAATCTGTTCTAATGAGCAGAATTACATAATACTTTAAAGATACTGAGGATGGGTAATTCTAGCCCCCTACATGTGTGCTTCTCAAACATCTGACCATCCACTATTGAAGTGGCACATTCGAGAGAACTTTGATCTGGTTCAGCAAGAAAATACCCAAGGTTAGTGGGCTGCTGTAGTTGTGCCATATCCTGAAGTTGAGAGGCAGGGGTTGCAGCGAGGCTGGCCAAGAACTCAGATTTTTTGTCAACATGGCCATTCGTACTCTGTCTTATCATGGACCCCAATGGGTCTACTCAGTACTATACCTGCTCCTGAGGTGGTATAACTCTGAGGATCTGGAAGAGGGCATTTCTGCCCTGGAAATAGAGTAACTGCTCTGCCCTCGGCAATGCTAAACATGCTCTCAACATGCCTCTCCTGAACCACATAGGCTGCCCCAGCTAGGGCAGCCAAGGTCCACCTCTCTTGGGGTAGCCTATGTTGCCTTAGGCTGCCCTAAGCCTTTTCCAGAATAACTAGGGTGGCCCATCTTGCATTTGAGTCAGCCCAGGTATAGGTAGAGTAACCCAGGTACACTTCTGAATTGTGTCCTTAATGTATTAAATAAATATATAAAATATTTTATATATTAATTGGTCATAACTTTTGATAGATTCTAGCACAGTTTGTTTCATTGCATTCAGCATTAAATAAACTATCAGATAATAGTAAACATGATGGCATTGTTCATACATACCAAGATTTTTGCAATTTTGACCACTCAATTTGTTGTCATCAAAGTGGTCACTTTGGCAACTTTATGTCAAGTTCAGCATGTTATTCAGTGCAGTTGCATTCCCTGCAGCCCCTTAGGTATGACCAGTGGTGGGCCAAGCCTCCCCCAAGATCCGGTTCACTCGGAAGTTCACCAAGGCCGGCGTGTGCGTAGTGCATCTCCTCCAGTTGGAGGAGACACACTACGCATGCGCCGAGGCCGGCGCGTGCGTAGTGCAGGGGGCAGAAAAAGATGGCGGCCAGGGTGAACCGGTCCACCCTCTTTTTCCTTTCCCTGCTGCTGGCGGTTCACCAGCAGCAGGGAAATGGGAAGATCCTGTTCGGGTAAGTAGGCCCGAACCGGTAAGTGCCCACCCCTGGGTATGACACTGTTGAGAGTGTCTGGGTATCTCCACATACACAAAAGAAAGATGGAAGGGGGAAATGCTGTTTATTAGTTCATTATAGTAAAACGTGTTGTTCTTTAAGTTAGCATGATAACATTGGCCTGCTATAGAACCGAGTCTGTTGGCCCCATACATGTCACTCTGGTAGAGCTAAATTGATTTATAGGTGTGAAGCCTCTGATTTAAGCATTCAGACTACAGAGAATATCAGCAAGGAAAAGAAGCTGTTTTGTATGAGGATGTTGCCAGCTAAGCCAAGCTATTTTAGCCCTTTGGATTCCAAGGAAAAGGATTGTGAGTCATCAAGTCTTCAAAGCTTGTCAAGCATTTTAAAATGATGCATGAAGTGCAGGCAACTGGAGAGATAAAAGTCATCTGCAGGGTACACAATGATGAAAAATTAAAGAAAGAGCCAGCACATAAACTGAGAGAACTTACTGTTGAGCCCTCGGGGGCCTCTTAGCAAGATGAACATAACCAAAATGCAAAAACCATAATGTGACATGATATCATTATAATGCCTAAAATAAGTTAGTTAATTACATTGTTCCACCAGGGCTTCACAATCTGGTTCATAAAAAAATATTTAAAGACTGAAAATGGTTCATCAGCCAAAGAAAACAATATATTCCTTCTTTTAGAGGCAGCATTTTTACGGTAGCCCAAGAGAATTAAACTTTATCATGACTGTCTTTCCTTATAATAGGAGATGAAACCCCACTTGTTATCTTTTCTGGTAGCTAGGAGGGATGTGACTAATTATAATGCTGTCCTAATAGGAGGTTGGGGCAACCCCAGAACAAATGAGGTAATGATTGCAAAATGAATGCGCTAATAAAATTAGTTGACTCTTAGAAGTCATAAAGGACGGAGCTCAAAGAGCAGATGGTGACAGAATCTGCTGAAATGATTGGGAAAGTT